>CM060396.1:186111955-187363896 GCA_030545235.1 Helianthus tuberosus | reverse complement strand
TATCCATTCCATTCCATCTCTTATTTCTGCATACCAAACACTACCTAAAAGATGTACCAGCATTCATTGTACATACGTAAAAATGCACAAGCATGCACACACAAACATGAAAAGACCACACGTAGCTAACCGGGGTGTAAAAAAACCGAAAACAAAACCAACTCGAAACCGAACCGTATCCGTAACTCGCAAAACCAAATCAAATTGTGAGATGAAATATAATACATTTTGTGTATGTTTTCGGTTAGTCTACATTTTGGCAATGCGTTTTCATGTTATTTTTATGTATGTTTTCAGTTAGTCTACGTTTTGTCATATATAATACGTTTTCACTATACAGTATAAATTTGAGTTACAAGACACTTCAATGCTGCCGTAACTTGCGATACCATTTTTTAATTTAAAAAAAAAAATACTATTTCTGTCGCAACCCCCGTCCCTTATCTGTCCCGGGAACGGGCGGCCGCGAGACCAGTTTTGGTGGTATCGGTGTTTATCAATTTGGCAGCGGAAATTTCATCAGGATCGTAGTTAGGAAATAATTTATCACGGTAAATACCACACTTTTATAATATTAAACATATTGGGATAAAACCCAAATTTTCATTACAAACATTTTCATAGGGAAAATCCCTATTTTATTGAATAAAACATCTTCTTTTAATTAGGTAACTTTTATAGCCACTTTTTCCAATCCTTCGGTGCTGTCCAGCTGGCTTCTAGTTGGCTTTCACATTTTGTTACCTGAAACGCGTTTAAAAACATTTTATCAGTGGGAAATACTGGTGAGTGAATCCTAGTTTAATCAAGAAGAGTTTTATCATTAAACAGTATTGAGAGCTATTACAATGTTTATGTCTACACAATTACTCATTCAGTACTATCAATCCTGGCTGGTGGGTCATATTACACATTGGCTAACTCTTTGTCCAATGGTAACTTGTTCCACATTTTGTATACAAAACCCCAACATACCGGCAGTAGTTGAAGAACTACAAAGACTCAATTACTGCTTAATTGCATTGTAAAACATTTAAGGTTTTGTAAAAACAGTTTACAAAAAAGGAGATTACTCACATTGTTGTCTTAGACTTCTTTTAAGGGTTTCCTGGTAATTATCTATTAATTACACAAATGTACATATGTTAGTATAATAACCCAATATTTACATTAGTAATACCCTCCCCGAGACGACATTCCAACGACTACGTCGGGCAGAACCTCGACAGCCGTTACGGAACCCTGGATAAATCGGGCAGCGTATCTAATACGTAACCGGGGTTATAATACTTACAACGGAGCAGAACTTCGTTAATTAGGGGGATATTATACCCGAGAATTATATTAATTCTTCAGAAATTCAAGAGAGAGAGTTCGTGAGCGATTTGGGACTGAAGGCCAACGGTTTCTATTTATAGGGCCAGATTTCGAGTTCCTCGCGGCCCGCGTAAGATGAGACCAAGGTCTACGCGGCCCGCGTAGTAGGGGTGTAGCTGCTAGGGTTGCTGATTCGTCGGTATAGGTTCGACACGATCATGACACGTGGCGGCTTAGGGGCTCGCCCTGACCTCAAGCTGTCGCGGCCCGCGTAGGTCAAGGGGGTGGCTTACGCGCCCCGCGAGCGACCTTAAAAATTGAATTTTTATTTTATTTTTAATGATATATCGTATTTTGGGCTCGGTTTTCACATACGGGGTATATTTTAGGACATATAGAGGTATTTTAAAATATATTAGGGTGTCAAAAATATTCAGGAGGGTTGTTAAATCTTCCCTACCTTGTTTTAGAGCTCGTCCTCGAGATCTACTGGAATAGGTGTGGATATTTCCTTTGCATTTCTGATTCAAGCTCCCATGTATATTCTGGTCCTCTTTTGGAGTCCCATTTCACTTTGACCAGAACTAATCTCTTGTGCTTGAGGTTCTTAACTTTCCTGTCTTCAATCTGTAGAGGTCTTTCTACAAACTTTAACTGTTCATTTACCTCTATATCCTTATAAGGTACTACAAGTGATTCATCAGCTAAGCATTTCTTGAGATTAGATACATGAAATACATCATGTATTCCTGCCATTTCCTCTGGCAGTTGTAGCTGGTAGGCTACATGTCCTATTCTTTTAATAATCTCAAAAGGTCTAACATACCTAGGACTTAGCTTCCCTTTTTTGATGAATCTTACCACTCCTTTCCAAGGAGAGACTTTCAATAATACTTTATCTCCTACTTGAAATTCCAATGGCTTTCGTTTGTTATCAGCATAACTCTTTTGTCGATCACGAGCTGCTTTCAGTCGTTCCTTGACTTGAATGATCTTGTCTGTTGTTTCTTGTACTATCTCAGGTCCAGATAGTTGATTTTCTCCAATTTCTACCCAACAGACTGGCGTTCGGCACTTTCGTCCATAAAGTGCTTCGAATGGTGCAGCATTGATACTTGTATGATAACTGTTATTATAAGAAAATTCTATCAATGGTAAGTGATCGTCCCAATTACCTCCGAAATCAATTACACAAGCTCTAAGCATGTCCTCCATTGTCTGTATTGTCCTTTCGCTTTGTCCATACATTTGAGGATGATAAGCGGTGCTTAGATTTAACTTGGTTCCCATTGCTTTTTGGAAACTTTTCCAAAAATGTGAGGTAAAACGACTATCTCTGTCAGAAACAATTGATAGAGGAATTCCATGTAATGAAACTATTCCATTTACATATAATTTAGCTAGTTGTTCCATACTGAAAGTTTCTTTCATTGGTAGGAAATGAGCTGACTTGGTTAGCCTGTCTACAATCATCCAGATTGTATCATTACCTTTTCTTGTTTTGGGTAATTTGGTAACAAAATCCATTGTTATCAATTCCCATTTCCAAACAGGCATTTCTAACTATTGTAGTAAACCTGAGGGTTTCTGATGTTCAGCTTTAACTTGTGAACAGGTTAAACACTTTGCAACATATGCTGCTATATCCTTTTTCGTTCATATCCACCAAAATTTTTTCCTTAAGTCCTGATACATCTTATCACTTCCAGGATGCATCGTATACTTAGACTTATGGGCTTCTTCTAATGTACGGTGGCGTAGGTTTCCTAAATTAGGTATCCACATTCTTTTCTTATGGAATCTCCAAATTCCATCCGTTCCTTGTTCTAATTCCTTAATCATTCCTTTTAATTTTGCAGTATCATCCTTGATTACTGATTCTTATGCCTTTCTAATCTGTTCATTTAAATCTACTTGCAGATTTAACTTAAGAGAACGTACTCTTTTTGGCTTTTCATGATACTTTCGACTTAAAGCATCAGCTACTACGTTTGCCTTTCCTGCATGATACTGGATATTACAATCATAATCACTAAGTATCTCCATCCAACGTCTTTGTCTCATATTCAACTCCTTTTGCCCGAAAACATATCTTAAACTCTTATGGTCGGTGAAAATGGTAAACTTACTACCGTATAGGTAATGTCTCCAAATTTTAAGAGCAAAAATTATAGCTCCTAACTCTAGATCATGGGTTGAATAATTTTCTTCATGATTCTTAAGTTATCTAGAGGCGTAAGCTATAACCTTTTGACGTTGCATTAACACACATCCATAACCTAATTTAGAAGCGTCACAATAGACTACAAAATCTCCAGTTCCTTCTGGTAATGCCAGTATGGGTGTGTTGGTTAGTCTTTGCTGAAGAATTCTAAAGGCTTCTTCTTGTTTTGGTCCCCATTCGAACTTAACAGATTTACAGGTTAACTTAGTTAAGGGAATGACTATTTTAGGAAAATCTCGAATAAATCTTCTATAATAACCGGTCAATCCTAAGAAACTTCTAACCTCGGTTGGTGACTCAGGGGTTTTCCATTTGGTAATTGCCTCGATCTTGGTGGGATCTACATGAATTCCTTCATGATTGACTAGATGTCCAAGAAATTGTACCTGTTCTAACCAAAACTCACACTTCAAAAACTTAGCATAAAGCTTTTCTTTTCTCAGTAAACTTAGAAGTGCGTGCAGATGAGCTGCATGTTCCTCTTTGCTTTTAGAATAAATAAGAATATCATCTATAAAGACAATTATGAATTTATCCAAATATGGCTTATATATTCGGTTCATCATGTCCATAAATGCGGCTGGGGCATTGGTTAAACCGAATGGCATGACAGTAAATTCATAATGCCATACCTTGTTCTGAAAGCGGTCTTAGGAATGTCCTCTTCCTGTACCTTTAATTGATGATATCCTGAACTTAAATCGATTTTAGAGAAAAATCGTGCTCCTTGCAATTGATCGAACATATCATCGATTCTTGGTTATGGATACCGATTCTTAATCGTGACTTTGTTCAATTCACGGTAGTCAATGCACATACGCATTGATCCGTCCTTCTTTTTAACAAATAAAACCGGTGTTCCCCATGGCGATGAGCTTGGTTGTATGAATCCTTTTTTCCAACAATTCATCTAACTGTTTCTTTAGTTCCTGCATTTCTGCGGGTGCCAAACGGTAAGGTGCTTTGGCAATTGGTGCGGTTCCTGGTATTAAATGGATTCTGAATTCCACTTCTCTGTCTGGAGGTTGCCCTGGTAGCTCTTCTGGAAATACATCTGAAAACTGGGATACTACTGGAATATCCTTTAATTCTTTTCCTTTAGTGTTAGTGATTATGGAAATCAAATACACTAATGACCTTTTTCTTATATAACTTGTTGTTTTCATCATAGAGATGAATTTTGTGGGTCTAGAGGTTTTATTTCATTTAATTGTGATCTTTTCACCCCTTGGTGAGTTTACTTGAATTGACTTTTGATCACATAAAATACTGGCTTTATTGGCTATTAACCAATCCATCCCCAACACAACATCAAATCCTGCCAGATTCATTGGGTAAAGGTTTGCAATAAATTTCTGATTTAAGATTTCTATTCTTGCTTCCTGCAAGATTTCAGAAATCTTAATAGTTTCCCCATTTGTTGTCTCTACTAGACATTCTTGTGGGAGTTTAGTTAATGGTTGCTTGAGAAGTTTGCAAAATGAAGTATTAATAAAACTTTGGTTCGCACCAGAGTCAAATAATACTCTAGCAAAAACATCATTAACTAAAAACGTACCGGTGATCACATCCGGGATCATCTTTGCTTCTTCTGCAGTCAGAACAAATGCTCTAGCATTTTTAGTATTCTTGGTGTTCGTGGCTGGAGCTAGCTTTGGACAGTTAGGCTTGATATGACCTTGTTTTCCACAGTTGAAGCATATCCTGTTGTTAGGCTTCTTCCTGCAATCTTCCTCCTTGTGTCCCGACATTTTTTTGAAGTTACAGTATATGGAGCATCTTCCTGAATGCTTCCTTTTGCAATACTTGCAGTAGGGTGCAGAGGTAGAGCCTACATTTTTCCCATGCTTAGAATTTCCAGAACGGAATTCCTGGGTAAGCTTCTAGGTTAGGTTCCTCCTTTGATCCTCTTCTCGGGTACGGACTAATTCATCTGTCAAGGTGTTTGCTAGTTCTACATCTTCTTCTATGGTTTGAGGTCTAGCTGCCTTGACTACATGCCTTATCTCCCCAATTAATCCCCAAATGTAACGGGAGATTAATACTGGTTCAGGTGATGTAAGGGTTGGTACTATTCTAGCATATTCAAAGAATAATGTAGTATAACCCTTACTATCTACTCCAGTCATTCTAAGGTTTAGGAATTTGTTTGCTATCTGTTCCTTTTCATTAGGAGGACAAAATTTCCTTTCTACCATGTTTTTAAATTCCTCCCATTCCATATTATAAGTTCTATTACTTCCCCTCGACTGGAGGATAGTGTTCCACCATTCTAGTGCTGAATTCTTAAACAGATTGGAAGCAAACATTATCTTATCCTCTTCCACGCATTTGCTTATTCTTAAGACTGCCTCAGTCTTTTCTATCCAGCGTAGAGATACTACGGCCCCTTCATTGCCCGAGAATTCCATTGGTTTACAAGACCAGAATTCCATATAAGAACAACCATAAGACACGGTTCTTCTTCTTTTAGGAATGGACACTTGAACTACGGGTCCATTGTTCACGCTGTGTTCAAGTTCAGAAGGTCGTTTACTATCATGTTTACTTTTATTTTTTGCTCCCCTAACCGTTTTGATAATATATGGCATTGCATCTATTATCCCTTGTGCTACTATGTGTTGCATGGCACTGTTATCCACTTGATTTCCAATATTGTTGTTGTTCGGTTTTTCATTATCCAAGTTATTGTTACTCTAGTTATCATTATTCTGGTTTTCCTGGTTCACTTCGTTGTCCATCTGAATTTTAAATATTTACCAATTATTAATATCACAAAATAATTAATAATTTAGGCAACAATCACACAACACACATATTGGTCAAAAACGTCGAGCATTGCGACTTACTCTTTCTTATATAGTATGCATCTAATACAAACTAAAACTGGAATTAAAAATTACAATACCGCTATGCATCGCTAACCACGAAGTGGTCTATACTATAACATATATTATTATTATTATTATACACACACACACACACACACACACATATATATATATATATATATATATATTCATACACACATATTATATATTATGATATTATTATTATTATCTCTACCATCACTTTCACGGATATGGATTCATCCAGAAATCCATATGATGCTCGTCGTATTTCCAGACGAGTCGCTCTCCGACCTGCCTCATTCTCTCGCTACTCTCTAAAATTTCTTCTCCGAAAGTTCGGAGTTCTTGCACATTTTCTGCACTCATTGGGGGTGCAGGTGCTGGTACTGGGGCATGGGCTCCTCCCGAGGGTACGGATTCCCTAAGATCTCCCTAATGTATTCATCGTTATCGTAGTAGGGATCTAGAGGGTCCAGACCTGGATAGGCTGCTAGATTCGGCATGGGTTCGTCGTTTAGGTGGTAGCGTGGCACATAATCCCTATGATCATCGAACCATGGATCATAATCTGGGTCTAAGGGATTAGGGTCTGGTATCCTAGGTATCTCCTCAGGGTTGAAATCATGCATTTGGACTTGGTTTTCGGGGTTATTTTCTATCTCCATCGGCTGCGTGGGAAACAAAGGTAAGGGTTGTGGCGCTACTAGTTTTTCCAGGTTTGGGTCGGCAGCTGTGGTTGCTAGGATATGAAAATTGGCTAAGCTCCTATTAAGCATATCCTGTGTATGGGCATCTGTCTCTCGCTTAGCTGCTGCTAGGACTCTCTGCTGTTGCAACTTTCGCATTCTTTTCCTACGTTCGTGTGCTCCCTTACTGAACCATCCTCTCTTTTTCTGAGGGAATGGCTCTTCAGACTAAGCCTTAAACACAAACATTCCTTCTTCATTATCAGCTGCATACCCAGAGAATGCAGGCTGTGAAGAGGTACCTTCACTCCTAGGTGAATCGGACAACTGACGATATGCGTCTGAGGGTCCTTGATCACTCATACTGTAAACTAACAAATAGTCAAATAACACACAACAATAAAATACAGATATGCATGTATTTCCATAATTAATTTCCTAACAATTTGAATAATATCTTGGTGTCAGCAGAACACTTCTGTGGCTGAATCACTGGCTTGGCTCTGATACCACCATCTGTCGTAACCTCCGTCCCCTATCTGTCCCGGGAACGGGCGGCCGCGAGACCAGTTTTGGTGGTATCGGTGTTTATCAATTTGGCAGCGAAAATTTCATCAGGACCGTAGTTAGGAAATAATTTATCAGAGTAAATACCACACTTTTATAATATTAAACATATTGGGATGAAACCCAAGTTTTCATTACAAACATTTTCATAGGGAAAATCCCTATTTTATTGAATAAAACATCTTCTTTTAATTAGGTAACTTTTATAGCCACTTTTTCCAAGCCTTCAGTGCTGTCCAGCTGGCTTCTACTTGGCTTTCACATTTTGTTACCTGAAACGCGTTTAAAAACATTTTGTCAGTGGGAAATACTGGTGAGTGAATCCCAGTTTAATCAAGAAGAGTTTTATCCCTAAACAGTATTGAGAGCTATTACAATGTTTATGTCTACACAATTACTCATTCAGTACTGTCAATCCTGACTGGTGGGTCATATTATACATTGGCTAACTCTTTGTCCAATGGTAACGTGCTCCACATTTTGTATACAAAACCCCAACATACCGGCAGTAATTGAAGAACTATAAAGACTCAATCACTGCTTAATTGCATTGTAAAACATTTAAGGTTTTGTAAAAACAGTTTACAAAAAAGGAGATTACTCACATTGTTGTCTTAGACTTCTTTTAAGGGTTTCCTGGTAGTTATCTATTAATTACACAAATGTACATATGTTAGTATAATAACATAATATTTACATTAGTAATACCCTCCCCGAGACGGCATTCCAACGACTACGTCGGGCAGAACCTCGACAGCCGTTACGGAACCCTGGATCAATCAGGCAGCATATCTAATACGTAAACGGGGTTATAATACTTACAACGGAGCTGAACTTCGTTAATTAGGGGGATATTATACCCGAGAATTATATTAATTCTTCAGAAATTCGAGAGAGAAAGAGTTCGTGAGTGATTTGGGACTGAAGGCCAACGGTTTCTATTTATATGGCCAGATTTCGAGTTCCTCGCGGCCCGCGTAAGATGAGACCAAGGTCTACGTGGCCTGCGTAGTAGGGGTGTAGCTGCTAGGGTTGTTGATTCGTCGGTATAGGTTCGACACGATCATGACACGTGGTGGCTCATAGGCTCGCCTTGACCTCAAGCTGTCGCGGCCCGCGTAGGTCAAGGGGGTAGCTTACGCACCCCGCGAGCGACCTCAAAAATTGATTTTTATTTTATTTTTAATGATATATCGTATTTTGGGCTCGGTTTTCATATACGGGGTATATTTTAGGACATATAGAGGTATTTTAAAATATATTAGGGTGTCAAAAATATTCAGGAGGGTTGTTATACTTTATTTAAGTACATTTCAGTATATATCCAAGTTGGTTTATGTTTTGACATAAATTTTCTCGGTAATGAGTGAGGTGAAATAGAATACATTTTCGTGCTTATTTTATGTATGTTTTCAGTTGGTCTGCCTTTTGACATAAGTTTTGCTTAGAAACGAGTCGGGTTAGATATTTGACGATACAAATTCGAGTTAGTTTAGGTTTCGACGTCGCCGCAACGCGTGGCGAATCAAAATTCTAGTTTAAAATAAATGTGAAATTATAGAATACTAAAATCCAATACCTGTGTGATAAGAAATAACTACTTTGACCTTGTCTTGTAAAATTTATACTCTGATCAAATGTTTCATTCCAAATTCAAGCACAAACACACCGAATACATGAATCAGGCATAACAAATAAAACAATATTACATCGAGTCTCAAAATTCAAATTTCATTCATGAATATCAACACAACTCCACCAATTTCAATCAATTTTACAAACGAAAAATCAGTCAAAACTAACCTGATTTCGTTTAATTTCAACCAGAGCGTCCTTCTGAACGCGAAACGCCCTCCTAAACTTGTTCTCTAAGTTCGACTGAAGAAGAGGAAATGAGCCGATTGCAAATAGTCTTCACCCGTTCTATTTTTTTAGTTTCCCATCTATATTAATTAAAATCTGATATGCCCATCCTGACTCCTTTAAATTTAAATGTTAACCCAAAACAGCCCATGACTTTTCTTTTAAAGTCCAAATCAGCCCAAAACATACCCCATGGGCCAAAATTGCTAGGTATTAACTTCTAGGGTATTAACATAGTTAGTGATTATGGTTTGCACAAAATAACATACTTAGGTACTAATAGTTTAACAAACAATTAACGTTAATACATCTAAACGTTACAAAATGAAAAGTTAATGCCGTAGAAGGTGATTTTAAACTATTAGTACCTAAGTATGTTACTTTGTGCAAACCACAGGGACTAACTATGTAATTAACTCTTAATATAAACTAATTAATAAATAAAATACGAGCCGAGTCGGAGCTTGAAAAACTTCCAACGAACCGAGCTTGAGCTTTAGATGGAGCTCGGAGCCCTCATAATTTATTTTCAATGTGTCCAATATCTACACATATTGTACATTTCTAAATATGTGTAGGTATTTTTTTGCCATGTCATCTTAAAAAAAGATTTAATTATTTATTTTATATGTATTCAATATTTACACATATTGTACATTTTTAAATATGTGTAGGTATTTAATTTGCCACATCATTTTCAAAAAAAAAAGTATACATTAACTTAGTTTATCTACATATTTTTTTTAAAATTCTTATGTGTTGGTAAGCATAAGCATTTACTTACATATATATTAGTTTTTTTTACATATGTGTAGATAATTTAGCTACACATAACGAAAATTTGCTACATGTGTAGTCAATTTTAGGGGGGGGGGGGGGGGGAATTTTCTCACCAACACCAAGTGTGGCTAAAATGTGTTACCAACACATATTAAGTGTTAATCATTATGAAAATATATCATCAACTATTACCTACACATATAAAAACAGGTGTCGGTAAATACCCACACATTTACATGTGTAGGTAAATTATGTGTGGGTAAACACCCCAATTTCTTGTAGTGGATTTTACGTTCTTAAATACA
This sequence comes from Helianthus tuberosus, assembly GCA_030545235.1. Classification (NCBI taxonomy): domain Eukaryota; kingdom Viridiplantae; phylum Streptophyta; class Magnoliopsida; order Asterales; family Asteraceae; genus Helianthus; species Helianthus tuberosus. The sequence continues at coordinate 187,353,302 of CM060396.1, read as the reverse complement.
TCCTCACAATTCTACAAAAATGCAAAACGGTGACACATCCGTTCAGCTAACAGATTAACCGTTTCTAACAATTATATACAAACAACTGATTCAATTCAGTTGTACATATAAACTCCCGCCTTCTTCCACCCTCACCCAAACACCGCCGTTCTCCTGGCGTAACACCTCCGCGACCTCCACCCTCACTCCTCACCCAAACACCACCGTTCTCCCGTTAAAACACCTCCATGATTTTCCCAGCAACATGGATGAAAGACAAATTCAGATAGCAAATTAAATCTTGAATTCTTGATTGGTATCGACCATCAAATAATGTTTAATGTGCTTGAAGATAGTGCACGCCTCAACCAACGTTTGATCTTGGTTCGAACAGCTTTAGCAAGATATCAGAATGTCTTAGCTCAACACGCACCGCCTGTGCCGATGGGTGGAGATGCTGGAAACGGTAACCAGAATGGTTTACAATCGGCGGCTGCAATGATTGTGAACTCAAATCCCGCTACTCTTATTAACGAGAATCCGAATGGCGTACCTGCTGCTGCAATGATCGGGAACCCACGCTGGAGCCACGGGTTTGAATGGTAATCTTCATGCTGGGGCGATCGTTGGCGAAAATGAGGATTTCGAGATCGCAACAGCGATGTCACCAGTTTTGAACCAATACATTCTTTTTCTAGAAGGCGAGTTGCATCGGCTTCGTGAAGAAAACGTTCAGGCTGCGATAAGTATCGCGAACCGAACTTTACAAGTCAGGCTTTTGCTTTGAATCCGTAGAAAATACACAAATTCTTTTGTAATCATAGCCCAAACCCAAACTTGACCAACCCACTTGTAACTAGTTTAGTACCCGGCTGGTGGCCGGGTATTGTAACGTCAAAGATCATTACTATTGACTGTACATTGTACCTAAAGTCAGTATATGGATCAACTCCTTGCCATCCCATTTCCTTCCATTTATAAGAGATCAATTCTTTGTAGCATGTAGATATACTAGTGGGAATGTCCGCGTGTTGCGGCGGGTGCCCTTCTTTTGTCGGCTCGTAGTTGTTGTCGGGGTTGTGTATGTGACCCGTTTTACCCATTTGTTTCGTTTAATTGACCATTTGACCCGTTAGGGATAGAACACCGAGTTCAACATAAACCGACCGAAGTCAGTGTAACTTTTTTCCGGATATAACTAACATAATCGTAAAAAAAGCAAATTCATAACATACACAATCATTGTTTACATATATGATTTCTGAAACCAAAATTAATCAACAAGAAAGTGGTAAAACTGCCAGAAAACCAACAAGGTGACATTGAAGTTGTAAGTTGAAACAAAGAATGTACATCTAGTTGAAGGCATTGGTAGCAGAATAAAGAAAATCCAAGAAGCATATAACTAAGAGTTGCAACATCCAAAAGTTAAATCAATCAGAGTAAAAGTAGCAACAATAAAATGTTTTAAACCGAAAGTATACAATGTGAAAAAATAAAAGTTAACTAAAAAACTTTTAGTTAACCATCACAAAAACTTCATTCAAACATTATGTCAAAACACTTTTATGTTATTTAATACTAGATACATTGTTTTAAATGTAATATTTAAAGTTTAAATGAACTAATAGGGTTTTTAAATATATTATTTAAAGTTTAACCCAAACCAGTTCTAGCGGTTCTTTAAACGGAACCGTCGGTTATAACCGGAACCGAACCGGGAACCTTTTTCCCCCAAACTTACGATCCAGAACCGGACCCGATATACAAAAATACGATTCGGATCTGGCAGTTCCGGTTCGGTTCCCCGGTTCTAACGGTTTAGAACGGTAAATTGCTCAGCTCTAGTATAAAGAAATACCATACATATAAGCCCAAATGTTGTTTTTCTTTTCAATTATCTGGTTTATGTATAATCCCAAATACAAAAAAGTTGTTTATTAATTTTCTTTTAAAACGAGCTAGATCAAACTTTTTTCGACCGAACTTGAACCCATATTTTCAACTTGCTAAAATTATCTGACCGAGCCCGATGTCACGGAGTTAGTTTCATCAACTCGCGTGCGGCCTTAGATCACGGTCTAAGTAAGCCTTGCCGACTTAGTGTCATTGGGTTCTTGTTGTGAAAGCTGCTAAAGGGGACGTTGGATCGCAAGTAAGTTGCTTGTAATACTTGAACACAAGTATACAAGAGAAAAGCTTTGTATTGCGCAAAACAGTTTACAAGAGAGTGTTGTGTTTTCAAGTGCTTGGGGATGTCTCAAATGAGACCCCATGAAGCCTATTTATACTAGTTACAAGTCTATATCTAGAGTGTTCTTGATAAATAACACTCTTTACAAAATATCATTGCCTTAATATCTAGATATTTCTTACATAAATAAATATCATGATATTTGCTGAAATTCTAGAGAGTTCTATGGCAGATTTTTATGGCAGCTTTGACCAACCCTTATCCAGCATTTTCTAAGAGATTCTTGGTCTTTATAATGTCCCCATGATGCTAGAAAAAATGGGATAGTCTAGAGCCTTCTAGGTAGCTCTAAACGCGATTAGATGGCCCCAGAAAGTTCTAGAATGCTGAAATTTTGAGCTAATATTATGCGGGGGCGTGACATCATCCCCCACCTAAATTCGCAGCATCCTCATTGTGATGCCCAAATGCCTCATGAGTCTTCATGAGTTGTACTACGTATAATGTTTTGCCATGGTTTCTTGTGTTGCCTCCAAGGGTGCGGTGTGTACTTCATCTCCTTTGATGATTTATAGTGTATTTAGAAACGGTGCCAACACTACCTTTTGCTCTCGAAAGAAATCCATCTCGAGCACGGTGTCATAGTCTTCGATTGGTTTTACGACCCATGCAACTCCTTCGATCGGTATGGGATCTCCATCAGCGACTTTAATCCAGCCTTCTTTAGCTATAATCCTTAACTTCGAGCCTAGGCCCACTCTAGCTCGGCTTGTTTACAACTCTAATCTTAAGGATGTTTGGTATGTTTGGTATGTTTAAGTATGCTTTATAAATGTGGTATAACTTATAAGTATGTTTTTATGATCCACAGATCGCCCAACTTTAAATATGTAGTTATTTTATAGGTTACGCACAGATGAATGCATCCATTGAGAAGGACAAAACTTCCCCCGCGATCCATTGCGCCAACTGGGAAAGGAGGAAATAGAATTTTCTTAAAAGTTTCCGTCTTCACATCAAAACATATATGCCCAAATGCCTCATGAGTCTTCATGAGTTGTACTACGTATAATGTTTTGCCATGGTTTCTTGTGTTGCCTCCAAGGGTGCGGTGTGTACTTCATCTCCTTTGATGATTTATAGTGTATTTAGAAACGGTGCCAACACTACCTTTTGCTCTCGAAAGAAATCCATCTCGAGCACGGTGTCATAGTCTTCGATTTGTTTTACGAACCATGCAACTCCTTCGATCGGTATGGGATCTCCATCAGCGACTTTAATCCAGCCTTCTTTAGCTATAATCCTTAACTTCGAGCCTAGGCCCACTCTAGCTCGGCTTGTTTACAACTCTAATCTTAAGGATGTTTGGTATGTTTAAGTATGCTTTATAAATGTGGTATAACTTATAAGTATGTTTTTATGATCCACAGATCGCCCAGCTTCAAATATGTAGTTATTTTATAGGTTACACACAGATGAATGCATCCATTGAGAAGGACAAAACTTCCCCCGCGATCCATTGCGCCAACTGGGAAAGGAGGAAATAGAATTTTCTTAAAAGTTTCCGTCTTCACATCAAAACATATAATCCACCATTCACCTTCAACATCCAGCGTATAAGCTCTCACAATGAAATAAAGGCTTTGCCCGCAGAAAGTAGCCGGAGACCAAACACACATCTCGGTGGTAGAGACGAATGGAATTTCGATCTCTCTCCATGAATCCAATATATGGGAATAGATATTAGCCCCATCAAGACAACCACCCCCAATCAAACATACAAGTTTGTAATCACTAGAAGAGTCGATATAGAAACTGATGCTATCTCTAGCAACTTTCTTGGAAAAAGTAAAACGGAGGCCAGATGACAACTTCTTGTAGGCACCTGTGAATGGATTCCAAAACACTAGCTGAGTGGATTCCTTTGAGCCTAAGCATACCAACCCATGTAGGCTTGTGAAAATAAATATATGATTAGGGTTAGGGTTTGGGTTTGGGTTTGGGTTTGGGTGAGAAGGGATGGTTGTTGAACCGTCAAGTGTGCGGAAGGTGAACTCGACAAATAGGAGAAGTTTATAGTCGTTGATGTTTCCGTGGTGTTGGAGGTGCATTCTGGCATACGCAGGTGTCGATAAGAACAATTTCCATTGTTTGCACATACACATGCAACGACCTATGTCGGTTTTTTCCGCAAGTCTTGATAGTATCTCAGATTCTATTAAACTAAACGGTAGCTCAACCTTCATCTTCATCTTCTTGTGGGGTTTCAGGCACATCGCGATATGGGGTTCCATACGATGAAAAATTATGCAACAAGTTAACTTGGAACATGGGGTGGTAATTCTGTTGGAAATTAGACCCTTGATCAAACATAAAAACGTTGTATGAACGAACTCCAATCTCTTTATTATTAACCAAAACACACCAATTACAATGACTCTAACTATCTATTTATAATTTTAATCCTAACCTAACTCAAACACTATTTTTAATATTAAGATAAACCAACTAAATAAACATATCTAGTAAGTAGATAATTCAAACTATTAAATAAATAAATAAACCAAACTATATTTATCTTGAACCCACTTGAATTATCTTTTAACTCATTTAAAATTTACAGATAATCTAGAATTATCTCTTCAAATTCCTTATATAACACGAACCTGCTACCTACCTATTTGATATTTGACTTATGAATTCTTGGGTTAGGATATAATAGAAAGTTTATTTGGCTAGGAAGTAATCTTGACCATCATTTGATTTAATCAAGTGCTAAGATTAAATTAGGGAAATTGAAGGGAAGAAAATAGGCACGTGGGTTTGTGTAAGGGCATTGTAGTCAATCCAGGACAATAGTTTCTCTCTCCTCCAATACCCCCCCCCCCCCCCATTTTTTAAACGTTAATAACTTTTTCATACGACATTATTTTTTTATAAAAATTGCACAAAAAAAACAAGCGTTTGTTTATCTTTAAAACGAGTATACTATTGCTATATTTAAAAAAAAAAAATTGAAAACCCAGTTGCGTAAAACGCAATGGAAAAAAACCCAATTGCGTAAAACGCAATGAAAAAAAAAACGTAAAAAAACTTTTTTTTAAAACGCAATGCACAAAAAACACAAAGAAATGTCTTATTTGTAAAACGCAATGGCTAGAAAACACTTAAAAAATGTTTTTTTTTTTCTAAAACGCAATGGATGGAAAACACATAAAAATGTGTTTTACCTAAAACGCAATGCTAGAAAACATTACCAAAAATCAACCAAATTTTCAGTAAAACACAATGCGTATTAGTTCTTCTAGATAAAAATGATACTAGATAACCATGGATGTTAGTTGATTATATAAGCAAGCAACACTTTACCGTAGAATCATAAGAAGACTCTTGACTAGAGAAATTGTCACCATTTCTATCATTTCCCTCAAAACTCAATCTGCAGAACTCAATAAAATTGTCTTATTTTTCTTCCATGGTGGGACCATCTTAACAGGAGACTGCGGCGGCGCTGGATCTGAGGTCGCATGATGGTGGCGGAGCGAAACGGTGGTGGAGTGGTGTGGAGGTGAGATGAACTATACGGATCTGGGTTTTTTTAGATCTAGGGAAGGAAAGGTTGAAGAAGAAAAGAGAAGATTGAGTAACATTGACTGAAATACACTCTTTATTTTAAATTTTGACACATGTCATAATCCTATTGCTTTCTATTCTTCCTAAACAAAATAAACTTCCTATTTAATCCTCACCCATGAATTCTTATCTCAAATGAAAAAGGAATTTAGAAAATTAAGATTTTGATTTAAGATCTGATAAAAATTTATGAATACACTGATTTAAGATCTATGAATACACAATTGACTAGGCCCCCATTGGACTCGCCTAAATCCACCAAGCCCACAATGATAAGTATTATTATTCCGTATATAAATAAGCAAACTTTTTGTGCATAACCACTTGTAACATGTGCTTTGAGAGTTTTTCAAAAAAAAAAAAAACTTGATTTTTTAATTTTAACCCAAAGGTTTTTATCTTTTGCAATTTTAACCCTACATAATTTGTTTTTTTAACTTTAACCCAAACTTTTCATTACTTTTAACCCAAAGGTTTTTACCTTTTGCAATTTTAACCCTACATAATTTTTTTTAACTTTAACCCAAAACTTTTCATTATTTACAATTAAACTTCACAACTTTTGCCACTTATACTTTTCATCTTTGGCAAATTTTCGGTTTACGTATAGTTCTTAATTTTTTGAGTTAATACGACGCAACGTACAAGTGTGTTTCAACTTTTTTATGTTTTGTTTCAAATTTTGCAAGTTAATACGACGCAACGTACATGTTTGGTACGACGTTTCTACCTCTATTTTTTCATGTTTGACAGGTTCGTCGCAACACGCAGACCCTAGGTCGAGTCAATGTTGGTGGTCGATAACGGTTGTGTGACATTAGTACTATTTGACACCGTTTTGCACCCCGCCGCAACGCGGCGTGTACTTTGGGGGTTTTCCAAAGAAAAAATCGTTATGCATATGGTTGTCGTAACCTTGGCTTTGGGGGTTTCCAAAAAAATTGATTTTTTTTTACTTTTCACCCAAAAGTGTTTCATAAATTACTTTTAACCCCAAACTATTTGTTTTTTTTACTTTTAACCCAAAACTTTTTATCTTTTGCAATCTATCCTCACAACTTTTTTTACTTTCAACTTTGGTCCATTACAGTTTTCATTTTCCGCAAATTTTTCGCTTTATGTTTGGTTCTAAATTTTGTGACTTAACACATCGCCACGTGCGTCTTTGGTTTAACTTTTTTATGTTTCGTTCTAAATTTTGCGAGTTAACATGACGCAACGTGCGTGTGTGTGAACGTTTTTACATCGTCTATTTTTCCCCGTTTGACAGGTTTAACATAACATACGGGTCCTAGATCGACTTAGTCATAACTAAAGAATCCCCGCCGCATTGCGGCGGGTCTCAATTCTAGTTTAATTTAAAACCTAAACTAATAAATATATGATCGGACCAACATAACACACACAAAATAAACATGAAGATATCTTTAAATAATACCTAACTAGGTGGATTCAGGGCGGGAATTTGCTTATAAACCATTCGTTTCGTTACAGTACAAACACTCGGTGTAGCAATAAAAAGAAAAAGACATCTAAAAAATAAAGGCATGTATACCAAAAAGGTTACTGTCGAACCTTACAAATTATAAGTTAAAAACAACAAATACTGAAAATTCATTATAAAAATAAAATATTATACAAAACTTTGAAATTGTCATAACTTGTAAAAATAATTATGAGTCCTATTCGTATTCTTATTCCTATCTTCATATACTAATAAATAATTTTTTTTTACATGTGTCAATCTCTCTGGCGCATCCTTATCTTATTTTTCAATTTTTTTCCTATTAAATAATAATTTAACTAAATATAACTTAGATAAGAATAATAATTTTTTTTATCAAACTTTGAATTAAGAATCTCTTTATCTTATTTTTCAACTTTGATTTAATAATCTTCTTATCTTATTTTTCAATTTCTTTTTCCTATTAAACTATACTAACTTTTTATCAAACTTTGAATTAATAATTATAAATATAATTTTTATTTTCTCCTTCTCCGTGATAGAAGATAATTATATTAAATCACAAACTTCATGGATATCTCTTATTTATTTATTTATTTTTTTCCATATATTAATAATCATCTAATAGTTCATTGGTTCTAACCTAATAATAAATAAAAACAAATTAAAATTTTAATAAGTAAATAATACATCGAATTTATCATTTAAATACATATCTTCACGACCATATGTGATAATCGATTACATTATATTTATTTAACTCATGCAATATTCGAGATATAACCCTTTACCCAAAAAAAAAAAACTAAATTTATGCAACCCATTTAAACACACGGTTCTAAACTAGTAAAACAATATATACAAATTATATAGCAATAATAGGCTCTATTTTCCTTTTATTTTCAGTTGACCTCACAACAAAATTGAAATTGAAATCATAGGTATATACATAAAAATAATGGAAAATAGAAAGAGAGAGTGCAGTAATGTACATATGCTTTCCAAATCACTAAATTTACTCTCATGTTAAAACACTTTAAATGTTAATCATAAAAATAGACAAATACTAAATGGTGATGATTTCATATCAAAAGGGGAGATGTCGTTCACGTACATTGGTTTGTTAGGAATCTCTCTTTCTTGGGCAGGTTACATTAATAAAATCGATTGGGTCACTTTCAAGCTATTTCTTTTCGCTATACAAAGCTCCCATGGGAGCGCTCAATACTTTGGGAGGTATCCGTAGGAAATTCCTATGGGTCGGGTCCAACAACGATAACAAGAAGACCCGGAGGGTCGCGTGGGAGTAGGTAGTGGGATCCAAATCGAAAGGGGGGCTCAGGGTAGGAGGTATAAAGGAGATAAATTTGGGTCTCATAGCTTTGGGCCTAGTGGTTAGGGCGATTCACGGAGATCTAGGGTGACATGGATTTCAATAATATACATACAGTGGCGGATCTAGGATTCCGACCAAGGGGTAACGTGTTATAAATAAGCCGTAATGAAATCGAAAAAATGTCAAATTTTTCCAAAATTTACACTAATTTTTCCAAATTTTTTCTGACCAAGGGGTAGCGGGGGTTACCCCTACCAAAGAGGTAGGTCCGCCCCTGTATACATACTTCATTTCATTTCCACTAAATAATCGTTACAGCAACAATTGTGTTGACACTTAATTTCCACTGTATAATCGTTATAGCAACAATTGTGTTGACACAAAGGCCAGTGTCCGTTTAGTTAGTCGATTGTATTATCCGTTATTTGCTTTAAATTTTAAAAAAGGTCTGAAAAAATGTGAAGTTACACTATAGGATATGAATGGAATTTAGATTATGTCACTTGACCAAACTATTTTCAGATTTGTCACCCTCATGATTCTTTGGAAGGACTCATCCGGCTTGGATGCGTCAATATAGAGACCCTTTAAACACTCAATAAAAATTGGACACGTGGCGTCTTGTAGGTGAGCCCAGACACATCCTACTTCTAATGCGTCTCTTTCTCTCTCCTCTCTCTCTTTCTCTCCCCTCTGTCTCTCTTCTCTTCAGGGGCGGACCTACATAGTGGTCAGGGTGGGCGGTCGCACCCCTTAAAAAAAAAATTAGTGTATATTTTAGGTAAAAAACCCGACCGCACCCCTTGAAAATATGGTTGAACACCTCATTCGCACCCCAGCAAATAATTTATGGGTCCGCCACTGCTTCTCTTTCTCTTTCTCTATCTCTTTCTCTCTTCTCTTTCTCTCTCCTCTCTCTGACCTACACATGCAAATTATTATTATTATTTATTATTATTATTATTATTATTATTATTTATAGGTTGAAAATAGATGGTATGCATATGTCGATTTCTACGCCTAATTTGGCGACATATCATGTGGTTTGTTTTGTCTTCATTTTTGGATATGAAATATGAAATTAGATTTATTTCGAATTTGATGTAGATTGTAAAAAAAAGTTGCCATATTGCAAATTACTAATCGTAGGCATTGGATACAAATATAAAAGCTTGTAGGCATTAATTGTATGAACACATAATTCATATATCCGATATGTTTTGCTTGATAGTCGTTTGGCAAGATTAGTTGTTTAAAAGGGAGAATTTGGTTGAGAAAGAGAGGGTGGAGTTGAAGTGGGAGTCAAGAAAGCGAATCGGGTGTTTGTAGAAGATTCGGCCGGTGTTTGGGAATGGTGGGTGTGAGGAGCAGTTGGTGAGGGGTTGAGTGAGGGTGATGGCGGTTTGGGTGATGCGGGCGGTGCCGTAGAGGGTGAAGTTTGAAGGGGGAGATGATGATACAGTTGTGAAGAGGAAGAGGATATGGAGAATTTGGAGCTTTATAATCATAGCATCCATGGAGGTTTGTTCATGGAAACAAGATGTATTTATCCTACTGCAGTGTGTGTTTATATGTGTGTGTGTGAGAGTTGTTGCAAGAAATTTATCTGGATGAAGATGAATTTGAAACTCAGGCGGTAACTGGGTGGGGGGTGGTTGCAGGTTAGAGAGAGTGTAGGTAAGAGAGAGAAAGAGGAGAGCGAAAGAGAAGAGAGAGAGGGGAGAGAGAAAGAGACGCATTAGAAGTGGGATGCGTCTGGGCCTACCTGCAAAACGACACGTGCCAAGTTTTTATTGAGTGTTTAAAGGGTCTGCATATGGACGCATCCAAGCCGGATGACTCCCTCCAAAGATGCATGAGAGTGACAAATCTAAAAATAGTTTAGGTCAACTGACATTTTCTTAATTTTTCCTATATTTAATATATATATATATATATATATATATATAGGATTATATATAGGGTAAGATTCATGTGATAACCACCTTTATTGCGAGAACCGCAAGAACCAATGTGAACACAACCTAAAATAGCTAAAAAAACCTAACCCCACCCCCCCAATTGGCGGAAGATGGGTGCTTCTCTCCATAGGGCATACAAAACACAGATTATTGGCGGAAGCCCGCCACATTTAACATATAAAGTTTTTTTATATGTTAAATATGGCGGGCTGCCGCCAATAACCCGTGTTTTGTATGCCTTAGGAGAGATGCACCCATGTTCCCCTTAAAAAGCAAAGAAAACATTTCATGTCTAATTTGATGTTTTTCGTTGCTGAAAGGTCATTAGTCATGACTGTGTGATCATGCTTTACCCGAGAACAAATGCACCAACTTAAGCTCAAGGTTTTTCAACTTGATCAAATGTTACTTATACCCTTTAATAAAGACCCTGTTCGTTTTTTGCACGCCCTGTTCATTTTTTTTTAATGTTGAAACAACGTTAAAACCTAAAACCCTATGCTGAAGCGTCGTTTTTTGCACCTGATTGGGCCGAGGCGTCGCCTCAAAACGCTTCACGTGTTTTGACGCTTCAGACCAAATAAAGCGTTGATTAGGAGAGTGAGAGTCCTCCACAGTAAAAAGACCAAATATATCAAATTTTGAGGAACAAGACAACATAATTACCGGTTGATTGCAGGGAAGTGATGTTTTGATTAGAACTAGTGAACTCATACATGGACTAATTAGGCATTCGCAAACGAGATAAAAAAATGACCCAACTAAAATGACATAATTTGAGTTGTGACTATAGTTACAGGCGTAAAAGTTGTAGACACAAATATCTCGACTTTCCGGCTCATGTGGCAAATGACCAAATGCAGATTTTCTGGCTATTGAATCTCATCATCTTGAGCTTGGTTTCAAACTCGAACGATGACTCCCAATTTTACAAGTTTCGATTTATTTCCTCTATTATATAAAAACGTGTGTATTTTAATTAAATAAATTATGTATTTAGTTTTTTTATTGAATGGCTAAACTTGCATATCATGGGAATTGAACCCCTGACTAGGGCTGTAAACGAACCGAACGAACACGAACAAGGCCTTGTTCATGTTCGTTCGTTAAGGAAATAAATGTGTTCACGAACGGTTCATGAACACTTACCGAACAAGATTTTATGTTCGTGTTCGTTCATTAAGGAAATGAGCGTGTTCGCGAACGATTCACGAACACAAATAAATTTGACGAACGCTACGAAGGATAAAGATAGATGGCCTAAAGAGTAGCACTCGAACTTGAATCTCTTATTGTGGAATGGAGGTCGATTGTATTCGCCGATGTAAATAGTGAGAAATGAAAGAGAAATGATGCATAAACAAAGTGAAAGTGAGTTTCCTAGTTTAATTGTTAGGGTAATAAAATAAATAAAAGTTTAATAATATAAAAAGTACAAATAAAATATAAGAAAGTACAAAGATCTTCAATTAAAACACAAACATACGAACATAAACGGACGCAAATCAACGAATGTTCACGAACATGTTCACGAACACCTTACCGAACGTTCACGAACACAATCGAACGGACGAGACCTATGTTCATGTTCGTTCATTTAAATAATAGAACGGAATTTCTTGTTCATGTTCGTTCGTTTATTAAACGAACGAACATAAACGAACTTCCCGCCGAACGGTTCACGAACTGTTCGCTGAACGTTCGGTTCGTTTACAGCCCTACCCCTGACCTTTGCTATCCTGATCTTTATCCAACTTACCATAACCACTTGACTATTCCTTAGTAAACATCTATTTAGTTAGAGAGAATTAATTTCATGATTATTTATTCATTTTCATTTTTCCAAACTTGGCTTAAACTACCATATGTCCTATTTAGACTTGGCATATAAAAGATAGCTTGATTTAATGGTCTTATCACCGAATATCATACCAATTTTTTCTTGAGATTATTCTTTGCTATTTTTACTTCTGCTCTGCGTTAGAACACCCGATAAAAAATAGTGATCTTGGACCGAATGTTCAAGATATAGTGATACGGCATTTTGAAAGCAATGGGCTCGATAGTTCAAGTATAAACATGGTAGAAAATAAAACAAAACGACCATTTCTATACTATTTACATAATACCAATAATGTTTTACTAGTCTTCTCAATCACTACGTTAACCTTCACTTAATAATGGTGTAGGTGATCTGTAAAACCGCTCTTCAGAGTTTCTATTCAACTCAACGACACCTTTATTAGTTCCTTGCATACCACCACTTAGGCTACTCGTACCCCCTGAAATAATCGTTACAAAAATAGTCTAAGTATGCAAATAAAACCAACACAACAAAAATAATCGTTACAAAAATAGTCTAGTATGCAAAGAAAACCAACTAACACAACAAAAATAATCGTTACAAAAATAGTCGAGTATGCAAATAAAACCAACTAACACAACAGTTATTGTAAAGATATTGGTATATCAACAGTGAACTAATCAAATGGGGATTAGTTCGTTTTGATTTGTTAAGTTTAATCGAACAAATGAACGATAATGAATACTTAAACGAACGGATTTTCTTGTTTGTAAGAAAAAGTGTTTGTTCATTTAACGGGTAAACTAACATACATGAAAAACTATAATTAAAAATATTAATAAAAAAACCTGTAAAAGTACATGTTTTTCAACAAAAAATACTTTTTTTAAATGATTTTTAAATAAAGATGTTTTAAGATATATATAATATTCGTGTATAAACGAACTTATATAAAAGAGCCAAAAATTTGTTCATTTTTGTTTATTTAACTAAACAAACATAAAATCTTGCTAATGGTTGTTCGTTTAAATAAATAAATGATCATAGACAAACTTCCTTTATAACAATTTAATGAATGTTTGGTTTATTTGGATCCCCATAAATAACTGATCAATAGAATCTAACCTGAATGTGACGGAACACTAGCTTTACGTCGCCTGTGCCTTACGACCAAAACAACCGCGATAGCCAAAATGAAAACCGTAGGGATAGTAACTCCGAGTATTATCGGCGTTTTGCTGTTACCATTTCCTGGGCATGACTTACCATTGACACAGAACACAGGGTTTCCCGTATATCTGTTAATAATTGAGGAAAAATATAAATATCTAAGAAATCAGAAAACTAAAAAGTACATAAGAAAATGATTAACTTACGTTGAATTTAACTTGGAATTTCTTGATAACCATCTTGGTATGGATCCAGTGAACTGATTATCTGACAAATTTCTACATGATTTTTTTTATTAATTAAAAATTTATCAAGCTATCATCAAAATAAAATAAATAAAAATATAATTAATTAGTGAGACCTGGACCCCTTTTCCCAAATTTGGACCGGACTGGCCGGTCCAATTCGACTACATACACAGTCCCAGTATCTTGCTGAACCCATCTAAAGTGGCCCCCATTTGAACTGGATGGTTACCAGTGAACCGGATCAGGTGATTTCCAAAAAAGTAAATATATTTTTGTTTTCCTTCTAAAATCTCATTTACCGAAAGTTACTACTTCAGACTATATATTTCGTTCATTAAAAACTTCTTATGTTTTTTGACATTGCTAATCCACCCCCAAAAGATATATAGCAGTTTCATATTTTGTTATATATATTAAGTTTTAAATTATTTACTGATGCGGGCCCAAGTGTGGAGGAGCGGGCCATCTTGTATTTGGAGGCCCAAGATCGCGTAACAAAAGGGGTTTCACTAAAATGTCTCTAACTTGGGCTACGGAGGTCCGTTTTGGGCGTGCGACCAGGCGAAACGAACGTGAGAAAAAGCTCCATCTTGCTGCAAACAACCTTTGGCGGTTTGGGTCATCGTCCGGGCCAAAAAACGCTTATTTCCATTAGTTATTTGCATTTTTATGTTTTTTTAAGTATTTTGGGCATTTTGTTTTTGGGCTTGTGTTTGGCCCGTTATCTTTTTTAGGCCCATTTCGAATTTCTGTTCTTATTTATATGTCCCTTTAGTAATTGAAACAATCAGACTTGAATTTTGAGAAAACTGAATTTTCACTTCAAATTCCGTGGCCTTTGGGTTGCAATTTGGGGGTTGGGGAAGAACTACACGGGTATTCGTAGAATCAACGTGTTTGATCTTCATTATCACACTACTCACTACATCAGTTGGTATCAGAGCCGAATTCCTGGCTCAAAATGCCTCCGAGGAGAAACAACAACAGGCCTCTCGATGAAGTGTATGAACGAGAGTTGGAGCAGCGACTTATGGCGAGAGTGGATGAGCGGTTGGATCGAGTGGTCAATCAGTTGACTGATCGGATGGCCGACTTGATTAATCGTAGGAGGCAGGGACCCAATGACGGGTATGGTTCAGATTTTAGTAACCCATTTGGTGATGGTTCGGCTTCCGAAGACGAACAGGAAGGGCGGCCAAGAGGTGAACGTGGAGGGGGTAACAGGCGTTGGGATTCTGGGATAAGAGTTGATATTCCAGAATTTGATGGGTCTAGTTTGAATCCGGAGGGGTTCATCGATTGGTTGGCTACCGTGGAGGAGGTGTTTGAGTACAAAGAGGTTCCTGAAAATAAGCGGGTGGCCTTGATCGCTACCAGGTTACGTGGTAGGGCCTCTGCGTGGTGGCAGCAATTGAAGTTAACACGAGACAGGCTCGGAAAGTCAAGGATTGTGACATGGACCAAGATGAAGAAATGCTTGCGGTCCAACTTTTTGCCTCATAATTTTCAAAGGTTGATGTACCAACGTCTGCAGAATTTAAAACAGGGGGCTAAGTCTGTTGATGATTATACAACGGAGTTTTATCAGTTGATTGCGAGGAATGATATTCAAGAACCGGAGGAGCAACTTGTTTCTCGGTATATTGGGGGTCTAAGGGTTCAAATCATGGAGTCCGTGAATCTTTTTGACCCGTTAACCATTCCAGAGGCACATCAACGGGCGTTGGCCTTTGAGAAGCAAAACCGTCGGGTGGGCGGTTCATTTACCCCTGCTGGGGGAAACGTTGGGTCGGGCAGCGGGGCACCACGTGGCGGGCCTAGTCAGCAAAGGCCGGGGGTTAACAATACTGGGCCTACTTCTAAGGGGGCTAGTAGTAGTGGTCCGAGATGTTTCAGTTGTGGTGAGACGGGCCATCGTCAAGCTGAGTGCAAGAAGGCTGGTAAAAGACACTTGTTTGCTGAATCTGAGGATGATCAATATGAAGAATATGAAAATAACCCAGTGTATGATGAAGAAACCGAGTACGAAGAAGAGGTTGTGACCGGTGATGTTGGGGTGAACTTGGTGGTCAGGCGCTCTTGCTATACACCAAAGGCAGATGGGGATGACTGGCTGAAGCACAACATCTTCCACTCAACATGTACTATTTTGGGGAAGGTTTGCACGTTCGTTATTGATTCGGGGAGTTGTGACAATCTGATTTCTGAAGAGGCAGTTCAAAAGTTGGCCTTGAAGACAGAGAGTCACCCGAAACCTTATAAGCTTCAATGGCTTAAAAAGGGAGGTGAAGTGACGGTATCTAAAAGGGCACTCGTTTCTATTTCTATTGGGTCCACGTACAAAGATGATGTTGTGTGTGACGTGGTCCCTATGGACGCGTGTCACTTATTATTGGGTAGACCTTGGGAATATGAGCGTAACATAGAGCATAATGGGCGGTCAAATACTTATAGTTTTCTGTTTGGTGGTGTGAAGATAACTCTTGTCCCTAGCAAGCCTAAGCAGTTAGCCACAAAACAGTCGGGTACTCTGTTGACCATTAGTCAGTTTCAAGATGAGTTGGACGAAGGAGACAATGTTTTTATTTTGATTGGGAAGCCAGTGCCCGAGGAAGTCGAGATTCCTGAATGTATGGTTCCGTTATTCGAGGAGTTTATTGATGTTTTCCCAGATGATTTACCTGCCGGGCTGCCACCCCTAAGAGACATCCAACATCACATTGATTTGGAACCGGGGTCCCAACTACCCAATAAGCCCCATTACAGAATGAGCCCAAAAGAACATGAAGAATTGCGTCGGCAGGTTGAAGACTTAATCTCTAAGGGGTACGTTCGAGAAAGCATGGGCCCTTGTGCTGTGCCTGCTCTTTTGACTCCTAAGAAGGATGGGACGTGGCGTATGTGTGTTGACAGTCGTGCAGTCAACAAGATCACTGTGAGGTACAGATTCCCGATTCCCCGACTTGATGATTTACTTGATCAAATTAGTGGTGCCACTATTTTCACAAAACTAGATTTGAAGAGTGGGTACTACCAGATTCGACTCAGGCCTGGTGATGAGTGGAAGACCGCCTTCAAAACTCGTGAAGGGTTGTATGAATGGTTAGTGATGCCTTTCGGTTTATCCAATGCCCCTAGTACGTTTATGCGGGTCATGAATCAGTTGTTTAGACCCTTTATTGGTAAATTTGTGGTGGTTTATTTTGATGATATTCTCATTTATAGCCCTAATTTTGACGAGCATGTGAAGCATATACGGCAGGTTTTGACCTTGCTACGTAGGGATAACTTGTATGCAGCCAAAAAGAAGTGTGTCTTTATGGTGCCTAAGGTGCTATTTTTGGGGTATGTTGTTTCTGGTGACGGTATACAGGTGGATGATTCAAAGGTAGCGGCGGTTAAGCAATGGCCAACTCCTACTACGATAACTGAAGTACGTAGTTTCCATGGTCTTGCTTCATTTTATAGACGGTTCATTCGAAATTTCAGTTCCCTTATGGCGCCAGTGACTGACTGCATGAAAGGGAAGACTTTTATATGGACTGAGGAGGCAGAATCAGCTTTTCAGTTAATCAAGGAAAAGCTTACAACAGCACCAATTCTAATATTGCCAGATTTTTCTCGGGTTTTTGAGTTGCACACGGATGCCTCGCAGGGTGGTATTGGGGCAGTCCTCAGTCAAGGGGGGCGTCCAGTTTCTTATTTCAGTGAGAAGTTGACTGGGCCAAAGTTACGTTATAGCACTTATGATCTTGAATTTTATGCAGTGGTCCAGGCTGTGAAACATTGGCGACATTATTTGTTTCACAAGGAGTTTGTCTTATTTACAGACCATGATTCGTTGAGGCATATCCGCAGTCAAGACAAAGTGTCACATAAGCATGCCCGTTGGATGGCTTTCTTGGAAAAGTTTACTTTTGTTGTGAAGCATAAATCTGGAATTTCGAATCGTGTGGCAGATGCCTTGAGCAGAAGGAGTAGCCTGCTTGTTTCTATGAGAGTTGTTGTACCCGGGCTAGACAATCTCATGGAACAACTCACAACAGATCCGTATTTTTCTGTCATTTTGCAGGATGTGCAGTTTGGGAAGAGGACAGATTTTCTTGTGCATGATGGTTTTCTTTTTAAGGAAAATCAATTATGTATTCCTAATTCCAGCCTCCGCCTTCAAATAATTAAAGAACTGCATGGAGAAGGGCATGTGGGTAGAGACCGTACTTTACGATTGGTGCAGTCTTCTTATTTTTGGCCTACTATGCGGAGGGATGTTGATCGGTTTGTTAGACGTTGCAGGATCTGTCAAGTTTCAAAAGGCACAGCTACCAATGCAGGGCTTTATATGCCTCTACCCATTCCTCAGCAACCTTGGGTAGATATTAGCATGGATTTTGTGTTGGGATTACCCCGTACTCAGCGTGGTAATGATTCGATCTTTGTAGTGGTGGACCGGTTTTCTAAGATGGTGCACTTTATTCCTTGCAAGAAGAAAACAGATGCAGTTAATGTGGCTCAGTTGTTCTTTCGAGATATCTATCGTTTGCATGGTTTTCCATCTTCTATAGTTTCTGATCGGGATACTCGTTTCTTGAGTCATTTTTGGCGAAGTCTATGGAAAATGGTGAACACTCAGCTCAAATTTAGTAGTGCTTACCACCCACAAACTGATGGGCAGACGGAGGTTGTTAATCGGTCACTTGGTAATCTATTGCGGTGTCTTGTGGGTGATCATGTGAAGTCTTGGGATCAAAAGCTTTGTCAGGCTGAGTTTGCTCATAATCATGCTGTTAATAGGAGCACTGGGTTTAGTCCGTTTGAGGTGGTCTATTCTGCTAAGCCTCGGGGTCCTCTTGATTTGATGTCACTTTCCACCCCAGGTTCTGTTCCCAAGAAGGTGCAAGATTTTGTGGTTGGGTTACATGAAGTTCATAAAGCTGTGCAGGATAACTTGGCCAACGCTAATTCAAAGTACAAGCAAGCTGCAAACCAAAAGCGTAGGCAAGTTGATTTTGAAGAGGGTGACTTTGTTTGGGCCATTTTGACTAAGGATCGTTTTTCAGTTGGGGAGTATAATAAATTGTCAGCCAAGAAGATTGGACCAGTGGAGATTGTGCAGAAGATAAATTCTAATGCCTATCGTTTGAAGTTACCAAGCCACATTCGTTGTTCCGATGTTTTCAATGTCAAACATTTGCTGCCTTTTTATGGGGATTCGTCTGATGATGAGGTTGCTGTGGATTTGAGGTCGAATTTTGTCTACCCAGGAGGGAATGATGCGGGCCCAAGTGTGGAGGAGCGGGCCATCTTGTATTTGGAGGCCCAAGATCGCGTAACAAAAGGGGCTTCACTAAAATGGCTCTAACTTGGGCTACGGAGGTCCGTTTTGGGCGTGCGACCAGGCGAAACGAACGTGAGAAAAAGCTCCATCTTGCTGCAAACAGCCTTTGGCGGTTTGGGTCATCGTCCGGGCCAAAAAATGCTTATTTCCATTAGTTATTTGCATTTTTATGTTTTTTTAAGTATTTTGGGCATTTTGTTTTTGGGCTTGTGTTTGGCCCGTTATCTTTTTTAGGCCCATTTCGAATTTCTGTTCTTATTTATATGTCCCTTTAGTAATTGAAACAATCAGACTTGAATTTTGAGAAAACTGAATTTTCACTTCAAATTCCGTGGCCTTTGGGTTGCAATTTGGGGGTTGGGGAAGAACTACACGGGTATTCGTAGAATCAACGTGTTTGATCTTCATTATCACACTACTCACTACATCATTTATGATGCCATCCAGTTTTTAAATTATTAAGTTTTAAATTATTTTTGAACTCAACTAAAACTAAACTCACAGTTGTTTCAGATTTGGCAAGGTGCCAAGGAACTTAGGAATTGGTCCACTCAAGCTATTATTATGCAAATCTCTGCAAAATTAATATAAGTTATTAAAGTATTAGATTATATTCAATATAAAAAAAATACAAACATAGAAAATATAGTTATTTGATGAAGAAATGTACATTGTTTCAAGAGCGTCCATTTTACTAAAGTCTGGAAGTGGTCCGGTGAGGTTAAAACCATCAAGATTTCTGCACACACAAAATAATATTTTACATTTTTTTATTTGTATAATAAAAAATCAAGTACCAACATAAGAAGAAATGATGTTTACATTGATGTTACGCGAGGTATATAGTCGCTGCTGCATTTTATCCATTCCCATGAATATGGTGCGGGGAGACAGGGGTCCCCGCTCCATTGTTGTAAAACGATAAATGCGTTTTGAAGGGAAGCTAAACCTTCCACTACATTAGTCAAACAAATATACAAAACATCATAAGAAAACATGTCATGTATAAATACAAGTTATTATAAGTGTAAATTACCATAATGGTCCATGTGGTATATAAGACCATATTGTTGTTACGTAACATGTAATAATATGGTCTTACTACATGGACCATGAGTGTATTTACTCTATAAAATGAACTAAAACATAAAGATAGATACACGCGTATATACCATCGTTGTTGTTGGTGCCATTACTTAGAGCGTCCCTGATCGAGAAAAGCTCCGCGGCATTAATGAGAGGCGGAAGCGTGGAGTCATCAAGCGGGTTCAAGGAAAAGTTAGTCTCGGTAGTGAGCGAAAGATTAGAGATGAAATATTCGACCACTTCTCCAAAACGGGGTACAATCGGAAGTGAGAATGGTAGATTGTCTTTAAAAATCCGAAAAGATCGTAGTTCTGAAGAATTGAGCTCTCTGACTTCCGAGAAATACCAATTTATGTAGGCCGGGTAACGAAATGGGTCATCAACGACGTTAAATCCTAGGTTTATAAACTGACTCGTGTTTTGTGTGGCGACCGCATTTTTAAGGACCGCTTGAGGAGGATTATCGGGCACATTTACATTGATGATAGATGCATCGCTTGTTAAATGTACTAGGTTAGTAGTACGTGCAGGCACCCACATTCGATCATAGGGGTCCAATGGAAACCTTAAAAATCACATATGTTAGTTTACAAGTATTTCAAAATACTAAAACATGATGAGTATTATGCTATGGCACTTGTAAGTACCAAATCGTCGCAAATCATTAGCATTTGTGACAAAACATGGTCGCAAAACCTTTGTCGCTAATCTAGTTAGTTTTTTGCAATGAAAATTGCCAGTGGCGAAGTATAGAAGAGGCGGGGAGGGGCGCCCGACCCCCGAACTTTTCGCTCAGTAGTGTTATATATGTAGTTTTCGTATAGAAATTTTTGGGTATATACGTTTTCGACCCCCCGGTTCTATAGAAATTTTTTGGTATATACATTTTCGACCTCCCTGCATTCGGGTCAAGCTTCGCCACTGAAAATTGCTATGTGATAGATATTAGGAAAAAAATGGCCCTAGTTATGCGACTGAATTGCGACGGAATATTTTAAAGAAAATATCCACATATTGTGCTACAATAGTACATTATGTTCATATTTGAAATAGTACAAATACATACCTTATAGTTTGATTTAAAGCATAACCAAACCTAGATTGCAATAGCAATGCGTGATTTGTGCCAAATTTGTTGTAAAGTTGCGAGTCTAGGCTACGAACTTCAAGTGTCGATATAAATGGGAACTCGCCAGGATTCGTTTGCGCCACACATACGCTAATATCTTTCTTTTTCACAATATAAACAATTTCGAATATTTTCAACTCAGAAGCATTTACGGTGATCCAAAAGTTTCCATCAAAAAGAAGATCAAAATTCGGGGGAGTTGACTTATTGTCATAGTTCCCGTAGTTAAACCCGGCCCGAACCAAAACTTTTTCCCCCTCTTCAACTTCTATAGAATAACAATTTTTCCTACGGGTGGTGAACACCCGCAAGGTGTCCATAACACGAGACACTGAGTAGTTTGGTTGCACTGCATGTGCAACACCACTCGAGATCAAATCATTATCCCCTTTCCACTCAATCGTGTTTTCGTCTGTGAAAGAGCCCGACGCACCACAATCTATGCTCACAAACACTAAACAATAACAAATTAAAAACACGCGAATTGGCTATCATATCGTTTGAAGTAAAACGAAGAATCAAGCTTACCTTTGCTCGAAACCGACATGATGCATAGTGCTAAGAGAGGAGTTAGAAGCCATAGATGATTGTCCATTGGATGAGCAATAGAAAGAACAAATGTGATGAAATGGCCAAATGAAGTTGGTGGGTTAATTACATAACGAACCGTTGACTTTGACTTAATAACTCAAAAGTCAAAAGTAAACGTTTTTATTAAAAAAAAAAAAAATCTTCTGCGGTGAGGCATGGTGTGCATAAGTCAGAAACGTTGGCTGCGCCGCATCCTTTCATGGATTGAATCGTTTACTTTCCCATAAAGACAAGTTAAGGGTCGGGAATTTTTTTATTTAATTTAATTTAATTTAATTTAATTTAATTTAAGTGGTGTAGATTATACTTAAGATTGCATCTTGTATGTAACAAAGTAACAAACTACTAAAAATACCCACTTTACGCAGCGAGTCTCGATTGATATTGGTTTGGTTTGATATGTTGCCGGCGCTTGATGTAGCGACCGAAAGAGATATGCTGAAGAGGAAATCGACACGTTTTGACATCAATCGAATATCGAAAACCGTATAACAAAATTACTGGATAATATCGTTTTGGCGCGTAAAAGTTTATTAAATATTCTTAAGAAATGCTATAGAATTTTTATTATTTAAATGTTTAGCGGTATAAAAAAAGTATATCATACTTTACTGAACCTTGTTAGAAATCCTAAAAATATATTTATTTCAGATTTGTTTTATGAAAGGTTTCCATTATTCTTACATCCCTATATCTTATTTTCACATCATTGTTCACTCTATCTCTCTCTCTCTCTCTCTCTCTATATATATATATATATCTATGTATGTATAGAAAGATAGAGGAGAGTGATGTGTGAATATTAGGCTAGACGGTATGGGAGAGACTCATCTTTGGAGGATGACCCTCCACATAAGCGCCACGTCATAGTCCTTGGAGGATGCCCTTCCAAGGATGAGACCAAGAAAATAGAGGATGGGCCTTCCCCACCTAGTAATTTATTAATTTTTTTAAATAATTTTTTAAAGATAAATCAAGAACTGCTGCCCTGTATCCACCCCTGTCCCAATTGAGCTCATATGTATACTTGACACAAAATTCTATAAAAACCTAATAAACAAGATTCAGTTTCCCAACAAACCCACATGAGAAATTGAACAACAACACAAAAAATTGAATCTTTCATTTCGGAAAGGGTTGTCGTCTTCAGTTGGGTGGTCGGAGATGTCAACGGCGGAAACTTTAAATTAGATCAATTGGGTTCTCGGAGATGTCAACGGCGGCGACGGAGACTGGGAAGAAAGAGGAGGAGGTGAAGGGTGGGGAGTTTCAACGACTAATTTTTTTTGTCATGTAGCGCCCGTCTTCAGCGTCCCACACTCACCGTTTAGGACGACGACGCAAGCTTGGAAATGAGGTGGGGGACGTCGCCAGGCGTAGCCGGGCCTGGACGACCCCCATACCGTCTAGCCTTAACTCCCTTATGAAAGTAAAATGACGCATATCCTAGGTGTATCGGAAAATGGACCCTTTGATCGATTCCCAAGGTTTATCAAGAGTCTATTTTGTTTTGGGCAAAAAAATAATAAATATGAAAAACCACTTGATACAATACTCAAACCAGGAAACTTGTTTTTTTTTAAGGAATACTTCGTTAAAACGTCAAAAACCTGAAAATCGGGCGATCAAGAACCACAAAGCTACAAAATTACAAATTTACACCAATTATCCCAAGTTAAGTGTTTTAGCTTCGAGATATTCTTAACCCAAAGGAAACAAACCGACCGAACTTCACTGAAGATATCAGTAATGTTGGTTTGCCTACCGGAAAAAAACTTGGTTGTTCCTAGCCTTCCATATACTCTAACATGTTATAATCAAAATATCCCGAAGGACCTCCTTACTCATACCCGATAAGCCCTTGTGATCATATGAGTCCAATATGTCCCTGAAAAACGCGATGAATTCGGGAACGATGCACCAGCCAGAAACTTTTTGCCAAAGGACCGAAGCAAAAAGGCAGCCGGTGAAAAGATGTTCAGTCGACTCCTCAGCAAAGTTACACAACAAGCAAACGTCATCCACAATTGCAATGTTCCTTCTCTTTAGTGCCGCTTTTGTCGGGATTTTGTTCATCTCTACTCTCCACACAAAAATGTTACATTTCATCAGTAACCACCTGCACCATTCCATGACATAACTATCGTTGAAATCCTTGCATTTACCATGACCCATTTAACTAAAGCCACACTAAAACCTTCCTCGATGCTGTCTCGCCAACTCCACCAATCTTTATTATCTGAAAGATTACACGAGCTCACCAAAGCACATAAACCACACCATTCCGCTAGTTCGATGTTTGAAGTAGGGATGCTCCTCCAATTCTGACCCCCCGACAGATTCGAAAAAGGACGGACAATCTACTCCTTAACCGAGCATTTCTTTTCTGATTCGAGACGGAATAAATTAGGAAAATATACCTTCAACGGCACATTTTTGATCCACGGGTCCAACCATAATTTAATGTCTCTTCCATCCCCAAGTTCTCCCCTCATCAAGTCTTTGAGATGCGTGTTACCGTAGATCGATTTCGAAATCAGCTTCACGATATTGGACCACACATTATCGTAGTTGGAGTTGGATCTGAATGGTAAAAACTCCCAGCAAACCTGATGAGAATGCACTGAATCAATCATCTCTTTTTTAGTACTAATGTTGGAAAAGTGTGCTTTTGTCTTCCTTTTGTATTTTCGGGACCAAATGAGATTAAATGAACAAAAGGAACAAATATGTAGCAAAAACTAACATAAATACAAAGAAAAGGAATAAACATGGCATGCCCGACTCCTCGACAGCATCTGCAGCAAAAACAAGAAACAGAAGGCTCACCACGGCCCCGTGCCCAGCGGACACGGGGGCGTGGTCAGGTGTCTGCAGCAAATGACAAAGTTGTAGAAGCTTCTATTCCCAGCACGGGGGCGTACCCAGCTCAGCACTGGGCGTGGTCAACGCTAAGATTCGCAGAATCTTGCAAATCTTGATAGTACAGATACGCTTCTTCACACGGGGTCGTGCCCAGCTAACACGGGCGCGTGTGGAGCCTAATACAGACAATTGCAATTAATGAAGAAAGAGAAAGAGGATGGCCACGGGGTCGTGGCCGGGCTTCTATTCAGGCTATAAATAGGGGTGCTTGGTTCACTTCAACGGCATCCCTTGGCAAACCACCTCTCTCCCACTTCACCACCACTCCACCACCACTACAACACCCACATCCACCACCATCATCCACCTTAGAATGTGTGTAGTAGTCTCGGGATCCAAGATTGATAGTAAGAGTTCTTGTCAATCAAAGGCCATGTTTGGCTAAGTCTCTTACAACACTTGGTGAAGACAAGCATTTAATGTAATACTTTTGATTTTTAATCTTTTCGCACTTTTTATTTGGTTTTGTATTAATGACTTTAATAACTAGTTTCTTATTTTGAAGTTGAAACTTCTTTATCATTTGTCCGTGGTGTCTTGGCATTACTTTACTGTCTATATAAAGTAAAAGATTTTCACTATTCATATCTCTACGGTCTATATAGAGATATGTTGGCTACCTGGTCGGGGGTTAAGGGAATGGTTTGGTAAGGTTCTTGCCTTGTTCAGTGTATAGATCCTGCAAGGACCTGGGTCAAGCTTACTAGGACCTCCTTCAATACCCAGTGTTATTGGATGGCGGGGGTACGAATGGCTTGATCCCCTCATATGTAAACTACTATTAATACATTAATCCGGCTACTTGGGATTGTATCCCTGCTGACTAAAACCACTTAGCCGAGGGTAACGTCGCCTTCAAAAGAGGGGCCTACCACTTTACGCATTAATAACTTAATTAATTATCTTTCAATATTCCGACCCTTTGCAATTGTATCCTTGCCGACTCAAACCACTGGGTTGAGGGTAACGTCACCTTCAAAAGAGGGGCCTACTACTATAACTAAGATAATCTATTAAAAAGTGCAAAAGTGTGGAAATCATCAAAGGTTACATTAAAGGCGAGTCGGATCCAAGTGATTCATTTTGCCTGTCTGTTTTTATTTTATTTTTATTTTTAGCATTTTAGTTTTTATTTTTCATGTTTAAAACCCTTTTCTAAAAATTTTGATTTGATTAGACGTTGAGGGATAAACCAGTACGAAAAGCTCTTGTGTCCTTGGACGACCTCGGTATCTTACCAACGTTATACTATGCTCACGATGGGCACACTTGCCCATATGTGTGCTTAGTGTTAGTAAAATATCATGTTTTATAAATTTAAAACTTGACCAATGTGTAAAATGGGCTTAAAATATTAATAAAAATATATAACACTACACACGCATCAAGTTTTTAGCGCCGCTGCCGGGAACACAAGGATTTTAAGAAAGTTAGGAATCAAGGGCCTAATCGTTTTTTCTTATTTTTCTATTTTTTAGGATTTTTCTAAATTTTTCAGCTTCTGCAGATTGCAGCACGGGGCCGTGCCTGGTCGGACACGGGCCGTGCCCAGCATACTTACTGGCAGTTTTTGTTTTCTGAGTTACAGAGAGGTGACCACGGGGCCGTGTTGGTGCAGCACGGGGCCATGTTGAACTCTCCAGTAATAGGGATCCGGAAAACAATCACTGTAACCACGACCACGGGGCCGTGGTCAGCGACCACGGGGCCGTGGTCAGACTTCTGACCATCAATCTTTTTGTTTTTATCGCAGGACTTGGAACCCAGGCGCCGCACCTGAACTTCCTACGCAGTGCATGAGCTCCAGTTCCAATAAAGACATAAAAGAACCTCTAGACGAACCCGAACGCTTTCTAAGAAACAAACTTAAAGCTAAAATCCAAGAGAAAGTTTCGGGGGACCCACTTCTAATGGTGGATCAACGTACCCTAATGGATTACCTACGACCCACGGTAGGTAATCTCGGCGCCGCTATCAATGCACCGAATGTCGATGCCAACAACTTCGAACTTCGGCCGCATTTGATTTAAATGCTCTAAAACTCCGCAACTTTCCATGGGCTTGCGGATGAATATCCCCACTTACATATTACCAACTTTTTGGAAATGTGTGATACTTTTCGAATCAATGGGGCATCAAACGACGCCATCCGCCTCCGAATGTTCCCGTTTTCACTAAAAGAACAAGCTAAAGCTTGGCTTAACACCCCTCCGAGTGGTTCGGTTCTTGGGATGAACTAGCCCAAAAATTCTTATATAAGTATTTCCCTCCTTCCAAAACGGCTAAATTGAAATTAATACATACTCACAAGAGGATGGGAAATCCTTATATGAAACTTGGGAAAGGTTCAAGGAGGTACTAAGAAAGTGCCCTCATCATGGTCTTGCGGTATGGCAACAAGTATCCACCTTCTACAATGGGTTGTTGCCACACACAAGAAAAACACTCGACTCTAGCTCTGGGGGACTTCTAGGTAATCGTCGCCCAAATGAAATTTATAATCAAATTGAGGAAATTGCTCAAAACAATTTTCAATGGCACACTCCCCGAAGCACAAACTCTATTGCCTTGGGCGCCCATAAGGTTGATGAAAGCACTTCTTTACAAGCCCAAATTGAGGCCCTCTCTTCAAAAATCAAAAAATTAGAAATGGCAAAAACGGCCTCGGTTATGGCTTGCGAAGGGTGTGGTGGGCCACATGAAAATTGGAGTTGTATGAAAGAATTGGATAATCAAACTGAAACGGTAAACTACATTGATAATAGACCTAGGTCGTCGGGTCCTCCAACAGGTACCTACAACCAAGGATGGCGTAACCACCCTAACCTTGGTTGGAGAGAACCTGGCAATAGTAGTAATCAACAAAATCAAAGCCAATGAACAAACTATCAACAACCAAGAAATGAGTCACAAAATTTCTCTCAACAACAACAAGGTGGACGAGAGAGGCTTGAAGATACTATCTCATGCCTCATCTCCGACACCGAAAAGAAAAACTCAGATCGATTCCAACAAATGGAATCGAGTTTTAGAAATCAACAAGCTAGCATTCAAAACATTGAAAAACAACTAAATCAACTAGCTCAAAACTTCTCCGAGAGACCAAAAGGCGCATTACCCAGCAACACCGAGACCAACCCAAAGGCGCAAGTACATCTCATAACATTGAGAAACCGTACCGTAGGTCCCGAGGAGGCTCCGCTGCCTCCATCCGACAAAAGTCCACCCATGCAACCCACGAACTCATCAACGCCTCAAAAAGAGACAACTCCCCCGCCAAGTCACGAACCTACCAAAAACCCCCGGTCCCCTACCCCGGACGGTTACTTCGCCAAAAGACCAATGAGCAATTCACAAAATTCGTAAACCTACTAAAACAATTGCACATCAATCTTCCATTTGTGGAAGTCCTCACTCAAATGCCTAAATATTCAAAATTTATGAGAGACTTTCTCACTCACAAAAGGAAAATTGAAACATTGCAATTAGTTAATTTAAGTGAAGAGTGCTCCGCCGTACTACTCAATAAAGTCCCACAAAGTAAAATCAACCCCGGAAGCTTCACCATCCCTTGTTCCATTGGGGGATCACCTATACGCAATGCGCTAGCCGAACTTGGAGCTAGCATCAATCTCATGCCCGCATCAATGTTTGATCGACTCGGACTAGGTAAAACAAGCCCCACAAAGATGAGCATAGAACTTGCCGATCGATATATCATATATCCACAATGTGTCGCCGAAAATCTATTGGTAAAAGTCGGAGACTTTGTCTTCCTGGCCGACTTTGTCATACTCGATAAGGAGGAAGACACCAAAGTACCACTCATTTTAGGAAGACCATTCCTAGCCACCGCTCACGCAATGGTGGATATGAGTGGTGGGAAGTTAACATTGAGGGTCGGAGACAAAGAGATGGAATTCGGGGTTGGGAAAAGAGTAGAGGACGATGACCCGGTCAACTACATGAAAGTCATAGACTCAAGCTTGGATGATGCTCTCCGACAGTGCAACATGGGATGCAAAACATCCCACTTGGGTAACATATGACTGACTTTGGGTCTAGCCAAGGACTCTTATAAACGTGGCGCACCACGGAGGCATTCCGCGGAACTATCCTTAGTTTTAGTTTAGATTAACTTTTATGTTGTCTAGTTAGTTTTAATTTTCAGGAATAAAACGCACTCGAAATGGTGGAGGTTACTAAGGAAAACTTGAACCCACACCCCATGCACAAAAACAGAGCCTCCCGACAATTTTTCTTCATTACAGCAAGTTCAGCACGGGGCCGTGCTCAGCCCAACACGCCCCCGTGCCCGAGGTTCTGCGGAAAACGCCCAGTTCAGGTAACTGGACACGGGGTCGTGTTCACTGAACACGCCCCCATGCCCAGCCTTCTGTTAAATATGATACTGGCAATCTGAACACGGGGCCGTGCCCGGACCAACACGGGCCCGTGTCCAGACGCCCAGTAACATAAAATTTTGTTTTTAAACACCTTTTTACACATTCAATCAACCTAAAAACTTATTTTTGGGAGACATTGAGGACAATGTGTAATTTAAGTGTGGGGGGGGAGCTAAACCTTGAATTTTGCAAGTCCTGATAACAAGCCTTACACAAAACTCTATTGGAACCACTAATTACCCCAATTTTTTTCAAAAATTTTCATTTCTTTACTTGTCTTGGTTTAATTTGGGTATAACAAGTTCTAAAAAGGTTATATTTTTACAAATTTACAACCGATAGCGTCGTGATAAAAAGAACTAACATAAGAAAATTATGAAACGGCATGACAAATCTAGTTAAAATTTGATTATATATACTTGATCACATTATAAACCCATTCCCACAAAAAGTGAGTTTTGAGCCTTTATTGAGGATACAAGCATACATCTTTAAACTAAATGCTCATCTTTCGTTTCTTATGTGAATAGCCGCTTGGTTCTTACGACTCTAGAACTTGCCACAATGATACATTCCTGGTCATTACCAACTTAAACCCAAGTAAGTAAATGATGGAGGCATTAGGACTAACCCGTTTTTCTTTCAACACCATTATTTTTCATTTTTTTTATCACCTACCCAAAATCCCCATAGTTAACACCTTTGAGCCTAAACCTTTTCGTTTCTAAACCCACAAAACAAACACCCTTTACCCACCAAAACCTTTTTCTTTTAAACCCTTTATTTTAGTAAAAAGCTCGGTTTTCTTGTGACGATCTTTATAAAAAAATGAAGTCTAGCAATAAACAAACAAGTTCCTCAAAGAAACTTTGTTTGAAAATGTTTAGTTAAATAAAAAGTCACAAAAACAAAAAGTTTTATGACGACTGATGCTTTTTACACTTTTAGCCTTTTTACTCACCACTAACCCAAAACCATCTACCTTTAACCCAAGCTTAACCCTTCCCCAAAGTCTTCTTGATATTTACAAATGTTTATAGTTAAAAAGGAGGAGGACCGATTGCTTGGCAAGCATATGGTAGAAGTAAGTTCCATGCCAGTCTCGAGTGTTTCACAAAAATACATCTTCGGCCAAGTGTTGAGTGATCTCCCGTGAGGTATGTGAACTTGTATATAAATATAATTTTAAAGAGGCATGTTATGCCCAAATAAGTAATTTCTCTTATGAAACGTTCTAAATAAATCATAACGAATAGGATTGTAAATAGTATAAAAATGTAACACCTCGAAAATTATGTCCAATAATGTATCGACACGTGTCATAAGCTTTAAACGTGTAAAAGATTACTTTAGAGGGACTAAAGTTGACAAACAAAGAAAGTATGTGAATATAAGGGTTCAAAGTGTCAACAATGGATAAATATGTCTTTCAATAACCCTACACAATGTTTATACCCTTAAACGAATGAATCATGGATCATACGAAGCTAATTGTGGAAGAAAGTGAGAAATTGCAAACTACAGGGGTTAAATGTGTCAACATGTTGAAAGTATACCTCTGAGTGACCTTTTAGTGAACCCGAAGGTTTGTAATGATTAATTATACTCACTAGAATAAGTGATTAAAATTTCACGAGGTTTCGATAAAGTATGAGAAAGTTATGACGATATTCGTATACGAGGGGTTAAAAGCGTCAACGTTGAAATTTATGACCTTTCGGGTGATCACAAAGTTAACCAAGGACTTAACAAAGTTTGTATAAGTCTTAAGTTCCTTAAAAATCAAGTTAGAGGGCTTAAAATGCAAATTTAGAAGATGAAACCACGTTAGAAAGGACCAAGGACCAAAAGTGCAAAACTTTAAACTTGTTTGGCTGGTTCTGGAGGGCCAGGCGGCCCGCGTAAGAGTGACCCATGGGTCTACGCGGCCCGCGTGGGCATGCCAGCGACAGAAAACACCTGCAGGTGTCTGTCCAGCCCGTTGCACCGCCTTAAAACCTTGTTTTCTTATACCAGGGACTCCCGCACTGGTATTTCATGCAATAGGGACAGATGGGACCGTCTTGTAACATTTATAGACCTATTTGGCATGATCTAATGACATCAAAACTCATATATAAGGAGCCCTTTAGTTGCAACTTTGTTCATTCATTTGCAAAGCTTCACAACTTCACTTCTGGAGGTTCCTGGAGCTCAAGCACACTTTCTAGTGATCTTTAGTCATGCATAGGACCCTTGTAAGTGTCCTTAACCCTCTTTGATTGAGTTTAGCTTAGTTAATTAGCTTAAAGTCAAACCGTCGTAATTAGAGTTTGACTTCGTGTTTATTTAAAATTTGTCCAGTCAAATTTCAAATTGAAAGTACCTATGAGTTGGTAATTATGTGGGCAATAAACCCTTAAAAGGGCACCCTCTGATTCCCACTCTAAGTAGGTCAATTGTCGGGTCAAAGTTTATCTTAAAAAGTCAACAGAAAGTTTATTTTCAAATTAATGCATAATTAGCAATGTAGGAGCCATGCAACCTATTTTATCATTAATATAACTTGGTAATTAATGTAAGAACATGTCTAAACATGTTCAACCCGACAATTTTCAGTTTAGGCTCGGTTCGGAACCGAAAGTCGCATAATTTGACTTTTGCTTTGACTTTTGATTCTGACCCAATGTAGCATGTTTTAGAAATGCCTTAGAGCCTTATTTGGACCAGGTTACATGTTAGTATAACCCTCTGTGATTATGCAACATGGTTCATTAGTTATCCGATTCATATGCATGTTTCCGTTAAATGCTTAAATGTTGACTATTATGCACATATGACCTTAAAACGTGATTTTTAAAAAAGTAAAAGAGTAGAAACCTTCATTACTGATTTATAGACTTGTCCCTAAAATTTGACATCATTTTGAGGTCTAGATTAGGAGTTATGCTCATTAGCGTAATTAGAAAGCTTTTTATTAAATAAACGGCGTAATTAGCATATAGCCTATCTAAACCCGATTTTGATACCAAAATTTTTACCCAGTGACGTAACATAATATTTTGGGATTTTTGAAGATTTTTATTAAATTTCAGGCTGAGCATAACATAGAGTTCTAAGCATGATTCGGTAATTGCCGGTTTTGCCCTTTTGGGCTATAAAATGAGTTTTACAAATTATTTTGATACCAAACCTTTTTCTACTGATCTAATATGATAAATAAAATATTTTGAGCCTTCTGGAATAATAAAAAAATATCACCTTTCCTTTAAAAACCCGGAAATAGCTCAAAATCGCCTTTTTAGGCGTTTTTAACGCATAGTATGTATTAAAACTATTTTAAACATATAAGGTATGATGCCTACTGATATTTTTAGTAAATTTTTATATATTAATAGTAAGCAAAAGTTTTAAACTCAGATTTCCAGTTTTGACCTTTTAAGCCTATGTGAAATTACCAAAATGCCCCTAAGGTGCATAGTTTGGTTTCAAATGATAAATTTTACATATATGTAATACCCTACTGTTATAACTTATTAAATTAAGTATTTTTACTGATTATATCAGACCTATAACTCAGATTATTATTTAAACTCTTTTATAACCTTTAAAATGTCCAAAATGCCCATACGGGGCATAGTTTGAGTTTAAATTCGTGTTGGGCATAATAGAAGATATCCTACTGATGTCACAACATATTTAAGGCATATTAACTTAGGAAACCTGTTTATGAATCATATGGTTACCCGTTACGTATCTTGCGCGTTCGGTTCGGTTTATGTAACTAGTTTGCATAAATTGACCGAAACGGGTCAAACTTTATCATTTTTGTCTCAAAATCCAGAATGTGTTTAGTTTACCCATATTACACAAGTCTCCAAACTTTTCGGGTCTAAATCACATTCTATTCCGGTCTTCGCTTAATCGTGCGTTCGAACCGTATCTTCCTTTAAAACTAACCGGTCTAAGTTTAGGCTTAATTAAAGACCCGTTAGAAATCTAATAGGTTATTAAAAACCGTTGTTCCAGAATAGGAGCCCGGTAAAAGCTATTTGCACTTGCTGTTTGTGATTATACTTTGCTCAGGTAAATACTTTTAACTTATTTTCCCTATACGGGCTTGGGGTACGGTATATAAAATACCGCTTGGTCGGGTATTGAATCTTTAATCGTATGAAGGTTAAATTATTGAAATATCCCGTTTAAATTGTTTTGTTTGCTTAAAGCCTTTGGGGGGTTAATGACCATGTCCCGGATATCCTTGGCATCATTTTACGAAATGGCCACGACCTAAGCACACGGGTGTAGGCGTACACCCGTTAGTGCATATATAAATAATAAGGTATAACCGCCGGTTTCGGGAATAACCCGCCGCGGGACTATATCATGTGGTGTGTCTATTAAGCTCTAACCCGGTGTCAACCCGGGCTACTGAACGCATAAGGAACATGTAATTCTTTTACAAGTTTATATATAAATAATTATCCTAAGTTATAAAATATTTTGTGCCTTGTGCATTCAAATCAATTTTCTAAACCTTTTCAAAATGAGTCAGTTAATTGTATTTACCAGTGTAAACTGACGTATTTTCCCAAAAAGGTTAAGTGCAGGTACTACGCGTAATATGCTGGCCTCTCCTTAGCATCATTAAGAGTCTCGCAAGCTTGGATGCATTTTGAGTCTGTTGAACTATGTTTTCTGTTTATTTGATCCGCCTGTGGATCTGTTTTCAACTACGTTGTGATACTTAATATTACAATTTTATAAAGTTGAAATAAATCTATCTTTTGCTTCCGCTGTGCATTTAAAATTGTGTTGTTTGACTATGATGATATCAACTACGTTACGATACTCCCCACCGGGCCCACCGGTAATACGTGGAAATATCGGGGTGTGACAGGTTGGTATCAGAGCCAACACTGAGTGAATTAAACACTAGCCTTTTGTGTTTAATCTCAGTTACATAGTTGCACATTCCTAAATTTTCGAGTCTAGACAAAGAACTTAGGACAAATCCCGATTTGTTTTTATTTTTGTCTTTTATATATATCCCTTGTTGTTATCTTTGTTTATGTTGACAGGTTAAAAGATGCCACCAAGAGTAAGAGGGAGAGGAAGAGGCAAGGGGCCACTCGTCGCCCCGAATGATCATGAGGCCGGTCCTTCGCACAGGCGAACACCGTCAGATTCCCATAGCTAGAGTCCTCAAGATAACTGAAGGACCTATACTGAACCAGCAAGGCGCTCAGTTTCGTTGAGCTCCTCCCCTTTGTTTCAAAACTCCTTTGGGACTCATTCTGAAAACGAGCCCCATAATTCCCACCAATCTTACATTCCTCTCCAGGGCCACAACTCACCTTTTGATGACCCAACGCCCTTTTTCCAGAGCCGGTTCAACCCGGCAAACTACCTTGGAGAACCAGTGGGTTTTAACCCACTAGGACCTGAAGACCACTTCTCAGGCGACCATGCAATGGACATGGATGAGGACACCGATCCTGCAGAGCCACCGTCCGGAACCCCTAACCACCCCATCGAAATTTCTGATGGGTCACATTTTGTGGGATCACCTTATAATGGTCCCGATAGCTATGAAGAAAGGTTCCGACAGATCAACTGGGTGTTTACTCCCAGTTACCGCAACTCACCACAGCAGCAGCAGCAGCAGGATCCCTCCGAGGATTCTCGTTATGTCGCGGTCACTCCGCCACCACCACCAGTTCAGCAACAGCCTCCGGAGCCACTGAGGCGAAGGAGAACAACCGCACTGATGTCTGTGCGAGGAGGAGTGCGTATCAGCACCCCTCAACCTACTAGTGGCAGCCGCTACTCGCCACTCCATGAAGAACTGCAGATGGGTGGTCCTTTAAACCCCGTCTCGGAAGTAAACTCTGCGCCTGTCGCGCCACCACCATTGGGCTTTGGAGACCCTATACCTACATACACCGGTGCGGCGGCATATAATCCCTTTGAGCAGCCGATCCACACCAACTACAACTATGCAGAGGCTGACCCTTACCTAGTAGCAGCGGCGAACTACAACGCCCATCATCAGGAAGGATCCTTTGGGATCCCATATCAAACCGGATACTCACACTATGGGTACCCACCATATGAGTATCATCAACCGCCACCTCCTCAACCTCCGCTATATCAGCAACCCCCGCAGCCGCCAGCAATGTCGCCACCACAGCATCAGGAGATCCTTCAAAGGATTAATGAGGTGCGACAGGAAGTACGTGAAGACCGTAGGCAAAACCGTGGAATGTTCAAGAGTCTGGCAAACTTAATTAAAGGAAAAAGCAAGAAGGATCATTAAATCCTTCATTTGTTTGTTTGTTATTAGTGTAGTAATCATGTCCCTGTGTGGACATTTGTTTCTATATTCTGCCCCTGCGTGGGCATGTTTTTCTGTTTAACCCCTGCGTAGGTATGTTATTTCTGTTTAAGCCCCTGCGCGGGCATGTTATTCTTGTAGAAGTCCCGTTTAGGGCTAATCTGTACTTGGTTAATTTTTTTGTGGTGGGATGATTTAATTTAAATTTTCATTTTTATTAAATTATATACATAAATATAATATGTAAAGTAAATGAAAATATAACATTCCCTTTTATAAGACCTATCATTATAATAAAATGATAAAAATCTAAAAAGGACAAGACCTAGCCATGTGTCATCTTAAGACAGGGCCAAAATGGTAGTCTCATAATTAGATTCAGATCCTTATTAACACCTCAATTAAGGATTGTTCTGCGTTAAAAATTAAAAAGAATCTTAAAGGTAAAACCTAGTCTATATGTCGTTGCAGACATGACTTAGATGGTAAAAACCTATTTGAAAAGGTTCCAATCCTTGTTAACATCTGAAAACATGTTAACACTCTTGACAAAATGTGATTCGATAAAATCGCATGAGTCATCCTTATATTGGATTCTTCCAACTTCTTTTAATTAATTAAAACATCCATTGGGGATATAACGCCTACGGGCTATACTCATTGTCATATAAGACAAAAGACAGTCGTGGTCTTCGACTCCCTGTTAAGAAGAGGTAATGAATTATAATTAAAACCTCAATACCATGACCCTATAAGATCATGAATAAAGATTTAAAACTGTCCACGTGACTAGGCCTTTTTGCCATTAATATATTTTCAATTCTAACTAAGGATTATTATAATATCCTGAATATATATATGCTTAGCAAATTAATCAATAATGGTTATTAGATACCATGATTAATAAATCATCTAGAATGATAAAACTGTTATAGACCTCTAAATGAGTTAAAATCATTATTTTATATAGCAAACAAGCTACATGGCCAGGTCAGACGAAGCCAACAGTCACCCCAGAGATAATCATGACACCTCCAGAGTCAACATAGAAGGAGCAGAATTACAAGCATTAATAGATAATGCTGTCACACGAGCTTTGGAGAGACAGTTCAATGAATCCAGTGGTACCCATGTAAGGACCCAATCTGTACCACACTCTAAACCACCCTCAAAGACTCATACTGCTCACAAGAGTGATTCTCATCACTCAACGAACCAGAGGAATGTTCCATCTAAGAGAGTTGTGCTGAACCAAGAACCACGTGCTAAAGGTTGCACCTATAAGTACTTTGTTTCCTGCAAACCCAGGGATTTTACTGGGGAGAAAGGAGCAGTTGACTGCATGTCATGGTTAGATGAGAAGGACACGGTAGAAGATATCAGTGGTTGTGCTAATAAGGATGTGGTAAAGTTTGTATCTCAGTCATTCAAAGGTGAGGCATTAGCATGGTGGAGATCTTTGATCCAGGCCACCGGAAAAATCCCACTGTACAATTTAACATGGGATCAATTTGTTGCTCTCATAAAGGAGAACTACTGCTGTGACAACTTGCACTAAACCGGTAATTTCCGTACACTTTAATTATTATTTAATGACTGCAATTATGTGCATAATTGCCAGCAATGTCTGAACACATACTAAACAAGTGAATTCATGCACGTTGTATACTACAAAAATATTGCTTTATGCATAAACGAGAGCGTTGCGTCAGAAATATTAGTAAACTCACCGGTAGGACACAATGTGTCAACAGAACTGCAGAAAGCAGTCAGACATTAGAATTGAGGCCTAGGTGTAGGTCCAACGATAAGAATACATTAAAACCCAAGAGTACATACAAGGGTTTAATATATATACTATACGAAAGCAAAAATAAGCACTAAAAAGCACCCGAAACGCACTTTAAGTGCAGGAATTTATACAAATCAGCTATAAATCAGCTTTTAGCACATGAATATCACGCAGAAATTACGTTTTGTTATCCAGAATACTTCCCAAAGTGTCAGGAATTCAGTGTGTCACTAAAACAAATATTAACGACACTTTAAATGCTTATTTAGCACTTTAACGGATTAATACCCAACCGAACGACCGGACTTTACCCGGAACCCAAAAATATTGTCCATGACATTGTTTTCTTTTTCTGAGCTAGTTAGGGTACCCGGACACCCTAACACCCGTTACAAAACACTACACTCTAGTAACTAATTTAAAGATACCTAATTAACTAACTAGTTACTTAACTTATTA
This sequence comes from Helianthus tuberosus, assembly GCA_030545235.1. Lineage (NCBI taxonomy): Eukaryota > Viridiplantae > Streptophyta > Magnoliopsida > Asterales > Asteraceae > Helianthus > Helianthus tuberosus. The sequence goes on along the minus strand of CM060396.1, from coordinate 187,315,473 downwards.
GTTGAAATTGAACCAATTACCCCACCCCCATTGATCCGATCGGTCCCATAGGGGACACACCCTTACACTTTGATTATTTTATTTGCTTATGTTTCATATCTAATATACATATTATCCCATGGATAATTAGAATGGATGGATTACATAATTACATGCATGAGCACAATCCACTTACTTCCACACTTAACAAAAAAAATTGATCTTTTTTTTCCCTTGGCTACTCTCGGCCGAACTCCCACACCAACATCAAATTCTTGCTTAGCCATTTTACACACATACATAGAAGCTAGAGTTCATTCGAGGAGACCCGGTGCATACGGAATCGCAAGGACCTCTCTACGACGCTATTAACCACCCATTTTTCGTCTAGTTTCTTCCCTAGCCTCGAGCTAGTAGTAAGTGTCTCTAAACATTCTCTTGTTCATGTTTAACATGGTTAATAAGAGATTTAACGGATAAAAATTATGAACACTAGAGATCAAAGTTTAAAGTCTTGTAAAGAAGATGAACTCGGTGGTTAAAGACTAACTAATAGTGTAAAACTTATGGAACTTGTTTTGTTATGATTATTTTATGATGTTGATTGCTAGTAGTGGGACGGATCGTCATCTAACCACGCTAGATCATGTTCATGGAACATGAACTAGCAATATGTTTAGGGTAAAGGTTGCAAGATGACGAATCTTTCCACAACATAAACATGAACTTGTGTAAAAATAGTTTTTCTTATAAAATGGAGTTCTAAACTAGTAGATCTAAAGATCTACAAGTGGTATTTTCGAAGGACCAAGTAAAATATATACAAGTCTTATTTTAAGTCGGATCTTTCATAAACTAGAGGTGTTTTTGTGAACAAACAAGTGTGTGGACACTTGTGTAACAAAAGTTTTAACAAAGAAATAATTTTCGTAAATACCGACTAGAAGTTGTAAAGATTCATATTCTTTAAAAATAAGATTTCCAAGAAACCGACTTTATTTTTAGAGATGGAAAGATCCACTAAATGTGTTGAAAAGTTACTACATGATTTTACACAACTTGCAAGTTCATGTGTTTGCGATTTATGTTTATTTTGACTAGTTTGATATTTGAATATTGTTTGTTGATGATGGAAAATTGATTGGTTGAATTTTTAAAAGAAAATGATACGCTAGTAAGCGTGGCCACCTCCAGTTACAGAGGAAACTCTGGCGAAATTTTTCCAGAAAATAACACTTAGAATATTTTTGGTGACAAGTGTTATGAATATAATTTTGACTGGTTTTCCAAACAAACTTCGCCATGATTTTTGTTATCAAATGACCAAGTATTCGGAGGTGGATTTTTGTAAACAAACTTACTAAATATATATTTAGAATATATATTTATCGCTTGTGTGATTATGTGATTATTTTGTGAACTAGGTATATATTATTTTTAGAGTAAAAATAATATGACTTGGAGATACTCGTAACGAGTAAAAATACAAAAAAAATACACATGCAACCTATTTAGAAAAAAAATCATAATTCGGGTGCAAAGCGCAAAATACAAAATACTTATATTAAATTTTGAGAAACTAATATAAGTAAAATACATAGTTAAAAATATAAAATATTTTTAACACAACAATACATATACAAAAGATAGTGACTTGTGCTTACACGATACAAGTCTAGTGACTAACGATAATAGAACACGTTTAGGTCACGACGCACTATAAGCAAAACCGGTGAAGTTTACGATGCAAGGAACGCAAAGTTGTGAGTTCATGCTCCCCCTTTTCTTTAACTGTTTTCAGTTTTTATAACTTCGGGGGTGAAATACATGTACAAATATTACTATGTTTATTAATTGTATGATAATAAGAAGCACACTTGGTGAGGACGAGTACCAAGTGTGACGAGATATAAGAATACAAGAAGCACACTTGGTGAGGACGAGTACCAAGTGTGATGAGATATAAGAATACGAGAAGCGCACTTGGTGAGGACGAGTACCAAGTATGATGCGTTATGAGAAATGATACGAGAAATCGTGTCACGAATAGGGTACATAAGCACCATTAATCAAAAATATACCTAGACCGCAGAACAAAAGGTTAGATCTAACGGGTGCCGGGCAGCCACACTCTCGGTGAGGGCGAGTATCGAGTAGTGCTTTTGTGTCTCAGAATATACCAATTAAATGCCTAAGGTTTGGTGACTTCCTATGTCGTGTCACATGTTAATGGCTTTGCAACCCATTAACAATCCTGATACTTACAGGAATACTTTATTTACATAAAATTCATACAATACTAAAACTTGAATTAAATTTGAGTACGTGGGGTACTCAAGGAGATGGGAATTAAACTTGAGTACGTGGGGTACTCAAGAAAAACTTGAATTATACATGAGTACGTGGTGTACACATGAATACTTGATTTATATATGAAAACTTGATTTATACATGACTCAAACTATGTTTTCATATAAAGTATACAAACGTGAAATACAAAAACTGCATGAATTCACACCAACATTATGTTGACGTTTTTCCAAAACTCACATGTATTTCAGGTAACTAGGATGGGTGTGCGCGCGGTCTTGCTTATGCTCGTGGATGTCGCTTATGTTTATCTTTAAATAAAGTTGTAAACTTTTTAAGACAATGTTTTATGCGACTTAGTGATGTAAACGCTAAACTTATGTTTTCAAATTATGGTATTTGATGTTATTTTACGAGCATGTAGCATGTTTACTCTTCGTATGCAATGAGAACCTTTCATGATCACACCTCGTGCTTCCGCCGCAGAAAGGGGTGTGACAACTGCCCTCAGCACGAGGTCGAAAAGATTGAGTCTGATTTCTTGTCTTTAGTTATGAAGAATCTGGATTGTCAAGCCTACCTTACAAGCTTCAACACCATGTCAAGACTAGTTCCGTATCTGGTAACTCCGGAACCCAAGAGGATAGCTCGTTTCATCAGGGGTTTGGCCCCAGAAATCAAGGCCAGTGTGAAGGCCTCCAGACCAGCTACTTTTCGGTCTGCAGCTGATATATCATTGTCCCTTACTTTGGACGCGGTCAGGCAGAGGTCGCTGAGAAACACCGACGCTGAGAAAAGAAAGCGTGAGGATGACAACTCACGACGTTCAGACAAGAAGCGTAAGGGAAACAATGACCACAAGAAGAGTTCTGGAACTAAGAAGGATGGTCATCAGTTGGGCGATAAGCCCAAGTGTAAGGTCTGCAAGAAGCACCACTTTGGGAGGTGCAGATATGAATCGAAATCCCAGTCACAGCCAAAAGTTTGTGGGATTTGTAAATCCTCAGAGCACAAGACCCTAGACTGTAAGAAAATCAAGGATGCTACTTGTTATAACTGTAATGAAAAAGGGTATATCAAGTCCAACTGCCCAAAGTTTGCTAAGAAAGCTGAGGAAGGGAAAAAGACCAATGCTAGGGTCTTCCAGATGAACGCAAAGGAAGCTGTCCAGGACGATAATGTCATAACAGGTACCTTCCTTATTAATGACGTTTATGCAAGGGTGTTATTTGATTCAGGAGCAGATAAGTCATTTGTTGATGATAAGTTTTGTAAGTTGTTAAACCTACCTGTTAGAACCCTAAGCATGAAATATGAGGTTGAATTAGCCGATGACACCATAGAAACCGCGTCAACCATGTTAGATGGATGTTTCATATCCATTAGGAACCACTCTTTTCCTTTGTCCTTACTTCCTTTGAAGTTAGCCGGTTTTGACATAGTAATAGGCATGGACTGGTTATCTCATAACCTGGCCTAGATTGTTTGCAACAAGAAGCAAGTAGTGGTCAAGACTCCGTCTGGTGAGCCACTTACCATTCAGGGAGATACCCAGTATGGACTGCCTGAGCAAGTGTCTATGCTCAAGGCATCTAGGTGTTTGAAGAACGGTTGTGTCATTTACATGGCTCAAGTGACTATTGATGAGCCGAAGCCTAAGATTGAAGATATTCCCGTCATTTCTGAGTACCTAGAGGTTTTCCCGGAAGAACTACCTGGTTTACCACCAGACATGCAAGTAGAATTCAGAATTGACATCATCCCGGGAGCAGCACCTATTGCGAGAGCGCCTTATAGGTTGGCACCAACAGAGATGAAGGAATTGAGGACATAACTAGATGAATTGCTATCCAAAGGTTTTATTAGACCTAGTTCGTCTCCTTGGGGAGCGCCAATCCTGTTTGTCAAGAAGAAGGATGGATCGATGCGTCTATGCATCGATTACCGTGAGCTTAATAAGGTCACTATCAAGAATAGGTATCCTTTGCCCAGGATCGACGATCTGTTCGATCAATTGCAAGGGGCAAGCTACTTTTCTAAAATCGATTTGAGGTCAGGCTATCATCAACTGAAGGTTAAAGATGAACATGTACACAAGACTGCGTTTAGGACTCGCTATGGTCATTACGAGTTCCTAGTGATGCCTTTTGGGCTCACTAATGCACCTGCCGCATTCATGGATCTCATGAATCGCGTCTGCAAGCCTTACTTGGATAAATTTTTCATCGTCTTCATCGATGACATTCTCATTTACTCAAAGAGCCAAGCTGAACATGAGAAGCATCTCCGTTGTATTCTGAAACTGCTTCAACAGGAAAAGCTCTATGCCAAGTTTACGAAGTGTGAATTCTGGCTTTGTGAAGTCCAATTCCTTGGACATGTTGTTAGTGAGCGTGGTATCCAAGTAGATCCCGCTAAAGTCGAAGTTGTCATGAATTGGCAAGAGCCAAAGACGCCTACAGAGATTCGTAGCTTTCTAGGTTTAGCAGGATATTATAGGTGATTTATTGAAAACTTCTCAAGGATTGCTGCACCCCTAACCTCACTAACCCGTAAGAATATTAAGTTCGTCTGGGGTCCTAAGCAGCAGGAATCCTTTGACATCCTTAAGCAGAAGTTGAGCAACGCTCCAGTGCTGACGTTGCCAGATGGAATTGATGAATTTGTGGTATATTGTGATGCATCACACACCGGTATGGGATGTGTGATTATGCAGAAAGGCAAGGTTATTGCCTATGCTTCACGACAATTAAAAGTGCATGAAAAGAACTACACCACCCATGACTTGGAGTTGGGTGCCGTTGTATTTGCACTAAAATTATGGAGGCATTATTTGTATGGAACTAAGTGTGTGATCTATTCTGATCACAAGAGCCTTCAACATCTGTTCAATCAGAAGGACTTAAATATGAGGCAGCGGCGATGGATGGAAACTTTAAATGATTATGACTGTGAAATAAGATACCATCCAGGCAAGGCAAATGTGGTTGCCGATGCCTTAAGTAGAAAGGAACGGGTGAAGCCTATAAGAATCAATGCCAAGAGCATTGAGATAAAGAATAGTTTGAATGAAAGGTTGTTAGCTGCGCAGAAAGAAGCTGTATTAGAAGCTAACTATCCTGATGAAAAGCTAGGAGTAACTGAAGAGCAGTTATCCTATGGAAAAGACGGAATCCTAAGGTTAAATGGACGAATATGGGTTCCAGTGTATGGAGAACTTCGGGATGTCATCCTCCAGGAAGCCCATAGTTCTAAATACTCCGTTCATCCTGGAGCTGATAAGATGTACCAGGATCTGAGAGCAAATTATTGGTGGATAGGCTTGAAAAAGTCTATAGCTACCTATGTAGCTAAATGTTTGACGTGCGCTCAAGTCAAAGCTGAACATCAGAAACTGTCAGGTTTGCTACAACAGCCTGAACTTCCCACCTGGAAGTGGGAGATGGTGACAATGGATTTTATCACCAAGTTACCAAAGACAAAGAAAGGAAACGATACTATATGGGTGATAGTAGATAGACTGACTAAGTCAGCACATTTCCTACCCATTAAGGAGACTTATAGCTCTGACATGTTAGCCCAATTGTACGTAGATAAGATGGTATCTCTGCATGGCATACCAGTGTCTATTATCTCTGACAGAGATACTAGATACACATCACATTTTTGGAAAAGTTTCCAACAATCTTTGGGCACGCGCTTAAATTTTAGTACGGCTTACCATCCTCAGACAGACGGGCAGAGTGAGCGTACCATTCAAACTTTGGAAGACATGCTTCGAGCATGTGTGATTAACTTAGGTGGTAGTTGGGATAACCACCTGCCATTGATCGAATTCTCCTATAACAATAGCTACCATACAAGCATTCAGGCTGCGCCTTTTGAGGCATTATATGGTAGGAAATGCAGGACGCCTATTTGTTGGGCAGAAGTAGGAGAAGCTCAGTTATCAGGACCTGATATAGTCCTTGAAACAACGGACAAGATTGTCCAGATTCGCGACCGCCTGAAAGCTGCCAGAGATAGGCAGAAAAGTTATGCTGATAAAAGGCGAAAACCTCTAAAGTTTGAGGTTGGTGATAAAGTTCTGCTTAAGGTATCACCATGGAAGGGAGTGATGCGATTTGGTAAGAAAAGTAAGTTAAGCCCAAGGTATATAGGTCCATTTGAAATCATCGAATGTGTCGGATCAGTGGCTTACAAGTTGAACTTACCTGAAGAGCTCAGTGGTATTCACAATGTATTTCACATCTGCAATCTAAAGAAATGTCTAGCTGATGAATCGCTAGTCATATCACATAAGGATGTGCACATAGATGAGAGCTTAAAGTTTGTTGAAAAACCCTTGTCAATCGAGGATCGACAGGTCAAGAAGCTTCGAAAGAAGCAAGTGCCGATTGTAAAAGTTAAATGGGATGCCCGCAAAGGTCCCGAGTACACGTGGGAAGTAGAATCCACAATGAAAGAAAAGTACCCTCATTTGTTTCAGTAAATCTCGAGGTCGAGATTTATTTTAAGGGGGTGAGGATGTAACACCTCGAAAATTATGTCCAATAATGTATCGACACGTGTCATAAGCTTTAAACGTGTAAAAGATTACTTTAGAGGGACTAAAGTTGACAAACAAAAAAAGTATGTGAATATAAGGGTTCAAAGTGTCAACAATGGATAAATATGTCTTTCAATAACCCTACACGATGTTTATACCCTTAAACGAATGAATCATGGATCATACGAAGCTAATTGTGGAAGAAAGTGAGAAATTGCAAACTACAGGGGTTAAATGTGTCAACATGTTGAAAGTATACCTCTGAGTGACCTTTTAGCGAACCCAAAGCTTTGTAACGATTAATTATACTCACTAGAATAAGTGATTAAAATTTCACGAGGTTTCGATAACGATAAAGTATGAGAAAGTTATGATGATATTCGTATACGAGGGGTTAAAAGCGTCAACGTTGAAATTTATGACCTTTCGGGTGATCACAAAGTTAACCAAGGACTTAACAAAGTTTGTATAAGTCTTAAGGTCCTTAAAAATCAAGTTAGAAGGCTTAAAATGCAAATTTAGAAGTTGAAACCACGTTAGAAAGGACCAAGGACCAAAAGTGCAAAACTTAAAACTTGTTTGGCTGGTTCTGGAGGGCCAGGCGGCCCGCGTAAGAGTGACCCATGGGTCTACGCGGCCCGCGTGGGCATGCCAGCGACAGAAAACACCTGCAGGTGTCTGTCCAGCCCGTTGCACCGCCTTAAAACCTTGTTTTCTTCCCCCACTGGTATTTCATGCAATAGGGACAGATGGGACCATCTTGTAACATTTATAGACCTATTTGGCATGATCTAATGACATCAAAACTCATATATAAGGAGCCCTTTAGTTGCAACTTTGTTCCTTCATTTGCAAAGCTTCACAACTTCACTTCTGAAGGTTCCTGGAGCTCAAGCACACTTCCTAGTGATCTTTAGTCATGCATAGGACCCTTGTAAGTGTCCTTAACCCTCTTTGATTCAGTTTAGCTTAGTTAATTAGCTTAAAGTTAAACCGTCGTCATTAGAGTTTGACTTCGTGTTTATTTAAAATTTGTCCAGTCAAATTTCAAATTGAAAGTACCTATGAGTTGGTAATTATGTGGGCAATAAACCCTTAAAAGGGCACCCTCTGATTCCCACTCTAAGTAGGTCAATTGTCGGGTCAAAGTTTATCTTAAAAAGTCAACAGAAAGTTTGTTTTCAAATTAATGCATAATTAGCAATGTAGGAGCCATGCAACCTGTTTTATCATTAATATAACTTGGTAATTAATGTAAGAACATGTCTAAACATGTTCAACCCGACAATTTTCAGTTTAGGCTCGATTCGGAACCGAAAGTCGCATAATTTAACTTTTGCTTTGACTTTCGATTCTGACCCAATGTAGCATGTTTTAGAAATGCCTTAGAGCCTTATTTGGACCAGGTTACATGTTAGTATAACCCTCTGTGATTATGCAACATGGTTCATTAGTTATCCGATTCATATGCATGTTTCCATTAAATGCTTAAATGTTGACTATTATGCCTATACGACCTTAAAACGTGATTTTTGAAAAAGTAAAAGAGTAGAAACCTTCATTACTGATTTATAGACTTGTCCCTAAAATTTGACATTAGTTTTAAGTCTAGATTAGGAGTTATGCTCATTAGCGTAATCAGAAAGCTTTTTATAAATAAACGGCGTAATTAGCATATAGCCTATCTAAACCCGATTTTGATACCAAAATTTTTACCCACTGATGTAATATAATATTTTGGAATTTTTGAAGATTTTTATTAAATTTTAGGCTGAGCATAACATAGAGTTCTAAGCATGATTCGGTAATTGCCGGTTTTGCCCTTTTGGGCTATAAAATGAGTTTTACAAATTATTTTGATACCAAACCTTTTTCTACTGATCTAATATGATAAATAAAATATTTTGAGCCGGCTGGAATAATAAAAAAATATCAGCTTTCCTTTAAAAACCCGGAAATAGCTCAAAATCGCCTTTTTAGGCGTTTTTAACGCATAGTATGTATTAAAACTATTTTAAACTTATAAGGTATGATGCCTACTGATATTTTCAGTAAATTTTTTTATATTAACAGTAAGCAAAAGTTTTAAACTCAGATTTCCAGTTTTGACCTTTTAAGCCTATGTGAAATTACCAAAATGCCCCTAAGGTGCATAGTTTGGATTTAAATGATAAATTTTACATATATGTAATACCCTACTGTTATAACTTAGTAAATTAAGTATTTTTACTGATTATATCAGACCTGTAACTCAGATTATTATTTAAGCTCTTTTATAACCTTTAAAATGACCAAAATGCCCCTACGGGGCATAGTTTGAGTTTAAATTCGTTTTGGGCATAATAGAATATATCCTACTGATGTCACAACATATTTAAGGCATATTAACTTAGGAAACCTGTTTATGAATCATATGGTTACCCGTTACGCATCTTGCGCGTTCGGTTCGGTTTATGTAACTAGTTTGCATAAATTGACCGAAACGGGTCAAACCTTATCATTTTTGTCTCAAAATCCAGAATGTGTTTAGTTTACCCATATTACACAAGTCTCCAAACTTTTCGGGTCTAAATCACATTCTATTCCGGTCTTCGCTTAATCGTGCGTTCGAACCGTATCTTCCTTTAAAACTAACCGGTCTAAGTTTAGGCTTAATTAAAGACCCGTTAGAAATCTAATAGGTTATTAAAAACCTTTGTTCCAGAATAGGAGCCCGGTAAAAGCTATTTGCACTTGCTTTTTGTGATTATACTTTGCTCAAGTAAATACTTTTACTTATTTTCCCTATACGGGCTTGGGGTACGGTATATAAAATACCGCTTGGTCGGGTGTTGAATATTTAATCGTATGAAGGTTAAATTGTTGAAATATCCCGTTTAAATTGTTTTGTTTGCTTAAAGCCTTTGGGGGGTTAATGACCATGTCCCGGATATCTTTGGCATCATTTTACGAAATGGCCACGACCTAAGCACACGGGTGTAGGTGTACACCCGTTAGTGCATATATAAATAATAAGGTATAACCGCCGGTTTCGGGAATAACCCGCCGCGGGACTATATCATGTGGTGTGTCTATTAAGCTCTAACCCGGTGTCAACCCGGGCTACTGAACGCATAAGGAACATGTAATTCTTTTAGAAGTTTATATATAAATAATTATCCCAAGTTATAAAATATTTTGTGCCTTGTGCATTCAAATCAATTTTCTAAACCTTTTCAAAATGAGTCAGTTAATTGTATTTACCAGTGTAAACGGACGTATTTTCCCAAAAAGGTTAACTGCAGGTACTACGCGTAATAGGCTGGCCTCTCCTAGGCATCATTAAGAGTCTCGCAAGCTTGGATGCATTTTGAGTCTGTTGAACTATGTTTTCTGTTTATTTGATCCGCCTGTGGATATGTTTTCAACTACGTTGTGATACTTAATATTACAATTTTATTCAGTTGAAATAAATCTATCTTTTGCTTCCGCTGTGCATTTAAAATTGTGTTGTTTGACTATGATGATATCAACTACGTTACGATACTCCCCACCGGGCCCACCGGTAAGACGTGGAAATATCGGGGTGTGACAGGTTGGTATCAGAGCCAACACTGAGTGAATTAAACACTAGCCTTTTGTGTTTAATCTCAGTTACATAGTTGCACATTCCTAAATTTTCGAGTCTAGACAAAGAACTTAGGACAAATCCCGATTTGTTTTTATTTTTGTCTTTTATATATATCCCTTGTTGTTATCTTTGTTTATGTTGACAGGTTAAAAGATGCCACCAAGAGTAAGAGGGAGAGGAAGAGGCAAGGGGCCACTTGTCGCCCCGAATGATCAAGAGGCCGGTACTTCGCACCGGCGAACACCGTCAGATTCCTATAGCTAGAGTATGGGAGAAAGTGTAGAACCCCTGTTTGTTGGGGAGAAGTGGGACAAAGGGAACTCGCACCTAAAGATGTAGTAGCAATAACTAATGAAAAGATCGACATGGTACGGGCCCGATTAAAAGCAGCGCAAGATCGACAAAAGTCCTATGCGGACAAAAGAAGGCGCCCTATTGAGTTCCAAGTGGGGGACCGAGTATTGTTGAAAGTGTCCCTGTGGAAAGGCATAATTCGATTCCGTAAGCGAGGAAAGTTGGGCCCCTGATATATCAGACCGTTTAAGATTTTAGCTCGAGTTGGAAAGGTAGCCTACCGGTTAGAACTACCCTCAACATTAGAAGGAATTCACAACACTTTACATGTATCACAATTACGAAAGTGTCTTGCGGATGAAACGGCTCATGTATCGCTTAAAGACATTGAAATAGACGATAAAATGAATTACATAGAAATACCGGTAGCTATAAAAGATTACAAGCTAAAGACTCTTCGCAACAAGGATATCAAGCAAGTATTAGTCCAATGGCAACACAGAAAGGGGTCGGATCTCACTTGGGAAACGGAAGATGAAATGAGGAAGTTCTACCCAACGTTATACGGTACGTAAAACAGGTTTCGGGGACGAAACCTCCTTTAAGGGGATGGACTTGTAACGCCCCAAAACATGGTTAAGTGCTTTCATGTTTTATATAATATGCAATAAGTAAGTTATAGTATGTATAACCTTAGTATGAGAATAATTGTGACAAGACTAATAACTACAAGAGTATGTACTAAATCATTATGTGAGAAATAACCAAATAGAAAAGAAATAAGAGTTAATTGTAAACATTACAAATTGGGAGGGACTAAAAATGACAAGAATGAAAGATGGGTTATTGAGAAAAATTAAAATAGGCACACACACACACACACATCAGATGTGTGTGTCGCCCAGGAGATCAAGAGAAGAGGGGGAAACCCTTTTTACTTCTAAAATTCAGCAATTAAAGGAAGAAATTGAAGCTAATCACCTGCATGTTCACCTCAACCTAACCATCTTAGCATTCTTAACATAAGGTATGTTGAAATTTGTAATTTGATGATCATGAATGAAATGGGTTTTGAATAAATCCATGAGATTGTATGGAATTAGTATGAATAAGGGTTAGGAACATCTCATAGGTCATGAATTGAACTTGAATTAGACTAATTTGATGGGTAAAAGTGAAAACCCATTTTTAGTAAAAGTGCTAGGATGTGAAATATGAAATTTGGTGTAAATTAGTATGGTGATGTTCATATGGTAAACTTATAATGAATCATTGTTAAGAGAATTCGAGTTAGGATGATGGTTGTATGAGATTTTGACTAAATTTGATATTGTTAATGTTATTGATATGAATGGGTTATAATATGCATAAGATACTTGTACTCTATGCTAAATTATTAGTACGCACGCCAAGTGTTTGCTAAAATGCTTGAATGAAACGGTTATAGGATTTTACAATGTTAAATGGTTAGAATTGAGAATTTTTGTGTGTTAATGAAAATAAGTTGATAACGGAATGAAAAGAATGACATGAGCCTAAAGTATGCGATTCTTGATTTTAGGGATCAAAGAAGAAAGTTCGAGTCGCCCCGGATCGCAAACGAATAACGACAAAGGTAAGTTCTTTGCTTACGAAATATTAGTAGTATGTATTGATGTTAAAATGTTATTATTCTTTAGTCGAAGCCGTATACTTATAACGAGTTGGTGAAATTCGAATATATGATTTGGATATGAGATGAATGACAAAGAAGGGATAATGTGCTAAGTTGAGAATTCCATGTTCGAATGAAGGTTTAGAAGGGTTTTCTTGTAGTTCGACTAGTATCTTGATGTCGTATGAACTATTTAATTAAAATATCTAATCGATTGGTTGTATGTAGGTAAAGCTATTTGAAGGATGGCACTACTTGGACCGAACACACTTATGATGCACGCTTCCGCGAAGATCTTAGTCATGGTTTAAACTTTTGTTAAATGAAGTCTTTTGTTAAAATCGGGTCTTTTGTAAGTAACTCAATCCGGAAGTAGTTAGATGATAAACCGGTAGTTAAAGACTATATTAGTTGTTTATGAAACGTTTGGGTTGTAAACTCTTTTTATAACCACTTCGTTAGTTATCACGAAGTTAAATGAAGAATTTTGCTTATGAATTATTCGACCCGTTTGTCACCTTTGTCAAATGAAAGCTTGTTAGTTTCTTTCAAAAGTTTAGATCTTACAAGTTGGTATCAGAGCCTAGGTTTGAGAAATTCGAGCAAGATATGGTGCTCGGACTCAAACCGAAAGCTCTTGTGAAAGTGTGTTCGTTCCAAAGCGCCACGCAAGTAAGTGATTTAAGGTTTTGAGCTATGACTTTGATGGGAAACGGGAAGCGATTACGGTTAATCTACAAAAAAGATTTGGTTAAGATGCTGAGGGATGTTTCGGGGGACTTCGGGACTCCGCAGGGCCGTTTCGGGTAGAGAAAGGGCCTGGAAATGAAGATTTTGAGCTGATCAGCGTCAACAAAAAACGGAGAGACCTTCGGCGACGGCCCCTTGTGGCGTCGGCGATGGCACCCCTTCACCCGACGCCTTAAATTGCTGTCTACGGACATAAGGCAGCGACGCAACTTTTTAGGGACCGTCGACGACGCACTCATGTGCCGTCGGCGACGGCACCTCCTTATCTGATTTTTCTGATTTGCTTGTTTGTTATGCGAGACTCTTTAATTCAGTTCTAGTATTCGTTTAAACGCTAGGAACACCCCAAATTGATTATGAAACTAAAGAATTTCATATAGCTAACATGTTTAATGATGAATGTGTGAAAGAATGGGAAGTCTCGAACACGGACGAATGAAGTAATTAACGCATTTAGAATGTTGTAAAGAAAGGTTGGATGGTTTATGACTTATGAGGATGAATTACTAAGAACGAATGATGTATAGAAAGATAAGGAGAACGAATGTAATAATGTTTAACATGAGTATTTAAATTGTAGATGGCAAGTGGAGGAAACAGGATACCACCGAACGGATAACTCGAAACGAGTTAAACAAGATGATTTCGGGTGAAGTAGTGAAGGCGTTTGATGAAAATGTTTCGAAGTTAGCGCAAGAAGTGGAGAGCCAAGTGTTGAGTAGGGTGGAGACTATGGTAACAAGTAAGGTAGATGAGTTAAAAGAAATGATAACTGGGATTCAAGGCAAGAAGGATGCACGACGATGCACGTATAAGGATTTCATGGCATGTAAGCCTACAACTTATAATGGAGAAATTGATCCCATTGAATGCCAAAGATGGATAGCTAATATGGAGGGAGTGTTCATTCGAAGTCATTGTGATAAAGAAGATCAAGTCATGTTTGCCACGGGGCAACTTTTACGAAGGGCCAAAGATTGGTGGGATACGTATAGTAAAGAGATCGGCGAAGATAGAGTTCAAACCTTGACTTGGAAAGAATTCAAGCAACCTTTTATCAAGTACCATTGTCCACAATCAGCCGTGGATCGAATCCAAGAATATTTTCTCCGACTCCGACAAAAGGATGAATCAATTGATGAGATCACAAATACCTTTCTTGATCAGCTGAAGTTTTGCGGAGAAATAGTCGGAACAGAGAGGAAGAAGATTATCCGTTATCATGGCATGCTTAAGGCTGAATATCGGGAGTTCATAACTCCTTCTAAATGTGAAACTTTGGACGAGATTATCGATTTGGCAAGGGATAGGGAAATTGAGCTTAAGAGACAGACTGAACGCGAGGAGAAAAGGCAAGTAGAGAAGGGATCGACACAAGGTTCCTCTAAGAAACCTAAGACACACGATCAAGGAAAGAAAGAAGTTTCTAAAGGAGGGTTTTCACGATGTAAAACATGTGGAAAGCCCCATTCTGGTGAATGTTTATTGGGAAGGAAAGGATGTTACAACTGCGGACAAGAAGGGCATCCCTATTACAATTGCCCAAATCCCAAGAGAGTGTGCTACAATTGTAATGAATCGGGCCATGTGAAGGCCGAATGCCCAAAACTCAAACAAGGGGTAAAGAAAGAAGGAAAGAAGGAAGAACCCGCTAAAGCTAAAGGAAGAATGTTCCAAATTTCTACGGAAGAAGCTAGAGCTCACCCGAATGTGGTGTCAGGTATCTTTATGATAAACTCTATACCTACATATGTGTTGTTTGATACTGGGGCTAGTAGGTCATTCATTTCGACTGAGTTTATACATTCCCCTTTATTCATGATAGAAAGAATGCCTACACCTTTAGAGGTAGAAATAGCCGACTGTAAGAGTTACCTTTTGCATGAGATATGTAGAAATTGAAAAATTACTATCGAGGATGAGGATTTTGACATTGATTTGATTCCCATGGTCTTAGGAGAATTCAAGGTAGTAGTAGGTATGGATTGGTTATCCCGCTATCATGCGGAAATCTTATGTGAAAGCAAAATCATTCATGTGACATCTCATAAGGGAAGACGGGTAAGTATTTATGGGTAAAGGAAGGTAGAGGCAAAACTTTGTACTATCTTAGAAGCGGTAAAGTATGCGAGGAATGGAAGTAAGGCATTTTTAGCCTATATTGTCGATACAAAATTAGGTGCTTTAAGAATCGAAAATACTAAGATTGTGAATGAATACCCGGATGTGTTTTCGGAGGAATTGCCGGGACTCCCACCCGAGCGAGAAGTCGAATTCCGTATCGAGTTGGAACCAAATGCCAAACCGGTAGCCAAGGCCCCTTACCGGTTAGCACCCGCGGAAGTACGGGAATTAATGGTCCAATTACAAGAACATCTTGACAAGGGCTTCATACGCCCTAGTGTGTCCCCATGGGGGGGCGCCCGTTTTGTTCGTTAAAAAGAAGGATGGGTCGATGAGAATGTGCATCGACTATCGTGAGCTCAACAAACTCACGATAAAGAACCGATATCCCCTTCCGATAATAGATGATCTATTCGATCAATTACAAGGGGCAAGTTGGTTCTCAAAGATCGACTTGTGATCGGGTTACCATCAAGTGCGAGTGAGGGAAGAGGACGTACCTAAGACCGTGTTCAGAACCCGTTACGGACATTATGAATTTTTAGTATTGTCATTCGGGTTAACTAACGCTCCGGCCGCTTTTATGGATCTAATGAATAGAGTATGCCGAAATATGTTGGATCAGTTCGTCATAGTGTTTATTGATGACATTTTGGTATACTCTCGTAGCGAGTATGAACATGCGAGTCATTTATGTCAGGTACTTGAGACGCTTCGAAAGGAAAGATTATACGCTAAGTTTTCTAAATGTGCGTTTTGGCTCAGGGAAGTGCAGTTCTTAGGCCATGTAATTAATGAGAAAGGGATTTTGGTAGATCCCTCTAAAGTGGAAGCTGTAATAAAATGGGTACCCCCGAAGAATGTTAATGAAATAAGAAGTTTCCTCGGTCTAGCCGGCTATTATCGGAGATTCATCCAAGATTTCTCCAAAATAGCTCTCCCGTTAACCAAGCTGACAAAGAAGGAAGAAAAGTTTGAATAGGGTGATGATCAACAGAAGGCTTTCCGAATATTAAAAGAGAAATTGTCAAGCTCTCCCGTATTAACCCTGCCAGAGGGAACGGAAGATTTAGTGGTTTACGCGGATGCATCTCATCAAGGGTTGGGTTGTGTCTTGATGCAACGAGGCAAGGTTATTGCCTACGCTTCAAGACAACTTAAGCAGCATGAAATTAACTATCCAACCCACGATTTAGAACTGGCGGCGGTAGTGTTTGCCTTAAAGATCTGGAGGCATTATTTGTATGGAACAAAGTGTACAATTTATTCAGACCACAAAAGCCTTAAATACTTCTTCGAGCAGAAAGACCTCAATATGAGGCAACGAAGGTGGCTGGAATTGATCAAGGATTATGACTACGACATTCTTTACCATCCGGGTAAAGCTAATGTTGTGGCGGATGCACTAAGCCGAAAAGAATACCCACCACCTATTCGAGTGAAATTGATGAAAATGATAGTCACACCAAACCTTCTTGAAACAATATGGAAGGCGCAAGATGAGTCCTTGAATTTAGGTGATCCGAAAAGTGAAAGGACGAAAGGGTTTGAAAATAAACTTGAAGTAAACGAGAGTGGGATAAGAACGAGGTTTGGGCGGGTGTGGATACCACGTCATTGTGAAGCAAAGACCTTATTATTGGAGGAAGCGCACAAATCCCGTTACTCGGTTCATCCGGGAGCCACTAAAATGTATAGAGATTTGAAAGAAAATTATTGGTGGCCGGGAATGAAACGCGATATTGCTAAGTATGTATCCAAATGCTAGACGTGTTCCCAAGTAAAGGCGGATCATCAAAAACCTTACAGGAAATTGCAACCTTTAGAGATCCCGATATGGAAATGGGAGGATGTAACTATGGATCTTGTGACCAAACTTCCTAGGACGAGAAAGGGGCATGACGCGATATGGGTCATTGTTGACCGCCTTACCAAAAGCGCCCATTTTCTACCCATTCGGGAGACTTATTCCTCAAAAAGGTTAGCGGAAATTTATGTAGATGAAGTTATTTCCCGCCATGGTGTGCCTTTGTCCATTGTGTCAGACCGGGACACGCGATTTACCTCCCGCTACTGGCAGAAATTTCATGAAGAAATGGGTACACAATTGCATATAAGTACCGCGTATCATCCACAAACGGATGGTCAATCCGAAAGGACCATTCAAACTCTTGTGGACATGTTGAGAGCATGCGTTATGGATTTCGGGGGAAATTGGGATGAGCATTTGCCATTAGTGGAATTCTCGTATAACAACAGCTACCAAAGTAGCATACAAATGACGCCGTATGAAATGTTGTATGGGAGAAAGTGTAGAACCCCTGTTTGTTGGGGAGAAGTGGGACAAAGGGAACTCGCACCTAAAGATGTAGTAGCAATAACTAATGAAAAGATCGACATGGTACGGGCCCGATTAAAAGCAGCGCAAGATCGACAAAAGTCCTATGCGGACAAAAGAAGGCGCCCTATTGAGTTCCAAGTGGGGGACCGAGTATTGTTGAAAGTGTCCCTGTGGAAAGGCATAATTCGATTCCGTAAGCGAGGAAAGTTGGGCCCCTGATATATCAGACCGTTTAAGATTTTAGCTCGAGTTGGAAAGGTAGCCTACCGGTTAGAACTACCCTCAACATTAGAAGGAATTCACAACACTTTACATGTATCACAATTACGAAAGTGTCTTGCGGATGAAACGGCTCATGTATCGCTTGAAGACATTGAAATAGACGATAAAATGAATTACATAGAAATACCGGTAGCTATAAAAGATTACAAGCTAAAGACTCTTCGCAACAAGGATATCAAGCAAGTATTAGTCCAATGGCAACACAGAAAGGGGTCGGATCTCACTTGGGAAACGGAAGATGAAATGAGGAAGTTCTACCCAACGTTATACGGTACGTAAAACAGGTTTCGGGGACGAAACCTCCTTTAAGGGGATGGACTTGTAACGCCCCAAAACATGGTTAAGTGCTTTCATGTTTTATATAATATGCAATAAGTAAGTTATAGTATGTATAACCTTAGTATGAGAATAATTGTGACAAGACTAATAACTACAAGAGTATGTACTAAATCATTATGTGAGAAATAACCAAATAGAAAAGAAATAAGAGTTAATTGTAAACATTACAAATTGGGAGGGACTAAAAATGACAAGAATGAAAGATGGGTTATTGAGAAAAATTAAAATAGGCACACACACACACACACATCAGATGTGTGTGTCGCCCAGGAGATCAAGAGAAGAGGGGGAAACCCTTTTTACTTCTAAAATTCAGCAATTAAAGGAAGAAATTGAAGCTAATCACCTGCATGTTCACCTCAACCTAACCATCTTAGCATTCTTAACATAAGGTATGTTGAAATTTGTAATTTGATGATCATGAATGAAATGGGTTTTGAATAAATCCATGAGATTGTATGGAATTAGTATGAATAAGGGTTAGGAACATCTCATAGGTCATGAATTGAACTTGAATTAGACTAATTTGATGGGTAAAAGTGAAAACCCATTTTTAGTAAAAGTGCTAGGATGTGAAATATGAAATTTGGTGTAAATTAGTATGGTGATGTTCATATGGTAAACTTATAATGAATCATTGTTAAGAGAATTCGAGTTAGGATGATGGTTGTATGAGATTTTGACTAAATTTGATATTGTTAATGTTATTGATATGAATGGGTTATAATATGCATAAGATACTTGTACTCTATGCTAAATTATTAGTACGCACGCCAAGTGTTTGCTAAAATGCTTGAATGAAACGGTTATAGGATTTTACAATGTTAAATGGTTAGAATTGAGAATTGTTGTGTGTTAATGAAAATAAGTTGATAACGGAATGAAAAGAATGACATGAGCCTAAAGTATGCGATTCTTGATTTTAGGGATCAAAGAAGAAAGTTCGAGTCGCCCCGGATCGCAAACGAATAACGACAAAGGTAAGTTCTTTGCTTACGAAATATTAGTAGTATGTATTGATGTTAAAATGTTATTATTCTTTAGTCGAAGCCGTATACTTATAACGAGTTGGTGAAATTCGAATATATGATTTGGATATGAGATGAATGACAAAGAAGGGATAATGTGCTAAGTTGAGAATTCCATGTTCGAATGAAGGTTTAGAAGGGTTTTCTTGTAGTTCGACTAGTATCTTGATGTCGTATGAACTATTTAATTAAAATATCTAATCGATTGGTTGTATGTAGGTAAAGCTATTTGAAGGATGGCACTACTTGGACCGAACACACTTATGATGCACGCTTCCGCGAAGATCTTAGCCATGGTTTAAACTTTTGTTAAATGAAGTCTTTTGTTAAAATCGGGTCTTTTGTAAGTAACTCAATCCAGAAGTAGTTAGATGATAAACTGGTAGTTAAAGACTATATTAGTTGTTTATGAAACGTTTGGGTTGTAAACTCTTTTTATAACCACTTCGTTAGTTATCACGAAGTTAAATGAAGAATTTTGCTTATGAATTATTCGACCCGTTTGTCACCTTTGTCAAATGAAAGCTTGTTAGTTTCTTTCAAAAGTTTAGACCTTACAAAGGCAAGCCCAAAACTTCTCTTATACCCATTCCATTTGGGTGTGTAAGCCACATAATAAAGATTTTCTGCTGAGCTGGGGGTGCGACTCTAATTGTTGTCTAACAATATTTAGCTCTTCGACCACGTCAATGTCGTCGTCTATCAATTTACAAGTTTGGAAGTTAAGCTTCCGCCAGAAGACGCTCTGCACGGTTAAAAAGAACATTGTTTAAGTCACATGATTAACGGAAATATATCACACAAGTGTTGCACGTTTAACAATTATTACCTTCACGCATGTACTTTTCTATCCTACAAGCACAGGGCAACCCACAATTGTACCACATTTGGCAACCACATGATGAATGAAAGCGCTCCAAGACATCTAGCTTCCTAATTGCCTCTCTACTCAACAAGTCAAGGGCTGTATGGGATACTTTTCCATGTAGGTGTTGAAACAGCGGGTGTTTGTGGTGGTTCATTCTTTTTTCGATGCAGTCTCGAAAACTCTTCCCTATTTCACTGAACTGTGTCTCAACTATATCCCGGACACAACCAACTACACGGTCCAGCGAGTTCCTATCTAGGACGTATCTCTTTCAGTTGGTGTGTTGGCTCTCAACTCTGTTTGTGGTACGATTACCAAAGTTGCGCCTCTTATCAGTCCACGCAAAGACGAACATCTCCTTATAGTCTTTTAGCCAGTTATCGTACACATAATTGAAGACCCCTAAAAAGTAAAAATAATTTAATAAAATTTACATAGGTGAGTCGTATGTTATTAGAAAAACTTACTAGAACGTTTGCACTCCACAAGTCGCTTTCTCAGGTTGCGCAAGTGTTACTCGTAGATGTTATGGATGGAGGCTCAATCAATGTCCCCCAGAATGACAAAAATTTATCCCAATCTTCTTCTATGAAGGCAACCTTGTAGTGCTTCATAACATTCTGTTGTAAATGCAACCTGCAAAGAAGTCTGGAGGCGTCTGGAAATACTTTAGCACACGCGTCCATAAGGGCCAGGTCTCTATCCGTTACAATCACACGTGGCTCCATACATTCATCCAACATTGACTTGATGCTCTCAAGCACCCACACAAAGTTATCACCCCGTTCTTTACTAACAACGGCATGCGCGATACAAAACGAATGGTTGGTAGGCGTCATACCAACAATCTGGATAAATGGCATATTGTATAAGTTTGTCTTGTATGTCGCATCGATCAGCATGACGTGGGGGAATGCACGCCACATGTCTCTCGAGTACTGATGAAGAAAGAAGATCTCTGTTACGATCTCTGTTCCGGGTTCCTCCCGTGTCTCGTAAATAAAGTCGTTGTTTATCAGCACGTTTTCTAGTGACTGCATGGGAGTCAATCCTTGTCTTTGTTCGGCTCTAATCTTCGCCACAACGTTTTGAACGTCTTTCTGAACATGAAACCTATCGGGGTCCTGCTTCCTTATCGTTTAAAATATTTTGCGCGGCTCCATGTTTTGAGCTGTCAGCTGCTCGATCAGTTTCTTTTCGCTTGGAGTAAACCTTCGCACAAATCCGTGGGCCGACAAGTCCTCACAAAGTTCGTGGTTATGTTCATTTTTTCCGTCTTTTATCTCTCAGGTTTCATATGGGTGGTCTCGCACTGCTAGCAGGTAAAACGGGCAACCGGTTTTTTTGCTTCCGGCTTTTCTAAGTGTTGCTGTAGTGTGGTGCTCACCACCACGGTCACATTCAAGCCATGCCCTCCCGGTTCTTCCCACGATTTTCTTTGATCGACGGGTGACAATAACGAAACCATCCGCGTTTGCTATTTCTTGTATCCGTTCCTTTAGTTCATCTAAAGAGTTGAAAACCTGTAACATCGACAATAATAACAATAACAATAATAATAATAATAATAACAACAACAATTAATCTATGTAACATAACAAAATAAAATTGATACCTGTTTTTTTTAGTACGGATTGTCCGGGATGGGGGGTGCCTCACCACCATATCTACCATAACCACCATATCCACCCTATCCTCCAACGTCCGGATTGTTTTGATGAACGTAAGGACTGTCCGGGGAAATGAATTGCTGATGACCACCGTCTCCTCCGTATCTACCGTCTCCACCATATCCATTGTCTCCTCCGTATCCACCGTCTCCTCCGTATCCACAGTCTCCTCCGTATCCACCGTCTCCTTCGTATCCACCGTCTCTTCCGTAAGAATATTCACACCCGTATCTATAATCCGGATACCCTTGTTGCGTCGGATAACTTGGTTGACCAGCATGGTATGAGTCATCTACAGGGGTTGTTTCATCAACAGGGGGATGCGTGTTCAAATCTAAAAACGGTCTGTTTTGTTTTCCTTGTATACTAGACACAATCTCCTCTTGCTCGTTAGAATCGGGAACGCCAGACTCCTCCAAAATAGACGACCGTATCATCATTAGTAAATAATAAACTAAAACAACAAGTAATTAAAACATTTAAGCTAATAACTGTTACCGGAACGCTTTCGGGCACCCAGTTGTCGCTAGAATACTGCCTGAAGACATAGTTGCCGTCCCAGTATGATGACATTTCAACACTTCGGGATGATAAGAACACAAATGCAAACAACAAGAGATAGTAGAAGAGAACAGAATGAATGTTGAATGCTCAGGTGGACCAACAATGCACTGTTTGTTGCACTTTATATGAAATATAGACGCCTCGTATAGCTCTAGACGCCCCATATTGCTTTATGTCACATGCCAGACACATAGTCAAATCAGTCTCTAAGACGCCTCGTATAGGCCTATACGAGGCGTCTTAGTACCCTCGTATTGATCCCTTGTATAGGCCTAGACTCCCCGTCTGATGTGACTGATGTGACGTTGTACGAGGTTCAGAAGTTGGTTGGGAAAAGGAACCCTAGACGCCTCGTGTCTATCAGGGTGTGGAAATAGGGAGTTGGGTGTGAGAATATGTAGACCCTTTCATTATAATCATAAGTATCGGATTAAAATGAGTGGATACTAAATACACGAAAACGATGAATGTTACAAAAATATCTGTCTCATATGCATTTTGTGCTGGAAGAGACAAAATGTTTTTTAGATAATATTTAAATCACATTATAGTTTTTACCCATCAAGAATCGTTGATTTAGGATCCTGACTTTTTATTCGTTTCAAAAGTTCAAAACATTTTATTAAATCAGATGACACCGAATACTTATGATAAAAATATATAAAATATATATCACTTCTGAGATTTGGAAATATTTTTCATCCTTCACCCAATCTCACTTTCAGACGTTCAAATATTGCTTCATTTTCAGGTAATTTGTAACGCATTTGATCGGTTATCACACATAATGCATTCATGTTTTTATAAAAATCGCTAATGATCACATTTTTTTTTGTATATACGCTGGTAATCTAATGCATGCACAGAGAATATGTTTCATAATAATTTAATTACAATACGTTTTTGTTAATATTTTGGTTAACGTAATTAGATCATTAGATTAATTTATCAACTTTCGTTATAAGGTAACGTTGATTTATCGCGATTTTTGGCGTTTATTCGTTATAAGTTCATCGTTTTCATCGTGTTTTCTGTTTGATTACAGGTGAAATATTGGTGAAATTATATTATATATTTAATAATTTCATTGATATTGTTTATGTTGATGATTGATTGATAAAGAAGCCATAATATTAGGAATGAAAGACAGTAAAAGCAATTTGTCATCAAATGAACACATTGTTTATGCATCATGGGCAAAGGGTGTGGTGGAATGTGAAGAGAAGTATCAAGTGAAGAGAGAATACGGTTTATCCGACGATGAAGTTGCGAAGCGGTTAAAGATTTATGGGAAGAACGAGTTCGAGAAACACGAAGGGCAGTCTATTCTACGACTGGTTTTGGATCAGTTTAACGACACTCTAGTCAAGATTTTGTTAGCGGCTGCTGTGATTTCTTTCGTTTTGGCGTGGTATGATGGAGACGAAGGCGAAGAAATGGAGGTTACCGCTTTTATCGAGCCTTTGGTTATTTTTTTGATACTGATTGTTAATGCAATGGTTGGAGTTTGGCAAGAAAGTAGCGCGGAGAAAGCGTTAGAAGCGCTTAAAGATATTCAATCGGAGCAAGCGACTGTGATACGTAATGGGAAAAAGGCGTCAATCGTTCCTGCGAAAGAACTTGTTCCAGGTGATATAGTGGAGCTTCGGGTGGGCGATAAAATCCCGGCTGATATGAGGGTTTTGCAGCTAGTTAGTTCCACGCTTCGGGTTGAACAAGGTTCGTTAACCGGAGAGAGTGAAGCGGTAAGTAAAAGTACAAAGTCGGTCGCGTTTGATTGCGATATTCAAGGGAAAAAGTGTATCGTGTTTTCCGGGACGACGGTTGTGAATGGGAATTGTGTGTGTTTGGTTACGGCTACGGGGATGGATACCGAGATAGGGAAAGTGCATTCGCAGATTCATGACGCGTCACAGTACGAAGAAGACACGCCGTTGAAGAAGAAATTGAATGAGTTTGGCGAAGTTTTAACGATGCTAATCGGGTGCATATGTGTACTGGTTTGGCTTATTAACTTGAAGTATTTTCTCGATTGGGAGTATGTTGACGGCTGGCCGAAGAACTACAAGTTTTCGTTCGAAAAATGCACGTATTATTTCAAAATCGCGGTTGCATTAGCAGTTGCCGCAATTCCAGAAGGTTTACCAGCTGTAATTACCACTTGTTTGGCCCTTGGGACACGTAAAATGGCGCAAAAGAACGCTCTTGTTAGGAAACTACCAAGCGTTGAGACGCTTGGGTGTACAACGGTTATCTGTTCGGATAAAACGGGTACTTTGACTACTAACAATATGGCTGTGACTAAACTTGTTGCTATGGGTCAAAAAGCGAGTGTTCTCAGACCGTTTATTGTAGAAGGGACGAGTTATGATCCGTCCGATGGAAAAATCCAGCACTGGCCCGCTGGCAAAATGGACGTTAATCTTCAAACAATTGCGAAAATCGCTTCGTTGGCTAATGATGCTGGCATTGAACAATCTGAAAAAGGTTATGTTGCAATTGGGATGCCCACTGAAGCAGCATTGAAGGTATGGCTTAAAACTTGAGTTTAGTTTAGGGTAAATTGCATTTTACGTCCTTTAAGTTTCAACAAAATTTCGGGCGTTGTCTTTTAACTAACGAAATTACAACAGATGTCCTTTATGTTTTAATTTCTTTACCGACTGTAGTTTCTTAATTTCGTTAGTTAAAGGACAGCGCCTGAATTTAGAACACCGCTAAATTAGAACATAAAGGACATCCGCTGTAATTTCGTTAATTAAAGGACATCGCCTGAAATTTTGCTGAAACTTTTATAGGACGTAAAATTCAATTTACCCTTTATTTGTATGTTTATTAACCGGCTTTTTATTTCAGGTTCTTGTTGAGAAAATGGGACTTCCTGCTGGAATGAATCCCGGTTCATCTACAGGTGAAAGTGACGTGTAGCCAATTCACTTTTTTTATCGGATATTTTTCTTTGTTATTTATAATTTTTAACATTTTTTTTGTATTTATGTAAAATGCAGGTTGTTCTGAGGCATGGAATAAACTTGAAGGAAGGATTGCCACCCTCGAGTTTGACCGCGATAGGAAATCTATGAGTGTCCTTGTTTCTTCTGACTCTGGAAAAAAGTCGCTACTTGTAAAGGTAAGCGCGTCTCATCATTTTTTTCAAACCGAATAGGCTGGACCGGTTTCAAAAATCAGATAGCGTTATAAATAATTTAAAAGAAAATATGTAACTAATTTATCTTTTGGTGTGTATATGCAATGTTACCGAATTATTAGCCTTAAATAAACAAAATATGGAGCCTGAAGTAGTAAATGAGATTTCGCAAGAAAAATATAAAAACAATTTGAAACTCGTCTGTTAAACCGGTAATCGGCTGAGTCAATACACAACCAGACCGGTTATGTAGCCGGTTCCAGTTTGGCGCGGTTATGAACACAGTGCCTTTCATTATATAACGTAATTGTTGATTCGTGAAGAGATTTGCATTGACTGAAGTTCTTCTATGCAATGTATCAGGGTGCAGTAGAAAATTTGTTGGAGAGAAGCTCATTCATCCAGTTGCTTGATGGTTCTATTGTTGCATTAGACCAAAAGGCAAAAGAAGTTATCTTAGAAAACCTTAACGCAATGTCGAAAGGTGCACTACGCGTTTTGGGTTTTGCATACAAAGAGGAGCCTGAACAGTTTAAGACGTATAATGGCAATGAATACCATCCTGCTCATAGTCTTCTACTTGATCCAGCTAATTACTCTTCTATTGAGAGTAACATGGTATTTGCTGGCATGGTTGGCCTTCATGTGAGTGGTTAAAACGGTTTTATAGTTGTTTTGATTTATTATCCGTTTAGAGCATACGTGACAACCTATTTAGACGCGGATATGTTTAATCTTGAACGGGTAGCTTAAGTGGAAATGGGTCAATTAGTAATTACATTTGACATATTATTTTCATAAAAATTTCGTTTTGTCTCAAAATGTGTTTCGGATCAATCTTAGTGGCCCAACCGGCATAAAAATAACCCCAGACCATTACTCATGAATGGGCTGAGATTTTGGTTGTGCTTTATCTCGAACGGGTCAAATGGGTTGAACATATAACTGGTGATGAGTTTCTAGTTATTTCTAGAAAATGGACAAAATCAACCCGAACTGCACCGACTATTTTTTGCCCCGACTATATTGACCCGTTACTAGGGGTGTAAACGAGCTGAACCTGAGCTCATCTAAGCTCGAGCTCGACTCATTTGTTAATTTTTTATTTTTTTTTATTTATATACATTTATGCTCACTATAAAAATTTATAATTATAAATATAATATATAACATAATATATACTATTTAGTTATTTTTTATTAAAATTTTATATGTAATAGTTATTATATAAACATATATTTCATATAATAAATAAAAATTATACAAATGATAGGCTCGTATCAAAAGCTTTCAACTCATCGTTAGCTAATCGATATGTGAAGGATCCACCTCGGAAAGAGGTTAGGCAAGCCATTGAAGACTGCAGAGCAGCAGGAATTCAAGTAATGGTAATAACCGGAGACAACAAGAACACAGCCGAGGCAATCTGTCGTGAAATAGGCGTGTTTGGAACAACCGAAGACATCAGATCCAAAAGCATAACAGGAAAAGATTTTATGGAACATACTGATCCAAAAGGCCACTTAACACAAAAGGGAGGCCTTCTGTTCTCTCGCGCTGAACCGCGCCACAAGCAAGAAATAGTCAGATTGCTTAAAGATATAGGTGAAGTTGTCGCAATGACCGGTGATGGTGTCAATGATGCACCGGCTTTGAAACTGGCTGATATTGGTATTGCAATGGGCATTGCTGGGACTGAGGTATTTTCGACGTTTGTTACTGTATACAATGTTAGTTAGTTAGTTAGTCAGTTAGTTAAGAATCAGAACAAAATAACGAGATTGATTCGACTTTTTTTTTTTCTACAGGTTGCGAAACAAGCTTCTGATATGGTGTTGGCAGATGATAATTTTAGTACAATTGTGGCTGCAGTTGGAGAAGGAAGGTCTATTTACAACAACATGAAAGCCTTTATCAGGTTTGTTTATTTCCCTTTTCATATTTTTAAATTTTTTTTATTACACTTAACACTTGACAGTCGAAACTAGTCGGACCTCCTAAACGGATGCAACTTGGCTGGTTCAGATGGTTCGAGAATTGGTTAGGTTTTTGACGGATTATTTGTCTGGTGGACAGTTGAAACTTGGAACCGGCTATGTGACCGAACTGACCATTTAGCTTTATATTTGTATTTTTTTTCATATTTTAAATATGTAGTTAGGCATATGTAATATGTATTTTATTAATCAAATAGTTATATAAATTTAATTTTTTTCATACAAACTAGTATTTTTGAAAAAAAAAACATTTTATTCGGTTACTAGTGGTTCGCCAGGTAAACTGAACCGGTTCTTTAACTTTTAATACTTATTATTTTTTAGTTTTGCAATATACAGTTGTGTGTATATCATATTAGTGAACCATATTTATAATTCCAAAATTTTAACACATTTTAACACATACACCTCATGTTCTATATATTTTTTTTCTCTTTCTTTCCTGGGTGTTTTGGAGCCGAGGGTCTCACTGGAAGCAGCCTCTCTATCCCTAGGGATAGGGGTAAGGTGTGCCTACATCCCACCCTTCCCAGACCCTACCAATAGCTCTGCTATTTGTGGGATTTTACTGGGTATGATTGATTGATTGATTGATGATTTTGAAAAAAAATGGCTAAGCAAAAACCGCTAAACCAACGTGTTCCTACCATGCAACCCAACCTGTTTAATTTGTCGTTTTTGTAGTTAGCGATGCAGCTAATAATTTTATCAAAATCGACTGAACCAGACCGTAGAAACACTCAAGTTTTTTTTAATACATAGATTAATTGGTGTTAAAAAAAATATTTTGGACACAGGTATATAATATCTTCAAATATTGGTGAGGTTGCATGCATATTTTTGACTGCTGCTATGGGGATTCCAGAAGGTCTAATTCCGGTTCAGCTTCTTTGGGTCAATCTTGTGACTGATGGACCACCCGCGACTGCCTTGGGTTTTAACCCACCCGACAAATACATCATGAAAAAGCCCCCTCGTAGAAGCGATGATTCCTTGATTAATGCTTGGATTTTATTTCGCTATTTGGTACACCTTTTAAATATGAAATTCTCATGACTCGTGTCAATTAATGTTACCAGATGGGTCATCGACCTGACTGTCTCACTTGTCCACTGGTCGGACCGGTTATAAAAACTGGATTACACTATAAATAGTTTAAATATTAATATAACAAAGCCTTAAATCTACAAATTATGTAGTTTGTATGAAAAAAATATATTTTTTTAGAACGAAACAAATATTGTTTATTGAAATTGGTAAATTAGATTTAAAAAATATTTTTAATCCGGCTATTAAAAAAATCAGTTTATTATTTATGCCAAAATCCTGGTCGCCACCCTTATAGTATTGTTAAATCCTTCGATCGCACTCTCAGAAAATAAATTTTGGGTCCACCACTGATCATGTGAATTGTGATGCAGGTGATTGGAATTTATGTTGGAATCGCAACCGTTGGAATTTTCATCATATGGTTCACTCATGATTCGTTTTGTGGAATCGACCTCAGTGGAGACGGTCACAGCCTCGTGACTTACTTCCAACTCTCACACTGGGATGAATGCAGATCATGGAAGAGTTTCTCCGTCTCGCCTTTTACAGCTGGCACACACGTGTACAAATTCGATTCTGACCCGTGTGATTACTTTCGTGGTGGGAAAATAAAAGCCATGACCCTTTCATTATCAGTATTGGTAGCGATCGAGATGTTTAATTCCTTAAATGCCCTTTCGGAAGACGAGAGTTTGTTGACCATGCCACCTTGGGTCAACCCATGGTTACTTGTCGCAATGTCGGTATCTTTTGGGCTTCATTTTTTGATCTTATACGTTCCGTTTCTTGCTAAAATATTCGGGGTTGTTCCGTTAAGCATGAACGAGTGGCTTCTCGTGTTGGCGGTCGCGTTTCCCGTGATATTGATCGACGAAATCCTTAAGTTTGTGGGTAGGCGGAATAATGCGGCTCGATCGGTTTCGAGGTCTTCTAAGTACAAGTCAGAATAAGAGGATGGTTCATGAGTATCTCAATGGGTTAATTTTGAGAAAATATAGCATTTCTTTTTTAAGAGTAGGAGCCTTTTATTAAGTTTTTATAGTTTGAACTTTCATTTAAATAAATTAGGATTTGAGATATAACACATGTTTAGATTTTGGCATTTGGGTAAGCCCAGACTAAAGTCAACCAAATAAAGTAGTCAAGAGGAGAGTTGGTTATATTTTGTTGTACATCCATTTACATATTTTTCAATTTTTTTCTTCCAACATCATACAAACATGACATGAAAAGCTTTTAAGTCATAATTTTAAGCTGTTAATAAAATGGGTCATGTTTGGGTTATGTTTGGTTGATTTTTTTTAACCTGTTTAATTAAAGAGATCGACCTGCTAACACATATTTGATTAGTTGAACTCATAATTGCATACTTATTAACCTTGTTAACACGTTTACAACTTGAATACTACTCATCAATCCATTTGACATGTTTAGATAAATGGTTAAGCGACATATGTTCAGGTTACACGATTATAAATGTGTGTGAGTTAGGATGGTTTTTTTACCGGATTGAAAATATAGATGGTGTTCGAGTTAGGACATTTCAACCTTCCAACCTGAAATCCATCGACCCGCTAACCTGATACAGTTGACTCCCCTAGTCAAATATTTTTGTTTTGTTATTCCCCCTTTCGTAGCGGTGATATTTAACTTTTAAGAAATGCCATTTTGACCTACTAATTTGCTTTAATCTTCGGTAAGTTGGTTTATGAAAGATGTAAATAAAATGATATGCTTTTCATATTTGTTTGTGTGACTAAACAGTCAAGCAAAAACCTAATTAACCTAGATAGCTACGGTAAGTTGGGTATCACATGATCCACGAGCACGATGTGGTCACTATTCAAGTTTCATTCGATTATTATACTAAAACTTACTTAAAACTGAAATATGAATTTGATTGATTTAAATACCTAGAACTAAAATAACAACAGCCAGTTTATCTATAAATGATAATTAGAACATGATCACCCCTAAGTTTCAGGTTGAAAAACTTGAAATATAACCTAAGTTGATTACCGAATTGGAAAGTTACATAGACATAACTATATTCACATTAGGTAGTAATTAATGATACAAAACTAAATAAGGACACGAGCTAGGATGTTGTCTAACCAATTGCCAATATTGGATGATTACAAGAAAGATATATCCAACGATGGTAAAAGCTAGTTACTATTATTATTATTATTATTATTATTATTATTATTATTATTATTATTATTATTATTATTATTATTATTATTATTATTATTATTATTATTATTATATCTACAATTACCAAACTTTGTTAATAGTGTTGTGTTTTCACTTTTTTGCCTTTTAGTATTTTTTATATATCTTTTTTGTGTTTTAGTCTTTGTTTTGTTTTTTTATACTTTTACTTCTTAAATTTCAGTGTTGACACTTACAAACTTTTAAATTTCTAAAAATTTTGTATTCGAGTTTTATGTGTTTATTTTATGTACGTGATTCAAGTTAGATTTATGTTTCAACGTTAATTTTCTCGAAAATGCGTCTAGACAAATATAATACGTTTTCGTACTTATTTTTATGTATGTTTTGACCTAATTTTTTTTTGACGAAAAGCCGCAGCAATGCGTTGGTAATCAGATATTTTCATTATAAGATTTATGTGTTAAAAATAAATTTACTAAAACTCTTAATTTCGTCCCTGCCCTGAAATAAAAATAAAAACAAAAGTCCAAAAGAACTTTTTGTTCCTTTTAATTCCCTTTTTCTGTTTTCTCCACTTGTTGACCCAGCCATCTTATTCATTAATGGGCCTCTATTATCTGATTCATTAACTAATTATTGGCCAAACAAATTTAACCACAAGCCCATAGACACATTATTTTAGCTAATACTTTTTTTATTGATACGAAATCCTAACAGCAAACCAAGCAGG
Organism: Helianthus tuberosus; assembly: GCA_030545235.1. NCBI lineage: Eukaryota > Viridiplantae > Streptophyta > Magnoliopsida > Asterales > Asteraceae > Helianthus > Helianthus tuberosus. Next base: position 187,284,008 of record CM060396.1, on the reverse strand, counting down.
GTCAAAGTTTGAGATTTTCGACGGGGGGTCGAAAACGTATATACCCAAAAATTTCTATATGAAAGCTACATACATAACACTACTGAGCGAAAAGTTCGGGGTCCCCCCCACCGACCCCTTCTAACCTTCGCCCCTGAAACCAAGTAATTTTTCTTCTACATTTTAATCTATTATAATAACTTTCACGATCATTTGTGGCTTCAACTTTTATAAAAACTTCAATCACCATCAGTTCCATTTTGATAGGAGTCCATCTTTTCATCTCCAAAACCTATAAAAATATAAAACGTATTAAAGTAGTATATTTCGTACTCATATATATGCATTTATGTTATAATTAATATAGAATAAAGTAGTAAGGGGAAGGATCCACTAAAAAGTGGATTTTGCCTAAGTAGCATAAGAAGGATTGTGATGATGACATGTGGCACTCCTAATAAGTAGGAATGAAGGGCATTTTGGTCCTTATAAATAGGAGTGAAAATGACATGTGACACTCCTTTTGTTTTTTAAAAAATACAACAAAAAAAATATAGTACAAAAAAATCTAGCACAAAAAAACTAGTACAAACAAATCTAGCACAAAAAATCTAGTACAAAAAATATAGCACAAAAAATGTAGTACAAAAAAATATAGCACAAAAAAATGTAGTACAAAAAAATCCAGCACAAAAAATTGATGAAAAAAAATGTAAGACAAAAAAATTCAGCACAAAAAATTTTAGCACAAAAATATAGTACAAAAATTCAGCACAAAAAATGTTATACAACATAGAAATACAACACATTTAAGTGGGTTTTTTTAGTCTTCATATTTTATATAGCAATATGGTACTTAAATTAAAGATAAAAAAACGCTTGATTTTACGGTGAAATTTTTATGAAAAAATAATGTCGTATAAAAAAAGTTATGAACGTTTAAAAAATGGGGATGGAATATGCATGTGCCTTGCATGTGGAGAGAGAAAGTCCATAAATATGGTTTTCCCAATATACCCTTGTACTCCTCCTTTTCTCCTACCATTTCATCTTAACCATTGATTTGAAAAATGAATGGTTAAGATTACTTCTCATCCTACTTAGGCAAAATTAACTTTTTATTTGATCTTACCCCGTATATTTAGTACTCATATATAAAACGTATTTTTTTTTTGAACGGCTGACAGAAATTTTATTCATTGTATTAAAGTAGTATATTTCGTACTCATATATATGCATTTATGTTATAAGGGATAAGGGAGAGCATCATGAGAAAACTACATCTAAATGAGAAAACTAGAAAACTAACTAAAAAAAAGCCAAAAAACATACCAAAATTTTTTTTTGTTACAATTTTTTATAAAAAAATCGCTACTTTTTACATATAAAAAAAATTTCAAAAAAAAAAAAAAATTGTTGTATTGCACATGTGCTTTATATGTGCATTATATGTGTACTACACATGTGCACTATATCCGTAATAGTGCACATGTGTAATACAACAAAAAAAAATTTGAAAATTTGTTTCCATGTATAAAAACTAGCGATTTTTAAAAAAAAAATGTAAAAAAAAAATTTGGTATGTTTTTTAGGGTTTTTTAGTTTATTTTTTGGTTTTCTCATTTAAAATAGTTTTCTCATGATCCATCCCCTGTGTTATAATTAATATAGAATAAAGTGTATATAAATCGACAACCATGCTTTAGGTATCCTATGACAATATACGTAATTAGTTTATGACATAACTATAGAGATATAATATAATGTATAATATAGACGAAAAAAAGATTACTTGATATTCTCTTGTATTCATTTACCAACTTTGGATGTAATATAATGTATAAAACAGACGAAAAAATATTACTTTTGTTCTTATACAAGATTTCTTAAACACTTTATGTTTTTCCAAAACTTTATAAAATAAGAAATGATATGTGATGTTAACATCTCAGTTTTTTAATGTAGAAAGTTAAAAAGGAAATTAACAATTCACATTCTTAACCATCTATCTTTCTCACATTCACATAACACTTCTATTTTCTTTAACAATATTTGCAAGTTTGTGCGGTTGTATAAATGTATTAATCTCATGACCAATCAAATACACCCCACACAACATTGATAAATTACAACATCAACTATACATACGATCTTATGGTCGGTCTGGAGAAGATCTAAAGTTGAAGAGCTAAAAGAGTAAAATAATAATTATTTGTATATAATTATTATTTGAATTATCCTAAGTATTAGTTTTATTTGGTTTCTAATTGTTTAGGGATAAGTATGAGTAAAAGTAGTATCTATATTCCTTATGCCATGTATTTTTTCACTCACAAAATTAATAGAAAGAATTAGTGAATCTAGTTTGTATTTATCTCGCTGATCTCGTACTCAAATTTAACAAACATGTCTTGTTTAATGATCATGACTTCATTTCCACAAGTCTTGTGTATCCACTCCTAACCCCTTCTATATCAATGTCCCCTCTTATACTTAGTATTACCCATCTTCCAATCATGGTACTACAACAGCTGGTACATCCTCTCTGAGCCATTATACGAACACTGCTCCTCTAAGTGACAATTAGCCTATAAATTATTGCGTCAACCAAAAACCAAATTCATAGCTTGACTTGTTTGCACCCCAACGTTAGGTTAGAAGAATACATGACCTCCTCGATTTCCCCTAAAGGACTTTGATCGCCTCTTTTTCTTTCTCGGTAATGAGTCAGTTCCTCATCCGTCTAGTCCTGTTGGGTTTCAACAACGCTATATTAATGATCTTCAATGACATGGTTGTCTCTCGGATCCTAGGTCGTTCTTTTGATCACAAACTGTTAAAATATACTGTTACAATATATTGTTACATTGTATAATTCATATATCTTATATTTTTGGACTTATGGTTATTATCTAATACTTCATGGGCCTTTCAAATTGTTGGGCTGATAGTTGGGTTTGTTGGGTTTTGTCACACCCCGACCACGTAAAACAACAAATCGTGGCGGAAACGTCGGGGAGTGTTGTAACAGAATCATCGTTTCACAACCATGGTAATTAAAAGTTTCGTTTTATTGATTTATCAAGTAATGTACATTGTCTTTAAAACCAAACAACAAACTAAACATCGTCTATTATCATTATTAAGTCACTAAGGCCTCGTCCAGATCCTATGTGACACATGCATCCTAGCAATCGATATCACGCAACACCACCTGAAACATATGTAAAAACAAAGTCAGCAAAAAAATGCTGGCGAGCACATAGGTTTTATAAGAGTATCGGAATCATGGCTCGTTTATATATATTGCAATACCTCGAAAACCTTGTTTTGAAAAGTATATAATTTTGCAACATGATTAACCAACTCAAATCAAGATGGTTATAATTTATAAAATCTCGTAGCCATGATTCTTAACTCAGAGACTTTTGTTTTAGTAACCCAATTCGTAAAACATCTCGTTAAAACTCGTTAATAAAACTCGTATAGTTTATATCATTTTGAAAACCTCGTTGTGTGACATCGTTTCAAATCGTTTCCCAAGTGAACTAAATAATGACATGAAATGTAATATGATAAAAGCACTTATATATAAGATGTACCAGCGGTGTATCTACCATGCTTCTATCATGTTACACCCGTCCCATTATCTAATCACTACTCAAAACCAATCGTTTATCCAAATTGTTTATCTTGTTTAAATCGTCCCAAATCGTTTTAACTCGTCCCAAAAATCGTATTCGTTTTAATTGTGAAACTACTTATGGTCGTCTCGCTAATAACATTCAAACCTTCGTGACTCGACTATCTCGTTTCTCGCATTAACAAACCACCAAAGGGTAAGTTAACAATCATAGATTCGGCCGTTACCTACATAACCCCCACACATAACCATGGGGGTAGTCTGATAACGGGATTTGTCAGATCCTATGGTACCATAACCTAATACTGGTCGGTTCGGCCAAAATTAATGAATGTCATTCGTTATGTAACTACAACCAACAAGTTCGTTCACATTATCGAAATCGTTATTAGTTTAATATAAAATATCTTTATCGTTTTTGAAACCATCGTTTAAATATCGAAATCGTTTTAATACATATGAATCACCCCAAAACAATTGAAAACAGTAAAATAGGGGAACTATGTACTCACATTGAATAGAAGGGTATCCTTGATCTAAAGAACTTAGCGAAGCTCAGGCAAACCAAGGAAATTCAAGTAGTACCTAGTAATCAGATCACTAGTAAATAAATCGACACCTAAATCGGAAGATCGGATAGAATGAAGTCTTGTAAACCAAATGAGTGTTGAAACTCATGTGATATGGTTTAACAAAGCCTACATTCTAAATCGGAACCTAACCTAAGTGCTTTCGACCCGTTACGACCCGTTTAGGTAGCTTACACTACTTTAACGCGTCGTGCGCGCAAAAGCGCGTCCGAGACGTCTAATTAGTCCTATGACAAGTATTATATGCCCTAACATGTTTACTTATGTTGCATAATCAGTATTGTGACAAATGTTTAGGTTACATATGCTTAAAATCCAATTACGCATGAAAAGGGTATTTTGGTCATTTTACCTAAGGCATATAAACTACCTATCATACAACCACTTAAACTAGGTGACCATAAGGTATAACCTCGGAAGGTTATTCCCTATGCAACTATGGTCACTAAACATGCTTGGTCAGATCCTAATGATCGATCAAACGGGTCGAGTTCGAAAGTCGCGGTGGTTTAGACCGCTTGACTTACGACTCTAAATAAGCACTAAACTAAGAGTGACGAGCTAAGCATGTTAAAACATGCTTAACTAAGTTAGAAAACAGGTTTTGATATCAAAACAAAGTGTTTGATATCCTAAATTAGTTTGGTTGCAAAATACGCTTAAATGCGCTTTTTGACCGAAACTACGACTCGTCACTACGTCTAGTCAACGTGGTAATCAGTAGGTATAGTCACTAGGGACTATAACCATCGTGATTACGCTCACGTTGCGAAGTTCAAACGAACTTCTCGTTGACCATCTCGTGGTCAAAGCTGAAACACGCTAGGAAAGCAATAAAAGAACGAAAGAGGACTTACAAAGGGTCCAAATAGATTTGATTCCAAGTTTTTCTCAGGTAGGTAGTGAATAATCACAACCACTTAGAGAAAATCTCAGATCAAATGTGAGGAAAATGGAATGGGGACATGGCCTTATATAGTTTTTCGCAAACCGTTAGGATCATTTCTTTGAGAAGGGGGAATGATCTAGGCCATACAATTGTTATAGACTGATTGGGGGACTTGTTCTCCACACAAACCAACCCATAGCATGAAAAACTAGAGATCAAAACCATCAAAATCGAGCTAAAAGACCAGATTCAATGTTTCTGTCTGGCATGCCCACGCGCCCCGCGTAAGATATGGCTTGGGCTTACGCGCCCCGCCTGAGTATCTTTGGCAGATTGACAGTTTCAACCCCTGAACTTGTAAAACTTGCATTTCGGCTCATTTTTGACACGTTTAAGCCCCGTTAACCTCATTTCAAGGCCCTAAGATGAAGTTAAAGTATTGAGAACTCAAAACATGCTCAAAAATATCTCGGATGTCGGTTCGTTTGGTCGTACGATCGTGTTGTTCGGTTAATTACGACGGAAGTCGTAACGAACGCAATAACCATCCAAATTAAGCGACGAATGGAATTTTATCATGCCAATCACTAAAATATAATATTTTAATGATTACATAAATTTTTGGATGTCCGGATATATTCAGAACGTAAGATATGCGCGAAAATGCAAACTTGTGCACTTTTTGACGCTTTTAGTCCCTATTGATCAAATAAGTTTATTTTAGCATACCGAACCCCTCAAAGCCTATTTCTAAGCTATGTAAAGGATATTTAGGGTATGTTTAACTTATGATCAAGTTCCGAAGTGTTCGTTACTATACAAATCGGTATAGTTTCGCAGTTTGACACAAATAGTCCCTGCGATCGAATAGACTTGTTTTCAACACACCAAACCATCCAAAACTTATTACGTGGAGGTTATTTAAGGTATGTTAAGCCTATTTCACTATTCCGGAGTGTTTGTCGCGTTATACTGACTGCGTTTACGCACCAGTTGCGTGTAACCTTCCAGAAAGCGATTTAAAGCTTGAAATCGGAATCGAATCAAATCGTAAAATCATCAAACACAAATACACATATAATAACACCACAACACATTGTTTTATTAATAATTATCATTGTTTTACATTGTACATCGATTACAGAGCACAGTTGTCACAGTCTCCCCTACTTTAGGAAATTTCATCCCGAAATTTTAACTAGAGGAAACTTGTGAGAACAATTGCGGATATTTCGCCTTCATTTGGTCCTCACGTTCCCAAGTAAACTCTGGGCCACGTTTGGATTCCCAACGAATCTTGACCAAACAAATCCGTTTGTTCTTCAACTGTTTGAATGTACGGTCCACTATCTCCACAGGTTTCTCGACAAAGTGCATCGTTTCATCGATTTGAATCTCGTCGAGAGGAATGTGAAGATCAGCGTCAGCTAAACACTTTCGCAAATTGGACACGTGAAAAGTCGGATGAATATTTCCAAGCTCTGGAGGTAGCCCTAGTCGATAGGTAACCTTTCCAACCCTTTCAACAATCTTAAATGGTCCAACATATCGTGGTGCAAGTTTTCCTTTCTTTCCAAATCTCACCACTCCCTTCCAAGGTGACACCTTGAGTAGGATATGGTCTCCGACTTGAAATTCTAAGGGCTTGCGTCGCATAACCGCATAACTCTTTTGACGACATCTAGCTGTCACATGATTATCACGAATTTTCTTGATTTTGTCTGTTGTTTCCAGAATGAGCTCAGGTCCAGTAAGCTGAGCTTCACCGATCTCATTCCAACAAACAGGTGAACGGCATTTTCGACCGTAGAGAGCTTCGAATGGTGCCATATTAATACTAGCATTATAACTATTGTTGTAAGAGAACTCGATCAGTGGAAGATGAGAATCCCAATTACCACCAAAGTCTATCACGCATGCTCTAAGCATATCCTCCAAAGTTTGAATCGTCCTCTCAGATTATCCATCCGTTTGGGGATGATAAGCAGTGCTTAGATTTAGTTGGGTTCCCATAGCAGATTGCATGGCCTTCCAAAAATGAGATGAAAACCGAGCATCACGATCGGAAATGATATCCAAAGGAACACCATGTCGTGATACAATCTCATCAACATAAATCTTTGCAAGTTTATCAGCAGATAGATTCTCGCGAATCGGAATAAAATGAGCTGACTTCGTTAATCGATCGACGACAACCCAAATCGCATCGTGACCTTTTGATGTACGCGGTAATTTAGTGATGAGATCCATAGCAATGTTCTCCCACTTCCAAACCGGTATCTCTGGTTGTACAAGCAAGCCAGAAGGTCGTTGATGTTCAGCCTTGACTTTGAGACAAGTTAGGCATTTCGACACATACAAGGCAACATCTTTCTTCATACCAGGCCACCAATACTGAGTACGAAGATCCTTGTACATTTTATCGGCACCAGGGTGTGGATAGAATATCGAGACTTGTGAGATTCGTCCATCACTAAAGTGCGAAGATCGTCTTGTTTTGGAATCCACAAACGATCCTTGAAATAGAGTAAACCATCATCCTTTGCTTCGAGCTTAAGCTCAAGCTGATGTGGTAATTCCTTACCTATCAAATCTTGTGAAACACAAGATTGCTGAGCTTGAAGAACACGAGTTTAAAGATCAAATAGAGTTCGAACAGAATGAAGCTTGACTCGCTCCTTTCGACTAAGCGCATCGGCTACGACATTCGCCTTACCAGGATGGTAGCGAATCTCGCAATCGTAGTCGTTTAAGAGGTCCACCCAACGTCGTTGCCTCATGTTCAACTCCTTTTGATTGAGAATATGCTGGAGACTTTTGTGGTCTGTGAAAACCACACACTTCGTGCCATAGAGATAGTGTCTCCAGATTTTGAGAGCAAAAACTACATCGCCTAACTCAAGATCATGAGTGGTGTAGTTCTTCTCGTGAACTTTCAATTGTCTAGACGCATACGCAATAACTTTGCCTCGTTGCATGAGAACACAACCAAGGCCTAAGTTGGACGCATCATAGTAGACAACGAAATCATCGTTTCCCTCGGGCAGAGATAGAACAGGAGAATCACATAGCTTCTGTTTCAGCGTTTGGAACGCTTCTTCTTGTTTGAGTCCCCACTCAAAAGGCTTATTCTTTTGAGTCAAAGCAGTGAGTGGAACCGCAATCTTCGAGAAGTTCGAAATGAAACGACGATAATAACCAGCGAGACCAAGAAAAGATCGAATCTCTGTCGGTGTCGTTGGTGTATTCCAATCCTTAATAGCAGCTATTTTGGATGGATCCACATGAATACCCTGCTCGTTGACTATATGTCCCAAAAACTGAACTTCTTTAAGCCAAAATTCACACTTGGAGAATTTAGCAAAAAGTTGTTCCTTCTTCAGGAGTTCCAAAGTCAAACGAAGGTGTTGCTCGTGATCGGCTCGAGACTTTGAATAAATGAGAATATCGTCGATGAACACAATGATGAACTTGTCTAAATAAGGTTTACAGACCCTATTCATTAAGTCCATGAAGATAGCTGGAGCATTCGTCAAACCAAAAGGCATGATAGTGAACTCATAATGCTCATATCTCGTGCGGAAAGCCGTTTTGGGAATATCTTCTTCGAGTACCCGAAGTTGATGATACCCAGAACGCAGATCGATCTTGGAAAAACATGAAGCACCTTGCAGCTGGTCGAAGAGATCATCAATTCGAGGTAGGGGATATCGATTCTTGATGGTAAGCTCTCACGATAATCGATACACATTCGAAAAGATCCATCATTCTTTTTCACAAAGAGGACAGGAGCACCCCAAGGTGAATAACTCGGATGGATGAATCCTTTATCAGATAATTCTTGAAGCTGTTTCGATAACTCTTGCATCTCAGATGGTGCAAGACAATAAGGTGTTTTCGCAATCGGGTTAGCATTGGGTACAAGGTCAATATGAAACTCGACTTGACGAACTGGAGGTAAACCAGGCAGTTCATCAGGAAACACTTCTGGATAATCCCGAACAATCGGAATATCCTGAATACTCTTGCTCTTCCCTTTCTCCTCGGTGACATGTGCCAGGAAAGCAACATATCCTTTTCGTAGATAACTTTGGGCTTTCGTGCACGACATGAGTTTCAATCCACCAGATGGTTTCTCGCCACGAACTTCCAAAACATCGCCAGACGAAAGAGGGATACGAATGATCTTATCGAAACAAATAACCTCAGCATGATGTTTGGTTAACCAATCCATCCCCACGATAATGTCGAAACTCCCAAGTTGCATCGGTGTGAGGTCGATAGGAAAAAGATGGTTATCGAGGTTCAATTGACAACCACGAAGAACAGAATCGAGAACGAGTGGTTTACCAGAAGCAACTTCGACAGATAAGGGTTCCCTTAGTTTAGTTCTAGGTATCGCAAGTAAAGGCTCAAAGGATAACGAAACAAAACTCCTATCGGCACCAGAGTCGAAAAGAACAGATGCAAGTTGATTGTTAACAAGGAACGTACCGTTAACAACCTCATTGTCCGCCCTCGCCTCATTCGCGTTTAGATTGAATGCACGTCCATGAGCGGGATTCACATTCGCATTCGCGTTTGCATTTGGATTGACATTTGCATTTACCAATCTCGGGCAGTTGTTGCGGAAATGACCCATTTCTCCGCAATTGAAACACGAACTAGGTGGGAATCTCGCAGCATTCCCTTGAGCTTGTGCTGGAACTTGAGCAGCTTGATTTTGACCAAAACGAAAAATGTTGGCCAAATGCCCAAGTCTACCACATGTAGCACACTGTTTACAGGCCTGTTGGGCAACATGGTGACCATTACATCGAGCACAGTGAGGTGCGGTACCAGCATATGCTTTCTTTGCATGAGGTTGAGTCGGTGGGTTCTGAGCAGTTTGTGCTGTAACAACAAAATTTTGAGCACCATTTCTCTTTCTCGACTTCTTCGACGACTCACCTTGCTTACCCTTTTCCTTATCAGAATCGGTTGACTTCTTTTTATCAACCTTGCGGGTGAGTTTACCCTTCCTGACTTGGGACTCAGTCAGGGTAGCCGACAACTCGATCGCGTGACAGACGGTAGTAGGATTAACGCCGTCACAATATCCTGAATAGAATCGGGTAAACCATCGATATATCTCTCGATTGCTTTCTCCAGTGGGGTAACCATAGTGGGACACAACAAACTGAGCTCCTCAAATCGATCCATATAAGCACGGTGTTCTCCCCCGTCTTGTTTCAAATCATCGAATTCTCGTTCCAAAGCTCAAATCTCGTGACGGGGACAGAACTCTCTCATCATGAGAGCTCGGAGCTCTTCCCAAGTTTGTGCTAATGCCACTTCGGCACCCCTATCACGCATCACTCCGTTCCACCATGTAAGAGCTCGCTTCTCAAACATGCTTGAAGCAAATTCAACTTTACGCGCATTCGGACACTGCACATGTCTGAATGTGCTCTCGATACTCTCGAACCACTGCAGGAGCGCAGTTGCTCCTTGTGACCCAGAAAACTTAAGCGGCTTCGCAGAATTGAAATTCTTGAAATTACATTGAGCATTATTGTTGTTATTATTGTTGTTGTTGTATAACTCATGGATTTGGGTCACAACGCCTGGAAGTACAGCAGCCATTTGCTGAGAGACAAGGGCTGCAACTTCCTCAACAGTAAAAGTTCGAGTTTCGCATCGAGGAGGCATTGTCTAACTAGGAAACATGAGACACGAGTGAGGTCGATAATTGGAGAAACAAAGGAGGTATTGAAAACATCGACAAAACACAAGGAAGGCGATCATTTGTTCGTTACCTCGAACAAACAAACGACACGCGGTGACAAATCAAAGTAAATGGGTCAATATAATGTATCGCGAAGACATGCTCGCCTATAAGTGAACACTCACCCCAAGAGTTCCCAGGTAAGAGTGACTGGTCCGATACTGCGGATTTGTACGAACACTCTAGCCTTAGACAGAAAACTCAGGGTACAGGCATTCACTCTTCCAGTTTGCACGTGTTCACATTATTTAGACCCAAACTTTGACGAGATTTTGAAAATTCAGAGGGCATAAAGCCGAAAATGAATCAAACTGGAAGGGTTCAAAACCTTATAACAAAGGGTTCAAAACCTAGCAACCAATCATCCAAGGATAGATGATTAATTTTCGAAGCGGATTCGTTATTGTGTTCTCGTTGTGGTTATCACCTAAGGATAGGTGACGGTATTGTTTTAAAATCTAAACGCATGTAAACTCGCGTTGGGGTCCTTGAAAGTTATAGTCTAGGCCAAAGCATTACTAATAACCTAATTCCCTATAACCATTGGCACTGATACCAACTCTTCTGTCACACCCCGACCACGTAAAACAACAAACCGTAGCGGAAACGTCGGGAAGTGTTGTAACAGAATCATCGTTTCACAACCATGGTAATTAAAAGTTTCATTTTATTGATTTATCAAGTAATGTACATTGTCTTTAAAACCAAACAACAAACTAAACATCATCTATTATCATTATTAAGTCACTAAGGCCTCGTCCAGATCCTATGTGACACATGCATCCTAGCAATCGATATCACGCAACACCACCTGAAACATATGTAAAAACAAAGTCAGCAAAGAAATGCTGGCGAGAACATAGGTTTTATAAGAGTATCGGAATCATGGCTCGTTTATATATATTGCAATACCTCGAAAACCTTGTTTTGAAAAGTATATAATATTGCAACATGATTAAACAACTCAAATCAAGATGGTTATAATTTATAAAATCTCGTAGCCATGATTCTTAACTCAAAGACTTTTGTTTTAGTAACCCAATTCGTAAAACATCTCATTAAAACTCGTTAATAAAACTCGTATGGTTTATATCATTTAGAAAAACTCGTTGTGTGACATCGTTTCAAATCTTTTCCCAAGTGAACTAAATAATGACATGAAATGTAATATGATAAAAGCACTTATATATAAGATGTACCAGCGGCGTATCTACCATGCTTCTATCATGTTACACCCGTCCCATTATCTAATCACTACTCAAAACCAATCGTTTATCCAAATTGTTTATCTTCTTTAAATCGTCCCAAATCGTTTTAACTCGTCCCAAAAATCGTATTCGTTTTAATTGTGGAACTACTTATGGTCGTCTCGCTAATAACATTCAAACGTTCATGACTCGACTATCTCGTTTCTCGCATTAACAAACCACCAAAGGGTAAGTTAACAATCACAGATTCGGTCGTTACCTACATAACCCCCACACATAACCATGGGTGTAGTCTGATAACGAGATTAGTCAGATCCTATGGTACCATAACCTAATACTGGTCGGTTCGGACAAAATTAATGAATATCATTCGTTATGTAACTACAACTAACAAGTTCGTTCACATTATCGAAATCGTTATTAGTTTAATATAAACCATCTTTATCGTTTTTGAAACCATCGTTTAAATATCGAAATCGTTTTAATACATATGAATCACCCCAAAACAATTGAAAACAGTAAAATAGGGGAACTATGTACTCACATTGAATAGAAGCGTATCCTTGATCTAAAGAACTTAGCGAAGCTCAGGCAAACCAAGGAAATTCAAGTAGTACCTAGTAATCAGATCACTAGTAAATAAATCGACACCTAAATTGGAAGATCGGATAGAATGAAGTCTTGTAAACCAAATGAGTGTTGGAATTCATGTGATATGGTTTAACAAAGCCTACATTCTAAATTGGAACCTAACCTAAGTGCTTTCGACCCGTTACGACCCGTTTAGGTAGCTTACACTACTTTAACGCGTCGTGCGCGCAAAAGCGCGTCCGAGACGTCTAACTAGTCCTATGACAAGTATTATATGCCCTAACATGTTTACTTATGTTGCATAATCAGTATTGTGACAAATGTTTAGGTTACATATGCTTAAAATCCAATTACGCATGAAAAGGGTATTTTGGTCATTTTACCTAAGGCATATAAACTACCTATCATACAACTACTTAAACTAGGTGACCATAAGGTATAACCTCGGAAGGTTATTCCCTATGCAACTATGGTCACTAAACATGCTTGGTCGGATCCTAATGATCGACCAAACGGGTAGAGTTCGAAAGTCTAAGCGGTGGTTTAGACCGCTTGACTTACGACTCTAAATAAGCACTAAACTAAGAGTGACGAGCTAAGCATGTTAAAACATGCTTAACTAAGTTAGAAAACAGGTTTTGATATCAAAACAAAGTGTTTTGATATCCTAAAGTAGTTTGGTTGCAAAATACGCTTAAATGCGCATTTTGACCGAAACTACGACTCGTCACTACGCCTAGTCAACGTGGTAATCAGTAGGTATAGTCACTAGGGACTATAACCATCGTGATTACGCTCACGTTGCGAAGTTCAAACGAACTTCTCGTTGACCATCTCGTGGTCAAAGCTGAAAGTCAAACACTGTTTGACTTTCACGCTAGGAAAGCAATAAAAGAACGAAAGAGGACTTACAAAGGGTCCAAATAGATTTGATTCCAAGTTTTTCTCAGGTAGGTAGTGAATAATCACAACCACTTAGAGAAAATCTCAGATCAAATGTGACGAAAATGGAATGGGGACATGGCCTTATATAGTTTTTCACAAACCGTTAGGATCATTTCTTTGAGAAGGGGGAATGATCTAGGCCATACAATTGTTATAGACTGATTGGGGGACTTGTTCTCCACACAAACCAGCCCATAGCATGAAAAACTAGAGATCAAAACCATCAAAATCGAGCTAAAAGACCAGATTCAATGTTTCTGTCTGGCATGCCCACGCGCCCCGCGTAAGATATGGCTTGGGCTTACGCGCCCCGCCTGAGTATCTTTAGCAGATTGACAGTTTTAGCCCTTGAACTTGTAAAACTTGCATTTCGTCTCATTTTTGACACGTTTAAGCCCCGTTAACCTCATTTCAAGGCCCTAAGATGAAGTTAAAGTATTGAGAACTCAAAACATGCTCAAAAATATCTCGGATGTCGGTTCGTTTGGTCGTACGATCGCGTTGTTCGGTTAATTACGACGGAAGTCGTAACGAACGCAATGACGATCCAAATTAAGCGACGAATGGAATTTTATCATGCCAATCACTAAAATATAATATTTTAATGATTACATAAATTTTTGGATGTCCGGATATATTCAGAACGTAAGATATGCGCGAAAATGCAAACTTGTGCACTTTTTGACGCTTTTAGTCCCTATTGATCAAATAAGTTTATTTTAGCATACCGAACCCCTCAAAGCCTATTTCTAAGCTATGTAAAGGATATTTAGGGTATGTTTAACTTATGATCAAGTTCCGGAGTGTTCGTTACTACACAAATCGGTATAGTTTTGCAGTTTGACACAAATAGTCCCTACGATCGAATAGACTTGTTTTCAACACACCAAACCATCCAAAACTTATTTCTAAGTTATGTGGAGGTTATTTAAGGTATGTTAAGCCTATTTCACTATTCCGGAGTGTTTTTTGCGTTATACTGACTGCGTTTACGCACCAGTTGCGTGTAACCTTCCAGAAAGCGATTTAAAGCTTGAAATCGGAATCGAATCAAATCGTAAAATCATCAAACACAAATACACATATAATAACACCACAACACATTGTTTTATTAATAATTATCATTGTTTTACATTGTACATCGATTACAGAGCATAGTTGTCACAGGTTTGTTATAAAACAGTTGTGTTTAACAAGGTTTTAAGTGTGCAGATGTTCAAGAGCTTGAATGAAAGTACTAAAGATGTTGGAGGACTATATCGCAACTTCCTGGGGGCCAAAGTGTAACTTCTGGTTTTGTTGGTATATAATGAAGAGAGAGAGTGAGACTCATTAGTAGTTTTGGATTTTTCTTAGGGTTTCATTGTCATTCTCTCTGTATTCGTTCATCTTGTTGATCTCAGTGTTGAGATCTAGTTGTTTCAGAGATCTTGTGATCTCGGTCTATATCGTTTTGTTGATAATTCAACAGATTGTGTTAATCTGTTGAATCTGATCATTGTGTATTACAGATCTCATACCTTTGAGATCTAGGGTTTGGTATTTGGGGTTTTTCAGGGTTGGTTAAGAAATAAAAGTTTTGTCATGTTTTTTATCGCTATTTCTATTGTTCTTCTAGTTTGTGTTTAGATCCATACCATTTGACATGGTATTAGAGCCACGAGAGCTCTGGTAGACCCATCTATATCGTCTTTCGCTGGTTCATTGTTATTATCGTCTTTGTTAGGGTTTTCTCGATCTAAGATCGAGTTTGGTTTATTCTAGGGTTTGTGCGTTTTGTAAACTTTATATCTGAGCAAGAAAACCGATCAAAACCCTACTCATTACATCCAAGCATCTGCCAATGGCTACCACCAACTCACACGCTCAAAGCTCATCAACTCCGGCCAAACTGGCGCTTCGAAAGCCGGTTTTTATCAAAAAGGGGCTTATTGCGTCAGCGTCTTCTAATGTTCGTAATGTTCGTATAGCTGAGTGTCTTGTTGGTGATGAAACCGGTACTATACTTTTTACTGAACGTAATCATCAAGTTGATCTTATGAAACCTGGTACCGGTGTCATCATTCGAAATGGAAAGATTGACATGTTCAAGGGATCTGGTACTGTTTGGATTGGGCTTCTTGAAGACATCAGGACCTTAAGTGAAAGTTCTTGGTGTTCTTAGTCTTCATATTTTTCTATAACTTACTGTAAGTTTCCCTAACTTTTATCACTGCTGGAGTTCTCTAAGTCTTCTGTATCCTATCTGTTTTATTTTTTCTGTCACACGATTGGCCGGAGTCACACCCTGAATTTTGTGTTATTGCATCTTGTTGTGATTTGTTGGTTTATTTTGTATATGCGTGTGTGTGATATTCTGTTTTAGTAATGGTTGTTTGCTTTATGATGCGTATTTCCCAGGTCTTAAGTTTATTTGTGAAAAGTGATGACACTTTGTTTTGAGTTGATTAAAATATGAGTTTTTTTTTTTTTTCATTTTTTGTGTATGTGAGTTTTCTAATTTGAAAGTGTGAATAATTGTGAATTGAGGGGTCTATATTGGCATCTTAAAATCTGAATGAAGGGTTCTTGATATGTTAAATTTCTCTCATTAGTTGTTTTTTTTTTCAAATATAGTCTGATTTGTATGATTATTTGCAAATTATTGTTTTTTTTCTCACTTGGAACAAGGTTTAAAATATATCTTAAGTTTTAAATACATTTTCGACTTGTATTTTTGGATTGTCTAGATTTGTAAGTTCACATTAGATTTGTTCTACATTGAAAAAGACTACACTTTGCAATGATTTTCTTGGTCTAAGTTTTAATGTTTGTGATCTGTCATGTTTTACATAAAACTTTAAAGCTCGTATAAAGACCATATAGTAAAACTTAAGTTCCATGTTTTTTTTGAAATTATATTGGATGTATTTTTTAAAATAAGGAAAAAGGGTTGTTTTTATAACAAGGGATGTGCATTGTTTTTTTTTTCTGTTACCATATAATGATGTACTCTAGATGCTAATAATTCTCTCATTCACTATACAGTTTCGACTAGAGTTTGTTTGTATTTATTTTGGGTTTGATTGATTTAACAATGTTTAGTTTTTGTGCGATTGTCTATGCGATAATTATTAAAGTTTTTTTAGGTTATTGAGTTTGTTGTCCTTTTGATTTGCTACCATTGAGTTGTTTGGATATAAATTCTTCTTAGAGAGTTGTGTGGTGCTGCTTTATTTGTTGTTATCTATAAATAGTTTTAAGGTTTCAAGTTCATATACGAATAAGAAGTATAACTCCGTCACACATCTTCTCTGATCAGTCTTGGTTCAACTTGGTTCGTCTAGTTACCTCAGCTATATCAATGTGCATGTTTTATGTTTTTTTTTTTGTTGGCCTTGTTAATCTTGTTTATCAAATGAGGTTTTTTTTAAAGGAGAATAGTTTGTATCTATATTTTGTATGATTATTGATATGATTCTAGTATGTATGCTTGTCTAGTTTATGTCTTGGTTATTGGGATTTTGTATCAAGATTCGTGTTTTTTTTTTGTGTAAGGATAAGTGTTCTTTTATTGGATGAAGATTTGTTCAAATATTTTTTTTACTGTTTTCTATAAGATTCAAACACTTAAAATTGTTTAATAAGTTGTGTCTGAAATAGCAACTTAGCATGGTTTGTTTCTCATAGCTGTTTGTTTGATTCTTGATGTGGCTCTAACGTTGATTCTTTATCAAAGTTGCAAGTAGCAGTTTCAAGTCTTATTATTGTTCTCAAATCTCAGTCTTGGATTGTGTGATTCACTTTTGTCTTGAACAATGATAAAAATGTCTTTCGGCTTTGATCGTGTATTGATAGTTTTTTTTTTCTCAAATCATATTATGATGGTTTGTTTGACCCGCATGTCTTGTTTAAAAAAGATGTTGTTTTGTGGTTAGTCGAACCATGTGGTTCAAGTGTTTTCCTAACTAGTTGTATTTGTTAAGATTGTTCTTGTTTTTATTGACAGACTTGTATGTTTTCTCTCGTGTGAGATTTTTTGTTTCTAATTGCAAATCACGTGATTTTGTGTTCAACCGAAACTTGTTTGGCTGTGTTTTATATTCTGATATATGTCATATTATTCTCATTGTTATCAGACCTGTTTCTCGAATCTTGTGATTCGTCGTTTCTTAAAGTCATGTGACTTTTGTCTTATCATAAATGTTTGTGATAGTTTTATTGAATCGTATGATTCATTTTTTGTTGTGAGGTTGTAAAAGTTTTTGCTTGAATCAAATAAGTCTTTATGTTCTTAACAAGTTCTCCCTTGATATGTTTCTTGTAAGGTTGTAAATGTTTTTGATCAAGTCAAATTTGTCTTTAAGTTCTTCAAATATGTTATCGTTTTGACATGGTTCTAAATTCTTAAAAAGTCGTATGATGTTTCCAACTCATATCAGATATGTTTCTGGTAGTTCTTTAGAATCGTATGGTTTTTTTTCTTTGTTTTAATCAGAACGTTTTCCTCTGATTTCTCTCTTTCTTTGATGTTATAGTAACTCGATGAGTTTTATGACTTGTTATGTATATTGGTAGTGGAGTGAAAGTCCATTTGGTATTTTTGAACTCATGACTTATGTTTCATCATATGTAGTTGGTATGTGGTGCTGTAGTTGAACTATGTTGGGAGGAAGGTATCTTACTACGTTGTTTTTTGAAAACTTACAAGCTACAAAAGATCTTTTACTTACACTTGGTGTCCAGGTTTGTTTCAAACTTGGTTTATTATACATTGTATTTCTCCTCAAACCATTATAGTTCATGTTCTTTTTACTTGAAATTTATGTTGGAAAATAAAACAAAACAATTTTTAAGTATTACATCCAGAAGAACCCATTCTTGTTTGTTCTCATTTTCTAGGTTGATTCATTTTTGATATCTATAGGAAGTTGTTAGATATATTCTCTCTCTTAGGTTTCATGTTGTAACTAAGGTTTGGGAACACTACGTCAAAAAAGGCTTACGGCCACACAAAAAAAGTGTGACCATACGCCTTTTGCCACACTTTTTTTTTCCAACTCAAGTGTGACCAAAGGTCGAGTCATCGTAGGTATTATACGGCCACATTCACGTTTAGTGGCCGTAGCAACTTAAAAGTGTGGCTAAAGGGTACCACTATTTCTTGCTGGAATCAAAATTTTATACAATAAGTGTGGCTAAAGGGTAGCAATAGCTACATGAATTTATTGTAAGTGTGGCCATTTCTATTATTTAGTCACATGAGTTTACTATAAGTGTGGCTAAAAACTATTTCTAGACACACAAAACAATTTTGTAATTTTAAAAGTGACTATTGTTTAACCTTTAGTCACACATAAAGTTTTATAATTTTAAGTGTGGCTATTGTTTAACCTTTGGTCACACATTCTTTTTTTTCTTGTGACATTGGCTATCATTCTGTCATACAAAAAAAATAAAGTGACGAGAGTGTGGCTATTGTTTATGTAAAGACACATGAAGTTTTGTGCTTTTAAGTGTGGCTAATGACGAACATTTGGTCACCGATAATTTACTTTTCTCATGACATTTGCTATCATTCTGTCACATAAAAAACAAAGTAATGATAATGTGGCTAATGATTATGTAAAGCCACATGAAAGTTTATAATTTTAAGTGTGGCTATTATCTAATATTTGGCCACACATATTCATTTTTTGCATTACGTATGCTATCATTCGGTCACACCAAAATAAACAAAATGGCGATGGCGTGACTAATGATTATGTAAAGCCATATGAAATTTTATAATTTTAAGTGTGGCTATTGTCTAGCCTTTGGCCACACATAATATGTTTTGCCTATGATATCACAATCGCCAACATTTCGTCACACCAAAATTGACAATGTGACGATGATGTGACTAATGATCATGTAAAGCCACATGAAAATTTATAATTTTAAGTGTGGCTATTGTTTAACCTTTGGTAACACATAATTTGTTTTTACATGACACTTGTTATCATTTTGTCACACAAAAATAAAATGACGATAATGTGGCTAATGTTTATGTAAAGCCACATAAAGTTTTGTGCTTTTAAGTGTGGTTATTGGCTAACTTTTGGTCACACATAACTTTTCTCCTGTGATGTTTGGTATGGTTTCGTCACACAAACAAAAAACAAAGTGCCTATAATGTGGCTAATGATCATGTAAAGCCAAAGAAAATTTTGTACTTTTATGTGTGGCTATTGTTTAACATTGGTCACATATTTATAATGGTTCCATGTGGTCATTTTCATATAGTTAGCATTTTTATATTCATTTTTTTGTAAATCAAAACAACACCAAACATAAGAAAACTTAAAAACCAAATAATATTATTAACAATAATAAACCAAAATCTATACATAAATTTAAAATTTAAATACCAAATACATAAGCTTCTATCAAAAGATATCTCCAAATGATGCAACAAGTGCAACAGAACCTGCATCACTACTGGCTGCACTTGCAACAGCAGCAAACCCACCTGCTCCAGTTGCTTACATAATGGTGCCTGTTGTAGGAGCTAATGCATAATCACCTGAAGCATACCTTAATCAGTTACTGAGTGACAATAAATACTTTGTTTGCTTCAGGATGCTATCCGTGAGTGAAATCTGAACACCACCAACTCCCCTTCCACCAGTGAGCATCCACTGATCAGCAATAGAAACTGAAGGAAGACGATCTTGACCGTCTATTGTGTACGACGAAACACGTTCTTCGTGAATCCCAACACGATCTTAACCTAAGGGCTAGACCCTCGGGATCTTCCTTACACTCCGCCTCAACCTAAGAAATTAGATATATTGGATCACAATTAACAAGAATAATAATTAACATATCATGGATTTCGCTATTAAAAGAGTATTTAACCTCTTGCCAGCTATTGTAACGCTCATCTGCAGATAGTATATGACTGTATCGCATTAGTGCTTGTCTCCTTAGAACAACCTGTACAGTACACACAACATGCATGTGAGAGTTTTTTGTCCATTCTTTAAGATCTTTAATTAATAATGCATTATTATAATAAACAATCTAAATCGTGAATTAGTAATAAACACCTCGTTTTTATAAGGATCATTTTCCAGCAAGTGACAGTGGCACATAGTGAGAACATCCAAAGCAGCATCTAATTCCCATCTATGCAAATATCTATAGCGCCAAAAAAAATACATTTATGAATGAGAAACTTTCTCAAGTACTAACCAAGAATATATTTCCAGTATCCATACTTTAGTGCAAGCGCAGCTGCAAGTTGTTTATCTTTCAACCTTAGGCAGTACTGGCAGCTATAACTTGGTATCCTAAAAGTTGAATGACCTGATAGATTATAAACAGTATGATCTTCCTCTTCACGTTCAATTAGTAACTGAAGTAAACGATCTGATGCACCATCGTGTAAGCATCGATCAGAAAAAGCAAGAACGTCCATTAATTTTCCTTCTTCTATCAATCTAGAATTTTCATAAATGATATGGAGTAAGCAACAATGGGCAGTTTAGATGTTAATGTGACAAATAAGAATATATATGTGTGGGCGTGTATGTATTTAAAACATTTGTACCTTTCAACAGCTTTTTCGTATGGTTTTTCGTTCTCCCATCCGAAAGAAAGGAAAACGGTATCAGTTTCAATAGTCTCTGACTTGGGAGAATCTTGCCAAATACTACTTTCATTTGCGGTTTCAGGAATCACAGATATGGTGGGGCCCACTGCCAGGTCCTCATGTTCTAAATCAGAATCACTATCGTGCTCGCGAAATACCACTTTCATCACTGGAACCACATGTCGTCGCTGGTGACCGACACCCTAACTTTGCTTGATTGCTGAAATCCATAAACCCCGCCACCACGTGCGGCGGACCCTGATTTCCATGGTTTAACCACCCTCGCTGCCGCTGGAGGCGTGGTAGCAACCTACCCCGTCTCTCTCTCCCATCTCTTCTCCGATCTCCCCCCACCCTCTCTCTCCTCTGGTTCTGTCGGTACCTTCTGGAATCTGGAAAATGTGAGTGAGAGGTGAGGAATACAACTAAATTCATGAACAGATCATATACTCATAAACAGATGCATCAATTTATCAACTGATTCCACATTACACTTAGGGGCTGTTTGGCTAAGCTTTTCAAAACTACTTATTTACTTATTTGCTTTTCTGAAAAGCAAATAAGCAAATAAGTAGTTTTGAAAAGCTTTAAAATAGAGCTTTTCAAAATGACTTATTTGCTTATTTGCTTTTCAGAAAGAAAATAAGCAAATAAGTCATTTTGAAAAGCTTAGCCAAACAACCCCTTAGATATAGATACAGTACACTGTCGATAAAGCAAGACTGATCAATTCAACACAATAAGATCATGAAAATATCATATACGCATAAACAGATGCATCAATTTATCAACAGATTTAACATAACACTTACATGTAGATACAGAAAATCAGCAATACAACTAAAACCAAGAACTGATCATATACGAATAAAAAGATGCATCAATTTTCCAACAGATTATTAGTAGTAGTCCTCTGTTTACACTCTCAACAAAGCAAAACCAGTCAATTCAACACAATGTATAAACACAACTAAATTCATGAACAAATCATAAACTGATAAACATATGCATTAATTTATCAACCAATTTCACATAACACTTACATATAGCTACAAAAAAATGAACAATAAAACTAAATTCATGAACATATCATATATGAATATTGAATACACAGATGCATCAATTTTCCAACAGATTATCGGTAATAATCCTTTGTTTATACCTAATCTATTCAACATAATTTATACCCAATCTAAATTCATGCTTAGAGTCAAGAGATGGGAAAGACCTACGCTTTCGCTGAAGGTGGGCTCGGCGTAGGTGGTCGCTGAAGGTGGAGGCGCCGCTGATGACTGTTGTTCACTTGTTTCAAATTAACAATCCCCAAATCAGTAGCTACTTCAAAAATTAACAAAACAATAATAAGTGTGAACGAGCAATTCAGCGACCAATATAAGTGTGAAACACCTTTAATTTGAGCAGGTTTCGAGAAAATTCCACGCAATCAACACATTATTGGACCAATATAAGTGTGAAACGAGCATATCAGCGACCTTAGTTGACGATACGGGTACTCCGGCCGATAACAGCGTCGACAAGGGCTCAAACGCCCACATCAACAGATCATCGCCTTTAATTTGAGTAGGTTTATGTTCCTCCTCTTTTGGTTCGAGTTAAATCGCATGGAGGAAAGCCAACAGGGCAAAAATTAGGGTTTGAAGATCCCTTTTTGCAAAACCGCGAAAACCCCTTTTGGAATCATTCACAAAATTAGGGTTTCAAGATCCTTTTTCTACTTCTTTTTGCAAACAAGAAAACTCTTTAAATCGTAATGCCAGAACCAAAGAGAAGGGAGTGTCCTAGTTTATGAGATCTAGGTTAAAAAAAACGAGAGGGAAATAGAAATTTTTTGTGTGGTGAGAATGAAAATTAAAGTTTATTTTTTAAATCTTTCATACAAATAAAAAAAACTTATAATATGATATAATTTTGTTTTTTACTAAATACGTGTATGTCAATTAACTTTTTTAACAACTGATGTATAACATTAAACACATCATTGTCGACTTTAAATAAAATTTAATAAAGATTAATTATGATAATTTTTTTACCAAAGTATAATCCTAAAAATACATTTTAACATCATGATGAAAAGCTTTACCTATTCACAAATATTTTTGTGGGAAAAAAAAGCTCATTTAACATGATGATCAAAAGCATTGCCTAACCATGTATATTTTTTATTTTAATTGAAAAAAAAATACGAAAAATGTCGCTAACTATATTACCCATTGAGGTTCTTAAAGCCCAATATGGTCTATTATAACATATATAATATAATATAATATAATATTACCAATGTGATCCATAAGGCCTAATATGGTCCATTGAGACATATATGATCTATTAATGTTTATTATCGTCCACTAAAGCCCAATATGGCCCATTAAAACATATTTTATCTACTATTGTTCATTGTAGTTCATTAAGGCCCAGTATGGCTCATTGAAACATAAATAATCTATTATTGTCCATCAAGATTCATTAAGGCCCAATATGATCCATTAAGACATCTGCGATCTACTGTTGTCCAACGTTACCCATTAGTTAAAGCCCAATGAGGTCCATTAAGACATCTACTGTTGGACCGTTTTGCAACCCCGAAAAGTCAGTTGAGAACGTTCATCTTCACATACGAAGGCGGAATCAACGTAAATGAAGTTACACAGCTTTTCCTATTCAATTCCTTCTCTTTTATTGCTTTCTGGAATGATTTTGACAGAGTTCCGTTACACAAGCAATGGTCAGGTCTCGCTCCAATGTACATGCATGAATGATATGGTTCCGCTCATGAAGACTATATATAAGCCATGTGGTTTCGCTTATTCGGCATGTCACAATAAGCGAAACCTCCAACTTACCATATAAGCGAAACCATATGATGACTAATAAGCGAAACCATCTAAGTCCCTTGGAGCGAAACCTCTAATGACACATAAGAGAAATCACTTCTAACCTATGTACATTCAAGCGAAACCTATACATTAAGATCTAATTTGACTTTTAAGACTCTATGTTGACCTATCTTGACCTAAGACTTGACGTAGACGAAGTCAACAGACATTTTGTACACCAACAGACTCCCCCTTGGATGTTGACGAAGTCTTCAGCTCCGAGTCTTTAGTCTTGGTCTATTCTCCATCTCTGTCTTTTCTTCATAAGCAACTTTATCTTCACAGGTTCATGATCTTGTCCTAGCTCCATCTTCAAACTCCCCTTTTACTGTTGATCCAGACTCCCCCTCTCAATATGCTAGAATCTGAGGTATTGATCTGGTTCAAGCTTTGACATTTAGCTCCCGTTGGGAATGATGAAGTCCAAAACCTGTTTCTCAAACATCAATCATTACAAACTTATCTTTTTCAACAATAAATCACAAACTCAATCAGTTTTAGAAATCCACTCAAGTATTCAGGTCCAAGTTAATGACCCTGATCACTCAATTAATCTACCAAATTCAATTTAATGACCTTGGTTGATCATTTGACGAATCAAACTAATTTTAAAAACAACAATTTACACATTTTTCTGAAAATAACAAGTATCAAGTTAATGAACTTGTTTTTGACTTTACAGTAAATCAAACTTCATCAAGATAAGCTCTCCTCATTCTTCAGTCCAGAAACTCCTGCATCTGCTTCAACATCTGAGAATCCAACAATCAACTCTCCACTTTGGTTTGTCTAAAATAAAGCAGAAATAAAATCTTTTTGGATTTTATAAAGTGTTCTAAACTAAGAAATGAAATACGGAAAACTTAAATTGCAGAAAGTAAACAAAGTAAACTATTTACAAACATATTTTTGGCGAGCGTGTCAGGGAATCATATCAGCTATCAGACAAATTACAAGTACCGTTAAGCTTCATTTCATACACAGACTTAAACAATTCACCTCGATTGTCGATATACTGATCCATCTTAAATTCTCACACAAATTTCAATTTACTCAGGATACAAATTAGATGTCTTATGAACTTAGCTCATTCATGTGTCCCACCTCTTGAATATACTCCCGTATCCAGAATCCCAATATTCAGTCTTACAGGCAGTTATAACACAAATGATATCTGTAAGGGTTAATAAATTAAGAAGAATCATGAGAGCTCAGGTCAGAACTACCGTTCAGCAGAGAGATCATGACTCAACTTTAGGGTGTGTCCCCTTTAGAGGGTCTTTTAGCTACAACAGCAGCGACTATCAATTTTATTGTTTCATCGGCATGCTGAGGGTTTATGCTATGTTTCAAGCATATGCGGAAAGTATTATTCAAGGACTAGGTCAGAACTTCCATTCAGCAGAAGTCCCGGAATAATACCCCAGACATCATTGAGTATAAAGACCTAGTATATCAGATTATGAGACCTTTCAAACGAGATTTCAGGGGTTACCTATATATCCAAGTAGTGTTCCCCACTAATTTCACAAGTTTGAAATTTTAGGTTTATATCCCGAATAAATCTACTAAATGTGTGAAAACCTATCGACACATCATTAGTGAGACTGTTTAACTCATTTAAACTTTACAAATCTTTAGCATACTGTAATTGTCTAGCCGATGTACTATCATTTTCCCTATATACACAAGCTCTTTTTCAAATTTTATCATGTTTTTGTATTTTTGCATTTTTTACTGTTTTTGTATTTTCTGAAAAAATAAACTATATACATCTATCTAGTCCCCCTAAATACCAAAACAAATAAAAAATCGACAAACCATTGCAGATTGTTTCTCGTCTTCATCCGCAACAGTACTTTCATCAACGCCCACAATTCCATCCGACACCGAAAGAAGCTTCATACCATTCAGTTTTAACAAATGTTTAAACCGATTTTTATCAAAAGCTTTGGTATGTAAATTAGCTTTCTGTTCGTCAGTGTGGATTTTCTCAATTCGTATCAACTTTTTCTCAAAGCAATCACGAATAAAGTGATGACGAATTTCTATGTGTTTAGTTTTAGCGTGATGTACAGGATTTTTAGTTATATTTATAGCAGCCTTTCTAACATCATACAGCAACACAGTCTTTCCTGTCATATGTCTTGAAGCTCCACTATCCATGATCCATCTGGATACAAGTTTTGGAAGATCCTGCACAAAACAAACTTTGATTTAAACTTTAATAAAAATGCCGATTCATGCTTCGCGATCAAGGAAGCTCCGGCAATTCAAACTGCTTAGTCGAACATAGAGTCCACCCAGGCCTCATCAGCCTTAGGTGTAACCTTGACTCTCGCAATTTGAATTTTGAAGTTTTCAGCCTTAAGAGGTGGAAAATTTGCATCATAATCAATTTGAATTGAATCCTCAAAAGATTTCACCTTCTTCTCAGTTTTTGGTTTCCAAACTTGTTGAGATAATGCAACTCGCTTGTAAAATTTGTCATTTTTAGTTACCACTTTCTTTACTGGTTCATTTTTCATTTTGATGTTATCATTTTTTACACTCTTTTTCTCAACAACCATTTGTGCTTTACCCTTCACCTCAACTTTCTTCTGTTGAATCTTCACAGTTTCAGTCTTAGGCTTCACATTAGTACACTTTCGTGCAATGTGACCAACTTGATTACATCTGAAACACGTTCGAGTATCAACAAGTCGACTTGTGCCTTCAGACTGATACTGTGAAGCTCTTTTCACAAAGAACTCTTCATTTGATTTTGAAAAAATCTCTTTCTCTTCATCAGCAAGTGAACTCGAACTGTTCACAAACTTTTTCTTTTCAGCAAACCTCTTGTTTGGAACATTTCTTTTCTGATAAGACTTACCCCCCTGATAACCACCTGACCAATTGTTTCGATTGTTATTATAAAAATGCGGTGGAACTACAGATTTCTTGTAGTAAGCTTTATCTTTCTCAAAACTCATTTTTCTCTTTGTTTGATTCAGATTGTTCACTTCTGACAACTCAACTTCGATCAACTTGAAAACATTTGTCAATTTGTTCACATTTACATTCTCAATCGGAAACTCAGAATCCGAAAACAACTTATCTGAACCCAACATCTTGTACATGACAAGATTTGATTCTTCATTTAAGTTGTTCTTGGACTTTTGTTTCGGAATGTATTTGTCCAAGAAACACCCATCTTCCTCAGTAGTGTCACTATCCGTTTTTAGCACATTTTCAACAACACCTTTTACAATATCATTTTGGACACTATCTTCATTGGAAGATGTGAACGTGACATCAATTGAATCTGGAAGATTCATTTCACTTTCTTCTTCAATTTCAACCAACCCTGATTGCTTTTTCGTGTAGTTATCAAGAACAGGTGGTGGAACTTGATGAAAACCCACCCCAGTTCCATCAGAATACACATCTTCGCCTGCTTTGTCTTTCCCGATGGGTTTGGGAATAATGTGTTGCAAAACAAAACTTGCGGAGCTGTAACTGTTAAGCTTCAACTGGATTCGCTCGTTTTCAATTTCAGCCTCTTGAAATTTAAGTTTCAGTTTAGCGATTTCATCCAGTTGTTGGTTGATTGATTCTTCTTTTACTCTAAGCACTGCTTTTAGGTGAACATTTTCTTTATAAGTTTTACCATTTCGATCATCATTATCTTTCAATGTGCTTTTGAGTTTTTCAAACTTCTCAGAAATCTGACGGTTTTCAAGAATTAACTTTTCATTTTCTTGTTTAATTTTGTCATGATCAATTTTATCATTTTCAATTTGGCTAGTTAATTCTCTTATCCGTTCAGTTAAAGCTTTAACTGTTTTGTCACGATCAAGAATCTGATTCTCAACGCTTCTGACCTTTGCTGTCAGATCATCAACTTTCTTACCGTTGAGATACGTGACTGTGCTACAAAATTTGCACTCTTTGTTGCAATTTTTGCAATCAACATTTCCATCAATTTTCTTACCTGACGCATTTGTTGACAAGTTTGAACTGACCTGGCTTTTTGACTCAGACACGGAGTTAAAGTCTACCTCAAGTGCCTTAGCAGCCAGCATTTTGTCAGCCATTTTTCCGAGATTCTCTGCAGTCAACTCCTGCGTTGTGTCAATAACTCCAGTATCAATCTTCTTTGATTTTTCCAAATCCTCTTTCTCCTTTTTCTTTTTCTCTTCTTTCTCCTTCCTCTCTTTTTCTTCTTTCTCTTTCTCGTCTCCAGTTCCCCACCATTTATTCTGCCAATAATCATCATCTTCTTTGATCTCCTTGATTATGGCTTCCAGATCAAGAGTTTTGTCATCGATCGCAATATTTCCATATTCATCAAGATAACACTCTCTGTCCGGATCCCATCTTCTTGCTCTCTTCGCTTCCGAATAGATACGAGATATTCTAATTATTCTGTTTTCAGCCAGCATTTTTCTGTATCTATATTTCTGGTCTTCAGTTCTATCGTCTTTCCACGGAATAGGTTCATCGTTTTTCGCCATGAATGCATAACCAACTGCATCTTCCTCCGGTAAAACCTCTTGACTCCAATCATACCCTTCATCATCATAAATCACCGCAAGAGCTCTAGATTTCTCTCTATTGTCTTCAACCTGCTTCAATCTAGGCGGCTCGGATTTATTCTGATGATATATTGCCTTCTTGTAGTAATCATCTTTGAAAGGGTTCTCCGACTCATCAGCATAAGCATTTCTGCATTCTTGCTTGAAGTGACCTTTCTGCTTACATTTGAAGCAAGTCACCTTGGACTTATCAAACCCCAATTTGGTAGATGGACCACCAATTGTCTTTCTTCCCGTGATTTCCATAAAACGTTGTGCTCGACGAACAGCACTGGCCATAGCCCAACGAATATCGATCAGCTCCATTTCCTCCGGATCAATCTGATCATAATCTTCTTTCGTCAGATTGGTGTTGCCTATCTTCCCAGCTACTAACCCTTCATACGATTCCAACATCGATGCTAGGAAGATCATCTGCTGTTTGACCGACTCCTCATCAAAATTCTGAGCATTCTTCAAGTCTATTGCTATGTTGCATTAAAACCGATTCTTTGCATCAGAATGACTTGCAGATGATGAAGATCCACTGTGATAACCACTGTGACTTCCACTGCTTTGACCACTTTGACTTTCTTTGCTTGCTGTGGACACATTCTCAGCAGAAAACACAGTCTTGGGAGAACTTGCTTTTGGCATCATGCTTTTTGGATAATACAAATCCAAATTCTGCTGGTAAGATGAGTGATTGACTATGTATGTCTTCTTCAGTTCCAGCTCGTGACTCTCAAGTTTCTTAATCAGCAAATCTAATGTCAACTTTTCTGGTGCTTTGATGGTATTCTTCAGCATCAGCGCATAATATCGCCAATCCATCTCGTCAGGCAACGAATCGAACAATTTGTCGATAAGATCTTCTTCAGGAATTCTGATATCATGTCTTACTAATTCCAGCTTCAGATGACCAAACCTTTCTATCATTTTACAAACTGACTCGTTCTTTAAACATCCAAACAGATCAAACTCTTTTCTAAGAAGTTTTCTTTTGTTTTTCACAATTTCAGTACTTCCTAAACATTTCTTTTCTAATTTTGCCCAGAGGTCTTTAGCGTTTGAATAATCGATCAATGAGATTATGTCCTCCCGGACGGACTGAAACAACAAAGCCACACACTTTTGTTCAGCTACAAACGAATCAATTTCATCAGATGATCTTAAAGTTTCACCATTTTTGTTTCCATTTTCATAACCGTTTTTCAAACTCTTCCAGCTGGGAAATGCAAATGCCATCAACCAGTCTTCAAACTTTCTTGACCACCGACTGTATTCCTCGATAGCCATTAGCTTTGGAGGTTTATTGAATGTTCCGAAGGCACTTTCCGATTCCCAAGCTTCCTTTTTCCTCTCTTTTGGCGGATTCTCATTCGTATTGCTAGACGAAGAATCATCGTTTCCGGAATTTCCAGCGAATGCGTACATGTCTCTAAACGGATTCAAGAAAATATCATCCATCTTGAGTGTACCTGCAAAATCAGCAAACACTTAGAAAGATTTTTGAATTTTTGGAAAATAGTGACAAATGAGCGAAAACAACTTGTATGTTCACAAAAGCGAAATCAGTTGTGTGACAGAAAAGCGAAATCACACTTTGACCATATAAGCGAAAGTATGTAATGTCCGAATAAGCGAAAGTCAATTGTCCGTATAAGCGAAAGCAGGCTTAAGTCCGTAAAAGCGAAAGTGACTAGTCTGAATGTCCGAAAAAGCGAAACCTTTAATGTTCGAAAAAGCGAAAATACGTTTTTAGTTGATTTGAACCATTTTTAATCCGTATTTCAATCTGAAACTTTCTAGGGTTTGTTAATCGTATGTTTTACACGTTATACTCAAAATTCAGACAATTTCAACCGTAGGAACTAGTTTAAATCGAAAAAGTATGAAAGAAAGTGAGTAGAAATGAGAGAATTTTGTCGAATCAGCTGTAGTAATATGAACTCCTCGTCCTGAAGCTCTGATACCACTTGTTGGACCGTTTTGCGACCCCGAAAAGTCAGTTGAGAACGTTCATCTTCACATACGAAGGCGGAATCAACGTAAATGAAGTTACACAGCTTTTCCTATTCAATTCCTTATCTTTTATTGCTTTCTGGAATGATTTTGACAGAGTTCCGTTACACAAGCAATGGTCAGGTCTAGCTCCAATGTACATGCATGAATGATATGGTTCCGCTCATGAAGACTATATATAAGCCATGTGGTTTCGCTTATTCGGCATGTCACAATAAGCGAAACCTCCAACTTACCATATAAGCGAAACCATATGATGACTAATAAGCGAAACCATCTAAGTCCCTTGGAGCGAAACCTCTAATGACACATAAGCGAAATCACTTCTAACCTATGTACATTCAAGCGAAACCTATACATTAAGATCTAATTTGACTTTTAAGACTCTATGTTGACCTATCTTGACCTAAGACTTGACGTAGACGAAGTCAACAGACATTTTGTGCACCAACATCTACGATCTACTATTGTCCACTTCGATCCATTAAGACATATATGATCTATTGTTGTCCAATGTGATCCCTTAAGGCCCAGTTTGGTCCACTAATACATATATGATCTACTATTATCCATTGTGATTTGTTAAGGCCTAATATGATCCATGAAAACATATATGATCTACTATTGTCCATTGTGATCCATTAAGACACTAGTTGGTCGATTAAAACATATATGATATACTATTGTCCATTATGATCCATTAAGACCCAATATGGTCCATTAAGACATATATGATCTAGTATTGGCCATTGTGATCCATTAAGACCCATGGTCCATTAATACATATAGATATATTATTATTCATTGTGATCCATTAAGATACTATTTGGTTCATTAATACATATAGGATCTACTATTGTCCATTGTAATCAATTAAAGTCCAAATGGTCCATTAAGACATATATGATCTACTATTGACCATTGTGATCCATTACAACCCAATATGGTTTACAACCCAATATGGTTCATTAAGACATGTGCGAGGGCCACTACGATTGATTAAGGCCCAATAAGGTCCATTACGACATATATGATATACTATCCTCCATTGTAATCTATTAAGGTCCACTATAGTCCATTAAGACATGTATGATTTACCACTTGCCATTGCGATCCATTAAGGCCCAATATGGTCCATTAAGACATATACGATCTACTATTGTTCATTATGATCTATTAAGACCCAATATAGTCTATATACGATCTACTATTGTCCATTGTGATCTAATAAGACCCAATATGGCCCATTAAGACATATATGATCTATCATTGTCCATTGTGATACATTAAGGGCCTAATATGCTCCACTGAGAGATATATGATCTACTATTATCTATTGTGATCTACTATGGTACAACCGGGTCCATTAAGACATATATGTTCCATTAAGGCATCAAATTCACCTACTATTTTCTGTTGTGGTCTATTAAGGTCAAATATACTCCATTAAGACATATATGATTTACTATTGCTCGTTTAGGGTCGCGAGCTCGATAAGTGAAGCTCAGGCTCATGTTCGTTTACTAAACCAACTTATTTTTAGGTTCGTTTTCGATTCGTAAACAAGCTTAAATAATGCATTTTTTAATTGAAAGTATTATTTAATTGAGAATACCGAGCTCGAGCTCTAGTAAACGAGCCGAGCCGAGTTATTTAAACTACAAAAGTTTAAAGCTATTGTATACCTTCAAATTTGATAACACTACAAAAGTTTTACTCATAAGCATTCATATATAAAATTAGAACATTCATGTTTAAACTTTAAAGATTTCTAGAATTACGTATATTTTAAAACAAAATTATACACAATTAAATTAAACGAACTTTAACATTGATATATTTTCCATCTTATCTATCTAATCTAATCTAATCTAATCTAATAAACTGTAACCTAACTTTTAATAAACAATTCCATTATTTTAAATTAAAATATTGTTTTAATACTTATTCTCACTATTATTATTATTAATACATATAATGAAAAATATATCTATTATTTTTATTATTATACCGTCATCTTATTTTATTTCATTATCTTATAACTTCCTAAAGTACATGTATTTATATAACATGATATTTTCCTTTATACCTACAAATTTGTGATATTATTATTATTTACATCATATTATCTTATATCATTAGGTATTTGCAATTGATTTGTAAGGATCATTGGTATTTACAGTTATTTTATAAGTTATGAAACAAATATTATAAAAAAAAAAACCTTATAAATAATTCAAACAACATTATAATTTTAATTTATAATATAACCCCAAAATATGTTGTAAGATTGTTTTTTGTTTGTTTTTAATATTAAATAATGTAACTTTTTAAATAAGAATATTATTTGAGAGGGAAGTTTTGGATGAAATATTTTGGGGGAAGTTTAAGTTTATATTGAAATATTTTTGGGGGGAAGTTTTAAGATGAAACTTTTTGGGGGGAAGTTTAAGTTTTAGTATAAAATATTTTGGGGAAAATTTTTAAAGATCTGGTAAATTTAACATTTGGTCACACATTTTTTCCATGATATTTGATAACATCTCGTCACACAATATAAACAAAGTGACGATGGTATGACGAATGTTTATGTAAAGCCACATGAAATTTTGTAATTTTAAGTGTAGCTATTGTCTAACATTTTGTCACACAATATAATATATGTGACCATATGTACTAGATTTAGCGATATTATTAAACATATGTTGTAGTCGTAGATCACATTTGGCCACAAATTTATAGTGTGACTGTTTTTTCTTAACTTGTGGCTAAAAGATTCGAATACATTTGTTTTTAGTCACATGAAACAAATATTGTAGTTGTATATCACATTTGGCCACACTTTTTAATGTGGCTAATAAATGTCACATTTTTTTCTTAAAGTGTGGCTAAATATTTTGAATTCATATGTTATTGGTCACATGAAAACAAATAATGTGATCATATATAACATTTGGCCACACTTTGCTAGTGTGGCTAATATATGTCACAATTTTTCCTTAAAGTGTGGCTAAAAGTGTCAAATACATGTGTTTTTCGTCACATATAACAAAAATATGTGGCCATAGATCAGATTTGGCCACACATTTCAAGTTGTGGCTAATAAATGTCACATTATTTTCTAAAAGTGTGGCTAAATGTTCTGAACTGGTATACAATGGTCACATTAATAATAAAATGTGTGACTAAAGGTGTTTTAAAATGTTATGAATGACCTTTGGCCACACATTTTTTTCAAATGTGTGGCAGGGTGGTTTTGCTAAAAGTGTGGCCGTAGCCCTTTTTTCACGTAGTGAATGTTCTTGATCTCGTTATGTACAAATCTGTTGTTAGTTCTTTAAATCTTGTTGAGAGTTTGTACTAGTTCGTCGTGTTGATAATTTATGAGTGAGATTGATAGTAGATCTACTTCATATCATTTGTTGTATTTGTATTAGTCTCATGTTTTATTTGGTTTTGAATTTAAAGTTCATTATCTAGGTTGAGAATTTCACAGGAGTTGTGGTTGATATCACATTGTTATTCATCATATATTTTTTTTTTTTGTCGAAAGATTTAACATTGTTGTTAATGTTAAAGAGTCCGGGATTATACTTGCTTTTGTGTAAAATCACATTGAGGTTAATGATTATCTTGTTTACTATTTGAGGTGTAGAGGGTCTGCAAATCTGTTTACTATTTGGTATCATGTTTCAAATAGTTGTGTACATGTTGCAGAATCATTCTTTAAGGTTTTTTTTTTTTGCTTAATTTGGTCATGGCTTCCACCAGAAGTGACATTTGAGATGGTCTATATAGCCTCTTTCTTGGTGTCACATTATGTGGTTTTAAGTAAATAAATAAGGGTGCTGATGATAATCCTTAGTTGTACGAAGAGGCATGTGTGCTTCAGCGTGTGAAGTTTTGTGGTTATTCAGTTCTTTTCATGAGTTGCATATTGTTTTAGTTGCGCATATTGTTTTGATTGTATGAGCAGAACTGACTGGTGTGTTAACAAAAGGGAGATTTACTCAACCTTGTTGTGATGTATGATCGGAGTTGATTCCAAGAATCAACTTGCAGTTGTCTATACAAAAGGGTTGCATCCTAAAACCTATTCTCAAAATGTGCAAGTGTTTAGGTCTGTATGATATGTTTGATGTATGAATTATGGGGGATGTTAAAATATATTGTTACATTGTATAATTCATACATCTTATATTTTTAGACTTATGGTTATTATCTAATACTTCATGGGCCTTTCAAATTGTTGGGCTGATAGTTGGGTTTGTTATAAACCAGTTGTGTATAAAAAGGTTTTAACTGTGCAGATTTTATTGTTCAATGGCTTGAATGAAAGTACTAAAGATGTTGGAGGACTATATCGCAACTTCCTGGGGGACAGAGTGTAACTTCTGGTTTTGTTGGTATATAATGAAGAGAGAGAGTGAGACTCATTAGTAGTTCTAGATTTTTCTTAGGGTTTCATTGTCATTCTCTCTGTATTCGTTCATCTTGTTGATCTCAGTGTTGAGATCTAGTTGTTTTAGAGATCTTGTGATCTCGGTCTCATACCTTTGAGATCTAGGGTTTGGTATTTGGGGTTTTTCAGAGTTGGTTAAGAAATAAAAGTTTTGTCATGTTTTTTATCACTATTTTTGTTGTTCTTCTAGTTTGTGTTTAGATCCATACCATTTGACACAAACACCAACTACAAATGATCTGTGTGTTTATAAAATCCATATATTATTGCGACAATAAACACAAGTAACACAAACCATAATAACTAGGAGTTCATTGTTACAAAAAAAGCTACTTGACCATCCCATCATCAATTATTGTAGCAAACTAGCAAAAACACCCCGTGCTACGTGGTGGGAATTGTTTGGTTAACCCACGTGTTGCGGGTGCATGGATCGTAAAACTGTGCCACGTAGTAAGCAAACCATATGTGAATTTATACCACTACGTGTAAAACATAGTAAAAAACCAAATGCAAACTAATAACGCGACCCGACGAAAAATGTACAAACTTGAATTTATACAGATGTTGATCAGTTTTGTATAAACATAATGGAAAACATGTAAATAATACCTGTAACCTCAGACAAGCCAGGAGAGAATCCAGTAAGAGACACGGCCATGAAGTTCGACATACTTGTCAAGATGATCTGGTTCCCCTTTAAGATGTATGTTCTTGATGGTAGTGTCGAGTTCTTTAGGGTTGAAGAACTCTTAGTAATGGGGAGAGATGAGGGGCGATTTTGAGTGTGATGTTATGAACGTCTAACCCTAATCCCTCTTTAGTAATCTCCTTATATACACCCAAGGGGAAACCCAATTAGTTAATAAGGGTAATTTGACCCATCAACAATTACCAACTAATTATATTATAGGTTTTAATATATTTTGATCCATATTATATAAATGATAATGACGGCTACTTGATTAAATACATATAAATAAAATGTTTAATCTTACAATTGACACATTATATTATAATAGTGGATCATAGATATAGTTTTCAAAATGATAAATCCCACTTATTTTATTAACTAATGTGATCATTTTATAAGATATAAAATTTATTTGATATATAATATTTTCTATTTAGTTTGCTAAAAACACACAACACTATTGGCAAATGAAAAACAAAAAAATGACAATTTTGAAATTAAATTTCAAAAGAAAGCTAAAGTTTATACTCTAGATAACAATCTACGGTAAATGTTATATAGAATAATTATTTAAATTCAATTATCCTTCAACTTTGCATAACAATTTTGAAAAAAAGACAACATTATGTTATTGTAAAATGAGGTAGGTCATACATACTCAAAAGAATTAAAAGGTATTGTTTAGTCGTTATATCCTCGTGAAGTAGACTTGGTCTCTATATCCTTTTTGGGGAGACTCAGTCGCATTGCATGATATTTAAAGATATTTTTTGTCTGTTTAAAATTATATATTGCTTTTATTTTATATGAAAGTTTAAAAAATACAACATGGTTATACTAAGTTTCTAATCTTAAATTACATTTTTTTGCATGTCTGTTAGTAATTATTAGTTAAGACATATAGCTAAGGTACATTTCATCTGTTAATTAATAATGGAAATATGAGTTCGATTCTAATAACTAAAAGATTGTGTGAAATCAAATATTGATTTTTTAGAAATAGTAACAGGAATATAGACATTTTATACATAGTAAGCTGTCTTAAGCTGTCTGAAGGTCGGTTCTGTGTAATATGTTTTTTATTTATGTATTGCACAGGTTGAACATATGTTTTTTTTTAAATATTAATAAACCGTGTCAACATATTGTCCACTTTTCCCCTGATGTTTGAGATGTAAGTCTCAAATCGGTTGAGGAGGAGAACGAAGTCTTCCTTATAAGAGGGTGGAAACTTTCTCTACCAAGAAGCGTTTTACCTAGGCGAACAACTCATCGGGTGAAAACAAACCGTGAGTTCCTGGATGGGCAACCCATCGAGGGCAAACACAGAGAATATCTTGGCACAATTTAGTTGGGCTGTTACACGTCCAAACAACATCAGTACTGGTACCGGTATTTGTTTATACGGTTTTGTCTTTGTGATCTGGTATAAATTTTGTTGAAAAGGGAGTTGTATTAAAAATCAAGTTTTTTTTTGTAGGGTAATTAAGCATAATGAGGGTCGGTAGGTACCGTGACAAACCGAAGTGATACCAACCGAACAACATCGTTACCGGTATTGGTGTTATCAGACCGGTATTGGTGTTTGCTTTTATGGTTTTCGATACGTGTCGATATTCTTTTTTCGGTCACTATAGAAGTACAACGAATGTCGGTGCCGTAACGAACCGAACTGATATCCATCAAATTTTCGATGGGTCATGCGTAAACCAACCAGTAAAAGGGAATCGTATTGGGACATGAGACAATAGAACTTTAAATATCGCTATTCGGTGTTAAAACTCATGGAAAAATATCCAAATAACAATTTTGACTTCCAAATCGATAATCGGTTTCTAAATATGTCGACCACTGGTTCCCAGTTGCGAGAAAAAAAATATGAATCTTTCTCGCAACTGGAACCAGTGGTCGACATATTTAGAAATCGATTATCGATTTGGAAGGCTAAACATCTATCATACGGTGGTAGAATTACCCTACTTAAATCGGTACTTAATTCTTTATCGACGTATTACTTTTCTTTATTTAAGGCACCGGCCCAAGTTATTGAATCACTTGAGAGAATTAGACGGGTTTTCTTTTGGGGTGGAAGTGAAGAAAAAGCGAAGATGAATTGGGTTGCATGGGAAAAAACAATAGCTCCAGTTGAATATGGCGGCCTCGGTTTTGGATCACTTAAAGATGCTAACCTTGCTATACTAGCAAAGTGGTGGTGGCGTTTCAGAGTACAGAAAGAAGGCTTATGGCGGAATGTTATTTGGGCATTTCATCACAATAATAGATCCTAGACGGCAATCCCGGCTAAGGTCTCTATTACTGGGCCATGGAAGCAAATAGTGATATCAATGACCTCTTAGCTAGACGTGGGATAGATCTAAAGAAGGCTATCTTGAAACAGAAATAGCAAATGGATCAAACACATCATTTTGGCTGGATAATTGGCTGGGTGACATACCACTACATCTGAGGTTCCCTAGTCTGTTCAATCTCGAAAAACATAAGCTTTGTAACGTCGCTGATTGTATTATTTCAAACAATTCCGGTCCGCAAATCGTTTGGGATTGGGCTAGGCCTATTTCAGATTGTTTTGAGAGCACTGAACTCTAGGATCTCTTAGCATTATTAAATGTTATTGTCGTTTCACAAGGAGCTGACAAACAGGTATGGAACCTGGATACTTCAGGTTGGTTCTCGGTCTCGAGCATAAAAAAATTCCTTAGTTCCGCTGATAGAGTGCTGCCAAGATGGGTTTTTTCGTGGAATAACTGGACGCCAAAAAAGGTTGGAATGGTAGCGTGGAGAGCAGAGAAGGATAGGCTTCCAACTAGAGAAGCGTTACTTAGAAGACATATTGATATTACGGATGATGCATGTGTTTTGTGTGGAGAATATGTGGAATCAAGTGAACACTTGTTCGTCGCATGCCATTTCGCTCAAACAATTTGGCAAATTGTTGCTTCTTGGTGTAAAATCCCACCCATTGTGGCCTTCGATTTCAAAGATTTACTGGATCTTCACGGTTTTAGTCCGGGTTCACGGAAAAGAAAAAAGACGCTGCAAGCAATTATCAACATAGTTATTTGGTGCATTTGGAAGACTCGTAACGAGGTATTGTGCATTAGCGCTCAACCTAATGCGATTAAAGTATTGGAAGAAGTTAAGTCTCTAGGTTTCCTTTGGGTTAAAAATAGATCCAGGGAAACAAATCTATCATGGGAAGATTGGAGTAGATTTTCGGTGTTTGAATAGTTTTGGTTTGGCTTCAGCCTAATTGGTGTAATCTAGAATTGTATATTTGGTGTCTAGCATCTTGCTAGTTTGAATAAATAAAATTTTCTGTCGGCCGTTAAAAAAAAATAACAAAGCCGTCTTTTAATCTATAGTTACGAAAACAATAACAAAACAACATGTGATATAAATTTAAAACTTTGTAATGAATTCTGTGTTGACAGATTACATGCGTATTCTCTTATATATTTCTTAATTTTATTGCTAGACACATTTGTATGCTTATATATTTCTTAATTTTATTGCTAGACACATTTGTAAATTATCGAGCCGGGGGTTTCACTGGAAGCAGTCTCTCTATTCCTACGGAGGAAAGGTAAAACTGTCTACAACTTACCCTCATCGGGCCCTACCTTTGCTTTGCTATTGGTGAGATTTACTGAGTATGATGATGATGATAACAACACATTTGTAAATTGATTTTGTAGATATTTTGAATCAGTTTCTTTAAAAAAATTAGGTATTGGCCTAACATAGAACAAAGAGAAAAAAAAAACATATATCTAAGTTGATATGATGTGTATTTCACAAAGAATCTATTTT
Organism: Helianthus tuberosus; assembly: GCA_030545235.1. Taxonomy (NCBI): domain Eukaryota; kingdom Viridiplantae; phylum Streptophyta; class Magnoliopsida; order Asterales; family Asteraceae; genus Helianthus; species Helianthus tuberosus. The sequence goes on along the minus strand of CM060396.1, from coordinate 187,244,319 downwards.
GTATCTAGTTCTCTCGTGTTATATTCGTATATATATACAAAGAAAATAATTCAGGAAATTTGCAAGGTTCGCATCTAACAGCATGCTGACAAAATCTACCAACTCCACTATTGAGTAAAAACAAGATATTCGACCATAAAGACGCAACTAGTTGTAGCAGGCTGCGTATATATGTCTCAATACCGCCATCGTCGTTTTCATATAAAACAGACACCGAAAGACCCGAAAGGGTGGTTTAATATCGCCAAATCAAAGAGTTAAATATTGCAGGCGATATTTAATATCACCAAGAGAAAAAAAACCATGATTTTAAGTTCATGTTTGATTCAATAGATAATGTTTTTGAATTTGATGCTTAGCGGACAGGGTCACAGGGCCGTCTATGAGAATGTTGATTATATCATAAGAACATGGGTAAAACATAAACCCTAATTATGTAAATTCAATCATGAACAATAAAATAAGACGTGTGTACCTGATTAGCCAGTAACCACACTAGAGAATGAAGTAGACGTCATGTTCGTCAGATTGGTCGAGTTCCTCCTTAGGGTGCAATCTAATGATGGTGATGAAGAAACCGATAAAGGGGAATCGGCTAGGAGAGGAGGCGATTTGATGTTATGTGTTTAATCAAGTTGTCTAACCTTGAAACCTATACATTAGTCTCCTTATATATGTACCCAAAAGGAAACCCTAATTAGTTAATAAGGGTAATTTGGCCCATCAACAATTACCAACTAATTATTTAATAGGTTGTTATATATTTTTGATCTATATAATGTAAATGATTATAATGGCTACTAGATTAAATATAACATAAAAAATATATTTAATCTTACAGAGAACTAATAAAAAGTTTTAGGACTCGGACGACAAAAAAATTGGGCCTAAAATTGTGATTAAGGGGAAATGAATTAAAAAAAAAATAAAACCTTGGTGGTGAAGCCAAGACTTTAACTTAAGACATTTACATTATCTTAAGATGGTTTTTGTCACACCCCCAAAATCCACCATGCGGAGTATCACCGCTTGGAGGCGTGACATGACCAGGATCAAGCCATCAATCAAATTGAACAATGTATTTAAGATAGATATAATCCAACCACACAATATAATTGGTGATCAAAAGCTAGTTAATCAAGTTCAAATTAAACAGCGGAAGCATTAAAGGTAAAGCCCAAAACATAAGTAATAAGTTCTTAGGTTTAAATGTTTAATGTGGGACTCGACAGTCCATGTCCCACAACGACCACGCCTCCCCGTGCAAGCTCCATAGATACCTATCGACCTGCAAGGCATGTAACAAGGAGTCAACAACAAAGTTGAGTGAGTTCACCGTTGGGTGTTCGTTTTAGGTTGTTTAAAAAACATGGTTTTCGTTTAGTTGGCTTACTTGCCGTGGGGGTTACCCCATAGTTGAAAATATGATTAACCAATTCTTTCTTTCCCAAACCATGACCCGTGGGGGCTTCCCCATGTGAACCACTAGACTTTTACCATATCGACAACTGACGAACAATAGTTGTGCCCTACGTCAATGTCTATCATCATTGACAGTTTGCCCAGATCCATTAGTACACGCCCGTCCGAACGGCACGGTGTGAGGCTTGTCAACCCTAATAGCGCTATTAACTAATGACCCGCTCGCCATTGGCCCGGCGATTAAGTCAATATAAAAATGAGGGACTTCATGATAGAGTTTTGTCTAGTAAGTTTAAGGTTGTTGTCCTACCCAAGGAGGATGAACGTACGTATTCTACCCAAGGAGAATACGCAGGATTAATATTGGCATCCTACCCATGGAGGATGGCGGTACATATCCTACCCAAGGAGGATATGTAGGTTCCGTTTTAATTCTTTAACCCATTCCCAACCACTGGGAATCCCATGCCTTAGAAAGTGTGTGAACTCACCTTTGGTTGCTCGGTTTGACTCTAAAAAATAGCTAACAGTCAAGGTCGGTCAATCACGCCAACTAGCTTAAAGCTAGGGAAGAACTCTAGTGAAAATGATGGTGAAAATGGTGTGTAAAGGCAAGTAAGTGAGCTCTTTGATGATCCACAAGCTTCAAACTTCACAAGGCACTTTCTAACACTTGAATGGAGCTTGGGAATGGATGAAGATGATGGTGATAAAGTGGTGGTGGTTCTAGTGAGGGCCGAGAGGGAGAGGGAGAGTTTGAGGGAATGGGTGAAGTTGAGTGAATATGTGAATGATATCATGAAGATCTAAAGGACCATACTTATAATCTCCTTATTCCATCTTTTGTTCACTCAAGCAAGCAATATCTAAAGAAAATATATGAGGAGATCTAGTAGGATTATGGTGATCTTGGTGGGGTCCTCCTTGGACCGTAAACACATAGGGGGGGGGTTAATTGTAACATTTCATGGTAGTTGGTAAATATTAGTTCATATCCAAGTATTTTGATTACATATGTTAGTTAGTAGAGAATTTAGTGGGTGTTAAGGTGTTCGGGGATCATAACTAATCCAAAAATAATAAGGCAATGCTTCTGACACAATTTTGGTGTTCCGGGTAATGTCCGGTTGTTCGGTTAGATACCGTTCCGTTAAAGTGCTTAATTATTCCGTATAATGTCTTTTATATATCTTTTTATAACACTTTTAATTCCTAACACTTAGGAAAACATTCAGGACCATTTAGTCAATTTTCTGCACAAGACTAGTATGTAAACAAGCACATGTAAGTATGACGCAATAATCAGAAGGCAGTCAAGTAATTCAGCACAGTCATCAAGCACTTTAATTAACATTAATTAATCGTACTGATACATGTAATTATGTGGGTTGTCACATTCTTCCCCTGTTAAGAACTTTCATCCTGAAATTTAGCACGTGGTTACTGAGAAAGCTAGTAAGGTTGCGTTGGTTTCCTGGTTTTCCTGGGGTGTCACATCATCCCCCCGTTGGTTTGGAATTTCGTCCCGAAATTCCGCAGTAACTTCAGCCTCAGTGGTGGTTGCACTTTTCTCAAACAACTGGGGATACTTGTGTTTCATTTGGTCTTCTCGTTCCCAGGTATACTCTGGGCCACGACAGGAGTTCCAACGAACTCGAACAAGAGGTATTCTGGTACGCTTGAGAATCTTAACGTCTCGGTCTGTGATTTCAACTGGTTCCTCGACGAATCGCAACTGGTCGTCGATAGTGAGCTCCTTGAGAGGAACTATGAGGGTCTCATCTGACAGACACTTCTTCAGATTCGACACATGGAAAACATTGTGAACTCCGCTGATTTCTTCAGGTAGATTCAATTTGTAAGCAACCTTGCCAATTTTCTCAATGATTTCGAACGGTCCGAAATAGCGTGGATTGAGTTTGCCTCATTTGCCAAAACGGACTACACCTTTCCAAGGTGAGACTTTGAGTAGCACCCGATCCCCAACCTGGAACTCGAGTGGTTTCCTTCGCTTATCAGCATAGCTTTTCTGACGGTCACGAGCTGCCGCCATTCGTTTTCGTATTTGAGCAATCTTCTCAGTCGTGTCTACCACCAGTTCTGGGCCAGTGATTTGACTGTCGCCAACCTCTGCCCAACAAAGAGGTTATCGGCACTTCCGTCCGTACAATGCCTCGAACGGAGCGGCCTGGATACTGGTGTGGTAACTGTTGTTATACGAAAACTCCACTAACGGGAGGTGTTTTTCCCAGCCATTACCAAAGTCGATTGCACATGCCCTAAGCATGTCTTCAAGGGTTTGGATGGTGCGTTCAGATTGCCCATCCGTCTGTGGATGATATGCCGTGCTCATGTCTAATCGAGAACCAAAGGACTTGTGCATAGCTTGCCACAATTCACATGTAAAACGTGAGTCACGATCAGAAATGATGGAGGTTGGCACTCCGTGCCTTGATACTACTTCCTTTAGGTAGATATCTGCTAGAGTAGAAAACTTATCCGTTTCCTTGATAGCCAAAAAATGTGCAGACTTGGTCAGTCGATCCACTATCACCCAAATAGTGTCATTTCCGCGTTGAGATCTAGGCAGGCCAGTAACGAAATCCATGGAAATTTGCTCCCATTTCCATGTCGGGATCTTTGGTTGTTGGAGTAGGCCTGATGGTTTCTGATATTCAATCTTGACTCTCGCACAAGTCAAACATTTACTGACGTAGGTTGCTATGTTGGCTTTCTGTAACACCTCGAAAATTTACGTCCAATAATGTATTGACACGTGTCATAAGCTTTGAACGTGTGAAAGAATGCTTTAGAGGGACTAAAGTTGAAAAACAAAGAAACTATGTGAAAATAAGGGTTCAAAACGTCAACGATGGATAAATATACTTTACAATAACCCTACATGGTGTTTATAACCCTAAACGAATAAATCATGGATCATACGTAGCGAATTGTGAAAGAAAGTGAGAGATTACAAACTACCGGGGGTTAGATGTGTCAACATGTTAAGATATACCTCTGAGTGACCTTTTAGCAAACCCGAAGCCTTGTAACGATTAATTATGATCACTAGAATGCACCATAAAAATTTCACCAAGTTTCGTTACCGTATGAGAAAGTTATGATAAAATTCGTGTGTGAGGGTTAAAATCGTCAACATTGAAAATTAGGGCTTTTCGGGTGATCACAAAGTTACCCGAGGACTTCACAAAGATGGTATAAGTCTGGAAGCCCTTATAAATCAAGTTAGAGGGTTTATAATGCAAGAAACAAGGTGAAAGCGACGTTTAGGAGGACCGGGGACTGAAAATGCAATAACTGAAAACTTGAAACCTGAAGACATGTCCCAGGCGGCCCGCGTAAGATTTAACAAAACCTCAGGCGGGCCGCGTCCCACCTGCAGATGCAGAAAAAACAGGCAGCAGCCTGTACAGCCGGTTTAACCAACTTAACTTGCATTTTTTCGATTATAGGGGCTTATTTGATGCCTAGTACTAGCCTAGGGACACTTGGGGTGATCCCATAACACTTGTAAACTTGGTGTGGCATGATCTTGATCAATCAAACCACTAGATAAGAACCCACTTTGTGCAAACTTTTGATCATTCACTCTCAATCATCTTCTGGGCATTTCTGGAGCACAAGGACCATCCTCAAGCATTCCAAATCGTTCATAGGACTTGTGTAAGTGTCATCAACCTCCCTTGTTTAAGTTTTGATTAGTTTATAGCCTAGAAATCAAACCGTCGTAACTACGGTTTGACTTAACGATAAAACACAAACGGTCCAGGATTTTGTCGAATCGAAAGTTGTTATAAGTTGGTAATCATGTGGGCTTTAAACCCTTAAAAGGGCACCCACTGATTCCAATCCTAACTAGGTCGTTTGTCGAGTCAAACGTTGTCCGAAAAAGTCAACAGAAATGGTATTTTCGATTTAACGCATGATTAACGATGTAAAAGGTGTATCACCTATTTTATCATTCTTATAAACTGATAATAAGTATAAAAACTTGTCTACGCTTGTTTGATTCGACAACTTTCTGTTATGAACCGATTCGGAACCGAAAGACGCAAAAGTTTGACTTTTGCTTTGACCTCAGTTCTGACCCAGCTTTGATAGGTTAAGACATGCCTTAAAGTTCCATTAGGACCTAGTTACATGTTGGTATAACCCTCTGCGTTTATGCCACATAAATCCTTAATTGTCCGATGTTTCCGTTAATCGCCTAAATATTGACCGTAATGCCCTTATGATCATAAAACGAGATTTTTGGAAATATGAAAGTAAAATAATCTTAGTTACTGATTATTAAACATGTGTGTAAATTTTCACATCAATCGGAGGTCCAGATTAGGAGTTATGCTTAATGACGTAATTATAGCGATTCTTAGTAATTAAATGACGTCATTAGCGTAACGCCTATCTAAAACCCATTTTTGACACCAAACCTTTTACCCACTGATGTAATATAATATTTTGGGATTTTTGAAGATTTTTAATTATTTTTAAACTGATCATAAGCTAGGATTAGCGCCTTGATTCGGTAAATACCGAATATACCCTTTTTCGGCCATAAAATGAGTTTTACAAATCCTTTTGATGCAAATCCAATTGCTACTGATTTTAAATAATAAATGGAGTGTTTTGAACCTGTTTAACTGATCAGGAAACTCAGAATCCTATTTTAACCCATACGTCGCTTAAAACGGCTTTATACGCGTATTATACGCATAGTTAGGGTTTAAAAACTATTTTGGCATATAAGACTTATAACCAAATGTTATAACCTGTTAAAATAAACCATTTTACTGATTTAATCAGACCCGGATCACAGAAGATAAATTAATTCCTTTTATAATCTTTAAAATGACCAAAATACCCCTACGGGGCTTAATTATAGATTAAACTCGTTTTGGGCATAACGGAAGGTATCCTACGGATATCACAACATAGCATATTAACTTAGGAAACCTGTTTTGGACTCTTATGGTTACCCGTTACGCGTCATACGCGTTCGGTTCGGTTTATGTAACTAGTTTACATAAATTAGCCGAAACGGGTCAAGACTTATCAGTTTCGTCTCAAAATCCAAAATGTGTATGAAATACCCATATTAAGCAAGTCTTCAAACTTGTCGGGTCTAAATCACATTCTATCCGGTCTTCGCTTAATCATGCGTTTGAACCGTATCTCCCTCTTGAAAACTAACCGGTCTAAGTCAAGGCTTAATTAAAGACCCGTTAGGATTCTAATAGGTTATTAAAAACCTTCGTTCCAGATTTAGGAGCCCAGTAAAAGCTATCTGTACTTGCTGATTTGATACGGCTGGGATTGAATTTATATTTAGCTCAGGTAAATACTTTTAACTTATTTTCCCTATACGGGCTTGGGGTACGGTATATAAAATACCGCTTGGTCGGACATTGAATCTTTAATTGTATGATGGTTAAAGTATTGAGATGTTTCGTTTAATTTGTTTTGTTTGCTTAAAGCCTTTGGGGGTTAATGACCGTGTCCCGGATATCCCTGGCATCATTTTACGAAATGGCCACGACCTTAGCACACAGGTGTAGGCGTACACCTGTCAGTGTCTCATAAATAAAGTGGTGTGTCCATTAATCTTTAACCCGGCTCGATCCGGGCTACTGAACGCATAAGAAACATGTAAATCCTGTACAAGTTTATATATTCAAATAAGCATCCCAAGTTATAAAATATTATTTGTGCCATGTGCATTCAAATCAATCATATTTTTAAACCCTTTTTAAAATGAGTCGGTTGATTGTATTTACCAGTGTAAACTGACGTATTTTCCCAAAAAGGCTAAGTGCAGGTACTAATCGGAATTGGCTGGCTACTCCTAGCATCAATAAAGAGTCTCGCAAGCTTAGATGCCTAAAGTCTGTTGAACAGTGTTATTTTATTTTCGATCCACCTGTGGATCCTTTACTTCCGTTGTAATACTTGGATGTTACATTATTTCGGATTGTAATATATTTATCCTTTTGCTTCCGCTGTGCATCTATATATTGTGTTGTTTGACTATTATGTTACCAACCACGTCACGATACTCCCCTACCGGGCCCACCGGTGACACGTGGAAATTTGGGGTGTGACACTTTCATGCTAGGCCACCAGTACGTAGTCTTGAGATCGTGGTACATCTTATCCGAACCAGGATGTACTGAATAATGAGACTTGTGTGCTTCATCCATCACAAGCTCGCGTAAGTTTCCATAAAGTGGAACCTAGATGCGCCCGTTTACATAGTAGGCGCCGTCTTCCTTTTGTTCTAACCATTTCCTTGATCCTCGTAAAGACTCATCCCTGATGTTCTCTGCCTTCAATGCTTCAACCTGAGCATCTCGTATCTGAGTAGGAAGACTAGATTGGATGGTAAGTTGTAACGCACGCACACGCTTAGGTGTAGTATCCTTTCGACTGAGGGCGTCGGCCACAACATTGGCTTTGCCCGGATGGTACTTGATCGCACATTCGTAATCATTCAAGAGCTCGACCCATCTACGTTGTCGCATGTTTAATTCCTTTTGCTTGAAGATATGCTCGAGACTCCTGTGATCGGTGTAAATGGTGCACTTGGTATCGTACAGGTAATGTCTCCATATCTTAAGTGCGAAAACAACTGCTCCTAATTCCAAGTCATGCGTAGTGTAGTTCCTTTCGTGAACTTTAAGTTGGCGCGGTGCGTAGGCAATGACCTTGTCACGTTGCATCAACACGCAACTGAGTCCTTGGATGGAAGCGTCGCAATAAACCACAAAATCATCTATGGCTTCAGGCAATGAGAGGATAGGCGCGCTACAAAGTCTATCTTTTAAGTGCTGAAAAGCAGATTCCTGTGCATCACCCCAACGGTAGGTGACACCCTTCTGAGTTAGTGAAGTGAGAGGTTGCGCAATCTTGGAGAAATCCTTGATAAACCTTCTGTAGTATCCTGCCAAACCCAAGAATTGGCAGATTTCTGTGGGTGTACGGGGTGCAGGCCAGTTTTTGATCGAGTCAACCTTGGATGGATCCACATGAATCCCATCCTTGTTTACCACGTGGCCTAGAAAATGGACTTCGCGAAGCCAGAAGTCACATTTCGAAAATTTGGCGTACAACTGCTCTGTTAGAAGGAGTTCCAAAATAAGTCGTAGATGCTGCTCGTGTTCCTCCTGACTCTTCGAATAGATCAGGATGTCGTCGATGAAAACAATAACAAACTTATCCAGGTAAGGTTTGCACACTCGGTTCATGAGATCCATGAAGACCCCAGGTGCATTCGTCAATCCGAAAGGCATAACCAGAAACTCGTAGTGCCCATAACGAGTTCTAAATGCGGTTTTGGAGACGTCCTCATCTCGGACTCTCAGCTGATGGTATCCCGATCTCAAATCAATCTTTGAGTAGAAACTCGACCCTTGCAACTGGTCGAATAGGTCATCAATACGTGGGAGAGGATAACGATTCTTCACGGTCACCTTGTTGAGTTCGCGGTAGTCAATACACATTCTGAATGTACCGTCTTTCTTCTTCACAAACAAGACTGGAGCTCCCCAGGGCGAAGAGCTAGGACGAATAAATCCCTTGTCCAAGAGGTCTTGCAAATGAGTGGACAATTCTTCTAGTTCTGATGGAGCTAAGCGGTAAGGTGCTCGAGCTATGGGCGCTGCTCCAGGAGCTAGCTCGATTTGAAACTCAACTTGACGATGAGGTGGAAGACCAGGTAATTCCTCAGGAAATACCTCAGGAAAATCACGTACAATAGGTATGTCTTCTATCTTCCTTTCTTCCGAGGATGTATCAGAAACGAGGGCTAGGATAGCAGTGTGGCCCTTTCGCAAACACTTCTGGGCCTTAAGGAAAGAGATGATGCCCACAACAGCACCACTCTTGTCGCCATGAATCAGGAGAGGTTCTTCACCAGAACGAGGAATGCGGACGATTTTCTCCTTGCAAATAATCTCCGCTTGATGATGAGATAGCCAATCCATCCCAATAACGACGTCGAAACTACCAAGTACGATAGGAATAAGATCGATAGAGAAGGTCTGACCAGCTAAGATGAGGTTACAACCTCTAACTATGTGTGTGGCTTCAAGACTTTTACCGTTTGCTAGTTCTACCGTGTGTTTGGTGTTCAAAAGTGTTGGAGTGCGCTTAAGCATTTGGCTAGCTTTTAAGGACACATAACTAGTATCGGCACCCGAATAAAATAAAACAGTAACAAAGAAATCATCCAGAAGAAACTTACCCATCACCACGTTGGGATCGTTCCTTGCATCACCCTGACCCAGCACGAAAACACGTCCCCTGGCTCCATTGCCATCATTGTTTCCCCCATTATTGTTTCCATTCCCCTGATTGTTGTTGTTGTTCTGTTTCTGGTTCAACTGGGGACAGTTTCTCTTGAAGTGACCTTCAACACCACACTGATAGCATCCCTTGTTACCCTGCTGTTGTTGCTACTGATTCTGTGGAGCTTGTGGCTGCTGTTGACGATTCTGATTCGCAAGAAGTGAGCTCCTGCAATCCTTTGCTTCATGACCAAACTTGTTACACCTCAGACAACGACCCTTGTTACACTGCCCACTATGATGTTTGTTGCATCGGTTGCACTTGGGGTGGTTTCCCTTGTATCCACCCTGCCCCTGACTACCCGAAGATTGCTGACCAGGGCTCTTGTAGTCGTCAGTCCTTCGCTGCTGTGACTGAGACTGAGCTGAAGTCGAACCCTTGCTGGAAGCTCCATCCCACTTACGCTTGTTATCACTGGGAGCATCAGAAGTAGTAGTAGTAGCGCTAATACGCTTGGGCAGCTTGTTCTGCTCAACTGCCTGATCAGTGAGACGATGAGCCAAACGGATGATTTGCTGAATGGTGCCAAGATTAGCTGAGGTCACGTGGCTTTGAATTTCTAGCACTAAACCCTTAAGGTATAGCTCGATACGCTTGATAGGAGGATCCACCATAGTAGGACACAAAATAGCTAATTCGTTCGATCTCTTTATGTATGCCTCAATTTCAGACCCCGTCATCTTCAAATTGAAAAATTCCACCTCTAGCTTGTGGATGTCGTCACGACTACAGTACTCTTCTTTGATCAAATCTTTGAAGTAGTTCCAGGGGGTGGCATTAGCAACCGCCAGCCCTAGCAGTTGAACCTGTGCTTTCCACCAGGTCAACGCAGCACCTTCGAGTGTTCCAGTAGCATATTTCACCCTACGATCTTCAGGGCATTCACACATCTCAAAAACCTCAAACCAGTAAAGAAGACCTACAGCTCCTTTTGTGCCGCTGAAAGTACTGGGTCGGCAATCCATGAACGTTTTGAACGTACATACGGGAGGTTGAGCATGCTGACCTGTCGCGCGAGAACGAAAAGACAAGATTAATCACGAGAGTTGGTTCGCGAGAGTAGGATCTAAACATCCTAGGATAGGTTGAAATAGCAGGTTATACCTCCTGCTGGAACTGCTGCGAGTGCCTCAGCAACTCGTTCATTGATCAAAGCCATCCACTGGGCTTGAGTCAGGTTGATACCACCACGTCCTCCGCGTCCGTTCATGATCTTCACAATGAAGTAACGTAAGTGAGAAAAGTGTCGCGAAAGTGCGTAAGTGTGGGACGACAGAAGAGAGTAAGCACACAAGGTTCAAATAGCAGTTATCACATTAACTAATGTACTCTGTGAACTGTCTAACCGACAATGTAAACATAATTCATACCACCTATTGTGTCGAGTCTTGCACGTGGAGCGAAGCGTCGTTGTGGATCGTTGAGCACTAAACAGGTTATAGTCTGTTTTTTATCAAAAAGTTTTTCCCCTTTTAAAACCAAGTTCACTATAACCAATGGCTCTAATACCAATCTGTCACACCCCCAAAATCCACCATGCGGAGTATCACCGCTTGGAGGCGTGACATGACCAGGATCAAGCCATCAATCATATTGAACAATGTATTTAAGATATATATAATCCAACCACACAATATAATTGGTGATCAAAAGCTAGTTAATCAAGTTCAAATTAAACAGCGGAAGCATTAAAGGTAAAGCCCAAAACATAAGTAATAAGTTCTTAGGTTTAAATGTTTAACATGGGACTCGACAGTCCATGTCCCACAACGACCACGCCTCCCCGTGCAAGCTCCATAGATACCTATCGACCTGCAAGGCATGTAACAAGGAGTCAACAACAAAGTTGAGTGAGTTCACCGTTGGGTGTTCGTTTTAGGTTGTTTCAAAAACATGGTTTTCGTTTAGTTGGCTTACTTGCCATGGGGGTTACCCCATAGTTGAAAATATGATTAACCAATTCCTTCTTTCCCAAACCATGACCCGTGGGGGCTTCCCCATGTGAACCACTAGACTTTTACCATATCGACAACTGACGAACAATAGTTGTGCCCTACGTCAATGTCTATCATCATTGACAGTTTGCCCAGATCCATTAGTACACGCCCGTCCGAACGGCACGGTGTGAGACTTGTCAACCCTAATAGCGCTATTAACTAATGACCCGCTCGCCATTGGCCCGGCGATTAAGTCGATATAAAAATGAGGGACTTCATGATAGAGTTTTGTCTAGTAAGTTTAAGGTTGTTGTTCTACCCAAGGAGGACGAACGTACGTATTCTACCCAAGGAGAATACGCAGGATTAATATTGGCATCCTACCATGGAGGATGGCGGTACATATCCTAACCAAGGAGGATATGTAGGTTCCGTTTTAATTCTTTAACCCATTCCCAACCACCGGGAATCCCATGCCTTAGAAAGTGTGTGAACTCACCTTTGGTTGCTCGGTTTGACTCTCAAAAATAGCTAACAGTCAAGGTCGGTCAATCACGCCAACTAGCTTAAAGCTAGGGAAGAACTCTAGTGAAAATGATGGTGAAAATGGTGTGTAAAGGCAAGTAAGTGAGCTCTTTGATGATCCACAAGCTTCAAACTTCACAAGGCACTTTCTAAAACTTGAATGGAGGTTGGGAATGGATGAAGATGATGGTGATAAAGTGGCGGTGGTGGCGGTTCTAGTGAGGGCCGAGAGGGAGAGGGAGAGTTTGAGGGAATGGGTGAAGTTGAGTGAAGATGTGAATGATATCATGAAGATCTAAAGGACCATACTTATAATCTCCTTCTTCCATCTTTTGTTCACTCAAGCAAGCAATATCTAAAGAAAATATATGAGGAGATCTAGTAGGATTATGGTGATCTTGGTGGGGTCCTCCTTGGACCGTAAACACATAGGGGGGGGGGGGTAATTGTAACATTTCATGGTAGTTGGTAAATATTAGTTCATATCCAAGTATTTTGATTACACATGTTAGTTAGTAGAGAATTTAGTGGGTGTTAAGGTGTTCGGGGATCATAACTAATCCAAAAATAATAAGACAATGTTTCTGACACAATTTTGGTGTTCCGGGTAATGTCCGGTTGTTCGGTTAGATACCGTTCCGTTAAAGTGCTTAATTATTCCGTATTATGTCTTTTATATATCTTTTTATAACACTTTTAATTCCTAACACTTAGGAAAACATTCAGGACCATTTAGTCAATTTTCTGCACAAGACTAGTATGTTTACAAGCACATGTAAGTATGACGCAGTAATCAGAAGGCAGTCAAGTAATTCAGCACAGTCATCAAGCACTTTAATTAACATTAATTAATCGTACTGATACATGTAATTATGAGGGTTGTCACATTCTTCCCCTGTTAAGAAAATTCCGTCCCGAAATTTAGCACGTGGTTACTGAGGAAGCTTGTAAGGTTGCGTTGGTTTCCTGGTTTTCCTGGGGTGTCATAGTTTTTTCACTCCATCAACAACATTTTTTCTTCAAAATGAATGGATGCATATATTAAATATATAATTTAGTATATATAAGGGAAGGTTCATTTGAGAAGAAAATTTAATTAAGAAGAAAAAGAATAAAAGGTACAATTGTAGAACATTAAATACTTTTTCATTTATCTCATTTATTATCATCTTTGACTAATTAATTAGTTAAAAAAACTATCATCATTCACACTAATGTTTTTTGACTACATACATCAAAAGTTACCCTACACCTTTCGAAATTTACCCTACACGTGTTGAAATTTATCCTACTCAACCCGTAATTTATCACATACACATTGTAATTTATCATACACTCTAAATTATTTTATTTTATTTTTTTTGAAAAATATATATTTTGAAGATAAGTTACAAATTTTAATGTAGTTAACTATTAAAGAGTAATACTACCAATTAATGATCTTTATAGATTTACTATATTACCCTTATAGTAACATTAAATACTTGGGTAAATTACCTTTTGAGTCCCTATGTTTTATGGGTTTTAACTAGTTGAGTCCAAAAACAAAAAGTTTAACGACCTGAGTCCCTATAAGTATTTTCTTTAACCATTTGAGTCCATTTTTTGGATGTCTGTTAAGTCTGTTGTTAAGTCCCCCCACATGCAATCCACGTGAGGGGTATTTTCGTCCATTTATGCCTATTAACCCATGTATCCCTTTATAAAGCTATCTATTTCATCTTCTTCCACAAAACTAAAAAAACCCTAAATCTTCATCATGATCTCTCCCTTTCATCTTCTTCCACAAAATTAAAAACCCTAAATCTTTCAAATCTTGAGAATCATCAAGTTCTTATTGAAAGTTTGGACTCTGAGCTGTCACACATTGGTCTGTATGCAAGTCGAGATGTAAGAATATCAATTTTCTGTAATCATACATTCATAATTGAAATAATAATTAACCGTGGTTAACGAATGCCTCTACTCTCTGCTTTGTTTTTCTGTAATAGATTTCAGCATGCGAAGAATTGAGCTTTGATTACATGTACAAGGCGCCACCTGGCGAAGGGCGGCAATGCAGATGTGGTACTGTCAATTGAAGGGGCCAAGTGCAGTGATTTCCAGAAGCTAGATTGCGCAATGTCAGATTTAGTTTGTTTTGCTTTTAACGAATTGTAATTCTGGTAGAATTTTACATGTTTCATTCTTGAAGTTTGAGGAAAAACGGGTAGTCGTTAGATTTAAATAAAATTTTGCGTATAATTGATGGATTTTATTTTTTACTTTTTTGACTTATCTATGTCTATTGTTAGGTGCACCAACTAAATCCTTGTCTTGCAGTATCAAAGAACTGTAAGCATGGTGGTACTCATTGTAATGATTGTGCAAGTCCAAGTGGGAAGACTTGGGTTCATGATGAAGATATATGGTTTTTAATTTTGCGGTAGAAGATGAAAGGAAGAGATCATGATGAAGATTTAGGGTTTTTTTAGTTTTGTGGAAGAAGATGAAAGGGATAGCTTTATAAAGGGATACACAAGGGTTAATAGGCATAAATGGATGAAAATACCCCTCACGTGGATTGCACGTGGGGGGACTTAAGAGCAGACTTAACAGACATCCACAAAATGGACTCAAATGGTTAAAGAAAATGCTTATAGGGACTCAAGTCGTTAAACGTTTTGCTTTTGGACTCAACTAGTTAAAACCCATCAAACACGGGGACTCAAAAGGTAATTTACCTTAAATATTTATATTAAATGAAGTAAAATGAAACATTCTTATTGGTTGAAATTTATTCTTTTTTCTTCTTACAAAAAGTTTCTTCTCATTTGAACTCTCCACTAGTATATATATATATATATATATAGAAACGGGTTCAGGAGAGAACGGTGAAAAGTGTGAGAACGGTGAGAACTGATCGTGGCCCAACACGTGGCAGGGGGCGCTAATTGTTATGCGGGGGTACGATTGTCCTTTTATACGTTCCCTCCTTATTCGCGTTATAGATCTCTTTCAAATTAAAACTACAAAGAATTATTGTTAGATGTTCCCACCTTTGCAAACTTACTCAGATCTATGGCGTTTAACGTGGATTCTGTTCGACAAAGTAAAATTCGTTGGCGTTTTCTATTTTTGTTCCAACAAATCATGCAACAGATATGGCGTTTTGTTCTTTTATCATTGTTTCATTGTTTTTTTTTTGTATTAGTATTTTTATAATGTGTTGTATGATTTTCAATAGCGTTATTCAATTATGCAATTTAATCACGTTTTAATTGGTATTTAAACAATTATTAAGAACTGACAATTGGAGTTTTCAATATTAATTTTAATTGTCGTTTACGTTCTAGTATATTTCTTATGTTTTTACGATCATTGGCGTTTTACATCTATTTGATTAACTTTCAATTTTATTTAGTAGTATTTGTGAACATCAGTTTTTACTATTTTGTTAATTTGTGTAAACATCAGTTTTGTTAATTATGGCGTTTTCATTATGATGTTATATTTTGTTAATCATTTATGTTGTTAAGTGTTTTTAATTATTCATCTCATGGCGTTTTTATCATGTCGTTTTTAAATTATGTGTTTATTATGTCTTGTTTATTATTCAATTAATGACGTTTTAATATATAATGTTATTATGAGACATCACTGTGTTTTTCTGATTTTTCTGTTCCTCACTGTGTTTTCTCAGACGAAGTTGCTTCCTCGAGTCAAAGGCTTTGCCCCAAAACAGGATTACCATTTATCATTCCTGACGTTAGTGAAGAAATAAAGCCCACAATGGACATGGTATTCTCAAGCCTCGATAAAGACAAACTCTAAAGGTGTCTTACATATTAAGTATTACTTGTGTACAAGATCTGGTGTGGGTTTTCAGTCAGGAAAATGACTACAAAGACAAACTCTAAAGGTGTCTTACATATTAAGTATTACTTGTGTACGAGATCTGGGTTATACAAGAACAAGAAGGTTGATACGTTGGACCCCAATCAAAAGGAGCGATTAGTGCGATCCAACTTTTCAAAGAGGACTAATTGTGGTGCACTGTTATGTGTACTTTTTGAGGCTGGATCATGGAAGGTGTATAAGTTTGTCGAGGAGCACAATTATGATCTTGTTGAATGTCGTGATAAGCATTTTCTTCCAACTGAACGACACCTCACTCAGCTTCAGAAGCATGTTATACACAGCATGTATAAGCTGAACTTGGGTCCCGTCAAGTCGTTTAATGTTATGAAGACTTGTTTCGGTGGTTTTGAAGTCGTGGGTGCAAGTAAAGTTGAATTTAAGAACTATAAGAGGCAAATTAATTTGTTTATAGGGGAATATGACACTGATATGGTTGTGAGACATTTGAATGAAAAAAAAAACATTCCCAGCCTAATTTCTCATTTGATTACTTCACAGACGAAGAGAATCGTTTGAAGGGACTTTTTTGGTGTGACGATCAAGCCAAACGTAATTACCACGTGTTTGGAGATGTGATTTCATTTGACGCCACGTATCATTCCAACAAGTAATATTTTATAATTCAACTTCTTCTGTTTTTGGCGTTTTATTAGCTTACATGCAATGGCGTTTTATTAGTTTACATGCAATGGCATTTTACTAGTTTACATGCAATGACGTTTTATTAGCTTACATGCAATGGCGTATTATTATTTCAGTTCTCATGGCGTTTTCATATGCAGATACTCTATGGTGTTTGTACTGTTCACTGGTATAGACAATCATCACTGCAATGTTACATTTGGTGCAGCATTATTGGCGTCGGAAACCGCTGATACGTATATTTGGTTGTTGAGAGTTTTTCTAAAAGCTGTTGGTTCTCAACCAAAAGTTGTTGTCACTGACCAAGATCCAGCAATGAAGAAGGCTATTTTTGTTGTATTTGTTGACACGAGGCATCGGATATGCATGTGGCATGAGATACATAAACTTTCTCTAAAGGTTGTTATGCTTTTTTTTACCTTTGGCGTTTAAGGATACACTGCGTTTTAAAATACATGGCGTTCTTTACCTTGTTAGTGTTTTTTTAATTAAGTTTTGTCTTTGTGTAATTTATATGTTTTTTTTATGCATGGCATTTTTGTGTTATACATAGGTTGGTGTTAGGCTATGCAATTCCACCAATTTTAAAGAACTTATTTGTGGTGTTGTGTGGACGGATATTCTCACACCTGAAGAGTTTGAATCAGAATGGGAAGCGGTTATCGCAGAGTTCAATTTAGCAGATAATGACTGGCTATCAGATATTTTTGCACTTAGGGAATCTTGGATCCCTGCCTACTATAGAATGGAGGAGATGTCTGGTCTTATGCGAACGACATCGAGGTCGTAGAGCAAGAATCATTTTTTTTTTGTCAAGTGTGCAATTCAAAAGCTACTCTTGTTGAGTTCATGATGCATTACGAGACTGCAATAGAAGCACAGCGTCAAACACACCAGAAAAATGATCATGAATTGTCACAACCCCCGCCCCCTTATCTGTCCCGGGAACGGGCGGCCGCGAACATTCGTTGTGGTGGTATCATTTTCATTTATTAATTTGACAGCGGAAATTTCATCAGGACCGTAGTTAGGAAATATTTTATTAGAGTAAAACCACCTTATTTAATATTAATAATCACATGGGTAAAACCCAAGTTTCTTATTACAACATTTTTATAAGGTTAAACTTTATTTTATTGAATTTAAAGCATCGTCTTTTAGGTAACTTTTATAGCCACATTTTTCCAAGCCGTCAGTGCTCTCCAGCTGGCTTTTTACTAATTGGCTGTCACATTGTGTTACCTGAAACGCGTTTTAAAAACATTTGTCAGTGGGAAATACTGGTGAGTGAATCCCAATTTAATCAAGAACATTAATTTAAGTTAAACTTAACAATATTGAGGGCGATTACAATGTTTATATCTACACAATTACACATTCAGTACTTGCCACTCGACCGGATCTGTGGCTATGGTCATATCACACATTGGCTAACCCATTGTCCAATTGTGAAGATTATCAAGTAATGTATACAAAACCCCATAATACCGGCAGTAATTGAAGAACTACAAAGACTCAATCACTGCTAAATTTCATTGTAAAATATTTAAGGTTTTGTATAAACAGTTTACAAAAAGGAGATTACTCACATTGCTGTCTTAGATTTTGTGTAAGGGTTTCCTGAGAATAATCTATAAATTACACAAATGCACACATGTTAGTATAATAACCCATTTTAACATTAGTAATACCCTCCCCGAGACGGTATTCCAACGACTACGTCAGGCAGAACCACGACAGTCGTTACGGAACCCTAGATCAATCGGGCAGCGTATCTAATATGTATCCAGGGGTTATGATACTTACAACGGAGCAGAACTTCGTTATTTAGGGGGGTATAATACCCGACTATAATGCCTACACTTAAATTTTGAGAGAAAGAAAGAAACTTTGAACGAATTCGACTGAAGGCCAAGCAAATCAATTTATAGGGCCTTATCTGGGTTTTCTCCTGGCCTGCGTAAAATAAGAATACGGGCTACGCGGCCCGCGTCAAAGGGGTCAACGGCGTAGCTTTGAGGTGTCACCACCCTAGCTTCGCCACGTGTCGCCATGTGGCGGCTTCCGGAGGAGGGCGGGTGGCCAGCCTTTTCGCGGCCCGCGTCAACTAACGGGGTGGCTTACGCGGCCCGCCTAAACTCAAAAATCAGGTTTTACCTTTTACCTTTAAACGGCCCGCGTAAGTGTTGGGGTGGGGTTTACGCGGCCCGCCTCAACTTAAATTTTCTTGTTTTTTATTTATTTTTAATGCTATATTGTATTTCGGCTCGGTTTTCACGTACGGGATGTATTTAAAGACATATAGAGATATTTTAAAATATTTTGGGGTGTCGGAAAAATATTCGAGGGTGTCGGTTTTCTTGAGGATTGTTACATCCTCCCCACCTTGTTTTAAATCTCGTCCTCAAGATTTGGGCTACGATATCTTCTTGGATTTGCGTCACATCTTTTAATGGGTTATCAAGGTGTCTGGGATAAGATCAAAAGATAAAGATATCATAGAATAATTGGAATTCAATGGCCTCAAAACTTAGTTTCAGGAATTGATGTTAACTGAATGAAATGATACCATTATCAAGATGACTAAGTTTCACAATTTAAAAGAGAGATTTGATAGGCATATAATTCGAAATGACTTGTAGAAACAATAGGATTCAATTGCAGAAAAGAACTTACTTTGATCATCAATGGAGGGAGATTCTGAATCAATAATCTCAATTTGTGAATGGAAGTATGAAAAATGATTTGCCAATAATCAAATCAGAAATCAGTGATGTTTATTTAAATGGCAAGGATACACCGGACAATACAATAGAATTTAGTGTATCTAGGTCTTAATACATAATTGTATCAAGAATACTTGAATGATGAGTCAAACGAATGATGCATGATTAGGATTTACTATTAGCACAGGTTATAAATTTATACAGACACCGCAAGGTGTTGTAATGACTGAAAGAATTCAAAGATTACGGTGACTGACAAATTCACTGTTTTCAAATTTAACTGAAAGTCTCAAGAAAGCGAATCTGGATATTTCAAAAGATGAATAAAATAATAAATGAATATTGTAGAATCAATTCAAATATGAAAGAAATGTTGGAGGTATGTTGGAATAAGAATTTAGGTACTTTTATCTTAACACAAAATTGTATTAAGACTGGTTTAGGATAATGAATCAATAAATAGATAAATTCGTACCTCGGTGTGAAAATGAAATGAGTTCAAATTTCAAAGAAATCGCTACCGCAAGGGGTTGTGTTTTAACAAATGATATATTGAAATTGAAGGCTTTAAACAAGTTTACTATGATTCAAACAATGAGATTACCTCAAATATGATGATCTCAATTCATCATATGGGATTTTGAATTGAATATATATTGTGAACATGTTCAAACAATTGAGCTTGGTTTGGACATATTCTAACAATGGATATATGTATTGACAAGAAATGGTTACAATACAAATCCGATATGTATCTTTGAAAAGAAAAGGAGTTTTTCCAAGAAATTTTTTGACTCGATTATCAAAAGTCAGCATTTTAAAATCAGAGGGGGGGGGGGGGGAATTTATCAAAATGAATATAGCAAAAATATTT
This sequence comes from Helianthus tuberosus, assembly GCA_030545235.1. Taxonomy (NCBI): domain Eukaryota; kingdom Viridiplantae; phylum Streptophyta; class Magnoliopsida; order Asterales; family Asteraceae; genus Helianthus; species Helianthus tuberosus. The sequence goes on along the minus strand of CM060396.1, from coordinate 187,223,929 downwards.
ATTAAAACTCGTGAGTAGATGATCTTTTTGAAGTAAATTCACATGTATAACAAACAATGTACGTACAATATAGGAATCTGTCAAGAGATGAAACAAATAAGAGTTGACTCTATAAAAGAAAAACAAAGACCTTTTATTGATGAAGTTTTGTTCGGAATCAAAAGTCGACTAATACTTAAGAGCAGACAAAATATAAGGGTGCTTATTTTAAAAGTTACTATGGTTTCTGGTGTTTATGCGTTCTCCTTAACTTCATCTGGGTTTCTGTTCTTGTTGTCGGGAGCCTTAGATAGTTTTGGGCAGTAGCGACGGAAGTGGCCTGGATCTCCACATTTGTAACATACGTTAGTTTCCCTTTTCCTTCTACATTCTTCTTCTACATGTCCAGCTTTCTTGCAGAAGTTACAACGAAGTGACTTCTTAAAATAACGTTCTCTGGCGTGCTTTTTGCTGTTGTTGGTAGGTTGTGCGATTTCTGGTTTCATTCCTTTGTCCTTGGAGGATTTGTTAGAGTAGAATTCCTTATAAGAGTAGTCGTAGGTTGTGGTTTTCTTTCGTTTGGAAGATGGAGTTTTGGTACGAATATCATGACTTCCGTTGATACTAGGGCTAGGTATGAAGTGATGGGTATGCTTACAATGTATAGTAGAATTCTCGTTTATAGGCACAGAAATTTTAATAGCTTCAATGATCGAAGGTATGGCATTCGATATTCCTTGAGCTATTATATTTTCTATAGTGTTTCTATCAAAAGAGTTTCCATTACTATTTTCAATTTCTTGATCACATGCCATTTCATTCGACATCTGTATTATAACATGTTCAGATATAATTATCATAGAATTAAGCAATTATACAAGCATATTTTGTTTATCACCATTATGGTCATAGCTATCAGTATTATGCGATGATAATTATATATATTTTAAGGTAACAAATATAAATGTTATATCTTAACATTTTCTCTTACTATATATCTTATCAAAATATAAGGAAAACATATATCTTATATGTGTTGTTTCTTCCTTGATGTAATAGCTCTTGTATTTACTCGTATTTCCAAGGCTTATGGCTAGATAGGTATATAAAGATAAAAGCTTTATATGAAATGATGAGATTTTCCGTCTTTGACCCATTTATTGTTTTTCAAGAGGTTGTGCTAATACGGACATCCTTTGAATTAAGGCTGGGCATCAAAATAGATCTTAAGTAAACATGTAGGTTGGTTTCTTCTGTTATATAAAAGCTCGTCTTTCTACAGAAGACATTTGATTCTTATATTATATATATTATCAAGAAAATTATATCTTGTATATATATATGTATAAATATAAAGTTTTAAAATTTCCTTTATAATACCAACTTATAAAAAATATCCAGTTACATAATTAATTGTATTAGTTATCCTGTTTATTCTCATAAATTTGTTTATTCCTTGATATTAATCAGATGAATTTCTATCAAATTTATTGAAAATAATATTTTAGAATAAAAAGAAAATTTGTCAAAAGGAATAAATTTAATGGAGATATCTTTTTTTCTGGATTCTTTTTAGAGTAATTTAATTTTGACAGGTTGACTAAATTTTGGTTATAACATATTTATAATTTAATTCAAATTCTACTTATTTAATATTCGTAATAACCAATATAAAGTCTGGTGTTTCTAAATTCGATTCTTAATATATTAAGAAATATTAAGAATGAAGTATATTATCATAATATATATACATATGAATTAAATTTAAGAAATAAATCAAACTTATCAAATGGTAAAAAGTGTTTCCTTTAGAAATATATGTATATATATTTTAAATCATATTGTTATACCGTAATAAATATTTTTGTACATATTTTATTTTATGTATGAAATATTATTTATAATATGTATACAAGTCGTATATATAAAATATACATACATTTGATTTATAAATAAGTTTTAAGTTATTTCCTGTTGATACATAGGTATTATGTATTACAATCATTTAATTACACAATATCAAGTTATTGTATGTATTCTGGTTTCATAAATACTGTTTTATAAAATCTTTTCTAATATAACTTTGTTCAATCAGGGCCAAATATTTTATTTTTCCAAAAATATTATTACTATTATTAGTTTAATTCAAAATAGAATTTAATAATATAAATAATGATGATAATAACAGCATATTTTAAAGATTCTTCTTTAGAGAGCATGTGTATATAATTTTTTTTAATGGCGAACATTGCGACTTATATATATATATATATGTATTTATTACAAACTACAACTGGAATTCAAAATATACTAGTGATTATGCATCCGTAACTTATTTTAGTTTACCTAGGTTATAGGGGTATTAGGCTTAACATGCTTTTATGTAAGGTTTATTCTATCTCCTGTCTCTACTAAGTTGTTATCTAATGGGCGAAGTTCATTTAAAGTTTCTAGCTCATAGGTGGCATGGGTGCTGGTACTGGTTTGGCGATTCAACTATTTAATATAAGTTAATATTTACTGCTGTAGTGGCTAACATATGAAGATTTACCCATTGTTCATCTAATTCATCTTCCCATGGTAGGTTAATGCCTGTTTCCTGAGTTGGTGTATTTATTTCCTTATGGATTATCACTTCCTTTGGTTGTGACTTCTTTATTTTCTCTTGACTTTTTCTAATAATCCTACTTCTTTTCTTAGTGGTAAATGATTTCTCAGACTGCGCCTTACGAATGAATATTCCTTCCTTAGTATCTGCTGAGTATCCTGATGGATTTGGTTGAAATGAGGTTCCCTTATCTTTTGGTGAACTATCTAATTGACGATAGATGTCCGAAATTCTTTGCTTACCCATACTGTAGACTAACAAATAGTCAAATAACATAAAACACATAATTACATAAATTATTTCCTAACACAGAATTTAAAACTTAAGTGACAGCAGAACACTTCTTTGGCTTGAACCAGTGGCATGGCTCTGATACCACCTTCTGTCACAACCCCGCCCCCTTATCTGTCCCGTGAACGGGCGGCCGCGAACATTCGTTGTGGTGGTATCATTTTCATTTATTAATTTGGCAGCGGAAATTTCATCAGGACCGTAGTTAGGAAATATTTTATCAGAGTAAAACCACCTTATTTAATATTAATAATCACATGGGTAAAATCCAAGTTTCTTATTACAACATTTTTATAAGGTTAAACTTTATTTTATTGAATTTAAAACATCGTCTTTTAGGTAACTTTTATAGCCACATTTTTCCAAGCCGTCAGTGCTCTCCAGCTGGCTTTTTACTAATTGGCTGTCACATTGTGTTACCTGAAACGCATTTTAAAAACATTTGTCAGTGGGAAATACTGGTGAGTGAATCCCAATTTAATCAAGAACATTAATTTAAGTTAAACTTAACAATATTGAGGGCGATTACAATGTTTATATCTACACAATTACACATTCAGTACTTGCCACTCGACCGGATCTGTGGCTATGGTCATATCACACATTGGCTAACCCATTGTCCAATTGTGAAGATTATCAAGTAATGTATACAAAACCCCATAATACCGGCAGTAATTGAAGAACTACAAAAACTCAATCACTGCTAAATTGCATTGTAAATTATTTAAGGTTTTGTATAAACAGTTTACAAAAAGGAGATTACTCACATTGCTGTCTTAGATTGTGTGTAAGGGTTTCCTGAGAATAATCTATAAATTACACAAATGCACGCGTGTTAGTATAATAACCCATTTTAACATTAGTAATACCCTCCCCGAGACGGTATTCCAACGACTACGTCGGGCAGAACCACGACAGCCGTTACGGAACCCTAGATCAATCGGGCAGCGTATCTAATACGTATCCAGGGGTTATGATACTTACAACGGAGCAGAACTTCGTTATTTAGGGGGTATAATACCCGACTATAATGCCTACACTTAAATTTTGAGAGAAAGAAAGAAACTTTGAACGAATTCGACTGAAGGCCAAGCAAATCAATTTATAGGGCCTGATCTGGGTTTTCTCGCGGCCCGCGTAAAACAAGAATACAGGCTACGCGGCCCGCGTCAAAGGGGTCAACGGCGTAGCTTTGAGGTGTCACCACCCTAGCTTCGCCATGTGGCGGCTTCCGGAGGAGGGAGGGTGGCCAGCCTTTTCGCGGCCCGCGTCAACTAACGGGGTGGCTTACGCGGCCCGCCTAAACTCAAAAATCAGGTTTTACCTTTTACCTTTAAACGGCCCGCGTAAGTGTTGGGGTGGGGTTTACGCGGCCCGCCTCAACTTAAATTTTCTTGTTTTTTTATTTATTTTTGATGCTATATTGTATTTCGGCTCGGTTTTCACGTACGGGGTGTATTTAAAGACATATAGAGATATTTTAAAATATTTTGGGGTGTCGGAAAAATATTCGAGGGTGTCGGTTTTCTTGAGGATTGTTAGATGAATCTCGATACAAAAGACCCCAGTTGAAGAGTAATTACCAATTGTTGGAAGGGCAAGCTGTTGACATATACACAAAAAGTATTTTTTGTGACGTTCAAGCTGAGCTTATTGGAGTTGCGGATTGCATAAATCAACGTTACGAAGATCAGCCTGATGGGTTTGTTAAGTTTTACACAAATGACTTTCAACAGCCTTGTACATCTTTATTTGAGGTAAATAATGGCGTTTTGTTTTTATGGCGTTTTCTGTTAATGGCGTTTTATCATATGCAATGTGTTTTTTTTATTTTTTTAGACAAACATTCTCTGCATGGCGTTATAGAGGTATTGTTTTTGGTGTTTTTCAGGTAATGTTCCGTAAGTCAGATTGCATTTGCAGTTGCTCATGCATGCGTTTTGAACAGTTTGGTTTGCTATGTAGACATATATTCTATGTTTTGAGAATTATGGACATTAGGGAATTTCCAAAACAATACATTCTGAATAGATGGTGCAAAGAGGCTTCCCCAAACTGCTCTCCTGAATACTCAATTAGTCGTGAATATATGACCGAGCTTGATCCTGATGTGCAAACTATGATGCGAGATATTATTTTTTCAACGAAATATACTTTGAACCGTTTATCTGGTAATAAAGAGGAGCTATCCTTATACAAGGACCATGTTCAATCTTATATGAAGAAGGTTCAAGATATGCAGATTGTTGCTCTTTCCGCTAGTACTAGGGATAGATTTGCCGAGATAACCGGTCAATATAAAAACGACAAGAATCCGATAAGAGTCCCTGTTGGGTATAAATCCAAAGGTTCTGGTTCTCGGAAGCGCCTGAAATCTAAACAGGAGATAGCAATCGACAAAAAGAAATCAAAGTCGAAACCCGGGGCCAAAGAAAGACAGTGTCAGAACTGCAAAGGCTATGGACACTACGCATCGACATGCAAACAGGCCGTAATTAAAAGATCGACAAGGTCTTCGAGAGCTAGTGAAGAGTAGGTTGGCGTTTTGTATTTTTCATTCTTACAGAACACACACAGATGGTCTTTAAGAGCCAGTGTAGAGTAGTTTGACGTTTTGTATATTTCAATCCTATAGAACACAGACAGATCTCAGTTTGGCGTTTTACATCATTTTTATACATCATTTTTTCCATCTTTTTTTTCTACCTATTTGTTCATAACATGCTACTTCGAAGTTACATAACAAACAATATAACATCGGACAAGCAAATCAAACGCAAAAAAAAAAAAAAAAAACAACAACAACAACAACGCCACTAAATAAAACTACCATAAACTTCTAATTTTGGTCATGCTAAACTCAATAATGTTTTACTGAACGAGATGGATAACATTGTTAATCCTTAGTAAAGAAAGATGTCTAACAATGTTATCCATCCCATTTAGCTAAACTTTATTGAGAACAAAAACTGAATCTCCATGAAATGGCGTTTTTGAACTTTTGTGGTTTTTGTATGTTTTGGAGTTTATATTGGGGATCTTGCTCATTACATAGAGCGAAAGTTTATGGAGAAAATAGTGTATATCAAAGAAACATGGATTGGAATCTTTGATATTTGGGTTTTTTTGGCGTTTCTAAGATGAATGGTATAGAGGAAAATATAGGTTTTGGGGTTTTGGGGTGGATTTTAGTAGTTCAGAGAGTTTTTTTATATAGGAAGTTTTTGGCGCAATTTTTATTACAGTAAATGCTAGTAATTAAGTTCCGTCGTTTCAGTATTATTTGTTCAGCTTTATCGGTTAAAAACAAAGTTTGGCGTTTTATATCTAATGGCGTTTATATTATGATGATGTATGCTATGTGTGTTAAGGCGGGATTTTAATAGCGTGAGTTTGGCGTTTTGTGTAGAGAAGTCAAAAGACCCTTTTACCCTTAATGGAACGCGCCAGATTAATAAAAGTGATTTTATTTACGAACGCCACCGCGTCATCTAGTCCATAGATTGTTTTGATCTGACGATCCATAAGCGTTCTCTCCGTTCTCACACTTTTGGACATTTTCTCTAAATCCTGACCATATATATATATAAGCTTATAAAAACCTTTCGGACCCTTTGAAAATTTGGGCCTCATGCGACGGCATGGGTTGGCCGGCCCTGGATTCGAGCCAAGTCAGGGCAAGCCCAAGCTCGACTCGGCTCGGCTTGGATTTTAAACCGAGCTGGAAATCTTAGCTCGAGCTCAGCTCAGTTAGACTCGAATTTAAAAATAAACATTAATACATAGCTTACATAATTTCAATAGTCTAAAATATATATTAATGGTTCAAAAGCACATATTCAGAATTAGTTTAACCTATTACGTTACAAGGCAAAATCATGTTTAATCAAGTACGATATAAGTTCATTAGCATCATAATCAAAACCCAAATATATCATAGAATATCTGACCGCACTTCTAAATACCTGCAAATAATATCCAATTTTCTATAATATATTATATGTATATTAAAATAAAGCATAGTTTCAAACCGACTATATTAAGCGAATTTCGAGACACGATCCTTTAAAAAGAGTATTTCCAAATAAAAAGTGATATATTACTAAATGGTGGAACTTTTGTTAGAAATCTCAATTAAATTTTTAAAATTATAAATCATCTAACAAATACTTAAATTAAGGATATGGCTGCATAAAATATGTACAAAGAGTATTTCCAAATAAAAAGGGATATGTTACTAAATGGTGGAACTTTTATTAGAAATCTCAATTAAATTTTTAAAATTATAAATCAGCTAACAAATACTGAAATTAAGGATAGGGCTGCAAACGGACCGAATGTTTAGCGAACAAGCGGGAAGTTCGTTTACATTCGTCGTTCAATTGTTTTTATGAACGTTCAGTATGTGTTCGTGAACATTCGTTTATGTTGTTAATTAAAGATTTTTGTGCATTTATTTATGTTATCTAAACTTTTTATATTCTTTAATTCTTATTTATTTTATTATCCGAACAAATAAAATAGGATACCCTATTCCCACCTTATTTACGGAACATTTACTTTTTCTTCTCAGTATTCACATCAACAACTACTATCAACTTCCGTTCCGCGATTAGGGTTTCAGGGTCCGGAGCCGCTCCCTCCCGCTATCCTCCTCTAGCCTCTGTCGCCTTCGCCAATTTATTTATGTTTGTGAACCACTCGTGAATACGTTTATTTCCCTAATGAACGAACACGAACATAAGATCAGCTCGTTCGGTAATTGTTCATAAACCGTTCTTGAAAACATTATTTCCTTAACGAACGAACCAGGCCTTATTCATGTACGTTCGGTTCGCTTATAACCCTAATTAATGACATAAACAAACACATAAAATTAAGGTAATCACAGGATTCACAAATTTGCATAATTTAGACTAGAAAGGAAAAAAGTGACAACAACAACACCGTACCCAGTAAATTTCACAAATAGCAAAACTATTGGTAAGGACTGTGAAGGGTGGGATGTAGACAAACTTACCTCTATCCACATGGATAGAGATGTTGCTTCCAAAAAGACCTCCGGTTTGAAACCAAACAGCATGAAAACAATCCAAATTATAGATATAGCAATAGAAATCTACCAGTCATAAAATAAGTGGTGACAAAGTAACTAGGTCTCTATGTGAACCGAACGTTCATGAACAGTTCGTGAACTATTCGACAGAAAGTTCGTTTATTTAAATAAACCAATAAAAAATGATCAATTTTTTTGGTTAATTTGACTAAACGAATAAACATGAACACACGTTTTGTTCATTATTTATGTTCATGAACGTCCGTTTATGTTCATTGATGTTTGTTTATGTTCATTCCCTTATGTAAGTTTGTTTAAAATTTAAACAAATACATAAGTAGTTATACTTATATAAATATAAACATAAAATAGCTTTCTAACTATTTATATAGATACAAATAATTAGTAATTGGGCTTTCTAATAATAAAAACGCGTATTCTAATGGAACGTAGCGTAATTGATCAACTTTATATAGAAAAAATAATTACTCAATTGAATCATGTACATTGAAACCACTAATTAGGTGTTTTTTTTTATAAACTGTGTTGTATTAGCCTTTCGTTTTTGTTCATTAATGTTAATTTACGTTTGTTAAATTATGTTCCTATGTATTCGTTTATCTTTGTTCAATTAAGTTCGTTTAAGTTTCTTTATGTTCATTTACGTTTCGTTTAGGTTTCAAATGATCGAACATGAACAAAAAAAATTGTTCGATTATATGTTCGTTTTCGTGTTCGTCTAAAGTTAAATGAACGAACATGAACATGCATCTGTCCGTGTTCGTGCGGTTCATTTACAGACCTAATAACATAGTACAATAGAAACATATATAACATCCGAATCCACTCATACCAATTCAATTCAATTTGGGTCTTCATCTACTCTTACAATCCACACAAAGGCTTCCACAGCACTATAACCGGCGTCGTCATCTCCCTCTTCTTCACATGCCTAAACCATATCAATCTCATCTCCTTAATCATACTTGATATACTAACCACCCCTAGCCTTTTCCTAAAAACCTCATTTATCATAGGTCTAGCCTTGTGTAACACCCCAAAAACCTGGTTCGATAATCAAACCACGCTAATATTAAAGAGCGAGTAAAGTACCATTAGTGGTAAAAGTTAACCCGTAAACAAAATAACTAGGAACAAATTAATCTAGTTAGTAACATGTAAATAAGTAATAAAACGATGAGTTGTAGCCTTATATAAATAAAGTCACAAACTAGAGGGGCCAAAAAGGAAAAGGAGTGAAACTTAGGTTTATTAATAAACAATATAAAACATAACACACATTAAGTGTGTGTGAGACTAAGGATCAGAGAAGAAGAACAAGGAAAAAACCCTTGTTCAACTTTAATCCATCAAATTGGAGGATGAATTAGGGCCAAATCACATGCATGAACATAAATCCGTGATCATCTAAGCTTGGAGATCATAAGGTATGCTGTAATTTATGATTTGGCAATGATAAGTATGTGGATGAACTTGAAGGTGAGAACTTTGAGTTCAATATTTTAAGTAGTATGATGAAATTGATGATGTATTTATGTTTATGATCATCATACTAGTTAGTATTTGAGAAATACTTGAATAAATTTGAGACTAGATCAAGTGTTCATACATGACATGAAATGGGTTTTGTATGAAATGATGAAATTTATGTATTATTGATGTTAATAGGTGCTTGAAACCATCATATCTACTAGTTTGTATGGAGAATTTGATTATATTAGGTGTTCGGATGAATGTCTAGCAATATAATGAAATGGGTTTTTACATAGAGATGAAAACCCTTAGTTCTGGCATGATAACTGGATGAACTAGTATTGATAATTCAAAGTTAAGTTAACTTGATGTTAACTATTACATGAACTTGTTAAAGTGAAAGAAATGATACGAACTTGGTTAGGAATTTACTTAAAATGGTGGCCTAAAAATAATGCCTACCAAGTATTTGATGAAATGCCTAAATGAGTTTGTTGAACTTAATTGTGCATTTGCATATGTTAATAGGCAGTTAACTTTTAAAAGTCAAGCTGACCTATAATAGGATCAAATGGTAATTTTGATATAAAGTCCGTAAGGTGGAATAGTCGTGATAAATGATGACTAATCTAACCATCTTGCAAATGATAAATGGTAGTTTGACGCTTGACAAGCTAGGTGGAAGCTTGGGAAGAAGCGGGTCAAGAAGATCAAATACGCGGGAAAAACATAATCGGATACAAGGTAAGTAAAGCTTACATATTTTAAGTAGAACATCTACTTATGTAATGGTTAATAACAAAGTGATCTAGTATTTGAAATGAGTCTTTGATATATGACGTTCCGACGCGAACCAATACGGATCGGAACAAGTAAAAATGGTAAGAAACCATATTTGATGGTAAAAAGGGTAAAACGGTAATTTGGTCACGTGTTGACGAATAAACAATAAGTTTTGAAAAGTTACCTTAAGGTGTAAGCCATAATGGGTACAATGGTAATCTGGTCACGTGTTGACGAATAAATAATGAGTTTTGAAAAGACACCCTATGGCATAAGCCATAATGGGCACACGAATAGAGAAACAACTTTTTAAATAATATGATCACATGGTGTAAACCGTAACGGGCCAAATGTGTAACATCCCGAAAATATAAATTCTTAAAGTTGCAATTAGATTGCAAATAAATTAGTAAAATAAACTAACTAGGAATGACACTAACCTAGTTAGTTGATGACTTATGTGTAGTTAAAGACATAAAAACAAACTAAAAGGAATATAGAGGGGCCAAACTTGTTAAAACTGAAATTTGATTTAATTAAAACAAATAAACAAACACCAAACACACAACAATTGTGTGTGTTCGGTCGACACAAGCAGGGGGCGACCAGGAGAAGAACACCAACCCTAGTTCTTGTCTAAAATTCACAAATTGAAGGTCAAGATCAGCCCCAAAATGAAAATCAAACATAGATTACTGATCCTCATTGTAAGGGGCTTGTAAGGTATGTAAAATTCTATGAAAATTCTCTGTTTGAAATTCTTATGAATTTGGGAGATTCAAAATTTGATGATGCATGTATGTGATTTGGTTAGATTAGGGATAATATAGTGTCTAGAAGTGAAACCTAGACAACTACATGTGAAATCATGTCCAAATTCAGGAAATTCCATGAACACATTGAAGGTGGGTTGTGGGTTTTACAAGATGATGATGAACACTAGGGTTTAGAATGATTATTCTAGTGTAATTTGATCATAGAAAGTGATTTCAGAAAAGTATGATGTTTAAATGCTATATGAAGGCTTTATTGATGTTAAGTTAGCTAATTAGCAAGCTATGAACTTGAATATGAAAGATATAAAAAAATTCTGCCCTTATAGTGTTTGTTGAAATGCCTCAAAGAAGGCTTGAAACTGAATTGTTAAGTTAAAAACGCATAATCATGATGTATGACAAAATGTGCGTTATGTATGTGAAACTAAGAGTTCTAAACATAAAGTGATTGAACTCTATAGGAAAGGAAGCCGGGGCATCTAGCGGGCAAACCGGTGTGGACGCACGTTTGAAGGGCTTGCTTTAAAGGTATGTAACTTGACCCGTTACATTAAATAAATTTTGATAATTATCATATGTGTAGTTAGATTGTGTATCAAAAGTTGAGTTGGATTAAAGTGATGATATTCGCTATGTTGAATTATAAGCCAAGAATTTGGTTAGACCTCGTTGGTAGTCATCAAAAAGGAGGATTCCTTAGATGAGCCAAACGGGTCAAATAACCAAGTAAGGCATGGTAGTACATTGTAGCATGGATACTTGGTCTCTTGTTGTTATTGATAAATGACATATTAGAATACAAGGCTTAAACATGTTGGTTTGTATGATTGAAATCCGAGAATTTGATTCAAGTAAACAAACAAAATCAAACCAACCATAACTTTCCAGCATCTACCGTAAATTACGGTATATACCGTAATTTACGGTAGAGATCAAAAGTTTACGGTGGGTTTCATCTGTGTTACGGTGGAACCATAATCTTCCAGAAGCCACCGTAACTTACGGTATATACCGTAAGTTACGGTAGAGCTATAGAACTTATGTTAAATTTGGTATTTCCTTGTTCAATCGAATCCGTTTTAGACGTAGTTTCGAATATGTATTATTTCTAACTATTCTAATACTAATGTTTAGTGTAAACATTTCAGTTTTTAGGTATTCAAAGATCACGGATGACGGTCAAGCTATCTTTTGAAGAACCGAACACAACTTTTGAAGCTTCCGCATAAATCAATTCTGTTTAAACAAAGTTATAATGTAAATCTTTTGCTAAACAACTTATGGATGTTTTAATTAGTCGGTAGTTGGCTAATGCTTGTTACTTTAAAACATTGTTCTTTTGAAACTTATGTTTTAATTGGGTCATCTCTGATATAAATCATATGAACTATTGTTAAATTCGAATAGAAATTTTAAGGGTGTTACAAAATGGGTGAGATGGTAAATAAATACCATCTCACAATACATAATGTTTGGTCATCCTAACGCAATAAGAGTAAGTCAAGAGGTGGGTAAAATGGTCATTTAGACCAAACGAGTCAAATGGTGATGTTATCACCATTGACAATAATGACTAATGTTGCTTGTCGAGTTTTGTGCTCACAGGAAGAATAGCGTATGGCTTGCATTGCTTTTAGTTAGTAACTAATAATGTAAGGTATTAAAACGGGTCAATGCTTTGACCCGAGCCAGGTATGTGTAATGTGTCATTTTCGTAAAAATGTCAAATTCGATGGTAGAATAGTAGTATAATGAATTTCTCTATCATAATCCATCACAATTGAAGTTGTGATGATAGATGAATAAAGATCATTAAGAGGGAATAAAAGATATGAAGAGTTGTGGATAATTTAAGCTTAAAGTGCTTAAATCTCATAACGGGTCAAAATAATAATGCGTATAAACCCGGTAATGGTTGTGTAAATCATAAAATTTATGAATCTGGGTTAAAGATTAGGGGTTAATAATGTAGGCAAATGTATTACGATCAATTAGAAAAAAAGTTTCAAGCTAAACGGACGAATATCGGAGAAGTTACGCAGCATTTACTAAAAAGAAAAAAATGACCAAGTTCTGTAACCCAGACTTGTTAAATATATATCTGGGTTATCAGTTGCCATAACCCAGACAAGTTATTTGGTCATCTGGGTTATCAGTTACCATAACCCATACGAGTTATCTGGTCATCTGGGTTATCAGTTGCCATAACCCAGACAAGTTATCTGGTCATCTGGTTTATCAGTCGCCATAACCCATACGAGTTATCTGGTCATCTGGGTTATCAGTTACTTTTAAGGCATAACGCAGACGAGTTACCTGGTCATCGTATTGAGCTTTCAGGCTTAGCTAGATTAGTTATAGAGTTCATATAACTAACGTATATCACAATTTATGATATGTAGATAATAATTGGAGTCCCGGATGACAATCAAGCTCAACAAAAAACCGAACACGACCAAATTAAAGCTTCCGCACTTTGTTTTGTTATTACGAAACGAATAAATGATAATACGTTGAATTGTTTAATTTTTTATAAAGTTTTAATAAACTCATGAGTTAATTGCCAAAATCGTCCCTGTTGTTTGGTTAGGTTTGCCATTTTCGTCCAAAATGACACTTTTGTACCAAATTGCCCCCAACGTTTGTAACTTTTTGCCATTTTCATCCAAACCACTAACTTAGTTTATTTTTTCTGTTAAGTTGAGAATATTTGGATGAAACTGGCAAATATAAAACCACAGAGACGATTTTGACAATTTACTCAAACTCTTTTAAATTTCTTTTACTTAATTAATTTTGTTACATATATAATAAAAAAGAATATATATGCAATTTTTATATGAAAAAAAATAATAGCATTGTCACATGATTTTTATAAATTTTCATCCAACCACTAACTAAGTTAATTTTTCTATTAAGGGGAAGGATGTTTATAAACTAAGACAGAAATTAATTTCTATTTTTTTTATATAAATCAGTTTTATAAAAATAAAATCTACTTAAACCTCTAAATTTTATAAAACTAAAATGCTGGTGACCTTATTGAAAAAGGTCAAATAAAAAAATCTTATCATATGTACCAAGTTTGTAATTCATCTTCTACTCTTTTAAATTCGCTCATAAGGAAAAACATAAGCCAGTGCCCCCTATCAAACAACGTATCGTTACCAAACCTTAAAATTACCCACCAAATTGTAGTTATAATGCTATGAACCAAAAGTTTCTTTGCTCAAGCCACTCAGAATAAGTACTAGTTAGTTACCCTCATAATCTTAATTAAATAAATATTTTATTTCTACCAACATATTTCCTAGGTGCTCAACACATTTAAAAAATATGTAACGTTTTACAATTTTTTTCTATCTCTACAACTGATAAATACTAAAAGTTGTAATCGATTGTTATGTATTGCACACCAATGACGTTTTCTCTTTATAAAACTGATTTATATAAAGAAGCCTTCACCTTAACAGAAAAAATAAACTGAGTTAGTGATTTGGATGAAAATTTATAAAAATTATGTGACAAAACTATTAATTTTTTTTTCTAAAAACTCCATGTATATTCTTTTTTTATTATATATGTAACAAAAATAATTAAATAAAATAAATTAAAAAGGGTTTGAGTAAATTGCCAAAATCGTCCCTGTGGTTTTATATTTGCCAGTTTCATCCAAATATCCTCAACTTAACAGAAAAAATAAACTAAGTTAGTGGTTTAGATGAAAATGGCAAAAAATTACAAACGTTGGGGGCAATTTGGTACAAAAGTGTCATTTTGGACGAAAATGGCAAACGTGCCCAAACCTCAGGGACGATTTTGGCAATTAACTCTAAAGTCATTTTATCGTACAAATGTATAATCTTATATAAATTCTTTTATATGCGAAATATCGTAAAATTTCGATTTATTAATTAAGGGCGTTACACCTTGTGTACCACACATCTACCGTAACATTCTTGTCTCTGCTACCTCCATTTTACACTTGTGTCTTTTGATGCCCAACAATCTGTTTCGCAGTTCTAATTACGACTTTATAAAATTTCCTTCTAATTTTGTTAGGAAACCTCCTGTCACGTAACTAAGACAAAAAAAAATATATAAAAAAAAAAGTCAAAATAACTAAAATTAGGAAAAGTCTTCACTATCCCAATTGATGTATTGGGGTCCGACACCTGGCCAAACCGCGCACTCGACACATGATTGGGCAAACTTTTTTAGAGGCTGCAAATTGACTCTTGTTATACACTTTTTGTCATGGGCCCTTTTTCCACTCGTCTAAATAGTAAATGCTTCCAACATTTGAATACTATTGAACTCTTTATCAACTTGTTACGTGTGTTTAGTTTGAAAAAGTCTTCAAAGTTCAACTTGAAAACTACTATAAATAGTCCCCACTAGAATTAAAGTCGATCAAATCATATACTACACACATACAACAATGAGCAACTGGAAGCTTTTTTTCACTCTAATCATTCTTCATGCTCATGCCACTCAAATCTTTTCACAACCTATAGTCTTTAGTGAATACATAGGTGCCAACTTTGCAAATGTTAGGTTTTCTGATGTACCCATAAACCCTAATATCCAGGTCCATTTCATTCTCTCATTCGCTATCGACTTCACTTCCGGACCGTCCCCAAAACCAACAAACGGTAAGTTTAACGTGTTTTGGGACGCCGAAAACCTCAGCCCATCTCAAGTTCTTTCGATCAAACGCCAACATCCGAATGTAAAAGTAGCTTTAAGCATTGGAGGTGATAGTGTGAGCGATAAGTCGGTTAACTTCACTGCTTTTTCTATTGATTCGTGGGTATCTAACGCTGTTTCTTCACTCACTAGTGTTATCAAACAGTATCATTTAGATGGAATCGATATCGACTATGAACATTTTCATGCTACACCTAACATCTTTGCAGAGTGCATAGGTCAGCTTGTGAAGAGTCTTAAACAAAACCGAGTCATTTCGTTTGCTTCAATCGCGCCGTTTGATGATGGTGATGTTCAGCGTCATTACATGGCGTTATGGAGGAGTTATGCGCGTGTTTTCGACTATGTTAACTTCCAGTTTTATGCATATGATAGGGGTACCACAGTGGCTCAGTTTCTGAGCCATTTTAATGCACAGTTGTCTAACTATCAAGGTGGTAAGGTGTTGGTTAGCTTTAGCACGGATACGAGTGGCGGTTTGAAGCCTGAAAATGGGTTCTTTACAGCCTGCGAGAGGCTCAGGAGCCAGCGGAAACTTAATGGTATATTTGTTTGGTCTGCTGATGACTCGAAAGCGAATGGATTTAGGCACGAGAGGGAAGCACAGGCGTTGTTAGCAAAGGGTCAGTAGATGACATATGACATACTAGAGTCATGGGCTTGTTAGAACTTGAGTTATAAGTTGGAAGGTTAATTAAGATGTTACTTTTGTATTTGTAGGGTGTGTGAAGATGTATTTTAGTTCAAATTCCTACTGTTTAGTTTGTATGTTACTTTTGAGTGCTCATGTTTGAATAAAGATAGTTCTAAAAGGCTGTTGATTAAAGGGAAAATCACCCAACTAGTCAAAGTTGACCAAAGGGTGTTTTTTTTTTTTTAATTTCTAAATTAGTCCTTGAATTTAAGCAGGCTCAAACACGTAAGCTAAGCCTTTAAAAGTGCGGGTTAAGCCTTAGCTGATGACCAAAAACGGGGGTCTTAACCGTTAAATCCTTGGAAGCTTATTTATCTATATTGGTAAAAAGCTAGGCCGCACGAGTTGACTAGTTTCCCTCGATTAAAAGCATAAATTATTGGGAAAATCACGAAAATGGACATCGACCAGTTAAAATTACGAAAAGTAACATGCGTCGCGTCTGTGGTAACCTCAATCATTAGAAATCGCGTCTTTAGTAGCCTCATGAGTTCTAGCGAATAAGAAGTTGACACGTATCATTATCCTTAGTTTTTTTTCACTTTTCCACAACGGTTTTTAAACATGCGTAGCTTTTTCATAAGTTAATATTTTATTAAAAGCTTACACAAAATTAAAGATAACTAGGATTAAGACCCGCCCGCGTTGCGGCGCGGGCATATCGTAAACATTGAATGGATTAGTCCAAACGTTATATGATGCATTAACCATATGAAAACACACATTCGACGTATCAAGTTGAACTCAATGTAACATGTATAAGCATTGTGATTGGATCAAACATAAAGTAAATCAAATTCACATCGAACAATCATAACATATTATATGTGACCCAACTCATACATAGAAAAAATAAACGGGTATGAAGGTAAATCTGCACATGTAATCGAAAGGGATTAATTAGAGCTTTCGAAAAAAGGGGAGAAAAAGAAACCATAATTTGACTCCACTCGGTTCGAAACAAACTTTACGAAACATACATAAAATAAACACGAAAACATATTATATTTGACCTGAATCATTTCCCAAAAAAGTTTACGTCGAAACGTAAAACAACTTGAATTTATACCGAAACGTACATAAAAATATGCACGTAAAAATAGTGTCTTTAAACGAAAACGTATTATATTTGACCTGACTCGTCTATAAAAAAAGTTTACGTCGGAATGTAGAACAAATCATATTTATACCTGCCCGTACATAAAATATGCACGTAAAATATAGTTTTTAAGTAAAGGAAGTATAGGGGTAAACCGAAACAAAATATTAGTAAAAAAATTAATAGGTTAAAATCGTTCGTAAAACCGTGCCAAGTAGCACCAATGCCACAACAGCATCGACTCTCAACATCGTAAAAATAAATAGATAAAATGGGAAAATTACACTAAATGAAAAGCAGACTTAAAATCGTTGAACCACGCACACCCGTTACAGTGTGTTAATTCGAAGAAATTAACCAGAAACGTAAAACGTAGAAAATAATAACTTAGTCGATCTAGGACCCGCCCGTTGCGGCGAACTTGTCAAAATGGAAAAAATGGACATGTTGCGACGGGTCTGTCAAATATGAAAAAATAGAGCAAAAAACGTTGAACCTCACATGCACGCTACGACATGTTAACTCGCAAAATTTAGAATGAAACGTAAAACGAAAAAGCGAAAGATAAAAAGTATGGGGGACCAAAGTTGTAAATAATAAAGTGTTGTATTAAATTATAAAAGATTGAAAACTTTAGGTTAAAAGTGAAAAAATTACAAGGGTTAAAATACAAAATATGAAAATATTTGGATTAAAAATGAAAAATCAAAATTTTTTTTGAAACACTCCCCAAGCATGGGGTACTACACACAATGCAACAAGAAGTTGCTAATTTATAATATATAATATCTTTAATTTGGTGTATATTTATACAACATTATCGTATGAAAAAATTATGCTTGCTTAATAATCGTGGTCGTGAAAAAGTAGGCGCGGAAACCATGGCACAATCTTAGACGCAAACTTTGAGTCTCAGATGCAAAACTTGCATTTATTTCCGTATTTACGTCTCTCAATTGAATGTCTCGTTTGTGCTTTGGAAATTTAATCACAAATATAGTTTGAATTTACATCGAGATAGTTGGTAAACGGGCAACAAGCTGCGCCGCTACCCCTTTTTGAATAGCAAAACTAAGTCTTTTAGAAACTACGTCCATAGATCTCGGGGTCATAACATTACTATGCATGATCCTTTGAACTCGCCTAAGTAGATCCACAGCCTCTGGCGCTAGAAAACCAAAAGTATCAAAAGCAAATGAGATAAACTCGTGCTGGTTGTCAAGGCACGCTTTGGAAATAGATTTTTTTTTTTTTTTTTTTTTTTTTTTTTTTGAACGGCTAGGAACTCAATTAATTGTTGTTTTGAATTAAGTGGGACGTTCATGTTCATTTAAATTGATGATGGTGATTGTGTGGTGTCAGAAGGATTTTTTAAATTGTGATTGTAGCAAAAAAGTTTAAGTGGATATTTTTAAGTAGAATTTGGGCCGACTTGTGATTACCATTTGGAACAAAAATTATCAGAGTTGGACCGATTTCTTTTGACTTACAAAATGTGGACTTTATATTATTTGTTGATTTGGGCTGCAACAAATTAAACATTTGGGTCAATTGTTTTTAAATGATTAAATCAGATGAGATTTTGGCTACATAAATAAATAGGTGGGCCGATTAAAAAATGTGAACTGATTTTTTTTTTAATTGTGTTGTGGACCATGAGTTGATAAAGGAGAGAGGTTAGATGGTTTTTAAGAAGAAACTTGTGTGGGCCGGTGGATTGTTTATAGAGATGGGCATAATCGGGTATTTTTAATACCCGGACCCGGTTCCTACCCGGATCCGGTTCCACTTAAATTTGGACGTACCCGGTTCCTCTTAGAACCGGTTCCGGGTCGTACCCGGGTATTTGGCACAGAAACTAGAACCTATGGTACCCGGTTCGGGTATTGTGGAACCGGGTTTCACCAGAACCGGGTTCGGGTCGGAACCGGTTTTTCGTATATGTGAAAAAAAAAGCCTGCATGCATAGTGGTAGCTACTGTTAGGAGCCAGTTCTGCAGTGTATTGTCAAATCAAAGAAAAAGCCTGCATGCATAGTGGTAGGCTACTGTTAGGAACATGTTCTTAATATTATAATCGGTTATTTTGTTATTTAAACACTTTAAACCTATATCAAAATCCTCTACAAATCCTTCGTGTCCAACTCCAATACCCTTTCTTGCTAAGAGATATGGCATGCAAGTGGTTTTGGAACCGGGTATACTTGAAGTTAAATCAAATAAGTGACACCGGGTACGCATGGGAACCGGGTACAGGGTTGGAACCGGGTATGGACCTTATTTTTTTTTAAATGTGGAACCGGGTAGGAACCGTCGGGTTTTTTAAACCCGGAACCGGGTATGCTTAATACCGGGTTGGGACTGGAACCGGTTCCAGGTCGGTTCTACGGGTCCGGGTTTGGAACCGGGTATTATGCCCATCTCTAATTGTTTAATTGAATTGAATTGATGGTGTTCTAAGTTTTGATTGGGCTTCACAAGTTAGTTCATTTGGGCCTCGTTGGTTTAAAGAAAATTAATTGGTTGTCTATTTTAAAACAAAAGGTAGGCCTTAATAGTGGTGCACAAATCGGGTTTTCTGAATACTCGGTTCCGGGTATTGAACCGGGTTCGGGTACGATCGGGTTCTACAAAATCGGCTATTGACAATACCCGGGTTTTATAATACCCGGTTCCGGGTTTTATTTTCGGGTCCGGGTTCGGGTTTTTTGTGCACCACTAGGCCTTAACATGACAAAGAAAGCTAATTGTTCGTTTAGTGTGAAGCCGAATATAATTGAAGTTGGGTTATTTGTTTTGGATCAACGAATTATCAGATTAGTCATATAATTGACGAACGGTTTAACTAGTTCGTTGAAGCTGTTATTTGGCCGGGTCTAGCAAATTCAAAATTGTTGTGGATCGAATTCTTCAAGTTTGAAGTTGCGTTTGGTCTAGCATATTCAGGTTTACACGATCCAGTGGACTAGTGTTACCAAAGTTTGGGCTACGTGACTCGCTTCAAAGTGAATTTGGTGTGACTCGATTGAAAGTGATTTGGTGTTATTTGTTCGAACAAGATTTGGGGTCTTCAACTAATTTGGTAAAGAAGTTTTGTAAAAAGTTTTGATGATTAGATGGCAATTTTTCATCCATTATTCAAAATTCAAGTTTGGAAGATGTTGAACATGAGAAACGTTAATAAAGATAAAGATCTTCTAAAGAAACAATTCGATATTTTTCTTTGCAGAATGAACCATTGGCTGATTTGATTACTTGTTTTTCTGTCTTGATAAATAAAATGGATGAATATCAAGTACCTCTTTCGTATAAGGAAGTAAATGAGAAGCTATGCATTGCCATGAAACTTGAAAGTTCATTCGGTGTGGATAAAAGAAGATATATGGATTTGAGTATTGAAACACTTGAGGTAGTTATTAGCAAGTTACAATCTAGTAGCTTATATCTGACACCACATGTAAGGAGAAGTGGCGACACTCAGGAGTGCGTTGCCTAGTGAGACCCTGACAACAAGTCTTAACGCAAGTTTGGTAACACTCATGTGACATTGATGTGGCACTCAAGTCACACTATTGATGGTACTGCTTAGCAACACTATGTTATAGTATTAGAAAGTGATGAGTCGTGTTAACTAGTATACACATCATGCGACGTTCGTACTATAAGATGCACTTTAGCACGAAGTAATTAATCACAACTAGGTAAGTATCTGGACTCTTTCTTACAAGACGTTTTGGAGCGGTGTACATACATGGAAAAGTTTTAAAGCAAAATAATAAGTTTTTGACAAAGTAAAAGTATGGTAAAATTTGCTAAAGTAATAGTAATATTTAAAGTAACAAAGTGATAAAGTATCCATAGTATGCATGTTGCATTATCTAAGTTAATGCTAAGGTCACATATCGTGTCTAAAGTTCACATCGTGGCCAATAGATAAAGGGGCAGTGTTGTCGCAACCCCCGACCCCTGCCCTGGAAGGCGGGTGGCCGCGAGCGCTCAGAGCCGGTGGTATCGGTGTTTATTAATATGGCAGAGGAAAACTTTCATCAGGACCGTAGTTAGGAAATGTTTTATCAGAGTTAAAACACCAAACTTTTTATAATAAACAAATGGGATAAACCCCAAGTTTTCATTACAATACATTTATAGGGGTAAACCCTAGTTTATCGAAAAACAAAAACTCCTTTTTATTTATGTAACTTTTATAGCCACTTTTCCAAGCCTTCAGTGCTTTCCAGCTGGCTTCTATTTGCTTCACATTAAGTTACCTGAAACGCATTTTAAAAATATTTTATCAGCAAGAAATACTGGCGAGTGCATCCCATTTTAATCAAAACAGTTTTATGACTTCACATCTTTACAATATTGAGGGCATCCACAATTACATTTGCTTATATCTATCCAATTACCCCTTTCTGGTATTGTCTATCCTGACTTGTGGTCATGCTACTATTCCAATAGTAACGAGTTTCAAGTAATGTATACAAAACCCCAACATACCGGTAGTAATTGTAGAATCACAAATATTCAATTCCTGTTAAGTGTAATTTAAAACATTTGAGTTTTTGGTAAAACATTTTGACTCACATTGTTTACTTAGGTAAAACTAAAGCTTCTTGGTGTATCTCCTGGTTATTTATCTATTAAAATTAAACAATGCACACGTGTTAGTAAAATAACCCAAATCATATTAACCATACAACTCGAGACAGAACTCCAATGACTGAGCCAGGCAGAGCCTTGACATGCATTACGGAGCCCTAGATCAATCAGGTGTAACACGAGACAGAACTCCAACGACTGAGTCAGGCAGAGCCTTGACATGCGTTACGGAGCCCTAGATCGATCGTGTAGGGTAACTAATAGGGTTATAATACTTACAACGAGGCAGAGCTTCGCTTTATAGGGGTATTATTTCCCGAGAGTTTAGACTATTAGAGATTGAGAGAGAATATCAGAATTTGAATGAGAATCAAATGAGCTCTCGACTCCTATTTATAGGCTAATAGGACATCGAGTCGCGAACCGCGACTCCTTTGGCTTCGGCCTTCACGGCCCGCGAGAGCATGTGTGGCAGTTATAGCTTTGGCCAGTCATTGGCCTAGCTTTGTTGTGTCACCGGACACGTGGCGCAATGCAGTGTCGAGCAAGCAAAGGGGCTCGCACCCCGCGAAAGACCCATAGGGATGGGTCGCGGTCCGCGAGGACACCGTATTTGGGTTTTTATTTGATTTTTATAAATATAAAAGTATTTAGGGCCGTTTAACGCGTATACGAGGTATGATAGGAACGTTTAAGGTCACATTAAGGGTTCTAGGAGGATTGTTATAAGTGCATCCATTCTTTGCCCATGATTGTACAACCACCTATAGTTTAAATGCATGTGATAGTTCATAGTATGGTGATAAAGTCACATGATTGTACAACCACCTATAGTTTAAATGCATGTGATAGTTCATAGTATGGTGATAAAGTCACAGTAAAGTGTTATGTTGTGTTGTACACAAAGCATATATATAGGAATGTGATTTTAGTGTGCTTTATTTGCTTCTTTATGTGTGACATAGTTGCTATTGCCCGATTTAAACTAGAACTCACTCAACATAGTTGACTTTTAGTATGCACGTCAGGTTAATCGGCGGATGGCGAGGGCTAGCGGTAGAGATCCCTGGTGGTTGGCCTCCACTTTTATATTTATGTTGTTAAGACAATGTTTTTAATTTATTGTGATTGTATGTAACACCCTTATTATTATTTAACGGTTTTCATATAGTTTACGAAAATAAACGGGTAATTATGATTTCAAATATATTGAAAATACGGGTTCATTAAAACTTTTACAGAATTAAAACTATACAACATAACAAGAGTAGGTTCGTCATTTAACATAATAACGATACATAGTGCGGAAGCTTGTAACTTGATCGTGTTCGGTTCTTCGTTGAGCTTGATCGTCCTCCGGTAAAGTAAATTATACCTACAATTCATAAAACATGAATTGAATCAGTCATACGTAGCTTAAAACGTGTCTAAACGAGTCCGGGAAGCGAAACTAATTAAAATACAAATTTTTCTCCGAAACAGGGTTCCGTCGCGCCACGCTACGGCGCCACATTGCTCCCTCGCGTGGCGCGGGGGAGGACGTTTTCCAGCAGGCCTGGAGCTGGGTCCTGCATTTTTCAGCAATAACGGTTTTTACGGAAACGAGCATAACTCTCTCGTTTTTAATCCGTTTTACCCGATTCTTTTTCCTACGCGTCCGTAATTTAATTCTCCATCATATGGAGTTAAAATCCAACATCCAACATAATAAATTTTGAGACTTCTAAGCCTTCGACTCATTACCTTTTTACCGAATTTTAACCCGTTTATGCATTTTATCAAACGAAAATATTTGTTTGATCCTTATATCACATACACTTCTTCAAATTAATGTTATCTACCATGTTAGGTTCTAATCACAGGTTTCTTACACAATTTAAACCCGTTTTCGCTCGTATGCTTATTTTGACCCGTTAAGGGTATTTAAGCACTTTAAAGCTTGAAATCGCTTTCATTCATTTATAGCATCTTATTCCTACATTTCTTATCAAGTAAGCTTCCACCACAACTATATGTGCATTGGATTTAATGTGGTTATCTATATGTTCCGAGTTTTACCCCTCAGATTATCATTTTACGGCAAAGACTCATAATAAGTCTTTCGACCCAAGAATTTACATCTTTCACTACCTATACTCATTCTAAGCATTTATTTAATCATAAAACTCGTTTCCGAACCACCTTTAAGGGTCGTTTGTTCGAATTAGCTTACAAGGGTAATTTGGTCAATTTTCATCCTTCTTTTACTACAAAGACTTTTAAATACTTGTTTGACTCAAAATCCGACCTTTTAACTATAATTCTTGTTTGTAAACCCATGTGCTTCTAAAATACCATAATCATAACTCAATTTATTCGGTTTACCTAAAAGATAACCGAATATCTATATTTTAACCTTGTCTAACTCTTATAGAAGCTCAAGTTCTACATGATGAGTTGGATCATTATACATACCTGGCTCGGAACAATGTATTGACCCGTTTCAACACCTTGCCTTAGTGGCTGCTAAGTAATAGCGATTTAAACATCCATGTGCTATTTATTTCCTAAAATCATACAACTCGACAACCCATTAGTCGATATTGTCAAAGGGTGATAATTTCACCTTTTGACCCGTTCGGCCTAAATGACCGATTATATTAGCGAGATGACATTTATTACCACCTCGTATATATGACTCGCTCCGGTTTACACCGTGCGGTCATTTTACTTATAAATTCATTTCTTAACACTTTTGGCCTATTATGGCTTACATCATAATTGTCTTTCAAAATTAACGGTAAAGGTCAACGTGTGACCAAATTACCATTTTGCCCTTATTGATTATTATGATTTATTTTATATGGTGACCATTAAAAATACTTATTTCATTCGTCACCATATGATCGAACTACCGATTTAACTCATTTTTAGCCATCACTATGGTTTCTTATCATATTTGATTATCTTGTTCCGTACGACTATACGCCGGAACACCATATCTCAATTAGGTATTTGTCTTTTTCGTAATTAATACGAAAAAAGAATATTCTAAAATATATGACTAGTGTAAGATATACTTACCTTGCATCCGAATTACGCTTTTCCTTCATTCTTGATTCGTTTGACTCGCTTCCTTCCCCAAGCTTTCACCTAGCTTGCCGAGCGTCAACTATCATTGTAGTTGTAAGATGGTTAGGTTAGTCATAATCATTTACGACTATTCCATCCTACGCTTCTTATATCGAATTCATCATTCGATCATATACTTGGTCGGTTTGACTTTTTAAAGTCAATCGACCTATCCACTTATTCAATGCACATTTGGTTTATTGAATTTCACTTAAGCATTTCATCCGAACTCTTAACAAAATCATATTTTACCCACTAACTACTAGGTAACATGATTTCAAGCATCTATATTACGATCTTAACATCAATTCTTTTATATCATACAAAACCCATTTCGTGAGAAGTTTGATCTTGTACCCAAATTCATGGTTTAATCAAACACCTTCTATTTGTTATCATGCATGTTGATTCTAAGCATAGTTATATCATCAATTTCATCATAACATTAAAACCCACTTATCTAAGTGTGTTAATTCATCAAATCTTTCAATTCATAGCATGTTATGTATGATTTTCACTTAGGGTTTCGTTCCTAAGCAAGTATACATCACTAATCTAGCCATAACTTCTCTAATCCATGCCTAATTCATGATTAGGATGATTATCAAATTTTTACAACTTCACCAATCAACAAGATTTTACATACCTTATGATCCCCTAGCTTGGGTGATCGTTAATCCATGTTTGGTTGTGAATTTGTGCATCATTTGGACCTTCAATTTGATACACATATGTGGATTAGGGTTTTGGCTCCTTGGGAGCCCCCTGAGCTCGATCCAGAACACACACTTCAAGTGTGTGTTTTGTTTTTGATTTTTCTTTTATTAAATAACTTTATTAAGTTATCCAAATTTAACCCCTCATGTTTGGTTCGTTATTTAGTAGGCCACATCCTACTTATTTTTAACAATATTCTCTATTATTAACTAGGTTCAATATTTCTAGTTAACTTGGTGGGTTCCGGGGATTATAACCCGTTCCATTCTAAATCCCGTTAACCCGGGCCTCTTAAAATTTTATTTTCTCGTAAACATTCCTTCTCCCTTTTTTTATATAACATTTGATCTATATAAAAAAAAGAAACTTAATATGCACCGGGTAAATTTTACCTCTAACGACACTTTACCCGTCTTTTAGTATTAGCGTGGTTTGATTACCAACCCCGTTTTCGGGGTGTTACATTGTAAAGACCTAAGTATTCCACTGCGATTTTGATGAAATGTTTTTATTTTGAACTATTTGCCAAAGAGTAAATCTAAAAGATGAAACCCCCAGGTTTGGCGCGTTTCACAAGTAAAGGTTAATATAACTTATAAGAATTTTTGACAAGTTGACTAACACTCAAAGGTGAGAGTTTTACGTGGTTGGTAGCACTGAGTTAAACCCTAGGTGAGTTCTTGATACCATCCTTTGACTAAGTTGGGCAAATATGTATGCTACCTCAAGGAATGAGATCAAATACAAACACTTCAATTTGTAAGAACCGTAAGAACCAACACATAATTGACAAGTGTCCATCAATAAAAAATTAGTTTAGGGGTAATTTAGAACTTTTGACCATATTTATTTATAACTAATTAAAAATAATTACAAAAAAGATAATCAGCACAACACTATATAATTAGCATAACATCCTTAATTGTTCTTCATTATCAGCACATCGTCCTCAATCGTTCTCCATTATCAACATAAACGACATTAGCACAACATCCTCAATCGTTCTCCATTATCAGCACACCAGATGTGCTGATTACATCTACTTTTGATGTTTGTTTGTATTATTTTGTAATTAACACATAATCAGCACGTTATCAGCACAATTATAAAACACCTTTTGTTAACTTTTTTAAAAATCACTTTTATAAATACAAAAAAGGTATAGCAATATGGTACTCATATTAAAGATAAAAAAATACTTGATTTTATGGTATATTTTTTTTAAAAAAATAATGAAGTATATAAAAGTTATTTTAGTTTAAAAAACCTTGGTGGAATTTGTATTTAATGGAAAATGGTCAAATGACTAGCAATTTTACAAAATTACCCCTAATTTGTTAGTAGTAATTTTTAATTATAAGGGTTTTATTTATAATCAATATCAACCCTTGATTTAAATTATCAATGGTTCAGATCTGTTCTTATGATTCTTATAATTAGCACTGTTTGTACAGGATCTCAACCCGCTACCTCAAATCATTAAACTCTTTGAAATGATTGCTAGTTAGTGGAGGGTTCAAATGAGAAGAAATTCTTTGTAAGAAGAAAAAAGAAGAAATTTCAACCAATAGGAATGCTTCATTAGACTTCATTTAATATTTGTACTTAATGTAACTATAAGGGTATATTAGTAAACTTACATACATCATTAATTGGTAGTTTCATCTTTAATAACTAACTATATTAAATTTGTAACTTATTTTTAAGATATATATTTTTCACAAAAAATAAAAATAAAAATAAAAATTCATTTAAAGTGTAGGATAAATACGAGGCTTGTAGGATAAATTACGAGTTGTGTAGGATAAATTTCAATATGTGTAGGATAAATTTCGAAATGTGTAGGATAACTTTTGATGTGTGTAGGCAAAAATATTTAGTGTGGAGGATTATAGTCTTAATGACTAATTAATTAGTCAAACATAATAATAAATGAGATGAGAAAAAAAAAACTATTTAATGTTTTACAATTATACCCTTTTATTTTTTTTCTTCTCAAATGAACCTTCCCCTTGCTAGTTATTATGTGATATTAATTGATGTTTTGAGTTTGTTTCACTGAAGTAGTTAAATGATTGATAGTTGATGTTTAACGACTTGATGATTGACGAAAACGCATTGGTGGGTCCCGTGAGAGCGACAATGTAGCGAGCATGCAGCCTTAGGCTACTCGGTATGGGGGTCGTCCCCATACCGTCGAGCTCCGGCGACGCCAGGAACACCGTGCCGCCCCCCACGTCCCCGTCCTAAACGGCCATAATCCGACGTTGGCGACGATCCAGTATGGTGGGCCCTTTTTTGTTTGTGTGTGTGTTTGATTTGTACATTATGCTTTAATACTTGTACATATTTTTGTGGGGTAGGCTCATCTAGGACCATCCTCCCATGCCTTCTAGTTTTGGAGGATGGACCATCCTTGGGAGGACTATGACGTGGCGCCTACGTGGCGGATCATCCTCCAAGGATGATCCATCACCATACCGAGTAGCCTTATACTGATGTAAGCATGAGTGACATAATACTTATATTTATAGTTTATGTGAACAATTATATATACTTTACTTCGTGTATCTTCATATCCCTTTTGAAGGTATAATACCCAACTATTTTTATTTCTTCACTTTCACGTGTCTGCTTTTTGGGGGTATATAGTTATCCAATTTCTATACCTTGGGAGTTATGAAACATGCAAAATACATTATGTAGTCTATTGTATTCACACACACAGGCTAAAGATAAATAGAAAACCCACTTTAATTTAGAAAACCCGGGAAACTCTAACCTCCCGATGTTTTTTTTTTAAAAAAAAAATATACACATGTTATATACATGTTTTTAAGGTATTTGGGCCAAAAAAATCAAAAAAGCGCCGAGTAGATATTTTTAAAAAAAATAAACAAGTTTTGGTGTAACACGTGTTACAAATATGTCAGATATATGTAACACGTGTTACACCAAAACTTGTTTATTTTTTTTAAAAATATCTACTCGGCGCTTTTTTGATTTTTTTGGCCCAAATACCTTAAAAACATGTATATAACATGTGTATATTTTTTTTTTTTTAAAAAAACATCGGGAGGTTAGAGTTTCCCGGGTTTTCTAAATTAAAGTGGGTTTTCTATAGATACTAACATATATATATATAAAAGAACTAACCATGATTACAAATAAAAACCTTGTCTTACACTATTACAAAAACGACCATTTGTGAAAGTCAAAACCAATGCAATTACCCCTTTTGCATTGTTATTATTGTAGCAAATCATATCGTATCCAATCCCTTTTGTGGGAAGTTTGAAACAAAGTCATGTTTGCGTTGACTTTCATGACTGATGTGTGCAAAATGCAACATATAAATTACATCAATTGTGGCATAAAACTAACCCTTTTTAAGTACTAATGTTGGAAAAAGTGTGCTTTTGTCTTCCTTTTGTATTTTCAGGATTAAATGAGCTCAAATTAACAAAAGAAGCAAAAAGACATCAAAATCTAACATAAATACAAGAAAATGAACAAGACGTGACATGCCCGACCCCACGACAGCATCTTCCCAAGCAAAACAAGAAAACAGGAGACTGAACACGCCCCGTGCTCAGCCAGCACGGGGGCGTGCCCAAGTGTCAGCAGAAAAGACAAAGTGGTAGAAGCTTCTATTGCCCACCATGGGGCCGTGCTCAGCGGACACGGGGCCGTGGTCAACTATAAGATTCGCACAATCCAGGCAAATCTTCATAGCACAAAGATTCTTCTGCACACGGGGTCGTGCTCAGCGGACACGGGGACGTGGTCAACTAATAAGACAAGCTGCATTAAATGAAGAAAGAGAAGGATGTGGACACGGGGCCGTGCCCACTGGACACGGGGCCGTGCCCGAGCTTCTGTTCAGCCTATAAATAGGAGTGCTTGGCTCAAGCTCAAACCATCCCTTGGCACACCACCTCTCTCACACTTCACCCACCACCCACCACCACCATAACACTATCATCCACCACCATCATCCATTGTCTATCGTAGAGTGTGTGAGTCGTCTCGGGATCCAAGATTGATCGTAAGAGTTCTTGACAATCAAGGCCATGTTTGCCTAAGTCTCTTACATCACTTGGTGAAGACAAGTGTCTAGTGTAATACTTTTTATTTCTAATCTTTTCGCACTTTTTATTTGGTTTTGTATTAATGACTTTAATAACTAGTTGCTTATGTTGAAGGTGATCTTTCCTTATCGTTTGTCCGTGGTGTCTTGGCATTATTTTACTGTCTATATAAAATAAAAGATTTTCACCATTCATATCTCCACGGTCTATATGGAGGTATGTTGGCTACCTGGTCGGGGGTTAAGGGAACGGTTTGGTAAAGGTCTTGCCATTGTTCAGCGTTTAGAGGTCCTGCAATGGACCTGGGTCAAATTTAATAGGATCTCCTTCAATACTTAACGGTATTGGATGGCGGGGGTCCAAACTCTTTGATCCCCTCATAAGTTAACTACTATTAATACTATAACCCGACTATTTAGGACTGTATCCCTGCTGACTCAGACTACTTGGTCGAGGGTAACGTCACCTCCAAAAGAGGGGCCTACCATAATTTGCATTAATAACTTAATTCATTATCTTTCAATAATCCGACCCTTTAGGATTGTATCCTTGCTGACTCAAACTACTGGGTTGAGGGTAACGTCACCTTCAAAAGAGGGGCCTACTACAATAACTAAGATAATCTCTTAAATAAGTGCAAAAATGCGGAAATAATCAAATGTTACACTATACACGAGTCGGAACCAAGTGATTCATCTTGTCTATCTGTTTTTTCTTTTATTTTTATTTTCAGCATTTTAGTTAGTTTTTATTTTTCGTAGTTTAAAACATTTTTCTAAACTTTTGTTTTGATTAGACGTTGAGGATAAACCGGTACTAAAAGCTCTTGTGTCCTTGGACGACCTCGGTATCTTACCAACACTATACTACGCTCACGATGGGTGCACTTGCCCATATGTGTGTCTAGTGTTAGTAAATATCGTGTTTTATAAATTTAAAACTTGATTAAAAAAGTGTTAAAGAGGCTTAAAATATACACCTAATATATATAACACTCGACACCCATCAATGACATAATAGAGTGTTAGCACGTCATTGACATATTTTTGTTTTGGAACTAAATTCTTTTACTACTATTTTACAACAAGTTACTTTTGCGACATCAATGGGTCGTAATGCGCCACGTTAGGCCATAATTCGTCATAATGGGTTATAGATGTTATAATGTGTGCCGTATTGCGTCTAAGGAGTCATGAAATCTATTAATGGGGGTTGGATAGGCATGTTGAAGTCATATTAAGTCTTAATGGGTTATATTAGGGTTGTGACGAGTCATATTATGTGTTATTAAGTATTAGTGGGTCACTAATTGGATCTTAAAGAGTCATTAGAGCTTTAATAGAACACTATATGCCTTTTAGCATTTTCTGTACCAGGTTAGTGTCGGTTTTTACCTTTATGTACTGATAACCGTATCGGTATTTTCAATACCAGTACCGGTTGACACAAACTTATCCAACTTAAAAAGTAAAGAAGATAATACAAGTATTAAAAAACGATATATACTATTATAATATTTAAAACACTATTCATTTTCTTCTATTTTTAATATATATAATATAACTAGGTGATGCCCCGCCTGCGTTGCGGAGCGATGGCCGAATAATTCTCAGCCAATTAAAAAAAAAACAATACTGTAGTTTTGCTAGAAATAAAAAGTAAAAAGTAAAAAGAGTGTTAGGCAGCTCTTTGACACGATTTTTAGCTGCAAGCAAAGTCATATTTTTATTTTTACTTGGGGGAAAAATCAATTTTTTTCCCGCGGGTAAAATCCTAATTTTAGCTAGGGGAAAACCATACTTTTATTTTGCACTGGGGGCAAAAATGTAATTTTGAATTGAGGGTGATATTGTAATTTTGAACTGAGGGGAAATTCGTAAATTTTAGCTGGGGGCGAAAACATTAATTTATTTTGAACCGGGGGCAAATACGTAATTTTAAACTGTGGGAAAAACCGTAATGTTAAAGTAGGTATAAAATAATAAACTGGTGTAAATTCGTAATTTTAAGTCAGGGGAAAAAGAAAATTTTATTTTGAACTGGGGCGAAAACGTAATTTTGGCTGAGGATAAAAGCGTATTTTTTTTTCCGAGGGCGAAATCGTATTTTTTAGCTCGGGGCAAAAGGGTAAATGTATTTTGAAGTTGAGACAAGACCGTATTTTTTAACTGGGGGGAAAAACGTAATTTTAAAGTGGATATAAAATAATAAACTGGATGGTCCAATAGGTATTGCTTGCCGCTCATTTGAACCAATGGGAGAAAAACACTATTGCAGGGCAAAAACGTAATTTTAAAGTGTGTATAAAATAATAAACTGGTTGATCCAATGAGAGAGAGGCGACCGCCCATTTGAACCAATAGCAGCAAAAAAAAAAAAAAAAAAATTAAAGCTAGCCGCCATTTTGGCCAATCATTTGGTTTCCCTATTCCCGCCGACAGATTCCAACTTCGGGGCGATGGCCGAATAATTCTCAATCAATTAAAAAAATACTACGATAATTTTGCTAGGAAAAAAACAAAAACGATGATAAGACCATAATTTTTTGCTCAGGGCAAAACTGTAATATTTCAGGACTAATGAGCGAGTGTTAGGCAGCTCATTGACACCGGAAAAAATTAAACGGAGTCAACCAATTAAAAAAAACTTTTATAGTTTTGCTATATAAAAAAAAGCAGTGTTGCAAAAATCGCGATTACTCGGCGATTAATCGCCGACTAGTCGCTAGTTGGCATCCTACTGAGTAATTTTTCACTAATCAGTAAAAAAATCGCTAGTCGGTCAAAGCCGGTCCAAGCCGCCCTAGTCGGCCCAAGTTGCCCTAGTCGGCCCATTTGAGATCCTTACAAAACAGGCCCAAGATTACAACTTTAGCCCATTTTCCTTACCCCTTACCCTAATATGACGAAGAATTTGAGTTGGAGAAAGATGATGAAGTAGAGAGGAGATTGAATACGAGTCGGATGGTGACGAAATCATTGAACACTACGGGGATGACTATTAAATTTGTGCTATTTGTTAATGGTTGAATTTTACGTACTGAGACTTGTTATGTTATGACTTATATGTAAGTTTAGTTTGTATTTTAAACTACTTTTACCTTTTTAAGTATTATATTGATATGGATGTGTGAGTATATATATATATATATATATATATACATATTTATAAAAATAATAAAATTTACATATAAAGTTCCGATCCGATTAATCCCGAGTAGTCGCTAGTCCCCACCTCACCGGCCGACTAGCGAGTTCTCCAACCTTGAAAAAAAGTAAAACGATCGGAAAAACGTAATTTTGAACTGAGGGCAAAATCATATTTTTCATTCAGGGATAAAATCGTAAATTAAATGGACCAATGAGGGAGTCGCAGGCAGCTGCCGGCATGACTGTAATTTTCACTGGGTGCAAAATTGTAATTTAACTAGGAAAACAAACAAAAACAATGGAGAAAATGTAAATTTAAGTTGAGGGCAAAATCGTAACTTGGCTGTGAGAAAAAAAACCTAATGGCAAAACTGTAAATTTAAACGGGGCAAAATCGTAAATTTGAACCAATGGAAAATTTGGAATTTTTAGCTGGGAGCAAAAGTATAAATTTATTTTTATGTGGGGTAAAAACATAATTTTGAACTAATGGCAAAATCGTAATTTTAATGGGAAAAAACTAATGGCAAAACTATAAATTTAAACAGGGCAAAATGGTAAATTTGAACCATGGGCAAAATTGATATTTCTAGCTGGGAGCAAAAGCGTAAATTTATTTTTAAGTGGGGGGTAAAATCATAATTCTGAACTCATGGCAAAAGCGTAAATTTAAAGCGGGATAAAATCGTAAATTTATTGGGCCAATAGTAGAGTGCCAGACAGCTGCCTGGCACTATTCTCTTTGCCGCCCATATGAGCCAATAGATGGCCACCACCGCCCATTCCACCCAATTGTTGAAAATCACTATTCCCGCACATTTAGTTTGTATACGTTGAATAATGGGCCTTATTGGGTTGTAAGAGTCATGATAGCTTTTGATGGGTATCATTTACTCCACATCTTACAACACAGATAATGCCAAAGAAAGCGGGTATCCAAGTGATTAAAGGTGAAAATGGTGAGGAGATTACTACCCGATAAATAATTCGGTGGTGAATTTGCATTAATTATAAGGAATTGAACACTGCTACTTTGAAGGACCATTTCCTTGATCAAATTGTAGAGAAATTGATAGCTAAGAAATTTTATTGCTTTCTAAATGGTTATTCAGGTTATAACCAAATTTCTATTTATCCCGATGACCAACAAAACACTACATTTACTTGTTCATATGAAACATTCGTATTTTGCCGTATGCCAATTGGGCTATTTGATGACCTAGCCACCTTTAAAGTTGCAAGATGGGCATTTTTTCAGATATGAATTCATATAAATATGTATAGTCATTGGGCCAACCCACCCCTGTGGCGGTGTATACGCCCACGACGCTACTGGCATGGCGATGCACGCCCCCTTGGAGTCCAGAACGGATTGTTGTTAAACGTCTATCTAAAATTTTAAAATATATATTGCCATAACCTCCGGAGAATTTCTCTGTAAATTTTTTGACAAGCTTTTTGAAAATTATTTCCGCGATTACAATGGACTTTGCTACGGAATTTTCAAATAACTTTTCCTTTATTTTGTTTAAAAACTTATTTTAGTAGATGTTGCAACAGAAAATTTTAAGTTTTTCTTTTATCATTTTTTAATTGTATTTTAGTTATCTGCGACGGAGTAGCTATCCGTTGCAAATATTTTCGCCGCAATATCTTTCCCTTACGATGTACGGGGTGGGTTAGGCAAACCCATCGGCAACCCCCTTGTGCCGATCGGTGTTGATGATGAAGAGGGTGATTTCGTCATGCACCTGCCGCAAGCGGCAAAGAGAAGGAAAGAGAGAAGCGGTGGGGCCCATACCAATCACATGTTTTTTTTAAATGATTTGCCTAATCTCAATTTAGACATGCACCCCTTGTGTTTTTTGGGTAATAGGCAAAAGTTATAAGCTAATTACATGGCACAACTCAATTGGGTGGGGGAAACTTTGCCTAAAGGAACTAAATTTGCATCCCTTACACCCTTATTTACAACCGATGATTTTAATGTAAAAGTAGCGTAGGATATGATTTTCCTTAACACAATTTCGTTCCAAATACCAATGTAACATGACTATGTATTGTATAGAACTATAGAAGTATGTATAAAACTAAGATGCAAACCTCAAAATTGGGTATTTGGTAACTTCCTCTAAAGAAATTCCTATGCAAGTAGCAAAGAATGAATTCCATAAAGTAAGAATATTAAAGAGATTCAGGAGATTAACTTGTTATGCCCCCCATGTGCTGCATCAATACTTTTCCTTTGTTAATCTTTCCTATTAGGAAACCAAAAGATATATATTGCTAATGGAGCTTTCGCCTAGTTAATTATTCCTGTTTTTAGAAATGGCTTTTCGAAATTGCTGTTTTCAACTTTTCATAGAATCTTGAGTAGTAAGGCTATGGGGTATGGGGCTTGGGTTGGGGCGTGGGTTGGCTGAAAACGCCCAAGCCACCACCCCGGGGGCTTGGGTTTGGGCGTGACCCTTGAGGCGTGGGTTTGAAGCCGGGCGTGGGGCAGGGTTGTAAGGTGACATGGCGGGCTCTCAATGGCCAAACCAAACTCATGCCCCCAACCCAAGCCCCACCATACCCCATGGGCGTGGGTTTGAATTTGCTTTCCACGTGTCAACAAATGCCCCAACCCAAGCCCAACCCAAGCCCCACCATACCCCACGGCCTAATATCATCACATTCCAAACCAACTATTTGTTTTTTAATCCAACTTTGGGGGCCTTGATTTTGTTTTATTTTTTCTCATAATTTAAGCAATCAAATATTATTATAAGTGGCAAAAAACACTGATTTTGGTCAAGTGGATTATTATAACTATGCTACTTGTTAGCTTTTTCAAATTCAAACTCCCTCTTAGTGAGTATGAAACGTCATTGAAATTATCACAAAAACATTAAGCTCCACTTGCAAGTTGCAACGTAGTGAATTGCTATATATAGAAGTTAGATAAACTAAAACCATAATATAATTAACTGTTATTTTCGTCGTTTGGTGGAAAATGCCACTTCAGTCCAAAAAAAAAAAAAATTGCACCAGTTCCGTCCTCAACATTTTTTAAACATGCCACTTCAGTCCAAAAAGATAAAGTCCGTTAAAAATGTTGAGGACGGAACTGGCGCAAGGCGTTATCTTTTTTGACTGAAGTGACACGTTTCAAAAATATTGAGCATGAAACTGGCACATTTTTTTTATATGGACAATTGCAGTCAACTCTATAAGCAAAATAATTAAGCTTTAGCTAAGGCTCATAAAAATCTTACCATTCACATTAGCAAACATTCTACATATAAGACTTGCAAGACGCTAAGATTACCAATCAATCATTACTTCATACTTTCATGACCTAGTGGTCTGGTGTTTGCCTTCTACAAAGTGGTATGTGTTCAAATTATTTCAAGTGCAAGCCTAGATGATATATATTTTTTGAAAGGCAAACAAAATTCAATGAACAACCAAGCGCACTGTTGGAAAAGAGGACTACTACAAGTAAAAAGAAAAAAAACAAAAAGCAAACAATTGAGTCTTGACATCATCAATGACCTTGTGTATGGACAACTTAATTAATAATTATTAAAAACCACGTCCTTCCAAGCCTTCCATACGAACCAAAAGGACGAGTAAACGAGGACACGAGATATGGAACCAAAACACCAACCAAACCGCTCACCACATGCATTATAGCCGAATGTATCTAGGTGTAAAAGGTTTTCGATCTAGTCTTAAGGGTACGTTACTATTCTTCCAAATGCAAGGAATTGTGATACGTTTAAAAATATGACGCGATAAGTTGTTTGGATATATACACATGCATTTAAGAAAATATATAGAGAATCTAGCTAAAACTGTACACTTTAAAAATGAATATATAAATCGTCTAAATACATACATTTTTCACAAGAAGTTGTGATTAAATACAAATAGGTCATGGGTTCGATTCACAAAGGGCGGGTTTCCCATATTTATTGTATTTCCTTCTGAATTAGTGTATAGGCATTATACCTAGTGGAGATGGATATGATCGGGTGGTTCCGCTGGTGGCACGACAATACTCCAGTGGTCCGTCAGTGATCCAAATTTACCGTTCAAAAAAAATATATAAATGAATAAATTTTAGGTTTTTCTTTCAACCACTTAAATTAAATACACATTATATACTATCAATTTGTAAAAATTGTAGCCATTAGGCTCTTGTACCTTTTGCTTTATCTATGTTTATGGCATAGGATGTTTGTACTTTGGGCTTTGTTGTGGTGGTCTTCCTTTTTGTTCTGGGCCAGGCACACCTGTATAAAGGATGGTTTGTGTCACACCCTGATTTCTGGGTGGGCCCGAACTTGAGGTATATGTGTGACGATTAATATTAGTAATCACAATACAGCGGAATATGAGAATTTAAAGTTAATAAAATAAAGTACAAAAATATTATACAAACTGTTTGTACTAAAATCCACAGGCGGATCGAATATATAAAAGGCGACTTGAGACTAATAAGGTCTTTTTCGTGTAGTTGCAAATTCCAATATGCCAAGACCGAGCAACTCCAACCTATTCCGTACTTGCTAAATAACCTACGCTTAGTGTTTTGAAAATATATCAGTTTTCACTGTTAAATACAATTAACCGACTCGTTTAATTTAACTATCAAAATTTTAATAAAAATTATTTTTTATCGGTTATACTATTTATTTATGCTAATAAATTTTGGAATATTACAATGTTTTTTTTTCTCATGAATGCATATAATAGTCATAGTTATAAATACAATAAAATAATTTAGTATGTTATCGATTTGTTGGAACAATTTGGCTTAATGGGTTTGAGTGGAAATTAGTATGCTTATAGATTGTTTTGATTTGTTACGTTTCCTTTTTAGGTGGCTGTTTTTCATGTGGCTTTCAGATTTTGAGGATTTCATTGCATTTAAAAGACGGCATGTATATATGCTATTGGTTCTGTTATTTTGTTTTTAGATTGAGTATTGCATATAGGAAAGGGATTTGTGTATTTTTTTCTGTTGTCTATCTCATTTTAGATTGAACAGGTTAGAGTTAGACGAAAATGACTATTTTAATGGTTATATGTTGTATACTCCTGTATAGTCTCTATGTATAAGTCCTCAATTTTTTTCATTTGATGGTGGAGATCAAGTGCTTATTAGAGATTTCTGTTTACTTTGAATGTATATTCTATTGTATGGCAACCACAATGCGTTATTCTTGGCTTGGCAACTAAGGTGGCTTGAAAGAAGCAAGTAGTTGCAGCAATGATTCTTAGCAGCTCATTCAAAATATTTAATAAAATTGTAAGTCCACTAGCGGAGGATCTAGTAACCTTATCCTTGTTATACAAACAAACCCGGTTGTGCGGAATCCAACCGGTAAGTTAAACCGAACAGAGAACACGAGATACAAGAACAAGTTTCAACGATGAAAAGCTCAAGTGTGTATATCAGAAGAGTTTGGTTACAGTAAGGATACAAGAAATACTCTCAAACTCTCAGTATACTCTCACTAAGTTCTCTCTGTCTCATTTCTGTGTCTCTATCTGTTCTGTGTGGTGTTCTCTGTTTGTTCTGCAAGCTGCCTTTTATAACCATCCTTATCCACATGCCAACGAAGAATGAAACATGGTCCACGAACATTCATCAGGCCTGTGACAACTGTACTCTGTAATCGATGTACGATGTAAAACAATGATGATTATTAATAAAACAATGTGATTTGGTGTTACTATATGTGTTTTGATGTTATTATGTGTGTATTTGTGTTTGGTGAATTTTCAATTAGATTCGACTCCAATTTCAAGCTTTAAATCGCTTTCTGGAAGGTTATACGCAAACTGGTGCGTAAACGCAGTCAGTATAACACGAAAAACACTCCGTAATAGTGACATATGATTAACATACCCTAAATAACCTCCACATAACTTAGAAATAAGTTCCGGATGGTTTGGTGTGTTGAAATCAAGTTTGTTCGATCGCAGGGACTATTTGTGTCAAACTGCAAAACTATACCGATTTGTACGGTAACGAGCACTCCGGAACTTGATCATAAGTTAAACATACCCTAAATATCCTTTACATAGCTTAGAAATAGGCTTTGAGGGGTTCGGTATGCTAAAACAAACTTATTGGTCATTCAGGGACTAAAAGCGTCAAAAAGTGCACAAGTTTGCATTTTCGCGCATATCTTACGTTCTGAATATATCCGGACATCCAAAAATTTATGTAATCATTAAAATATTTTATTTTAGTGATTGGCATGATAAAATTCCGTTCGTCGCTTAATTTGGATCGTTTTTGCGTTCGTTACGACTTCCGTCGTAATTAACCGAACAACGCAACCGTACGACCAAACGAGCCGACATCCGAGATATTTTTGAACATGTTTTGAGTTCCCTATACTTTAACTTCATTTTAGAGCCTTGAAATGAGGTTAACGGGGCTTAAACGTGTCAAAAATGATCCGAAATGCATGATTCTGAAGTGCAGGGACCTGTTTTGACAAACTGCCAAAGATGGCCCAGGCGGGGCGCGTAAGCCCAAACCACATCTTACGCGGGCCGTGTGGCCTTGCCAGACAGAAAGTTCAGAAACAACAATCTGGGCTGAATTCAGGGGTTTTAGTGTAATATTTGCAATACCTGGAGCTGGTTTTCGGCCCCCATTGTATTCTAATACCATTAACCCACATGTATGGCCAAGATCACTCCCTCAAACCACTTGGAATCATCCTATTGATCCTAGCTTCTATAAATAGCAAGCTCCCTCATTTGGGTTTTTCACACCTTGATTCAATCTCTGCTCTAAGTTGAGGTTTTAACACCTCATAC
This sequence comes from Helianthus tuberosus, assembly GCA_030545235.1. NCBI lineage: Eukaryota > Viridiplantae > Streptophyta > Magnoliopsida > Asterales > Asteraceae > Helianthus > Helianthus tuberosus. The sequence continues at coordinate 187,183,942 of CM060396.1, read as the reverse complement.
CTGAGTAATTTTGAATCAAACACCCTCTTGGACCCTTTGTAAGTCCTCTTCTTGCTTGTTCTAGTATTTCAAGCATGAAAGTCAACAAGTTTGACTTTCAGCTTTGACCAGTCAATGGTCAACACAAAGTTCCGCTGAACTTTGCAACGTGAGCGTAATCACGATGGTTATAGTCCCTTGTGACTATACCTACTGATTACCATGTTGACTAGGCGTAGTGACGAGTCGTAGTTTCGGCCAAAATGCGTGTTTATGCGTATTTTGTAACCAAACTACTCTAGGGTATCAAAACCGTTTGTTTTGATATCAAAAACCTGTTTTCTAACTTAACTAAACATGTTCTAGCATGTTTAGCTCGCCACTTTTAGTTTAGTGCTTGTGTAGAGTCGTAAGTCAAGCGGACTAAACACTCGCTTAGACTTTCGAACTCGACCCGTTTGGTCGATCATTAGGATCCGACCAAACATGTTTAGTGACCATAGTTGCATAGGTAATAACCTTCCGAGGTTATACCTTATGGTCACTTAGGTTTAATTAGTTATATGATAAGTAGTTTATATGCCTTAGGTAAATGACCAAAATGCCCTTTTCATTCATAATTGGTAATTAAGCATATGTAACATGAACTTTTGTCACGTAACTGATTATGCAACATATTTAAACATGTTTAGGCATATAACACTTGTCATAGGACTAGTTAGACGTCTCGAATGCGCTTTTGCGCGCACGACGCGTTAAAGTAGCGTAAGCTACCTTAATGGGTCGCAACGGGTCGAAAGCACTTAGGTTAGGTTCCGATTTAGGATGTAGGCTTTGTTAAACCATATCACATGAGTTCCAACACTCATTTGGTTTACAAGACCTCATTCTGTCCGATCTTCCGATTTAGGCGTCTATTGTTTGACTAGTGATTCGATTACTAGGTGCTGTTTGATTTCTCTGGTTTGCTCAAGTTTGTTGAAGTTCTATTGATTGAGGATACTTTGCACTCCAAGTGAGTACATAGTTCCCCTATTTTACTGTTTTCAATTGTTTTGGGGTGATTCATATGTGCTAAATGATTTCAAGGTTTTAACGATGGTTTTCAAAACGATTTTCGATATTATAACGATGATTTCAAAAACGATTAAGATGGTTTATACTAAACTAATAACGATTTCAATAAAGTGAATAAACTAGTTGGTTGTATTTACATAACGAATGGCATTCATTAGCACTGATCAAGCCGACCAGTATTAGGTTATGGTACCATAGGATCTGATAAATCCCATTATCGTACTGCACCCATGGTTATGTGTGGGTTAGGTGGGTAATGACTGAATCTGAATGTTAATTTACCCTTTGGTGGTTTATTAATGCGAGAGCGAAATAGTCGAGTCACGAAGGTTTGAATGTTATTAGCGAGGCGACCACAAATAGTTTTCACACTTAAAACGAGGATGATTTAAACGATTTAAACGAATAAACGATTTGGGAACGATTCATACGAGATTAAACGAGTTGGATAAACGAGTGGTTTTTGGTTAAGTGTTTAGATAACGGGACGGGTGTAATGTGGTGAAATCATGGTAGATACGCCGCTGGTACTTCTTATATATAAGTGTTTTCAACATATTACATACCGTGGCGTTATTTAATTCACTTGGGTAAACGATTTTGGAACGATGTCACACAAACGAGGTTTTTGAAATGAAATAAACCATACGAGTTTTATTAACGAGATTTATTAACGAGTTTTATTAACGATTTAATACGAGATGTTTTATAATTTGCTTTACTAAAACAAATGTTTTTGGGTTAAGAATCATGGCTACGAGGTTTTATAAACTATAACCCGCTTGATTTGAGTTGGTTAATTAAGTTGCAATATTATACTCTTTTCAAAACAAGGTTTTTAATAAAGTATTGCAACATTTAAACTAGCCATGAATCCGACACTCCTATAAAACCTATGTACTCGCCAGCATCTCTTTGCTGACTTTGTTTTCACATATGTTTCAGGTGTTGATGCTTGATGATGATTACTAGGATGCATGAGTCACATAGGATCTGGACGAGGCCTTAGTGACATAATAACAATATTAGTCGATATGTAACTTGTTTGTTTGTGTTAAGACAATGATAATGTTTAATATTATTAATAAAACGAAACACTTTTTGTATCCATGGTTATGAAACGATAATTCTGCCACGACACTCCCCGACGTTTCCGCCGTGGTTTTGTTGTTTTAACGCGGTCGGGGTGTGACAGAAGAGTTGGTATCAGAGCCAATGGTTATAGGGAATTAGGTTATTAGTAATGCTTTGACCTAGACTATAACTCTTAGGACCCTAACGCAAGGTTCTTTGCGTTTAGATTTTTTTTAAAACAAAATTGTCACCTACCCTTAGGTGATAACCACAACGAGAACACAATTCCCGAATCCGCTTTGAAAACCAATCATCTGTTCTAGGATGATTGATTACTAGGTTTTGAACCCTTTGTTATAAGGTTTTGAACCCTTTAAGTTTTCAAAATCTCGTCAAAGTTTGGGGCTAAATAATGTGAACATGTGCAAACTGGAAGAGTGAATGCCTGTACCCTGAGTTTTCTGTCTAAGGCTAGAGTGTTCGTACAAATCCACATAATCGGACCAGGCACTCTTACCTGGGAACTCTTGGGGTGAGTGTTCACTTATAGGCGAGCATGTCTTCGGCGATACATTATATTGACCCATTTACTTTGATTAGTCACTGCGTGTCGTTTGTTTGTTCGAGGTAACGAACAAATGATCGCCTTCCTTGTGTTTTGTCGATACCTCTTTTGCTTTTCCTAATTATCAACCTCACTCGTTTCTCATATCTCCTTGTTAGACCATGCCTCCTCGACGTTAAGCACAATCTTTTACTATTGAAGAAATCGCAGCCCTGGTCTCTCAGCAAGTGGCTGCTGTGCTTCCTAGTGTTGTGACCCAAGTCCATGAGATATACAACAACAACAATAATAACAACAATAATGCACCGTGTAATTTCAAGAATTTTAATTATGCTAAGCCTCTAAAGTTTTCTGGGTCGCAAGGAGCAACTGCGCTCCTGTAGTGGTTTGAGAGTATCGAGAGCACATTCAGACATGTGCAGTGTCCGAATGCGCGTAAGGTTGAATTTGCTTCGAGCGTGTTTGAGAAGCGAGCGCTTACCTGGTGGAATGGTATTATGCGCGATAGGGGTGCCGAAGTGGCGTTGGCACAAACATGGGAAGAGCTTCGGGCTCTCATGATGAAAGAGTTTTGTCCCCGTCACGAGGTTCGAGCTTTGGAACGAGAGTTTGACGATTTAAAGCAAGATGGGGCTGAGCACCGTGCGTACACAGATCGTTTTGAGGAACTCAGTCTATTGTGTCCCACCATGGTTACCCCACCAGAGAAAGCAATCGGGAGATATATCGATGGTCTACCCGATTCTATGCTGGATATTGTGACCGGTGTTAATCCTACTACCCTTCGTCAAGCGATCGAGTTGTCTGCGACCCTGACTGAGACTCAAATCAGGAAGGGTAAACTCACCCGCAAGGGTGATAAAAAGAAGGCGACTGATTCTGGGAAGGACAAGAAAAAGGGTAAGGGTAAAGAAGGTGAGTCGTCGAAGAAATCGAGAAAGCGAAAGGGTGCCCAGAATTTTGCTGTTACGGCACAGACTGATCAGAACCCACCGGCTCAACCTCCTGTGAAGAAGGCGTATGCTGGTACCGCACCTCATTGTGCTCGCTGCAACGGTCATCGTGTTGCACAGCAATCTTGTAAGCAGTGCACGACGTGTGGAAAACTTGGGCATCTGGCCAATGTTTGTCGTTTAGGACAAAATCAGGTTGCCCAGGTTCAAGCTCCGGTACAAGGGAATGCTGCTAGATTCCCACCAGGTTCATGTTTCAATTGTGGAGAGTTTGGTCACTTCCGCAACAACTGTCCGAGACTAGTGAATGCAAACGCGAATGCTAATGCGAACCCGAATGCGAACGTCAACGCCAATGTGAATCCTGCTCGAGGGCGAGCATACAATTTGAATGCAAACGAAGCGAGGGCTGACAACGAGGTGGTGAATGGTACGTTTCTTGTTAATAATCGACCTGCATCTATTCTCTTTGATTCTGGTGCCGATAGAAGTTTTGTTTCGTTATCTTTTGAACCTTTGCTTGCGATACCTAGAACTAAATTGAGGAAACCCTTATCTGTCGAAGTTGCTACTGGTAAACCTCTTGTTCTCGATTCTGTTATTCGTGGTTGTCAGTTGAACCTTGATAACCATCTTTTTCCTATTGACCTCACACCGATGCAAATTGGGAGTTTCGATATTATCATTGGGATGGATTGGTTAACCAAACACCACGCTGAGGTGGTTTGCTTCGATAAGATTGTTCGTATCCCTTTGTCTTCTAGCGAAATTCTAGAAGTTCGTGGCGAGAAACCTTCAGGTGGACTGAAGCTTATGTCGTGTATGGAAGCTCGGAGGTATTTGAGAAAAGGATATGTTGCTTTTCTAGCACATGTCACCGAGGAGAAAGTCAAGAGCAAGAGTATTCAGGATATTCTGATTGTTTGGGATTATCCAGAGGTGTTTCCTGATGAACTGCTTGGTTTGCCTCCAGTTCGTCAAGTCGAGTTTCATATCGACGTTGTACCCAATGCCAACCCGATTGCAAAAGCGCCTTATCGTCTTGCACCGTCAGAGATGCAAGAGTTATCGAAACAACTTCAAGAGTTATCTGATAAAGGATTCATCCGTCCGAGTTGTTCACCTTGGGGAGCTCCTGTCCTCTTCGTGAAAAAGAAAGATGGGTCTTTTCGAATGTGTATCGATTATCGTGAGCTTAATAAGCTTACCATCAAGAATCGATATCCCCTACCTCGAATTGATGATCTCTTTGACCAGCTGCAAGGTGCTTCATGTTTTTCTAAGATCGATCTGCGTTCTGGGTATCATCAACTTCGTGTTCTTGAAGAAGATATTCCCAAAACTGCTTTCCGCACGAGATATGGGCATTACGAGTTCACTGTCATGCCTTTTGGTTTGACGAATGCCCCATCTATCTTTATGGACTTAATGAATAGGATCTGTAAACCTTATTTAGACAAGTTCATTATTGTGTTCATCGACGATATTCTCATTTATTCGAAGACTCGATCCGATCACGAGCAACACCTTCGCTTAACATTGGAACTCCTTAAGAAGGAACAACTTTTTGCTAAATTCTCCAAGTGTGAATTCTGGCCTAAAGAAGTTCAGTTTCTGGGTCATATAGTCAATGAGCGGGGTATTCATGTAGATCCATCCAAGATTATTGCTATTAAGGATTGGAGTACGCCGATGACACCTACAGAGATTCGATCTTTTCTTGGTCTTGCTGGTTATTATCATCGATTCATTTCTAATTTCTCGAAGATTGCGGTTCCACTCACTGCTTTGACTCAGAAGAATACGCCTTTTGAGTGGGGACCCAAGCAAGAAGAAGCATTCCAAACGCTGAAGCAGAAGTTATGTAATGCTCTTGTTCTATCTCTACCCGAGGGAAGCGATGATTTCATTGTCTATTGCGATGCGTCCAACTTAGGCCTTGGTTGCGTCCTCATGCAACGAGGTAAGGTTATAGCATATGCATCTAGACAATTGAAAGTTCATGAGAAGAACTATACGACTCATGATCTCGAGTTAGGAGCTGTGGTTTTCGTGCTTAAAATCTGGAGACACTACCTCTATGGAACGAAGTGTGTGGTTTTCACAGACCACAAAAGTCTCCAGCATATTCTTAATCAGAAAGAGCTGAACATGAGGCAACGACGTTGGGTTGAACTCTTGAACGATTACGATTGTGAGATTCGCTACCATCCTGGTAAGGCGAATGTCGTAGCCGATGCGCTTAGTCGAAAGGAGCGAGTCAAGTTTCATTCTGTTCGAACTCTATCTGATCTCCAAACTCGTGTCCTTCAAGCTCAGCAATTTTGTGTTTCACAAAATTTGATAGGTAATGAATTACCGCTTCAACTTGAGCTTAAGCTCGAAAGGAAAGACGATGGTTTGCTCTACTTCAAGGATCGTTTGTGGATTCCGAAACAAGACGATCTCCGCACCCTAGTGATGGACGAATCTCACAAGTCTCGATATTCTATCCATCCTGGTGCTGATAAAATGTACAAGGATCTTCGTACTCAGTAATAGTGGCCTGGTATGAAGAAGGATGTTGCCTTGTATGTATCAAAATGCCTAACTTGTCTGAAAGTCAAGGCTGAACATCAACGACCTTCTGGTTTGCTTGTACAACCAGAGATACCGGTTTGGAAGTGGGAGAACATTGTGATGGATCTCATCACTAAGTTACCACGTACGTCTAAAGGTCATGATGCTATTTGGGTTGTTATCGATCGATTAACGAAATCAGCTCATTTTATTCCGATTCGCGAGGATCTATCTGCTGATAAGCTTGCAAAGATTTATGTTGATGAGATAGTATCTCGACATGGTGTTCCTTTGGATATCATTTCTGATCGTGATGCTCGATTTTCATCTCATTTCTGGAAAACCATGCAATCTGCTTTGGGAACCCAACTGAATCTAAGCACTGCTTATCATCCCCAAACAGATGGTCAATCTGAAAGGACGATTCAAACTTTGGAGGATATGCTTAGAGCATGCGTGATAGACTTTGGTGGTAATTGGGACTCTCATCTGCCATTGATCGAGTTCTCTTACAACAATAGTTATCATGCTAGCATTAAAATGGCACCATTCGAAGCTCTCTACGGTCGAAAATGTCGTTCACCTGTCTGTTGGAACGAGACCGGTGAAGCTCAGCTTACTGGACCTGAGCTCGTTCTGGAAACAACAGACAAAATCAAGAAAATTCGCGATAACCTTGTGACAGCTAGATGCCTTCAAAAGAGTTATGCGGATTTAGGACGCAAGCCCTTAGAATTTCAAGTCGGAGACCGTGTCCTACTCAAGGTTTCACCTTGGAAGGGAGTGGTGAGGTTTGAAAAGAAAGGAAAACTTGCACCTCGATATGTGGGACCATTCAAGATTGTGGAAAGAATTGGGAAGGTTGCCTATCGACTAGAGCTACCTCCAGAGCTTGGAAATATTCACCCGACTTTTCACGTGTCCAATTTGCGAAAGTGTATAGCTGATGCTGATCTTCACATTCCTCTCGATGAGATCCAAATCGATGAAACGATGCACTTTGTCGAGAAACCCGTGGAGATCGTGGACCGTACTTTCAAACAGTTGAAGAACAAACGGACTCATTTGGTTAAAATTCATTGGGAGTCCAAAAGTGGCCCAGAGTTTACTTGGGAACGTGAGGACCAGATGAAGGCGAAATATCCGCATTTGTTTTCACAAGCTTCCTCTAAATAAAATTTCGGGACGGAATTTCCTGAAGTAGGGGAGATTGTGACAACTGTACTCTGTAATCGATGTACGATGTAAAACAATGATGATTATTAATAAAACAATGTGATTTGGTGTTACTATATGTGTTTTGATGTTATTATGTGTGTATTTGTGTTTGGTGAATTTTCAATTAGATTCGACTCCAATTTCAAGCTTTAAATCGCTTTCTGGAAGGTTATACGCAAACTGGTGCGTAAACGCAGTCAGTATAACGCAAAAAACATTCCGGAATAGTGACATAGGATTAACATACCCTAAATAACCTCCACATAACTTAGAAATAAGTTCCGGATGGTTTGGTGTGTTGAAATCAAGTTTGTTCGATCGTAGGGACTATTTGTGTCAAACTGCAAAACTATACCGATTTGTATGGTAACGAGCACTCCAGAACTTGATCATAACTTAAACATACACTAAATATCCTTTACATATCTTAGAAATAGGCTTTGAGGGGTTCGGTATGCTAAAACAAACTTATTGGTCATTCAGGGACTAAAAGCGTCAAAAAGTGCACAAGTTTGCATTTTCGCGCATATCTTACGTTCTGAATATATCCGGACATCCAAAAATTTATGTAATCATTAAAATATTTTATTTTAGTGATTGGCATGATAAAATTCCGTTCGTCGCTTAATTTGGATCGTTTTTGCGTTCGTTACGACTTCCGTCGTAATTAACCGAACAACGCAACCGTACGACAAAACGAGCCGACATCCAAGATATTTTTGAGCATGTTTTGAGTTCCCTATACTTTAACTTCATTTTAGAGCCTTGAAATGAGGTTAACGGGGCTTAAACGTGTCAAAAATGAGCCGAAATGCATGATTCTGAAGTGCAGGGACCTGTTTTGACAATCTGCCAAAGATGGCCCAGGCGGGGAGCGTAAGCCCAAGCCACATTTTACGTGGGCCGCGTGGCCTTTCCAGACAGAAAGTTCAGAAACAACAATCTGGGCTGAATTCAGGGGTTTTAGTGTAATATTTGCAATACCTGGAGCTGGTTTTCGGCCCCCATTATATTCTGATACCATTAACCCACATGTATGGCCAAGATCACTCCCTCAAACCACATGGAATCATCCTATTGATCCTAGCTTCCTATAAATAGCAAGCTCCCTCATTTGGGTTTTTCACACCTTGATTCAATCTCTGCTCTAAGTTGAGGTTTTAACACCTCATACCTGAGTAATTTTGAATCAAACACCATCTTGGACCCTTTGTAAGTCCTCTTCTTGCTTGTTCTTGTATTTCAAGCATGAAAGTCAACAAGTTTGACTTTCAGCTTTGACCAGTCAATGGTCAACACAAAGTTCCGTTGAACTTTGCAACGTGAGCGTAATCACGATGGTTATAGTCCCTTGTGACTATACCTACTGATTACCACGTTGACTAGGCGTAGTGACGAGTCGTAGTTTCGGCCAAAATGCGTGTTTATGCGTATTTTGTAACCAAACTACTATAGGGTATCAAAACCGTTTGTTTTGATATCAAAAACCTGTTTTCTAACTTAACTAAACATGTTCTAGCATGTTTAGCTCGCCACTTTTAGTTTAGTGCTTGTGTAGAGTCGTAAGTCAAGCGGACTAAACACCCGCTTAGACTTTCGAACTCGACCCGTTTGGTCGATCATTAGGATCCGACCAAACATGTTTAGTGACCATAGTTGCATAGGGAATAACCTTCCGAGGTTATACCTTATGGTCACTTAGGTTTAATTAGTTATATGATAAGTAGTTTTTATGCCTTAGGTAAATGACCAAAATGCCCTTTTCATGCATAATTGGTAATTAAGCATATGTAACATAAACTTTTGTCACGTAACTGATTATGCAACATATTTAAACATGTTTAGGCATATAACACTTGTCATAGGACTAGTTAGACGTCTCGAATGCCCTTTTGCGCGCATGACGCGTTAAAGTAGCGTAAGCTACCTTAATGGGTCGCAACGGGTCGAAAGCACTTAGATTAGGTTCCGATTTAGGATGTAGGCTTTGTTAAACCATATTACATGAGTTCCAACACTCATTTGGTTTACAAGACCTCATTCTGTCCGATCTTCCGATTTAGGCGTCTATTGTTTGACTAGTGATTCGATTACTAGGTGCTGTTTGATTTCTCTGGTTTGCTCAAGTTTGTTGAAGTTCTATTGATTGAGGATACTTTGCACTCCAAGTGAGTACATAGTTCCCCTATTTTACTGTTTTCAATTGTTTTGGGGTGATTCATATGTGCTAAATGTTTTCAAGGTTTTAACGATGGTTTTCAAAACGATTTTCGATATTATAACGATGATTTCAAAAACGATTAAGATGGTTTATACTAAACTAATAACGATTTCAATAAAGTGAATAAACTAGTTGGTTGTATTTACATAACGAATGGCATTCATTAGCACTGATCAAGCCGACCAGTATTAGGTTATGGTACCATAGGATCTGATAAATCCCATTATCGTACTGCACCCATGGTTATGTGTGGGTTAGGTGGGTAATGACTGAATCTGAATGTTAATTTACCCTTTGGTGGTTTATTAATGCGAGAGCGAAATAGTCGAGTCACGAAGGTTTGAATGTTATTAGCGAGGCGACCACAAATAGTTTTAACACTTAAAACGAGGATGATTTAAACGATTTAAACGAATAAACGATTTGGGAACGATTCATACGAGATTAAACGAGTTGGATAAACGAGTGGTTTTTGGTTAAGTGTTTAGATAACGGGACGGGTGTAATGTGGTGAAAACATGGTAGATACGCCGCTGGTACTTCTTATATATAAGTGTTTTCAACATATTACATACCGTGGCGTTATTTAGTTCACTTGGGTAAACGATTTTGGAACGATGTCACACAAACGAGGTTTTCGAAATGAAATAAACCATACGAGTTTTATTAACGAGATTTATTAACGAGTTTTATTAACGATTTAATACGAGATGTTTTACAATTTGCTTTACTAAAACAAATGTTTTTGGGTTAAGAATCATGGCTACGAGGTTTTATAAACTATAACCCGCTTGATTTGAGTTGGTTAATTAAGTTGCAATATTATACTCTTTTCAAAACAAGGTTTTTAATAAAGTATTGCAACATTTAAACTAGCCATGAATCCGACACTCCTATAAAACCTATGTACTCGCCAGCATCTCTTTGCTGACTTTGTTTTCACATATGTTTCAGGTGTTGATGCTTGATGATGATTACTAGGATGCATGAGTCACATAGGATCTGGACGAGGCCTTTGTGACATAATAACAATATTAGTCGATATGTAACTTGTTTGTTTGTGTTAAGACAATGATAATGTTTAATATTATCAATAAAATGAAACACTTTTTGTATTCATGGTTATGAAACGATAATTCTGCCACGACACTCCCTGACGTTTCCGCCGCGGTTTTGTTGTTTTAACGTGGTCGGGGTGTGACAAGGCCCACGAAGACTAGGAGTCTTCATGGACACTACCAGCGAACCTTCAAACATTGACGAACCTTCACTCTTCGTCAGGTATAGAATCATGATGAACCTTCAATGTTCGTGAGGTGTAGTCTTCCTCACAATAAGTCTTCGTCCACATTGATAATTTGGATGAACCTTAAGTCTTCGTCGCCTGTAGTCTTCGTCACATTGAGTCTTCGCCATGTGAAGTCTTCGTCACAAGTAGTATTGTTCGTGTGAACATAATCCCACGAAGACTCTTCAATCTTCGTGGATATCACAACTTGCAGATGTAGAACAAGTGTTAACATTTCTTGTACCGGGTCAAGATAGGAGGATATCTTGACCCCGGCCTTCACGTGTAACGCGTGTAAACCGAAATGAGCCGTATCCACATAAAGTGCATCAACAAACTCCCCCTTGGATGCTGCTCGGGAGGTTCGTCTTCACAATATCGTCGGATCTTTAACGTCTTCACATGTCATGAACAGGGAGTGTATCAGCAAACTCCCCCTTGAATGTTGCTCGTGAAACATTGATCTTCGAATTTTAGATCCTTGCGGTGTTGAAAAGTGGTCAGTGGCAACTCGATCATATTTATCCTTTGGTTGCATCCATGTCGTGTCTTCATTCCAAAGCTTGCCATTTAATATGTTCTCTTCGCCATTAGCTGGTTTGGATGTCGCATCTGTACATACAAGAAAGCTAAACACGTAATGAGAACAACTGCTTGGAATATAATCAAACAACACACATATGACCAACTCTCAATCAAACACCGACCGACAACAGTTTGAAAGTTGTAAAATTTGATCAATTTAGATTTTAACTTTCAACACTTGCTAAATTTCGACCGTTTATGAAGATGTAATTGTTTAAGGTTTCGATCAGGTTTCAGGTGGGAAATGTCACACCCCGATTTCCACGTGTCACCGGTGGGCCCGGTGGGGAGTATCGTGACGTCATGGTTGGCAACGTAATAGTCAAACAACACAATATCAATATGCACAGCGGAAGCAATTTAAAGTATGATACAACCGAATTTATTATTGTAATATCAATTGTCACAATATTCAGAAGTTTATCCACAGAAGGATCGAACATAAAATGGAAACAATAGTTCAACAGACTTTTAGGCATCTTAAGCTTGCGAGACTTCTATTGATGCTAAGGAGACATATCCAGCCAATTTCGTATAGTACCTGCATTTAGCCTTTTTGGAAAATACGTCAGTTTACACTGGTAAATACATTCAACTGACTCATTTTGGAAAAGAGTTTGTAAATTGTTTTGAATGCACGTGGCACAAAATATCTTGACACATTGATTAAAATGCACAGAGGCAAAATTAATCTTTTTAACTTGGGAGAATTATTTAATATTATAATCTTGTGAACGATTTACATGTTACTTATGCGTTCAGTAGCCCGGAACGTATCCGGGTTAAAGATCAATAGACACACCACAATTCTAGAGTTATACACCGACAGGTGTACGCCTACACCCCGTGCTCAGGTCGTGGCTATCTCGTAAGATAATGCCGAGGATATCCAGGACATGGTCATTAACCCCCCAAAGGCTGTAAAGTAAACACATCTGTTTAAAACGAGCCGATCAAATTATTCAACTACCCACTAAGCGTGGAGATTTGATGCTCGATCAAGCGGTACGCTATGTACCGTAACCCAAGCCCGTATAGGGAAAATAAGTTAAAAGTATTTACCTTTGCAAGTATAAATCCTTAACCGAATAAATCGCAGATAGCTTTTACTGGTTCTCCTAATCTGGAACGAAGGTTTAATATAACCTATTAGAATACTAACGGGTCTTTACTTAAGCTTAAGCTTAGACCTGTCAGTTTTAAAGATACGGTTCTTACGCACGATTAAACGAAGACCGGATAGAATGTGATTTAGACCCGACAAGTTTGAAGACTTGTTTAATATGGTTTTACTATTCACATCCTGGATTTTGAGATAGAAATGATATCGTTTGACCCGTTTCGGCTAGTTTATGCAAACTAGTTACATAAACCGAACCGAACGCGTATAACGCATAACGGGTAACCGAAAGGGTCGCGGACAGGTTTCCTAAGTTAATACACTTTAAATATGTTGTGATATCATTATGATATCTTCCATAATGCCCATAACGAGTTTATTCCCTAATTATGCCCCGTAGGGGTATTTTGGTCATTTTAACGACCATAAAAGGGATTTGTTAAGTTTCTGTGATCCGGGTCTGAATAAGTCAGGAAAACAACTTAATTTAACAGGTTATGTCTATTGGTATTAAGTCTTACGTGGCAAAATGGTTTTAATACCAAACTACGCGTTTAATACGCGTATAAAGCCGTTTTAAGCGACGTACGGGTTAAAATATGTTTATGAGTTTTCTGATCAGCAAAACAGGCTCAAAATACTATATTTATTATTTTAGATCAGTGGCAATTGGATTGGTATCAAACGGATTCGTAAAACTCGTTTTATGGCCTAAAAGGGCATATTCGGTATTAACCGAATCAATGCGATAAGCCTAGCTTAAGACCAGCTTAAAAATAATTAAAAATCTTCAAAAATCCCAAAATATTATTTAACATCAGTGGGTAAAAGTTTTGGTACCGAAAATCGGGTTTAGATAGGCTATGCGCTAATCGCGCCGTTTAATTAATAAAAAGCTTATTATTACGCTAATGCGCATATCTCCTAATCTAGACTTCCAATTGACGTGAAAATTTACGTGCATGTTTAATAATCAGTAACTAAGATTATTGTACTTCCACATTTTCAAATTTCTCGTTGTATGGTCATAAGGGCATTATGGTCCAATTTAAGCGATTAACGGAAACGTGTGCATGCATCGGATAATCAACGAAACAAATACTGAGACTTATTCTATCATGTAATCCAACCCTAATGAAGCACTAAGGCAATACCGAATCAAATTAAAACGGGTCAGAACCGAAGTCAATGCAAAAGTCAAAGTTTTGCGTCTTTCGGTTCCGAACCGGGTTTAAACAGAAATTTGTCGAGTCGGACAAGCGTAGACAAGTTTTTATACTTATTACCAAGTTATATTAAGTTTAAAACAGGTTACACGCCTCGCAGATTGCTAATCGTGCATTAAATCGCATTTTGTAATTCTGTTGACTTTTTCGGTCAACGTTTGACCCGACAAACGACCTAGTTAGGTCTGGATTCGGTACGTGCCCTTATAAGGGCTTAATACCCATATAATTACCTATCTAACGGTACTTTTAATTTGACATACGACTGAACTATCGTTACTTAATCACGAAGTCAACCGTTAAGCACGGTATATTGACTTTTAAGCTAAATATAAAGCTAGAAATAATTAAGAAAGGTTAGGCAACTTACAAAGTGATTAATGGATGATTAGGAAGAAGTTGGGTCAGCTTGGAAGTTCCACAAATGATCAGAAGTGAATTGAGGAGTGAATGATCAAACTTGCACTTGTGTGAGCTTTATATAGTGAACTTAGACACCACAAGGCATTGACATCTAAGTCTAGCACTAACCACAACAATCCCACAAGTGTCCTACATGATTAGGGGTGCCTAGGGGTCGTCCATGTGCAAGAAAAACCAGTAGAATCGGTCATAATCGCGCAAGACAGGCTGCAGTAGGTTTTCTGGTTGCTGGGCATTGCTAGCGCACCGCTACGCTTCTGACGTAGCGCACCGCTAGCCCTCCTCAGGGGCAATTTTTCCATTTTTCAGTTTGCATCCCTGGCTCTTGGTGCTTCGAAAGGTCAACTAAGCTTAATTCTTGCATTTTGACCCCTTATTATTTATATACAAGGGCTTTGTGACTTATACTCACTTTGCCAAGTCCCTGGACACTCCCGGTTAACCCGAAAAGCCTTAACTTTCAATATTAACACTTTAACCCCCCGCACACGAATTTGATCATAACTTTCTCATACGATAACGAAACTTTATGAAATTTTAATCGTGCATTCTAGTGAGCATAATTTATATTTACAAAGCTTCGGGTTTGTCAAAAGATCACTCAGAGGTATATCTTTAACATGTTGACACATTTGACCCCTGTAGTTTGTAATCTCTCACTTTTAGCTTCGTATGATCCATGATTTATTCGTTTGATGTTATAAACATCATGTAGGGTTATTATGAAGTATATTCATTCACTGTTGACACTTAGAATCCGTATAGTTACATACTTTCCATGTTTGTCAACTTTAGTCCTTTTATAATATTCTTTCACACGTTCAAACTTTATGACACGTGTCAACACATTATAGGACGTGAATTTTTGAGGTGTTACAGGAAAATACTCGAGATCCAACATCGTACAATCGAAAATAAGATAGAAATAAAATCTTTTTGGTATTTTTGCATTTTTCAAATGTAAAGACGGAAAGCAGTAAATAAATATTTACATACATTCTTTTTGCAAGTTTCGAGGGTAAGAGAATCATATCAGTGAACGGTCATGCCAAAACACCTTTGTTGTTCAATTAGTTAATATTAAGATAAGCATCCTATAACGATTATCAGTATTGTTGTCCACTTAAGCTCAACTTATCAGATGTACTCGCGGTTAGGGGATACTTTAAGGTATGATTTATACTTACCGACCGGTGTTCATCCACACACGACACATCCCCTTTCGAAGGTATGCACGAGAGTTCATCTTACTGGTGAGTATACCATTTATCAAATGTTTTCAACATATATGATGTGAGATACTCACTTATTTTGGATGAATACAAGCCCTATGTGATAAAATCACTTATTGATGAGGAACTTGATATTCGATGCATGCAGGGCACAAGAGCAACAACGTGAACAGGTTAGTATCATCATACCGACAAAGAGACGAACTTGACTCCCGGATAAACTGTGATATTTTATCACTTATTGATTGGGACATGTGATTGTTTATCACTTATTGAGGTAGTATGCATCATGTATTGTATACATGTTTGTATGATATTTACACGTGTGTATGGTATCATGGAAGATCTAGACTTACGTACCCATTGTTTTCGGTAAAAGAAACAACCATGATACCCAGATGATAAACAGCATAAAGACCACATATCTCAGAACCTCGGCAATCTATCAAATGAAATTTCGGTACCAAGACCATATGCCAATGAGCGGTTCCCACACTGTCTTCAGTCGATTTAGGTTTATATCACCCTGCACTTTTTAAAATGATTGTGAGCCTACTGATACATCTTATATAGAGCTGCTTATCGTTTTTCATTTTAAGTTTTAAAGAGGTTTCGACAGATCACTGATGTACTATCATTTTCTCTTTTGCTCGCCAGGAAACTCATTTTTTTTCTATTGTTTTTGTGTTTTTGAAATTTTTCGATGTTTTTGTATTTTTGAAATTTTTCAATGTTTTTGTATTTTTTTTGTTTTTACTCCCCCTAAAATGCAAAAAGTATGAGAAATTAAGAAAACACAAATTAATATTTACAAAAATGATTTTCCGAAGTTGGTTTTACTCTGGCTTGACCTTAACGCCGTTTACCATTAGTAAATAGTCAAATCGTGATTTGTCAAAAGCTTTGGTAAAAAGGTCAGCACGTTGGTCATCGATGTGGATCTTAACAACATCGATAAGTCTTTTATCAAAACAATCACGTATGAAGTGATATTTGATTTCGATTTGTTTGGTCTTTGAATGCTACACAAGATTTCTAGTGATTTGTAAGGCAGCAAAATTATCAACGAAAATAGGAGTATATAGGAATTCAAAACCGTAGTCGCGCATTTGTTGTTGAATCCACAGGACTTGGGAGCAACAACTTGAGGCAGGGATGTATTCAGCTTCACAGGTTGATGTAGCGACACAAGTTTGCTTCTTGCACTGCCATGTGACTAGGCGATTTCCTAAAAACTGACATCCAGCCGTTGTGGATTTGCCGTCGATTTTGCAGCCACCAAAGTCAGAATCGCTGAATGCGATCAAGTCGAAGCTATCATCCCTAAGGTACCAAAGACCAGTGTCCGGGCAACCCTTCAAATAGCGAAAAATCCTTTTTACAGTTGCTAGATGTGTGGCCTTCGGGTTGGCTTGATAACGGGTGAGCAGGCACGTAGGATATATTATGTCGGGCCTCGAGGCTGTGAGATACATAAGAGATCCGATCATTGCACGATAAAATGAAGAGTTAACACTTTCACCCTTCAAGTCTGGAGTAATCCCGTGATTCTGCGGAAGTCGGGTACCAATGGACGTCGCTTCGGACATCTGG
Source organism: Helianthus tuberosus (assembly GCA_030545235.1). Classification (NCBI taxonomy): domain Eukaryota; kingdom Viridiplantae; phylum Streptophyta; class Magnoliopsida; order Asterales; family Asteraceae; genus Helianthus; species Helianthus tuberosus. The sequence goes on along the minus strand of CM060396.1, from coordinate 187,166,829 downwards.
AACCGGCTCAAGATGTCACCGACATATTTAGTCTGATGGATGAATATCCCAGATTCCATTTGTTGAACTTGTAGGCCCAAAAAGAAATTCATTTCCCCCATGGCGCTCATCTTGAATTTCTCCTGCATAACATGCTCGAAGTCCCTACACAAAACATCGTTAGTTGAACCAAAAATAATATCATCTACGTATACCTGAACCAATAGCAGATCTCCCTCCTTTTCTTTGATGAAAAGCATGCAATTGATAAGACCCTGGCGAAAAACGTTCTCCAGCAGATACTTAGATAAGGTTGCGTACCAAGCTCTCGGTGCTTGATGTAATCCGTAGAGAGCTTTGTTGAGAAACTAAACCCAATTAGGATGAATAGGATCTTCAAAACCCGGAGGCTGTTCGACATACACCTCTTCTTCAACCACACCATGTAAGAATGCACTTTTCACGTCCATTTGGTAAACCTTGAATCATTTGAAGGAAGCATATGCTAGAAAGATTCGAATAGCTTCAAGACGTGCAACCGGTGCATAAACTTCGTTGTAGTCTATCCCTTCAACCTGACGAAAACCTTGAACAACTAATCTCGCCTTGTTTCGAACAACTACTCCACGGTCATCCTTCTTGCATTTGAAAACCCAACGGGTGCCAATCTTCTTGTAGTTCTCAGGGTTTTCAACCAGTTTCTAGATACCTAGCTTCTGGAATTGTTGCAGTTCCTCCTGCATAGCTTCTACCCAAGAATTATCCTTTAATGCTTCTTTCCAAGACTTTGGTTCTTCTTATGAGACATAACACACAAAGGACCAATCATTCTGCAAACCCGATTCTCTAATCACTGCATACAAGCCAACATTGTTGTTGTTTCTCAACTGATTTCTCGTCTGCACGCCACTATGAACATTACCAATGATGTTTTGTTGAGGACGGGTATTATGAATTCTTGTTTCTGGATTATCTGGAACTGGAATATTTATACCCAGATTGTTGAAGTTGAGATCAACAACCAAATCAATACCCTGAACTGGCGAAGAGGATGATGCAGTAGCTTTAGCTGTTTTAGGGCAGTCCTCAGGAGGTGTAGCCTCAGAAGTACCATGCACAACTGTTGCAGGAACTTCTTGGTCTGCATCGAGAAATTCATCATCCTCTGAAGATTCATTCAGTTCAGTAGCATCGTGAAAATCCTCATTGTCGAGAGCATTATTGTTAACTGACGATGATTCTTGATTGTTGACAATAATTGGACGAACCAAGGGTGAATTTGTTGCGTTGTCACTCTTGAAAAACATCTGTGCCGCAACGTCTACTACTTCTTCCTCAATATTGATCGAATTGAAAAAGTCATCGTACTTAAACATCCATGGCTGAGCTGGACATCTGAGTGGCAAGGTGTGACTTTGTACTCTGACTTCAGACCATTCCTGGATCCTTTTCATTTCGAGATTCCAAACTCTTAAATTTGGGGTGGCATACCCTAGAAAGTATCCTTCAATTGCTTTTGCCCCAAACTTTCCATCCGGATCGATCATAGTGCAAGGAGCCCCAAACGGTTCAAGAAATTGTAAGTCTGGTTTCCGTTTGTGTAATAGCTCAAAGCAGGTCTTATTGTGCCTTTTTACTGTAAGGACTCGATTCAACGTGTAGCATGCAGAGGCCACAGCTTCACTCTAGAATGGAATGGGCAACTGTGACTCTACCAACATAGTCCTTCCAGTTTCGATCAATGTTCGGTTCTTACACTCAGCGATGCCATTTTGTCGAGGAGTGTATCTTGCATTGAATTCATGAAGAATGCCTTTGGATCTACAGAACTCCTCTATAGTATGATTCTTGAACTCAGTTCCATTATCGCTGCGTATGCGTCTAACTTTCAAAGTATACAAATTCTCAATCGGTGTGATCAAGTTTTTGATAATTTCGAAAGTTTCACTCTTGTGTGCCATAAACGCCACCCAATAAAATCTTGAATAATCATAGGTTAGTACGAGTCATTACTGATCCTCTTGCGATTGACAGGACCAAATAAATCCGTGTGCAAGCGTTTAAGCGGCACTGCAACTGTGTTGATCTCCTTTATCGGGTGCGATTTCTTACTTTGTTTTCCTTTCTGGCAGGAAACACAGACGTCTTGCAAATGAAAGTTTTTGATGGGAACACCATTTATTAACTCATTCTTCACCAGATGATTCATTTTCCTTAGGTGAATGTGACCCATCCATCTGTGCCAAGAGATTGTTTCCTTTTCCATGGCTTTGGAAACAAAACACGTTACTTGTGCAGACGTTGTGATTGCTTGGCTCATATCAAGGACATACAAATCATTAATCCTTGGGGCAGATAAGAGAATCCAGTCTTTGGGGATATTGAAACCGGGCTTCAGCACATAACATCCATTAGCATCAAAGTGTACCGAAAACTTCTTATCACAGATTTGAGAAACACTTAGAAGATTATGATCAAGTTGTTGCACAAAGTTGATCTTGTCAAAACTGACAACCCCGTTGTAAACCATTCCTTCACTAGTAATATATCTGCCTTTATCTCCAGCAAAAGCAACATAACCTCCTCTAAAAGATTTGACGTCGTAGAGAAGTCTCATGTCGCCGGTCATGTGCCTGGATGCCCTACTATCAACAATCCAAAGACTACTGATAGTTCCTCCTGGAAGACCCTGCACATGTACTCAAATGATCAGTTGGAGATAGGGACCCAAGCCTTCGTGGACTTGGGTCTTCCATTTTCATCGACAATAGTTATTTCAACTTCATGATGATTTGGAAATGGTGATGCTCCCCCTGAGTTTATGACCAATTTAGGTTTCCAAGTTTGTTGAGTTTTACCAGTTTGATTGTTTGAAATTTTAACTTCGTGATTGTTTGAAGTTCTCGATGTTTTTGAAAATCTGGTCTGACTGAAACATATTGTTTTTGAACCACATCGGTTTTGAGCGCCTTTTCAATTACCTTGATTTGCTTGCGTTTCGATTTCTTCTCCCTTTCTTTCACAAGACGGGGATCTTGTTTTGGAGAAACATATCGCTTTTGGTAATTTTGCTCACAGGGAACATCAACTTTAGCTTTTAACTTATGAATATACGGACAATTTAGAATGATATGTCCAAATTCACCACACTCAAAACATGATCTTCGTTCAACAAACCCCGACGTATCATGTTGATGCCTCGTTGATGAACTTTGTGATTTCGAGGTACTTGGTCCTGAGTTATTTTGATCATTTCTTTTCAAAATTTTAACTTGCTTAACATAATCTATGTTAGATTTGTTTCAAATGTTTCAATTTTACCCGTTCCCTTCGACTTCACAAAGTTCACCTTTTTGTTCTTCCTCTGGTTTTGTTCTTTTCGAGCTTGAGTTGTCGATTTTTCTTTTCGTTTAGTGTGATTTTGCTGAATTTTCTTTGTTGGTAATTTCTGATTGCCATATTGTTTTCGAATTTCAGGCTTTGGAATCGGAGGACATTGTGTTACCACAACTCGTGAGCTCGACTCTCCCAAAAACTTACTTGTCGAATCTTCAAAAGCTTTGCTAATTAAAGATTGATTTACATTTTTAATCGGAAAATCTTTGTTTGAATAAACTTTATCATCACCAACTAGAGTGTACAGCAAATTCACACTCTCAAACTCTTGTTCAGAAGTGGACTCAACCTGAACAGTCTTAGCCGGTTTTACGGGAGGATCACATAGAATGTGATTCTCGAGTGGTATGTCCTCTTCTTTGATAATTGCTTCAGACTGTGCAGAGTCAGCATCATCGGACTCATCATCTGAAGAATCGATATCCTCAACAATGACTGGAGGATCCTGCTTTTGTTCAGCACTTGATACTTTCGCATATGCTAACACATCCGAATCTGATGATACCTCCTTTTTGTAACCAAGTCCAGCTGCGAACTCTTTAACATCTAAGGGAACAGATGGCTCAAATTGGGGTTTATCCTCCTCATCAGGCATTGCGGTATAATTGTGTCTAACAGGTGAAGGACACTTCTTATAGCTAATGCACGTGACATCATTCTTCTTTTTCTGCATGCCAATGATGTGATCCAGCACATACCTAGAGTTTGAGTAACTATCTAACCTAAGCTGGATCGCCTCATTTTCACACTTGACACAGGCCAACTCTTTTTTTGCTTCATCGAGCCTAGTGATGTAATTATTTATAGCAGTTTGTTTTCTTGAAACTCTTTTTACTAGCTCGGTTTTATCTTCCCTTAATGTGTCAATTACTTTCTAAAATTCTTTTTCATGATTTTTATGGAACAAGTTGGCCTCTGTGCATTTCGCAAGATCCACGATCAAACTTTGATTGTGGATAAATGTCACGTCATACTTGCTTTGCAAATCATCATATTTGCTTTGCAAGTCAGACAATCTAGCACCTAAATCAAACAATCTAGCATCTAAATCAACGCAATTATCACATTTATCAGATTTAGATTCATCGACACGTACCTGACTTGACGAGCTGCCGACATTAGCCATGAAGGCCGAATGAAGAGAAGAAGAAGAATAATTAGCTTGATCCACAAGAATTGATCTTCGATCATTCCCTGCTTTAGCCTCACTCAAAATCTCCTCAACATCTGCATCAATGGACTCATTTGACACTTCATCCGTCCCATCTTCACCTGAACTTGAGGTTTCCTCATCCGAGCTTCCACTATAACCAGAACTGTCTTCATTAGAAGATTCTCCACCACACACTTGTTTTAGATCTTTGAAAACTTCAACAAAACAATCTGTTCCACCCTGATCACCACTACCCAGTTGAATCGACCAGTCACAACCTTCATCAACTTGTACCACAAGAGCACGGTTGTTATTTGATGGACCTTCTTGATGAGAATTGTTTGCAGGCATCAAGGAACGTTCATTATTCCTGTTTTGATTCTGGTTCGATTGGTTGCCTTGATTTCTGAATGGATTCTGGTTCCCATGCTGAGCTGGCTTCGTGCATTCCCTTTTGAAATGACCCCGTTCACCACAATTGAAACATTTGACCGCCTGCTTATCGAACCCATACTTGGTATCTTTCTTGCTTTCCAAGCTGGTTGTACCAGTTCTTTCCATGAATTCTTTTGCTCACCTCACAGCACTAGCAAATGCCCACTTGATATCCATCAAATCCCTTTCATCCTTATCTATCTACTGATAATCTTCCTGAGTCAAATTGATGTTTCCAATTTGCCCTGCTACTAACCCACAGTATGCGCTCACCAAAGTGTTTAGAAGCTCCATATGTTCCTTTGCCACCTCAACACTTACTTTCGAGAAACTTGAAGTATCTAGCCGAACTGTGTTTGGATTAGTTGACTGACCAGCATTGACTGTTGATGAAGTGTTTCCATAACAGGCTTGTTGTTGACCTTTGTAGTTTGCATCAAGAAATGATGGTACTCCAGTAGACTGATAGCTTTGCTCCGAGGATGCTGGTTATGGTGTTCCATACATATAGGTGCTCGAGACAAACGCCATTGAGTAGGTCTTGCAATCGTACTGGTACCTCCACAATTTCCATAATACATCTCGGGATTTTGTGGCACCGGCACTCTTTTTGCCTTCCTGATTTCATCTTGATTTTTGTACTCCAAGAGTTGAATGAAATCATGAATGTTGGTTGTAGCTAGCGTGCCGTTATATTTCAGAATCTCCAAGAAACCACTCCATTGAGCTGGCAATGCATCGGCAAACTTAGTGACAACCTCTTCCGGAGTTGCCGCGACCTTAAAATTACCCATCTCACTCAGCAAATGATAAAATCGACTTGACATGTCTCCCAATGACTCCCTTTCCATACACATGAAGCCGTTGAACTCATTTTTTAGTAGATCATGTCTCAGTTTTCGTGATAATGCATTTCCTTGACCTCTCGCCTTTAATGCATCCCATAAACCTTTTGTCATTTTGAATCCCACAAACTGATGATAAATATCTTTGTTTAAGGCTTGACTTAGAATTGAAAATGCTTTCTTTTCTGGATCATATGCCTTTTTATCATCGCCAGAAAGATCCTTAAATGTCGCAGCATTGGAACTGGCTTCTTGAAGTGCTTAATCGAATTCCTTGGTAAAAGACAACCACAACTCCGTGTTTTGCCCAAGTACATACGTATGAAATCTTTCTTCCCAAGCGGGGTAATTGTTCAAATGCATGAGCTTTAGTGGGCGGTTGTTGCTACCGGTTTCATTTTCGCTCAAAAAAAGATTTTGAATACATTGGTTTTGGTTTGTAACAAAGGCCCATTGATTTGCGGTAATCGAACTCGATTGTGCTGATGACGAAGGCGTGGGAGTCTGAGGCCATGAAGGGATTGGACCTGAACCTTTACTCGTATACATATCTGCATTAGGATCCGATTTCCAACCCCACCAGTCGGAAGTCATATTTGGTTGAGATTAAATGACAAACCGAAGAAAAACCAAATTAAATAAGTTTGGGTGTGAAAAATAAGTCTTCTGTGAAAAATGGAACATAGAAACCACGAAGACTCAAGTCTACAAAGACTTAAGCCTACGAAGAGTTAAAGCTCACGAAGAATCAAAACAGGTTTCACGAAGAATAAAAGTTCACGAAGATTCAATGCTACGAAGATTCAAAGTTCACGAACATTCAAAGTCACAAAGACTTGATGAATCATCGTCCACGAAGATCAAAGTCTACGAAGACTAGTTGAATCTTCGTCCACAAAGATTGAAGTCCACGAATTTTTCAAAGAATCCTCATTGTTGGGAGGGTTTGTAAACTTTAGTTGGTGAAAAAGCAAATATTTTAATCAAACCTTACCATACAACAGTGAGTAGGTAAATAAGATGTCAAACAACCATACTTACTATCGGCGCACATTTCAAACTTACATCATTTTGTTACCAACTTTGTCAACAACCAATATTTTAACAATTCTTAATAGATCAAACAAAGAACTCTAAACCCAGAAAAATATGAAGATCACAAGAAATCTATGAGTTTTCCGACCACAATGTTCACCGGAATAATTTCCGAACTCAAATTTTGCACGAAACTTCACTAAAAACCATATCTTATCACATATACATGAGATTTAACAAGGTTTTTATATGAACTAACAGCAAAATAACATGATTTTCAAAGATTTAACCCATAAAACTTTGAAAACTCGACACACGGCTCGGTTTTAACAAGGATGAGAGCCAAGGCTCTGATACCACTTGTAGGTCCACTAGCAGAGGATCTAGTAACCTTATCCTTGTTATACAAACAAACCCGGTTGTGCGGAATCCAACCGGTAAGTTAAACCAAACAGAGAACATGAGATACAAGAACAAGTTTCAACGATTAAAAGCTCAAGTGTGTATATCAGAAGAGTTTGGTTATAGTAAGGATACAAGAAATACTATCAAACTCTCAATATACTCTCACTATGTTCTATCTATCTCACTTCTGTGTCCCTATCTGTTCTGTGTGGTTTTCTCTGTTTGTTCTACAAGCTGCCTTTTATAACCATCCTTATCCACATGCCAACGAAGAATGAAACATGGTCCACGAACATTCATCAGGCCCACAGAGACTAGGAGTCTTCATGGACACTACCAAGGAACCTTCAAACATTGGCGAACCTTCACTCTTCGTTAGGTATATAATCATGATGAACCTTCAATGTTCGTGAGGTGTAGTCTTCCTCACAATAAGTCTTCGTCCACATTGATAATTTGGACGAACCTTAAGTCTTCATCGCCTGTAGTCTTCGTCACATTGAGTCTTCGCCATGTGAAGTCTTCGTCACAAGTAGTATTATTCATGTGAACATAATCCCACGAAGACTACTCATTCTTCGTGAAAAGGAGACTCCCACGAAGACTCTTCAATCTTCGTGGATATCACAACTTGCATATGTAGAACAAGTGTTAATATTTCTTGTACTGGGTCAAGATAGGAGGATATTGTGACCTTGGCCTTCACGTGTAACGCGGCGAACCGAAACGAGTCGTGTCCACATAAAGTGCATCAACGAATTTGTTGGTGCAGTTTTTGTGTCCGATACTGTTCGAATAGATTAGATTATTTTGTTATGCTGATTATGTAATAGTTAGTGAAATGGTCAAACGAACGTGTATTGTCCCACTCGTTTGAAGTGGTCAAATGAGAGGGTTATTTGTTTGACCGTGTGTGTCTGCAAGTGAAGTGGGTGTAGCTATAAATACCACCCCTTTGGTTCATTTGCAAGGCAAGAGAGTTTAGATGAAGGTTTTAGATTTCGGGGAGAGATCACCACTTGGTCTCTCCCCAGATGTATGCTCCTTTGGTATGGTTAGGCTAGCTAGTTGTCACACCCCAACCGATAACGGAAACATCGGGGCATGGCACTGAGCGAAACAGATTGTTCAGGAGAAATTCCATAACAACTACATTACCGGATAGTTAAAATTATGTGCCATACCATAACCCATCAAGCAAATTAAGTTATTACAGACCACGATATCTCAAAAACAAGTAACATGTTTCGACAACTCAGATTTAAATAAAGTTGTTCGTTTGTTTCTAGACTCTTCCTAACTCGATTCCACATAGCAAGCATCCTAGCAGGTAGCATCCTAAACACCTGTCATATACGTTAAAATAAAGGTCAATACACATAGTGTAAAGGTGAGCATACAAGTTTGATAATAACATAATAGAGTTCGAAATCGTTTATGCATAACCAGCATGTGCAACGTATAATGTGAAGCATGTAAGTTATCGAAAAAGATCCTATCAATACCAATGACTGCGATTTGACTGCGAGTAGTGAGTGCGCATCACATGTTCACCACTGCGAACACGTGAAGTAATTGTCCTTAACAACCCCTGAGTGAATAGGTGCTAAGTCCAAACTATAGTACTATCGTTGCTAAGGCAGGTAGACAGCAATCAATGTGTAAACATAACAAACAGGCATTCATCAAGTCACGTATAACATGCTATTGGAGGTCAGCGTATAAATAGTGTTTGCGTTGTGTGATCGATGTGATTTAGAATAAGTAACGTATGTAACACCCAAAAGTGCACAAAGCAAAAAGGGATCGAGTATACTCACAGCGATGGAAGTATGGATTGAAGGGAGCGCTAGAGCGACTAGCCAAAACAGTTAATGATAACATAAGCGAAGAGTCGGTGCGCAAAATGATAAAAGTGACCAAGTGTCGAGCGGTAGTCCGATCGGATGGCAATCCGATCGGATGGTCATTCGATCGGATGTTAATTCGTTCGGATGGTCATCCGATCAGATGGCCATTCGATTGGATTGACACCTTGTTTGGTAAGGATGTGTTTGTGTATGATGGTTTGTCCTTTGAAGTTTTCGTTGTACCATTTTAAAAATAGAGAAGTATCTCTGCCCTTCAGGTCGGTCGATCGGACGGCGATCCGATTGGCGGGGCTTCACAGTTGAGAACAAGTTCACAGCAGGACGGGCACTCGATCGGATAGCAATCAGATCGGATGACAATCCGTTAGTTACTGATGATCTTTGAAAAATTGAAATGAAAGTTTTAAGTGTGGAACCAAGTGCAAGCCGATCGGATGGCTGTCCGATCGGATGGCAATCCGATCGGACGGCAATCCGATCAGATGGCAATCCGTCCCAACGATCTGATCGTCTTTGTCACTTGATTGTTTTGAAAGGTTTTGCAGTTTTGAATGAGACGTTAGGATAACCTGCTTGATCAATAGAAACCCCATTTCGACCCAAGTAATCCGATCGAACAGGAACCACCCTAGTCCGACCAGTTCACGGTTCGAGACGGCTGTTCATGTTCAAACCCGAAATCAGATATCTCCCGGATAGAATTCAGATCTTGAACTAACCCATCACTAAGAAAGATTAGAAGATCAGAACGAGCTCCGATTCTATCCGTTTTGTGTGCATTGAGTGTAAAAGAGTTGAAAGAAAGTTGGAAAACCATCTTTCAATCCTTTTAAATCATGAATATGTGTAGATCTATGCGAAAAAATTGTTTAATCATGTGGAAATCCTTCAGATCTAAGTTGTTCTTGGTGATTTCACGGTTAAAAGTTAAGATTCAAAGGTGAAGATGATGAAGAAGTGTGTGTAGATCATAGAAGTACAAGATTTAGGATGGAAACTTACAAGAATCGAGAGAAATTGAGAGAAATGAGTGCTTGAGTGCGACTGGTCGAACAAGGAGCTGTGACATCACAAATGATGTGACGGGTGGGTATTTATAGGGTTTCCCAAAATGGAAAGTGGTGGAGTGTCGGACTGATCGGGTGGCATCCGATCGGGTGACAACTCGATCGGATGGCAATCCGATCGGATGGCCACTCGATCCTGGTGTTTGGCATGACGAGTTTTGTCGTTTCGATTCGCGTGTTGAGTGTTGCGATGCGATTTGAGTGAGCGATGCGATAGTATTTCCCATTGGTTAAATAACATCACTACTATATCTAACATACAATCACTATAAATAACTTGCGTTTAGCGTTTGCGATTCGATTGCGATGCGATAGATAGCGATTGCGATTAATACCTTAACATAAACATAACATGCACAAGTAACACATAAGTGGCGCACACACGTAAAACAATATCCAGAACGCAAAATTCGTGTTGCGATGCGATAGCGTTTAGCGGTAAGTTGATTAGCGATTAGACCTCGATTATTAATAGATACTCCACATAATACAATCAAAGCGATTAAATAAATAGATTCGGTTACAAGTCACTAACGTACAATCAATAGTTAAGCAAGGAGTGACAGATCGCAATTAGCAATCTTTTCTTCCTTTGACTTTGACTTGTACTTTGACTTCCAAAAAGCGGGTTGTTACAGCCTCCCCTTCTTTAGGAAATTTCATCCCGAAATTTAAGAAGTAGGCTTAACGAACAGCTGCGGGTACTTCGCCTTCATGTCGCTTTCGAGTTCCCAGGTGAACTCGGCTCCTCGTTTGCCTTCCCAGCGAACCTTCATGATGGGAATGCGTGAGCGTCTGAGCACCTTGGTTTCCCGTCCCACGATCTCAACATGCTTTTCCACGAAGTGTAATGTTTCGTCCACTTGTAAATCCTTAAGAGGGACATGTAATTGCTGGTCGGCCAAGCATTTTCTGAGGTTCGAAACGTGGAAGGTCGGATGGACGTTACTCAGTTCCTCTAGTAGTTCGAGTCTGTAGGCCACCTTTCCAATTCTTTCCAGAATTTTAAAGGGTCCAACATATCGAGACGCGAGCTTGCCTTTCTTGCCGAATCTGATCACCCCCTTCCAAGGTGCAACCTTAGGAGTACATGATCACCAACTTCAAATTCAAGGGGCTTGCGGCGTCTATCAGCGTAACTTTTCTGTCGGCTCCGAGCTTTCAGCAGATTGTCTCGAATTTGGAGGATTTTGTCAGTCGTTTCTTGTAACAGCTCGGGACCGGTAATTTACGTGTCTCCGATCTCGTGCCACACAATAGGCGATCGACATTTCCTTCCGTATAATGCCTCAAATGGTGCCATTTGTATGCTAGAATGATAACTGTTATTATATGAGAATTCGACCAAAGGTAAGTGCGCGTCCCAATTACCACCGAAATCTATGACACACGAGCGGAGCATGTCTTCAAGGGTGCGAATCGTTCTCTCAGTCTGACCGTTGGGTTGGGGATGGAAAGCGGTACTTAGATTAAGAGTAGTACCGATACCAGATTGAAACGTTTCCCAAAGACGCGAGGTAAACCGAGCATCGTGGTCAGAGATGATGTCCCGAGGCGTCCGGAGTCGACAAATGATCTCCTTGGTGTAGATCCAGGCTAATTTCTCTACCTTAAAGTCTTCTCGTATCGGTAGGAAGTGAGCTGACTTAGTCAAACGGTCAACCACAACCCAAATGCTATCATAACGTGATTGAGCACGCGGGAGTTTCGTTATGAATTCCATAGCTATACTCTCCCATTTCCACATCGGGATCTCGGGTTGAACGAGTAAGCCAGAGGGTCTTTGATGCTCAGCCTTGACCTTGGAACAGGTCGGGCACTTCAAAACATAGATAGCAATATCTTTTTTCATCCCCGGCCACCAGTACTTGTAGCGCATGTCCTAGTACATCTTTTCGGCACTGGGATGAACAGAATATCGGGACTTGTGGGCTTCGTCCATCAGAAGTTGTCGTAGGTTGGTACGCTTGGGAATCCAAATTCGGTCCAAATAATGAAAGATACCATTCGATTTATTCTTTAGTTGGGCGCCATCGTGTAGAATCCTTTCCTTCTTCAAAGTTCGTTCAGTAAAACAAGCATGTTGCGCGTCACGGATGAGAGCTTCGGGATGAATCTGGGCTTGGGAATCACAAATACTAAGCAAGTAGCTTCGTCGACTGAGAGCATCGGCCATGACGTTTGCTTTGCCTGGATGGTAACGGATCTCCCAGTCGTAATCGTTGAGCAGTTCTACCCACCGGCGTTGACGCAAATTCAGTTCCTTTTGGTCAAAGATATGTTGTAGGCTCCTATGATCGGTGAAGATCGTACACTTGGTACCATAAAGGTAGTGTCGCCAAATCTTTAACGCAAAAATAACTGCGCCAAGCTCGAGGTCATGTTCTTCTCGTGGATCTTGAGCTGTCGAGAAGCGTACGTGATAACCTTATCTCGTTGCATGAGAAAACAACCAAGACCAAGGTTCGAGGCATCGCAGTAAACCACGAAATTGTCATTTCCGTCGGGCAGTGAGAGCACGGGAGCATTGCAAAGCATAGCTTTGAGAGCTTGAAAGGCTTCCTCTTGTTTAGTTCCCCAAACAAAAGGTTTGACCTTATGCGTAAGAGAGGTTAACGGCACGACGATTTTAGAGAAACATTCGATAAAACGTCGATAATAGCCTGCTAGTCCTAGAAAAGAGCGGACTTCAGACAGATTCTTGGGTGTAACCCAACTCTTAACTGCTTCGATCTTCGCGGGATTGACGTGGATACCTTGACTATTGACAATGTGACCCAAGAATTGGACCTCCTCTAGCCAAAACTCGCACTTGGAGAACTTCGCATAGAGACGGTTTCCTTGGAGCAACTCAAGAACCAAACGGAGATGCTGCGAGTGTTCGGCTTTTGACTTGGAGTAGATCAGGATATCATCAATGAACACGATTACGAAACGATCAAGGAAGGGTTTGCACACTCGATTCATCAGATCCATGAAAATGGCGGGAGCGTTGGTCAAACCAAAAGGCATGACAACAAACTCATAATTACCATAGCGGGTTCGAAAAGCGGTTTTGGGAATATCCTCCTCTTGAATGCGTAGTTGGTGATAGCCTGAGCGTAGATCGATTTTAGAAAAACACGTAGCACCTTGTAGCTGATCAAACAAATCATTGATTCGAGGCAAAGGATAGCGATTCTTGATTGTCAACTTATTCAACTCCCTATAGTCGATGCACATTCGGAACGAACCATCCTTCTTTTTAAAGAAAAGGACAGGCGCGCCCCATGGAGAGGTGCTAGGGTGAATAAAGCCTTTTTCGAGTAATTCCTGGAGCTGACTCGAGATTTCGCGCATTTCAGAGGGAGCGAGACGATATGGCGCTTTAGCAACAGGATTTGCTCCAGGAATGAGGTCGATTCAGAAATCGATATCACGAGCGGGTGGTAAGCCGGGTAAATCATCGGGACAAACGTTGGGAAATTCACAAACAACGGGGACCTCTTTCATTCCAGGACTACCTTTCTTTTCCTTCTCCGCTACTAAAATGTGTGCCAAGAAGGCTTGGTATTCCTTGCAGAGATACTTGCCAGCTGGACACACGGCATGAGTTGGAGTTTCTTCGACGCGACTTCACCGTAAACACACAATTGATCGCCATTAGCGAGCGAGAATCGAATCATATTTTCGAAGCAAACAACTTCAGCCTGGTTTTCACTAAGAAAGTCTATGCCTACTATGACGTCAAAACTACCAAGCATCATTGGAATAAGATCGATGGGGAAGACGTGATTGTTGAGTTCGAGCATACAATCACGAAGAACAGAATTGACAGCGACGGTTCTTTCGGTGGCAACTTCAACATCGAACGTCGAGGGAGATGAGCGCGCTTACGATTTAGGAGCTTTTCGAATTCAAGCGATACAAAACAGTTATCTGCTCCAGTATCAAACAAAAACGAAACATATATACCATTCACAAGAAACGTACCATTCACCACGTTGTTTTCGGCTTGAGCATGGCGGACATTAATGTTGAAAGTGCGTCCGCGGGGTGCTGGTTATTGCTGTTGTTGCTGATGTGACAACCGGTAATTTACGCCCTTAATTACATGACTAACAACCGATTAACGCAATAATAAATAGTGATTACAGCGCAAATTAACTTAATTAGGCCCTTGGAGTGCCCAGGAACGTTTATTCGACTATACAGTGCGCGAACGGTGGTTTACAGAGAAACCTGCTGAATATTACGCGACAACGAACCGAAACCATACGAAATACTGACAACGCCGATAAATATGGATGTTACACAAGTATTTTATGCTTATGGAGTTTGGGTCGTGATATCTGGTCTCGTAGGAATTACGGGCCACTTACTCATAAGATGGGCTTGTGGGCCCTGGGCCCAAGCCCAAAACCCACAAGCCTAAACCTGCACGATAAATTAAATCTTATAAGATCTCTAAAGATCTCTAAAAATCTGTAGAAATCTACACAAATCTACACAAATCTCTTCAAGAGATCTTGTTTCAATGGGTATAACACATGACCTGAATGTAAATTGTATACATGAAAGACAATAAAACCTTCTATCCTCCCCTTACTCTATTAATACACATACATCAGACACACAGACATATCTTCACACATAATATCAAGAAGTAGACCTTATCCTTCAACACACTCTCTCTCGATAACACTTACAGGCCTCTCATCTCTCTTTCGATCTACACAGCCAAACACCCACTAGTCTCCTCCCCTGTTATACCTTCCACACACACACAAACTCACTACCAAAGCCACCCCCTTTTTCGATTAACAGAACGGACCACCACCACCGTCCGGTGGTGGTGCGGCGGCGACAGAACAGAAGAGGAGAGAGAGGATGGAGAGAGAGAGAGACGAGACGGAGAGAGAGAAGCCGAAGAGAGAGAGATGCGGGGACAGAGCGGCACCACCGCTCATGGCAACGGCAGTGATGCACGGCGACGGCGACTCGGACCGGCGGTCCTTGTCTCGATCCAGCGGTCTTTGGCTTTATCCGACAAGTTCACCGGTTTGCTGAAGATGACGATGAATTCCGGCACGAATCCGAAGTCGACGGTGGTGGTTCGGCTCGACAGCAGGAACTCCGGTGAGTCTCCTTGTATCTGCTTTAGACATACAAGTTCATTCGTTCTTCAGGTGATGATGTTTGTTCGACCCGGGTTATGTTGGCTCATGATTCGGTTCGGGTTACACAGGAAGCAGGCGAGTCAACCCGGGCAGTCGAGTCAACTCGGTCAAACCGAGTTAACTCGGTTCGAGTCCAGGTCAAACAGTCAATAGCAGGTCAAGTGGTCAACAGTTTGGTTTGAGTAAGACGGTTCGGGTCAGATTATGAAGCGGCTCGGGACGACTCGGTCGGACCGAGTCAACTCAGTCAACTCAGTTGACCCGGTCAACTCAGTCAAGCGGTTCGACTTTTCGACGAGAAGATGGGTAAAGTCTAACGACACGTTTAATATTTACGCGATTTTAATTATTTCGTGAACGAGCTCGAACCATTTCGTTTATAATTTTGTTTATATTTTGAAATACTTGACGAAATATATTTGATTACAATACGTTGGTTATTGGTTGAATTTTGGAAAAATATAGCGACACTTAGATGTCGGGATCGTCCAAAAACAGAGGAAACTCTGCCCGTTTTTCGAGAAAATCCGTAAAAACTAAAACGCGTTTTATTATAAAACGAACTATCGGAATTCAAGTGATCTTTTAGTAACAAAAATACAAATATCGATGACACTTTACAACATCACGAAAAACGACAATTTGATATTATTTTCGACAATGCTTTTATAAAATATAACGTGATATAGTATTTTCAATTCTTTCATTATTTTCGACAATTCTTTCAAGTATCAACCAATACGAATTCCTTCTATAAAATAAATATAGTTATATATTTATTTCTAATGTCGTACGACGCGAATTCTTTTATAAAAATAAATATAATATATATTTATTTTCAAACATAACAACTCGACGATTCTCTTATAAAATAAATATAACTTTTATATTTATTTCCAACGCCTCAATGGCATACGATATGTAATACGAGTTTATTCTTTTCATAAAACACTCGTCACATACACGTACAACTTCTCGAGACGGCTAACGCGATTATAACGATATATTTATATAATTTTATATAAATATATATTTATTTCTCTCGAGAATTAAGTCTTTTCAAGACTTATTAGTTATTACCGATAATAAACGAGCCTTAACTAGTATAACTTAATTATTCTCATTAAGTTCATAACTTACCGTCGAATCGTTCGGGTAACGATTCGGTAGAGCTCGGTAACACGTAGTTAGTTACCGCTTTTATTCAGAAACTTATTAGATATTCCATGTTAGGAATATTGTAGAATGCACGTTAGCGAGTCCCGTCTTAGAAACGACATCGCAAAGTCGTATTTAGCTAGCCTTGCACAGGAATATTCAGGTGAGTTCATAACCCCACCTTTTACGATTTTACATTTTTCTAAATGTTTTCGGGGTGGAAAGACATGCACTTTTTGCAAAGCATACAAGAATTACATATTCATAAACCATTTTACAAGCAAGTTTTAGCAGACACAAATGGTTTACGAAAAGCTTATGTTTTATACCGGTTTTTCAAACAAGCGTATTTTTCGAAATATGCATACACACAAATTCTAGTTTTCTAAACTACGGGAAAATACAAATACAAGAGCTTACAATACATGTGTTATGATATAATGGATACAAGAACTGAGAATTGATACTTGATATGATGAATACAAAAACAAGAAGCACTCTTGGTGATAACTAGTACCAAGTATGATGCGTTTTAAGGAATGATACGAGAAATCATGTCACGAATAGGGTACCTTAAGCACCATTAATCGTGTACATACTTAGACCGTAGAACAAAAGGTTAGATCTAATGGGTGTCCTGGCAGCCACACTCTTGGTGAAAACTAGTACCGAGTAGTGCTTTTGTGTCTCAGTCGTGAATCGACAACTAGAAAAACGCCTATGGTTTGGTTGCTTCCTATGTCGTGTCACATGTTAATGGCCTTGCAACCCATTAACAACAAGATACATACAGAAATACTTGATTTATACAAGATACATACAGAAAAAAAACTTGATTTATACAAGATACATACAGAAAGACTTAATTTATACAAGATACATACAGAAAGACTTGATTTATACAATATACATACCATGTTTTCATACAAAGTTTCCATATAACGTGACAAGAAAATGATTTTAAATTCGTTTTCTCAACAATACTTCAAAAACCGGTTATTCAAAAAGATTTATTTCAAATCTTTTACAAACAAACTATGAACTCGCTCAACTTTATGTTGACTTTTTCGCATGTTTCTTTCTCAGGTTGCATTTCTAAGACAAGGCACGGTTGGAATAGGAGAACCATTGGGGATTCGAGTACTTAGCGGGAGTTCAATTTCTAGAAAGTCTTTGCTTATTTGCTTCCGCTGTGCAATGAAGATACCAGTCCAGTCACGCCATCTCTGATAATTTCGGGATGTGACAGATTGGTATCAGAGCTATAGGTTACAGCGAAATAGGTCTCTGTAAAGATACCTAGGCTCTAACCTCACTTTTCTCTGGGAACTTAGAATATTAAAACCTGAATACATACAGAACGCATAGTACTCGAATATGGTCTCCAACCGTTGTCGAAAAACCAACAGTCAAGATTTTGTTTTCAAAAATACGTTATTGTGGTGTTTTACACACGGTACATAAAACAATTACATACAGTACACAAAACTCTGAGAGTTTAGGAAACATGCATTTAAGACCTTCGGAAACTCATATTGAAGTTCATTAAAGGTCATCACGTAGGAACCGCGAATATTAACTCGGGTACGCACAATTATTCGTATTCTCTACGATGTTTTAACTTCCCGAGCAGGCATCCTACGCATAACGAAACGCAAGTGCACAGGTAGACGTGAAACTTAAGCTATACATCAACGGAGGTTGAAGTACGTTACATATGACTTTCGAGGAAGCGGCGGTTTGGCACGCGGTCCTGCGGACAACACGAGTCATGCTAAGGAGAAGACGTATGTCACCGCATTCCCCTAACTCATTAATGACGAATACGATATGTTTGGCATTCCATGGTAATGTCACCTAACAATCGGTTATCACATGCAACCCCAGGTAAAGTCCTTAAATTTCTTTTATTGAAATTTTGACTTTCACATTTACTGAGTAGATTTTCACATCTCTACTCCTCTTAATGGTCATTGCATCACAATAACTTCTTTCATTACAGCGAATATTCAATTGCTTCATTCATATGTTACGCATGCATCGTTTGTTACGCATGTGGTTTCGTTTCGAATAAAGCGTTTCATTAAAGTTCAAATATTACTTCGCTAAATCTAATTATTGATTTGTGATTCGATTGACCCGCATTATTGTAATTGTTGGCTTCTTTGTTATCAAGTCAACACATTTTCTTGAAATTTCTTTTCTTTTCAAGTTACATACATGGTTTTTCGTTGTGACCATGCCGAAAGCTTTCTTGTCGATACATGTATTTATTGTCGGCTTGCACCGAAATCAAATTCAATTGTTTGAACTTGTTCATTTCACATATTCAATTCAAGACACCATATGAGGTATTGAAAACATCATATTCGAATTCGTTTTAACAAGCGTTTCATTGTTCTGAGTCGTAGTAGATTTGTTCGGTCTACGACTCCACTAAGTCGTTTGTTGATTTCGACACCTTGCGGTGTCAGTATAAACTTGCAGCTTGGGCTAATAATGATTGAGCATTTTATGCAAAACACAGGTGATACCTGTTCGATCACCGCTATATTTGAATTGTTTCATTCACTACGACACCATGTGGCGTCGGTAGAACTTGCAGCTTGGGCTGATCATGATCGAGCGTTTCATGCAAACTATTACATTTGAGCTTGTTCATTTATTGGAGGCGATCATTTCTAGAATTCATTTGCATCTTGTGATACGTCCTTGAATTCACATCATTCAAATAAGCCTTGATTCGATTTCATGATCATTCACTTTGGTATTATTCGTATTTACTTACACATAACGTAACTCTAAGGAGTTAACGTAGTCTAAATTTCGAGGACGAAATTTTATTAACAGGGGGAGAATGTGACAACCGGTAATTTACGCCCTTAATTACGTGACTAACAGGCGATTAACGCAATAATAAATAGAGATTACAGCGCAAATTAACTTAATTAGGCCCTTGGAGTGCCCAGGAACGTTTATTCGACTATATAGTGCGCGAACGGTAGTTTACAGAGAAACCTGCTGAATATTACGTGACAACGAACTGAAACCATACGAAATACTGACAACGCCGACAAATATGGATGTTACACGAATATTTTATGCTTATGGAGTTTGGGTCGCGATATCTGGTCTCGTAGGAATTACGGGCCACTTACTCATAAGATGGGCTTGTGGGCCTTGGGCCCAAGCCCAAAACCCACAAGCCTAAACCTGCACGATAAATTAAATCTTATAAGATCTCTAAAGATCTCTAAAAATCTCTAGAAATCTACACAAATCTTTACAAATCTACACAAATCTCTTCAAGAGATCTTGTTTCAATGGGTATAACACATGACCTGAATGTAAATTGTATACATGAAAGACAATAAAACCTTCTATCCTCCCCTCACTCTATTAATACACATACATAAGACACACATACATATCTTCACACATAATATCAAGAAGTAGACCTTATCCTTCAACACACTCTCTCTCGATAACACTTACAGGCCTCTCATCTCTTTCTCGATCTACACAGCCAAACACCCACTAGTCTCCTCCCCTGTTATACCTTCCACACATACACAAACTCACTACCAAAGCCACCCCCCTTTTTCGATTAACAGAACGGACCACCACCACCATCCGGTGGTGGTGTGGTGGCGACAGAACAGAAGAGGAGAGAGAGGATGGAGAGAGAGAGAGACGAGATGGAGAGAGAGAAGCCGAAGAGAGAGAGGCGGAGACAGAGCAGCACCGTCGTTCACGGCGGCGGAAGTGATGCACGGCGACGGCGACTCAGACCGGCGGTCCTTCTCTCGATCCAGCGGTCTTTGGCTTTATCCGACAAGTTCACCGGTTTGCTGAAGATGACGTTGAATTCCGGAAAGAATCTGAAGGCGACGGTGGTGGTTCGGCTCGACAACAGAAACTCCGGTGAGTCTCCTTGTATCTGCTTTAGACATACAAGTTCATTCGTTCTTCAGGTGATGATGTTTGTTCGACCCGGGTTATGTTGGCTCATGATTCGGTTCGGGTTACACAGGAAACAGGCGAGTCAACCCGGGGCAGTCGAGTCAACTAGGTCAAACCGAGTTAACTCGGTTCGAGTCCAGGTCAAACAGTCAATAGCAGGTCAAGTAGTCAACAGTTTGGTTCGAGTAAGACGGTTCGGGTCAGATTATGAAGTGGCTCGGGACGACTCGGTCGGACCGAGTCAACTCTATCAACTCAGTTGACCCGGTCAGCTCAGTCAAGCGGTTCAACTTTTCGACGCGAAGATGGGTAAAGTCTAACGACACGTTTAATATTTACGCGATTTTAATTATTTCGTGAACGAGCTCGAACCATTTCGTTTATAATTTAGTTTATATTTTGAAATACTTGACGAAATATATTTGATTACAATACGTTGGTTATTGGTTGAGTTTTGGAAAAATATAGTGACACTTAGATGTCGGGATCATCCAAAAACAGAGGAAACTCTGCCCGTTTTTCGAGAAAATCCATAAAAACTAAAACGCGTTTTATTATAAAACGAACTATCGGAATTCAAGTGATCTTTTAGTAACAAAAATACAAATATCGACGACACTTTACAACATCACGAAAAACGACAATTTGATATTATTTTCGACAATGCTTTTATAAAATATAACGTGATATAGTATTTTCAATTCTTTCATTATTTTCGACAATTCTTTCAAGTATCAACCAATACGAATTCCTTCTATAAAATAAATATAGTTATATATTTATTTCAAATGTCGTACGACGCGAATTCTTTTATAAAAATAAATATATTCTATATTTATTTTCAAACACAACAACTCGACGATTCTCTTATAAAATAAATATAACTTTTATATTTATTTCCAACGCCTCAATGGCATACAATATGTAATACGAGTTTATTCTTTTCATAAAACACTCGTCACATACACGTACAACTTCTCGAGACGGCTAACGCGATTATAACGATATATTTATATAATTTTATATAAATATTTATTTATTTCTCTCGAGAATTAAGTCTTTTCAAGACTTATTAGTTATTACCGATAATAAACGAGACTTAACTACTATAACTTAATTATTCTCATTAAGTTCATAACTTACCGTCGAATCGTTCGGCTAACGATTCGGTAGAGCTCGGTAACACGTAGTTAGTTACCGCTTTTATTCAGAAACTTATTAGATATTCCATGTTAGGAATATTGTAGAATGCACGTTAGCGAGTCTCGTCTTGGAAACGACATCGCAAAGTCGTATTTAGCTAGCCTTGCACAGGAATATTCAGGTGAGTTCATAACCCCACCTTTTACGATTTTACATTTTTCTAAATGTTTTCGGGGTGGAAAGACATGCACTTTTTGCAAAGCATACAAGAATTACATATTCATAAACCATTTTACAAGCAAGTTTTAACAGACACAAATGGTTTACGAAAAGCTTATGTTTTATACCGGTTTTTCAAACAAGCGTATTTTTTGAAATATGCATACACACAAATTCTAGTTTTCTAAACTATGGGAAAATAAAAATACAAGAGCTTACAATACATGTGTTATGATATAATGGATACAAGAACTGAGAATTGATACTTGATATAATGAATACAAAACAAGAAGCACTCTTGGTGATAACTAGTACCAAGTATGATGCGTTTTAAGGAATGATACGAGAAATCGTGTCACGAATAGGGTACCATAAGCACTATTAATCGTGTACATACTTAGACCGCAGAACAAAAGGTTAGATCTAACGGGTGTCCGGGCAGCCACACTCTTGGTGAAAACTAGTACCGAGTAGTGCTTTTGTGTCTCAGTCGTGAATCGACAACTAGAAAAATACCTATGGTTTGGTAGCTTCCTATGTCGTGTCACATGTTAATGGCCTTGCAACCCATTAACAACAAGATACATATAGAAATACTTGATTTATACAAGATACATACAGAAAAAAAAACTTGATTTATACAAGATACATACAGAAAGACTTAATTTATACAAGATACATACAGAAAGACTTGATTTATACAAGATACATACCACGTTTTCATACAAAGTTTCCATATAACGTGACAAGAAAATGATTTTAAATTCGTTTTCTCAACAATACTTCAAAAACATGTTATTCAAAAAGATTTATTTCAAATCTTTTACAAACAAACTATGAACTCGCTCAACTTTATGTTGACTTTTTCGCATGTTTATTTCTCAGGTTGCATTTCTAAGACAAGGCACGGTTGGAATAGGAGAACCATTGGGGATTCGAGTACTTAGCGGGCGTTCAATTTCTAGAAAGTCTTTGCTTATTTGCTTCCGCTGTGCAAGGAAGATACCAGTCCAGTCATGCCAGCTCTGAGAATTTCAGGGTGTGACAGCTGAGGCTGCTGCTGGGGCTGCTGCTGTTGTTGCTCTTGCTTGACCACTCGGTTCAGGCACATGTTGGCGAAGTGGTTGGGATCACCACACGCATAGCATGCTCTCCCATTGACCGCGGGTGCATGAGCCGCTTGATGGCCTTGAGGAGCAGTAAGTAGAGCTTGTTGAGCAGGAGCTTGACCTTGGGTTGGAGCTGGGGCTTGACGTGGACCTGTACGGCAGTTGGCGATGAAACGACCGTACATGTTGCAATGCACACAGTATCTGCATGTGATTCCCACTGGGTGGTGATAAGTACAAGTAGGGCAAGCCGGATGAGGACCAGTATACGCACGCTTTACCGGCGGTGGGTTGATAACCGGCGCCGTTACTTGGTGGGGTTGATGTTGCTGAGAGGCTAGTACTGATTGGAGCGGGGCAGCATTGGTTACAGCACAATTCTTGTTTCTGGAACTGCTGTTGTTCTTTCTCTTGCGTCTTGAGAGCTTGGATGACTAAGGAGCGGTGGCGGTTTCAGCGGTTGCAGCAGTGGTAGCTTGATGCAGACTCTTGGGAGCTTTATCCCAGACACCAGACTTGACTCCCTTGTCGTTGATCTCAGCTGCGAGCAAGTAGGTTTCTTCAATCGTCGTCGTCTTTGCAGCTTGAACGAAATCAGCCACGCAATCCGGAAGAGCACGGATATACTTTTTGATGGTGATTTTGGGCGTCTTGACATGATCTGGACAGATTATACTCAACTGCTTAAAGCGCGCAATTAAACCAGCGTTGTCACCATCTTTCTATTTAATGTGCCAGAATTCATCCTCCAACTTTTGGCGCTCATGGGGAGGGCAGAACTCTTGCATAGGATGTCAATCCTAACTCCACTTTGCCTTTCTGGAGGTAACCAGGGTAGTTTGTCACTTGTGCCATGCAATTGACACATCTGTTTTCACGAGTGCATGGATGCCTTAAGTAGAAACGCCTACTCAGGCATTTCTATAATGGATATCTTCTTTGAATACCACTAGCTGACTTTGGTACAATATGACCATTGGAAATATCTTAGTGGTTCCATGCATTAAACCTCCATACTGATCAGGCATGGAAGCAATCTATGGGACACATTAGGATACGCCAATCCTCATATGGCACCTTTATCAAACATAGTTTGGCATTCGCAGATGATAGAAATCAAAGAGATAATATTTAAAATAACATATATCGTCGTACTCTATCTTGGAGAAAGAGTACTCTAGATTCTTACGAGAGGATCATCCTCGAGAATGGAAGAAACAGTCTTTATATTTTTCATTGGTAAATTCTACCTTATACTTATTATCTGGAGTTCTTACGAGTATAATCAAAAGTTTGCTAAGCTTATGGTTTATCAAAGACTTATTATTCCCCGAATTAAAACAAGACACTTAGCAGAAATGTTATTAACAATGATAAGGAATGTACCTGATGCTATTATTGATATGTACAGTCTCTGGTATTCATCCAATAGTTCAGACGTTTCCTTTCTTAGTCTCTCCAGGCTTAGCTGTACTTTCTTTGGCAGCTTTAGGGAAATTAGTACTGATGTGGCCCTTCTTGCCACAACTGAAACAGACCGCATTCTTTATACCCCTACATTCGTGGGACTGGTGACCAGTTCTTTTACAGATGCCACATTGCTTTGGCTTTTGGTTTGATCGACACTGTCCCCAGTGTCTTTTTTTGTAGGTTTTGCATGTAGGCTTTTAATTGGAATCTTGTTGGTTTCTTTCAAACTCGGATTTTCCCTTCTTTTTAGAATTCTGGGAGTTATCCTCTTCCCTCTGTCTTTTCTCCTTAGTCTCAGTTTTGACCGATTTTTGTCTCACTATATCTAGAGTGTGGGATAAGGATAGATCCACAGTTGATTTGAATGTGGTTGGCTTTGAAGCCTTAACATTCCCTTTTATTGCCGGTGCCCGGACACCGATGAAACGCGCAATGCGTTTAGGTTCAGGGGTAATTAAATAGGGTACTAATATAGACATGGAGTTGAAGTCGGTAACATATTGTTGACAATCTAGGTTTTTCATTGTGAGAGTCAGAAAATATGTCTCCACTTTTTCCACTTCGTGTTGCGGGCTGTAAGTTTCCCTGATAAGATCCACAAACTTAGACCATCCCATATTGTATAGGGGAATTTTCCCCGTGGACTGAGTTATGGCTTTCCACCATGAGAGGGCCTCGCCCTTGAAAGATTGTGAAACGAATTTTACCACATCCTTTTCAGCGCAACTGCTGATGTCCACAATAGTTTCCATTTCATCGAGCCATTTCATGGCATCGATCGCCCCTTTTCCCCATCAAAATTTCTGGGTTTGCATGAGACGAAATATTTGTATGTGCACCCGTCTTTAGTTGAATGGGGCTTATCATGAAGCACTAACTTCTGAGGTTCGCTCTTCGCATTTGAAGAGTGAACGGAGCTTTCCTTGCGAGCTGATGTATGTTGTTTTGTATGGGACTTTGAGCGAGTAACACTCGACTCCTTATTGTCCTCAAGAACTTTACCCACAGCTCTACTAACTGCTGCGTCAATCATGGCCTGAAGATCAGCGCCATTAACATTAACATTTGCATCATTGTTTCTATTTGCAGTACTACTGTATTCTTCATCAGAATCCACCATTTTGAAGCTTTGGTACTAAACACCAATAATAACAATTGCTTAGTTACAAAATAATAGTGAATCATCGTATTTGATGATTATCAAGCTATGGTATCATTAAACCATATCGGCTATTAGGTTTTAACTTCCTTATAGTATGTTACTTGAAATTATATCAATTATATTTGGCCTAGATCACGAAAGGGACCATTAATGGCATTTAAGGGTTGGACCGAGTCCATTACCTTTTTGACAGGGGATCACAATGTCACAACTGTCTCTGTCATATAGACGATTATGAGTAGCTCGAAGGCTAGCCTTAAAGGACTTTTAATATGTATATGGCACGGAGGCCAGTCATAGGGACGTAAAACGATATGGCATAAAGCCTAGTCATGAAGGACATAAGTAATCATTTGGCATAAAAGCCTTGTCACAAGGGACATTAGTATATAAACTACAATCTTCTTAGATCAGGGGCTTTAAGGCTTGAACATAGTTCTTCACCTTTAGACAGGGAGTCATAGACTACAACTGTCATCGTTTTGAAAAACGATTCATTTTGGCACATAGGCAAATCGATGGACATCACTAATAGATGTTTACACATATATATAATTATCGAAATTTAGTATATTAGTCATGATCTTATCGATCTTGTAGATTATAAGGCTTGGGCATTGCCCATCGCCTTGGACGGTAAACCATAACGGTCACATTTGTAAATGTCACTAATGGACAATATAGTATATAGCCCGTAGGCGAAACAACACTAAAGGATGTTAAATAATTTGATCATCGTATTAGATGATATTAGTCACGATCATTTTGATCTTTTTTAGACTGTGAGGCTTGGACATAATCCAGCATTTTTAGACAGGGGGTCGTAGACCACAACTGTCGTTGTCTTTTTAGACAACAAGTTTAGCCCGTAGGCACTTCATCACTAACGGATGTTTATACTTTGATCATCACATTGATGATACTTGCCATGATCTAATTCGATCATATAGGCTTTAAGGCTTGGACATAGTCCCAATACCTTGACGGCTGGTGTGGTTTCTCAAGTCACACTGCCAGGAGTGTTAACATGTTCTTAGATGTTAACAAGAATTAATTGTCTTAAGAGGTTTTTACCATCATAGCATGTCTGTATTGACATATTGGCTAGGTTATACCATTAACAAGATCTTTTGAGACTATTTAGCGGATCGATAAAATTCGAATAAAATCGATACAATTATTTGATAAAGGACGATATGAATACCTATATAAAATTTTAAAAACTTTCCATAAATCATTAGGAAGTTTACAATAGTGTCTTAATCAGGACTTTTAGTATCTTATTTGTCCACAGAGGACTTAAAAAGGAAATTATAAGTCCGTATAAGGACTATCAGATATTATAAGTTCATATAGGGATTATATTGAAACATTTTGCCCATAAAGGGACTACTAAAATGTCATATCATGTCTACAAAGGGGTTATAATGAAATATCCTATCCACTACGGGACTATAATGAAATCTTGTGTCCACGAAAGGGACTATTTCTAAATAGCTTATCCATAAAGAGATTTTAATGAAATAACGCGTCCATGAAAGGACTGTATTAAAATGTCATGTCCACAAATGGGACCTTGCTGAACAGATGTCCTCTCAGGGACTTAAATCGAAAGATATGTTCATTAGGGAATTATAATAAACAAACGTCCATACAGGGACTATTTTGAAGTATGATGAAAGAACTATATGGAAATATGATGTCCACTAAGGGATTTTATTGTAATATAATGCTCACGAAGAGACTATTTTGAAATATAATGTCCTCGAAGGGACTTTATTGAAATACAATGTCCACAAAGGGACTATATTGAAATATAATGTCCACGAAGGGACTATAATAATTAAATGCCCATAAATGGATTTAGAGGAAAAACGAAATACAATGAAAGATCAATTTTTCTAATGCCTTCCTTGTTTCATTCCGATTGTTTCTCTTCTTTGTTTGTCGTATGCCATAGCGACGCTGAAGATTTCAGTGAATTAATTAATCATTCCAGTTCAGGATTTGTTGCTAGGAGTAGGATATAAGGATTTAATGATTAGAAAATTTTTAAATTGGATCACGGATTTGAAGTTTAATAAGCATAGTCCAAGTTTGGAATTCCAAAACTTGGAGGTAAGAAATAGGGATCATTAGCATCCACTGGCATTATTTTCAATACGGGAGCCTCAGGGACCATCTGGTATGGACTCTAAAGTC
Source organism: Helianthus tuberosus (assembly GCA_030545235.1). Lineage (NCBI taxonomy): Eukaryota > Viridiplantae > Streptophyta > Magnoliopsida > Asterales > Asteraceae > Helianthus > Helianthus tuberosus. The sequence goes on along the minus strand of CM060396.1, from coordinate 187,139,058 downwards.
TGATTACAAGTTTCAATGGGTTTGGTTTTTGGAATAAATCCATGAAGGTCTTCCTCCAAACCAGTCGCACGCTTATCCTAGCCGTGATACGAAGCTTAACATTCCTTGGCTTTAGATAAGGAGAATCTCCATCAATGGCTTCTGTGATCGGCGAGATATTCAAAATACATAAAATCAGAAAAAATGTTTACTTAATAGGGATGAGAGCATTCCTATGTTAAGTCTAGACTCAGAAGGTCTAAGGAATATGCTATTGTGTCATTTGAGATTAAACACTAAGGGCTAGTATTTAATTCACTCAAACGTTGGCTCTGATACCAACCTGTCACACCCCGATATTTACAGCTCAGCCCGGTGGGGAGTATCGTGACTTAAGATTGGTATCGTCATGGTCAAACATACACAGAATAGCACAGCGGAAGTCTTGGAATATAAAATATTATTACAAACATAAATGTCTGAAAATATCAAAGTATTAAGTACAGACAAGCTTGTAATAATCCGCAGGCGGATCAATAAAACAAAAGGAAGTTTATCAGACTAATGGCTTATGCGAAGGAGTTGCAAGTTCCTCGTCTAACAATCCTGAGCGGCTTCCAGCCTATTTACGTATTTGTACCTGTCACTTAGACTTTTGAAAATACGTTAGTGTTCACTGGTAAATACAATCAACCGACAGATTTGAAAACATTTATGAAAATTGGTTTAGGTGCACAAGGCACGAAAATCTTTTAAACTTGGGACAAACTATATCTCATGTTATCAGTTTTACATAACTTGCTCTACATACGGGGCCCGGTACTATGCCAGTTCATGATTAACCTACACCCCACTTATTCCCTTATTGGGAAACCCATATTGGGTACAAAATTATATAATAGACCATGTCGCATCTGTCAGGTGTATGCCTACACCCCGTGCTTAGGTCGTGACCATTTGCAATTAACGAGTCAATGATATCAAGGACACGGTCGCATTAACCCCCAATGTTTCAGTCAAGCAATACGAATTAAAACAGGTTATTTGAATTTCCTGACTTATCGGTCTTCGAATCCTATACCTGACCATTCGGTAATTATATTACCGTATCCCAAGCCTGTATAAGGGAAAATAGGTTAAGAGTATTTACCTGAGCTAGCTCCTGTCTTAAATTGCAAGATTTATGATAACTCAATCGTATTCAATTAAGTAAGCGTAGGTACAATTTACCGGAAGGCTCTAGTCTGGAATGATGGTATAAATAACCAATTTAGAATGCTAACGGGTCTTATTTAGGTCATAGACCTAGACCGGCTAACTTAAAGTATTAGAAATGGTACGGTATGCTAGATTAAGCGATGACCGGAATGGAATGTAATTTAGACCCAACAAGTATGAAGACTTGTATAATATAGGTAAACTAAATACATTTTGGATTTTAAAGTAAAAATGATAAGGTTTAACCCGCTTCGGTAAACTTACGCAAACTAGTTACACAAGTCTAACCGTACGCGTATATGCGATAACGAGTAACCGGATAAGTCATGAACAAGTTCCATATGCCAATATACTTTAGACAAGTCATAATATCAGTAGGATATCAACTCGTATGCCCATTAAGGTTTTAAAATCAAACTATGCCTAATAAGGGCGTTTTAGTCATTTTACGACGTATAAAAGAAAGTTGAGCACAAACTGATGTTGCGATCATAAACAATATTTGAAAACACTTTATTTATGATATAATATCAGTATGATACCAAACATATGTGTGTTTTATAGTTTAAAACCAAACTATGCTCCGTAGGGGCATTTTGGTAATTTCACACATAGTTTTGAATGCTAATTTGGGAATCTGAGTTTATAATATATACCTACCAAAAAAATATTTAAAATGATTTATAAAATCAGTAGGTAACAAGTCTTGATTGGTAGTTATGGTTTAAAATCGTACTATGCGCCGAAACGGCGTTAAAGTCGTTAAATGACGATATTTACGATCTTTTAGGAAAACTAATGTTATGATCAGGTTTATATGACCAAAATATGTTAATTAATATAACATATCAGTAATAAAAAGGTTTTGTATGAAAATTGTGCTTTTAAATTATTTTAGGTGCAAAAAGGGCATTATCGTCATTTAAGGACGTAATTCAAGAACGTATGCGTAAACTCAGCTTGTAAACTGAATGAACATCCCAAATTATCCTAATTATGATATTATATCAGTAGACAGTGAGTTTGGTATGAAAAATTATGCTTAAAACCAATCTACGTGCATAAAGGGCATTTTGGTGAATTTAAAGCATAATTTACGATATTATATGCAAACTCAGTTTATGATCAGATTTGTAACATCAAAATATGTTAAACATGTTAACATATCAGTACCTAAGTTGTTTGAAAGCTTATTGATGTCTAAAACCTTATTTTTGCTAAAAAGGGCATAATAGTCAAAGTACGACATATTAACGGAACATGTGCAAAAACTCAGATTTCTAATATGATCGTGTAATATAACCTTATAGGGTTATGCTACATTATATTATGATCATAACGGAACCTATAATCAGTAGCAAACTAATCTAATTCGGTTCATAATCGAAAATCAACAAAGAAGTCAAACTTTGCGACTTTCGGTTGCGAACCGACCCTAAAACTGGAATTGATGAGCCGAACATGTTTACACATGTTCTAATAATTATTACCAAGTTGTTTAAGTGATAAAACGTATTTTAGAACATTTCTAAACTCATATCACAATTATTTCAAAAACTGACCCGTTGATTTTTTAAAACAATATTACGTTGACTCGTCAATTGACCAAGCAAACGTGATTCTTAGAAGGTTCCCTTTTGAGGGTTTAACACCTACCTAATTACAATCACGTAGCCATGTTCGTTGGGAACAATGGCTTGACCGTTTACAGCCTAACTAGAAGTCAAAGCGTTTATCGTAAACGCTTGACTTTTCGGCTTTTTAAGCCAAATAAAAGAACTAGCCGTGAAAGGAACACTTACAAGTGGTCCTATGGATTGAAGAAAACTCAAATGTGGTTCCCAATTACTTAGGATCCTCCAAGATGAGAAGATAGGAAGAAAGAATGAATGGTGCACTTTGAAAATGAAATTTCAAGGCCTTTATATAGTTTTTGAGAAAGGATAAGATCATACCATGTGTTTAGGGAATTCATGAGATGATTACAAGTGTTATACTAGGTTTTTAAAACCATTAACAAGTCCATAGATTCATCAAATGGTTTTAGTTATGTGTGGGCTTTAAGTAATGAATAAAATAATAATAATAATAATAATAACAATAATAATAATAATAATAATAATAATATATGCCCATTGTGACCAATATTAGGCACACCCGGGAGTATGACCGAGTATCACGGAGTTCCCGGTTTTTTTAAAAGGTCTCTCAAAGATGTAGATTTACACGTTGACGCTTTTAGTCCTTTTAATACTCAAACTTGTGCTTATTATCGTTTAATGGCATCAAAGCCTTAAACGACCAATATTAGGCATTCCCGTGAGTATTATCAAACATCACAATGCTTCAGGTTCATTAAAAGGTCATTCAGAGGTAAGAATTAACATGTTGACACTTTTAACCCTTTTAACGCACAAACTAGTGCGTATTATCATTTATCGGCATTATAGCCCTATATGGCCAATATTATGTATTCCCCAGAATACAATCAGATATTATAACAATCCGGGTTTGTTAAAAGGTCACTCAGAGGTATAATTAAACATGTTGACGCTTTTAACCCTTTTCGTCGCGCAAACTTTTAATTAATTACGTAAACGGTTCCTTTCGATCAACAAGTGGCTCAAATATAATTATGAATACCGTGTGTTGTTATTCAGAGGCTTATTTTAAGCATGTTAACACTTTCAGTCCTTCCACATTCAAAGTTTTTGATTTTTCGCAAAATTAGTCCCTTACAGTCAACGTTTGACTTTATTAGGGTTTAGTACACGTGTCAACACATCATTGGACGTGATTTTACAACGTGTTACATAAAATCACATTAGAGAGTAGAATGAATCATCAAGGTCTAGGTTTCACCCCAAACTTAGCGATCACATTTCTGTTTGTGTGATAAAATCACGAGATAGATAAGGAGATTTGCGTCAAAGTATGGATTTCACTCCCGATTCGATGCAAATTCCCCTTTTTATTGTAAAAATAGCAATTCGAACGAGTATTCTGGTCGAGAGTTTGCGGTTTTCACACTTAATATTAACCAGATCATTCGTCTGTGTGTGTTATCAGCCTTACAAAAGGCTGATCTTGCGCAGAACTGTAGTATGCGATGTTCGCGCAAGTGCGTAGTGTACAGCGAATTCGGGCGAGAAATAGCGAGTAAGCTCGTACAAACCCCTACTAGGCATGCACAAGTTGGTCTGTTGGTACTTAGACTATAGACTAGGTCGTTTCTAAGACATCGACCCGGACTAGATCGAGTCTTGCCTAATTCGCTATAGTTATGGCTGTGATACCAATCTGTCACACCCCAACCGATGACGGAAACATCGGGGCATGGCACTGAGCGAAACAGATTGTTCAGGAGAAATTCCATAACAACTACATTACCGGATAGTTAAAATTATATCCCATACAATAACCCATCAAGCAAATTAAGTTATTACAGACCACTATATCTCAAAAACAAGTAACATGTTTCGACAACTCAGATTTAAATAAATTGTTCGTTTATTTCTAGACTCTTCCTAACTCAATTCCACATAGCAAGCATCCTAGCAGGTAAAATCCTAAACACGTGTCACATACATTAAAATAAAGGTCAACACACATAGTGTAAAGGTCAGTATACAAGTTTGATAATAACATAATAGAGTTCGAAATCGTTTATGCATAACCAGCAGGTGCAACGTATAATGTGAAGCTTGTAAGTTATCGACAAAGATCCTATCAATACCAATGCCTGCGATTTGAGGGCGTGTAGAGAGTGCGCATCACATGTTCACCACTGCGAACACGTGAAGTAATTGTCCTTAACAACCCCTGAGTGAATAGGTGCTGAGTCCAAACTATAGTACTATCGTTGCTAAGGCAGGTAGACAACAATCAATGTGTAAACATAAAAACAGGCATTCATCGAGTCACGTATAACATGCATTGGAGGTCAGCGTATAAATAGTGTTTGCGTTGTGTGATCGATGTGATTTAGAATAAGTAACGTATGTAACACCCAAAAGTGCACAAAGCAAAAAGGGATCGAGTATACTCACAGCGATGGAAGTATGGATTGAAGGGAGCGTTAGAGCGATTAGCCTGAACAATTAATGATAACATAAGCGAAGAGTCGGTGTGCAAAATGATGAAAGTGACCAAGTGTCGAACGGTAGTCCGATCGGATGGCAATCCGATCGGATGGTCATTCGATCGGATGTCAATCCGTTCGGATGGTCATCCGATCGGATGGCCATTCGATTGGATTGACACCTTGTTTAGTAAGGATGTGTTTATGTATGATGGTTTGTCATTTGAAGTTTTCGTTGTAGCATTTTAAAAATAGAGAAGTATCTCTGCCCTTCAGGTCGGTCGATCGGACGGCGGTCCGATCGGACGGCGATCCGATTGGCGGGGCTTCTCAGTTGAGAACAAGTTCACAGCAAGACGGGCACTCGATCGGATAGCAATCCGATCGGATGACAATCCGTTAGTTACTGATGATCTTTGAAAAATTGAAATGAAAGTTTTATGTGTGGAACCAAGTGCAAGCCGATCGGCTGGCTGTCCGATCGGATGGCAATCCGATCGGATGGCAATCTGATCGGACGGCAATCCGTCCCAACGATCTGATTGTCTTTGTCACTTGATTGTTTTGAAAGGTTTTGCAGTTTTGAATGAGACGTTATGATAACCTGCTTGATCAATAGAAACCCCATTTCGACCCAAGTGATCCGATCGAACAGGAACCACCCTAGTCCGTCCAGTTCACGGTTCGAGACGGCTGTTCATGTTCAAACCCGAAATCAGTTATCTCCCGGATATAATTCAGATCTTGAACTAACCCATCACTAAGAAAGAATAGAAGATCAGAACGAGCTCCGATTCTATCAGTTTTGAGTGCATTGAGTGTAAAAGAGTTGAAAGAAAGTTGGAAAACCTTCTTTCAATCCTTTTAAATCATGAATATGTGTAGATCTATGCGAAAACATTGTTTAATCATGTGGAAATCCTTCAGATCTAAGTTGTTCTTGGTGGAATGAAGCCAAACTTTGAAGTTCATAAGAACTCCATGATGACATCACCCTAGAACACCTCAAATCCGGTGATTTCACGGTTAAAAGTTAAGATTCAAAGGTGAAGATGATGAAGAAGTGTGTGTAGATCATAGAAGTACAAGATTTAGGCTGGAAACTTACAAGAATCGAAAAAAATCGAGAGAAATGAGTGCTTGAGTGCGGCTGGTCGAACAAGGAGCTGTTACATCACAAATGATGTGACAGGCGGGTATTTATAGGGTTTCTCAAAATGGAAAGTGGTGGAGTGTCGGACCGATCGGGTGGCAATCATTTGAAGGTGGGTATGTTACATCACAAATGATGTGACAGGTGGGTATTTATAGGGTTTCCCAAAATGGAAAGTGGTGGAGTGTCGGACCGATCGGGTGACAGGTGGGTATTTATAGGGTTTCCCAAAATGGAAAGTGGTGGAGCTCAAGTTTTCATCATCAATTATCATTTTTGAGGTGTTTTTGGTCAGATCTGCGGATGAACAGTTCGCTGTGTTCTTGATGTCTGGTGGCGGCTGTTGAGAAAAGATAGGGTTTCTTCAGATCTGGACCCAAAATTGACCAGCGAAGAACCCCTCCTTGGTGAAGAATCCCCTCACGAAGAACCATATCAGCCGAAGAATTATGTCTTGCCAAAGAATCATTCTTCATGGACGAAGAATCGCTGGATGAAGAGTCATTCTTCGTGGACCCATTGTTCACCATTGTTCACAATTGTTCACCATTGTTCACAATTGTTACCATATCAAAGTTCACCGTGAAGAATATTGTTCGTGAACAATCTTCGTGGTGAACAATCAATTGTTTATCACAACTCTTCGTGGTGAATAATCATTGTGGTGAACAATCATTGTTCGTGGACCACAAACATTTTAACGTGGAACCAATTGGACTTCTGATTATTCTTCATTGGGCCAACATCATGGTGGACAAGAATCTATCTATTTGAATCAAGGTTTAACGTCAAAGTTCGTACAGGTTCGGGAGCACGCGGGATAATGAGGCATGATGAAAACATGATTTCTTTTTACGTGGGGTAGTCACGGTTACTGGTGCAAATGTTAAAATTGGTGACGTGACTATTATGGGCCAAAAACAGTATATTTATTTCCGCACGTAAAAATTTGCTTTGTTATCGGTGTTCGTAAATGCTCGAAATAATTTTTTTTTATTGTCATATTCTCGCATTTGATAACGATTGAAGGAACCTAGAGAGCCAAGACCAGTGCTAACGAGTTCACAAAGTCGAAGAGTGATGCCTATGATGGAAGCTTTCGGATTAGGTGTTAGCAGAACTTTGGGGGGATACAAGTCGGATCCTACGGGGCTAGGGGACTTTCGTTATGAATGATGTGTGCGAGTGTGTATATAAGTTTAAGTTATTTTAACCCCTTTTTACACGTTAGCCAAGTTTTAAATTTATAAAACACGATATTTTACTAACACCAAACACACATATGGGTAAGTGCACCCATCATGAGCGTAGTATAGTGTTGGCAAGATACCGAGGTCGTCCAAGGACACAAGAGCTTTTTGTACCGGTTTATCCTTAACGTCTAATCAAAACAAAAGGTTAGAAAAAGGTTTTAAACTAGAAAAATAAAAACTAACTAAAATGCTGAAAAATAAAATAAAAATAAAAACAGATAGACAAGATGAATCACTTGGCTCCGACTCGTGTATAGTGTAACCTTTGATTATTTCCGCACTTTTGCACTTTTTAAGAAATTATCTTAGTTATTGTAGTAGGCCCCTCTTTTGAAGGTGACGTTACCCTCAACCCAGGAGTTTGAGTCTGCAAGGATACAATCCTAAATGGTCGGATTATTGAAAGATAATTAATTAAGTTATTAATGCATATTGTGGTAGGCCCCTCTTTTGGAGGTGACGTTACCCTCGGCTAAGTAGTCTGAGTCAGCAGGGATACAGTCCTAAATTGCCTGATTAAAATATTAATAGTAGCTTACATATGAGGGGATCAAAGAGTTTGGACCCCCGCCATCCAATACCGGTGGGTATTGAAGGAGGTCCTACTAAATTTGACCCAGGTCCTTGCAGGATCTATACACTGAACAAGGCAGGACTCTTACCAAACCGTTCCTTTAACCCCCGACCAGGTAGCCAACATATCTCCATATAGACCATGGAGATATGAATGGTGAAAATCTTTTATTTTATATAGACAGTAAAATAATGCCAAGATAACACGGACAAACGATAAGGAAGAATCACCTTCAACATAAGAAACTAGTTATTAAAGTCATTAATACATAACCAAGTAAAAAGTGCGAAAAGATTAAAAATAAAAAGTATTACACTAGACACTTGTCTTCACCAAGTGATGTATGAGACTTAGGCAAACATGGACTTTGATTGTCAAGAACTCTTTCGATCAATCTTGGATCCCGAGACGACTCACACACTCTATGATGGACAATGGATGATGGTGGTGGATGATGGTGTTGTGATGGTGGTGGGTGCTGGGTGAAGTGTGAGAGAGGTGGTGTGCCAAGGGATGGTTTGCAAATGAGCCAAGCACCCCTATTTATAGCCTGAACAGCAGCCCGGGCACGGCCCCGTGTCCATCCTCTTCTCTTCCTTCATTAATTGCAGTTTGTTTGCATTAGTTGACCACGCCCCCTTGTCCGCTGGGCACGCCTCTGTGTGCAGAAGCATATCTGTACTATCAAGATTTCCCCAGATTCTACGAATCTTAGAGTTGACCACGGCCCCGTGTCCGCTGGGCACGCCCCCGTGGAGGGTGATAGAAGCTTCTATAGCTTTGTCTTTTATGCTGGCACTTGGGCACGCCCCCGTGTTCACTGAGCACAGGGCGTGTTCAACCTTCTGTTCTCTTGTTTTTGCTTGGGAAAATGCTGTCGGGGGGTCGGGCATGCCACGTTTGTTCCTTTTCTTGTATTCATGTTAGATTTAGCTTCCTTTTTGCTTCTTTTGTTAATTTGAGCTCATTTAATCCTGAAAATACAAAAGGAAGACAAAAACACACTTTTTCCAACATTAGTACTAAAAAAGGGTTAGTTTTATGCCACAATTGATGTAATTTATATGTTGCATTTTGTGCACATCAATCAACTAGAATATGCAAAGAAGAAAGTCGCTTCCGTGATTTTTAGAAAAACCGAGAACGTTTGAAAGATTCTGCTCAATGGAGAGAATCTGTTCAGTGAAGTTGATGAGATTTCTGCTCAGTGGAGAGAATTTGTCAAGGTTTAGAGATTTTACCAAAGAAATGGGGGGGATAAAAAATTTCATATGTTTTGGAAGTTATTCGGTAAATTTCTAAAGTCAATTACAGGTGGTGGAGTTTGTGTTTTTCTGGTGATACCAAAGGGTCTGCATGGAATGTTTTGCACTGACAAATATTTGAGGATTTTAATTAATTCTCCAGCCAGCGTGAAAGGTTTTGCACGGAAACATACATGTATCTAAAGTCTACAGTAGTTTCAAAGAGCTGTTCACTGAAGACCTGGGGAATCTTTATGAGATTTTACAGGGATCTGGGTGTAATTCAATTCGTTGAGTTTGCAAACAATGTACTTAGTCAAGCTGACATCCTGAGTACTGATGCTGAAGATCCGTAGTGCATTACTTGGTCAACTTCACAAAGGCGAGACAATGAGATCTGGATGTAGTTCAACTAAGCATGCTGGTTGAGCTTGCAAGTGATATACTCGGTCTAGTTGACTTCCTGAGTGTTGATGCTGATGATGAAAGTGCATTACTTGGTCGATTCCACAAAGATGGTTTACAGAAGACAGTTCACCAGAAAACTCTACCAATGTAGTATGCTTGAATGAAATGGAGTTGTTATGACAAGATCAAGACTTGATGCAGTTTTTTAAAAGAATGGAACCCTTATCAAATGCTGGTTGGAGTATTTGAAGATCAGCGGAAGATCGGTCAATTTAGCCTTGTGATGAGATTGCACAACACTCAACACGGATACGCGTACTTTGAGGGGGAAATATTATACGAGAAGCTTCAAGGGTTTGGTATGAAGATTCAAGTGAAGATACTACTTACCTGGATCATCGGTCAAGGGGGAATTTGTTAGCACAGAGAAGATAACATCAACAAATACTCGACTGAAGATCGATTGCAGTTTCATTTTCAGCATTCGACAGCAACGGACAAGGGGGAATTTTTTGGTGCAGTTTTTGTGTCCGATGCTGTTCGAATAGATTAGATTATTTTGTTATGCTGATTATGTAATTGTTAGTGAAACGGTCAAACGAACGTGTATTGACCCTCTCGTCTGAAGTGGTCAAACGAGAGGGTTATTTGTTTGACCGTGTGTGTGTGCAAGTGAAGTGGGTGTGGCTATAAATACCACCTCTTTGGTTCATTCGCAAGGCAAGAGAGTTTAGATGAAGGTTTTAGACTTGGGGGAGAGATCACCACTTGGTTTCTCCCCAGATGTATGCTCCTTTGGTATGGTTCGGCTAGCTAGTAATCGGGCCACTTTGTAATGTTATGCTACCGAATTAATACAAGGAAGTTGTTTATCAGTCTCTAATCTCTCCCGTCTTGAACATAATCACACACTAATCACGGTTTCGGTCTGAAATCTTCAACCTACAAAAATGTCCGTTATTATCTCTTTAGGTTTTTAGGTATGTTTTTACTGGTGGATGGGTTGCTTTGGCTTTTTAAGCGATTAGCAGCCTTATGTTTTATTTGCTTACGCATAGTTTGTATTTCTTACCTTAAAAATGACAGGTGAAAGGACTCTTTGAGCGTTTACGAAAAATTGTGGACCGCAACGTAATGCAACCGTAGCGCAACGCGCACGGGATACAATTCTAGTTACCATCTTAATTTTTTTAATATATTTCGTAATATTTACCTTAGGATTCTATTACAGACAACTCTAATGGGAAGCGAGGAAAATAATTACAAAAGGGCAAACTACGAGTAACCTACAATAGAGGTGCACAAATCGGGTTAGGGTGAAGCTTAAAAAAGTCAAACCGGGTTGTGTTCAACCCGGGCAATTGATGGTTTGTAAAGCGCAACCCTATGAAACCAGTTCGGGTTGGGTTGGGACCGGGTTGAGCTTTCAAACCGGGATCAACTATATTGCTGAACCCTATTTAAAAAAAAAAAAACTCTTAACAAAATCAAATTATATAAGTGAAACATAATATGATTAAAAATTTGGAATGCTGCAATTTCATTAATTGGATTTAGATAGGAGAGGAAGAATAGAATCAGTGTTCTAGAAATGTAGAATATTAAGATATGCTTTATTTTTCGAAATACAATCACAATATTATATAAACAAATAACAAGTAAATTATAAAATTGTAATTGATGTCAACTGTCATGAAAAAAATACTAGCAAATTACTTTTACAATCAATAATTATCTCTTAATACCTAACATCGTTGTATGATGTGTAGGTTACAAATTGTCGTGCTGAAATCGGTGTGGCTGAAAAACGACCAAACCGAGTACTACCCTACGGGTTGAAAAGGGTCCAAATCGGGTTGGCTATAAATCAGGTTCAACCCGGGTTCGGGTTGGATAGGGTTGTCGGATTCGATTTCTAACCCGGTTTAGGGTTACGCCTCTAACCTACAACAACGAATTGAACGTCTCGAGTAAAAACATATAAATGAAATTTAACACTAGAAAAGGGCAAGATATATATTGACCCAATGGAAGGCAAACAAACAGTGGGTTATGTTTAAGGCGAGTGTGAACACCTCCCAAATTTCAAATGACCTTTCTTTGTCAACACATTCATTATTTTACAAATCTATTAAATGTAAAAATTCTATCATCTTTTGTTTTTACTAGAATATAAGTTTACGTTACACTTAAATTAAATGAAATCTAACTGGTTAATGCATGTGGGCACCCTCCTCTCACGCCTGCCATGGCTATGGCTGATGCCATGTATAGCGCCCCATTTGGGTGAGACGGGGTTGTGTTGGGGACGCCACCCAGGTGAGGAGGCTAAAGATGCTACCCCACACTATCTGGTCTTAGGGCACTGCTAATCCCAAACTCAAACAGGGTTCATGTAACACTTAAGTGACCATTTAAAAAGTTGAGAGAGGCTATGACATAGTCCCTAACCTTTAAACAAAACCCTAATTCATGCATGTGTAAGCTATGAAGCTTAGAGTAAAATATATGCACAAATAAGTACAAATGAACTCTACTAATTTATGACACAGGAGCCTTCCTAAGCTTAGTGGGCAATCCACCGCCGTCCGACAAGAAACAATAAGCCATGTGGTTTAAGACAAAGTAGGCGGTAAAGGCAACCTGTTCTTCCCCACTTGTAGGGGCCGCTGCTTGGTGGAACTAGGGAGAGGGACACCCACCCTAGTTTTTGATTCTCCTACCCATAATCAATCATCTAGGTCTAAATATAGTGTGTGTATATATTAGTGAGGGTCATGATTCAGTAACATGATCACAGACCAAAGTATTAAAGTTAAAGATACGTGGAACTCACTTTTGTTTTGTTTATATATATTATAATACAACAACTATAGTCAAACAAGATTAGGTTCAAGAGTGAACACTGGTGTAGCTTGCGAACTGAGTGAACTAATCCTGGCCATTCACGTGTATAGATCAATGGCCAGGATTTGATGTTAAAATACATTAGCGTATTTTACGATTTGATGATGAGATCCTGGCCATACACGTGTGTAGATCAATGGCCAAGATTTATTCACTCAGTTCGCAAATACACTAGTGTTCACTCTAGAACTCCACCCTAGTCAAACATGCTCTTTGAAAGATCCTAAGTAACATGGGATTTTATAAAAAAAACGAACACCGTCTGTTTAGAAGCTAAAACCATTTAAACCCAAAACTTAACATGTATAATATGTTTAGAATAAAGAAAACCCCATCAGAGATATATTTATATTGTACGTGTTATTGATCAACTATGTATATAGTTATAATTAAAATAGTTATAAACGAAACCCAATATCATGTATTTTAACTACAAACCATAACAATATATTCTGACTATATGTTCTCTAATAGATACATGCAAGTGTCATCTAAACATGGCCATCTCTCAAAAACAGGGTAAACTATTTAGCTCAAATAAATGGCTGGGCAACCCCATATGATAGAATGATGGTGTGATCAAGGGTTCTTTTTAACCAATCTACTCAATTTTAATGATATTTTTACATGTCTTTGATTCTCTAAACAAGCTTTCTATCCCCGAAGGCCGTGAACAGGGTCCAACGGGTCGTGAATAGTAATTTCTCAACCCTTAAGAGTTGCTTTTTCTTTGGTCGGTTCGGCTTTGCAATTCAAAAGAGGGTTGCGGCGCAGCTTGTTGCCCGTTTAGCTGCTGTTTATTTGTAATTTGTTGTTTTGATATTTTAATGATAATCACTGTTGAAAAAAGAAAAAAGTTTTTGATCTAATGAAACTCTATTATATAGCTGCACTTAATTAAAAAAAAGTATCATTTTTGCGTTTGAATATTCTATGAGTATGATTACCGGTTGTGTGAGCTATAATATTAAAGCATCCAAACAAAATCTATTGGTCATGCAAAGGTTGAGAATCAAAATGTGTATGATATCCAGTTTAGTAATAAAGGTTTTCTTTTGAATATAGGGGTGCACAAACCTCAACTATTAACCGAAATTATCGTACCGTCATCGAATAAATTTAAATGGTAACTGAAAGTAATTGACAGTTATGGTTAATGACGACGGGGCCCACTGGCGGTCCAGTGAGCCCGTCTTGGGCTTCCACCATTTGGGCCGGTCATGGAACCCAATTCGAGCCTTTTCTCCTTAATAGATAAATCAGTAAAAAAGGCGGGAGAATAAGAAAGGATCCAAGGCTCTGGTAATTAATTAATGCATGATGGAGAGAGAGAAAGGGTCTCGCCGGAATATGAGTACTTCGCAGCTGGCTTCATTAATGAAGCCAGTGACCTACCCGTTGGGACTCAGACACGTGTTTGAGTTCCCCAAGGTCTTCACAAAACCGTTAGATGGTCACTGTAAGCTTTCCCGATGAAAATAAGCTACTCCCTTTATATAAGGAAGGTAAGTTATCTGATTTGCATGCTCACAAGAACCTCTCTCATTTAATATACAAACACTACATTTATTCAGACAACCTCGAACCTCATTTACTCCCCACATTATCCTGAATTCACACCAAGGAGAATATTCTGGCGATTATCCTTGTCGGAATAAGCTTCTCGTTTTCTCCGGCATGTTTACTTACTCTCACGCCGGAGCTTGGTCACGGATTCCCCCTCTGGGGTCCTCCGTGGAGAGGCTAACGGTTTTCTCTCTTGTAGGACAACAAGGCAGGATCTTTACAATTGACGAGGCCCATTGACCGTCAACCGGGACTTGAGGACTCGACATTGGCTCCATCCGTGGGACCCTAGTCCATCTAGTGATCCTACTTAGAACCTGAAACGTTGTAAAAGGTCACTACCCATCAGAGGTAACATGGCTACACCACCACCTCCAAATTCTCTAACAGTGAAGATGGTGCAGAGCACCAACGATGTAGTTACGGTTGAGGATATCACTCACGAAGAAGAAACTGAGAACAGGGTAGAGCCATCAGAGAAACGAGACACCATCACACCTGATTTCGTAGCCGTGCACAGGAAGGAGCTCAAGAAGCAGCTCGAAGACTTGGAAAGACGAGAAAGGCTAGAGAGCTTGAAGACCAGGCTTTCCTTTGGCACACCATCAAATAAAGAAGTCACAGCCCATGAGGAAAAGATAACAATCCTGACCCCTTGGATGCTTTCATGACTGCCTTGAGGCAGATGACACCGGAAGAACGAGAAGAGTTGGTGAAAGGAAAGGAGCAGAAGACAAAGGATAAAGAAGGCCAGGATGATGGTGGACTAAACAAACCATACTTACCCAAGGATTTAGCTAAAGTCTCAAAGTTTACTAAGAGGATAGCCGAAGCGCCTATGCCTCCAAAGCTTAAGCCTCCATTGAACCTTGAAAGGTACGACGGAACTAAAGATCCGGAAGATCACCTGCATGCCTTCGGGGGTGCTGGACAGGTGGGGCGATGGTCAATGCCCACTTGGTGCCACATGTTTGTTTAGACATTGACTGAGGGAGCCAGACTCTGGTTTGATAGCCTCCCGGCTGGAAGTATAGACAGCTATGAGGAACCGAGCGAGAAGTTCCTCAGTAAATTCAGTCAACAGAGAAAAGTAATCAAGAACCCTAATGAGATCATGCATATTCGACAAAGGGACAACGAACGAGTGGACCAATACATGGAAAGGTTCGTAAGAGAGAGCATGAACATCAAGGATGTTCCTGAGGTAATGAAGATTAACAGCTTCATCAACGGGTTGAAGCACGCCCAACTGTGTGAGAAATTAGGGGAAGAGTTCCCGACTACCTTTGACAACCTCATGGACTGGGTTAGAGCTTTTGTTAGAGGGAAGGACACTGTCAGCAAAGCTAAGGAAATGGATGCTCCACCCCGGAGGACCAATCCAACAACCAAACCTCAAGAAAAAGGTACTCTCTACCCCCGTAAACCTACATTTGATAAAATACAACATGACAGGGCAAGACTAATGTACTCCCCATATAAACCCCGAGGTAGAGGACCAGCACCTTACTTCGAAAGTTTCACCCTCTTAATAAAAGCCCGAGCGAGATATTGGCTACGGAAAGAGTTAAGAACTCTATCCCTAACCCCCCCCCCCCAATCAAACCAGGACCAAAAGCTCAGCCGAACGAGTATTGTGAATTTCATAAGGGTTTTGGCCACAAGACCGACGACAGCATGTACTTGAAAAGAGAGATAGAAGCGGCGGTAAAGATAGGTAAACTGGCTCATTTGGTTAAGGGAATCAAGGAAGGGGGGGAGAAATGGAAGGGACACCAAGGGGGGAGAACCGGAAAGGGGATATGTAGATATGATCAGGAGGAGGGACGATTGTGATCCCACCATAAGTGACAAAGCCAGGGTATTGGGCCCCTCAAGTTGCATGAGGGCCCCCATAAAAATGCCACACTTGGAAGACCATGAGGTATAAAGGCTCCCTTTAACATCTCATCAATAATAGTCGGTCATAGGTTTGATAGGGATGTGAGAGACAGGTTGGAAGAGGATTCGATTCCCCTGGTAGGTTTCAACAATAGTGTATCTCACCCTCTAAGGAAAATCAGGCTTCCGTTCACAGTTGGGATGGGGGATCGGGTCCGGACCATAGAGCTCACCTTCACTATTGTCCAAGCCCCCTCCAAATATAATGCAATCTTGGGTAGACCATGGATTGGAGATTTACAGGCTCAAGCCTCAACCCCCCTACGGGGGCTTTAGTGTTTCAGACCCCCAGGTGGTTAGCCTGGGTAAAGTCCTCGTACGAGGTTGTGTCATCGGTTTCAGAAGGAGAAGTTGGGAAAAACTCCTAGGAAGGAGGTATAGAGGAATGGCCACTCAACGATAGATTTCCGGAGCAAACGGTAAAAGTAGGAAAGCACCTCAGTGACACGTGCAAGAGTGCACTCAAGGAACTGCTACTCCTTAACATAGATGTTTTCGCCTTCCAACATGGAGATATGACCGGGAACCCAAGGAGCTTGACGGAGCACAGGCTCAACACCCATAGTTGGATACGACCGGTTAAGCAAAAGAAATGGAGCATGGGGCCAAGCAAAAGAAGGGCAGCTTGTGAGGAGATAAGGAAGCTCCTTAGGGCCGGGATAGTCAGGTACCCCTCCTGGATTGCCAATCTAGTGATGGTCAGGAAGAAGGATGGGGGATGGAGAACGTGCATAGATTACAAAGATTTAAACAAGGAAAACCCTGAAAAGACCCAAGCACTGGCCGAGATGCGATCCCCCAGGTCCCAGAAAGACATTCAACAGCTGAATGTGAGCTGTTTGAGAAGGAGGTGATACCTTCTCTTCTAACAGTTTCCTCTCAGTATCAGTTACTCGACACCGAAGCTCAGCAGCAACAGTTTGAGAAGTGTTCAGCTCAGCCCTCAATCCCTCATTTACACCCCTTAGCTCGTTCACCCTCTGCAATATGCCAGCCCCCTAAAAAACCCTTCGCAAATGGACATGTTGTATTGATCATCAAAAGGTCATGGTCTAAAGCAAAGTTCATAAACCTATGAGGGGGGGACAACATGATTCATGAAGTCCTAGGCAGTCTCGGGGGTTCCCACAATAGTGGAAGGAGTTATCTTCCACGTAGGAACGTATGGAAACGGGAGAGCCTCAGCGAACAAGGGAGCTAAGGGGGACTAAGGGAAAGGGTCTTCAGGCTGTGTAGGCTTGCTGGTACCGGTAGCCCGGAGGGGAGAAATGTAGAAAGCCGGATTAATGTAACAACCCAATTTTGGAAGTCAAAGTACAAGTCAAAGTCAAAGTCAAAGTCAAAGAAAGAAAAGATTGCTAATTGGAATCTTTCATTCCTTGCTTAGTTATTACTTGTACTTCCCGAATCGTTAGACGATACTTTAGTTTATGATAACTTAGTTGTATTATGTGGAGTTATTACGCAATAAACGCAGTTAAACGCTAAACTCTAAACGCTATCACATCGCTATCACATCGTAACTTGAATTACAGGTTTTGGATATTGTTTTACGTGTGTGTGCTATTGTGTGTTACTTGTGCATGTTTACATTTGTTTTGGGATGATAATCGCAAACACAATCACAACTCTATCACAACGCAATCTCATTGCAACACAAAACGCAGAATGGTTATGTTTAGATTTATGACTATTAATGTATGTTAGCTAGGTTATTTTTGTAATTAATGTGTAACACTATCGCATCGCTTACTCGCAACCCATCGCAACGCTCAACACGAAAAGTCAGAAACTGACTCGCAGGAGTCCTCCGATCGAAGGACCATCCGACCGGATGACCATCCGATCGGATGGCCATCCGATCAGAAGGCTCTTCGATCCATCACCTTGCACCGCCTTTTCTCCTCTCTTGCCTATAAATAGCACCTGTCACATCACTGTTCATGTGATGTGACATCTCTCGTTCGACCAGCAAGCTTTTGGCCTATTTTCTCTCGATTCCTCGCAATTCTTGTAAGTTTCTACCTCAAATCTTGTACTTCTATCGTCGACACACAATTCTTCAACATTTTCACCAACAAATCTCCACTTTTCACCATGGAATCCATGGATTCGGGCTGTTCTAGGATGATGTCATCATGGGTTCTCAAGAACACCAAAGTGTGACCTCATTCCACCAAGAACAACTCCAATCCAAAGGATTTCTTCAATGTTTAAACATTGATTTCTCCTAAATCTAACGATAATCAAAGTGTTTCAAACTTTTCTTCAATAATCTCAACTTTTCACATAACACCGATAGGGTCTGAGCTCACTCAGGCCTTCTACTCATTCTCTAGTGAAGTGTCGGTCTGAGAACGGATTACTACCGAAGAGGTGACCGACTTAACGGGTTACATAAGAAACACCGTCAACAACAGTTACTGATCGGACGGGGTGATTCCCATCCGATCGGATGACTTAGACTTGATAGGGTTTCCATTGTTTAACACGTCGTCATACCGTCTCGGTTCAAACCGCAAAAGTTTTAACTTAACAAATTTTACAAGGTTTCACAAACAAACAGGTTACCAAACGGATCGCTGTCCGATCGGATGGCAAATTTTACAAGGTTTCACAAAAAAACAGGTTACCAAACGGATCGTTGTCCGATCGGATTGCCATCCGATCGAACGACAATCTGGACGGATGACATATGATCTTCAACACTTAAACAAATTTTACAAACTTTCAAGAGGATCAGTTTCAATGAACCGCCATCCGACCGAACGGCCATCCGTCCGGATGACCATCCGGCCGGGTGACCTAAATAGTAGGAACACTTCGTGTTTTATAAAATGCTACAACGAAAACTTCAAAGTTCCATCATACACAAACACATCCATCCCAAACGGATAACCCTCCGAGCGAATGGCCATCCATCCAGATGACCATCTGTCTGGAAGGTCATCCGATCGGATGACAATCCGTCCCCCGTCACTCCAACGCATCGTTTTACGCACCGTTTAAACCTTATACTATTGTACTATGTCCAGGCTAATCCCCCAGTGCTCCCTTCAATCCAAGAGAGTGTTTATTTACTAAACACAATCAGTGAGTATACTCGATCCCTTTTTGCTTTAAGCACTCTTGGGTGTTACATACGTTACTTATATTAAATCACATCGATCACACAACGCAAACACTTTTCATACGTTAACCGCTCTTGCATGTTATACGTGTTATTCGATGAATGCTTGTAGGTTATGTTTACACAGTGATTGTTGCCTGACACCTTAGCAACGATAGTACTATAGTTTGGACTCAGCACCTGTCGTGGACAGGGGTTGTTAAGGGCTTTCTTCATGTGTCACAGTGGTGATATGTGTTGCGCATTCTACAACTCGCAGTCACGTTTGTGCATATTTCATTGTCGATAACTTACTTGCTTCACCTCATACGTGTTACATGCTAGTTATGCGTAAATCTCTTTCGCTACTATTATACTATTAAACTTGTATGCTCACCTTTACACTATGTGTGTTGACTGTTATTTTAACGTATCTGACAGGTGTTTAGGATGCTTGCTCTATTTGCTGGAATCAAGTTTTGGGGAGTCTAGAAACAAATAAACAATTTATGAGTTGTCGAAACTATGATTTGTTTTGAGAACAATTAGTCTGTAATAACTGCTTTATTTTGATATGTTATGGTATGGGACGTAACGTTTAATATCTGGTAATTTAGTTGTTATGGATTCTCTTGGATAATCTGTTTCGCTCAGTGTCGTACCCCGATGTTTCCTCATTCGGTTGGGGTGTGACAGATTGTTATTAGAGCCATAACTATAGGGAATTAGGCAAGACTCGACCTAGTCCGGTTCGATGTCTTAGAATTGACCTAGTCTATAGTCTAAGTACCAACAGACCAATTTGTGCAAACCCGGTAGGGGTTTTGTAGAAGCCTAATTGATACTCTCACTCGAATTAGCGAAAACTAGACATCTTTACCTAAAGTTGGCACGACACACACGATTTTCAAAAGATACTCGCATAAACGAATGATTTGGTCGAGATTAGGTGTGAAAACCGCAAACTCTCGATTAGATCATTTGTTCGACGTGCAATTTTTACTACAAACACGAGGATTTGCGTTGAATCAGGAGTGAAACCGTACTTCGACGCAATTCTCCCTGTATACCTCGTAATTCAATCACACAACAGGGATGCAGTCGTTAAGTTAGGGGTGAAACCCGAATCTTGGTGACTCATTCCACTCTATAGTTGGTTTTACAACACTATCACCAAAGTCTCGATGGATTCCAATGACTCGAGTCACGTAAATAAGCCGAAAATATGCATGCCACTCACCGTATACCGGTGAGAGAGCACAGTCTAAAGGCCAAAGCACGTACTTGAAGTCCTTGAGAATATTCGAAACACTTTGGATAGTCGATGTCACACGCCCAGACACTCCCATCGCTGATTTTATGTGATTCGATTCTGAACTCGCAACCGCTGATTCCTCGATTTTATGTGAAAAAATTTATGTGTTTTATGTCGTTTTTATGCGATTATGTATTTCGATTTTGGAGATTTATATGCTTTCCGCTGTTCGCTTCGATAAACACACACAAATCGCACTACACATCTATCATAACTACGCTAACAAATCGCGCATGCTACATTACTTGCTATGTTACTCGCAATCGCCACTCGCTAATCGCACTCGCAACTCTCGATCGCAATCGCAGCTTCGAAAAATAGAGGAATGTGTACCATATATGTAGGTGAATACGTGAAAAATATAGTATAAAGCGTGGTTTTGTCGTGCTACGTGCTTAGGTGGTTACTTGTTTATGTGCTTATGTGTCTACGTGGATTTTGTGCCTATGTGATTATGTGCCTAAATGATTGATGTGTTCCTGAGCTTTATAGTAATTGGTTAAACGCCGTGTGGTTAGTTTTGAATGTATCTCGTCTGAGTCCTCTGACGATGTCTGTTGCAGACAATGTCGTCATCCCATGCTTCTCGCTCAGCTCGCTGCAATCACGCTGACAAACGCATCGCATCGCTAGTCGCAAAACAAATGGCTAAGGTCATTCTTCAAATTGCCTGCGAACTTAATGAGAACGCTAGCAAGTCCTCTGAAGAATCAAGGACCAACCCTCCCCGAGCTACTTTTAGCTTCAAGCAGTTTAAGGCCTGTGGTCCCAAAGACTTCACAGGCGAAGACGCACCTACCGCTATGTTTCAATGGTTCGATTCAATTGAAGTCACTCTGCTCCAAAGCGGTTGTCCTGATAACCTCCGCACTGTCAACGCAACCAGTGTTTTCCATTCCAGGGCTCTAGATTGGTGGACTGCCGAAAGGAACAGGCAAGGGAATGATGCAGCCTATGGGCTTACTTGGGAAGACCTGCACGAGATCATGATGAAGGAATCCTTTCCTCCCCATGAGCTTCAAAAGCTGGAGGACGAGTTTTGGAACATTAAGCAAGAGGGTGGCGACAATGCTGGTCTAACTGCCCGCTTTAAGCAGCTAAGCATAATTTGTCCTGGCCAAGTCTCTACACCAGACATCACCATCAAGAAATACATCCATGCTTTACCGAATTGTGTCGCTGGTTTTGTGCAAGCCGCCGAGACTACAAAGATTGAAGAGACCTTCCTGCTTGCTTCCGAGATTAACAACAACCGAGTTAGGGCTGGTTACTTCGATAAAACCGCCAAAAGTCTTCATCAAGTTACCGCTGCTCCCACCACAGAAATCGTCGCACTGCAAGCTTCGAAATCATCACGCCACAAACGCAAGAACAACAACAACAACAGCAAGAACTGTGATGTCGCAACCGCTCCTCTCAATGTTGTCCCTGTCCAACTGCAAAACCAGAACTGCCAGGTAGCAGCACCAGTGACCAATGCACCACCGGCCAAACCTGCATATACTGGTCCACACCCGCTATACCCTACCTGTACTTATCACCATCCTGTTGGGATCGCATGTCGATTTTGTGTTCACTGCAAACTGTACGGCCACTTCACTGCCAACTGCCGTACTGGTCCCCGTCAAGCTCAAAATCAAGCTCCAGCCTAATTTCAAGCTCTTGCATTGCCAGCTCCTCATCCCGCTCTGCAGGGCCAACAAGCAGCTCCAGCTCCCGCTGCTCACGCAAGAGCCTGCTATACGTGTGGTGATCCCAACCACTTCGAAACGTCTGCCTGAACAGAGTGGTGAAGCAAGAGCCACAGCAGCAGCCATCGCAGGAACAACACCAGCAGCAACAGCAGCAGCCGACTCAGCAAGCAGCCCATGGGCGAGTCTTCAACATCAACACTCGCCATGCTCAAGCAGACAACAACGTGGTTAATGGTACGTTTCTCGTAAATCGTATATATGCTTCGTGTTTGTTTGATACTGGAGCCGATAACTGTTTTGTATCGTTCGAATTCGAAAGGCTCCTAAATCGTAAACGCGTTAACCTCCCATCAACATTCGACGTACAAGCTGCCACTAGAAGAACCGTCACTATTAAGTCCGTTCTACGTGATTGTACTCTTGAACTCAACAGTCACGTTTTCCCAATCAATCTTTTCCCAATGCAGCTTGGTAGCTTTGATGTTATAGTAGGCATGGATTTCCTCTGGGAGAATCATGCTGATATTATTTGTTTCGATAAAATGATTCATTTCTCTCTCGCAAACGGCGACCAATTGTGTGTCTATGGCAAAGTTACTTTGAAGAAATTACAACTCATGTCGTGTGTCCGAGCTAGTAAGTATCTCCGCAAGGAATACCAAACTTACTTGGCACACATCGTAGTAGCGGAGAAGGAAAAGAAAGAGCAGGCAATGGAAAAGGTGCCTGTGGTTCGTGATTTTCCTAACGTCTTTCCTGATGATTTAGCTGGTTTACCGCCATCTCGTGATATCGACTTTCGAATTGACCTCATTACTGGAGCAAATTCTGTCGCTAAAGTGCCTTATCACCTCGCTCTATCTGAAATGCGTGAACTCTCGAGTCAGCTCCAGGAATTGCTTGATAAAGGCTTTATTCGCCCTAGCACCTCTCCTTGGGGCTCGCCTGTTCTTTTCGTCAAAAAGAAGGACGGATCGTTATGGATGTGCATCGACTACAGGGAATTGAATATGCTTACCATCAAGAATCGCTATCCCCTGCCTCGAATCGATGATTTGTTTGATCAGTTACAATGTGCTACGTGCTTTTCCAAGATTGATTTATGCTCAACCTATCACCAGCTACGAATCCAGGAGGAAGATATACCCAAAACCGTTTTTCGAACCCGATACGGTCACTACGAGTTTGTTGTTATGCCCTTTGGTTTAACTAACGTCCCCCGCAGTCTTTATGGACCTAATGAATCACGTGTGTAAACCCTTTCTCGACCACTTCGTTATCGTGTTTATCGATGATATCCTGATCTATTCCAAGTCAAAAGCCGAACACGCGCAGCATCTTCGTTTGGTTCTCGAACTACTCCAGGGGAACCGCCTCTACGCCAAGTTCTCCAAGTGTGAATTTTTGCTTGAGGATGTTCAGTTCCTTGGTCACATTGTCAATAGTCAAGGTATTCATGTCGATCCCGCGAAAATCGAAGCTGTTAAGAGTTGGGTTACACCAAAGAATCTGTCCGAAGTTCGTTCTTTTTTGGACTGGCGGGTTACTATCGCCGATTCATCGCTGATTTCTCGAAGATTGCTGTCCCTCTCACCTCTCTTACGCACAAGGAAAAACCTTTTGTTTGGGGAACCAAACAAGAGGCTGCCTTTCAAACCCTCAACCATATGCTCTGCAATGCTCCCGTCCTTACGTTACTAGACGGAAACGATGACTTCGTAGTCTACTGCGATGCCTCTAACCTCGGCCTCGGTTGTGTTCTTATGCAACGAGACAAGGTTATCGCGTACGCCTCTCATCAGCTCAGGATCCACAAGAAGAACTATACAACCCACGATCTCGAGCTTGGTGCAGTTGTTTATACGTTGAAGATTTGGCGACACTACCTTTATGGTACAAAGTGTACGGTCTTCACCGAACACAAGGGCCTACAACACATCTTAAGCCATAAAGAACTAAATATGCGCCAACGACGATGGGTTGAACTTCTCAACGATTACGACTGTGAGATTCGTTACCATCCAGGCAAAGCAAATGTCGTTTCCGATGCTCTCAGTCGACGAAGCTATTTGCATAGCATTCGCAATACTCAAGCCCAGCACAATCACGAAGCTCTTATCTGTGACCCTCAACATGCTTGTTTTACCGAACGTACTCTAAAGAAGGAAAGGATTATGAATGACGGCGAACAGCTAGTGAATAAATCTAATGGTATATTCCATTATCTAGACCGAAACTGGATTCCCAAACGCACCAATTTACGAGAGATTCTGCTAAACAAAGCCCACAAATCCCGGTATTTTGTTCATCCCGATGCCGACAAGATGTACCAGGACCTTCGCTACCAATACTGGTGGCCGGGAATGAAGAGAGATATCGCTATCTATGTCTCGAAGTGCCTGACTTGTTCTAAAGTTAAGGCTGAACATCAACGCCCCTCTGGCTTACTCGTGCAACCCGAGATCCCTATGTGGAAATGGGAGAGTATAGCTATGGACTTCATAACAAAACTCCCACGCATGCCATCAGGTCAGGATAGCATTTGGGTTATCGTTGATCGTCTTACTAAATCTGCTCTCTTTCTTTCGATACGAGGAGACTTTAAGGTAGAACGATTAGCACGAATCTACACCGACGAAGTCATCTGTCGACACGGGACGCCATGTGACATCATCTCTGACCGCGATGGTCGGTTTACCTCGCGCCTTTGGGAAACATTTCAAACTGCTCTCGGTACTACTCTCAATCTGAGTACTGCTTTCCATCCCCAAACCGACGGTCAGACTGAACGCACGATTCGTACCCTTGAAGATATGCTTCGCTCGTGTGTTATAGATTTCGTTGGTAATTGGGATTCGCATTTACCTTTAGTCGAATTCTCGTACAATAACAGTTATCACTCTAGCATTCAGATGGAACCATTTTAGGCATTATACGGAAGAAATGTCGATCGCCTATTGTATGGCACGAGATTAGAGATGCACAAATTACGAGTCCTGAGTTATTGCAGGAAACGACTGACAAAATCCTCTAAATTCGAGACAATCTATTGAAAGCTCGGAGTAGTCAAAAGAGTTACGCCGATAGACGCCGCAAGCCCCTTGAATTTGACGTTGGCGATCACGTACACCTAAAGGTTGCACCTTGGAAGGGGGTGATCAGATTTGGCAAGAAAGGAAAGCTCGCACCTCGATATGTTGGACCTTTTAAAATTCTGGAAAGAATTCGCAAAGTGGCCTACAGACTCGAACTACCAGAGGAACTTAGTAACGTCCACCCGACTTTCCATGTTTCAAACCTCAAAAAGTGTCTAGCCGACCAGGATCTGCATGTCCCTCTTGAGGATCTACAAGTGGGCGAAACATTACACTTCGTGGAGAAACCGGTCATGATCATGGATCGAGAAACCAAGAAACTCCGACGCTCATGCATTCATATTGTAAAGGCTCGTTGGGAAGGCAAACGCGGCGTTGAGTTCACTTGGGAACTCGAAAGTGATATGAAGGCTATGTATCCACAGCTGTTTGTTACGCCTACCCTTAAATTTCGGGATGAAATTTCCTAAAGTAGGGGAGGCTGTAACAACCTGATTTTGGAAGTCAAAGTCAAAGTCAAAGGAAGAAAAGATTGCTAATTGGAATCTTTCATTCCTTGCTTAGTTATTACTTGTACTTCCCGAATCGTTAGACGATACTTTAGTTTATGATAACTTAGTTGTATTATGTGGAGTTATTACGCAATAAACACAGTTAAATGCTAAACGCTATCACATCGCTATCGCATCGCAACTCGGATTACAGGTTTTGGATATTGTTTTACGTGTGTGTGCTATTGTGTGTTACTTGTGCATATTTACATTTTTTTTGGGATGATAATCGCAAACGCAATCACAACTCTATCACAACGCAATCTCATCGCAACACAAAATGGCGAATGGTTATGTTTAGGTTTATGACTGTTAATGTATGTTAGATAGGTTATTTGTGTAATTAATGTGTAACACTATCGCATCACTTACTCGCAAACCATCGCAACGCTCAATACGAAAAGTCGGAAACCAACTTGCAGGAGTCCTCCGATCTAAGGACCATCCGACTGGCTGACCATCCGATCAGATGGCCATCCGATCGGAAGGCCCTCTGATCCGTCACCTTACACCGCCTTTTCTCCTCTCTTGCCTATAAATAGCACCTGTCACATCACTGTTCATGTGATGTGACAGCTCTCGTTCGACCAGCAAGATTTTGGCCTATTTTCTCTCGATTCCTTGCAATTCTTGTAAGTTTCTACCTCAAATCTCGTACTTCTATCGTCGACACACAATTCTTCATCATTTTCACCAACAAATCTCCACTTTTCACCATGAAATCCATGGATTCGGGCTGTTCTAGGATGATGTCATCATGGGTTCTCAAGAACACCAAAGTGTGACCTCATTCCACCAAGAACAACTCCGGTCTAAAGGATTTCTACAACATTTAAACACTGATTTTTCCTAAATCTAACCATAATCAAAGTGTTTCAAACTTTTCTTCAATAATCTCAACTTTTCACATAACACCTATAGGGTCTGAGCTCATTTAGGCTTTCTACTCATTCTCTAGTGAAGTGTCGGTCTGAGAACGGATTACTACTGAAGAGGCGACCGACTTAACGGGTTGCATAATATACACCGTCAAGAACAGTTACTGATCAGACGGGGTGATTCCCATCAGATCGGATGACTTAGACTTGATAGGGTTTATGTTGTTTAACACGTCGTCATACCGTCTCGGTTCAAACCGCAAAAGTTTTAACTTAACAAATTTTACAAAGTTTCACAAACAAACAAACAGGTTACCAAACGGGTCGCCGTCCGATCGGATTGCCATCCGATCAAACGAAAATCCGGACGGATGACATATGATCTTCAACACTTAAACAAATTTTACAAACTTTCAACAGGATCAGTTTCAATGAACCGCCATCAGACCGAACGACCATTCGTTCGGATGACCATCATACACAAACACATCCATCCCAAACGGACAACCCTCCGAGCGAATGGCCATCCATCCGGATGACCATCCGTCCAGAAGGTCATCCGATCGGATGACAATCTGTCCCCCGTCACTCCATCGCATTGTTTTACGCACCGTTCAATGCTTATACTGTCATACTATGTTCAGGCTAATCTCCCAGTGCTCCCTTCAATCCAAGAGAGTGTTTATTTACTAAACACAATCATGAGTATACTCAATCACTTTTTGCTTTAAGCACTCTTGGGTGTTACATACGTTACTTGTATTAAATCACACCGATCACACGACGCAAACACTTTTCATACGCTAACCGCTCTTGCATGTTATACGTGTTATTCGATGAATGCTTGTATGTTATGTTTACACATTGATTATTGCCTGACACCTTAGCAAAGATAGTACTATAGTTTGGACTCAGCACCTGTTGTGGACAGGGGTTGTTAAGGGTTTTCTTCATGTGTCACAGTGGTGATATGTGTTGCGCATTCTACAACTCGTGGTCACGTCTGTGCATATTTCATTGTCGACAACTTACTTGCTTCACCTAATATTATACTATTTAACTTGTATGCTCACCTTTACACTATGTGTATTGACTGTTATTTTAACGTATGTGACAGGTGTTTAGGATGCTTGCTCTATTTGCTGGAATCAAGTTTAGGGGAGTCTAGAAACAAATAAACAATTTATGAGTTGTCGAAACTATGATTTGTCTTTGAGAACAATTAGTCTGTAATAACTGTTTTATTTTGATATGTTATGGTATGGGACGTAAGGTTTAATATCTGGTAATTTAGTTGTTATGGATTCTCTTGGAAAATCTGTTTCGCTTAGTGCTGCGCCCCGATGTTTCTGCCATCGGTTGGGGTGTGACAATTAACACGGGCAACACTGACCTCCAGAGCCTTTTCCTTGACCCGGGAAGAGGCAGGAGCAAGAGGGATCACAATCGGAGCCCTAGAGCTCCCTTGTTTCAAAAAAAAAGGGGGAGTAAAAAGCCAGGTTTCACATGCAAACATAAAAAAAGGGGGCTAGGAGAGAGCTTACAAGTAAAGGCTCGCTAGCAAGACTGGAGGACCTCAGATGTTTCGCTAAAGAACCCTTAGCACCGGCATGAGGAAACTCAAACGCAGCCTTGGTGGCAGGAAAAGGTTTCTGGCCACTTGTACTCCGAAGTCTCAACCGAATATTTTGAGGCTCTGGGATCCCCTCTTTAAGGCCTCCTGCCAGGTCCATCTTTCGCTTCCGGAGCAAGCGACTCTCCAAGTTTTCATCCTCATCATCGCTGAAACTCTTTGCCCTGAGGGAACCCTGCGAACCCTCAGCTTCCTCAGAAGAGCCCTCCTCCTGGGAAGGAGTCTTCTCTCGTTTTTCCATAGCAGCAGTACCCTCAACATGAACAGAACTCCCCTTCCCAGGAGCCTTTTTCTCCAAAACACATCACATCTCTGGGTTAACCTTATCTCCAACCATGAACTTGATATCCCTACAATTCCCCTGAAGTAAACCCAACAACGTTATCTCTGCATAAAACATACACTAGATGCTAGACAAGAAACTAAAAATTGCAAACCAAGATACAATAAACTGACGTCCTAAGTGAAAAAACAAAGAGAAGGAATACGCTTCTTCCCAAAGTAAGCCTTCGGACGGACGGAGTAAAGGGGACTCAGACCTCCCATGGCCAAAACCCTCTCAGGAAAAGTGAAGGCCCTAGTTGGATTTTCATGCATCCTTTTTCATTAAACGATCTCATCTGCTGACAGGACTGGGATACTGTCCTTGATGGGTGCCTTAGGATCCCTCAAAGGAGGAGACTCCGGGAGCATTGCAGCAGAAACAAAGATGAACTTGTTTTTCCACTCCATCGGGTAAGTGGATGTGGGCATGAATGGGTAACAAGGAGGAGAGACACTATCCTTCCGTTTGGCGAAGGTGAACCAATCTCCATCAGATACAAGCTTGTAAAACATGCAGAAAAGGGGCACCGATGGCTCGCCGGCGACTGCCACACAGGACAACTCAAAGTGTACTACCCTAATAAAGGCAAGAGGGTGTAACTAGGAATAGTGAATACCCAAGTGCTTCAAGAGTTCTATTTTGAAGGTCGACAAAGGATAACATACCCAACAAGAAGAAAACGCCAAGGTATAAAGGACGATCCTCCCCGACGTGCATACTGCCGGATCATCGAGACCGGGAAGAGTCGGAGAAAACTGCTCAGGGATCTAGTATGCACACACAAAGATTTAAGATCTTTTTTAGTCAATACTGAACGTATCAACGATCGGCCGGTACGACTCATACTGAGGGAGGATCGGAGACTTTTAGAGAGAACTATGAGAGAAGTTATGAGAAAATGCAGGGTTGCTCTAAGGTTTTAATAGAAGCACATAGTATGAGCGGTAACCGTCAAATCAGTTGTTCAAAAATTAAAAACTGATTTGAGGCACGTGTAATGCGATAGCTATCCCCAGCCGTTGATTGTTTAGATCTCTCCGATTCTCGAGAACCGCCACAGGGATACCATCATTAAATGGGGGCCCACTCTCCTTACCCAACTGGATGTCGCCATAAATTCGGAACCACTTGGATTCATCCCAGGATCATGAGACTTAGGCCTCATGACCAGGGACTAGAGATGACTTGACAACAGGGCCCACTGGCGGTCCAGTGAACCCGTCTTGGGCTTCGACCATCTGGGCCGGTCATGGAGCCCAATTCGAGCCTTTTTCTTCTTAACATATAAATTAGTAAAAAAGGCGGGAGAATAAGAAAGGATCCAAGGCTCTGGTAATTAATTAATGCATGATGGAGAGAGAGAAAGGGTCTCGCCATAATATGAGTACTTCGCAGCTGCTTCATTAATGAAGCCGGTGATCTACCCGTTAGGACTCAGACACGTGTTTGAGTTCCCAAAGGGCTTCACAAAACCATTAGATGGTCACTGTAAGCGTTCCCGATGAAGATAAGCTACTACCTTTATATAAGGAAGGTAAGTTACTTGATATGCATGCTCACAAGAATCTCTCTCATTTAATATACAAACACTACATTTATTCCGACAACCTCGGACCTCATTTACTCCCCACATTATCCTGAATTCACACTACGAAGAATATTCAGTTGATAATCCTCGTCGGAATAAGCTTCTCGTTTTCTCTGGCAAGTTTACTTACTCTCACGTCGGAGCTTGGTCATGGATTCCCCCTCCGGGGTCCTCCGTGGCGAGGCTAACGGTTTTCTCTCTTGTAGTACAACAAGGCAGGATCTTTACAATGTTGACGAGGCCCATTGACCGTCAACCGGGACTTGAGGACTCGACAGTTAAGGTTATTTAGTTAACTGCTTAATCTTTTATGGTTAATGTTAAGGGTGTCCCACACCAAACCGAAGAGTACTAAAAATGCTTATGTCGAGATAAATACATGTATATATATTCATTAATCATTATGATCTATCTTGAATGTTTTGTGTTTGCTTGCTAGGTTCGTGTTTGTTTACATCTCTAACTTTCATTCTTACGAATTAATTATCAGTTTTTAACTGTTGAAATAATCCTAACCCTATATATATATAATAGAGTAAATTATAAAAATCGTCATTTATGTTTACACCAGATTGCAAAGTGTGTCCTTTGTCTTTAAAAAGTACAAAAAACGTACTCGATGTTGTAAACTCTTGCACGTTACGTCCTTTGACCCCTAACTAGGTTTTTTTTTGTTAAATTTGACCAAATGGACCCCGCATAAGGGTATTTTGATCATTTTACACTAAATACTAAAATAAATAATCATAATCATAAAAAATAATAAATAAAAATAATTATGTTTAGATATATATATATATATATGTGTGTCTGTGTGTGTGTACGGGATCAGGAGAAAATGTCTCAAAGTGTGAGAACGCATCCTGGGCCAAAACGTTTGTCTTTTCAATATTCGTCTTTTTTCCCGATTTCGTGTGTGACATGCTGCTTTATTTTTGGCGTCCAAGATAATTTTGGCGTTAACTAAAATCATTAATTACTTGGCGTTTTACTGTTTTTCCTCGATTTCGTCTCGTTGAATTAATTCTTTTTGTGTCACTTTGTTAATTTTTTTGGCGTTATGGCATTTTCCAGGTCATTTTTTGGCGTTCGGGGCGTTTGTTAATAACTGATTACCATAGATTAATATTTGAGTAAACTTCCGTTTTGCTCCCTGTGGTTTGGTCACTTTAATGGTTTTGCCCCAAACCTTTAAAAATAGCCTATTTACTCCCTAGTCTATGAAGCCCTTCATGATTTCACTCCCCGCCTCTAACTCCATCTAAATTGTTTGTTAACTGAAAGGGTATTTTGGTAACTTCAAATATAAAACTAAGGGTATTTTAGTAAAACATCATCTCTTCTCTCTATCCTCTCTGCACTCTCTCTTCTCTCTCTATCTCTTATCCTCTCTCTATCTCTTCTGCATCAACAACTAGCACCACCTCTCACACCATTCATCGGAGCAGACTCCACCATCACCACTCACCATCATCATACTAGTCTAAAACATAGCCGGAGATGGAGTCCTTGGTTCGAAACCCTAGGCGGCGTCAATGTCGAAACCCTAGGCGGTCGTCACCACCGAAACAATGATGGTTGTCATCACCGTTGAAACAGAGATGGTTTCCGTCACTTATGGTCGGATTGAAACCCAAAGAAGCTTGAGGGGAACATTCCGCCAATGAGATAATGAAAAGAGTAAGAGGGTTTCTTGTTTCTTGTTTCGTTTCCGTTACAGTTCATGTGCTATGAAGATTTAAGACCAATGTTCAGGTCCCTCAGGTCTTTTACAGTTCATGTGCTATGAATACTTACAAAGTTATAGTAATTGTAATTTATATTTTTATTTTTCATTTTGTGTTATCAGTGTAGATCATTGATTTTGGGTTGAAATAAGTGTAAATTGTAAAACTCATTTGTTAGCACAACCTAAGAATAAAAGCAGTTGGTGTACATATATGTTGATCTTAATGTCCGATATCTTTTTTCCTCTCGTGTTAGTAATAAGAAGGCACAATTGATATGGAATGTTTTATAGTAGTGTGTGAAGATTTCGATTGGTGTTTGCGATAAAAAGATTCAAATTTGTTTTAATCATCCTGCAGGGGCTGATGGTGGCTGGGTAGGGTTGAGAGAGAAGAGAGAGCGCAGAGGGGGTAGTGAGAGAGAAGAGATGATGTTTTGTTATTTTTTATTATTATATATAATATAATCTTTTATTTGTAGTTCTAGTAAAATACCCTTTGAAGTTACTAAAATACCCTTTCAGTTAATAAACAATTTAGATGGAGTTAGAGGTGGGGAGTGAAATCATGAAGGGCTTCATAGATCAGGGAGTAAACTGGCTATTTTTAAAGGTTTGGGGTAAAACCATTAAAGTGACCAAACCACAGGGAGCACAACGGAAGATTACTCTTAATATTTTATAAGATTATAATAATACGAAATCAAAATAAACTAATAGTCTTCTATGGATGGGATTACATCAGAGATGTACCCATCGCTTTGTTCATCACTTTCTTCATATTCATCATCAAATTTTAGATTGGCGTATAACGCCATCAGCTCATCTCTTCATTGCTGCAGCCTATTCTTGAATATCATTGCAACCCTGGATTTGGCATCGTTTGAAGGCGCTAAATCACATAGTTGTTCAAGGAGAAATAGCCTCCCTGTCTTCAACATTTCCTCCATTAGTAATGAATATTGCACACCGTGTCAATAAGTCACTTCAACTGTTCCTGCTTCTTCATGCATCACCCAACTGCTAAGTGTTGGTAGAGGAGTATCGTCAATGTCATCATCATCATCAACATCATCATCATCATCATCATCATCTTCTGCCGGAAATTTTCTCTTCAGTCTTCTTATTACAGTTCGAGTTCTTTCACAATCATTGGCCATTGGAACCCTAAGGGCCAGAATATCCTTTTGAACACCTTCATCCATACCAAGTATGGCTTTGATTGTCCTGACCTTCACCCTTCTCCTATCAGAGAACTTTAGGATGAAACTTCTCTCCGACCTTTCAAACCTCCATGCAATAACTTTAGCCATTTTTTAAGTATTTTGCATTTTGGACAATATGTGGCGTTTTAGACAATGTTTTTGGCGTGTTAAGTTGTGTTCTCATGTTCTACTTTTATAATGATTTTTCTCCCGCGCAGTGACCGGTAATTATGGCGTTTTGAAAAGATAATAAATTCAATTCCCCAAGTATTTTTCTTTTAATATAATAAATGTTAGTAATTATGTTTCCGTCGCTTCATTTTATTTTTTTGCAGTTATTGTGTTTTCAGATTCAACTGTTTATGGCTGTAATACTTCCCATCTTTACGGCTGTAATTATGGCGTTTTGTTTTCCAAAGGCATTTAGATAAAGATTGCACTTTTGTTTTATTCTTTTTGCACATTGTTTTAACATTTTTTTAGATTTATTATAATAGTACTTGTCCAAAGTAATTTTATTAAAGTTTGGTAGTTTTGGGAAGTACCAAGCATTTGGCGTTTTATGGCATGATGGCGTTTCACAAGCATTTGCCGGTTTGGCGTTTTATTGTATTTTTTTTATTAGAGAATTAATGTATTTTTTTTGTTTCTTAGATGAAAATTACATAACAAACAACATAAAAAAATAAAACAAAATAGAAGCAATTTACGATCCAAATCTTCACTGTTATCAATCTATTTCTTCTTTTTGAAACTACAAGAGCTGTCACAAATAAATGACGTTTTGGGTTTGGCGTCGTTTATTTTCTTTGTTCGTGTGTTGAAGTGTCTTTGTGGATGTTGGAGACATAGATCGACTCCATGTGGGTGGATGCTATTTGCTCATAATATCCATTTCCATCATGGAGTCCAAAATGGCATTTACCCTGGTATCGGTCTCTTCTCCTCATCCAAACCTTCTTCAAGAACAAAGAAGACAAAATGACCTATGGGTGTCATCGGTCCCTCTTTCTTGAAATTTGTCCATCTCATGCAACAAAATCTTACTCCCCTCATCTAACAAACCATTTAGCGAAACTTCATGCAGAACATTACCGAGTATCAAAGGAAAGATGTTTTCTCAACTTTTGGTGTTTTAGAGTGAGTGGTTTTTAGGAACCATTGTGTTTTTGTGTGTGTTTTTTAGTGTGATCAACGAAGGTGGTGAGACGTTTCTATTTATAGGATTTTTTTGCACGTAGTTTAGGCGGGATATTATGCATAACATTTAATGCAATTAACAATTATCCGGATGTAAGGCTTGGCGTTTATATATTATGGCGTTTTACGTTTTATGGCGTTTTTGTAGGCTAAGACCTTAACTAAAACTAAGAAAAAATGCTACGCAGTGATAAAATTGGCATTTCGTATTTACTTGGCGTTTTATATTTCAATGGCGTTTTATGTAAGAAAGGATGTTTTACCCTTTTTACCCTTAATGAAGCGCGTCCACTTAATAGAATTGGTGTTATTTATGAAAACGCCACCGCGCCAATCTAGTCCATAGATTGTTTTGATCGGACGATCCATAACCGTTCTCAGTGTTCTCACACTTTTCATCGTTTTCTCTAAATCCTGACCATATATATGTATATATATATATATATATATATATATATATATATATATATATAGGGTAAGGTTCATGCGAGAACCACCTTTATTGCGAGAACCGCGAGAACCAATGTGAACACAACCTAAAATAGCTAAAAAAAAACCTAAAAAAACCCAACCCCCACCCCCCCACCCAAAAAAAAAAACCTAACCCCCCCCCCCCCCCAAGCTAAAATGCTAAAAACTAAACCCCCAAAAAACCTAAAAAAATAAAAAAAAAAACACAAAATTTTTTTTTTAATATTTTTTAAGTTAAAATCGCTACTTTTAGTAGCCAAAAAAAAAAATTTTTTGGCTACTAAAAGTAGCGATTTTTTTATAAAACAATATTAAAAAAAATTGTGTGTTTTTTAGCTATTTTTATGTATTTTTTGTTGTGTTCACATTGGTTCTCGCGGTTCTCGCAATAAGGGGTGGTTCCTAACGGATCTGTGTCCTATATATATAGTATAAGGATCCTGTACATTAATTCAGAAGTGTGAGAAGTGTATTATAACACTATATATAACACTATATAACACCATATAAACACAGTATAACACTATGTAACACCATATAACACCATATAACACTATGTAACACTATATAACAAATAGAACACTATATTTTGTCTGATAGCATGTCTATGATAGATGTATAGTGTTATATATTGTTATATAGTGTTATATGGTGTTATATGGTGTTACATAGTGTTATACGGTGTTTATATGATGTTATATAGTGTTATAATACACTTCTCACACTTCTGAATTAATGTACATGATCCCTACCCTATATATATATTATACACACATAAACTCTCTCTCTCTCTCTCTCTATGTTGCTTTGTGTTGTTATATCCCTTATCCTGTTATGTCCCTGATTATTTAATAAGATCTTCAAACTAGAAAAAGCATGATAGAGATGCGGTACCATGGAATCAAAAACCATAAAATATTTTGAATGGAACAATTGATGTGCGTGAATTATATATATTTTTAATAATGATTTTTCACAAAATTCGGTTTTAAATTTATAGAAATGATTTTCACCACAATACTAAACCACACACATAGGCAAGTGTACCTATCGTATATGTAATATAGCATCGGTAAGAACCAAGTATCGATCCATGGACACGGTAGCTTCTGATATTAAACATTTGTTACTCTAAAGCCGTTTCAAACAATAAGTTGGGTTTTCTAAATTATCATGCAAATAATATAAATTCTAAGTTAGCGAAATTCAACAAGATCTATCAAGAAGTTGCCTAAACCGAGTATCGACTAATGTTCGTGTAACGATCTACGGGAAGCACTAATGATGAAGCAAACTCTCAAGTAACTAAGTCCCGGTCAAGGTCGCCTAGTTTTCTAATTTCTTCGGAAAATTTAGAATGAAATAACATTCTAATCACCTAAAAATCATTCTTTTTAAGCCCGTTTGTAAGTTAATGTTAATCTTTAGACAAGAGTTACTCGTTTGTCAAAACTCCTAACTCGACAATTTAAGGAAAACTAATATGAAAAACACACTAATCACTTAAAATTGCTTTTAATTAGATAGTACCCTAACGTTGTTCTTGATATGAACCATGAGAATGATCATGTTAGATAACAATTTTGGCCTAAATCATCAATTTTACAGAACTAACATACTCTAGAATTCACATTAACACTATTATAATCTTTCCAAATCCAAGTGCAAGATTACATACACATGCTCAAATCTTCATTCATTTCATGTTAACAATTACCATTCCTAGTCTCATGCCTTGAATCAAACTAACTAGTAGCAAAATTCAACAATCATAATCTACACATGGGTTTTCCAACATGTCATGAGTAAATAACAATCAAACATTCATGAAATCCAACTTTAAGCATGCATATAAAATCCAAGAACAATACTAGAACATAATCATGAAGATTAACAAAAACTTGCCATCACAATTACTTTCGATTCATCACATTAACAATAGTCTCAACATGGTTTAGGCAACCCAAATGTTTAGCCTCTAAGGCAAACAAAAACAACAACCATACTCATAAACATGGTAAATCTAGAGTTCTTTAAACCAAAATGACTTAAAGTGGGTTGTGTGGTGTTAGATCTTCCCTTGGAGTGCTTGATCTTCAATCTTAGGTTCAAATTCTTCAAGAGATGCTTGGAACCGACTTTTGGGACTAGGGAGAACTAGGGTTCGGCCCCCAAAGTTGGACAAATGAAATGAGACTTAAACATTAGGTTATATCAGATCTGGCGCTGCACACAGCTGTGTCGTTAAGTGACACAGCTGTGTGGACCATTGCTGCTTGTTGCTGAGATCAGGGTGTGTGGCCAAGGCTGACACAGCTGTGTGACATCGTACTCAGATAACTAACACAGCTGTGTCTGGGCAAAATTTCCACAAACTTCATTTTTTCTTGAGTTTTCCGCAACGAATTACCAACAAGCTTTCCAAAACTACAATATTCAAATAAAACACAATTAAGTGTCGATTCAATCGAATTTGTAACCAAAAATATATAAAATGGGGAATAATATGTATTAGTAATATGTATATTTATTGACATATCAACAACCATATGATCAATTATCACAGTGCAAAACTACTTTAAACATATTTACAAACCACAAACAAAAGAAACTGTTTTCACATAAACAACTTTCATTTTCAGTGTTTCAATGGCGGCTGCTCAACAAACGGCTTCTTCTCCACCCCCACTCCGATCAACTTCAACTACTATGGATTTGGATCTCCGACGACGACGGTGACTTTTGGATCTGGATCTCTGACAACGACGCTTTTGGATCTGGAAGAACGGTGGATGATAAGGGAGAGAAAGTGGTGGTTTGACGGCACTTATGGATCTGGATCTCTGACGATGGCAGCGTCTTCTGGACCTGGATCTCCGACGATGACGGAGTCGTCTTATAGATCTCCGATGACGGTTTGGGATATGGGGTTATACTGTTTGGATTTAGGTAAAGGATTAGAGAGAGTGTTCGGCGTTACTGATGGTTGTAGATGGCCGATGATATCGACGGTTGAGGTGGGAGTGGTGGTGGCTAAGGGTGGCGTGGAAGGTGGTTGAGGTGGAAGTGATGATAGCAAATGATATAAGAGAGTTAGGTAGAGAAAAAGTATATGTATGTATGTATGTATGTATGTATGTATGTATGTATGTATGTATGTATGTATGTATGTATGTATGTATGTATGTATGTATGTATGTATGTATGTATGTATGTACGTATGTAATCTATAGAGAGAGAAAAAGTTAGGTAGATGATATTTTTATTTATTAAAACGTATTTTAATAAATTTGTAAAAGAATAAAATTGTCACACCCCATTTTCCACGTGTCACCGGTGGGCCCGGTGGAGAGTATCGTGACGTGGTTGGCAACATAATAGTCAAACAACACAATATTTAATATGCACAGCGGAAGCAATATAAAAGATAAGTTTCAATCGAATTTAATATTGTAATATCAAATGTCACAATATTCGGAAGTTTATCCACAGATGGATCGAAAATAAAATGGAATTAATAGTTCAACAGACTTCAGGCATCTTAAGCTTGCGAGACTTCTATTGATGCTAAGGAGAAATCCCAGCCAATTAAGCTTAGTACCTGCATTTAATCTTTTTGGGAAAATACGTCAGTTTACACTGGTAAATACAATCAACTGACTCATTTTGGAAAATGATTGAAAATTGATTTGGATGCACGTGGCATAAACATTTTATTTAACTTGGGAGAATTATTTAATATTATAATCTTGTGAACGAATTACATGTTCCTTGTGCGTTCAGTAGCCCGGATCGTGTCCGGGTTAAAGATCAATAGACACACCACATTATTCTTTTGTGCACTGACGGGTCTACGCCTACACCCCGCGCTTAAGTCGTGGCCATTTCGTAAAATGATGCCAAGGATATCCGGGACATGGTCATTAACCCCCCAAAGGCTTTAAGTAACAAGACTGTTTAAACGAGCCGATCAAATTATTCAATTAACCACCCAACGATGGAAGATTTGATGCCCGATCAAGCGGTATGCTATATACCGTAACCCAAGCCCGTATAGGGAAAATAAGTTAAAAGTATTTACCTGAGCAAAGTATAAATCACAATAATCAAATTGCAAGTAGCTTTTACTGGTACTCCTAATTTGGAACGAAGGTTTATAATAACCTATTAGAATCCTAACGGGTCTTTAGTTAAACCTAAGCTTAGACCGGTTAGTTTCAAAGACACGGTTCGTACGCACGATTAAGCGAAGACCGGATAGAATGTGATTTAGACCCGACAAGTTTAGAGACTTGTTTAATATGGGTATTTCATACACATTCTGTATTTTGAGATAAAACCGATAAGGTTTGACCCGTTTAGGCTAGTTTATGTAAACTAGTTACATAAACCGAACCGAACGCGTAATATGCGTAACGGGTATTCATATGAGCCATTTACAGGTTTCCTAAGTTAATATGCTTCATATATGTTGTGACATCAGTAAGATGTCTTTTATTATGCCCGAAACAAATTTAAACACAAACTACGCCCCGTAGGGGTAGTTTGGTCATTTAAAAGGTTATAAAAGAGTTTAAGTATTTACCTGAGTTACAGGTCTGATGTAATCAGAAAAAATACTTATTTTACCATGTTATAACAGTAGGGTAAAGTATATATGTGAAATTTATCAATTATAACCAAACTATGCCCCGTAGGGGTATTTTGGTAATTTCACATAAGCCGAAAAGCTCAAAACTGAAGTCTGAGTTTAACAACCTTTGCTTACTGTTAAAATATTATAATTTGCCTCAAATATCTGTAGGTATCAACCCTTGTATGTTTAATATAGTTATAGCACATACTGTGCGTTAAAAACGCTTAAAAAGGCGATTAGAGGCCATTTCCGGGTTCGATACTGAAAGCTGATATTTTTATTATTCCAGAAAGCTTAAAATAATTTATTTATCAATTAGAATCAGTAGCAAAAGGTTTGGAGTCGTTTAGATAAGTAAAACTCATTTTATGGCCCGTTAGGGCAAAAACGACAATTACCGGATTAAGCCTACGACTATGAGTTATGCTCAGCCTAAAATTAATTAAAAATCTTCAAAAATACCAAAATAATATATTACATCAGTGGGTAATAAGTTTGATACCAAAAAGTAGGCTTAACTAGGCTATACGCTAATTACGCCGTTTAATTAACATAAGGCTTTCATTTTACGCTAACGAGCATAACTCTTAATCTACACCACAAACTGATGTCAAACTTTGTATACAAGTTTATATATTAGTAATTAAAGTTTCTACTCTTTTACATTTCCAAAAATCACGTTTTAAGGTAATAAGGGCATAATGGTCAACATATGAGCAATTAACGGAAACATGCGTATTAATCGGTTAACTAATGAACCATGGTGTATAATCACAGAGGGTTATACTAGCATGCAACCTGGTCCAAATGAAGCTCTAAGGTATTTCTAAAACATACCATAACGGGTCAGAACTGAAAGTCAAAGTATAAGTCAAACTATGTGACTTTCGGTTCCGAACCGGGTCTAAACAGGAAATTGTCAGGTTGAACATGTTTAGACATGTTCTTACACTAATTACCAAGTTATATTAATGATCAAACAGGTTGTATGTGTTCTACATTGCTAATCATGCATAAATTAGAAACTAAGTATCCTGTTGACTTTTTATTAGTAAGTTTGACCCGACATTTGACCTAGTTAGAGTGGGAATCAGGGGGAACCCTTTTAAGGGTTTATTACCCACATAATTACCTACTTAGAGGTACTTTTAATTCGAGATTTGACTGAGCCATTATTAATTAATCTCGAAGTCAAACCGTAATTACGACGGTTTGACTTTTAGCTAGATAACTAAGCTAAACTCAATTTAAGAAGGTTAAGCAAACTTACAAGTGTCTAATGGTTGATTAGGAAGGCCTTGAAGGTGCTCTTGTGCTCCACAATTGATCAGAAGGTGTTTGAGGAAGGAATGATCAAAGTGTTTGCACATTGGAGCTTTATATAGTGATCAAGGCACCACAAAGTGTTGACATCTAAGTCTAGCACTGACTATAACATTCCCACAGGTGTCCTAGATGTTTAGGGGTCAAGAAAGATGTGGAAAACCATTTAAAGGTGAGATATCGCGTTTAAACAGCAAACATAAAGTTCTGTTGGAACTGGGCACTGCTTGCGCACCGTAAGGCATGTGCTTGCGGTGCGCAAGCCTTCATCAGGGACCAAAATTGCTTGTTCTTTGGTGTTTCGAAAGGGCAACCCCTTATCTTGACTTTGGGACATTATTTTGTCAGTTTGGGGCCTCTATTATGGGTCTTTAACAGTTACATACCCTACCATTATGTTATGTTTGCTTGGATCCTTTTCAAAACTGCCGAACAAGAAGGTTTACCGTAGAAATTTCCATACGAACCTATCATGCACTTCGAATTAAATTATTGTCAACACGTTTCTGGATTTAAGATATATTAGATGTTTGATATATATATATACTTGGGTCTTGGGATTTATAAATGAGGTTGTTCAGAGGTAAAAATTAACATGACACCACTTTTAAATCCTGCCAAAACATCTTTATTAAATCCGGGTTTACAACGCTTTTTTGTCTTACATGACACGTGTCGTTATATCATTGAACACGAATTTTCGAGGTGTTACATCCTCAGCCCCTTAAAATAAATCTCGACCCGAGATTTACTGAAATAAATAAGGGTACTTTTCTTTCATCGTGGACTCAACCTCCCACGTATATTCGGGACCTCTACGGGCATCCCATTTGACCTTTACAATAGGTACATGCTTCCTTCGAAGCTTCTTTACCTGTCGATCTTCAATCGACAAAGGTTTTTCCACAAATTTTAAGCTCTCATCTATATGCACATCTGTATGTGGTATTACCAGTGATTCATCAGCGAAACACTTCTTCAGATTGCAGATGTGGAACACATTGTGAATTCCACTGAGCTCTTCCGGTAAGTTTAACTTATAGGCAACTGACCCAACACGTTCGATAACCTCAAAAGGTCCTATGTATCTCGGGCTTAGCTTTCCTTTCTTACCAAATCGCATCACCCCCTTCCAGGGTGATACCTTCAGCAACACTTTGTCACCTACTTCGAAGTGAAAAGCTTTACGCTTTGGATCTGCGTAACTCTTCTGCCTATCACGGGCAGCTTTGAGACGGTCACGAATCTGGACAATCTTGTCCGTTGTTTCGAACAATATCTCTGGTCCTGATAATTAGACATCTCCAACTTCCGCCCAACAAACTGGCGTTCTACACTTTCTACCATATAAGGCCTCGAAAGGCGCAGCCTTTATGCTGGTGTGGTAGCTCTTGTTGTAGGAGAACTCAATTAGTGGTAGGTGCTTATCCCAACTACCACCCAAATCGATCACACATGCACGTAGCATGTCTTCCAACGTTTGAATAGTACGCTCACTCTGACCGTCTGTCTGAGGATGGTAAGCTGTACTGAAATTCAAACGCGTGCCCAAAGATTGTTGGAAACTCTTCCAAAAATGTTACGTGTATCTAGTATCTCTATCAGAGATAATAGACACAGGTATGCCATGTAAGGCTACAATCTTATCCACGTATAACTGGGCTAACATGTGGGAGCTATAATTCTCCTTGATGGGTAAGAAATGTGCTGACTTAGTCAGTCTATCAACTATAACCCATATTGTATCATTTCCTTTCCTTGTCTTTGGTAACTTGGTGATAAAATCCATGGTTACCAT
Source organism: Helianthus tuberosus (assembly GCA_030545235.1). NCBI lineage: Eukaryota > Viridiplantae > Streptophyta > Magnoliopsida > Asterales > Asteraceae > Helianthus > Helianthus tuberosus. Next base: position 187,096,187 of record CM060396.1, on the reverse strand, counting down.
TTCCCACTTCCACGTAGGAAGTTCAGGCTGTTGTAGCAAGCCTGACGGTTTCTGATGTTCGGCTTTGACTTGCGCACATGTCAAGCATTTAGCTACATAGGTGGCTACAGACTTTTTCAAGCCTATCCACCAATAATTTGCCCTTAGATCCTGGTACATCTTATCTGCTCCAGGATGAACGGAGTATTTGGAACTATGGGCTTCCTGGAGGATGACATCTCGAAGTCCTCCATAAATTGGAACCCATATGCGTCCATTTAATCTTAGAATTCCGTCCTTGCTAAGAGTTAACTGCTCCTCAGTTACCCCTAGCTTTTCATTAGGATAGTTAGCTTCCAACACAGCTTCCTTCTGTGCAGCTAACAACCTTTCAATCAAACTGTTATTTATCTCCATGCGCTTGGCATTGATTCGGATGGGTTTCACCCTCTCCTTTCGACTCAAGGCATCGGCGACTACATTCGCGTTGCCGGGATGGTATCTGATTTCACAATCATAATCATTTAAAGTTTCCATCCAACGGCGTTGCCTCATGTTTAATTCCTTCTGATTAAACAGATGTTGAAGGCTCTTGTGATCAGAATAGATCACACACTTGATCCCATATAGATAATGCCTCCACAGTTTTAGTGCGAATACAACGGCACCCAACTCCAAGTCGTGGGTGGTGTAATTCTTTTCATGCACCTTTAACTGTCTTGAAGCATAGGCAATAACCTTGCCTTTCTGCATAAGCACACACCCCATGCCAGTGTGCGATTCATCGCAGTAAACCACGAACTCTTCTATTCCATCTGGCAATGTCAGAACTGGGGCGTTGCTCAACTTTTGCTTTAGAATATCAAAGGACTCTTGCTTCTTAGGGCCCCAAATGAACTTTACTTTCTTCTTAGTCAAGGAAGTTAGAGGTGCAGCAATCCTTGAAATTTTTTTGATGAAACGCCTGTAATATCCTGCCAATCCCAGGAAGCTACGAATCTCTGTAGGCGTCTTTGGCTCTTGCCAGTTCATAACTGCTTCAACCTTAGCGGGATCCACTTGGATACCACGCTCACTAACCACATGTCCAAGGAATTGGACTTCTCGAAGCCAGAATTCACACTTAGAGAATTTGGCATAAAGTTTCTCATGATGCAGAAGTTTGAGAATACAGCGAAGGTGTTTCTCATGGTCAGCTTGGTTCTTCGAATAGATAAGAATGTCATCGATGAAAACGATGACGAATTTATCTAAGTATGGCTTGCAAACGCGATTCATGAGATCCATGAACGCGGCCGGTGCATTAGTGAGCCCAAAAGGCATCACTAGGAACTCGTAATGACCATAACGAGTCCTAAATGCTGTTTTGTGTACGTCTTCATCTCTAACCTTCAGTTGATGGTAGCCTGTCCTTAAGTCAATCTTCGAAAAATAACTTGCTCCTTGCAACTGATCGAACAAATCGTCGATCCTGGGCAAAGGATACCTATTCTTTATCGTGACCTTATTAAGCTCACGGTAATCGATGCACAGACGCATCGATCCATCCTTCTTCTTGACGAACAGGACTGGTGCTCCCCATGGAGACGAACTAGGTTTAATGAAACCCTTGGCTAGCAATTCGTCTAGCTGTGTCCTCAATTCTTTCATCTCTGTGGGCGCCAACCTATAAGGTGCCCTAGCAACAGGTGCTGCTCCGGGGATGATATCAATCCTGAATTCCACTTGCCTATCTGGTGGCAAACCAGGTAGTTCTTCCGGAAAAACTTCAGGGTATTCAGCAATGACTGGGATGTCTTCTATCTTTGGTTTAGGCTCATCAATAATCACTTGTGCCATGTAGATGACACAACCCTTCTTTAAACATTTTGAAGCCTTGAGCATAGTCGCTTGCTCAGGCAATCCATACTGGGTATCTCCCCGAATGGTAAGTGATTCACCAGACGGAGTCTTAATCACCACTTGCTTTCTGTTGCAGACGATTTGGGCCTGGTTGTGAGATAACCAGTCCATACCCAAGACTATGTCAAAACCGGCTAACTTAAATGGAAGTAGAGACAGAGGAAAAGAGTAGTTCTTAATGGATATAGCACATCTATCTAACACAGTAGAGACGGTTTCTAGGGTGCCATCTGCTAACTCCACCTCATAATTCACATTTAAGGTTTTGACAGGTAATTTCAACAAATCACAAAACTTATGATCTACAAACGACTTATCAGCGCCTGAATCAAATAGTACTCTTGCATAGACATCATTTACAAGGAAAGTACCTGTAATAACGTTGTCATCTAGAACCGCTTCCTTGGCGTCCATTCTGAAGACTCTAGCATTAGTCTTCTTGGCCTCTTCAGGCTTTTTTGTGTATTTAGGGCAGTTGGTTTTAATGTGCCCCTTTTCATTGCAACGGTAGCACGTTGCGTCCTTCATCTTCTTGCAATCCAAGGTTTTGTGATCCGTGGACTTGCATATACCACAAGCATAGGTTTTTTACTGAGTCTGCGAGTTCGACTCGAGTCTGCACTTTCCGTAGTACTGTTTCTTGCAAATTTTGCATTTAGGCTTCTCACCAGAATGATGCCCATCTTTCCTTGACTCCGATCCTTTCTTGTGGTCACCGTTCCCACGGTGCTTCTTGTTCGATCTCCATGAACTATCATCTTCACGTTTCCTCTTCTCAGCCTCCTTATTCCTCAGCGATCTCTGCCTGACCGCATCCAAAGTGAGGGACAAGGATATGTCAGCTACAGATCTAAAAGTAGCTGGCCGAGAAGCCTTCACGCTTGCCTTGATTTCCGGGGCTAAACCACCGATAAAACGAGCTATTCTTTTTGGTTTCGGGGTCACCAGATAAGGAACCAACCGGGACATTGTGTTGAAGCTCGTTAGGTAAGCTTGACAGTCAAGGTTTGTCATCACCAATGATAGAAAATCAGATTCTATCTTCTCCACCTCATGCTGAGGGCAGTAACTTTCCCTAATAAGGGAAACAAATTGATCCCATGACATGTTGTACAATGGGATTTTCCCGGTGGCTTGAATCAGTGATCTCCACCATGCTAAAGCTTCACCCTTAAAAGACTGCGACACAAACTTGACTATATCCCTCTCAGCGCATCCGCAGATATCCACAACTGTGCCCATCTCATCCAGCCACGTCATACAGTCAATGGCTCCTTTCTCCCCAGTGAAATCCCGGGGTTTGCAGGAAACGAAATATTTATAAGAGCAACCCTTGTCACGGGGTCCTTGGTTTAGTACAACCTGCTGAGATGGAGCACTGTGGTGGTTTGAGGAGTGTCGATCATCATCTTTCTTCGGTTCGTCCTTCTTGGATGGTGGCTTTGAAGGCTGTGTAGATAGGGTCCTACTACGAGTCCCACAATACTCTTCGTACTGCCGTTCCAATGCCTTAGTAACTGCGTTGTCGACCAACGCTTTCAATTCAGCACCCGTTAAATTGATCCGGGCGTTATCAATGTTCTCCACTGGATGGCTATTAATTTCGTTTGAGTTAGCCATTTTAATTGAACTGTTACAGAAAACAAGGACAAAGGTTTATTTGGGAGTTTATTATGGAATTTCCCCTTAGGGTAATTCATTAACCATGGTAAACAGAGACCATATTTAGTTAATTTATTAATCATATTTATTTAGGATTTTTATTATAATTTATCCTAATTATAAAACAATAATAGTTTTATTTGTGGCACAAAAGGCCTAGTCACAAGGACATTTATATTTATAAGTTATGATTTCAGAGAATCAAAACATGAAGGTATACTGGCACAATAGGCCTAGTCACAAGGACGTTTATAAATTATAAGCTATGATTTCAGAGAATCAAAGTATGAAGGTTTGAACCTAGTTCATTACCTTTATCTGACAGGGAGTCATCGCTACCACTGTCTTTTGTCTCAGAGGACATTAACTATAGCCCGTAGGCACTTCCCTTCTAAGGGATGTTTATAATATGATCATCTTATAGGATGATATAAGCCATGATTTCAGAGAATCAAGGTATTAAGGTTTGAACCTAGTTCATTACCTTTTCCTGACAGGGAGTCATCGCTACCACTGTCTTTTGGCTCATGTAGAAATGAGCAAGGCCCTTAGGCCTTATATTACCACGTATGGTCAAAATATGATCATCTTAATTGATGATCTAAACCCATGATTCAGAGATCATTAAGTTGGGTTAGGAATCTTTAAAAGTATCCTTATAATAAGAATGACGTGTGTGATTGAAATGAATCACGTCTGCCAGGAGTGTTAACATGTTTACAGATGTTAACAGGGATTTGAATCTTTTAAACAGGTCTTACCATCTTGGCCAGGTCTTTATAAGGACACTCAGGCTAGGTTTCACTCTGAAGATTCTTATTCAATAATTATTAGGCAGATTTTTATTAAAAGGAATGATTTTGATTTATTTATTTCATATATAATTTATTTATGCACATAATGGCAATCATGAAATTTTATAAAACAACCATTCCATTAATTTATTAAAATATTACACGCTGCCCTAAACGGGTCTTTTCAAATAAACAATTCACCCACGCAGGGGTTTAACAACAAGCATACCCACGCAGGGGTCAAACTAGAATAATAGTCCACGCAGGGACTTAAACATACAATATACCCTCGTAGGGGTTAGTGGAAAGATAGACCCACGCAGGGGTCAAAACAAACAAGCATACTCACACAGGGTCTAATATAGCAAGACATGCCCACGCAGGGGCTCAATTGATACAAGGAAGTTACAACAAATAGTGGAAGGATTCAATGGTCCTTCTTGCTCTTCCCTTTGATCAAGCTTGTCAATCCTTGGAAGAAAGTTTGTCGCTCCCTACGTTCTCGGTGGAAGTCTCGCTCGACCTGATCCAGTCTCTGTAGAATTTCCTCCCTTTCTGGGGAGAAAATCGTGGCGGCTGCGATTGCGTCCGTATTATCGGTCTGGCAGGTATCTGGTACCCATGAGTTGGGTACCCTACTCCCCATGGATCCCCATAGGGTCCTTGGGTGTTATAGTTAGCCGCTACCATGTACGGGTTGGCTTCGGCGTAGTTGTAGTTGGTGTGCACTGGCTGCTCAAACGGGTTATATGCCATGGAACCCGTGTATGCCGGAATCGGGTTATCAAAACCCATAGGTGGTGGTTGCGGTGCAACTGGGTGTGAAGGTCCACCCATTTGTGGATCTTCTTGATGTGGCGGGTAATGGCTGCCACTTGATTGGCGTGGAGAACTAAAATGAAAGTCTCCCGCTCGCGAAGACATACGCGATCCGGTTCTCCTACGCCTTGGCGGTTGCGGAGGTGCCGGCTGAACTGGAGGTGGTGGAGGTGGTGGCGTAACTGCCACAAACCGGGAATCCACAGAGGGATCCTGTTGCTGCTGCTGCTGCTGAGGCGGTGAATGGCGAGGAGGTGTATAGTACCATTCGTGCCTGGTAAACATAGCTTGAAAGCTATCTGGACCAACATAGGGTGATCCGTGGAAAGAAGATCCGTCAGAGATCTCTATCGGGTGGTTTGGTGTACTACTGGCAGGTTCGACGGGGTCCGTATCCTCGTCCATATCGTCCGCGTGATCTCCTGAGAAATGATCCTCCGACCCCAATGGGTTAAAACCCACTGGTTCTGCTATGTAGTTTGCCGGGTTAAACCGGCCCCTAAAAACTGGTGTAGGGTCACCAAAAGAATTATGTGATAAAGATCGCTGTAACGGTATGTAGGATGGTTGAGGGTTGTTGGGCTCGTACTCCGGTTGTGGCCCATAAGGGTTATGGACAGGAGGTGTTGAACTGTGTGAGACCGACCGTCTAGCCGGTTCAAAGAGGTTCCTCCGGTTTTGCCGGGGGTCGTCACTCTCAGTGGTCGAAGGAGCTCGCACATTCGATGGTCCTGCCTCGTTGTCATTGGGGGCGGTGATTGGCCCCTTTCCACGTCCTCTTCTCCTGAAGAATCTTGGCGGCATTTTGTTAATCCTGTCAATACAACATGAGATAATGACAAGAATAAAATAAAAATAAAGGACAAAACAAAAACCAAACAAGGTAGAATTTGTCCTATGTTATTTGTCTAGACTCGAAAGTTTAGATATGTGCAATTGTGTAACTGAGATTAAACACAAAAGGTTAGTGTTTAATTCACTCAGAGTTGGCTCTGATACCAACCTGTCACACCCCGTTTTCCACGTGTCACCAGTGGGCCCGGTGGGGAGTATCGTGACGTGGTTGGCAACATAATAGTCAAACAACACAATATTTAATATGCACAGCGGAAGCAATATAAAAGATAGGTTTCAACCGAATTTAATATTGTAATATCAAATGTCACAATATTCGGAAGTTTATCCACAGATGGATCGAAAATAAAATGGAATTAATAGTTCAACAGACTTCAGGCATCTTAAGCTTGCGAGACTTCTATTGATGCTAAGGAGAAATCCCAGCCAATTACGCTTAGTACCTGCATTTAATCTTTTTGGGAAAATACGTCAGTTTACACTGGTAAATACAATCAACTGACTCATTTTGGAAAATGATTGAAAATTGATTTGGATGCACGTGGCATAAACATTTTATTTAACTTGGGAGAATTATTTAATATTATAATCTTGTGAACGAATTACATGTTCCTTATGCGTTCAGTAGCCCGGATCGTGTCCGGGTTAAAGATCAATAGACACACCACATTATTCTTTTGTGCACTGACGGGTGTACGCCTACACCCCGCGCTTAAGTCGTGGCCATTTCGTAAAATGATGCCAAGGATATCCGGGACATGGTCATTAACCCCCCAAAGGCTTTAAGTAACAAGACTGTTTAAACGAGCCGATCAAATTATTCAATTAACCACCCAACGATGGAAGATTTGATGCCCGATCAAGCGGTATGCTATATACCGTAACCCAAGCCCGTATAGGGAAAATAAGTTAAAAGTATTTACCTGAGCAAAGTATAAATCACAATAAGCAAATTGCAAGTAGCTTTTACTGGTACTCCTAATCTGGAACGAAGGTTTATAATAACCTATTAGAATCCTAATGGATCTTTAGTTAAACCTAAGCTTAGACCGGTTAGTTTCAAAGACACGGTTCGTACGCACGATTAAGCGAAGACCGGATAGAATGTGATTTAGAACCGACAAGTTCAGAGACTTGTTTAATATGGGTATTTCATACACATTCTGGATTTTGAGATAAAACCGATAAGGTTTGACCCGTTTAGGCTAGTTTATGTAAACTAGTTACATAAACCGAACCGAACGCGTAATAAGCGTAACGGGTATTCATATGAGCCATTTACAGGTTTCATAAGTTAATATGCTTCATATATTTTGTGACATCAGTAAGATGTCTTTTATTATGCCCGAAACGAATTTAAACACAAACTACGCCCCGTAGGGGTAGTTTGGTCATTTAAAAGGTTATAAAAGAGTTTAAGTATTTACCTGAGTTACAGGTCTGATGTAATCAGCAAAAATACTTATTTTACCATGTTATAACAGTAGGGTAAAGTATATATGTGAAATTTATCAATTATAACCAAACTATGCCCCGTAGGGGTATTTTGGTAATTTCACATAAGCCGAAAAGCTCAAAACTGAAGTCTGAGTTTAACAACCTTTGCTTACTGTTAAAATATTATAATTTGCCTCAAATATCAGTAGGTATCAACCCTTGTATGTTTAATATAGTTATAGCACATACTATGCGTTAAAAACGCTTAAAAAGGCGATTAGAGGCCATTTCCGGGTTCGATACTTAAAGCTGATATTTTTATTATTCCAGAAAGCTTAAAATAATTTATTTATCATTTAGAATCAGTAGCAAAAGGTTTGGAGTCGTTTAGATAAGTAAAACTCATTTTATGGCCCGTAAGGGCAAAACCGACAATTACCGGATTAAGCCTACGACTATGAGTTATGCTCAGCCTAAAATTAATTAAAAATCTTCAAAAATCCCAAAATAATATATTACATCAGTGGGTAATAAGTTTGATACCAAAAAGTAGGCTTAACTAGGCTATACGCTAATTACGCCGTTTAATTAACATAAGGCTTTCATTTTACGCTAACGAGCATAACTCTTAATCTACACCTCAAACTGATGTCAAACTTTGCATACAAGTTTATATATTAGTAATTAAAGTTTCTACTCTTTTACATTTCCAAAAATCACGTTTTAAGGTAATAAGGGCATAATGGTCAACATATGAGCAATTAACGGAAACATGCGTATTAATCGGTTAACTAATGAACCATGGTGTATAATCACAGAGGGTTATACTAGCATGCAACCTGGTCGAAGCTCTAAGGTATTTCTAAAACATACCATAACGGGTCAGAACTGAAAGTCAAAGTATAAGTCAAACTATGTGACTTTCGGTTCCGAACCGGGTCTAAACAGGAAATTGTCGGGTTGAACATGTTTAGACATGTTCTTACACTAATTACCAAGTTATATTAATGATCAAACAGGTTGTATGTGTTCTACATTGCTAATCATGCATAAATTAGAAACTAAGTATCCTGTTGACTTTTTATTAGTAAGTTTGACCCGACATTTAACCTAGTTAGAGTGGGAATCAGGGGGAACCCTTTTAAGGGTTTATTACCCACATAATTACCTACTTAGAGGTACTTTTAATTCGAGATTTGACTGAGCCATTATTAATTAATCTCGAAGTCAAATCGTAATTACGACGGTTTGACTTTTAGCTAGATAACTAAGCTAAACTCAATTTAAGAAGGTTAAGCAAACTTACAAGTGTCTAATGGTTGATTAGGAAGGCCTTGAAGGTGCTCTTGTGCTCCACAATTGATCAGAAGGTGTTTGAGGAAGGAAGGATCAAAGTGTTTGCACATTGGAGCTTTATATAGTGATCAAGGCACCACAAAGTGTTGACATCTAAGTCTAGCACTGACCATAACATTCCCACAGGTGTCCTAGATGTTTAGGGATTGTTTAGGGGTTAAGAAAGATGTGGAAAACCGTTTAAAGGTGAGATATCGCGTTTAAACAGCAAACAGAAAGTTCTGTTGGAACTGGGCACTGCTTGCGCACCGTAAGGCATGTGCTTGCGGTGCGCAAGCCTTCATCAGGGACCAAAATTGCTTGTTCTTTGGTGTTTCGAAAGGGCAACCACTTATCTCGACTTTGGGACATTATTTTGTCAGTTTGGGGCCTCTATTATGGGTCTTTAACAGTTACATACCCTACCATTATGTTATGTTTGCTTGGATCCTTTTCAAAAGTGCCGAACAAGAAGGTTTACCGTAGAAATTTCCATACGAACCTATCATGCACTTCGAATTAAATTATTGTCAACACGTTTCTGGATTTAAGATATATTAGATGTTTGATATATATATATATACTTGGGTCTTGGGATTTATAAATGAGGTTGTTCAGAGGTAAAAATTAACATGACACCACTTTTAAATCCTGCCAAAACATCTTTATTAAATCCGGGTTTACAACGCTTTTTGTCTTACATGACACGTGTCGTTATATCATTGAACACGAATTTTCGAGGTGTTACAAAGATACCCTTGTGTTACCTAGTTTAACAAAAAAAAATTAACTGAGTTAGGGTTAAAGGACATAATGTGCAAGAGTTTGCAAACATTGAGTACGTTTTTTATACTTTTTAAAGACAAATGACACACTTTGCAATCTAGTGTAAACATAAAGGACAATTTTTGTAATTTACTCTATGCTATAATGCATATCTGTGGGACAAAATGGTCATTTGTTCAAACCTTATACATAGATATATTTGGTGTATTTTTTAGATATAGATTATATAAGTTGGTTAAATACTTGTATTGTAACATATCTGTTATCTTACAGTAGATGTTAACAATGGTAAAATAAATATTTCTTGTATTTTTTTATGATTACTCGTTACCGTTATATAAAAATTTAAGATGAAAAGACATGTAATGTAAAACACACACATGTACCCGGCACTAAAATTTGGCAAAAACCACAAGGAACAACGGTGTAATTTTTCTATAAAATACAATCGTTATGAAACAATTTACTAGGGCTGAAATTTGTTTGTTTTTCTTATGAAAACCTGTAATAGAATTAACAAGGGTTAATTAACCAAAATTTAGACCATAACATGCAATTATCGTTTGATCTCACTGATTCTTTTTTCATGTTTATTTAGTTCACATTTTATTTCAACCCTGGCTTTGTTATTTAATCGAAATTTACCATGATTGAGCTTTATAACCGACTAATTTATCATAACTGAAGTTCGGTTATGACTATGATTAAGGAATTCTTATAACCAAAGCTAGTAGTTATGGTTATGTGTAAAATCCGAACCTAACCACAATTTGCACACCCCTATATATAAGGTAATTACTTGTTTTACGATCGGTAGCAAGAACCGATTGAATAGTATATACAAGGAAAATAAGTCGTTCAATTTAAATAATATAATATATAAAGATTCCTTTTCTTATGGGAAATATAGTACAATATAGAAAAATCACGTACAAGACAGAGTTTGTACAAAGTATATGAGAGAATAATGGGAAGGGTACTATGGTCTTCAAACAATTGAACATCTTCCTTCTTAATTTTCAAACGACTATAAATTTTTCATACATTAATATTTTTCAAAAAAAAAAAGAAATTACACCGTATTAACGAGCATTTTTTTCTCTTTAATTTGAGCAGACTATTGCTATAGGTTTCTTGATTCTTTAATTTTTTTTTGTTTTACTAGCTATAAAGTTTTGTGATTGTGTAACATTACGTGATTTTGTCCTGTACGTAATTACGTAATAAACATTTTAGTCTTGTAACAAATCTAAAGTTATGTGATTATGTATCAGCATGTAATTACGTAACAATAGTTGACTGTGTAATATTACATGATTTGGAATACCCATTACATAATTACGTGATTTTATTATAGTACTTATGTGAGCCACACTAAGTGATTACATAATTACATACTAACCATAACCATAATAGAAAACAAAATATGTAATACATAATATGTCAACATAATATTTCATAAAATACCTAATATTTCAGGTCTAATCACGTATTAAGTATACATATAATACAAAACATTAACCAATCAACCTATAATAACTACGTAATGTCGTATATTAGAGATTTAATAAAACAATAAAACATAAACAATTAAGTTCTTATTGTTGTATGTGTAACCACATAATAAGTATAACTGTAATAACATCAATTATAACAAATCATACTGAATGTGTAATCAGAAAACTATAGCAATAGTTTGCTTAAATTTAAGAGAATGAAATGTTCGTTATGCGGTGTAATTTTTTAAAAAAAAAAAATTACGTACGAAAAAGTTATAGCCGTTCGAAAATCAAGAGGGGAAGGATTTCAAGTGAAAAAGACTAGAATACCCTTTTCTATTTGTTTATTCAATTGTCTATCCTATTATTTACATAAATGTCATCACCTAATTGTGATTCATTGATCATTGGAAATCTACGGATGATGTTGTTGCGTACACTTCGTACATTTTTTTTATTGTACAATATCCCCTCTCTTATTATTTTTTTTACTTTTAGTTTTCTGTATATTGTTGTTTACCATTTCAAGGTTTTTTTATTGGTGTTGTATTATTAGATTTTTTTATATTGTTTTTTTTTTTTTGAACTTTTTTTTATATTGTTTTTATATTGTTTTTAGTTATACTTATTATTTTTGTAATACTGCCTCCGTCCCATTAAAAGTGTCATGTTTTGAATTTTCAAAGTCTTTATTAATAAACTTTGACTTTAATTATATATTTTTTGTGTTATATAAAACTTGATGAAAATTAACCCGATAAAAACATTTGTAAAACACACTCAAATCATATAACTTTCATCAAGTATTATCTAACACAAACAAAATTATTTAGGGTCAAAGTTTATAAATAAAGACTTTGAAAATTCAAAATATGACACTTTTAGTGGGACGGAGGGAGTATTAGACTACTTATTACTGCTAATTACACTTCATATAATAAATATATCATGTATTAAATATCAGATGTATTAAATAAGAGGACTAAATGATAAATGATCACTTGTTTAGTCATTATTACTTGTACCAAATGCATGAATTTTTTTTAAGTATCTTAAAAGTGATTTTAAATTAATTGTTGAAATGCTTTATATAATAGTATAGATATAGATAAGTTTTGTTAAGATTAATCTTAATATATGATTTGTTTGTTAGTTTTTCAACTTGGGATGAATTAGAAGACAAAATTTCTGCTCAATTAACGCATAATTAACCATAAAAATTAAATACATAGCACACTAGGTTAGAACCCCGTGTATTACACGGGTTGAATAAATGTAATTTTATATACCAAATAATAAAAACATATCTTTAAAAATCTCGTATATTACACGAGTTAAATAAAAAATAATATATATATATATATATAAATATATATTTAAAAATCTCGTTTATTAGATGGGCTGAATAATTGTAATTTTATATGTTAAATAATAAAAAAAGTTGTATTTTTAAGAACCCCGTGTATTGTACGGGTTGAGTAAATTTAATTTTATATATTAAATAATGAAAAAATGTTACATTTTTAAGAACCTCATGTGTTATACGGGTTGAGCACTGTAGGTCCGTTTTTTCTCGGAGGATCAATACGGAGACCTATCCCTGTTTATCACAAACACGGTCACGAGTGCGGAATCCACGTGACGGTGCAAACCAAACAAAGTAAAGCGAGTAACACAACAGATAACCAAAGATTCACTTTAGATTAAAAGGACGAGAACAACATCAAACATATACACACAATGCTTGAAGATAAACTCTCAGTTTTCTCTATGCTCTCATACCTAAACTGTTAACATCACAATCAATATATACTGTCCCATGACAAACCTTAATGTGGCGAATGTTATGTATGACGAAGATTGAACCTTCGTCACACACTCATATCGACGAACAATAGGAGGTTCGCCAAGCATGATTCATGACCAATATTGATTCTTCGTCAATCATCAAACAGAGACAGAATATACTAAGTGTTAAACAGTTAGGCATGATTACAAACACTCATAAACATAATGCACACTAGCATTGGTTTAAAATACAAATACAGAGACAAGCGTCATACCAAGTAGGATAGGAGGATATCCGACTAGATAGACTTGACGGAACTTACAGACTCCATTACAAAAGACCATATAACATACAACGTAAACAAGACAAAGTTACAGACATAAAAATGCACCAACAAACACATGTAATTTTATATACCAAACAATAAAAAATTATATCTTTATAAACCCTATGTATTATATAGATTGAATAAATCTAATTTTATATAGTACATAATAAAGAAAGTTATATTTTTAAAAACTTGTGTATTACACGAGTTGCTTAAATATAATTTTGTATGGTAAAAAAATAAAAATGTTATATCTTAAAAAAAACCTCATTTATTATACGGGTTGGATCAATCTAATAAAAAATTATATCTTTAAAAAAAAGTAACGGATATACTCGATATACGATGGATGGGGTGATTGCGGTTATAGTTGTTATAAATGTAACTTAAACATAGTGATTACCGTATTTGAGTTGAGAGTTGAACACGAAAATAAAAGTATAGAACCAATAAACATTGATTAATATTTTTATTTACCCCTTATAAACATTTTTGAAATAGGTATACCTTAACAACTTTAGTTTAATAAAATAAATAAATCATTTACATTATATTAGGATAATTGCGGTGATGACTCTTATAAATGTAACGTAAACATAGTGATTACCGTATTTGAGTTGAGAGTTGAATATGAAAATAAAAGTATAGAACTAATAAACATTGATTAATATTTTTGTTTACCCTTATAAACATTTTTTAAATAGGTTTTACCCTTAACTACTTCAGTTTAATAAAATAAATAAATCATTTTCATTATATTAATTTATATTTGCCGTACATCTTTTGTTAATTTCAAGATAAATAATTTTGAAATATGATAAATATTTTAAAATATTATATTATCTCTCATACGAATTGTTTAAATTTACATTAAATTTAATTTTATAATTATCTTTTAATTGATATTAATTATCTATAAAAAAATAGATGGTTTCGATGAATGACATGTATAATCCGATTGGTTTCTTTTATTATATAGGATAGATTCGATAAAGAATCTACATGGTGTGTGGAAAACAAATAACAAAACTAGAGTGGAGCATATAATTTATTACGAAAAAGCTCTTGAAAAAAAAACAAAATATAAAAATCCACATGTAAAAACATAATCAAACTAACTACATTGATTAGAACTCCCAAAACAAACTAATCAAAAAAACTAATAAGATTCAGAGCTCCAATTTCATAGATAGCACACACGAGGCCAGGTTCACAGCAATTTTTTTTCTATTATTCGACCTTTTCTTTTATGAAAACAAGATTTTGAAACTAGAGTTCAAGAATTTAAGGAATGAGTTGTGGTGGAAATGAATCATATAAATTGTTTAACAAAATATAATCATCTTCGTCATCGAAACCTTCTTGTTCGTCTCCATGACTCGTACATTGATGTTCCATTGCCTTCTCGATTTCTTCGTTTCGAGCAAATCTACCTCGTATACGAGGTCTACTATCTGCCAATGTTTTCCTGCATACATACTACGAAGAGAAACAAAAATTTGTGTTATGTCTACGAAATGGGAAATAAAACCATTAACAACCATAAGTATTTTCACTATATCTTTAAGTTTATTGAAAGCTAATGTGACGCCTATGTAAGCATAGTAACCTTGATTTTCTTGGTAAAGTTACGCTGAGTTTTTTTGCTTCGGTAACGCTCGATTCTTTCTTTTTTCTCATCAGGTGAGTACCGACAAGCCTTGTTCATGCTTTCGATAATACTGTTGCTTTCACTTGATATTGGACTTTCAGATTGATGAGAGTGTCGACAATGCACCATATTTGATCCCTAAAGTAACAAAATATATGATTAATTTAAACCGTAACGTAATATACTTATAGACAAGTATAGTTATATTAACATAATACAAAAGGGTGGGTTTGTAGCCTGATGGTGTTAAAGTGTATTTTAAAGTGTTACCCCTCTCAAGTGGTGTGTTCTAGTCCCGTTATAAATATTTGATGTAAAATTTAGAAGTATATTTAGTGGGTGTATGATTTTCCTTTTCTAAATAGGATTATATAAACATAATAATAATAATAATAATAATAATAATAATAATAATAATAATATATTTAACACGACAAATTTATATTTATAAGTTTAATATATATAGTAGGTTCCTTTTTGTCAAGTCTTCGTGATTAAGACTAATCATTTGTCGCGGGTTATAATTCTCTATAACACTGGTGGGGTATGTCTACATACAAAAGTGAAACAGATGGTTGGCAATGCCATACATTAAAAAAATACAAATATAAACAAAATAAAAGAAAGTTATATATATGTATCATTATCAATACTGAAATATCAAACAATACAAAAATCAATGATTCATTTTCGAATGACCTGCTTAAAGCATCAAAAAAGAATTAACCTACTTTTCTTTAACATTTTATATTAAATTAACTTAAAAATAACAAACAAGAAAATCGGTAATTGCCATAACACACAGTAATATTAGAAACGACAATTTGGCTAATTACTGGAGTACAAAAACTGAAATCTAATGACTTGTTCGAATATAAACGGGTTGTGCTAAACATACCCACCTATCTCTCTTTATTTGTTTTACTTCGTGTTTAACTTGCCATGTCAATAATATTGTTCGCTTATTTAACTAGAAGATAAAAATAAAAATAAAACCTTGATTTCATGTTTTAAGGTGTGGTAAGATGAGAATAAACGACTAGGGTACGTTTAGCCTAACCTAAAAAGTAAACAATTTCTTAATTTTGTGAAAGAAATAAAGAAAAAACCAAACCTGTAAATCTTCTGCACTAAAAACCCTACTCATGGTTGTGTTACTCCTTTCAAAGTCGAATGACTCAATAGGTTGATTAAAGAACGTCCCATTATTATGGAACTGAGTAGCAATTGAATGGCTACTTCCACTCCTTTGAATCACCATGCTTTCAGCATAACCTGGTGAGTCATACCTTCCACTACTTGTTGCACAAACAGAATCCAACTCGTAAGTAGGTGATGGCGTTAAGTAACCGATTGCAGCATGCGGTGGAAGCAGCGGTGTGAGCGATCCCGACATGGTTAGCGAGTCGGGCGAGAAGCTATAGGGGTCGTTGTTGTAAGTTTGTCCGTACATAGTGTATGGATGATCAAGTTGCAACTCAAAACGTTAAAGGAGTGTGCTGTGTATAGTCGTGGCAAAATGCACCACACGTTTATATAAGCTCCATAAGACTCAAACATGACGTCACGTAGTTGACTTATTAAGGGGTTCAATCTATACATTGACCCAAAGACATTTTTACCTACTTATTTTCGAGCACTTGGAATAGATGGATTCATCATTCAAATGATTTGTTTTCATCTTGACAAGTCTACTTAACTTCCGTTGACTTTTTTCTCTCGTTTACTTTTGTTCAGACTTTTAAGTTACATCTGCAATACGAAATCTTTGTTCTTTATCTATAACTAGTGGGATATCTCGCGTTTTATGGTGGACTTTCAATCGATATTGGTTAGATGAGTTACAATACCATTACGATACTGGGACTCGGTATAACAACCGAAAGAGACATAAATGACCACCGGCATCAGTACAGATATTGTCAAGACACCATCAATTTGCTTCGCTTCGGCATGATACTCAGCACGTGCTTTACATCGATCAAAAACCTTAATTTACTTGGAAATAGGCATATTCTTGTATCCAAGGCCGGCCCTGAGGGTGGGCGGGGAGGACCACCGGCCAGGGCCCGATATTTTGTGGGGCTCGTTTTTTCTGAAAAAACCCGATATGTATATGTAAAATATTTTTTAAATAGGGTACACTCATACAAACACCAACATAGTCCCCCTTACAAAACTATTCTTATGGTTTAGATTAGTTATTAACCTCTTTGGCATTAGATTTAGACCTTTAGTGAGCTCAATACCCAATTTCGTTAAGGCCTATGGGCACATTTTTTTTAGCTCGAACAGGGTACACGAATTCTCAGGGCCGGCCCTGCTTGTATCGGTTCCGATAATATTAATAACGGTAGCGATTGTTGTTCTGCCAAATTTACTTCAATTCAGTTTGTCATCACCATACAAAAAAATTACTCTTTTTTTAGTAAAATTCCATTTTTCATCAATTCTATTTACCTATTTAAAGAAAATAATAATAAAAGAAAACGTCACTATATGCAAATTAATATAAGAAATAATAATGTAGGAATGCAAAAAATAATATGTATCCCTGTTTCCTTTAATATGATACGGATATTAGACAAATATAAATGGATAAAATATGTGAAGTCATATGTTATACATATTATCCATATAACAAAAACATCATATATAAGTTACACATGGCTTGAGTTGATTTTGTTTATGAGTCACCGTCAATGTATCTTTCACTGTAGCTAACAACTTGTCAAATTATATATATATATATATATAGGGAGGAGCTCATGCGAGAACCACCTTTATTGTGAGAACCGTGAGAACCAATGTGAACACAACCTAAAATAGCTAAAAAAACCTAACCCCCCCCCCTCCCCCCCAAGCTAAATTCTAAAAACTAAAACCTCCAAAAAACCTAAAAAAACCCTAACCCCCCCCCCCCCCCCCCCCAAGCTAAAATGCTAAAAACTAAACACCCAAAAAACCTAAAAAAATCTAAAATTTTTTTTTTGATTTTTTTAATATTTTTTAGGTTAAAATCGCTACTTTTCGAAGCCAAAAAAAAATTAAAAAATTAAAAAAAAAAAAATTTTTCTTAGATTCGAAAAGTAGCGATTTTAACCTAAAAAATATTAAAAAAATCAAAAAAATTTTTTTTTTTTTGTGATTTTTAGCTATTTTTAGGCATTTTTTGTTGTGTTCACATTGGTTCTCGCGGTTCTCGCAATAAGAGGTGTTTATCGCATGATCTTCTCCCTATATATATATATAATGATGTTTTTATGGATTTTTTTTTAATTCCCAAAACCTAAAGTTTAAACTTATGTAAACCCTAATATGTGGTTTTGTGATTTTGTGAGGCTAAAACTATCTACACACCCTATCTGCCTATTTAGACACCCTTTGCCTCGTATATGCCTCGTATAGGCCTATACGAGGCGTATAGGGTTACATCAAATTCAGTGTCTTACTCATGTAAGTTCTGGTTTGACTGCTCCTATATGCCTCGTATAGGCCTATACGGGGGCGTATAGGACCCCTCGTATAGGTCTCATATATGACTCATGCCCCATATATGCCACGTATAGGCCTATATGGGGCGTATATAAGTTTCTTTTAACAAACATTATATACAATATTAATCGTTTTAGCAAACTTTTATACAAAAACAAGTTTTATATTTTAAATAAATAAAAATAACAAGTACATGATATGATACAACACCTGTATAGGCCTATACGAGACCTAAACCACACCTATAGTCCTATGCGAGACCTATACTACACTTACAGGTCTATACGAGTTATTATAATTAATATGAGTTTTTTATAATTAATATTAGAGTTATTATAATTAATATTAGAGTTATTATAATTAATATGAGTTTTTCATAATTAATATTAGTGTTATTGATATTAATATGAGTTTTTTTATAATTAATATTAGTGTTATTATAATTAATATGAGTTTTTCTTAATTAATATTAGTGTTATTGATATTAATATGCGTTTTTTTTATAATTAATATGAGTGTTATTATAATTAATATGAGTTTTTCATAATTAATATTAGTGTTATTGATATTAATATGAGTTTTTTATAATTAATATTAGTGTTATGGATATTAAAAAGAGAAAACAAAAAAAAATTAAAATTATATGCTGCATATAGGGATAGACTGGGCGTATAGTGGGGTCCAAAAGACCATTATAGCCCTGTTTTGCCCCCAATCTAGGCCTAACTCAGGGGTAAAATGTTAATTTGCATTATATACATACGCCGTCTTTTTCATCTATACGCTCCATATAGGCCTATACGAGGCATATAAGACAAAATATGACATAATCAGAGATTCTCTTGGAAATTGAAAAATGTTATACGCGACGTATAGACCTATACGAGGCGTATACGAGAGTGTGTAAATAAAGACTAGGGTGTGTGAATATGTAGACCCTTTTGTGAAGACTTATGTTTTAATATATAAAAAACCGGTCTTTTTTAGGAGGACAAAATAAACTTTATGTTCAAAAGTATATAACATCAGTAAATAGCCAGAAATGAAGTGTTAACTTGTTCACTTATATAACACACAAACTAAAAATTTGGGTATAAAATTAAGTGTTGACAACTTGTTCACTAAGATCACACACTCAATGCTGCAACCAAGAATAATATCGATGTACAAATTCAATACCGCAGTTTACTTTTGGTATTTGTGTTCAAGTTTCAATGCTAATCAATAGATCACTACCGAAGTATAAACAATACTGAAGAACACATCGATGCAAAGATTTTTTTGACAGCATCGTCTAGTGCGTTGTTCATGTTCCTGTATAAGACAATATTTTGCATATTGCAGCCTCCATGTTCAGAAGATCTTGTCTTTTTTTTTTTCTTATTATGTAACCAATTATGTACTGGTTTCGTGTTTAGCATGTTCTAAGGATCCAGGTTGGTATTGATCCTAAACCTTAGAATTAACCGTGTAGATTGATTATAGTTTTTACCAACAATGTGTGTCGGAGTAAAGTCCTACAAGTATAGCCAGAGTCTCTTATTGTAAAAATGTGTGCTTGATTGTACACCTTGCAATTACTCATTGAGAGAAATATACTTTGAGGCTTGAAGTGAATTTGTGTTCTTACTGTTCTTGCTCCTGTTCTTTCAGTTTGATAATCATTTTACTAAATCTGATTTCGTCTCTCTTACTAATTCACTAATTAGTTATCAAAAGAAATTAATTTTCAAAAAAAGTTATTAAAGAACTTGTAAAAGGTTTTAGTTTGGTTGCACATCCCAGTACATATTGGACTAATGTTAGTTAACTCAATTTAGTGAATCAAGTTAAAGGATGAAAATATGAAATACAAAACACCAACACAAGATTTAAAAAAAGGACAATTGCATATTTTCCCTTAAAAAATTGTTTAATTGCGTATTTACCCAATTTAAAATTAAAATTGCATATATCCCCTTTCTTAACTATTAAAATTGCATATATCCCATTTCTTAACTAATAAAATTACAAATTTACCCATTTGTTTATTTCATTAAAACAAGTTATATAATGATTTTTTTACCCTTATTTTTACTAAAACTTAAAAAAAATACATATTTATTTATTTTTACTAGTTTTTGTAGATTTTTACTAGTTTAGCGGTTTATTTCAGTGTTAAAGTTTTAGTAAAAATAGTACAAAATAAATAAATATGTATTTTTTAAAGAATTGTGAAAAATCCACAAAGACTAGTAAAAATAAATAAATTTGTATTTTTTTAAGTTTTAGTAAAAATAAGGGTAAAAAAGTCATTATATAACTTGTTTTTAATAAAATAAATCAATTTGGGTAAATTTGCAAATATATTAGTTAAGGAAGGGGATATATGCAATTTTAATTTTAAGTTGGGTAAATACGCAATTAAGCAGTTTTTTAAGAGGAAATATGCAATTGTCCCTTAAAAAATTGTAACTTAGCCTATAAAAAAGATAAGGACTTAATAAACATTGATCATAATTTAAATCATAAAATGATCGAATACGAGTTCAAGAAATTATAAAATAATCAAACAAATATATTAAATAATAATAAAATATGTGAAACAAATATATTAGCCAAATGTACGTCTGTTCTATTATATATATTCGAAAGTATTTAAACTACTACAAACATAAGTTGGTGACGTCAGCCGGCAATAGTTCAGCCATTCAATTGGGCAAAAAGGGCGGCACGGGTAATAGTGTCAGGCAGTTGTCTGGCATTCCCCTATTGGCCCAACAAAATTACGATTTTATCCTGATTTAAAATTACGATTTTGCCATCAGTTCAAATTTATGTTTTCGCCCCCGCTTAAAAATAAATTTACGCTTTTGCTCCCAGCTAAATATTTCAATTTTACCCCCGGTTAAAAAATTACGATTTTGCCCCATTTCAATTTACAGTTTTGCCATTAGCTTTTCCCTTAAAAATACGATTTTCCCATCAGTTCAAAATTATGTTTTTATCCCCACTTAAAAATAAATTTACGCTTTTGCTCCTGGCTAAAAATTCCAATTTTGCCCTCGGTTCAAAATTAAGATTTTGCCCCGTATAAATTTATAGTTTTGCCATTAGTTTTTTTTCTCACAGCCAAGTTATGATTTTACCCTCAACTTAACTTTACATTTTCCCCATCGTTTTTGTTTGTTTTCCTGATGACATTACAATTTTGCCCCCAGTGTAAAATTACAGTCGTGCCGGCAACTTCCTGGTACTCCCCCGTTGGTCCATTTAGTTTACAATTTATCCCCGAATTAAAATTATGATTTGGCCCTCAGTTAAAAATTACGTTTTTCCCATCGTTTTAGTTTTTTTTTTTACCAAAACTATAAATGTTTTTTGTTTTAATTGGTTTACTCGATTTAATTTTTTTTCGTCTCAAGGAGTTGCCTAACACTAGCTCATTAGTCTTGAAAAATTACAATTTTGCCCTGAGCCCAAAATTACGGTCTTATCATCGTTTTTGTTTTTTTTCCACTAACAAAATTATAGTAGTATTTTTTTAATTGGTTGAGAATTATTCGGCCATCGCCCCGCAACGCGGGCGGGGCATCTACTAGTTATCAAACAAAGGATAAGCGCGGTTATAAAATAATTGCAAATATAAAATGGTCTAATTCAGAAGATGCCCTCCCTACGTATAACAGTATTCATAGGTAAACGGTGGGGTGGTCCAATTAGGCCGGAGGGTGTGGGGGGCGCCACCCTCGCCACGTCAGAGGCTATAGCGCCCCCGGCGCCATACACCCACACCCAGCCAATTAACATGGGGCGCTATACATCACTCGCGAACATGGTAACGAGGGAGGAGGGGGTTATCAGGTGGGGCCCACTTGTTTGCACCAATCAAATTTTTTTATTTTTTTATTTTGCTCTATAGCACCCCTAGGGGTTATCACCACACCCTCCATATTAAAGGGGGGGGGGGGGGGGGTTATAAAGCCCCCTTGGCTGACGTGGCGCCTACATGGCGCTGAGATGTCCTTATAAAGCCCAAATGAGGGTTATCCCACACCCTCTAGCCTTAGGGGTGCATAGAGTATACCATCTGTGCCAGAAATCTCCGTAAATATCAAATATTTTTGCACCCTCTCACCACTTGCACTTTGACTAGACAGAACTTACTAGACCCATCCCCACCACTCACGATGTGTTTTACACACTCACAAGGAAGCACTACGTAATCTAAGAGGTAAAGGTAAATGAGTAATAAAAAAAATGAAAAGAAATAAAACATGATGTTTTTTTTTGAACGGCCGACGAAATTTTATTCATTGTAGCAAGACGCTACCCATCAAATTTACAAATGTTCAACACCAAAAACAATAATCGGTTACATTAAAATTAACTACCAAGATTAAAACGACTCCAATCCTCCCAAGATAAAGTCGCCATTCTTGATCTATTCTTGACCCAAAGGTACGCCATTGCTTTGATCTCATCCAACATCTTCGTAGAGTTTGGAACTATTTGTCTGAAAACGGCCTCATTCCTATTCTTCCATAAGCTCCAAAACGTCACCAACACGACTGCACGTAATGCTTTCTTCATTTTCCTTGAACCCGAGCTTGTTTCATGCAAAGTGAGAAGATCGTTTATACCAAAAGCAAAAATTGGAGGAATCCTACACCACCCTGCTAAATTCTGCCAAATCATCTGTGCAAACTGACACGACACAAAGATATGTTCACTCGTTTCAATGCAGTCTCCGCATAAGACACACATCTGATCTAATACCGGCACATTCCGAACATGATGTTGTTTAAGTGTTAAACTTAAAACACCATGTTGAAATTATTAGAACACATATGCATAAGTAAAACATCATGTTGGCATGCTTAAAACATCATTTGAAAATAAACTAAAACACATGGGCAAAAATAGAACACCATATTATAAAACTTTAAACACTATGTTGAAATAAATTAAAACATTTATTGGGCGAACATAAATGTAATATCCGGTCTTTTGTACTATATCAATATTCTCCACTTTGCCTATTAGAAACTCATGAATTTGTTTGTGTTGCCCTGGTGGAGACTTCCAGGAAAGTCACCCATCCTATACTACTCTTACCTGATTGCACTTAACTGTGGAGTTCTCGTCTCATCTAGACCATTGCGTCCAAAATGCATTCGTGTCTTTTTTCTGAGAAGCGTAAATTATAGTTCATAAAGAAATATAACATTTCAGTTGTTTAGAAAAAGAATGGTATTATTGAGGATTATGAACATTTGATGTGTGTGTATTTATAAAGAAGGATACAGAAGAATACTTTCTTGTGAAATCCACAACCAGAAGGGATGGTACATAACTCACAACTGTAATGGGTTCATATTTTGGAGAGCTTGGTAAATATATCCCTCAAAACTCAAAATTGTGTTTTTGAATGTTCATATTTTGGAGAGCTTGGTAAATATATCACTCAAAACTCAAAATTGTGTTTTTGAATGTTGATTATGGTTTTAAACATTAAACTTAATTGTTTATTGGGTTGGGCATTCACGCTATATATGTGTAGGGGATGGATCATGAGAAAACTAGTTTAAATGAGAAAAACAAAAAAAACTAACTAAAAAAACCTAAAAAACATACCAATTTTTTTTTTACAAATTTTTATAAAAAATCACTAGTTTTTATGCATGGAAAAAAAATTTCAAAAAAAAAATAATAAATAATTTTTTTTGTTGTATTGCACATGTGCACTATTACGGATATAGTGCACATGTGTAGTACACATATAATGCACATGTGCAGTACAACAATTTTTTTTTTGAAATTTTTTTTATATATAAAAAATAGCGATTTTTTTATAAAAAATTGTAAAAAAAAATTTGGTATGTTTTTTAGCTTTTTTAGTTAGTTTTCTAGTTTTCTCGTTTAGATGTAGTTTTCTCATGATCCTTTCCCATTATGTGTATTGGATTAGTTTAATAGTATAGATAAGATTATAGCTCAATAGATTAGCATGATAAATGTACAATTCTCTCTCTCTCTCTCAATATATATTAAAAACCAATTCAAGCCAACCAAGCAAATTTTTACTCATGTTTGGCTCGTTTACAAACCGAACCAAACTGAATGTCTCATTTTCAACCGAGCCCAATCAAATGGGCATCGAGCGATTTGGATAACCCTAACTACGTACCACAGATCCACCCAAAGCTATCAGTTGTTTATTGAATATTTACCAATGATTATGTTAAAAAGTAAGATTAATCCTCAATACCAGTAATGAATAAAATTTTAAATAAATAATGTCAAACATAACATCATCTAAGATTTTTGGCCTATGAAGCACGGTGATGTCCAGAAGCATGGAGTGCCCGTCCCAGGGACGGAATCGCCATGGGGACGTTCCCTAAATGTTTCTGGATATTGTGGGACGGTTGCTAAACGTTTCCGGAAAATGGGGACGACAACTAAAGGTTTCAGGGACGGCTGCTAAACGTTTCCTTTTATTTTTATGGTTTTAACTTGAGTAAAATGTCAAAATAGTCCCTGAGTTTAGGCCATTTTTGCAACTTCAGTTCAAAAATAAAACTTTTTGTACCTGGGTCTCTGAGGTTCCCTTTTTGTTGTCATTTTTATCCAATTAGCAAACTAGGTTAGAATTTTCTGTTAACTTTTCATTTTTTTGTCATTTTCCTCATTTAAATAAAATGTATAATTGTCATTTTATGTTATAATATATTTTAATTAAACAAGGAAAACGACCAAAATGGGGAGAAGTTAGCAGAAAATTCTAAACTAGCTTGCAAATTGGATGAAAATGACAATAAAAATGAAACCTTAGGGACCCAGATACAAAAATTTTCGTTTTTTTACTGAAGTGGCAAAAGTGGCATAAACTCAGGGATCATTTTAGCATTTTACTCGTTTATAACTTTTAACCCATTCAAATTCCAAACAACCGTCGGCCTAAAATTAGCGATCAACTTTCACATATTCAACACTCTTCAGTTCTTCAATTCTCAATTCATCAATCATCTTCTATATATATCATCTCTATTCATCAATCATCAATTATGGCTTTTCAAGAAACATAAGGATCATCAACTATATCAGTAGAAGAACCCCGTTTGTGGGACTATGTTACTAAAATCGAAAAGCAAGGTGTAGTCGAAGGAACATGGAAATTTAAGTGCAACCTTTCCAGTGAAATCAGACAAGGACCATATTCAAGGGCTAGAACACATTTGTTTGGTATAAAAGGTAATATTTGTAGTGTTCAAAAGCAAGTATTAGTATTATTGGTTGATGATATAAGTATTGATTAATCGGAATTTGAAAATGATTTGATTATTGATAATTAATTAACTATAGTTGATGTAGTGTTTTTGGAGTTTACACTTTACATATATATATATATATATATATATATATATATATAGGCCGGTTATCATACAATATGCCTAATCGTACATTAAGTACGCTACAACCACAACCGTCAGATCATCTCATTTAAACCCCGTGCTTAACTATTAAATTAATCAAATTAAAATATATATATATGAAACCGCCAAGGTTAAAATCGTCCATTGCGAAATCAAAACCCTTGATAATCAGCAACCAAAAACTCACAATCATACCGTAAACCCAAATTCAAAACATTGCATTCTTCTTCCCCCAACTTCCGTTCTACTTACCGTTGCGAATCAAGGAAGATTGATGAGTTTTGAGAAACGGAGCAAGGCCAACAATGACAGACCACAGGCAAAGAAGATGAATCCAGGTATCGAATGACATATGCGATTTTATAATAGGATTTACAGTGGCTTTGAATGACATATGCGATTTTGTTTGTTTAATAAGGTTTTTGTCTAAAACCTATAGTTTTATAAGATTACGTATTGTTGATAACTACGATTTTGTTAGGGTTTATGTATGGTATGGGTTTTTATTAGGTTTTGTATGATTATGTAAGTTTGGTAGTTGTTAGCTGATACATGTGCGAAATTATAGAGGGTTTTGTAAGGGTTTTGTATGACACATGCGATTTTATATGTTTAGTTTTGTTTGTTGAGGTTTTTTGTCTGATGCATGCGATTTCATAAAGTTATTTTTGTCTAGGGCATGCGATTTTATATGATTAATTAGTTTTGGAATATAATTAAATGATACATGCGATTTTATAAATGTTTTTTGTCTGAAGCATGCGATTTATAAGATTAGGTAGTTTTGGTAATGCTTAACTGATACATGCGAATTCATAACTCATTCATGCGATTTTATCAACTTAATGAGTTTTGGTAAATGGTTAGGTGATACATGCGATTTTATAAGGTTTTTGTCCGATAGCATGCGATTTTGTAGAAATAGAGTCTGATGATGACTTTGAAGAGACAATATCAACATTGAAAAAAGTGAACAAA
Source organism: Helianthus tuberosus (assembly GCA_030545235.1). Classification (NCBI taxonomy): domain Eukaryota; kingdom Viridiplantae; phylum Streptophyta; class Magnoliopsida; order Asterales; family Asteraceae; genus Helianthus; species Helianthus tuberosus. The sequence continues at coordinate 187,069,460 of CM060396.1, read as the reverse complement.
AATAGAAAAAGAAGGGTTGTGGAAGAAAGTTCTGAGGATGATGACTTTGTTGAGCCACTGCCGACAAAGAAGAAAGATGGCAAGAAATCTAAGATACAAACAAAAAAACCTTCAAAAAAGGTTGAAAAGGGAAAAAAACCAAGCCAGCTGGAACCACCTAGAACAGAACCTAGGGCTTTCTTCGAATACAGCAACGAAGCAATACTGTTGAGATGTCAACCTAACTCATATATGGATACTGTGAAAAAGTTTTCAAAAAAACAGATTGATGAGGTGAAGAATATGGGATTTAGGGCTATTCTAGATATGAATATCAACCATATTTCGACACGTTTGGCATATTGGCTAGCCAGAAACTTTGACGAGATGTTCGATACGCTAAACGTAGGTAAACACCAAATAAAAATTACATTGGACACAGTTTATGAGGTATTTGGAATACCAAAGGGGCCAAAGCCAGTTGAAATAATAGTTGATAAAAGAAAAGTTAAAAAGGTGGAGAAAATTGAAAAGAGTAAAGAACCAGGAAATACTGTCATGGATACATTCATCAGTCAATGGGGGGAAAACGCGAGAATTACTCATGGCTTAATTGCAACTGCAATAGATAATCAAAGAGATGGGGGGAGCCTTTTTAGATTAAATTTCCTGGTGTATTGGATGACGTGTTTTGCGGAGATTACAAAGGCCACAACTGCAAATGATAGATGTTTGCTTGGTGTAGAGGCTGTTGAGGACATACCGCATCTAGATTGGTACCCATATCTAATGGACACTTTGCGTCGTACAAGAACGGGCTGGAAGAACTTTAAAATACAGTTCGTGGGACCTGTTGCCTTTCTTACGGTATGCCTTACTACATTTGATAACATATTTAAAGACTAGTTTGTTTTGTTATATAATTAAATGATACATCCGATTTTATAAATAATTTTATTTGAGCATGTGATTTATAAGATTAGATAGTTTTAGTGATGGTTAACTAATACATGCGAAATCATAACTAATTCCTGCGATTTTATCAGATTAGTGGTTTTTGGTAAATGGCTAAAGAATACATGCGATTTCATACGGTTTTTGTCTGATAGCATGCGATTGTGTAGAAATAGAGTATGATGATGACTTTGAATATAAAATAAATACACATTTTAAGTAAATATCAACTCCTTTTTATATTTATACAGCTTCTATACACGCATGAGTACAACGAGAGGCTTCAACTGTTTGAGAAAGTCGTGGAGATACCGGTTATTCGTTATATCACATCTACGGAGATTGATAAAGTCGAGGAGCATATTTTGGATAACGGACCTGTGTGGGCAACAAATGAGAGTGAAAATGAAAAAAGAAGAGGGTCGTTCAACGGAGGAGTATACACTACTACCCGTTGACACCACAATAAGCTACAGAAGAAGGACTGCACGTGCAGTAGAAAATGTAGAAACCGAGGAAGACCCTAACGATAAGGAGAACATTGATGATATGATGGATTTCTGTTTTGAACTCCTTGAAATGTCTCAGTTGAACCTTGTGATGGGAGTTGGGACACAGACACGGAAAATGATGGACTATTGCAACACTCCTATTCCACTTTCACTATCGGTAGTCTACGATTCAGCCCATCAACGAGATCGAGAGGCTTCGAACATCAACAAAAGGTAAGCCCAAAAATATTAATTTCACTTAATCCATTTATTTTTAACATCTGGATTGATAGTATTTTAACTCGAAAAATATTAAAGAACCTGTTGAAAAAAATGAAAGCCAATGTAAAAAAATACATTAAAATGGTTCAAGTTGTTCAAGGGATGAACAACTTAGTTTCAGAAGTAAAAACCAAGTGTTTTTGGGATCCGGAGATTATGGAGGCCTGTAAGCAGTGGGATGAGACACTTCGGAACAATCCCATTTGTGTGCCGCATGATTCGGTTCAAGAGCCTGAAACTGCACCCTCCGATGTTCATCAACAGCCTGAAAATGCAGCTTCTAAATTTCAAGAGCATGAAACTGCACCCTCTGATGTTCATCGATAGCCTGAAAATGTAGCTTCTGAAGTTCATCATGAAGATACTACAAACAAAGAAAGTAGACAGAATGAAGAAGCTCAACATGTAATATCCAATGTTTTGGAACAAATGGCATCAGAAGGTAAACATGCGATTTCAAATTAACACATGCGATTTTATGTAAAAATTTGAATTTCCTATACACATGCGATACCTTAAAAGTACACATGCGATTTCATGCATATACTTGACATTTGATTTCGCATGCGATTTCATGTATAACATGTGATCTTCAATCTGATGTATTAAAATTCAATAATTTGTATCTATAGGGGTACTGCAGCCAGATGATGAAGGATTGACAAATAAAGATGATGGAGGAGTGACAGACACCCTTATTGCAAACATTCAAACTGTCGAAACGGGTGTATACGCTTACAAACCACCTGTTAAAGGTAAAAAACACTTTATATTAGAAAAAAAATAAAAAGAACAAAATATTATATTTTTTAACTTACTCTGGCCTGCAAAAAGTGGTGAAAACGAAATTGGTATGTAAGAAACAGTGAACTTAGCCGAATCTACACAAAACATTCAAGAAAAAGTTCAAGAAAAGGAGCCAGAAGTGGAAGCAATTTCTTTAGGAGAAACAACACAAAAGGACCCTCAACAAACCGATTCAGGTATCAAAGTTGAGATGGAACCAGAAGTGGAATGCCCTCGGGTGACGGCTGAGGAATTGCAATCAGTTGAGTCGCTTTTGAGCCTGCGACCAAGCCTGGTGGAAAATAAGGGAAAAAACAAGCTAGGGGGAGAAAAAACTCAAAACCAAAACAAGTTCCAAAACAACTTCTACCAAAGGGGTTAAATGAACTCCTTTATAAGACAATAGAAGCCGCCAAAATTTGAAATGAGAAAAGATGTGCAGAGCTTGGAGAAGCATTTTGTTCCCCTTTCTGCAACAGAGTGGTAAACATGCACGAAGTACTCCTGAATCAAGAATTGAGTGTGATCTGATACACATTTTCTACATTTGCAAACATAGAGTAAGTAAAACAATTATATCAACTAACAAACATCTAAATATATACACTCAAAATATTTAATTATTTAATTTTTGCCTGGCAGGGATGTATTTTACCGATTAAAAACTGGGGTTTTAAAGAGTCAAAGGTATCTTTGAAAGCTTCTACAGGGGTAAGTACGTAGCATCAAACGGAATAGATGCATTTGTGGATGTTCTCAACCTTGAAGAGAAGACGAGGGATAGAAAATCATCACCATACAGACTCTTCTTGTTTAGCACAATGATGGCATGTTTTTCTAAACATATTGGCATTTGAAATTAAAATAGGAAATGCATATTCAATGATTTCGCATACTAATTATATTTAAATCGCATGTAGAATAGTAGATAGTTTTCCTATGAAAACAAAAACAACATTTCGCATACTATTGTAATTTCGCATACAGTATATATGCAAATCGCATGTGAAAAATTTTCACACATTAATTTGCATGTACTAAATTCGCATGTACAAATACCTTGTAATACATTACTTAACCTTAATTCTAATTACATAACATACAGCCGGATATCATATACAAGGAGGAGACTTACACAGACAACCAACGTCTAAACGTATTTGCCTCAAATTTAGAAGACATAATACTAAAATATGAGGTAAAAAAACTTGATTCGGTCGACTTGGTGTTTATTCCGGAACTTCAAGATGACCACTTCTATGTCTTGTACTTCCACTTGAAAACCGGCAAAATTGAGCCGATTGACAATTCAGCAGCTGAGCAAGAGTTTAAGGATAGATACAAGGGGCTTCCAGACACACTGGTAATACAAAAACTTCTTCATATACATGTTATATTTATGTGAAAGCTACTGACACAATGTTGCTATGTTACAGAAAAGGGTATTGGTTTTATACCTACAAAAGGCCTTAAAACCAACACCAGCTATAAAATCATTTGAAACATCAGTGATAGAAAGAAAAGTGATGGAATGGAGGACGGAGAATAACGGTGTAGATTGTGGAGTGTTTACGATGCGTCATATGGAAACATACAAAGGAGAGAAAACACCATGGGTGACTGGGTTTGTGAAAGAAAATGAAGTAAACAACAGAGATAATTCACAACTTCATCTCCTGAGGCACAAATATCTAAGTAAAATCATTCTATCCGAACACAATGTGGAGCGTCAAAAAATAATTAAACAGACAAATGCTTTCGATAAAAGGCTGGAAAAAGAAAAGTATTTCAAAGATTTGGACAAAATAATCCTAGATAGGTTGAGTGCATTTATTGGAAAGGACTAATAGACTTGTTTGATGTTGAATTTCTGTTGCATATTTAGACTTGTTAGATTACATTAATGTTTTAAATTTGGCATGTTTTATGTATAAAATCGCATGTTTGACATTGAATTGCTTAAAATATGCAAAATGGGGAATATAAACATGCGAAATCAAATCCCATGCCATAACACAACATGCGAATTATATGGAACATAAAACACTTGCATGTTTTATTTAATAAAGCACTAAAATAAACAAGTTCATTCAAAAGATAAAAGGAACTTCATTTTCATCTCCATTGAGCATCATAAGATAGTTATTGCATCCGCCAACTCTTTCAACTGCTTCTCATCCCTCTCACCCAGATCAACTATGAACATAACAACAATTTCTTGAAGACTACTCACTTGCATCTGAGATAGCAGGTTCACAATTTCTTGTCTTCCCTTCATGTTTTCTGTTACATGAGAAATGTTGGTTTCCAGCATCTCTTGACATGATCGATCCTCTTAAATTTGTTCCTGAATCTTTTTTCTCAAATACTGTTTGATACTTGATTCAGAAGAGGATGTTGGGAGGTCTGTCATTTTTTAACAAGATAAGATATACGTGGTTTGAAATGGTGATAAAAAGATAAACTTTATAGTAAAAGAAAAACGCACTGTAAAATTATTGATATCAATTATTGAACTGAATTATTTGATTTGAATTATTGAACTGAATTATAAAACACACTGTGCGAAATTACATATAATTACTTTTAAAGCGTTCGAAATATTGAGCTCAATATGTTAAATACTTTATAGTCTGTGAAATGACTGTCACACCCCGACCACGTAAAACATCAAATCGTGGCGGAAACGTCGGGGAGTGTTGTAACAGAATTAATTGTTTCACAACCATGGAAATTAAAGTTACGTTTTATTTATCAAACAAGAGAGTTACATTGTCTTAAAACAAGAAACAAAGAGTACATAACATAATTTAACTAGTTCTTGCTTCGTTTTAAGTCACTAAGGCACAGGTCCGCCTAAGTGTGTCACGATCGTCCTATGCAACAGCTCCTGAAAACACATGTGAAAATAGGTACGTCAGCATAAAAATGCCTGTGAGATACATAGGATTTGTGAAAATATGATTCATGACTTGAGTTTAAAGAACTGTTTAATAAAAAGTAGTCATGAATCTTGTTGAGTGTTTTCTTTCATAAATCATTTGAAAAGCGTTGAATAAATCAGATGATATATATATATATATATATATATATATATATATAAAAGAATAAGGTATGGTTAAGTGAATAACCAAGTAAAATGAGTCTGTAGAAACTAAGTTATTTGTAAAACGATGTTTATGTGAAAATGTGTTGTAAATGTAATATGTCTAAACTGAAATGGTTTAAATAACGCTACGATATGTAATACCATAAAAGCACTTATATATAGGAAGTACCAGCGGCGTATCCACCATGTTTTTATCGTATTACACGTCGCCTCGTTATATAAACCACTTACCCAAACAGACCACCAAGATGTAATGTTTAACAATTGTAGAAATGTTTATGTATGGTCAAATGTATATTGTTAAATGTAGATCATGTAATGTGTAAACAATGTTATGTATGGTAAGTAAAATGAGACTACTTAAACCACAAGTAAAAATGTACAAAACAAAGTATTTTGAATAATCAAAAGTCATGTTTTGCAAAATAACTGCATGCTTTACTGATACAAACATTTATGTGGTAAGTTAAACGTCTACATTCAAGCCTTGAGACAGTAGGATAAACCTTAGAACAGATCAACGGTTATCAAAAATGTTTTCGGATCCAGTCATTCCTTACGTCCAAACAAACCCAGGATTTCAGGAATGGGAGTTGTCAAGTCCTATGGTACCACTACCTACTACCGAGCGGCATGATCGGTGTTAATGAATGTATTAGTTTCGTTAAACAACCAAATGTTATACCAAATGTAAACATGAGATGTAAAACAATGTACTAAGTATGCAATAATGAACATACATAGCATGAAATGTAAAACGATGTGTCCATATGCTGAGTAAACATATGCAACAGAAATGTAATGTAAAACAATGTGCTAGCATGCTAAGTGAACATACATAGCAAGACATGTATGAAATCATGTACTATATGTGTACTAATGAACATAACAAGCATATAATATGAAAACATGGAAAGCATGAAAGTAACAAGTAGGCACATGTGTTCCGCCCCAAAACAGTTTGAAAACAGTAAAAGAGGGGTCTATGTACTCACTTGAGATTGCCTAGAAGTCCTTGAGTAACAACCAAACAATGCTAGAGATCACGGAAATCAAACGGTACCTAATATAGGTAACTATGTTAATAAACCGGACCTAAATCGGAGGATCGGATAGAATGAGGGTTCGTAAACCAAATGAGTATGGGAACTCATGTAATATGGTTTAACAAAGCCTACATACTAAAATGAAACCTAACCTAAGTGCTTACGACCCATTACGACCCGTTTAGGTAGCTTATGCTACTTTAACGCGTCGTTCGCGTAAAACGCGTTCGGAACGCCTAACTAGTCCTATGATAAGTAAAATATGCCTTAACATGTCTAATATTGTTGCCAAATCAGTTTAGATATAAAAAATTATGTTACATATGCTTAAAATGAATTTTGGCGTAAAAAGGGCATTTTGGTAATTTACCTAAGGCATATAAACTACCTATCATACAACTAACTAAACGTCGTGACCATAAGGTATAACCTCGGAAGGTTATTCCCTATACAACTATGGTCACCTAAAGTATTTGGTCGGATCCTAATGATCGACCAAACGGGTCGGGTTCGAAAGTATAAGCGATTGTTTAGATCGCTTACCTTACGACCCTATATAAGCATTAAAACTAAAAGTGGTGAGCTAAGCATGTTAAAACATGCTTAACTAAGTTAGAAAAAAAGTTTGGTATCAAAACAAACGGTTTTGATACCTAAAAGTAGTTTGGTTACAAAATACGCAAGAATACGCATTTTGGCCGAAACTACGACTCGTCACTGAGCCTAGATAACGTGGAAATCAGTAGGTATAGTCACAAGGGACTATAACCATCGTGATTACGCTTACGTTGCGAAGTTCAACCGAACTTCGTGTTGACCATAAACTGGTCAATGCAGAAAACGCTAAAAGAACGAAAGAGGACTTACAACGGGTCCAAGAACGAAAGCTTTGATCCGAATATTCTCAGGTATGAAGTGATAAGCACATCAACTTAGAGAACAAATTCAGATTCAAAGGTGTGGGTTTGCAAGTGAACTATGGAGGGGTATTTATAGTTTTCATAGAACCGTTAGGATCGTTTCTTGAAAACCGAGATTCAATCTCATCCATACACCTCAAGCCCATAGTTTTATAAAACCATTTGAGCCCCTAGTATTGCCCAAAACCATTAGCAAGTGGGTTAAGAGTACTTAACAGCTGTAAACAGCTATTAAACAACTCTCTGATGTTTTGGGGGGTCCTTACGGACCGTATGGCTATGTGCTTACGGTCCGTAAGCCTTGTGCAGGTCAGCAAGTTTCAAAAATGGCAGAACAGGGCACTGTGACTCCGAACTTGATTTTTGATGTGTTTTGACGCGTTTAAGCCCTCTTAACCTCATTTTAAGGCTCTAATATGAAGTTAAAGTATAGGAAACTTAAAATATGCTCAAAAATATGTCGGATGTCAGTTCGTTTGGCCGTACGATTGCGTTGTTCGGTTAATTACGACGGAAGTCGTAACGGACGCAAAAATGATCCAAATTGCGCGACGAATGGATTTTTGATAAGCCAATCACTAAAACATAATATTTTAATGATTACATAAAGTTTTGGATGTCCGGATGTATTCAGAATGTAAGTAATGCGCGAAAATGCAAACTTGTGCACTTTTTGACGCTTTTAGTCCCTAAATAACCCAAAAGTTTATTTTAGCACACCGAACTCCTCAAAGCCTATTTCTAAGCTATGTAGAGGATATTTATGGTATGTTTAACTTGTGGTCATGTTCCCGAATGTCTGTTCCAGTACGAATCGTCATACTTTCGCAGTTTGTCGAATTAAGTCCCTGTAAGCGATTAAACTTGATTTTGCCATACCAAAGCCTTCAAAACTTATTTATAAGTTATGTAGAGGTTATTTAAGGTATGTTAAGCATATGTTGATGTTCCGGAGTGTTTTTCACGTTAAACTGATTACGTTTACTCACCAGTTTGCGTATAACTCTCCAGAAAGCGATGTAGAGTTTGAAATTGAACAAAAATCAAAACATGCAAAATGTCAAACATAATTAAACAAACATTGGGATCAAATAATATTATTTTATTGATAACTGAACTGTTTATAATGATTACAAGCACAGGTGTCACAGTCTCCCCTACTTGTGGAAATTTCATCCCGAAATTTATTTAGAGGAAACTTGTGAGAAAAGATGTGGGTATTTCGCCTTCATTTGATCTTCACATTCCCAAGTAAATTATGGTCCACGTTTAGATTCCCAGCGAACTTTGACCAATGGAATGCGCTTGCGTTTGAGCCACTTGACTATACGGTCCATGATTTCCACTGGTTTCTCAACAAAATGCATCGTGTTATCAACACGAATTTCATCGAATGGAACGTGGAGGTTCTCATCAGCTAAACACTTCTTGAGATTGGACACGTGAAAGGTTGGATGAACATTTCCAAGTTCAGGAGGTAACTCTAGTCACTTTACCGATTCTTTCGACGATCCTGAATGGTCCAATGTATCTAGGTGCAAGTTTTCCTTTCTTTCCAAATCTGATCACACCTTTCCAAGGTGAGACCTTAAGTAATACGCGATCACCGACTTGAAATTCCAAGGGCTTGCGTCGTTGGTCCGCGTAACTCTTTTGACGGCTTCTAGCTGTCTGAAGGTTATCACGAACTTTCTTAACCTTATCAGTTGTCTCTAAAATGAGGTCAGGTCCAGTAAGTTGAGCCTCACCGATCTCATTCCAGCAGACTGGTGATCGACATTTTCGACCATAGAGAGCTTCGAAAGGAGCCATGTTGATGCTGGAGTGATAACTGTTGTTGTAGGAGAATTCAATTAACGGAAGATGTGAATCCCAACTACCACCAAAATCGATTACACAAGCTCTAAGCATATCCACCAGAGTCTGGATTGTTCTTTCAGATTGACCATCCGTTTGCGGATGATAAGTTGTGCTCAGGTTAAGTTGGGTCCCCATAGCAGATTGCATGGTTCTCCAAAAATGAGAAGTGAAGCGAGCATCTCTGTCAGAAATAATGTTGAAAGGAACACCATGTCTAGACACGATTTCATCCACATAAATATTAGCCAGCCTTTCAGCAGAAAAATCCTCACGGATTGGTAAGAAATGTGCTGACTTAGTAAGACGATCAACAACTACCCAGATGACATCATGACCTTTCTTTGTGCGCGGAAGTTTGGTAACAAGATCCATAGCAATGTTTTCCCATTTCCAAACTGGGATCTCTGGTTGCTCCAATAAACCAGAAGGACGTTGATGTTCAGCCTTAACCTTAAGACAAGTAAGGCATTTTGATACATATAAGGCAATGTCTTTCTTCATACCAGGCCACCAATACTGAATACGAAGATCCTTATACATCTTATCTGAGCCAGGATGAATAGAATAACGAGACTTATGGGCTTCATCCATAAGCAAGGTGTGAAGATCATCTTGGCTTGGGACCCACAAACGGTCCATGAAGTAATACGATCCATTGTCCTTCAGTTCAAGATCAGGTGTAATGTGATAGGGTAACTCCTTACCCATCAAACCTTGTGAAACACAAGTGTGTTGAGCCTGAGAGATGCGGGTTTGGATATCAGATCGAGCTTGAATGTCATATTGAACACGAACACAATGAAGCTTGACATGTCCTTTACGACTCAAAGCATCAGCCACGACGTTCGCCTTACCAGGATGGTAGCGAATTTCGCAGTCATAGTCGTTTAGAAGCTCAACCCAACGTCGTTGCCTCATGTTGAGTTCTTTCTGATTAAAAATATGCTGAAGACTTCTATGGTCAGTGAAAACCACACATTTTGTACCATACAAATAGTGTCTCCAGATTTTGAGAGCGAAAACAACTGCACCTAACTCAAGATCATGAGTGGTGTAGTTTTTCTCATGTATCTTCAACTGCCTCGATGCATATGCTATGACTTTGTTCCGTTGCATGAGAACACAGCCAAGACCCAAGTGGGATGCATCACAATACACGACAAAATCGTCATTACCTTCAGGCAATGATAGAATAGGCGCATCACAAAGCTTCTGCTTCAAGTTCTGAAAAGCTCCCTCTTGTTTGGATCCCCAATCAAAGGGTTTGTTCTTCTGAGTTAGAGCAGTTAGAGGAACTGCAATCTTTGAGAAATTTTCGATGAAGCGGCGATAATAACCCGCCAGACCAAGAAAAGAACGAACTTCTGTAGGAGTATTAGGCGTATCCCAATCCTTAATCGCACTGATCTTGGAGGGATCTACATGAATACCTCGTTCGTTGATGATATGCCCCAAAAATTGAACTTCCTTAAGCCAAAATTCACACTTGGAGAACTTGGCGAAAAGTTGTTCTTTCTTTAGGAGTTCCAGAGTGAGACGAAGATGTTGCTCATGATCAGCTTGCGTCTTGGAGTATATCAAGATGTCATCAATGAAAACGATGATGAACTTATCTAAATAAGGTTTGCATACCCCATTCATTAAGTCCATGAAAACAGCAGGAGCATTTGTTAAACCAAACGGCATAACTGTGAACTCATAATGCCCATAACGAGTGCGGAAAGCAGTCTTGGGAATATCTTCTTCATGCACGCGAAGTTGATGACACCCAGAACGTAGATCAATCTTTGAAAAATAAGAAGCACCTTGTAACTGATCAAAGAGATCATCAATGCGAGGTAGGGGATATCGATTCTTGATGGTAAGGTTGTTAAGCTCACGATAATCGATGCACATTCTGAAAGATCCATCCTTCTTCTTGACAAAAAGAACGGGAGCACCCCAAGGTGAAAAGCTAGGACGGATAAAACCTTTGTCAGAGAGCTCTTGAAGCTGCTTAGACAACTCTTGCATCTCAGACGGTGCAAGACGATATGGGGATCTGGCAATGGGATTTGCACCAGGTACGAGATCAATACGGAACTCGACTTGGCGTGCTGGGGGTAAACCAGGTAACTCTTCAGGAAACACTTCAGGATAATCCCGAACAACAGGGATATCTTGAATAGACCTACCTTTGCCCTTATCTGCTACAACATGTGCCAAAAAGGCCACATAGTTCTTTCGCAGATACTTCTGAGCTTTAAAACAAGACATGAGTTTGAGACTACCAGCAGGTTTCTCACCATGAACCTGTAGGATCTCACCTGTCGAAAGCGGCACACGAACAATATTCTCAAAACAAACTACCTCTGCGTGATGCTTGGCTAACCAATCCATGCCCACTATAACTTCGAAGCTTCCAAGTTGCATTGGCGTGAGGTCGATAGGAAAAAGATGGTGGTTAAGGTTCAACTGTCAGTTGCGAAGAGCAGAATCAAGAACAACGGGTTCACCACTAGCAATTTCTACTGTCAAGGGTTTTCCTAGTTTCGTTCTAGACATGCGAAGCAATGGCTCAAAAGATAATGACACAAAACTCTTATCGGCACCCGAATAAAAAAGAACAGATGCAGGTTGATTATTAATAAGGAACGTACCGTTGACCACATTATTGTCTGCTTGAGCCTCTTGTGCATTCATGTTGAAGACTCGACCTCGAGCCTGAGCCTGATTCTGATTTGGATTTGCGTTAGCTAGCCTTGGACACCGGTTTCTGTAGTGGGTCAGATCCCCACAATTGTAGCACGAACCAGGAGGAAAATGAGGTCGTGCAGCCTGAGCTTGTTGCTGTGCAGGAGGCTGTGCAGCTTGCTGAGCTGGGTTTTGAGCTACCCAATTCTGATTAGCAGGAAGACGACAAGTGGCAGCAAAATGGCCAGTTCTTCCACAATTTGTACACTGACGACACTGAATGTGTGGCTGGTGATGACCGTTACATCTGTTGCACAGAGGTGCATTGCCAAGGTAGGGTTTCTTGGCAGGTGTTTGCGCGGCCTGATTTGGTGCAGTTTCATTGGCCTGCGCTGTAACAGCGAAGTTTTAGGAAGCCTTGCGCTTCTTAGACTTCTTTGTAGATCCAGCTTCCTTACCTTTCTTGTTCTCACCCTTTACAGATGACTGTTTCTTATCCTTGTCGCCCTTCTTGTGTAGCTTACCCTTTCGGACTTGCGACTCAGTCAATGTCGCAGCTAACTCGATTGCTTGACGAACTGTGGTAGGGTTATTTCCAGTGACGATGTCTTGTACGGAGTCAGGTAAGCCATCAATATACCTTTCGATAGCTTTGTCGAGTGGGGTAACCATGGTCGGGCAAAGCAGACTCAATTCCTCATACCTATCAGTGTAAGCCCGATGCTCACCACTATCTTGCTTCAAATCATCAAATTCCCTTTCTAGAGCCCTTAGTTCATGACGAGGACAGAACTCCTTCATCATAAGAGCCCTAAGCTCGGCCCAAGTCTGTGCTAAAGCAACCTCGGCACCACGGTCTCTCATAACCCCGTTCCACCATGTAAGAGCCCTCTTCAGAAACACACTGGAAGCAAACTCGACCCTGCGATTATCAGGACACTGAACGTGATGAAACGTACTCTCAGTGCTCTCGAACCATTGTAGGAGCCCAGTTGCCCCTTCAGAACCACTAAACTTGAGTAGCTTAGCCGAATTGAAATTCTTGAAATTGCATGGAGCATTATTGTTGTTGTTGGCTTGGTTCAGTTGAGCAATAAGATTTGGGAAAGCAGCAGCCATTTGCTGCGTGATGATTTCTGCCAGTTCGGCATTCGCTATCTGATTGTCGCGTCGAGGAGGCATTCTAAAAGAGGAAACATGAACGGAAACGAGTGAGATGATTGGATGAAAAGAATGAGATGATACAAAAATTGACAAAAGCGAAGATGGTGGTCATTTGTTTGTTACCAAAAAGGCAAACAAACGACACATTGTGACTAATCAAAGTAAATGGGTCAAAAATAATGTATCGCGAAGACATGCTCGCCTATAAGTGAACACTCACCCCAAGAGTTCCCAGATAAGAGTGACTGGTCCGATTATGTGGATTTGTACGAACACTCTAGCCTTAGACAGAAAACCCAGGGTACAGGCATTCACTCTTCCAGTTTGCACGTGTTCACACTATTTAGAACCCAAAACTTTGACGAGATTTTGAAAATTCAAAGGGGTTCAAAACCATATAACAGATGGTTCAAAACCTAGTAATCAACCATCCAGGAATAGATGATTAATTTTCAAAGAGGATTCGGAATTGATGTTCTCGTTGTGGTTATCACCTAAGGATAGGTGACGGTTTTTTTTTTTTTTTTAAATCTAAACGCAAATCTTCTTGCGTTAGGGTCCTAGAAAGTTATAGTCTAGGTCAAAGCATTACTAATAACCCAATTCCCTATAACCATAGGCTCTGATACCAACTTTTCTGTCACACCCCGACCACGTAAAACATCAAATCGTGGCGGAAACGTCGGGGAGTGTTGTAACAGAATTAATTGTTTCACAACCATGGAAATTAAAGTTACATTTTATTTATCAAACAAGAGAGTTACATTGTCTTAAAACAAGAAGAAAAGAGTACATAACATAATTTAACTAGTTCTTGCTTTTTTTTAAGTCACTAAGGCACGCCTAAGTGTGTCACGGTCGTCCTATGCAACAGCTCCTGAAAACACATGTGAAAATAGGTACGTCAGCATAAAAATGCCTGTGAGATACATAGGATTTGTGAAAATATGATTCATGTTACATATGCTTAAAAAATTATGTTACGTATGCTTAAAATGAATTTTGGCGTAAAAAGTGCATTTTGGTAATTTACCTAAGGCATATAAACTACCTATCATACAACTAACTAAACGTCGTGACCATAAGGTATAACCTCGGAAGGTTATTCCCTATACAACTATGGTCACCTAAAGTATTTGGTCGGATCCTAATGATCGACCAAACGGGTCGGGTTCGAAAGTATAAGCGATTGTTTAGATCGCTTACCTTACGACCCTATATAAGCATTAAAACTAAAAGTGGCGAGCTAAGCATGTTAAAACATGCTTAACTAAGTTAGAAAACAAGTTTGGTATCAAAACAAACGGTTTTGATACCTAAAAGTAGATTGGTTACAAAATACGCAAGAATACGCATTTTGGCCGAAACTACGACTCGTCACTGAGCCTAGATAACGTTGAAATCAGTAGGTATAGTCACAAGGGACTATAACCATCGTGATTACGCTCACGTTGCGAAGTTCAACCGAACTTCGTGTTGACCATAAACTGGTCAACGCAGAAAACGCTAAAAGAACGAAAGAGGACTTACAACGGGTCTAAGAACGAAAGCTTTGATCCGAATATTCTCAGGTATGAAGTGATAAACACATCAACTTAGAGAACAAATTCAGATTCAAAGGTGTGGGTTTGCAAGTGAACTATGGAGGGGTATTTATAGTTTTCGTAGAACCGTTAGGATCGTTTCTTGAAAACCGAGATTCAATCTCATCCATACACCTCAAGCCCATAGTTTTATAAAACCATTGGAGCCCCTAGTATTGCCCAAAACCATTAGCAAGTGGGTTAAGAGTGCTTAACAGCTCTAAACAGCTGTTAAACAACTTTCTGATGTTCTGGGGGTCCTTACGGACCGTATGGCTATGTGCTTACGGTCCGTAAGCCTTGTGCAGGTCAGCAAGTTTCAAAAATGGCAGAACAGGGCACTGTGACTCCGAACTTGATTTTTGATGCGTTTTGACGCGTTTAAGCCCTGTTAACCTCATTTTAAGGCTCTAATATGAAGTTAAAGTATAGAGAACTTAAAATATGCTCAAAAATATGTCGGATGTCAGTTCGTTTGGCCGTACGATTGCGTTGTTCGGTTAATTACGACGGAAGTCGTAACGGACGCAAAAACGATCCAAATTGCGCGACGAATGGATTTTTGATAAGCCAATCACTAAAAAATAATATTTTAATGATTACATAAATTTTTGGATGTCCGGATGTATTCAGAATGTAAGTTATGCGCGAAAATGCAAACTTGTGCACTTTTTGATGCTTTTAGTCCCTAAATAACCCAAAAGTTTATTTTAGCACACCGGACTCCTCAAAGCCTATTTCTAAGCTATGTAGAGGATATTTATGGTATGTTTAACTTGTGGTCATGTTCCGGAATGTCTGTTCCAGTACGAATCGTCATACTTTCGCAGTTTGTCGAATTAAGTCCCTGTAAGCGATTAAACTTGATTTTGCCATACCAAAGCCTTCAAAAATTATTTCTAAGTTATGTAGAGGTTATTTAAGGTATGTTAAGCATATGTTGATGTTCCGGAGTGTTTTTCGCGTTAAACTGATTACGTTTACGCACCAGTTTGCGTATAACATCTCCAGAAAGCGATGTAGAGTTTGAAATTGAACAAAAATCAAAACATGCAAAATGTCAAACATAATTAAACAAACATTGGGATCAAATAATATTATTTTATTGATAACTGAACTGTTTATAATGATTACAAGCGCAGGTGTCACAATGACCAACTTAAACATGCGAAATTACATATTAAACTTTATTGTGTGCTAAATGTCCAACTTAAAAATGCGATATTATTCATACGATCCAATCTTTAATACATGAGATATGTTAAAAACAACACATGCGAATTTATAAAACAACACATGCGATATGTTAAACTCACCAAATAAACCCAGAAACATCGTATCTTCAACCTCGTTACAATCTAATAACATGAAAACACCTTCAAATCAAATAAAACCCATACCTCAACCGCAACCCTATGATGAAAAACCCAAAATAAACATCCTAAATGAGGAATCCAACATTTTCGGTATCGCCAATGTGTGTTCGGTATAAGAATCAATCAAAAAACCTACAAATCGAATTGATACGAACAATAATTAGATAGACAGTTTTGAAACGAACTCGTAATCTGCTTCCTTGTTGACGGAATTCCCTAATTAAACAGAATGTCTGATATACCCTTATCTAATTAAATTGAATCAGGACACGTGTATGGCTGTGGGGATCATGTACGTAATGTACGATTAAGGGATTTGTATCCTACACTTCCTCTATATATATATATATATATTGGACTTTGTTTAATATATTTTTATTTTTTTATATTATTTTTGCCGTACCTTTGCCGTACCTTTATCTTGGATTTTTGAGTTTCATTGTTTCCCGTACCCTAGTCCGGTACCTGTTCCCGTGCTACATAGTTTTTTGCCTGTATTTATTTCATAAATCGAGCTATGGTTAGCTTGGGTTCGAACTCGAAAATACATTAAATGAGCTAACTCTGCTCAACAACCTGTATCAAGCTCAAAAGTTGAGCTAAAACCCGGTTCGTTTACAACTCGAGTTTGTTTGTGATTGAAGGAGCCGGATTGAAATCAACTTTATATTTTAGCCAAAGATTGGTAACGTTTCTCCCTTCAGTTTAAACAACAAAGATATCAACCAATGTTGGTAAAGTTTCAACCATAGCAAATGTTGGCTTTAGCCATACTTTGCACCTGGCCCTAGCCAGATCCACATCACATTTTATGCTCCACTCCTAGCTTCTCCTGTTTAAATTAGGCATATCCTATGTGGAGTCTTAAACTCTAGAGTCCTTCATCAAAATCTACATTTGTATATATCCTCTCCACCACGATTAGGATCTTTTTGTATGATACTAGTGGGATTCCTCGCGATTCGCTACGGTAATTCGGTCAGTATCGATTTAGTCGATTACGGTACTCGTACTAGTACTCGCTAGAGAAACTGAAAGCGAAACTAAAAAAAATGGAAGTCATGAAAAGCCCAAATAAATACGGATATTGGGATTCCCCGTGCTACGCTGCGGGAATTCAGTTGGCATCGATTTGGTCCAATACCGTACTTGTACTGGTACTCGCTAGAGCAACTGAAAGCGAAAATTAAAGAAAAATAAAGCCGCGACAAGCCAAATAAATATGGATACGTGTTTTTACATCTATTTAAAGCTGAATACCGATGTCGTTTCTAATAGCACCGACACTAGTACTGACGTGGTAATACCAATGTCGTTTTGAATAGTAATGACGTTGTTTGGTCTGTGTCAAGTTGGTTTCTTTCTTTACCGGTACAAAACTAGCAATTGGCATAGTAAACGACACAAATAAATGCATTATTATGATAAAAAAAAACACTTGTTAACACGTTGCAACGTGCTTGTCGGGTTCAATGTTTTTTTGGTCTATATTTCACATTTGACAGGCCCGTCGTAACATGTCTATTTTTACCCATTTGACAAGTTCGCCGCACGGGTGGGTCCTAGATCGATTTAGTTATTCTTTTCTACGTTTTACGTTCCTGTCTAATTTCTTCGCATTAATACACCGTAACGGTTTGCGTGGTTCAACAATTTTATGTCTGATTTTCGTTCGATGTAATTTTTTCCATTTTATCTATTTTATTTTTACAATTTTTTCCGATGCTGAGGGTCACTGCCAGTGGTGTGACATTGGTGTTACTTGACACAGTTTTACGAAGGTTTTTAACCTACTAATGTTTTTACTAATATTTTGTTTCGGTTTACCTCTATACTTTCTTTACTTAAAAACTATTTTGTGCGCGCATATTTTATGTACGTGTAGGTATAAATATGATTTGCTCTATGTTTCGACGTAAACTTTTTCTGGAAACGAGTCATGTCAAATATAATACGTTTTTGTTTAAAGAAACTAGTTTTTACATGCATGTTTTTATGTATGTTTCGATAGAAATTAAATTCGAGTAGTTCTACGTTTCGACTTAAACTTTTTGGTAAATGAATCGGGTCAAATATAATATGTTTATGTTCTTATTTTATGTATGTAATTTTGTTTCAAACAGAGTGGAGTCAAATTGTGGTTTATTTTTTTCCCTTTTTCAAAACTCTAACTAATATCTTTTGATTACATGTGTCAGTTTTTCCTTTATACCCTTTACGTTTTCTATGTATGAGTCGGGTCACATATAATACGTTATGATTGTACGTTATGAAGTTGATTTACTTTATGGTTTGATCCAATCACAATGCTTATACAGGTTACATTGAGTTCAATTAGATACGTCGAAACGCGTGCTTTCATATGTTTAATGCATCACATAACGTTTGTAGTAATTCATTCAATGTTTACGATGTACCCGTGTTGCAACGCTCACGGGTCTTCTTGATAGTTATTAATTATTTAAGAACTCTAGCTCGTTAATAGTATTGTTCATGTGGTTTGCAATTCTTACATACCGTTGGATAAAACTCATGCGTTGCAGCGGGAATGTTAAAACTTGTAAGGCTCGATTCGACCACTAAAAATGTTTATTTACAATGGTTTTATTACACATAAGTTATATGTAATCCAAAAAATAAAGTTGTGTTTTATATCGATTAGAAATCATAAAACGAATACTGATAATGGTTCCGATAATATAGATATCGGTACCTATTTGTTCGATCAATACCGAATCGGTTTGTCAACGTACAACTATTTCGGATACAACTCCGTTTTCAATGAAATTTATATTGAAATGTCTAGAAAAAAAAATCAAACGCAACCGCGTATTTAGATTTAAAAAAAAAACTAACGAACAAAAGCGACCGGTATTGCCCGAACAACTTCGGTAGCGTTATAGAGATTTCAGTACCATGACGGACTCAACAAATATTGTCCCAATAACATCTGTATGACGTCGATTTTGACTGAACAGTATTAGAACCGTCATCCATATTCTTTTTTATGGTTTTCGATCGATATAAAAACACGTGGTGATATCTTTTTAGGCATATCATTACTTTATTTTTTCAGTTTTGTCTTTCAATTGTATACCAAATGTCGATACCATAATAAATCGAACCGATATTTATCGAATTCCCACTGCAACGTACGGGTAAATCCACTAGTTTATGTTAAATATATGGGAAATTTACGAAAATTTCATTTGACCAACGTTTTTTACGAAAATGTCACGTTTAGGCGTCCGTGGACGGACTCCTCCACATGGGAGGAGTCTGTGCGTCACCTTGAAGAGTCCATGAACAAGGAGCTGTCACGTGTCCTTTCAAATGTTGAAGAGTCCATCCCCGACGCATCCCATGCCTCCCCGACGCATCCCATGCCCTCCCCGACGCATCTCATGCCTCTCCGACGCATCCTTTGTATCCAGACGCATCCCATGTGGAGGAGTCCGTCCACGGACGCATGAACGTGACATTTTCGTAAAGAACGTTGGTCAAATGACAATTTTGTAAATTTCCCTAAATATATTCTTACAAGAAATTCCACACGTATCTATTTTATATTCTACAAACGTTATTGTGGTGACAATAATTACACGTGTAGGTGAAAAAAGAGAAGAAGAAAAAAACGGAAAACAATATAATTGATATTATTCAATCTTTTGATAATACTTGGGCCTATTCATGCATCCAACATCTACAGTGTTCAAGGCAACAATGACACACACCACAACTCACAAAAGTTGTTGCAGTACTACTGTTGGTGTCAAACATATTACTGTTATCTTAGACAGAAATCACCAAGCTTTGCTGTGCAAAAGTTTAATGATTGTTCATACCATGATATAAAATCACAATGAACAAGAAATGTGTGATATGTATATATATATTTTGCGTTGTCTGATTGGTTCCCTTGGTGTTTTCAAGTTATTCACCAACCAGAAAACGAAACGTCCTCTGTGGTGTCTCTTACACATTAGGTAGTTATGTGGGACTGGAACAAATTCATGAACATTATGACAAAATTGTACCAAGCTAGAGCTTTTCTTTTTTCTGAGGAGCACAGTATGCATGCAAAGTTTGTGTGTGTAGATTCGGTGAGGTGATGGATATGATTCAGCATTGAAGGACCTACAAGGAAGATGATGATTCGATCATCTCAGTGTATTCGTATTAAGTTGTTAAGTTTCCTATATCTATTATCATATATAAAATCAATCATTACCATTGATCGACTTATGTAGTTACTGAAAAAGAAAAGACTATTAGTGTTTTAATGTGGGTGTGCCTATTGGCACACCAAACCCTAGCAAAACTAGGGTTTATATACGCAGCGTATAGGTCAATACGCAGCGTATAGGGTTAACCCTCTACGCTTGGTATTGACCTATACGCTGCGTATATAAACCATGGATCTCAGTGCCAAATAACCAATCATTGCACAGAAAACAAGGTTTATATACGCTGCGTATAGATCTCTACGCAGCGTATATAAACCATCTGAAAAATTGGGGTCATTTTGGTAGGTTTGAAGCATCAGTTTTTCACAAGGTTTTATACGCTGCGTAGAGATCTATACGCAGCGTATATAAAGGTCTGAAAATGTCCTTTATACCCTTGTGTTGAGACTATACGAAGCCAAATACAAGGGTAGTTGTGTCATTTTTGTCTCATACGCTGCGTAGGGATCTATACGCAGCGTATATAAAGCTCCATTTTTGTTGTATTTTTTTTGTATATTCCTTTGTTTATTTATAAAAAAATGAAAATTATTTATAAAAAAACAATATTATTGGTAATACAAATATAAATTATAAATATTAAAAATAATACAAATATTATGAATTATAAAAATTTAAAATAATACAAATATTATGAATTATAAAAATAAAAAATCATACAAATATTATGAATTACAAGACCTACAGAGAACCTATACGAGACTTACACTATACACTATACGATACGATACGATATAACACCCGTATAGGCCTATTGCCGTGGTTTAGGTCCCGTATTGACCTCGTATAACCCTAGAAGGGTGATATCGTATCGTATAGGTGTGGTTTAGGTCTCGTATTGACCTCATATAAGCCTATAAGTGTGATATCGTATCGTATAGGTGTAGTATAGGTCACGTATTGACCTCATATAAGCCTATAAGTGTGATATCGTATCATATAGCGTAGTATATGTCCCGTATTGACCTCGTATAAGCCTATAACTGTGATATCGTATCGTATAGCGTAGTATAGGTCACGTATTGACCTCGTATAAGCCTATAAGTGTGATATCATATCGTACAGGTGTAGTATAGGTCACGTATTGACCTCGTATAAGCCTATAAGTGTGATATCGTATCGTATAGCAGCGTATCGTGTTGCATCGCATCGTATCGTATAGTGTATAGTATAAGTCTCGTATAGGTTCCATGTAGGTCTTGTATACGCCTATAGGCCTACACGGGACCTAAACCACACCTATAGGCTTATACGGGACATATATACACCTATAGACCTATACGGGTGTTATATCGTATCGTATAGTAGCGTAACATCTGCATCGTATCGTATAGTGTATAGTATAAGTCTCGTATAGGTGATGTATATGCCTATAGGCCTATACAGGACATATACTACGCTATACGATACGATATCACACTTATAGGCTTATACGAGGTCAATATGTGACATATACTACACCTATAGGCTTATACGAGGCCAATTCAATATGTGACTATACGATACGATATCACACTTATAGGCTTATACGAGGCCAATTCGTGACCTATACTACACCTATACGATTCGATATAACCTTTATAAAAAAACCTTCATATACGCTGCGTATAGGTCTATACGCAGCGTATATAAAGGGTTAAAAATACCATTTAGCCCTTCATTTGGGGCTATACGAAGCCAAATGCAAGGGTAAAAATGTCTTTTGACCCTTTATATACGCTGCGTATGGGTCTATACGCAGCGTATAGTGGGAAAGACCATTTTACCCCTGCATTTGGGGCTATACGCAGCCATATGCAAGGGTAAAATTGTCTTTTTGACACTTTATATACGCTGCGTATAGGTCTATACGCAGCGTATATAAAGGGTATTTTTTATTTTTAACCACAAACTTGTGGTAAAAATATAGTTTTTGACCCTTTATATACGCTGCGTATAGGCCTATACGCAGCGTATATAAAGGGTGAATTTAAAAAAACATTTTTAAGTATCGTATCGTATAGTATAAGTCTCGTATAAGTCTCATATATGTCTTGTATCTGCCTATAGGCCTATACGGGACCTATACTATAGTGTCGTATCGTATCGTATAGTCTATACGGGACATATATACACCTATAGACCTATACGGGTGTTATATCGTATCGTATATTATCGTATTGTGTTGTGTTGCATCGTATCGTATAGTGTATAGTATAAGTCTCGTATAGGTTCCATGTAGGTCTTGTATATGCCTATAGGCCTACACGGGAACTAAACCACACCTATAGGCCTATACGGGACATATATACACCTATAGACCTATACAGGTGTTATATCGTATCGTATATTATCGTATCGTGTTGCATCGTATCATATAGTGTATAGTATAAGTCTCATATAGGTTCCATGTAGGTCTTGTATACGCCTATAGGCCTACATGGGACCTAAACCACACCTATAGGCCTATACGGGACATATATACACCTATAGACCTATACGGGTGTTATATCGTATCGTATAGTAGTGTATCGTGTTGCATTGTATCGTATAGTGTATAGTATAAGTCTCGTATAGGTTCCATGTAGGTCTTGTATACGCCTATAGGCCTACACGGGACCTAAACCACACCTATAGGCCTATACGGGACATATATACACCTATAGACCTATACGGGTGTTATATCGTATCGTATAGTGTATAGTATAAGTCTCGTATAGGTTCCATGTAGGTCTTGTATATGCCTATAGGCCTACACGGGACCTAAACCACACCTATAGGCCTATACGGGACATATATACACCTATAGATCTATACGGGACATATTTGTATTATTTACCAATAATATTGTTTTTTTCTAAATAATTTTCTTTTTTTAATTTTTATAATTCATAATAGTTGTATTATTTTTAATTTTTATAATTCATAATTGTATTATTTACCAATAATATTGTTTTTTTATAAATAAGTTTCTTTTTTTATAAATAAACAAAGGAATACATAAAAAAATACAAAAATTGAGCTTTATATACGCTGCGTATAGGTCCCTACGCAGCGTATATAAACCCTTGTTTTCTGTGTAATGATTGCTGATAAGGTTCTGAAATCCATGGTTTATATACGTTGAGTATAGCTCTATACGCAGCGTAGGTAAACCCTAAGTGTGCAGATAGGCAAACTGGGTGTGCAGATAGGCAAACTGGGTGTGCAGATAGTTAGAGCCTTTAATGTCTTTGTTTTTTTTATCATTCTTGATGCATGTTGCAACGTCTTAACATATTTGGATCTATAGTTTATTTAGAAACTAGGGGCTAGTTGCCGCGCTTTGCTGCGGGAACGGCTCACTTTTAACAAATTTTAAATGAAAACGTAAACACAGTGATAACATGAATGATGAGAATTCGGTCGGTATCTGTTCGTTTTATTATGGTACCAGTACTCGCTCGTTATAACAACCAAAAGAGAGACAAAATAAAGTCATAATATGACTAAAAGAATGTCGACACGTGTTTTACATTGATCAAAAACAATAAAACTGAATACTAATTAATATTCTAAATTGATAATATGACCAAGAGATATAGACACATGTTTTACATCGCTCGGAAACAATAAAAACAAATACCAATACCAATATTAACGTCGTATAATCGGTATCGGTATTTAAAGTATAAAGGTGAGACTAAAATTTAAAAAAGAAAAGCAAAACAAAATAACAACTTAAAAGAAAATGATGATGATGATGATCATAAAATGTATATTTATAACATTCCCCTTTAGTTATCAACTCTATAAGCATGGAGACACTATCAGAAACAGTCAATAGGACAAAACCATAACTAAGAAAAAATGAGTGAAGCATATACTGTCTCATGATATTTATGGATCAATATGTTGCATTATTAAAAATCTTACTCAGAAAACCCATTAGGACAAAGCTCGGTGAAGAAACAAAGGGTACAACAACTTATAATATTCCACTCATTAATTTATTATCCTTTAAAAGTTATGTTGCATGACTAAAAATCTTACTCAGAAACCCATTAGGACAAAGCTCAGCGAAGAAACAAAGGGTACAAAACTATAATATTCCACTCATTAATTTATTATCCTTTAAACGGTGAGTGTCGATATTTTGCGAAAGTTGCTCAAAACGTTTGATGTCAATGATACGTATGATACGTAGCTTAGTCCATTGTTGTGGAATTCTTTATATTGTATAATCTTCATAATATGCGACTTCTGATGCCTCTTCTTGTAAACACATACCTTATGATCCACCATTGTGATTTGTTACATTCTATCCATTTACAAAACTAACAAAACTTGTTTTTGCTAGGTTAGTAAAATATAAACCTATAAGGATTTAAAAATGTTTGTTTTGTCCTTTACATTTATCTCATCACCATACATGAGATATATCTTGCCAATGAATTTAATGATATTATGATACCTTTAGACCAAAGTATTTTGGTTTATTTGAATTCTAGTCGTGCTATTCGATATCATCTAGCAAAGAAGTCAGCTTTGGATAAGACTTGGGGCGGGTCACCGAAGCGGGTTTAACAATTCACAGCTCAGTTGTCCCCTTCTTGATTCTGTGGCACAAACAAATTGTCAAATGGCAATGTATATAAATAAGCCAGTGATATGGTTTTGATCAGATCACTAGCTCATGATTATTGCAAACAAATTATTTTTGAGATTTCCTTTTTTTCTTTATGGAGTGGAGAGGACATGGTGTATGGGAGTATTCATGATTCCTAATCTTTTAGACTCTATGCTCTTATAGGGGAAGATTCATTTGGGAACACTAAAAAAGTGAGGAACAGCGGGGAACCGACTCAAACGAACTCTGATTGGACTCATTCCAGTGGCGTTGGAACCGGCTCGTCGAACCCTAACTAGGATCTCTTAACCCTAAATCCTAACTCCTAAACTCTAAACCCTAAAGCTAAAAAATAAGGCTAAAACCTAAGCTAAACCGTAAAATCTAAACTATAAACCCTAAAAGCTAAACCCTAAAGGCTAAAGCTAAACCCTAAAGCTAAACCCTATACCCTAAAGCTAAACCCTAAACTCTAAAGCTAAACTTTAAAGCTAAACCCTAAAAGTCAAACCCTAATATATTTAGGGTTTAGGGGTTATGATTTAGGGTTTAGGGTTAAGAGATCCTAGTTAGGGTTCGACGAGCCGGTTCCAACGCCGCTGGAATGAGTCCAATCGGAGTTCGTTTGAGTCTGTTCCCCACTTTTTTAGTGTTCCCCAATTGTTGGAAAGAAGGAAATAGATAGTATAGGGGCTAATGTGTAATATGGTGTTCTATATAAACACCATCTTTGTGTAACCCTATTTCTGTACAATACAATTTCTCAATACAATTAAAAACCCAATTCAGATATTATTCTCTATACCAAACAACATGGTATCAGAGCAGAGTTTCTGATCCGTGAAACAATCCACTCATCATCCACAAATCGACCTCAGCAAAACTCAAATCAAAACAGAAAAACTCAAATCAAGCCAAAATCAACTTCAAATCTGACCTGATTCCACCACCGCTGCAAGGAACCCTAGCCGCCGTCGGTCATCAGTTCCGGCGAACCAGTATCAGTTCCGTCGTTCTTTGAACCCGCACAACATCAGCCGTATAACCCAACCCTAGAACCCTTGTTGCCGCCGCTGAAAACCCTAGTTGTCGCCGCCGCTGAAAACCCTAATACATTCGTCACCGCCGCCGCGTTCGTCTGTGCCAGCACCCTGTTCCAACGAACCCTAAAACCCGCCGCCTGGTTCATCTGTACGAAAGCATCAGCTATAAATCCGCTGCTGGTGTTTGGGATTTATGGTGGTGATAACCAAACCTGTAAAGAGGAAATAGGAAGAGAAGGATTGCCTCTTAATTCCGCTGGTGTTTGAGATCAAGGAACCCTAAGAACTTCTTAAAACCGCTGCCTAACTTTGGACTTATTTTATTCCACCAGTCAGCAACTCCCAGTCAAAATCTTGAACGTGAGTTCAAGTTGCCGGTGTATTTAATAAATACACCGGTAAGATAACTTCGCTAGCCTAGCGTCGGTATTCCGAACGAAAATCTTGAACGCGAGTTCAAGTATCCAGCGTATTTGATAAATCCGCCGGGTCAGCTGCTTGTTTAATAGCGGTATCTAGACAACGTATCTACTTACTTTCAGCGTATTTGATTGTTTATCAAATACGCTCCGTTGGTAAGTGTCTGGTATCGTTATTGTAAAAAAAATAAAAAAAATGAAAATCAATTATGGAAAGAACAGTTCTTGGATATTCGATTCTAGTGCCACTGACACCATGACGTTTGAACCATTAGACAGACGGTCAATGTCCAATCCTCAAAAAACTCAAATCCACACCGCAAACAATGGAACGATGCAAGTGAAAAGAGGATGAACAATTGAAATTTCCCCAACTATGAAATTATCAAATTGTCTTTATGTTCCATCATTATCGCACAAACTTCTCTCAATCAGCCATATTACCAAAGAGCTAAATTGCACGGTACTAATGCATCCTACTTTCTGCCTTCTACAGGATATCAGGACGGGTGTGATTATTGGACGTGGTACTGAGCGCCAAGGATTGTACTACGTGGATGAAGTGGCTCAACAGGGTACTGTGATGTTGGCTCATGGAAATGAAAACCGGGAAGCCTGGCTATGGCATAGACGTTTGGGACATCCATCCCATGGTTATTCGCACCTTTTGTTTCCAAAACTCTTTCCTTCAAATGGAAAAATAGATTGTGAAACCTGTCTTCGTGCTAAAAGCCATCGACAACCATTTAAACCTAACAATATGAAAGTTGCCTCACCTTTTTCACTAATCCATTCTGATGTGTGGGGTCCTGCTCCTGTGATGGGGGGGGAGGCAGGGTCTTCGGTACTTTATACTATTCGTGGATGATTGCACTCGCATGACATGGGTATATTTTTTAAAAAACAAAGCCGAAGTTTACGAAAAATTTATCACATTTTATGCTATGATTCAAACTCAATTCCGAACTCAAATCCAAATCCTTCGATCCGACAATGGGGGGAATTTGTCAATACATCCATGAAACAGTTCTTTAAAACCAAAGGATTAATTCATCAAACCTCTTGTTCTCATACCCCCGAACAAAACGGTGTTTCCGAACGGAAAAACCGTATTATTCTTGAAATGACTCGAGCCCTTTTAATCGAATCTCAGGTTCCTAAATCTTTCTGGCCGGAGGCAGTTGCAACCTCCGTGCATCTCCTAAATCGGCTTCCCACAAAAGCTCTTAAATTTAAGACTCCCTTAGATTGTCTGTCTAAGTCTGCAAGTATTCCCCATCCTCTTACACTTGAACCTCGAATCTTTGGGTGTACCGTATTTGTCCACATACCCAAAACCAACCGAAACAAGCTCGGCCCATGTGCTGAGAAACGTGTATATGTCGGCTATGTGATCGACCAAATAGGTTACCGGTGTTATAATCCAAAAACTCATCAAATGTTCACCACAATGAACGTTGACTTTCTCGAAACAAAATACTTTTATGACACCCAACTCAGTGGTCAGGGGGAGAATGAATGTATAGACACTCTGAGTTGGCTAACCCAACTTCCCTCATCTGAAGAGGTAACAACAGAAAATCATCACAGTATTGCGAGTCCTTCAAACACAGCCACACAATCTGCGGAGCACAGTACCACTGAAGAAAGTCCATCCAACGTGATACCTGAGGTAAGAAATACTAAGGACCCTGCGTTTTATAATCATGAGACAACAGGGGAACACATAGAACCGACAATAACGGAACCTACTCCACATGTTGAACCAGATGTGGAACAGGTTGAACCAGATTTGGAAGAGGTTGAACTAGTCGTTGAACATGTGGAACCAGTTGCAGCAGAGACAACCGGAAGATACCCTCTCCCTCCTAGAGCCAATAGAGGGGTCCCTCCAAAACGGTACTCGCCAGAGAGGGAAACCAGAAATTCAAGGTATCCTGTAGCTAATATGGTTAATGGGAACTTATCTAACAGTGCGAAAGCTTTTGTCACCTCACTATACTCCGAACAAATACCTGGTTCTGTAAAGGAAGTGCAAGGTAAGAAGAACTGGAAAGAAGCAATAGAAACGGAGATGCACGCTCTTATGAAAAACAATACGTGGGAAAAGTGCATTCTCCCAAAAGGAAAGAAAACAGCTGGTTTCCGGTGGGTGTATTCAATTAAATATAAACCAGATGGTTCAATTGGAAGATACAAAGCTCGACTTGAAGCCAAAGGGTACACTCAGACGTATGGGATCGATTACTCTTAGACTTTTTCTCCGGTTGCAAAAATGGACACGATCAGAGTCCTCTTCTCCGTGGCAACCAATAAGGATTGACCTCTCCATCAGTTTGATGTTACAAATGCATTTCTCCATGGAGACCTAGCGGAAGAAGTCTACATAGAAGCACCTCCAGGTTTTTCAGGGGGTTTTAAAGACGGGGAAGTTTGTCGGTTAAAAAATCTCTATACGGGCTAAAACAGTCTCCTCGGGCATGGTTTGGAAAGTTCACCTTGGCCATGAAAGAATACGGGTATTACCAAAGTAACGCTGATCATACTCTGTTCCTCAAGAGATGAAACGGCCTCATGACTTGCCTGATTATATATGTAGACGACATGATTATTACCGGAAATGATGTAGAAGAAATAGCACAGCTGAAAAAGAGTTTGTTTTCAAAGTTCGAAATGAAAGATCTTGGGAATCTCAAGTATTTCCTTGGAATAGAAGTTCTCAGGTCTAAATGGGGGATTTTCATCTGCCAAAAGAAGTATGTCCTTGATCTCCTAGCGGAAACTGGGTTGATTGATTGTAAACCAGCAGATACGCCAATGATGGTGAACCACAATCTTCATATGGAACTTAATGGAGAGCTTGCAGACAAAGAAAGGTATCAACGTCTCGTGGGCAAGTCAGTTTATGCACCAACCACAAGTTGCCCACATGGAAGCTGCTCAGAGAATTCTAAGTTATGTAAAGGGTACCGCAGGCCATGTGGTGTTGTTCAAAGAAAATGGACATTTAAATGTTGAGCTCTACACTGACGCCGACTGGGCAGGAGATAAGGGAAACCGAAGGTCAACGTCTGGGTACTTCTCCTTGGTTGGTGGAAACCTTGTTACCTGGAGAAGTAAGAAACCGAAGGTGGTCGCTCTGTCGAGGGCAGAAGCTGAGTTCAGAGGCATTGCTCGAGGGCTAAGCGAAGTTCTTTGGATCAGGAAGCTTCTAGAAGACATTGGGTTCTCCCAAAGGGCGACACCCAGTAAAATTATGTGCGACAATACAGCTGCAATACAAATCTCAGAAAACCCAGTTCAACATGATCGAACAAAACACGTGGAGGTAGATCGACATTTCATCAAGGAAAAACTGGAGGAAAGGATCATAGAGCTCCCGTATATATCAACAAAAGATCAACTCACATATATTCTCACAAAAGCAGTCAACGGAAATGCTTTTAGTAGCTGTTTGATTAAGTTAAGCATTGGTGACCCCACTACTCAACTTGAGGGGGAGTGTCGGAAAGAAAGAAATAGATGGTATAGGGGCTAGTGTGTAATATGGTGTTCTATATAAACACCATTTTTGTGTAACCCTATTTTTGTACAATACAATTATTCATAGATTATTCTCTATACCAAACAACACCAATGAACCTCACACTGCTCTTATACCTTAGGGATTTATTTTGAAGATATGTAAAACAATAGAAACAAATTTTGAAGATTGCATAACCTAATGCAAAACTAAAACAAGACAAACTAAAGGCCGTGGTTACTCGTCTATACACGCACCATCCAAGAACTCTAAAAAAATATGGACTCCAATCAACTTATTTATCAATAATTTAATTTTAATATTTAAATGATTACTATAGATACTTCCCCGTAAGTTTTAATCAAACCATCCTTAATACATTAATTATTGTTTCTATTTAATCAAACCATCCTTAGTACATTAATTATTGTTTCACTTTGTTTACCGTTTCAAACTAAAGAATCATTTTTAGCATTCTGGTAATTATATTAAACATCTAACTCTAATTGTATATTAATAATATTAAACACTACAGGAGTAGGGAGATTGATAAGGGTAATTGCGTCAAGCGGATCAAGAGGGAGCAAGGTGTCGTGGATTGCTATCCAGGAGACCCAAATGTCAGGTTTAGGTTTGTCCGACACATTTTGTGCTCGGTTATGGGATAATTGTGATATGGAAGTGGTGCATGTAGATGTAATGGGTAGTCATGGGGGTTATCATCCATTTAGAATCCTCTTGTTTTCCAAACAGTGGATGTTATTTTGCACAACAATTTCTTTATGGTTTTTGGGTATATTAACAATGGGTAGAACTAGTTAATGTTACCAATATCTACGCTACAAATGATTCTAGCAGAGGGAACTTGTTATCGAAAGAGCTATTGGCATTGAAACAAAAGTTGAGAGGGTCGTGGGTCATGTTGGGAGACTTCAACGAGCTTAGATGTCTTGAATAAAGTAGGAACTCAAATTTGATGTCTAAGGGGCATTGGCTTTCAATAGGTCCACAAGTGAGACGAGCTTGTGAGAATACGATATGGTGGGGAATAGATTTACTTACAGGTCGGACATTGGGTCTTAGTTAGCAAATTAGTCTTGGTGTTGTTATGTGTTTTGTTTTTTTAGTTTGTGGCCTTATGTGGGTTGCAAATCCCTATTGAATCATAGGGCATGTTTGGCTAAGCTTTTCAAACAAACTTATTGGCTTATTGACTTATCAAAAAGTCAATAAGCTCCTTATAGTGTTTCGCAAATGGAAAAGTGCTTTTAAAAATGACTTTTTGATATGAATGAAAATGAATTTTTGAAAAGTCAGGAGATTGTGACTTCTTGTTTAGCTTATAGCTTTTCAACCAACAAATTACCAATATACCCCTTATTTTTTAACACCCCTTATGAAAGAATGTCTATTTTAGTCATTTTACATCAATAAGCTAAGCCAAACACTTTTTAAAAAACAACTTATTGACTTATTGGTTTTTCCCACCCCATAAGCTAATCCAAACACTTTTTTTAAAAACTCATTTTCAAAAAGTCCTTTTCCCAAAAGTCCTTTTTAACTCTAATAAGCTTAGCCAAACATGCCCATAGTCTAAATAGAATCATGATCTAGAGATATCTATTAACCATAAAATATAGACCCCTCTCAATGACTTCATTAAAAAATTTCTAATTTATTGATTTAATCTGGTCGGTATAGTATAAATAGATAATCAGAAAAAGAAGAGAACATTGTTTTTGCAAACACGGATAGAATTTTTTTACAGTTTTTGTAAGAAAAAAAATATCCCTTTACAACCCCCCCCCCCCCCCCCCCACCTAGAAGGAAAGATCCTGCTTTTACTATTATGATGAAAAATTTTTCTGTTACACTTTCTTTCAAAGGGGAAGATTGAATTAAGTGTTTTTGGAGTTTTGTTAATCAATAAGGTGGATCAATAAAAAGTGAGTAATATATAACATAACACAAGACTAAGTTGGGCAAAATTTGGAGATGAAAATACAATTTTTTCCATGCTTTTATTAACTAATGCAAGTCCCGTAACATACTACTCTCCATTTCAGTTGGCGAAGTGACTTTTGATGATCCAAAGATCATCAAGAGAGAAATAAAAAAAAAGTGTTCAAAAAGATATTCTAGGAGCTGGCGAAGAAATGCCCAAGTTTGGGGGTCACTGATTTCAAATCTATCTCCTTGGTTCAAGCCAAAAAGTTGACATGACCATTTTTATAGATGAATTCATCAAGTGGTTTGGGATTGCAAGAAGGGGTTGTGTTGGAGCCATCTTTCAAGTCAATGATGGATTAGTTTCATGTTGCAGGAACTATTCCCAAAGATGGTGTTCCTTCCATCATTTCCCTTATATTGAAAGATTAGGGACCCTGAAGGTATTAATGACTTTAGACCTATTCGTGACCCTCAAGGTATTAATGACTTTAGACCTATCTCACTGATTGGCACTGTTTATAAAGTCATCGCAAAAACCTTGGCAGGCCGCTTAAAATCGGCTATGCCAACGCTTTCGTTGCTAACTTAAGTTTCCTTTGTTAAGTATAGACATATCTTTGATGACCCCCTTGTGGTTAATAAATGGCTTCTTGGGCTAAAAGACAGAAGGAGAAAATTATGATTTTTAAAGTCGATTCCGTAAAGGCCCGTGACTCGATCAATTAGAAATTTTATTAGGTAACTTAAAGTTGATGGGATTTAACAAATCCAGACACTTGAAGACATGTTGCGAGCATGTGTGATTGACTTTGGTAAAGGTTGGGAAAGACACTTGCCTTTGGTAGAGTTTTCTTACAACAACAGTTACCATTTAAGGTTTGAGAGTGAATATGAAAAAGAGTAGTGTCATAGGTGTTGATGTGGGAGATAAGACGATTAGAGATATGAAAAACATAATGCAGTGTCGTGTAGGAGCTATATCGTTCACTTATCTTGGGCTACCTATAGGGTCAAAAATGAAGTTGGTTAAGTCATGGACACTGATCATTGATAGATTCAACTCAAAATAGTCTACATGGAAGGCTAAAGATCTCTTTATGACAGGCATGATTACTTTGGCAAAAGCGGTTCTTGGATATTTTTCTACTTACCCTCTTTCGGTCTTTAAAGCCCCATTTAAGGTAATGAAGACCCTCGAAGGAACTAAGCGAAGCTTTATTTGGGTAAAAGATGGTGGCAGAAACAAAATAAGATGGATTCAATGGGAAAAGATGGTCACTCCGAAACACTTGGGTGGTTTGGAGATATAAGGAGTTTACATTGAGGGCTCCTAGTGAAATGGATATGGAGGTACAAAGAGGACCCATTTAAATTTGGGTTGAGGTTATTAATGACTTACATGAGATGGTAGGGAGGTGGCTTCGGTCTCGGTCAGGAAAAGTAATCACCGAGTGAGGAAGCTTGTGATCTCAATAGATAAAAAGTTAGATAAGCTAGGCTTGGTGGTTTCGAATTGCTTGAAAAGGGAAGTTTGGATTTTAAAAACACTCTTTTTGGGTCGATAATTGGTGTAAAGGTGAAAACCTTTGGGACCGGTTTTCGCATATTTACAATTTCACACGAACAAAAAGGCAAAGATTAGTTAGTGTTATATTAAAAGTGGGCAAAATTTTGAGTGGAATTGGAAATGGATCAGGACTCCAAACCAGGTTTTGAACTAGCTCCAAATTGGAAGCCTTATGAGAGTCCTAAATTTTGTGTTGCTAGAGGACAAACCAAACAAGTGGTTGTGGAAATGTGATTCCGGAGAGCAAGTCTTCGTTGAGTTTTTTCGTAAGGAATTTTCGAAGAAGACAGGGAATTCGTTTGGGGATAATCGGTTTAAATGGAACAAATGCGTGACTCCTAAATTGAACATGTTCGTATAGGTAAATGAACCAAAAAAACACGAATATTTGGGTTTGATCATTTAACATTAACCAAACGTGAATACGAATATATAATCGAACGTATTTCTTTTCATGTTCGTGCATTAAGAATATGGGCATGTGTGTGTTCGCTCATGCATGTTTGTTCATTTAAAACCTAACGAATAGTTTAGGAACGTAAAGGAACACCAACAAACTTAAACCTAATTACTAATTAGTGATCAATTACGAGAAGTTTCATTGGAAAAGGTGTGTTCCAAACATCTTATGTTATAGGTGAGGTTTTTGAGTAGCAAACTTAAACCTTTGGAATATAACCACATGGAAAAATGTGTGTTCATATTTGTTTGTTTAGTTAAATGATCAAAAAGTTTTGTTCATGTACATTCATTTTATTAAATAAACTAACATTAACGAACCAATTCACACTGAATAATTTATGAACGTTCATGAACATTTGATTTATTTACAGATCTACGTATGGTGAGCGATCTTTAACATAATTCTCTCTAAAAAACCTTTGGCCTCCCATGGAGTTTGCATTCCAAACATCTTATGTTGTAGGTGTGGTTTTGAGTAGCAAACAATAGATCATGTTTTGGTGCCTTGCTTATCGGTTAGATACATTTGGTGGAGCGTGTTGGTTTGGTTAAAGTACCCATACTTTTCTTCATGTGTTGATATGATTGAAGAAGTTAATCTTGAACTGAAGAAATATAGATCAAGACGGGTTATAGATAATTATAGTGAATTATTTGTTTGATCTTTTATATTTTAATTAGGGAGAATTGTTTGTTTATTAGATATGCTTATCTAGTTAGATATTTTATTATTCCTTTTACATATAATATATTAATATTTTTATATTAAGTTATGAATTTACATCGAGATAGTTGGTAAACGGGCAACAATCTACGCCGCTACCCCTTTTTGAATAGCAAAACTAAGTTTTTTAAAAACTACATACATAGATCTCGGGGCCATAACATTACTATGTATGAACTTTTGAACTCGACTAAGTAAGTCCACATTATTATTTAAGAATGAGCCTAGAATAAATAGATGGTTAGGATTATTGTATTTGTGTTATTTCATTGTTATATATAAAAAAAAGTCGAACAGTTCGTTCAAATCGTGTTTGTGTGTTCGATCAAGGGCCAGATTTCCAACAATGGTGGAATGATAGAATAAGCAAGTTGGATTTGTATCGAATGGTTGGAAAACGGTTACTAATGTGGCTTTCTTTCTACTTTTTGGTGGATATGGAAGACACCTAACAAAAACGAATCCAATAGTGAAGTTATCCCGTATGCGAAGAGTTGTGGAGAACGTTAAGGAAGAAACGTTCATATGGATTAAAAGTAATAGAGCACGCTTTATAATATTAACTGGGATTGATAAAAGCAATTTCAATACTCGTAATGTAATTAAGTAATTTTTCGAGATTTTCAACCTCCTGATGGCCCTATATAGCTCGTCGTAATGTAATCAAGTAAGACTCTTGTAATTTTTTTTTCGGGATTTTCAATCTCCTGATGGCCCTATATATAGCTCGTTGTAGAATGAAAAAGAAAAACCAGTTGTTCCGGATAAAACTCATGTATAATCATTGCGTTAGTTACAAGCTATACGCACACTCTTGCATGAACCTACCATATATTGGCTTTCTCTTTCAAAGCAAATAATGGCTTCATTTCATTAATCACTATGTCTTCTTTCTTTTCAAACTCTCCTCCTTACTTTTTGTCATATTTGCTCTTTGTTTCTAGAACGTTTCAGTTTGAAAGGGAGTGAATTTGAGAGGTGATAATACCTTCAAAGTATTCATTTCCTTTGTTTACTCTTTTTTTTTTTTTTGAATTGTATAAATTTGAGAGTATAACAATCAGTATATCTTTCAAACTAAACATGCTTTATAGATATGTTTATTCCAAATTAGGCAATTTTAGGTATGAAAAGGTTGAATACGATACTAAGTTGCTTTATATAACAGATTTCTCCTATATATAATCTTATTTTACATAGGTGTGTAGCAATGTATGTCCACGTAGCCACCATGAAATTAATCTATTGGGGTGCTAAACAATTTGTGTTTGCGGGTTGCCAAGTCCAATCCCGACCCGAACTCGAAAATTTTATGTGAACCCGAACACGGCCAGTTCCCAAAAATCGTGATAGACATATGAACCCAAACTTGCGAATTTCGTATTAGGTAAAAGTATATGAATCTGAATGAATTGTATTGATTTACAAAACCCCATTATATAGGGATGATACAATTGAAAGATAAGGAAACGATATATACAAAATATATACAATTCAATCTATTCCTAAAATATTTGCTAATATTCTTTCTGGAATATTCATCGGCTAAGACTCCCCCACAGTTTGAACGTGGTAGGGACCAACGCTCAAACTGGACCGAAACGACTGGAATAACTGCTTGGAGAGTCCCTTTGTGAAGATATCAGCATATTGTAAGGCAGACGGAACATGGAGAACTCGAATGTGACCGATGCGAACTTTTTCCCGTACAAAGTGAATATCAATCTCTACATGTTTGATATGTTGATGCTGCACTGGATTATCAGAGAGATACATAGCTGAAACATTATCACAATAGACGATAGAGGCCCGGCGCAAAGGGGTATGAAGCTCAAGTAATAAATTACGTAACCAAGTGGCTTCGGCAACCGCATTTGCAACCCCGCGATACTCAGCTTCAGCACTTGAACGCGAAACAGTGGGTTGCCGTTTTGAGGACCGTGACAATAAATTATCCCCCGCAAAAAAACACAATAACCACTTGTAGATCGTCTCGAATCCGGACAACCCCCCCAATCGGCATCTGAGTAGGCAACCAAGTCATGAGACTGAGATCGAACAATGCGAATCCCGTAGTCAAGTGTACCATGTACATACCGTATGATCCGCTTCATGAAGGCAAAATGGGGTTCGCGCGGATCATGCATAAACAAACAAACCTGCTGGACAGCATAGGAGATATCTGGACGAGTAACAGTTAGGTACTGTAAAGCTCCCGCTAGGCTGCGATATAGTGTCGGATCTGAAACAGGCGGTCCATCAGACGCGCTAAGTTTAGAGGAGAGATCCACAGGTGTAGTGTAGGGTTTACAAGCCGACATGTTTGCACGAGCAAGAATCTCTTTGGCATACTGTTGCTGTGATAGGAACAGGCCTGCTGAAAACATATCAACTTTAATGCCAAGAAAATGATGAAGTCGTCCTAAATCAGTCATGGCGAATTCTCGAGAAAGTGCACCGATGATATCATGAAGTAATGTATCATTAGAAGCTGTCAACACAATGTCATCGACATAAAGTAGTAAATAAGCAACATTAGTTGAATCCCGCTTAAAAATAAACAAAGATTGATCACAAGTACTGCTGATAAACCCCTAGGATTTGATGAATGTGGCAAAGCGGGTATACCAAGCCCTCGGAGCCTGTTTAAGACCATACAATGACTTTTTAAGGCGACATACAAACTGAGGGCACCTTTTGTCAACAAAACCCGGAGGTTGATGCATGTAAACCGTCTCATGAAGATGCCCGTGTAGAAAAGCAGTTTTAACATCAAGTTGATGGATCAGCCAAGACCTGGTAACTGCCAAAGATAAAATAGTCCTGATAGTGGCCGGTTTAACCACTGGACTGAATGTGTCTTCACAATCAATTCCCACTGTCTGTGAGTTTCCGTTGACCACCAAACGGGCTTTATAGCGTTCCAGAGACCCGTCAGACCGGAATTTATGGCGGAAAAGCCACATGCAGCGTATGACAGGGCGGTCCGTGGGTGGTGGAACTAACTCCCATGTATCATTATCCTGTAGGGCAGAAAATTCAGTTTTCATAGCACTTAACCAATTAGTGTCAGCAAAGGCCTTGGCATAGGTCTTTGGAATAAGGGAGAGGGTGGTGGGAGTAAAGTGAATGGGCGTGGTAAAGGAACGGGCTTTCGAATGGGTAGTCATAGGGTGATGATTTGTTGCAGGTGGGGCCGAGGGGTGTTGGGCTGAAGGCGGGGCTGTGGTAGTGGGAGGTGAGGCTGTGGCAGTGGGAGATGGGGCTGTGGCAGTGGATGTCGTGGGTGGGGGGACGATGGAGTGGGGAGTGGATGATGAAGGAGGTACGATGGCAGGTGGTGGTCTCGGGCGACGGCTGTAGGTAATAGGAAAAGGAATGATGGTGGACTGGTGAGGGGATGCGGGTGGTTGAGTGGGTGGTGGGTGGTGGTGGAATAAAGAAGAAGCCAGGAGGAGGTGAGTCGTCTAAAAAATTGTAGATAGTGGGTGTTTGTGGCAAGGTGTAGGGAAAGGTCGATTCATCGAAGGTTACATGTCGAGAGATATGAACTTTACCGGTGGTTGGGTCGAAGCACCGGTAGCTCCTGAAATCCGTGGGATACCCGAGAAAAATACAACGAATTGCACGAGGGTGAAGCTTGTGTGGTGAAGTGGCGGAGGTGTTGGGGTAGCAAGTACACCCGAATACGCGTAAATGATCGTAGTCGGGGTGCCTAAGGTATAGGGCAAATGTGGGTGTATAAAAGTTTAAGCGTTTAGTGGGTAAGATGTTGTGTAAGTAGGAGGCGGTGTGTAGAGCTTCGACCCAAAAAACAGGGGGTAGGTGTGCGTGAATGAGGAGGGCACGTATGATGTCATTTAGACGACGGATCATACGTTCGGCCCGTCCATTTTGTGAGGATGTTTGAGGGCACGAGAAACGAAATAGCAAGCCATGGTGATTGGCAAAGCTTTTGAAAGCATGATTATCAAATTCGCCTCCAAGATCGCATTGAAAAGTTTTGATTTTTCTTTGAAATTGTGTTTCAATGAGTGTATGAAATTTAGTGAAGGTGGGAAAGGCCTCGGATTTAAATTTAAGTGGGTATACCCATATAAAGTGGGAAAAATTGTCAACAAGCACCATGTAATATTTGTAACATGTTTGGCTTGTGACGGGTGATGTCCAAAGATCACAATGCACAATATCAAACGGGGCAAAAGTAAAAGAATTTTATGCGGAAAAAGGTAAACGTTTACTATTCGAAAGTTGACAAGAGTTGCAAACATGAGACAAATTGACTTTATTACATGAAAAATTAAAATTACGATGTAATAAATCTAAAACTTGATTCCCGGGGTGACCGAGACGCTCGTGCCAAGGGAGGGATGGTGTGGTGATGAAGCAGGCTTGTGGAGGTAATTCAAGCGGAGTGAAAGGATAGAGGTCCCCGGTATTGTTGTGTCTTGAAAGAGTCCGTTTAGTGAAGAGATCCTTCAAAGAAAAACCAAACGGGTCAAATTCGATAGACACATTACTATCACGAGTAAAACGTCGTACAGAAATAAGGTTTCTAATTATGTGTGGGCTATATAGAACATTGGGCAAAATATAGGTTCGGTTGGGTAGGGTGTGGAAGCCAGTGCCCGTGCTACTAATTGGTATACAAGTGCCATTACCGACCATAATTGAACTGCGTACAAGACAAGTGTTGGGAATTACAATTTTACCTGGGTCGCGTGCCGAATGCGAGCCTGCCCCAGTATCCATAATATCATTATTCCATGATGCGTTCGGGTGCATCTGCAAATTATTAAAAGCTGCACTTAAATCAGAGGGGGACAATGCATCATACCCATATTGGTTAGGCCCGAACTGGGGAGACGAGTAATGGCCCGAACCAGCAAAGTGGGCCTGGGACTGCTGAGGAGGGTTGGGCCGCCAGTTATTTTGTGTTGGGTAAGGGCATGGAGGTGTGGTCCACCAGGCCCAATTTGGGTATGGAGAATTGTAGGCCGAAGGGTTGCCAGCAGTCCAAAAAGAGCGGCCGTTACCTGATGAACCGCTCCTGTTACTGTAACGACCGCCACCCCTGGAGCTGTTTCTGCCGCGGCCGCGTCCACGTCCCCGGTTCTGATTGCTGCTGTTCGGTTCAGGTGTGTGGTCAGGGACAGTAGTGGTGAGAGCCGGTTGTGGAGATGATGTATTGGTGGTCGGCGCTACCAAGACTGAAGCGGTAGCTCCTTTTTGTGCCTCAATACGAATAGCATCATCTTTGAGTAGAGAGATGGAAAGGTCCCAATCAGCATCTTTGTTGTTAATAAATGAAGCGGTAGTGTTGTACTCGGGAGGAAGGCCACACACGAGCTGTAAGACCAGCCGAGAGTCAGAGACGGGTTCGTTGACATCGGCGAGTTGGGAGGCAAGACTTTGAAGTTGTTGACAATAATCATCTAAAGAAGCACAGGCACCAAGGGTCATGTTGCAGAATTTTGTTTCGAGTGGAGCAGCCCGTGCCTTCTTATTACTGAGGTATATCTTTTCCAGCTTGGCCCAAGCATCATGTGCCGAGGCATTGTTATCAATGATGCGTTTGAGGATCTCATCCGAGACAGTGCTGAAGATCCACTGCATTACAAGAGCATCAAGTTCCTTCCATAAATCGTATTCCGGATCTGTTTTTGCAAGGCTGGGCTGCCATCAATGTGGTTTGCAACTTTGTAGGCGGTGACATGAAGGTTAAACAGCTTAACCCAGTTAGAATAGGTTACATTCGTGCCATCTAAGGTGCGGATTTTAGCATTAATATTGGTAACCGAGTAGGCGGGGTGAAGGGTGTTTGGTTTGGTGGCGACAGAGGATTCAGGCTTGTTATCCATGGCTGAGAAACAAAGAAAAAAATTGGTGATCAGGGACGAAGGAGGAAGGCTGTCGGCAAGGAAAGGATCGAAACCCTAGGATCGAGAAAAAGAATGGTTAAGGCTGTGATACCATAAAAGTATATGAATCTGAATGAATTGTATTGATTTACAAAACCCCATTATATAGGGATGATACAATTGAAAGATACAGAAACGATATATACAAAATATATACAATTCAATCTATTCCTAAAATATTTGCTAATATTCTTTCTGGAATATTCATCGGCTAAGATTAGGTTCTTGTCGTTTTTTCCTATCGTGTATAAGAAATTCACACCCCTATTAATCTATATAATCTTCTCGAGTTCGAGTAACAAAATGTCTTACGACTCTTTTCCATGGTAAATCATGATCATAACGGTATTTTTCTCCCCTCGTTTGGTTGAATTTGCGATTACAAGTTTAGGATTTGCCTTTTGTTGTTTTGCGATTCTTGCTCATTCTTCCTCTAGCCTCTTTGTGTCACGATCTTCCTATTAGACTATGGGCCCACGGGCTCAGTTAGGTTTCTAGGGTTACTCGTAATCCCTATATATTGTAACCTACTCATTAGACTATTAGACTACGGTCTCCCGCCGCGCCGCCTACAGGACTACGGTCCGCCGCCGCGCCGCTACTTGTCGCCATCGCCCTGCCGCATTGGATGCTTCTTGTCGGATCAGGGATCATTAAAAAAAGGGATTCTCATTAAAGATTACATGATTGTGGAATTTGGCAGAAGTTTTGACCGAATCTTAAAAACACTGTTTTTCTTTATTTTTTTCAGTCATAGCTTTTGGTTTCCTTCAGCTTCGACTGCGGGGGAGTATTAGACCATATTATTATTGTTATTAATGAGTAGGTTGCAATATATAGGGATTACGAGTAACCCTAGAAACCTAACTGAGCCCGTGAGCCCGTAGTCAAATACTTCCTTTTCTTGTGATATTTGTGCATGTGCAAACATGGTCCTTCATAAGATAACATGATGCCTCTCGTTGTAGTGTTGATGTTGAATATATGGGTGTCCCTAATGTTGTTACTTATCTTTTTCTTGAGTTACATTGTCACATATCTTGGATTACTGTTGTTTTTGGTGGTTGTGGTTGTCTTGTATCTTCCAACATTGTACACCACTAAAAAAAATCAAACTAAGTGGAAATATATTTACATTTTGGTAAGGAACGTGTTTAGTAAGGGGCTGTTTGGCTAAGCTTTTCAGAATCACTTATTTGCTTATTTGCTTTTCTGAAAAGCAAATAAGCAATAAGTCATTCTGAAAAGCTCTATTTTAAAGCTTTTCAAAATGACTTATTTGCTTATTTGCTTTTCAGAAAAGCAAATAAGCAAATAAGTGATTCTGAAAAGCTTAGCCAAACAGCCCCTAAGTAGTTTTTTGAGTTTCATGCCACTATAAGCATTCGGGAACTTTCAGGCAAAACTGTTAAAGACGATGTTAAACATATATGTACTGTGCAGTTGTCATTGTAATTAGTATAGGGTAATAATCTAATATTATATTATAACTTTTGTTTAATGAAATTCATTAAGGTTGAATATATGGATTATTGTAATTATAAAGAAATGTAGAAAAAAGAATGATGGAGATGGAAAATATGTGAAAGAGAGATTCACAAACCAGTGTTGGGTCCCTGAAAGCACCTACAAAGTGGCTACATGAAAAGATCACAAGAACACGTTTGTGTGGGTTCTACAAGCTGACTAGAGCTTGCCAACGAAAGTAATACAGAAATCGTCAATTCATAATACATTCTAATATTTGATTTGATGGTATGTAATCTAAGGGGTAGGGGTGGTCATCACTTTTACAAATTCCATCACTCACAACATCCAATCAAGTTGCGACATGTCATCAACCATTGTTCCATCACTCACAACATTTTTTTAGTGGAAATTGTCATCAGTCACCACCACACCCAACAATTTCCCCCCAAACAACAATTTCCCCCCAACCAACAATTTCTCTTACATCAATCAAAAGATAACGCGTCAAGAATATAACGGGATTTAAGGTTGACGCGTGATGGCAAGGGGGTGGCGGTGGTATTTGGCCAAGTTCCATGCGTGGTATTTATTCATCACGCACAAAAGTGTTGCTACCCCGGGTGGCCTAATACTTTCGAGCAGCCGGGATCTCACTCGAAACAGTCTCTTTATTCCTACGGGGTAGAGGTAAGATAAGGTTGTATACAACTTACGCTTCTCATACCCTACTTTAGCTTCGCTATTGATGGAATTTAGTGAGTGTTAATGATAATCTAATACTTTCTTTTAGAGGATTGACTGATTTTTTAAAACTATTTTCTTTTTCATTTACAAGAAAAAACTTTTTGTTTTCCAACGTACAAAAACATAATCCTCTTGTGATCACATTACTAAAAACAACTAAAAGATCACTTAAATAATTAGTAACATAGATCGACCCACTAAAACTAACTTATCCTCTTGTATGTTTTTACGAATCATTTTTTATGACCCCACCCCACATCACAATGTCACGTCATTCATAATTCCAACATGTATTTTTCATCTCAAATTAGTGCATTTAAACTTAAAAGATGTTGCATAGCGTGTTGATATCCCATTTTTCGTTGTTTCGTGGCGTATATACACTTTTAGATTACGTGTGGTATTTTGCAGCATCTTGCTATAATATTACTATCAAGGTCAGCCGTTGAATACCGTGCTATCTTAAAATATCGGCTCATGATTCCTATGTTCCCTGATGATAAGAAATGCCCGATTTGCCGGAAAGTTTGCTTAGACCAATTTGGGGAGCATGCTCTGCACTGTAAAGAACTGCCAGGTTTTAAGTATAGGCACGACTGGGTGCGGGATGTCTTGGGGGACATCCTCAAACGGGCGGGGATCTCGGTGAAGAAAGAAGCCCCCGTAAACTTTTTGACAGATCCGAAGGAAGGAAGATCCACATTGCGCCCCGCGGACGTTTTAGTTTTCGGGTGGGATGCAGGTAAACACGCTTGTGTTGATCTTACCGGGGTTTCCCCCCTTGTAGGCTTTCGGGATACAGGTTTTGTCCCTGGTCAGGCGATTGCAAGGGCGGCAGCGAAGAAAATGGACAAATATGCAAAAGCCTGCGAGGATAATCAACATTCCTTTATCCCTTTTGCCTTTGATACCTTTGGCTCGCTAGCCCCAGGAGCCATCAGATTTCTTGAACGGGTCCAACGGGTTGTTTACAGCAACATTTCGTCTCCTAGAGATCGGGGTTTCGTTTTTACTAGGTTAGGTTTCGCTATTCAAAAGGGGGTAGCGGCGCAGCTTGTTGCCCGCTTACCGGCTATC
The DNA here is from genome assembly GCA_030545235.1 of Helianthus tuberosus. Classification (NCBI taxonomy): domain Eukaryota; kingdom Viridiplantae; phylum Streptophyta; class Magnoliopsida; order Asterales; family Asteraceae; genus Helianthus; species Helianthus tuberosus. The sequence continues at coordinate 187,025,502 of CM060396.1, read as the reverse complement.
TTGGTGTAATTGTCCTTAAAGTTTTTATATGAAATTCAAAATTCCCACTTTTTATCGGCTAACACACACTCTTATACTCCTAAATCTACGTTATATAGACTTGAACCCTCAACCTCGTACCATTTATCCACACATTATTACTGATAGACTACAAACCCTTTGGTCGGTAATTATCCACAACTAAGCTACTCCACATGTAACACATCAAACGTTATAATTATAAGAGGACCTCTTGTAAAATTATATATATATCATTCATATATCATATATCATAGAAAATGTGAAGTATAAAACTATATAATGGTATAAACCTAACCAACTATAAGGAATGAAATTATTGGCAAACCGTGTAGTTGACTATTTCACCAAAGTACCATATACACCCATATTATTGGCACATGTAGTTCTTAGGTTATGAGGTGTGGTTGGAGCCCCATGGGGCTTTATCAAGTCCACCTAAGCTTCGCCTAGGATCCAACGCAGCTATGGAGCCTCCTTTAATTTGCATGGTGTGGATGGAGCCCCGTATTAAAGAAATTAAAAAAAAATTTCATTGGTGCAAAACAAGTGGGTCCCACCTATAGAGCCCCTTCTCTTCGTTACCACCATGGAGCCCCTCTATAGCCCCCCCCCCCCCCCCCCTTTAAATCGCACGGTGTGGTCGTATAGCGCCCCGGGGCGCTATAGATGCTGAGTTGGCGGGGGTGGCGCCCTCGAATGTGCTCTTTTTCTTACATGGGTTGCACATAGAGGAAAAATAATGAAACGACTCGAGTGCTAGCTAGTTGCTTGTGGGGATTTACCTTATCTTACAAAGGGCTTTAAGTCACTTCATTCTTGATTCAACATTGCACCGACTTAAGCATAACATAAATGAATATGTCGACTTACGCAACAAATTTACACACCATTTGATATTGACTATTTAGTGAACAGGAGTCGAGATTTGATGCCCTACATGGATTTAAATTCGCTAGGTCAAATATTAATGCTCAATCAGAATCAATAATTGTTAGGCAGGTATGTTTTTCAACTTTGCAACCAAGTCTTTCTTTTTTATTCTTGGTACTAAGAGGGTTTGACTTCATCGAAATATATACATACATACATACATATATATATATATATATATATATAGGGGAAGGTTCAAATGAAAACAACTAGTTATTGTGAAAACTCGAAAACTAATTAAAAAAGCCAAAAAAACATACCAATTTTTTTTTTTTTGCATAATAATTTTCGTTACTTTTAGTATATAAAAAAAATTCAAAAAAAAATTTTTTTTTTTTTGTAGTGCACATGTGTAATACATATGTGTAATACAAAAAAAAAATTGAAAAAAAGTTTTTTTTTATATACAAAAACCTGCGATTTTTTATAAAAGACTGGAAAAAAAAATGGTGTGTTTTTTAGGCTTTTTTAGTTAATTTTCGAGTTTTCACAATAAAAGTGGTTTTCATTTGAACCATCCCCATATAGGGGAAGGTATATATAACGTACAATTTGTGTTAACCTATGCTGCTTATGAGATTGAATTACAACATGCGAACTTCATTTTTCACACGCGATTTTTTTTTATAAAATGCTATTTTTTCAGTTTCAACATGCAATTTTTTTTTTGTTTTTTCAACATGCGACTTTTTAGTTATAAAGTTTATAACGTGTGAACTTCAAATCTCATACACTCGTACGATAAGACATATTGTACATTACACTACATATATATATAGAGAGAGAGAGAGAGAGGAGATCATGCGAGAACCACCCTTATTGTGAGAACCGCGAGAACCAACGTAAACACAACCTAAAATAGCTAAAAAAACCTAAAAAAACCTAACCCCCACCCCCCAAGCTAAATGCTAAAAACTAAACCCCCCAAAAAACCTAAAAAAATCTAAAAAAAAATTTTTTTTTTTAAATATTTTTTATGCTCAAATCGCTACTTTTAGTGGCAAAAAAAAAAAAATTTTAAAAAAAAAATTTAATGTTTTTTTTGCTTCAAAAAGTAGCGATTTTTATATAAAAAATATTAAAAAAAAGAATTTGTGTGATTTTTAGCTATTTTTAGGCATTTTTAGTTGTGTTCACATTGTTTCTCGCAATAAGAGGTGGTTCTCGCATGATCTTCTCCCTATATATATATAAAATATATTTTATATATATATAGGGAGAAGATAATGCGAGAACCACCTCTTATTGCGAGAACCGCGAGAACCAATGTGAACACAACTAAAAATGCCTAAAAATAGCTAAAAATCACACAAATTTTTTTTTTAATATTTTTTATAAAAAAAATCGTTACTTTTTGAAGCAAAAAAAAAAATTTAAATTTTTTTTTTTGCTTCTAAAAGTAGCGATTTTAACATAAAAAAATATTAAAAAAAGAAAATTTAGATTTTTTTTTATTTTCTTAGATTTTTTTAGGTTTTTTGGAGTTTAGTTTTTAGCATTTTAGCTTGGGGGGAGGGGGGGCGGTGGGGGTTAGGTTTTTTTAGCTATTTTAGGTTGTGTTCACATTGGTTCTCGTGGTTCTCACAATAATGGTGGTTCTCGCATGAGCTCCTCCCTATATATATATAGGGAGAAGATCATGCGAGAACCACCTCTTATTGCGAGAACCGCGAGAACCATTGTGAACACAACAAAAAATGCCTAAAAATAGCTAAAAATCACACAAAAATTAATTTTTTTTTTAATATTTTTTATAAAAAAATCGCAACTTTTCGAAGAAAAAAAAAATTTTTAATTTTTTTTTTTTTTTAAAACAAAATTTTTTTTTTTTGCTTCTAAAAGTAGCGATTTTAACATAAAAAATATTAAAAAAAAATGTTTTAGATTTTTTTTTTATTTTTTTAGGTTTTTTTGGGGTTTAATTTTTAGCCTTTTAGCTTGGGGGGGGGGGGGGGGGGTGGGGGGTTGGATTTTTTTTAGGTTTTTTGGGGGTGTTAGTTTTTAGCATTTAGCTTGGGGGGGGGTTAGGTTTTTTTTTGGGGTGGGGGTTACGTTTTTTGGGGGTTTTTTTAGCTATTTTAGGTTGTGTTCACATTGGTTCTCGCGGTTCTCACAATAATGGTGGTTCTCGCATGAGCTCCTCCCTATATATATATAGGGAGAAGATCATGCGAGAACCACCTCTTATTGCGAGAACCGCAAGAACCAATGTGAACACAACAAAAAATGCCTAAAAATAGCTAAAAATCACACAAAATTTTTTTTTTTTAATATTTTTTATAAAAAAATCGCTACTTTTCGAAGCAAAAAAAAAAATTTAAATTTTTTTTTTTTTTAAAAACAAAAAAAAAAAAAATTTTGGCTTCTAAAAGTAGCGATTTTAACATAAAAAATATTTTAAAAAAAATGTTTTTGATTTTTTTTAGATTTTTTTAGGTTTTTTGGGGGTTTAGTTTTTAGCATTTTAGCTTGGGGGGGGGGGGGGGGGGTTAGGTTTTTTGGGGGTTTTAGTTTTTAGCATTTAGCTTGGGGGGGGGGGGTTAGGTTTTTTTAGCTATTTTAGGTTGTGTTCACATTGGTTCTCGCGGTTCTCACAATAATGGTGGTTCTCGCATGAGCTCCTCCCTATATATATATATATATATATATATAGGGTAAGGATCATTTCATAACCATAAATATTTACAGAACTCGCAGAACTCTTAATAAACACTCTTTTTATTTATATATTTTTATGTTTAGGATAATTTTATTATTTATTATGTGTATTTTTATAATTACATACATGTTAAGAAGAACTTTATCATTTTTATATGTAATTTTATAATTACATATATGTAAACTAGTTTATTTACATATATGTAATTAGTTATAACACATATATATAATTTGGCTATTACACACATATAAACTACTTTTAACATGTATGTAATCAAAGAAATACATATAATAGATGATAAAAAGATCCTAAATACAAAAATCTATATATAAAAGGGTTATTGGATTTTATCACCATAAACTATTGGCTATTTGCCACTGTCACCCTCAACTATCACTTTGACGCCCGCCACCCCCAACTTAACACTTAGTGTATTCTGTTACCACGTCGTTAACTGATTACTAACTTTTGATCCAGTTACTATACATTTAGGGCGTCCTAAGATCACTAAAACCTTCGTAAGATCCCAATGACACCCCCAAAAGTATACTAACAGGATCAAAAGTTAATGATCAGTTAACGAGGTGGTGATAGAACACACAAAGTGTTAAGTTGGGGGTGACGGACGTCCAAGTGATAGTTGGGGGTGGCAGCGGCCAATAATCAATAGTTGGGGGTGATAAAATCCAATAACCCTATATAAAATGTTTGTTTATTAGGAGTTCAGAAAGTTCTGTAGTTATTTAGAGTTCTGAAATGAACCCTACCATATATATATATATATATATATATATATATATAAGGATCCATTAGGAACCACCATTTACTGCGACAACCGCGAGAATCAGTGTGAACACAAACAGTAATACATAAAAAAATCTAAAAAACATCCAATTTTTTTTACTATTTTTTTTTTTGGAAAAATCGCTATATTTCGTTAATAAAAAAATTTAAAAAAAAAAATCGAGTAACCGTTATGTGCATATATATTTATCTTTTCTTTGACAAATTCCGTAATTCATTACAAATATTAGTCAATTGCACTTTCATTTACATTACCACGTGTAATACACTACTTTTTACGTTAACAATATTAGAAATGCACATGTGCATCTATATGTATCAACATGAAATAAGGTGTTTTCATACACTACTTTGAATACACTTTCTCTTTCATCTATCATTCCATCCATAATACACAAACATGCACATGCACATGTGCATATGTATCATTTCTTTGACAAATTCCGTAACTCACTACAAATATTAGACAATTGCATTTTCATTTACACTACCATATGTAATACACTACTTTTTACATTACCAATATTAGAAATGCACATTTGCATCTATATGTATCAACATGAAATAAGGTGTTTTGGTACACTACTTTGAATACATTTTCTCTTTCATCTATCATACCATCCATAATACACTACCATTACTTCATGCCATCCATAATACAATACAATACCATTACCTCCTACCATCCATAATACAATACCATTACCAATATTTTCACTTTATTACATGTATATCAACATCATTTATACCATCCAATCATCATACTACATCATAAAGTAACAACTATAGCCAAACCATCAACCACTAGATATAACTAACCAAAAAACATGTATATGGGCCTACTTCTCGATTCAAAATCACAAACTTTTTGTAACAAAACATGTTATATCATGATTATACCTAACGATGCACATGTGCATTTTGAATATTGGTAATGTAAAAAGTAGTGTATTACGAATGGTATTGTAAATTAAAGTGCAATTGTCTATTACTGATAACGTATTACGGAATTTGTCGAAATAATGATACATATGCACATGTGCATGGATAACTCTTACTCGAAAAAAAAATTTGTTAACTAAATATAGCGATTTTTTTTAAAAAAATATTAAAAAAAATTTCAGTGCTTTTTTGATTTTTTTTAGATTTTATTTTATGTTCACATTGGTTCTCGCGGTTCTCGCAATAAGGGTGGTTCTCATATGAACCTTACCCTATATATATATAGGATAAAGATCGGTTAGAAACCAACCATTATTGCGAGAACAAATGTGAACACAACAAAAAAATACCTAAAAACACACAAATTTTTTTAATATTTAAAAAAAATCGCTATATTTCCTTCCTAAAAAATTCGAGTAACAATTATCAATGCACATGTGCATATTTATCATTTCTTTAACAAATTCCATAATACATTACTAGTATTAGACGATTGGACTTTCATTTACACTACCATCCGTAATACACTACTTTTTACATTATCAATGTTATAAATGCACATGTGCATCTATATGTATGAACATGATATATGAATACACTTTCCTTTTCATCTATCATATCATCCATAATACACCACCATTACCAATACGTATAATATTTTCACTTTATGCACATGTACATCAACACCCTTCATACCATACCAAACAACATATTACATAATAAAGTGACAAATATAACCAAACCATCAACCACTAGATATAACTAACCAAAAAACATGTATATGGGCCTACTTAATCATTCATAATCACAATTTTTTTTGTACCAAAACACGTTATATCATGTTTATACATATAGATACACATGTAGATTTTATATATTGTAAATGTAAAAATTAGTGTATTACATATGGTAGTGTAAATGAAAGTGCAACTGTCTAATACTGGTAATGTATTACGGAATTTGTCAAAGAAGTGATACATATGCACATGTGCATCGATAATTGTTACTCGAATTTTTTTTTGGAACGAAATATAGCAAATTTTTTTAAAAAATATTAAAGAAAATTTGTGTGTTTTTTAGGTATTTTTTTGTGTTCATATTGGTTCTCGTGGTTCTCGCAATAAGAGTGATTCTCAAATGAACCCTACCCCCTATATATATATATATATATATACAGGGTAAGGTTCATGCGAGAACCACCTTTATTGCGAGAACCGCGAGAACCAATGTGAACACAACCTAAAATAGCTAAAAAAAACCTAAAAATACCCAACCCCCCCCCCCCCAAGCTAAATGCTAAAAACTAAAACCCCCAAAAAACCTAAAAAAAACCTAACCCCCCCCCCCCCCACCCCAAACCTAAACCCCCCTCCCCCACCCCCCAAAAACCTAAACACCCCCCCAAGCTAAAATGCTAAAAACTAAACCCTCAAAAAATCTAAAAAAATCTATTTTTTTTTATATTTTTTATGTTAAAATCACTACTTTTGGTAGCAAAAAAAAATTTTACATTTTTTTTAGCTACTAAAAGTAGCGATTTTTTTTATAAAAAATATTAAAAAAAATTTGTGTGTTTTTAGCTATTTTTAGGCATTTTTGTTTGTGTTCACATTGGTTCTCGCGGTTCTCGCAATAAAGGATGGTTCCTAACGGATCTTTGTCCTATATATATATATATATAGGGTGGGGTTCGGCTACAAAGTCCATTTTTCCTACAAAGTGTATAATGTCATAAAACACCACAATTTCAGCCATAAAACACACTTAAAACCCATAAATAACATAGTGAAGATCACTAAAACACAATATCCAAACCCTAACATTCCATAAAAACTTCAAACACACTATCGTAGAACTATGAATATAAAACACAGCATGATAATCAACATAAAACACACTAATGTTACTCATTCGATAATTAAAGCCTTATCATCCAAAACACAACACAAAACCCACAAATAAGGCGTTTTACTAATCTTCACTTTGTTATTTGTGGGTTTTGAGTGTGTTTTATGGTTGACATTATGGTCTTTTATGACTTTTTACACTTTGTAGGAAAAATGGACTTTGTAGCCAACTCCCACCCTATATATATAAGGTAAGGTTATTGTAAAAAAGGTTAAAAGTGTGAGAAAGGTGAGAAATATTGTGGAGATGACACGTGTCCTCCATCTAAATTAATTCAAAAGGGTAAACAAGTAATTTTATAATTAATTCAATTAATTCAAAACTTACCATAACCGCCACCTTAATTATAGGAACATGGTTTTTTTAAATAACACCATTCAGTAAGTATATAACATCATTCAGTAAGTATATGACACCATTCAGTAAAGAATATAACACCATTCAGTAAAGAATATAACACCATTCAGTAAAAGAATTTAACACCATTCAGTAAAGAAATATAACACCATTCAGTAAAGAATATAACACCATTCAGTAAAGAATATAACACCATTCAGTAAAGAATATATAACACCATTCAGTAAAGAAATATAACACCATTCATTAAAGAATATAACACCATTCAGTAAAGAATATAACACCATTCAGAAAAGAAAATAACACCATTCAGTACAATGTATCAATTGAAAAAAACTTTTACATCCAAAATTCTGTATCTCATAAACTCCACCGATTCAGTACAATGTATCAATTGAAAAAAACTTTTACATCCAAAATTCAGTACAATGTATCAAAGCGGAAGACGTACGTTTACCTTTCGTCCCGTGCTTGGTTGCTCCAACCGCCACCGTTTGCACCGCCGTACGATCATTGGAACACCTACGTTTCTTCCACCGATCATCACCGATTGTACCGCTGTAGATCAAAATTGTAGAGAGAGAGAGCATCTGTTCGAGCGATTGGAGAGAGAGATCGAAATTGTAGGGATTTTGATTTGCAGTTTCCTATTTTGAATGGATATAAAGACTTTATTACCCCTATAATTTTCAATTCAGTCCAAAAAAATAAAACAAATTTTACAATTTGGTCCCTATTAATCTAAACCATTAGATCAAAGATCTAATTTAACACCTTGTAAAATCACGTCCAATGATGTATTGACACGTGTAATAAACCCTAATGAAGTCAAATATTGAATTTAAGGGACTAATTTTTCGAAAAATCGAAAACCTTGATTATGAAAGGACTGGAAGTGTTTGTATACCTAAAATAAGTTTCTGAATAACCTCGTACGGTATTTATATTCACAAATGAGCCACTTGTTGATCGACTGTAGCCGTTCACGTATTTAATTGAAAGTTTGCGCAATGAAGGGTTAAAAGCGTCAACATGTTAATTCTTACCTCTGAGTGACCTTATAATAAACCGGGAGCTTCATGATATTTGATTATACTCTCGGGAATGCCAAACATTGGCCGTCTAAAGTTTTTATGCCTATAAGTAAAGATACGCGCAACTTTGCAAGTTAGAAGGACTAAAAGTGTCAATATGTTTAATTACACCTCTGAATGACCTTTTAGCGAACCCGAAGCATCGTGATGTTTAATAATACTCTCAAGAAGGCCTAATATGGATTAGATGAGGCTTCGACGCTATTAAGCGATGAAATGCGCAAGTTTGCGCATTAGAGGGACCAAAAGCGTCAACTTTTGAATCTACGCCTTTTGGTGACCATTTAAGCGATCAAAAGCATAGCAATAATTAAACTCATGCTTGGGAATTCCCATTTTGGGCCATGGAAGGCTTGGATATCAGTAAATGACATTTCGCGCTACTTTGTGCGATTAAAGGACTATTTGCGTCAAACTGCAAAAGTATGCCGATTCATATGGTAACGGACCTTCCGGAATATGACCATGATTTAAACATGCCCTAACTATCCTTTAAATATCTTAGATATAGACTTAGAGGTGTTTGGTGCGCAAAAATAAACTTTTGTGTAATGCAGGGACTAAAAGTGTCAAAAAGTGCACAAGTTTGCATTTTCACGCATATCTTGCATTCTGAATATATCCGGACACCCAAAAATTTATGTAATCATTAAAATATTTTATTTTAGTGTTCGGCATGATAAATTTCATTCGTCGCGTAATTTGGATCGTTTTTCGCGTTTGGTCGTGTTTCGTTGTAATTAGACGAACAACGTGACCGTACGGCCAAACGAACCGACATCCGACATGTTTTTTGAGCATGTTTCATGTCCCCTATTTCTAGGAGTTACGTTTGGTTTCAGGTGCTGCTGAGTCTCTCATATAACCATAAGCTTAGCAAACTTTTAGAAACTTTCCCGTAAGGACCCTAGATATTAAGTGTAAGGTAAAACTTACAGGCAAAATCATAAGAACCATTCCTTCTGTTCCTGTCAGAAACCTCCAATCATAGAATTCTAGAAGTATCCTCTCTCTAGAAGAAGTGCGACAGCATATGTAGTTGATATCTCTTTGATCTCTATCGATTGCGAATACCAGATGGTATGATAAAAGCGCCATATAAGGATCGGTGTATCTTAATATGTTCCATAGATTGCTTCCATGCCTGATCAGTATGGAGGTTTAATGCATGGGACCACAAAGATATTCCGATGGTCATATGGTACTAAAGTCAGCTAATGGTATTCAAATAAGATATCCAGAATGGAAGTTTCCAAGTAAATGTCTCCGATTAAGGAATTCATGGACTTGTAACGTAAATGTGACACTTATTTGACACAAGCAATGATGGATGAACTGAAGCCTGAGATTTGGAAAATCTCTGTAACCTCCTTGTATCTTGATTATCTTCCCCTAAGATTACCCTGTTTACCTCCTGAGAGGCAAGTAGAGTTAAGATTTATATCCCATTTAGGGCTGTATTATTTTGAAATCTCTAAGACGGCTAGTACCATCATTGGAAGAATTGAAACCCTGATTAAGTAAGTTTTAAAATAGAGGATTCATATAGCCTAACTCAATATTCTGAGAATTCGGTATAGTTAATTAAGAAAGACAGTTCATCTTGCTTATGCATTAATTACCGCAACCCTAATTAGGAAACAATTAAGAATTGCCATCAGCTGCCCAGGATCGTCGATTTGTTCGACTAGCGGCGAGGATTAGCTATTCCTTAAGATTAGTTTTAAGCAATGGTTGGAATAACCATCTCACCTTAAAATAAGCTTTTCTATAATAGTTGTTATGTAAGTATCAAAGGCTGCTCCTTTGGGGACCTTGTATAGATGGAATGTTAAACATCTATTGTTAGACAGAAGATTAGTAAGTCCAATTATCAGGATCTGAAAGTTGCCTTGGAAACAACGAATAAAATCATGCAAATCCATAATCATCTGTAAGTTGCCAGTATTCGGCAGAAAATCAAGGATTAATGAAAGTAGCAACTCTCCTAAGTTCTTGTTAAGGAATAAGGTTCAACAAAAGATATCACCCTGGAAGGGCGTGCCAATTTGTTAATTATCAGGCTAGTTAAACTCTGAATATATAGAATCATTCGAGGGAATCGAATGTATCAAGATCAAATAGCTTATAAGCTAAAACCTATTTAAGGAACTTGGCGGAGCTCGCAATGCATTACACACTAATGATTTAAGGATGTGTTTCACCAATAAGTCGAGGAGCATTATCACATAAATGATATGCAGATTTATGATATGATGAGAAACCTGTATCGATTTAGGATCGACAGGTTAAGAAGCTCCAAAAAGGATACATGTACCTATTATAGAGGTCAACTTGGGAGCTTGGAGAGGCTACAGATATGCAATAGAAGTTAAGTCCATTATGCGACGAAAAGTACTTCCAGCATTTTAGCAAATCTCGAGGTCGAGATTTCTTTTAAGGGGGTGAGGATGTAACACCTCATAAAATCACGTCCAATGATGTATTGACACGTGTAATAAACCCTAATGAAGTCAAATATTGAATTTAAGGGACTAATTTTTCAAAAAATCGAAAACCTTGATTATGAAAGGACTGGAAGTGTTTGTATACCTAAAATAAGTTTTTGAATAACCTCGTACGGTATTTATATTCACAAATGAGCCACTTGTTGATCGAGTGTAGCCGTTCGCGTAATTAATTGAAAGTTTGCGCAATGAAGGGTTAAAAGCGTCAACATGTTAATTCTTACCTCTGAGTGACCTTTAAACAAACCGGGAGCTTCATGATATTTGATTATACTCTCGGGAATGCCAAACATTGGCCGTCTAAAGTTTTTATGCCTATAAGTAAAGATACGCGCAACTTTGCAAGTTAGAAGGACTAAAAGTGTCAATATGTTTAATTACACCTCTGAATGACCTTTTAGCGAACGCGATGCATTGTGATGTTTAATAATACTCTCAATAATGCCTAATATGGATTAGATGAGGCTTCGATGCTATTAAGCGATGAAATGCGCAAGTTTGCGCATTAGAGGGACCAAAAGCGTCAACTTTTGAATCTACGCCTTTTGGTGACCATTTAAGCGACCGAAAGCATAGAAATAATTAAACTCATGCTTGGGAATGCCCATTATGGGCCATGGAAGGCTTGGATATCAGTAAACGACATTTCGCGCTACTTTGTGCGATTAAAGGACTATTTGCGTCAAACTGCATAAGTATGCCGATTCGTATGGTAACGGACCTTCCGGAATATGACCATGAGTTAAACATGCCCTAATTATCCTTTAAATAGCTTAGATATAGACTTAGAGGTGTTTGGTGCGCAAAAATAAACTTTTACGTCATGCAGGGACTAAAAGTGTCAAAAAGTGCACAATTTTGCATTTTCGCGCATATCTTGCATTCTGAATATATCCGGACACCCAAAAATTTATGTAAGCATTAAAATATTTTATTTTAGTGTTCGGAATGATAAAATTTCATTCGTCGCGTAATTTGGATCGTTTTTCGCTTCCGGTCGTGTTTCGTCGTAATTAGACGAACAACGTGACCGTACGGGCAAACGAACCGACATCCGACATGTTTTTGAGCATGTTTCATGTCCCCTATGTGTGGGAATCATGGTGGAGCCTTGAAATGAGGTTAACGGGGCCTTATACGCGTCAGAAAAGCCATTAAACATAGCTAAGGGACTAAAACTGCACATTCTGGAAATTATTTGCTGGGCTGGACTGTTAGGCGGGCCGAGTAAGGCCACACAGTCCCCTACGCGGGCCGCGAGACCTGCACAGTTGCAGAGAACAGCTGCAGACAGCCTGTTGTTGCTGGTTTTTGTTCATTCTGGTTTCCTATACTCGCATACATGACTCTAGGGGCTGCCCAGTGAATTAAAACATGGTTTTATAACTGTCATGATCTGGTTATAACATCCCAACACTTGTCACGATCCTACGAAGACCCAAAAACTATAAATAGGAGGTAGGTTTCTTTGTTTAAGCACACCACTTCCCAAAATCTGCTCATTACTCTTAACTAGGAGGAGCCTGAACCTTTGGGAACCTTCATTCAGATCATTGGATCCTTTGTAAGAGTCCTTAACCATTCTTAATTCAGTTTTGCTTAGTTTAATAGCCTAAAGTCAAATCGTCGTAATTAAGGTTTGACTTCGTGATTAATCAAAATTTGTCCAGTCAAATCTCAAATTGAAAGTACCTATGAGTTGGTAATTATGTGGGTAATAAACCCTCAAAAGGGCACCCTCTGATTCCCACTCTAACTATGTCAATTGTCGGGTCAAACTTGATTAGAAAAAGTCAACAGAAAGCAATTTTTCAAATAAATACATAATTAACAATGTAGAAGCCATGCAACCTATTTTATCACTAATATAACTTGGTAATTAATGTAAGAACATGTCTAAACATGTTCAACCCGACAATTTTCAGTTTAGGCTCGGTTCGGAACCGAAAGTCGCATAATTAGACTTTTGCTTTCACTTTCAGTTCTGACCCAATGTAGCATGATTTAGAAATGTCTTAGAGCCTTATGAGGACCAGGTTACATGTTAGTATAACCCTCTGGGATTATACAACTTGTTTCATTAGTTATCCAATTCATATGCATGTTTCCGTTATATGCCTAAATGTTGACTATTATGCCCTTTTGACCTTAAAACAAGAATTTTGAAAATGTGAGAGGACAATAATCCTTATTACTAATTTATAAACATGTCCCTAAATTTTCACATCAGTTGGAAGTCTAGATTAAGAGTTATGCTCAATAGCGTAATTAGAAAGCTTTTATTAATTAAACGACGTAATTAGCATATAGCCTATCTAAACCCAATTTTTGATACCAAAATTTTTACCCACTAATGTAATATAATATTTTGGGATTTTTGAAGATTTTTATTTAATTTTAGGCTGAGCATAACATAGGGTTATAGCTTTGATTCGATAATTGTCGGTTTTGCCCTTTTGGCCTATAAAATGAGTTTTACAAATCTTTTTGATACCAAACCTTTTTATACTAATCTAATATGATAAATAAAATATTTTAAGCCTTCTGGAATAATAAAAATATCAGCTTTTCTTATAAAACCCGGAAATCGCTTAAAACCGTCTTTTTAAGCATTCTAAGCGCATAATATGTATTAAAACTATTTTAAATATATAAGACTTGATACCTACTGATATTTTAAGTAAATTATTACACTTTAGCAGTAAGCAAAAGTTTTAAACTCAGATTTCTAGATTTGACCTTTAAACCTTTGGTGAAATTACCAAAATGCCCTTTCGGTGCATAGTTTGGTTATAAATGGTAAATTTCACATATATGTAATACCCTACTGATATAACCTATTAAATTAAGTATATTTACTGATTATATCAGACCTGAAACTCAGATTTATATTAAATCTCTTTTATAACCTTTTAAATGACCAAAATACCCCTACCGGGCATAATTTGAGTTTAAATTCGTTTTGGGCATAATGGAAGGTATCCTGCTGATATCACAACATATTTAAGGCATATTAACTTAGGAAACCTGTTCATGATTCATTTGGTTATCCGTTACGCACTTTTCGCGTTCAGATCGGTTTATGTAACTAGTTTGCATAATTTAGCCGTAACGGGTCAAACCTTATCATTTTTGTCTCAAAATCCAGAATGTGTTTAGTTTACCCATATTAAACAAGTATACAAAATTTTCGGGTCTAAACCACATTCTAAATCCAGTCTTCGCTTAATCATGCGTTTGAACCGTATCTTCCTTTAAAACTAACCGGTCTAAGTTTAGGCTTAATTAAAGATCCGTTAGGAATCTAATAGGTTATTAAAAACCTTCGTTCCAGATTTAGGAGCCCAGTAAAAGCTATCTGCATTTGCTGATTGAATACGGTTGAGATAAATTGAATAATTTGCTCAGGTAAATACTTTTAACTTATTTTCCCTTATACGGGCTTGGGGTACGGTATATAAAATACCGTTTGGTCGGGCATTGAATTTTTAATTGTATGAAGGTTAATTTATTGATATGACCCGTTTAAATTGTTTTGTTTGCTTAAAGCCTTTGGGGGGTTAATGACCATGTCCCGGATATCCTTGGCATCATTTTAAGAAATGGCCACGACCTAAGCACTGGGTGTAGGCGTACACCCGACAATGCATATATAAATAATAAGGTATAACCGCCGGTTTCGGGAATAACTCGCCGCGGGACTATATCATGTGGTGTGTCTATTAATCTTTAACCCGGTGTCAATCCGGGCTACTGAACGTATAAGAAACATGTAATTCTTTTACAAGTTTATATATAAATAATTATCCAAAGTTATAAAAAGTTTTATGCCATGTGCATTCAAATCAATTTTATTAAACGTTTTCAAAATGAGTCAGTTAAATTGTATTTACCAGTGCAAACTGACGTATTTTCCCAAAAAGGCTAAGTGCAGGTACTAATCGGAATAGGTTGGTCTCTCCTGTAAAACCCGTGTGGATCTTTCAATGATATCAAACAACAACTTGTGTAAGTGCGGAAATCAAACACAAGTGGATTCAAGAAATATAAAGTAATTGAAACCAATAATAAACAAACAAACCAGTTTATCTTGCATTCAAAGCTTGAACAATTACTAATACAAGACAACTTCAAAGGTTTCGAGTGCCCTCCTATGCGCAACCACTGATCAAACTCAACCTAAAGGTTGAGGTTTGCTTATATACTAAACATATGGGTAAATACCCTAGGCCCACTCGAAACTATCTAACCAAACCCAAACAATACATATCGACCCAAAACATAAAGTGAACATTTACAAAACCAACCCTTGAACTATGCAATCCTCTATGTATAAACCTTCAGGTTCCAACAATCTCCCCCTAGGTTTATGCATGAAGGATCTTAAGACTTCAACGATTACTGTCACCACCCAAACGATCCTTGAGTCCACCAAATCCTTTTGTGCGAATATGAATGGTTGAAGCAACAGCAGCAGTCCATCCTTTTGCAATTTCTTCATATTTTTCTGTAGCTCTAATTTGATTGCGAGCCAACACCTCCAGATCTTCATAAGCAAGATTCAGCAAATCAACTTGATCCACCAAGCGAAAGTTCACATCATCATCACAAACAATCACTGCTTGCCCTAGACGCTCATCATAAGCCCAAAAATGCAAGGACTTCAAAGCACCTTTTGGAATCTTTTTCACCAAAGGAATCATCTTTTCTTTGTCAGTTGCTGGCCAGTGCACGATCTTCATTCGCTTGTTTGTGTATGGATCTCTAACGCCTTTAGCTGGTTTAACAATAGACTCTGCAGTGTGCATCGAAGGAAAGTTACGAAGAACTTCCCTCTGAAGTCTCTCGAAGAACAGATATCCACGACCTCCAGGTCGATCATCCACATAAGGTGACTTAGACAGGTTTATCAAGTCAACTTTTGTGAAAGTTTGAAACTGAGCCGGATTTTTGTACCACTCAACAGGTCCAACCTTTCTCTTTATCCACCATCTTCGGCGATCATGATCAAATCCCCAGCTAACCACTCCCGATCGATTTCCAACTTTATCATAGAGAGTTTCACCAACATCCATTAAATGGTGAGTTGCTTGAGCATCATTATCATCTGGATTAAGATTCTTGTTCTTCAGGATCACAAACTCCCTTTTCTTTTTGATTCTTTCAGCCTTTTCTTTGTCTGCAACTGGATCAGTAACTCTTTTGAAGTATTGTTCCATAGCAGCACTTCTCTCAGCATCATCCTTATCAAAGGCTTTTCTTCTATTTTCTACGTCAGTCGGATCAGAAAATTCTTGTCCAAACTTCTTCTCCAGCTTTCCACATAAATCATAAACCATATTAAACAACAAACTGACATCTCCTTGAAGCTGTTCGATTTGTTGATTCTTTTGCACAATAGTATCTTCAAGTTGAATAATCTTAGCATATTTATGAATTGAATCTTGCTCAACCACAATTAGTCGTTTCTTCATCTCCCTCATACTGTTGAACTCAACATCATCACTTGAGTCATCATCAAACGGCATCCTCAACGACTCTTCAACTCTCTTACCACTTGAACTTCCAGGCTCGTCATGAGTAGTTCCAGATGGACCTGCAGCTTCAGAGGTAACAAGTGCCATTGACGTAATGAAAGGATCAGAAGCAACATTTGTAGCTGGAGTATCTGTAGAGGTGGTTTCCAAATCACTTCTTTGAGTATCAACATTAAACTCAAAGATATCTTCAGTAGTGGTGGTGGTATCAGTGACACTTTTCTCAAAATCGAAATCATATAAGCCATCATCATCTTCAACAACATTCATGGGTTGATCTTTGTTTTGTTCAACATACATTCCGAGTCGAGGATCCCTCCTTTTCCGCTTCAATGGCAATGAATCAGGATCCTTTGGGTTCTCACTAGGCTCTTCATTTGATGCTGTAAGATTGGAAGGAGGATTTCCCATCTTATCAGTCATAGACTTTAACAACAAAGCCAAACTCTCAGCAGTAATCACAAGTGGAACAGTAGAAACAGCAACATCAGCTTCAGTTTCAGGAGGAAGCTCTTCATCATCTCCTGAATCACACATAATCTCTATGCCCTCATCGTCAGAGTTAATCGTTAAAATCTCTGTCTCAGGCTCATCTTCAGTAGTACCTTGAACATCATGTTCTTCAGCAACCATCGCATTTACCGGTGCATTGACTTGTACAGCATTCACTGGAACAGGTTGCACTATCACTGGATCACCAGCTACATCTTCAGTCTCAGCAAACTGACCGAATTTCTCCAGAGGTATCAACCCTTCAAATTTCTTTTCTGTACCCTTTTTAGGAGTGAGAGCACCAAAACATGAAGGACCCATGGGTTTTAGCTCCAAGGTGTTTCCAGATCTCTCCAACTCTGGATAACGAGCATTAAGAATCATTTGCAAGAACCTTGGATACATAAGAAACTTGTCCTTTCTGACTCCTATCACATTTCTCTTCATAACTTCAAAAATATACTTCGAATAATTAAAAGGCTCATTGGTTATCAAACAGGTAAAAGCAGCAGACTGTGTAATGTTCAATTGATCAGTGCATCCTCGGTTTTCTGTCATGCAGAGAATGAACATGTGCACTAACAAACGCCAATAAGGATGCACAAATTTCTTCACCAAGGATGGACACTTTCCTTCATAACTCAATCGTGGTAAAATTGCTTCCATAGTTCCAGCGGGAAGCTCAATAGGATCAGTTTCTTGATCATTAAATTGTAACACCTCCCGGATCATTTGCTCCGTCACAGAAACAGCCTTCTTTTGAATCTCAGCAATTATCGCTCCTTTACCTTCAGCTTCGAGTGGTTCAATCCTTGCAGTCTTCCAAAAATCTTGAATGAGGCTTTCGTAGACAACCAGATTTTCTCAAAGTGCGTGAACTAATCTGCAGCTGTTGAGACCTTTTATTAATGAAGTGTACATCTTCTTGTGTTTCTCCGGAGGTGGTGCTAAGTATCCTGCCTGATTATGTGTCGGAATGAATTTCAAATCCATATTCTGCATAAACCAAAATTCATTAGAGACATGAAAATTTCAATATACACTTAGATCACAATTTAGAAATTTCAGACTTTAAAATCAACTATCGGAACCGGTCAACAAAACCATGACTCAAATTGCAAAATTTTGACTCGATACCATTGGTTTTGAGTCGAGACCATGAGGTTTCGAGTCGATATCATTTGGTTTCTGGTCGAGACTACGAGATCTCGAATCGAGACCAAGAGGTTGCGACTCGGAACCACCAGTCTCAAGTCCTCATGTGTTTCCTGAGTCGAGACCGCACTAACAACTTTCATCTTCCCAGCTTTTAGATCAAAAACCAAAAACAATCTTTGATTTCTTTGAAGACAAAACTATATTCAAAAACTAGGGTTCAAGTTTATCTTCAAATCTCCATAACCTCATCATCATATCTTCATACCACCTGCAAAACTTCAACAACATCATCAAAATACCTTCAAATCTTGATAAGTCGAGACCGGAAATCACGTCGGAATAGTGAAAGATTGCCGGAATTTGAGAGAGAATGAGAGAGAATCGCAGCTGGTCTCGAGTAAGAAATGAGGTCTCGACTCGAGACCTGTCTTTTATACCTCAGCCCTATGTATGGACTGGGCCTTTGAATTAGGGCCGAGACCAAAAATTGGGCCGAATCCATCTCACATTAAATTAACTTTAAGGATTTCTTTGAAAAAAATTTAATTTAAGATAAAAATCCTTTAGAAAATCAGTTATAATTTTAATAATCCAATCAACTTTCTGAGCACGTTTTACAAACGCAAAAACCTAAAACAAAAAATAAATAAATAATATAACTATTATTTACAAAAATAAAATAGGAAATAACGTAATTGCTCAGGGATCAAATCACGAGGTTTTGGGCTTGACTACACTTATCAACACTGATCTACTACTGAATGATCTAGACGATTGCCAGTATATTTGTCCACCTAAACTCATCTCCCTAGACCTTTTCCATATAACTGCCTGTAACATATTTTATTATGTTTTGATTTCTTAACAATGAACACCCAAACAAATACTAATCAAATCCCGGAGTTATATACAGCACACTCTATCATGCAAGTAGCTTCCCTACCACATATTTCACAAGTCCAATCCAGATCTATGAAATCTTAACTGGGAATAGGTTAAGAAAAGAACAGAATTGATCTTTCACAGAGATGGTATAATATACAGATCAAATGAGTTTTTCTCAGTTTGATATAGGTTTCTTGGGTTTCTTTTGGGCACTTGAGGGCCTCTTTTGGGTGTTTAATTGATCTATAAGACGACAGACGCTCAGCTAGGTCTTTGCTCATGCAAAACAGAAGCTAAACGCTGCCTAGCACCTCCAGGTCTTTGCTCACGCAAAACAGAGGAGATACACGACTTTTTCAGAGAAGATTTCAGAGTCAGACCAAAATTGTGTGTATCGGGACAACATACAGACATTCAAATAGAAATGAGCTAATTCCAAGTGACTTTCTTTCCTGAGGTCATGCACTAATTTAGTTCTGAACAGAAACAACCAATGTTTCCAGTCTTTAAGGATAGAGCCTACCAACACATCATACTAAATTCAAACTGTTTCGATACTGGTCTTACATGAGTCAGCCCTTCACCACAATGTGAAAATTCATTTCATTTCCCATGTCATGCAATGCTTCTTTTTGTATTTTTCATAATTTTTCAAATCAATTTTTTTTTAATTTTTCAATTTTTCAATGTTTTTGTATTTTTCATAATTTTCTCCCCCTAAATTTGAGCATAAATAAAAACTACCTAAGAATAGAAAACTTTATGAACAAATTTACCTACGAAAAACCAAAAACATGCTCAGTCAGTAAAGCGGATCATTTTCAGAAAATCCACAAGCACTTGAAATTTCGAACTGCTGACAGGTTTTGTGAACAAATCGGCAGCATTTGCATCTGTGTCGAGTTGCTCCAGTTTGATAAGACCTCTGTCAAAACAGTCTCGTATAAAATGAACTTTAATATCAATGTGCTTGGTTTTTGAGTGGAAAACATGATTTTTCACAATTTGTATGGCAGCATCATTATCACAGTATATGGTAGTTTTAAGATAAGTCAAACCGTAGTCCTGCAATTGATGCTGCATCCACACCACTTGAGAACAAGATACCGAAGCTGCAACATATTCTGCTTCAGCTGTGGAAATAGCTACCGTTTGCTGCTTCTTGCATTGCCAAGAAATGAGTCGGTCGCCCAAAAATTGACATCCAGCAGAGGTGGATTTCCTGTCCTTGTCAGTGCCTCCAAAATTACTATCAAAAAATGCAAACATGTCAAAATTTGAATCCCTCGGATACCACAGACCAAACCGTGGTCGGCCTTTAAGGTACCGGAAGATTCGTTTAACAGCAGTAAGATGAGAAGTTTTAGGATTAGCCTGATAGCGCGCGCAATTGCAGACAGCAAACATGATGTCTGGACGACTTGCTGTCAGATACATCAACGATCCGATCATAGACCTATAAAGGCGTTGATCAATAGGGGATCCTTCTGCATCTTCAGTCAGCAACGGTCTTTCTGCCATTGGAGTTTCGGCCGGTTTAGCGTCTGTGAACTTAAATTTCTTTAGCACATCATCCACATATTTCCCTTGATGAATTAGAATGCCCCAGGAATCTTGTTTAACTTGTAAACCCAAAAACAATGTCATTTCTCCGTGCGCACTCATTTCGAATTTCTTTTTCATAACTTCCTCAAATTCCTTGCAAAGAGCCTCACTTGTTGATCCGAAAATAATATCATCAACATAGATTTGAACCAATATCAGATCCTTGCCCACTCTTTTGATAAACAGAGTCTGGTCTATCGTGCCTCGTGTGTATCCATGAGCCAGAAAATGTTCTGTCAGAGTTGCATACCAAGCCCTAGGTGCTTGATGCAACCCATATAATGCCTTGTCAAGTTTGTAGGCATATTCTGGATGATCTGGATGAATAAAACCCGGTGGTTGCTCAACAAAAATTTCTTCCTTCACCTCTCCGTACAAAAATGCAGTCTTGACATCCATCTGGTAAACAGTGAACCCCATGTAGGATGCGTATGCTAAAAAGATACGGATTGCTTCAAGTCGAGCAACAGGGGTGTAGACTTCATCATAATCCAGTCCCTCTATCTGTCTGAATCCTTGGACCACTAATCGTGCTTTATTTCGAACAATAACTCCTTCAGAATCTTGCTTGTTTCTGAAAACCCAGCGAGTTCCAAGCTTGCGTTTCCCTTTTGGCAACTCCACAAGTTTACATACTCCTAGCTTCTCGAACTGGTTTAGCTCTTCATGCATAGCATCAACCCAGCCTGGTTCCTGCAACTCTACATCAATGGTTTTAGGTTCAATTTGAGAAATGTAGCTAGAATATAAGCACAAATTAATAGTTCCTGATTGGCTTCTGGTCTGGACTTCTGCACTAACAGGACCGATCACATTCTCAATAGGATGCTTTCTTTGAACACTTGTTGGAATGGCAAGTTCAGGTATTATCTCGTCTTGAGTTGTGTGTATGTTGCTTGACTCCCCCTCATTAGGTGCTATCGGACTGTGAATCACGGGAGTGGTAACAGTATACTCTTCGGGAATAGGTTCAACAAACAGTTCTGATCCAGATGCATTCGAAGAAATTCCGCTAGACTGTGCACCTTCAGGGGATTGATGAGACATTTGTTGAGGCAAAGGATACTGTGTAAAAACCATCCCTGGCGGGTCAATGGTATGATGTCTGAAGCCCCCTTCTACCTGTTCTTCTTCTTCAGTATCACCAAAAGACAGAGGTTGTTCTGGCGTAGACACACCTGCATATGTAGAGTCATTCGACAAAATGTTAAATGATTTAAACAATTCAGCATAATCATATAACCAATCTTGTCTAACTCTAGCATCCGTAGCATTTTCTTCGAGCCATTCAATGTTGCACGACTCGACGACCTTTTTAGTTACTTTGTTGTATACTCTATAGGCAGAGCCTTTTGCATATCCAGCAAAGAAACACTCATCCCCTTTAACTTCAAACTTTCCATAAGTAGTAACACACATGGACAACCAAAGATACGAAAGTGTGAAACTGAAGGTTTACGTCCTTCCAGAATCTCATAAGGAGTTTTCATATGACATTTGTTTACTAAAGCATGATTCTGGACGTAACAAGCCATGCTAACTGCCTCAGCCCAAAAGAAACTAGGAAGCTTCGAGTCAGCCAGCATAGTCCGTGCAGCCTCTATAAGAGTACGATTTCTTCTCTCAGCTACTCCATTCTGTTGAGGAGTCCGTGGTGCACTATACTGACGATCAATTCCCTTTTTAGAGCAGAATGTATCCAGAGTTACGTTCTTGAATTCTGTCCCATTGTCAGATCGAATAATCTTCACTTTTGTACTAGCTTGATTTTCTGCCAGAGTAACGAATTGTTTCACTAAGACTGCAGTTTCGTTCTTGTGACTAAGAAAATACACCCAGGTGTAACGTGAGTAATCATCAACTATTACGAGACAATAAGCTTTCTTGCCAATACTCAACACATTCACTGGACCAAAAATATCCATGTGAAGTAATTCGAGCACAACTTTCGTTGAGGGTGCAGATTTAGACTTATAAGGTTTTCGATGTGCTTTTCCTTTTGCATAAGCAACACATTTTTCCACCAACATGAAATCTTTGATTGGAAGATCACGGACAAGTTGACCTTTAGCAAGTCGATTCAGATTCTTCATGTTCACATGCCCAAGGTGACAATGCCACAGTAGACCATCATGTTCTGAAATCTTCGAGAATAGGCAAGTAACTTCTTCACACGGTTTCTTGTTCATATCAATAACATAAGCATTTCCTCGTCTCTCTGCTGACATTAAGAACCAATCTTCATGAATGACAATCCCTGGTTTCAGCACATAACATCCTTTCTTTGCAAAGTGAACTGAATTTCCTCGATCATAAATCTGTGAAATGCTCAACAGATTGTGTTTCAGTTCAGGAACATAGTTAACATTCTCGAAGCTTAAAACGCCGTTTCTTACTGTTCCTTTTAAAATGATCCTTCCTGATTCACCTCCCGCAAATGAGACATATCCACCATTAAATTCTTTTACATTTATCAGTTGGGATAAGTCTCCCGTCATGTGCCTGGAACAGCCACTATCCATGTACCAAAGTCGCACGGTAGTCCTCCACAGCTGTTCCTGCATGATTAGCGGGATTAGTTAGACCTAGGAACCCAGCCCATGGTGGATCTGGGTTTTCCTTGTGCATCAATATATGTCACTCTTTGCCAAATTAAATTATCTTTGTTCAAAAATCTTGAAGGATTTTTCATGAGAGATCCTTGACGAGATGTATTAGATTGTGCAGCACCAGTTTTGGGTTTCCAAAATGTGTTTGACCATTTAGAATTGTAGTTACCAAAACCATTATATTGATTTCTTTGAAAATTGTTCTTTTGATTTTGATTTCTACATTTGGCTGCATTCCAATCTTGATCAGAAGGTTTAGTCTTGCAATAGTTATTCTTCATTGTCTTAGACCTTTCAGTCGTCACTGACTCTGTACAACGATATCGATTAGACATGACCTTCTGATTCTGGACAATCTTCTTCTTAGACTGAGCACTTGGGAGTTTAATACAGTTTCTGGCAATGTGTCCAGCAGTACCACAATTGAAACATGTTTGTCATTTCAATGTGTGAAAATTTTGATACTTTGTTGAAGAAGCTTTGCTTGTTTTTGAATGATGAGGCGTTTTGGTTTTTCTAGTATGTTTTTCCTGTGTCTGTTTTGAGCATTTTGGTGTCTGCTGATTAGAATTGACACAATCATGTGATGTTGATGAACAATTTGATACCTCTCTTTTACTGTGATCATCATTTGTTTGAAAAGCTGATGTTCCAATTTCAGTTTTATGTTCAAAAACATTTTCTGGTGACTGTTTACTTATTTCAAAACCCTTTTCTTCTTTACTAAACTTAGTTTCAGTTTCAATTTTAGAATACGTTGAAGTCTCATCAACATGTGTTTCATCAACACATGTATCATGTGAATCTGATTTAGGTTTGTTTTCAACTACAGTTTCCAATGGGGTCCCACTAGATTCAACATTAGGGACACCCACTGAGACAGATTCAGAAGAAGAATCAGGATACTCTTGATTTTCTTGAGAAAAAGTTTCAGTGGTTTCACTGAATGTGTCCTGAGGGACCTCACCTGTAACACTGTCAACAACTGAAATATTAGAAACATCACAATCACGTGCATTAACTGAAAAACAATCATCACCACACTTATTGTTCAAGGATTCAACACAAACATCATCAGTTTTGCCCCAAACATCAGGCTCACTTGACGAAACATAAGCACAAAATGACTCAAACAAAGATCTACTAAAAGCAATATCAGATTCAGTTTGTTCAAAATAATTTCAGAAATATTAGAATGAACAACTGGTTCACTCCCAAGAACATCTCCACACTTTACTTCAGATACTTTATCTGCACATGAAGACGAAGCGTTAGGATCAATTGAGCCTTTAGAAACAAAATTTATTGGAGTAGATTTTTGTTTCTCAACTGGTTTGCCATTAAATGATGACTTATTGTTTTTGGGACCATATGTCATTTTACTTTCATTCATCATCTCCTCCTCAGTCATAGGTAAATAAGTATAATTGTCATTATAAGGAGGAGGAGCCTAATTGAAACCCAATCCACACCCTTTCTTTTTCTTGTATGCGAGTTGCTGATCACATAAATTTTTAACTAATTGACTGGAAGAATCAAATTTCTTAATATTGAGTTCATTGATTTGATATCTATCTCTGATATCTTCCAGTTCTTTAGTCAGAATACACATTTTCTCCTGAACATATAAGAGTTGAGTTGTTTTTACACTTACATCATCTTTAAGTTTGATGATGTCTTTTCGCTGAGCTTCAATTTTTTCTTTATAAAGTTTCTCATTTTTCGATAAAGTAAAGTTTTTATTTTTAATATCTTGATAGTCTTGAATTAGCTCAGCATTGTGTATTCTATAAGCTTCAACCCTTTCTCTACACTCAGGAGTACAGAAAACAGAAAGTACCTCTTCTTTGGTGAGACCTTTAACTGGAGCTGAAAGAATCTGGGTCATGAGAGCAAGGTTTTCAGCTGAAGTCTCATCCTCGGGTGCAGAGTTTTGATCATTTGGAGCTGAGGTCATGAAAGCAATGTTGTTTGCAACAGCTTGATTTTCTGGAGCTGAGATATTCAGACGATGAATTTCTGAGGTCCAATCAAAGTTGCTATCAGGCTGAACCACCAAGGCTTGAGGACTTCCACCAGCAGCAGCATCAGCAGTTGTACTCGATGTGGTCACAAGAGCTCTCTCTGGATTAGGTGAAACAGGTTGGGTTGGTGTCTGTTCTTTAATAATCAGTGGCTTGGTGCAGTTTCGTGCATAATGTCCTTTCTCATGACAGTTGTAACAGCGCAGATTAAATGGTACTGTAGAAGCTCCAGTAAACGAAGCACCCCATCTGTTTTTACCAGTTCTTTTCATAAATCTCCTTGCTCTGAAAGCAGCCATAGCCATCTGCCATGTGATGTCCATTTCTTCAACATCATCAGGATGAATCTGATGTAAATCATCTCCAGACCATTTAGGAGGATCAATTTTCCCTGCAACAAATGCATTCAAACACTTTATAACAGAGGCTGCGATATCCGGATTATCTTTAGACTGTTGTGTAAAGAAAGCAATCATCTCATTTTTCACGGCAGAAGTAGGAGCAGCAGTAGGCGAATTGGACGATGCAGTAGCAGCAGCAGAAGAACGTGAAGGAGCAGGAGACCTAGAGTAATAAACATTTTCCGAAGTAGGAGTAGCTTTAGCAGATGCCGCGTTGCTAAACATTTGAAAACCTCCTTGTGACAACAGAGCTGCATTGTTATTGTTTGATGAAGCGGGAGCAACAGAGAATCCTGTGGCTAGCATGCTGTTCTTATAGTTAGTTTCCCTTTGTTTATCATCCAGCTCACAGGCCTTGATATGAGAAATCATCTCAGACAGACTGCACCTAGCAAGATCTTTGGTCTTCTTGATCATAGCAACATGATGATCCCAACTTTTAGGCAACGCATTCAGAAGCTGTCTATTTGTTGAAGCATTTGATGTATGTATTTCTTCCATCTGCATTTGAGTAACCAGCTTGACAAACCTCTGAAGTTGATTGTCAACAGTTTCTCCATAGATATGGTTGAAATTGTTGAAATTTTGTCTCAGCAAATTTCTTCGACTCTCCTTCATATCCTCATTACCTTCATAAACATCTATCAGAGATTCCCATAGTTCTTTGGCTGATTTGCAAGTACGAAAACCAATAGCAATGTCCGGACCCAATCCCATAGTCAGATAGGAAAATGCCTTTTCATCCTCTTCGACTATTGTGAAATCATCTTCAGTATATTGGCTAAGGGGTTTCTTTATTTTTACTCCAGGTTCAGTAGGACTATCTGTCATGATCTCCCTTGGACCTCTCAGAATACTTCACCAAATTTTGGAATCTTTAACCTTCACATGTTGTTCAAAACGCCACTTCCACTCAGGAAAATCATTTGCATCAGTCAACCTTGGAATGCATGTAGTGGTTCCAACTTTTGAATCTAGTTCTTGCTGTTTGTTAAGTGCAGCCAGGTCAACATTATTTGTGGACATGATTAATTAAATGTTAATTATTTAATTTAGTTTTAAGCCCAAAAAATTAATGTTCAATGTCCAAAGTCCAAAACACGTTGCAGCTTGTCGATGCGAATCGAGACAATAGATTGCGAGTCAAAAGTTCCAACTCGAGACCACAGGTTGTTGCGAGTTGAGACTGCAATGATGATGACTCGAGACCACAGATGGTTGCGAGTCGAGACCTTGATGATGACTACTCGAGACCACAGATTGTTGCGAGTCAAGACCAAATGATGACTACTCGAGACCACTAGTTGTTACGAGTCGAGACCAAATGAAGACAACTCGAGACCACTGGTTGTTGCGAGTCGAGACCAAATGAAGACAACTCGAGACGGTAGCTGATTTCGAGTCGAGACCTGCAAAACAGATGTGAGATAATACTGTTGACTCGTAATCCCTGATTTTTAGCACTTTTCCAAAAATTCAAAGATATCGAAATCTTTGAATTTTCTTTTATCACCAAACCTCCGAGAAATCAGCAAACACTCTATCAGAAATCACAAAAACCAAAATCAGCACCAATTATTTAGAATATGCTAAGAACAGTTTGAAGATGTGAATCTTAAAATCAAGAAAACACACCAAACCAAACTAAATTCTTGTAAAACAGAACTGGTAAATAAGATCAGTAATAAAAACAATCTTCTTGAATCCGAATGATATCAAAACCGAACCAAGAATTGGTTTCTTGGCTCTGATACCAATTGTAAAACCCGTGTGGATCTTTTAATGATATCAAACAACAACTTGTGTAAGTGCGGAAACTAAAGGTTGAGGTTTGCTTATATACTAAACATATGGGTAAATACCCTAGGCCCACTCGAAACTATCTAACCAAACCCAAACAATACATATCGACCCAAAACATAAAGTGAACATTTACAAAACCAACCCTTGAACTATGCAATCCTCTATGTATAAACCTTCAGGTCCCAACATCTCCTAGCATCAAATAAAAGTCTCGCAAGCTTAGATGCCTGAAAGTTTGTTAAACCAAGTTTCTTTTCATCTTTTGATCCGCCTGTGGATCCATCTTACATTCCGTTGTAATATTTGATATTACTTTTGAATTGGATTGTAATATATTTATCTTTTGCTTCCGCTGTGCATTTAAATTGTGTTGTTTGACTATGATGATATCAACTACGTCACGATACTCCCCACCGGGCCCACCGGTAATACATGGAAATATCGGGGTGTGACAGGTTGGTATCAGAGCCAACATTGAGTGAATTAAACACTAGCCTTTTGTGTTTAATCTCAATGACACAGTAGCACATTCCTTGACCTTCTGAGTCTAGACTTAACATAGGAATACTCTCATCTCTATTCGGAGAATTATTGCTTTCAATTCTATATATTTTAATTTATCGCCAAGCAAAGAAGCCGTAATGGAAATTCTCCCCAATTGAAGCCTAGGAAAGGCCGAGCTTCGTACTATGACAAGGATTAATGTGCAACCAAGGAGAAAACATTCAGAAATAAAATAAAGAAGAAACTCCTTTTTACTGAAGTTCGTTTCCTTAGTAAGTCCTTATAAGGGCATACTTATCTTTCAGTCCCTTCATGGACAACATCTTTTCTTTCAAGTCCCGTTTAGGGAAATTTTGTACCTCTTTGGAAAACACTGGGATGTTTTATCTAAATTTCATTTATATCATTATATATGAATATAATATATGAAATAAATTGGAATATCATTCCTTTTTGTAAATGATATGCCAGTAATTATATATTAACAAGAATCTTAAAGGGTATAACCTAGCTTGAATGCCATTAAAGACTTGGCTATGATGGTAAAACCTGTTTAAAAGAGATTCAGATCCTTATTAACATCTCACTTTAGGATTGTTCTGCGTTAAATATTAAAAAGAATCTTAAAAGTAAAACCTAGCCTAGATGTCATTTCAGACATGGCCACGATGGTAAAACCTATTCAAAAGATTCCAATCCTTGTTAACATCTGAAAACGTGTTAACACTCCTGACAACAGGTGATGCGATAAAATCACACTTGTCATCCTTATATTAGGAACTTCCAAACCCCTTATTTAGCCTAAATGATCAATAAGAATCAGGGCTAATAAACGTCGAGCATAATGAACGCATCAAAACATCCATTTGGGATGTATACCTACGGGCAAAGATGTATACATGAAAAGATAGTTTTATTTCATAACTTCTTGTAGGGACAGAGAACTATGAAATATTCCGATCCAAATGATCATTGATTATGTTTTAATAATTTCCCTAGTGACAAGGCCTCTGCGCCATCAAAAGTCCTTTAGAACAAGCCTTGTGCTATATAAAATGTCGGTACGACATTGGCAGTCGTGACTTATGTCCCCTGTCTAATAAATATGAAGGATTATATTTCTTTTAAACGCCAAGGATGGTTTATTTAAAAACCTAGGCAAAACATAATCAAATAAATTAAATAGTATCTATTGGCCTATATGGTTTATTTGCACCATGGCTATTTAATCATCAAATTCGACAATTCGCTATATAATTAAACAAATTATTACTATTTGGTTTATAGCCTTCAAAGCTTCACCATAGCTGACTCATCTGAAGCTTACAATCATCCAGTTGATCAGAATAATGATGCAAGACTGAACTTAACGGGCACCGAGTTACAGGCTATGTTAGATACAGTCGTAAACAAAGCCGTGGACCGAGTATTAAAGGATCATAAGCGAAAGTGCGATAATACCCCAAATAAAGGTTACAAAAAGGGTAAGACCGGTTCAAACTATAACCAGTCCAAGCCAAAGGAGGCAAAACCCAAATGTAAGACCTGCGGGAAGAAGCACTTCGGAAAATGTTTCTATGAACAGACCAGGGGATGTGTCATCTATAAAGAGATGGATCACAAGACCCATGAATACAAGGACTTGAAGGACGCCACATGCTATGGTTGTGGCGAGAAGGGGCACATAAAGAACCGCTGCCCAAAGAAGGCAACTAAAGGGAAAGGCACTTTAGATTCACAAGCTAAGCCTTGTGGAATTTGTAATAAGGAAGGGCACAAGACTTTGGAGTGCCAAGACATAAAGGACGCAACCTGCTATGGTTGCAATGAAAAAGGGCACATCAAAACTAATTGCCCAAATAAAACCAAGAAGCCTGGGGAGGCTAAGAAGACCAAAGCTGGGGGCTCTCAAATGAATGCTCAAGAGGCCGTTCAGGATGACAATGTCACAACAGGTACTTTCCTTATCAATGACGTTTATGCTAGAGTATTATTTGATTCGGGTGCAGATAAGTCTTTCGTAGACAATAGATTTTGTAAATTATTAAATCTGCCTGTCAAAACTCTAAGCGTTAAGTATGAAGTAGAATAGGCCAATGGTACCTCAGAGACCGCTTCAGCAATATTAGATGGATGTTTTATATCCATTAGGAATCATTCTTTTCCGTTGTCCTTGTTTCCGTTAAAATAAGAGGGACTCGATATAGTGATAGGATGGGATTTGGTCGTCTGGTAACCAAGCCCATATTGTGTGTGATGAGAAGCAAGTAGTTATCAAGACTCCTTATGGTGAGCCTTTGACAATTCAAGGAGACACATGATACGGATTGCCAAAGCACTTGTTGAAATTGGTATTTAATACCAAATCTTCGAGTATGGAAAACTTAGAAAAGACAAACAATAGTCGCAAAGCTAGAGAGGCGACAAATGTTAATGGTGCATCAAATGTGAACCTAAATGTTAAGGGAGTTAATCTCCAAAACTGTAATTAACGCAGCTGTTAGAAAGGCTATGAGAAAAGTCATGAAAAGGTTCAAGAAGCCGAATGCTGCTTGCTCTAAAACATATGCCACTACTCATAAGAAGAGCTTTATTCATACTTCGTATGCGAAGAATAAACTAAACAAAAAATCATATGGCAAGGAGCCCCATTCTTTTTAGGATGTACTTAAAAGTACTTCGTCTCTTGGAAGTCAAGAGACTTTAATAAGTAAAAAGGGCCATCGATTGCAGGAAATTGTTGGATGAAGTAGAAACCATTAGGTGTATCAGCGGTTATGCTGGAAAGGACACGGTGAGGTATGCATCACGGTCATTCGATGGCAATACCCTTAATTAGTAAGGACATTAATGAAGTCCACGAGAAAGATCCTCTTATACATTATGGGATGGACCAAGTTTTAAGGACTTTATTAGAAAGACCTATTATCCGCATCACGAAATGGAAAAAGATGGGATAAGAATTTTCTGATTCTCACCATAAAAGTTCTAGACTGTCGACAGTATGTTACAAGTTTTAAATTCATTGGCTGAGATAGTACCCTATTCAGTCTACCCAAAAATCTAAGCTTAATGCAAACAATTATTGGTGGTTGGCATCGGCAATAAGAGGGCACATTAAGGTTTCAAAGTCTGCTTATTATAAATCCATAATGGATCTACCTCAGCTACTCACGTTTTATAGAGTAAGAAATAACCAGTCAAAGCTGAGACTGCCCTAAAATTTGTCAAAGATTTTGCAGCTAAGTTTAAAAGGATTAAGAATGGAGGCGTTTAACCCTCCTGATGAATGATTAGAGGCAGTTCACATTAATGATGACACCAGATAAATCCCTTATTGTGATTTTATTGCTAGGAGTTACGTTTGGTTTCAGGTGCTGCTGAGTCTCTCATAAAACCATAAGCTTAGCAAACTTTTAGAAACTTTCCCGTAAGGACCCCAGATATTAAGTGTAAGGTAAAACTTACAGGCAAAATCATAAGAACCATTCCTTCTGTTCCTGTCAGAAACCTCCAATCATAGAATTCTAGAAGTATCCTATCTCTAGAAGAAGTGCGACAGCATATGTAGTTGATATCCCTTTGATCTTTATCGATTGCGAATACCAGATGGTATGATAAAAGAGCCATATAAGGATTGGTGTATCTTGATATGTTCCATAGATTGCTTCCATGCCTGATCAGTATGGAGGTTTAATGCATGGGACCACAAAGATATTCCGATGGTCATATGGTACTAAAGTCAGCTAATGGTATTCAAAGAAGATATCCAGAATGGAAGTTTCCAAGTAAATGTCTCCGATTAAGGAATTCGTGGACTTGTAACGTAAATGTGTCACTTATTTGACACAAGCAATGATGGATGAACTAAAGCCTGAGATTTGGAAAATCTCTGTAACCTCCTTGTATCTTGATTATCTTCTCCAAAGATTACCCTGTTTACCTCCTGAGAGGCAAGTAGAGTTAAGATTTATATCCCATTTAGGGCTGTATTATTATGAAATCTCCAAGACGGCTAGTACCATCATTGGAAGAATCGAAACCCTGATTAAGTAAGTTTTAAAATAGAGGATTCATATAGCCTAACTCAATATTCTGAGAACTCGGTATAGTTAATTAAGAAAGACGGTTCATCTTGCTTATGCATTAATTACCGCAACCCTAATTAGGCAACAATTAAGAATTGCCATCAGCTGCCCAGGATCGTCGATTTGTTCGACTAGCGGCGAGGATTAGCTATTCCTTAAGATTAGTTTTAAGCAATGGTTGGAATAACCATCTCACCTTAAAATAATCTTTTCTATAATAGTTGTTATGTAAGTATCAAAGGCTGCTCCTTTGGGGACCTTGTATAGATGGAATGTTAAACATCTATTGTTAGACAGAAGATTAGTAAGTCCAATTATCAGGATCTGAAAGTTGCCTTGGAAACAACGAATAAAATCATGCAAATCCATAATCATCTGTAAGTTGCCAGTATTCGGCAGAAAATCAAGGATTAATGAAAGTAGCAACCCTCCTAAGTTCTTGTTAAGGAATAAGGTTCAATAAAAGATATCACCCTGGAAGGGCGTGCCAATTTGTTAATTATCAGGCTAGTTAAACTCTGAATATATAGAATCATTCGAGGGAATCGAATGTATCAAGATCAAATAGCTTATAAGCTAAAACCTATTTAAGGAACTTGGCGGAGCTCGCAATGCATTACATACTAATGATTTAAGGATGTGTTTCACCAATAAGTCGAGGAGCATTATCACATAATGATATGCAGATTTATGATATGATGAGAAACCTGTATCGATTGAGGATCGACAGGTTAAGAAGCTCCAAAAAGGATACATGTACCTATTATAGAGGTCAACTTGGGAGCTTGGAGAGGCTACAGATATGCAATAGAGGTTAAGTCCATTATGCGACGAAAAGTACTTCTAGCATTTTAGCAAATCTCGAGGTCGTGATTTCTTTTAAGGGGGTGAGGAAGTAACACCTCGTAAAATCACGTCCAATGATGTATAGACACGTGTAATAAACCCTAATGAAGTCAAATATTGAATTTAAGGGACTAATTTTTCGAAAAACCGAAAAACTTGATTATGAAAGGACTGGAAGTGTTTGTATACCTAAAATAAGTTTCTAAATAACCTCGTACGGTATTTATATTCACAAATGAGCCACTTGTTGATCGAGTGTAGCCGTTCGCGTATTTAATTGAAAGTTTGCGCAATGAAGGGTTAAAAGCGTCAACATGTTAATTCTTACCTCTGAGTGACCTTTTAACAAACCAGGAGCTTCATGATATTTGATTATACTCTCGAGAATGCCAAACATTGGCCGTCTAAAGTTTTTATGCCTATAAGTAAAGATACGCGCAACTTTGCAAGTTAGAAGGACTAAAAGTGTCAATATGTTTAATTACACCTCTGAATGACCTTTTAGCGAACCCGAAGCATCGTGATATTTAATAACACTCTCAAGAATTCCTAATATGGATTAGATGAGGCTTCGACGCTATTAAGCGATGAAATGCGCAAGTTTGCGCATTAGAGGGACCAAAAGCGTCAACTTTTGAATCTACGCCTTTTGGTGACCATTTAAGCGATCGAAAGAATAGAAATATTTAAACTCATGCTTGGTAATGCCCATTATGGGCCATGGAAGGCTTGGATATCAGTAAACGACATTTCGCACTACTTTGTGCGATTAAAGGACTATTTGTGTCAAACTGCAAAAGTATGTCGATTTGTATGGTAACGGACCTTTCGGAATATGAACATGAGTTAAACATGCCCTAATTATCCTTTAAATAGCTTAGATATAGACTTAGAGGTGTTTGGTGCGCAAAAATAAACTTTTACGTCATGCAGGGACTAAAAGTGTCAAAAAGTGCACAATTTTGCATTTTCGCGCATATCTTGCATTCTGAATATATCCGGACACCCAAAAATTTATGTAAGCATT
Source organism: Helianthus tuberosus (assembly GCA_030545235.1). Taxonomy (NCBI): domain Eukaryota; kingdom Viridiplantae; phylum Streptophyta; class Magnoliopsida; order Asterales; family Asteraceae; genus Helianthus; species Helianthus tuberosus. The sequence goes on along the minus strand of CM060396.1, from coordinate 186,991,301 downwards.
AAAATATTTTATTTTAGTGTTCGGCATGATAAAATTTAATTCGTCGCGTAATTTGGATCGTTTTTCGCGTCCGGTCATGTTTCGTCGTAATTAGACGAAAAACGTGACCGTACGGCCAAACGAACCGACATCCGACATGTTTTTGAGCATGTTTCATGTCCCCTATGTGTGGGCATCATGGTGGAGCCTTGAAATGAGGTTAACGGGCCTTATACACGTCAGAAAAGCCATTAAACATAGTTAAGGGACTGAAACTGCACATTCTGGAAATTATTTGCTGGGCTGGACTGTTAGGCGGGCCGCGTAAGGCCACACAGACCCCTACGCGGGCCGCGAGACCTGCACAGATGCAGAGAACAGCTGCAGACAGCCTGTTGTTGCTGGTTTTTGTTCATTCTGGTTTCCTATACTCACATACAAGACTCTAGGGGCTTCCCACTGAATTAAAATATGGTTTTATACCTGTCATGATCTGGTTATAACATCCCGACACTTTTCACGATCCTACGAAGACCCAAAAACTATAAATAGGAAGTGGGTTTCTTTGTTTAAGCACACCACTTCCCAAAATCTGCTCATTACTCTCAACTAGGAGGAGCCTGAACCTTTGGGAACCTTCATTCAGATCATTGGACCCTTTGTAAGTGTCCTTAACCTTTCTTAATTCAGTTTTGCTTAGTTTAATAGCCTAAAGTCAAACCGTCATAATTAAGGTTTGACTTCGTGATTAATCAAAATTTATCCAGTCAAATCTCAAATTGAAAGTACCTATGAGTTGGTAATTATGTGGGTAATAAACCCTCAAAAGGGCACCCTCTGATTCCCACTCTAACTAGGTCAATTGTCGGGTCAAACTTGATTAAAAAAGTCAACAGAAAGCAATTTTTCAAATAAATACATAATTAACAATGTAGAAGCCATGCAACCTGTTTTATCACTAATATAACTTGGTAATTAATGTAAGAACATGTCTATCAACATGAAATAAGGTGTTTTGTTACACTACTTTGAATACACTTTCTCTATCATCTATCATTCCATCCATAATACACAAATATACACATGCGCATATGTATCATTTCTTTACAAATTCCGTAATTCATTACAAATATTAGACAATTGCACTTTCATCTACACTACCATATGTAATACACTAATATTTACATTACCAATATTAGAAATGCACATGTGCATCTATATGTATCAACATGAAATAAGGTGTTTTGGTATAGTACTTTCAATACACTTTCCCTTTCATCTATCATATCATACATAATACACTACTATTACCTCCTACCATCCATAATACAATACCATTACCAATATTTTCACTTTATTACATATATATACATATATATATATCAACACCATTTATACCATCCAATCATCATATTACATCATAAAGTAACAACTATAGCCAAACCATCAACCACTAGATATAACTAACTAAAAAACATGTAAATGGGCCTACTTCTCCATTCAAAATCACAAACTTTTTGTACCAAAACATGTTATATCATGTTTATACATAATGATGCACATGTGCATTTTGAATATTGATAATGTAAAAAGTAGTGTATTACGGATGGTATTGTAAATTAAAGTGAAATTGTCTATTACTGATAACGTATTACGGAATTTGTCGAAGTAATGATACATATGCACATGTGCATGGATAACTGTTACTCGAAAAACAAAGTTTTTTTTTGGTAACTAAATATAGAGATTTTTTTAAATATTAAAAAAAATTTGTGTGGTTTTTTGATTTTTTTTAGATTTTATTTTGTGTTTACATTGGTTCTCGCGGTTCTCTCTCGCAATAAGGGTGGTTCTCAAATAAACCTTACCCTATATATATATTGACTTTGGTACACGACCTTATATGTTATTAAAAATGCTATTGAACTCGATCAGGTTAACTAATACATACCTTATTTTGGTCTAAATCAATACAAAATGGATTTATCTTAATTGTCTATCATCATCGATTCTTGACAATGGAGTCGCAACTTCCAAGCGAAAAACTGAACCTTAGCCCAGCCTACTTATGAGGATCGCCACCTATTAGTCAATCTTAAAAATACGTTAGTTTTTTCTGGTAAATACAGTGAAGTCAGTTGTTTATAAAATATTTAATAATCATGTGACAAGTATCTTGATCTACCACTTTTACGTGCTTTTCACATTAGAGCGAGTAGTACTAGCTAGTGTTTGATCAATATACACACCATTTTCGCCTATCAGGTCTACGCCTACACCCTGTGCTTATGGTCATCGCAGTAATCGATATCATAGGGCCTGTATATGCGTATGATTAACCCCAAATGCTTTGTTTTAATCAAGCAATGCGTATTAAATCAAATTATCATGTTGTAGGCATCTAGCACCATTATGTGATACAAGAACCAAAGGGGTTTTATACAATATCATAAGTTTCAATAAAACAAGTTAAAAGCATTTACCTGTACTAACGGTTGAACACAACATATTCGATTTGTAGTACAGTCAGATCGAAGTTTATTAGCTTACAGTGTGTTTACCGGGGGGGGGGGGGGGTGGGGGGGTCCATAGTCACAGCTCGGATGGAAATAATATCCATGAGAATCATTTATTGGTCATTATAATTCGTGGAGACTTGATCAGTTAACATGGATTTGAAAACGGTTTCGTTAGATTAAACAGTTTCGTACCATGTGGTTTTGTTAACCATATATTTAGATTTGAAAAGATTTTGGATATATGTTGACCCGTCACTGTTCGTTTTAATGGTTTTAACCTTAGATTTGAAAAGATTTTGGATATATGTTGACCTGTCACTGTTCGTTTTAATGGTTTAAACCATTTTAACGACTTGTGTTCATATAAACGTGTTCGGGCGAAGAAACAGGTTCATAACAAGTCAAACATGGTAAAAATATATTTATGTTACAGCTTACAAACTGACTTAGCTTATAATATAACAGGGTTTGACTTTCATAAAATTTAGGTTTGACTTCTTAAATCGAACACCTTAGACTTGATAATTGGAAGATGAAAATAATGGATTTACTCCCTACATCATGAAGATCATTTGAGTAAGTTTATTTTGAAAATGGCTGACTAGAGTGACTAGAAACAAAAGTCAAATGAAATAGTCAAACTGTTTAAAGTTAACAACACTCGAATGAAATTAAACTATGAGACCAATTATAAATGAAAGATTATAAGTAGAGGGACACCAGCTTTGGATGATAACTTCAGAAAACCAAAGAAGGAACTCGGAATTGCCAAGACTAAATGGTTACATGAGACTTGAGAGTGAATGTTTGAAGGTGTGAGGAAGAATGATCAATTGAGATGTGACTGATAGTAACTGGGTGGGTTAAGGAGACTTGACAAGTTCCCTACAAAGCTTCCAAATGTTGGATTAGTGCTCTTTAGGTGTCAAATGGAGGTGAAGGGTGGCAATGGAGGTGAAAGATGACATAAAATGGTGAAATGTTGATGCCAGTAAATTTTTCTGCAATATGGCACTCTTGCGGACCACAAGGAGGACCTCATACGGTCCGCATGAAAACCAGAAAAAGAAAGTTTTGATTTTTATCATTTCAGGTCCCTCAACTTCCCAATTTTGATCCTTTGACGATTTTAACCTCTTAACTGTAACTTAATTATTATGGGGAAGGTTTTCGGGACACGTGTCACTTCTAAAAAAACCTTACACCACCGACCATTTCTATTGTAACATCGCCACCAAATAGTGCCTCTTCAACCGACTCATCAGCACCAAATTCACACCACCACCAGCCCTTGCCACAACACAACCACCAAAACCAGTACCCTCATTAGGTGTAACCGAATCTCCATTACTCTTATGCATTAACTAAAACTAATCGATCTCCATAACCGTTTGTGTACTAAGACCCCATTCGTTTGAACGCATCTAGCAAAGCACGCAAGTGACCAATAGGGAACCAGTCAAAGATGCAATCTTGGAATATGTGTGGGGCCCGCCGTGGGGCATGGTTCTCTCTTCCCTGATTTCAACATGAAGACCGAATGTGGTGTTGTAATTCTGCCCTTGAGAACAAGGACGTTTTTTAGGGGAGTAGGAATGATACGTGCTACAATTCTAGTCAACACCCATGTTGTTGACAAACACATCCACCTTAAACCCACGTGCTCTATGGTTTCATGCATGTTTCCCCTTATTAGATTTTCATTAGTCCATGATCCATGTTGTCGCTGTTTTGCATGAATAATTTTTTATCCGAAAACTGGCGCAACAGACTCCCTTCTTTTCTCTAATACTTGGGAGATTTTCCATATCGAATCAGTTGATCTATCACATAATGTGACATTTTATCACTAGGTTATCGAAAATAAATATATTCAATGTCCATTTTACGAAGTTAGACAACATAAAAAAAAGACTAATAATGAATGGTAGAATTCTATTTATGTTTCCCCCTCTCTATAAATCCAAGTTGCTTAAGAGTTTTGATGAGTCACACTGAAGATACTAAGTTCTGAACAGTGTTAGGGCGGCATATGTCTGGCATCTGTTCGCCTGACCAGGCTGAGTCAGCAATCAGTGAGTTGACTGCATGTCCAGGGTTGAATTGATCCCACCAAACATAGGTTGAAGGATCTTGACAAGCCATAGTCATGGACATGCACCCCCTCAACCCAATGTCCATGCCTTCCCCACAACATGCATTCTTCACATTCTTAAATCCTGCAAATATGTATCAGAATGCACGTTATAATTATTTTGTTCGGAGCTTAGAGTATACTTGCCGCACCCCATTTAAGTCGTTAAATCGCTAATACTTTCTCTTTTAACGCTAAAAGACAAAAAAAAAATTGATTTAAAGTTTTCAGAAGAGAATGCGACGAAAGTTTTAAGGGTGGGATACGTTTAGCCAACCATTTAAAAATATAGTTTTAGTCATACCATAAGTGTTCGGGTTATTAATGATCTCCATCATAGGGCGATAAAAGTCACAAAATATCAACTGAGCATCAGATAATTTCACGCTGAGGCGAACAATGCGTTGTTCTAGAAAAGCATTATACTCCAAAACAAAGTTATTGATGTCATCTGCACAAACCAGCCCATCTCGATCGCCGCCTACGCCACTACCATCACTGATTGAATCATTCGTCGTATGCAGAAACCTTGGTGCACATCCTAAAGGAAGTATGCCCATAAAGACAAACTTCCTCACATTTGAATCATAAAGATACTCAATAGCATTAGTCATTTGATCCACCAATATACGGGACAACTTTTCTGCATCCGATCCTAGACCCTTGGCAGATTTGCTGCGGAAGAGATTAATGTATTCATCTTTTCCAAAAGATATATAGAAGAGTGTGGAGTTTTGAATAAACTCGTTCGCGGTTTCTTGACCAAGTTCTAGTTGTAAAAGCTGAAAAATCTCGAATGCTTGACGAAGCTGCTGGTTGAGCGACTGGAGGAGCGGGTTGGTCGGGTTGCTCAAGATGGTGGCTCCAGTTGAACCTAGGTTTATACCACGTACAAGCACCTCTGAAGAACCATTCTGGCTATAGAATGGTATGGGATATGACAATCCAATCTTTTTTGCTACATCAACAGCAAGAATATAAAATGTTATTGAAGATATCATATTTTGTAAATTGATAAAGATGAAATACAAGTGTATGTATGTGTGTGTATATATGTATGTATGTAATAAAATGAGATTAAATTATTTACCAAGAAGGTGTGGAAGAATGGATGAATTAGGAGGACCCTCACATGGGTGTAACGAGAGATTACGAAGGAGATAAGGGAAAAGAAGTGTGTTTTCTCCACAATCAACAGTTGAATCCCCCATCACATACATGGCTTTTATGTTACTTACAGTTATGTTGCTATGCACCAATTTTATAAATATTGTGGTGACAATAGGAAGAAGCACATCCAATTTCATTTTATGTATCATCATTTCTAATTATTTTATGTCTCTTGTTTTTCCTCCTTTTTATTACTCTTAACAATGTCCCTTTATAGTTTCAAAATCAAATAAACAGTTTGTGTTTAGTTTAAATATAGCTGAATTAACTTAACATTTGTGTGTTTATTATATGTATATAGTGACAAATTATGGATCAATAATTCTCCTAACAATCATATTTAAATTTATCTTTCAGAGAATAGTAACCATAACAACACTTATTATTATTATTATTATTATTGTTTTTTTGTTGAACAGCAATTATTATTATTATTATTATTATTATTTTTATTTTTATAACAACCAAGGTCACGTAAAAAAATTAGAGATTGTTGGTCATCAGATTTTCCCCTATTTGTATTTTGACTAGAATTTGAAGACATGCAGATGTGCATGTACAAAGCAAACATATTTAGGTGCATCATGAATGTTATGTTCAACTCTACACGGCCATTTACGGATCAACTAAATTAAACAAACTTTGAATTTGATTTTTCAGATTATCCTTTAAAAAAATGAGAGTTGTTCGTATATTACCATTATATTATGCCAATAAAATATAAGTTGTATACCCGTGTACTACACGGAGTTTTATGATAAAAGCGATATAATTATATAATCAGTAAAAAAAACTCTATATAACCAACATGTTTTTATTATTATATAAGATATCACAGACTAACTTGAATTCATCGTAAAAACCGACATATGTCAATAAGTAACGCTTAAATACCATAATATCTCATATATATATATCAATAAGTAACTCTTAAATACCATAATATCGCATATATAATCAGTAAAAAACTTTATATAACTAACATATTTTTATTATCATATAAGTGTTCACACAACTAACTTGAAATCGTCACAAAAACCGCCATATATGCCAACAAGTAACGCTTACATAACAAGGGTGTAACGAGAGATTACGAAGGAGATAAGGGAAAAGAAGGGTGTTTTCTCCACAATCAACAGTTGAATCCCCCATCACATACGTGGCTTTTATGTTACTTACAGTTATGTTGCTATGCACCAATTTTATAAATATTGTGGTGACAATAGGAAGAAGAATATCCAATTTCATTTTATGTATCATCATTTCTAATTATTTTCTGTCTCTTGTTTTTCCTCCTTTTTATTACTCTTAACAATGTCCCTTTATAGTTTCAAAATCAAATAAACAGTTTGTGTTTAGTTTAAATATAGCTGAATTAACTTAACATTTGTGTGTTTATTATATGTATATAGTGACAAATTATGGATCAATAATTCTCCTAACAATCATATTTAAATTTATCTTTCAGATAATAATAATAGTAACCATAACAACACTTATTATTATTATTATTATTATTATTATTATTATTATTATTATTATTATTATTATTGTTATTGTTATTGTTATTATTTTTATTGTTATTATTATTGTTATTCTTATTATTATTATTATTATTATTATTTAATAGTTATAACAACCAAGGTCACATAAAAAAAATTAGAGATTGTTGGTCATCGGATTTTCCCCTATTTGGATTTTAACTAGAATATAATTTAAAGACATGTAGATGTGCATGTACAGAGCAAACATATTTAGGTGCATCATGAATGTTATGTTCAACTCTACACGACCATTTACGGATCAACTAAATTAAACAAACTTTGAATTTGATTTTTCAGATTATCGTTTTAAAAAAATTAAGAGTTATTTGTTATTACCATTATATTATGCTAATAAAATATATGTTATACACCCGTCTATTACACGGAGTTGTATAATAAAAGCGATATAATTATATAATCAATAAAAGCTTTATATAACCAACATGTTTTTATTATTATATAAGAGTTCACACAACTAACTTGAATTCTTCATATAAACCGGCATATGTCAATAAGTAAAGTTTAAATACTATATCTCATGTATAATCAGTAAAGAACTTTATATAACTAACATATTTTTATTATCATATAAGTGTTCATACAACTAACTTGAAATCATCATAAAAAAACCAGCATATATTAACAAGTAACGCTTAAATATCATAATATCTCATGTAATACACGCGTTGAATATTGAAAAATATATAAATATATTTTCTTCATATAGCTGAAATTACGTATTACATTACATATAATAATGTATATAAATAATATTGTTTTTATTATTTGCATCTTTAAAATATTATTTAAAGTAAATGAAAATATTTTTATTGGTATGCCACAAATTAGATTTGTTATTTTTATTGATAATTGTTTTACAGATTTAATTAATAATTGATTATTATAAAATTATGATATAAGTTAACGGTTTATATATGACCAATAAAATATTTTCATAATTATTGGTGAATTTATTATGTCACAAACGGGTGAAAAAAATTTAATAATATTAAAATAGGATTAATTTACTCTTTCTCAATTTATAAAACAGTTATTTGTTTAGGGGTAATGGATGGATTTGCGTGAGAAAAAAATGGTGAGGTGAAATATTGTGATGACGTGTATCTAACTTTGTATTCATTTCTCAAATAGTAGAAGTGGATTTCAGCTTTGAATCAAAACTACATCTTCCAGAGTTTTATTAAAGGAGTGAAAAGAAAGGATTAATAAGGGAACAAATTTTAGTTGTGTTCCGGAATTTCACTAAAGGATAGAAAGGAGGAAAAAAGAAAAAGTTTTTAGCCTAAAATTCATCCTTCAAATTTGGAAGAAGATGGAGAGAAGAGAAAAAGAAAAGAAAAGAAAGAGAGAAATTCTTTCTTTTCTCTCTTTAAGTTAACTCGGGAACACATGTGCGTGGTATTTTTATATCACATTTTGTAATAAGTTAATTAAGTTAACTGGGGAACACATGTGCAAGGTATTTTTATATCACATTTTGTAATAAGTTAATTAAGTTAACTCGGGAACACATGTGCATGGTATTTTTATATCACATTTTGTAATAAGTTAACTCGATTAGGTTGCTTTTACACATTTTGTAATAAGTTAACTCGATTAGGTTTTTTTTTTTTTTTACAACAGAACATTTTTTAAGGCCTTTAATCCTGATTTTAGCACACGCATAGAATATGTAAAATGCCCTAGGCGTGGAACTAAAATTATCAAATTACGATTAGAGTTGATCCTTCAATTTGGCTTTGTTTACTCAATACTAGGTTATAACCCCGTGTATTACACGGGTTGAATAAATAAATTTTATATACTAAATAATAAAACAACATATCTTAAAAAACCTTATTTATCGCACGGGTTGAATAAATATAATTTTATATATTAAATAATAAAAAGTTATATCTATAAGAACCATATTGTACAGGTTGAATAATTTAATTTTATATACCAAATAAAAAAGTTATATCTTTAAAACCACGTGTATTACAGGGGTTGAATAAATGTAATATTATTTACCAAATAATAAAATAATTTATCTTTAAAAACCTCATTTATTACACGGGTTGAATAAATGTAATTTTATATACCAAATAATAAAAAAATTACATCTTTGAAAATATGCGCATTACACAGTTTGAATAAATGTAATTTTCTATACTAAATAATAAAAAAAATATATATCTTTAAAAAACCCCGTGTATTGTACGAATTGAATAAATCTAATTTTTATATCAAATAATAAAAAGTTATATTTTAGAAAACATCATGTATTACATGGGTCGAGTAAATGTAATTTTGTATAGTGAAAATAAAAATATTTAATATATTAATACAAAGTTTTGTTTTCGTGATAAAAATAGATTATTCTATTGTTGCAAAATTTGTTAACGAAGTCTCAATAAACTTAACCCTTTATTTAAAATTCCATAAATGTATAAACGATAAATAATATTTGTTAATTTTATTAGTTTCGTAAAATCTATTTGATACCAAACTAAAGAAAACGTTCAAATATAATTAATTCAAATAAATAATATTATAAATGAGAAGGATATTAAACTAAATAATAATTATCCATAAGATATTAAACTAATAATATTTAGTAGGAGAGTTATTTATAATTAATTAGAAGAGATTAAACTAAAATAATAATTATCTATAAGAGATTGCCTAATATAATGACAAGTGTACTCAAAGTGGTTTCTTTTATTATATAGTACTAGCGGTAAGACCCGTGTACAAACACGGGTCGTTTCTTAGAAAACCATGCATAACACATATTGACAGAGAATAAAAAAATAATTAGTGCAGACTTACAAAATTGATATAAATTAATGATCAATATGTTTATTCAACAGCAATTCCATTATGTTGATAGCAAACCACTGTTGTCTATTAACTGTTAAAAACTTCTGTAGCTTTCCAACAGACTTTACTAAGAACTGTCATCCATTATCTCCAACAGAGGTTACCAGATGGATAGATAGTAACAATCAGATGTTAGTCAACCCATGTTAAAAAGGTCAGTCAACAGAAATTACAAAGGTTAGTAAACAGATGTTAAGAGAATAATGTTATTAACAACATGTGTTCTCAGGATAGGCTTAATACAGAGCAAGTATCAGATACTTTCAAAAAGTTGTATTGCTTTCCAACAAACATTTCCTAACAACAGTTCCTCCATTATACCCAACAGACGTTGCCAGGTTGACAGATGTTTAGTATCATCATAGATTTTGTAAAACTTCTTTGTAAACCACATTAGTAGTGGTTGACAGACTCATTTCTCTTTATCACAAATCAAAATTTTCAACCCCTTCCTACTTTTTACTCTAGATACAGCAACATAGAGCTGGCCATGACTAAACACTGGATGTGGAAGATATAAACCAACACGTTCCAATGATTGTCCTTGACTTTTATTAATTGTCATAGCAAAACATAGTGAAAGTGGGAATTGTCTTCGAGAAATCTTCACTGGTATTCTTTTATCAGAAGGTGTCATCTTCAGTCTTGAAATCAAAGTATGATGACCTATATTAGTCCTTGTGATAATTTTTGCTTCAATCACAAATTTTCCGAGCTTCGTGACTTGTAAACGTGTACCATTACACAATCCATTTGCTTGATCAATGTTTCTGAGTAACATCACTGGAGCACCAAGTTTCAGTACTAATTTTTGGTTAGGTAAACCAGATAAACGAAGATTGTTTAACACATCAGGAGGTAACAATGCCATATTAAGCTCTGATTCTTCCTCTGATTGGCATAAACTATCTGAACTAAAATAAACCTTTTCTTCACCAGGCAGACTCTCTAACAACTCTTTATTTATTGAATCCACTACTTCATTAGTTGGAGCAAGAATCGCTCTTTGTTGGAAATACGTTAAATCCCACAAAAACTTATTCATGTCCGGATATATAAATGAAATGAGAGAAGAAATAGGATTGACTTGGTCATGAATAAGTAAATCATCTGGTATTTTGTCACACCCCCAAATTCCACAATGCGGAGTATCACCGCAGGAGGCGTGACATGACAAGGATCAAGCCACCAATCATATTGAAAAATATATTTAAAGTAAATATAAAACCAACCATAATATAATTGGTGTCCAAAAGAAATTAACCAAGTTCTAGTTATCAGCGGAAGCGTAACGTTTAAAACCAAACTAAACCAAAACATAAATTTAAAAGTGTAAATGTTTAACATGGAACCCAACAGTCCATGTCCCACAACGACCTCTCCTTCTCGTGCAAGCTCCATCTAAGCACCTAACGACCTGCAAGGCATGTAGCAACGAATCAACAACAAAGTTGAGCCAGTTCACAGTTGGTTGTCCATTTTAAAGTTGTTCCAAAAACCATAAGTTCATTCGAAAACCATGAGTTAACCAATTCCTTGTTTCCCAAACCATAACCAGTGGGGGCTACCCCATCTTAACCACTAGACCCGTTACCATATCGACAACTGACTGGAGTCATGTATGTGCCCTACGTCAATGTCTATCAACATTGACTAAGTGCCCAGATCCATTAGTTCACTCCCGTCCTCTACGGCACGGTGTGAGGCTTGTCAAACCTAAATAGCACTATCTAACTAATGACCCGCTCGCCATTGGCCCGGCGATTAAGTCGATATAAAAATGAGGGACTTCATAATAGAGTTTTGTCTAGTAAGTTATATGTTGTCGTCCTTCCCAACCAAGGACGGAGGTACGTAATATACACAAGGAGATTACGCAGGTTAAATGTTGTCATCCTTCTCAACGAGGATGGATATACATATTCTACCCACGACAAATATGCGGTTTCCATTTTAGTTTCTTAACCCATTCCCAACCACCGGGAATCCCATGCCTTATAGAAAGTGTGAACTCACCTTAGGTTAGCTCGGCAGATACACGAAAAGATCACTTGAGCTATAAGTGGTCAACCATGTCCTAACATGGTTACCATACAAGTCAGGTCTAGGTTCAAGTAGGGCACATAAGTTTTACACACAAACTAACAGGTTATAACACGTAATGATCATGGCAAGTATATTCAACACATTAACAGTCAAGTGCATAATATATCCGAACTTGTGAGACTCAAATGATTGGGCTCGCACAAGTCTAATGGCCCAACAGCCTTGTGCGATTCACCTATTGAAGCCCAATAATACCCGGCCCAACCTGTTGTGCGTCCAGCACAACCTTGTGCGACTCACAACGGTTTGTGCGATCCCAAAACATACCCAGCCCAAATAACATAACCAATCCATCATGTATATGGCCCAAACAAACAAACATGATTCAACTTGTGAAGTCCCTTTGGCCTTGTGCGACCCGGGACATCTTGTGCGACTGAGTTTTGGGCTTTGAGGCCCAACAGTATAATAAAGTCCAAGTAGTTTGTGTGTGGCCCAAGCCTTGTACGATCGGTAGTGCCTTGTGCGATCCACAAGGTCTTGTGCGATCATACATAACTAACTTGTTCCTTGTGCTTTATTTACTTATATCCTTGTTATGCGATTGTATTATGCGACCAGTCTTGTGCGGTCAGATCAGATCCTACGTGATCTAACCTTGTGCGACCGAGAGGGACCTGGTGTGATTCGTTTTGTTATACGAAAATTATGCTAATAGGTTATATTGTTTCCATTATTCGATTCAGTCAACAATCAATCAGTTACATCTTTGATTTTTACCAAATCAATTCCAACAGTTTCCATTTAACATTCAATCGATCAATCAAGCATATTCCAACTGATTTTCATGAACCCTAGTTAATCTTAATTATCATACCAATCATGCACTAATCACATTAACAGATTCAAGGTCTTGATTACTAACATGCACCCTAAAATAACAAACATCCGAATACACTTTCATGAAAGCCGATTTACATGCATTCGGTTCTAGATCATTAGCTACATCATACGATTTGCCAAACCCTATATCGAACAATTGCAACATACATGTGAGCCGACTATCATTTAATCTTATGAACAGATCATCAACAACTATATTAACAAGAACCCTAGATCACTATACAAGTTTATAGCATCACAACATCAATCAATCATACAATTAACAATGACCAAAACACTAACCGGTTAGAAGGATGGAACGAGGATTGATCCGAACAGAAAATCTTCGAGAGGTGTTACTGCTGTCGGGTTGAGAGGAGAGAAAGAGAATAGGGTTAGGTGTGTGTATTGTGTGATTTGCAAGAAGAATAGGAAAACCCTCACAAAGGGATTATGCATTGCTTTATATAGAGAAGTGGGCGAAACTCCTAATGGGCTGCCCATTCGGTTCAAATACAAAGAGTGTGGGCCGAGAGTTGAGTGGAACCCAAGCCCAAAATCTTGTGCGATTGGATTGGAGTTGTGCGGTCGGGTTCATGTTGTGCGATCACATTACATATACATATATTACACACATTCACATAACATGTAACATTCATTCAATTAGCCACAGAGAGTTCATAGACGTTACATTAAACACAAAGATAGGTTCTGAAATACGAGTTGTCACATTATCCCCAAGTTGAAAGAAATTTCGTCCTGAAATTTAGCACGTGGTTACTGAGGAAGCTAGTTAGGTTGCATGTTTTTTCCTGGTTTTCCTGGGGTGTCACATCCTTCCCCCGTTGGTTTGGAATTTCATCCTGAAATTCCGCAGTAGCTTCAGCCTTAGTAGTGGATTCACTTTTCTTGAACAACTGGGGATACTTGACTTTCATCTGGTCTTCTCGTTCCCAGGTAAACTCTGGGCCACGACGGGAGTTCCAACGAACTCGAACAAGGGGTATTCTGGTACGCTTGAGAACCTTAACGTCTCGGTCAGTAATCTTTGCTGGTTCCTCGACGAATCGCAGCTGATCGTCGATGGTGCGTTCCTTGAGAGGAACTATGAGGGTCTCATCTGACATACACTTCTTCAGATTTGACACGTGGAATACGTTGTGAACTCCGCTGAGTTCTTCAGGTAGGTTCAGTTTATAGGCCACCTTGCCAATTCTTTCAGTGATTTCGGAAGGTCCAACATAACGTGGATTTAGCTTGCCTCGTTTACCAAAATGAATCACACCTTTCCAAGGTGAGACCTTGAGTAGTACTCGATCCCCAACCTGGAACTCGAGTGGTTTCCTGCGCTTATCAGCATAGCTTTTCTGACGGTCACGAGCTGCCGCCATTCATTGTCGTATCTAAGCAATCTTTTATGTCGTGTCGACGACGAGTTCTGGGCCAGTGATTTGGCTGTCTCCAACTTCTGCCCAACAAAGAGGTGATCGGCACTTCCGTCCGTACAATGCCTCGAACGGAGCAGCCTGGATGCTGGTGTGGTAACTGTTGTTATACGAAAACTCCACTAACGGGAGGTGTAAGTCCCGAAAACCGGATCTTTCAATGATATCAAACTACACCAAGTTTGTGCGGAATCCAAACTTGATGTGATTCAAGAAATAAAATGAAAATCAACAAGAAATATGAACAACGAAGAACAAATTGGAATCACTTTCAATACTTGCACACGTTCTATTACTTGAATAAGCAAAACGTCTGGTACAAGTATTCTACCACCAAATCGCCTCTCTCTCTCTCTCTGTAGGAATTCTATAACTATGAAGCTCAAAACCTAAAACAAGTTAGAAACTTGTTTATATACATAGACAAGCCCACTTCCCTACATGGGCTCCCCTTGGGCCTGCTTGGCCCACATGGCCTAAAGCTTGGCCCAAGTGACCTATAAAGGTCCACAACCTAATATAAACTAACCTGGTAAGGCGCAGCTCATAACCATAACCGGTTGTGTTAATTTGATACGTCAGTCTCACACCTTAGGGCCTAACAATCTCCCCCTAGACTGATGCCATCAAATTGTCTTCCTAACATAAATTCAGCAACGTCTTCAATGTAGTCTATGGTCGTCGCTATGCTGCAGATGTTGTGGAAGTTCTTGACTTCCGAACTCTCAGCACTGGGTCTCTTTCTTCAGCTTTTGTGGTTAGCTTCATATCAGGATCACGATCAGCTTTGCTTGAAATATCTTTGTCAAAAAGAATGTGAGAGGAGGATTCTCAGCAGCTCTCTTCTTCTTCAGTCTTTTTCTTTCAAGCAGGTTCGTGGTACTTCTTCAAATGCACTTTCATTGTCAGACGGCGTTTCGTATCCGGTTCTTCTGACTTAGGTACTTCTTGTTGTAGTGCTGCTTCAAGCTTCTTCAGCAACTAACAGCATCTCAATATTCATCAATCCCTGTTCTTGATTGAAATCAAGTTCTGTACATGCTCACAAACTCATAAGCAAACATTTCTTATGCAACAGGGAGAGTACCATATGAACACTAGGTACATCCAAGTACTTATACTCGGATTTCACAATTTAAATTCTTTCAACTTTTGATGATTAGTCAAATCTTCAAGAACGGTTATATTTTTTTTTAATTTTAAGAAAACAAATAAACACTCTATGTTTGGATTTTTGGTTTTATAGAAAAACAAGACACTATTTTTGTATTTTTCAATTTTTTTATTTTTAATTTTTTTAATTTTAAGAGCAAGAAACAAATAAGAACTCAAAATATAAACAACTACCATAATATAATATACAATTGCAATGGGATCAAAATTCGTTCTCAGGCAGACTAAGGAACACTTTTCAGTACAAGCCTAATCAAACTGGTCTATGTGATTGCCAATATGTTTGTCCACTTAAACTTTAACGCTCAACGTTCAATTTTTGAACTTCGTGATATGCTTAAGGTAATATTATACTATTATACCCGTGTGTCCCATTCCAAGGCATACCCCCGCGATCAAGGTAAGCACAACGATTCATCGTAGCAGGTGAGTATACTGATGTCATCCTTTTGATTTACAACGTTAGACCATTGGTGACAGGTCAGTACTTTCGTACAGCAGAGCGACCAATGATTTTGTCCAAGGAGGGTGAGCCAAATACCATTTTGGTACGAATTTGGCTCTTTGAGCATTTGGAATTTTCTCATTTTGAGATTTTGGTTCCTTAGGGTTTTTGTCCTCTTGGGATCTTTTAAGATATCCTGACTGTGTCTGGGTCTGCATATAATCTGGATGCAACAGAAGGACAGCCAAGATATCCCCGGATGATTCAACAATATAAAGACCCGAAACCTCAGATGTTGGCTATCTATCAACGCAAGATTTAAGACCATAAAATCATACGCCGTTGGTATGTTACCCACATGGTACATAGTTTGTTATGTTTATATCACTTAGTATCTTTTATCATTTTGAGCGTCAAGCCTATCGACATATCGCAGTAGATCCTAGTCTTTTCAGCTATGGCACCTTACATGTGTTAGTCAAACCCTTTAACACGAACATTTGTTTCACTTCCCATATCATGCAATTTATCTTTTTGGCTTTGTCATTTTTCAATTGTTTTTGTATTTTTCTCATTTTCTCCCCCTAAAACAATACACATTTACAGCAAACTCTTTTTGTATTTTCTGAGTTTTCTCCCCCTAAACTCTATATCTATCTATATGTTCCTCTCCCCCCCTAAATTTGTGCATAAATCTTTTGCGCAAATTTACCATTTACTAGAGAAATGACACTATATATACAAAGTAATAAACTAAGAAAGAGAAAACAAAATATTTTAGCTTAACCGTTCTGTCATCAGATTGAAGACTAATCAAAACTAAATCAAAGTACTGAATTTACACGGTACCTTTTGCTGATCTTATCTTACTTCTCTTATCTCCTCCGAAGGAAACATATCATCTGTAAAAAAAAATTGAACTTTTTGCAATAGTGAAATGTTACCCGTTTTTTTTATCTCTGGAACAACTGCTATCAACATTCCAGAGATTGTCAACAGCTCCTCCTTAGTTGTTCCTGAAAAATAAGGAGATTAGTAAGACATGGGTACCCAGGCCATCGTGGTCCTGGGATTTCCTGAAGCATCAAAATAAGACACTTCCTTTAAACATAAGTCCCCTTTAATTTCAAGAATTGGAGATGTAGCTGATTTTTGTTTTGCTCTCCAAATTTGTTTAGGCTTTTCTAATTTCTTAGATGCCTTTGGCAAAACAGTTGGCTTATCAACCCTGTTACTTTTCGAAACTTGTGCAGGTTTCAACGCGTGTTTTCTTTTTGCTTTAGCAGCATTCCAATCCTCATCAGAAGGTTTAACCTTGGGATTCACATTCTTCATTTCCTTAGGTGATGATACCTTCATCGGCTTGGAATGATTGTTATCCTTTGGTGTAACCCTCTGATTTCGCATATAATAGGGTACATGGGGACGCCGTGTGCAGTTTCTAGCAATATGACCCGCAATGCCACAGTTGTAGCAAGTTTGTCTTTTCATCGGAAAGACGTTTTGAGCAGCTTGATTCGCTCTAGCAGGTCCTGAAGGACAAACCGGTCCTTTTTGCGCTGGATGTGCCTGCACATTTCTCTTAGACGAAGACGAATTGGGGTGCTTGTATTTGTTGTTTGCAGAAGTCTTGTTGCTCTGAGCACCATTCTTCGTCTTTTCTCCCTTATTGGAGCTTTCGATCACCTTGTCACGAGCCTTATGAGATCGTGATTGTCCTTGATAAGCAGACTTTGCATACCCCCGACTTTGATCTGCTCGTTTTGGCTCATTCCACTTGTTGTGAACCGGCTCACAAACATCAGCACACGAGTGAGTGTTGGCATTTCGTTGCACTTTTGGACGATGAACACAATTTCTAGCAATGTGTCCAGGAATTCCACAGTTGAAACATGTCTGTCGTTTCAATGTATGGAGATTCTGAGAGCTAGCAGCATTAGCTGATTTGATGGGTCTAGATGACCGAGCTTGCGTTGCCTGTGTTCCATGTGCCTTTTCTGAGTTCTTATGTACCCGTTGATCAGAACTAGCACAAGCATGAGTTGTAGATGGATGATGAGATTCATCCTTCTCACTTTTATCATGATCATTTTGAAAAAAACGATGATTCAGTTTTATCTTTATTTTCAGAAACATTTTTCGGTGACTGTTCATTTATTTCAACTCCTTTTTCTTCTTTAATAAATTCAGTTTCAGTTTAAATTTTAGAACACGTTGAAGTCTCATGAACATGTGTTTCATCAACACATGTATCATGTGAATCCGATTTAGGTTTCCTTTCATCTACAGTTTCCAATGGGGTCCCACTAGATTCAACATTAGGGACACCCACTGAGACATATTTAGAAGAAGAATCAGGATACTCTTGATTTTCTTGAGAAGAAGTTTCAGTGGTTTCACTGAATGTGTCCTGAGGGACCTCACCTGTAACACTGTCAACAACTGAAATATTAGAAACATCACAATCACGTGCATTAATTGAAACACAATCATCACCATAATTATTGTTCAAAGATTTAACACAAACATCATCAGTTTTGCCCCCAACATCAGGCTCACTTGACGACACATAAGAACAAAATGACTCAAACAAAGTTCTACCAAAAGCAATATCAGATTCAGTTTGTTCAAAATAATTTTCAGAAATATTAGAATGAACAACTGGTTCACTCCTAAGAACATCTCCACACTTTACTTCAGATACTTTATCTGCACATGAAGACGAAGCGTTAGGATCAATTGAGCCTTTAGAAACAAAATTTATTGAAGTAGATTTCTGTTTCTCAACAGGTCTGTCATTAAATGATGACTTATTGTTTTTGGGACCATAAGTCATTTTAATTTCATTCATCAGCTCCTCCTCAGTCATAGGTAAATAAGTGTAATTGTCATTATAAGGAGGAGGAGCCTGATTGAAACCCAATCCACATCCTTTCTTTTTCTTGTATGCGAGTTGCTGATCACATAGATTTTTAACTAATTGGCTGGAAGAATCAAATATCTTAATATTGAGTTCATTAATTTGATATCTATCTCTGATATCTTCCAGTTCTTTAGTCAGAATGCATAATTTTTCCTGAACATATAAGAGTTGGGTTGTTTTTACACTAACATCATCTTTGAGTTGGATGATGTCTTTTCGCTGAGCTTCAATTTTTTCTTTATAAAGTTTCTCATTTTTCGATAAAGTAAAGTTTTTATTTTTAATATCTTGATAGTCTTGAATTAGCTCAGCGTTGTGTATTCTATAAGCTTCAACCCTTTCTCTACACTCAGGAGTACAGAAAACAGAAAGTACATCTTCAACAGTCATTTCTTGAGCCACGGGTTTGTGAAATATGAATGCCATAATTTCAGCAGGTAGTTGATACTTCTGTTCTTCTCCTCAAAACACAAACCAAACAAGAACCCGTGCACTTGCTAACTCAAACACCTTACAGTTGAATGAACCCGTTTTCTGACCTGTACCTCGAAAATCTGTCAAAACTTATCACACCAAACAAACCTTCCCCTTTTTTTAATTTTTAATTATAATATTTATTATTATTATTAATATTATTATATTATGTGACAATGACGGTGAGATTAGAATACTAAATGTCAACTCATATAAATCCCACAAAGCTTTCCCGACACCTCGTGCGTCACAAAAGAACTGTATTTCACCTTCTTCTATGTTTAACCCTTACCAAAACCCTAATATTCAAAACGTTTACACGCCAAACTCCCTTTTTCTTTCCTTTTAAGTTACGGTGAACGAAGATGACATAGATGGTGGTTAACCGGTAGTCACGTGACCAGAGTCGGTGTCGAAATCCCGGACTTGCAAGCACCAATGATCGGAGCTAAAGTTTGATACAGTGAAGTCCGGTGAAGTGGTGACGATACGTTGGCAATGGTGGTTATCGCTGGTTGTGGCAGGATGTGTGGTAGTTGATGGTTACCGGCGTAGATGTTGCAGGTGAAGTGGTGACCGACGGAGAAGAAGAACAGTAGGGTGGTTAAAGATTGCGACTCGAGACAATGGATGTTGATAACTCGAGATCTCGGTTGCGACTCGGAACCGTGAAAGAGATAACTCGAGACCAGTGGAGGTGATGGAGGTTGCGAGTCAGAACGATGGAGTCGAAATGGAGATTGCGACTGAAGATGATCAATGACTCGAGACCTTAAAATCAATTACTCGAGACCTTAAAATCAATTACTCGAGACCAAAGTGTTGAAGACTCGAGACCTTTAGTTGCAAACCGGAATATGTGGTGACTCGAGACGGAGAAGCTTGAAGTTGAGTCGAGACTGTGGAAGACAATGACTCGAGACTGTGAAGCTTGCAACTTGTAGCTGACAACATGTGACTCGAGAACGTGGTTGTTGGATCTAATGTACGGCGGGGATGATGGACTCGAAAACGTTAAAAGATGGAAATTTGAATTTGAAAGTAAACAAAATTTCAAAAGATTCTGTCAAATCAACAAATCACCGAAAATTTGTGAAATTTTTAAAATCAAGATATTTCCAAAATTTTTAAAAAATTACGTTTAATCCTTTTAACAGCCCTTTTCAAAATCAAAACACCAAAATATACTGATTTTTGAAAAAAATTCGATGAACACCACGAAGAACGCGAAGAACACCAACCCAAAAATAACGAAAATCTTGAATCTTTGATATCAAACCGAGCCTAGAAATAGGTTCTAATGGCTCTGATACCACTTGTAAGTCCCGAAAACCAGATCTTTCAATGATATCAAA
This sequence comes from Helianthus tuberosus, assembly GCA_030545235.1. Taxonomy (NCBI): domain Eukaryota; kingdom Viridiplantae; phylum Streptophyta; class Magnoliopsida; order Asterales; family Asteraceae; genus Helianthus; species Helianthus tuberosus. Next base: position 186,970,329 of record CM060396.1, on the reverse strand, counting down.
CTACACCAAGTTTGTGCGGAATCCAAACTTGATGTGATTCAAGAAATAAAATGAAAATCAACAAGAAATATGAACAACGAAGAACAAACTGGAATCACTTTCAATACTTGCACACGTTCTATTACTTGAATAAGTAAAATGTCTGGTACAAGTATTCTACCACCAAATCGCCTCTCTCTCTCTCTCTCTGTAGGAATTCTGTAACTATGAAGCTCAAAACCTAAAACAAGTTAGAAACTTGTTTATATACATAGACAAGCCCACTTCCCTACATGGGCTCCCCTTGGGCCTGCTTGGCCCACATGGCCTAAAGCTTGGCCCAAGTGACCTATAAAGGTCCACAACCTAATATAAACTAACCCGGTAAGGCGCAGCTCGTAACCATAACCCGTTGTGTTAATTTGATGCGTCAGTCTCACACCTTAGGGCCTAACAGGAGGTGTCTTTCGCAGCCGTTACCAAAGTCGATCACACAATCCCGGAGCATGTCTTCAAGGGTTTGGAAAGTGCGTTCAGACTGCCCATCCGTCTGCGGATGATACGCTGTGCTCATGTCTAGTCGAGAACCAAAGGACTTGTGCATCGCTTGCCACAATTCAGAAGTAAAACGCGAGTCACGATCAGAAATGATGGAGGTTGGCACCCCGTGCCTCGAAACTACTTCCTTCAGGTAGACGTCTGCTAGAGTGGAGAACTTATCCATTTCCTTAATAGCTAGGAAATGTGCAGACTTGGTTAACCGATCCACTATCACCCAAATGGTATCGTTTCCTCGTTGAGATCTGGGCAAGCCAGTAATGAAATCCATGGAAATTTACTCCCATTTCCATGTCGGTATCTCTGGTTGTTGAAGTAGGCCTGATGGTTTCTGATACTCGATATTGACTCTCGCGCAAGTCAAGCATTTACTAACGTAGGTTGCTATGTTGGCTTTCATACTAGGCCACCAATACGTAGTCTTGAGATCGTGGTACATCTTATCTGAACCAGGATGTACCGAGTAACGAGACTTGTGTGCTTCATCCATCACAAGCTCACGTAGATTGCCATAGAGTGGAACCTAGATGCGCCCTGTCACGTAGTAAGCGTCGTCTTCCTTTTGTTCTAACTGTTTCTTCGATCCCCGCAGGGACTCAGCCCTGATGTTCTCTGCTTGCAATGCTTCAATCTGAGCATCTCGTATCTGAGCGGGAAAACTAGAGTGGATGGTAAGCTGTAACGCACGTACACGCTTAGGTTTAGTCTCCTTCCGACTAAGAGTGTCGGCCAAAACATTGGCTTTGCCCAGATGGTACTAGATCGCACACTCGTAATCATTCAGAAGTTCGACCCATCGACGTTGTCGCATGTTCAAGTCCTTCTGATCGAAGATATGTTGGAGACTCATGTGATTGGTGTAAATGGTGCACTTGGTACCGTACAGGTAATGCCTCCATATCTTGAGTGCAAAAACAACAGCTCCAAGCTCCAGATCGTGAGTAGCGTAGTTCCTTTCGTGAACCTTAAGTTGGCATGATGCATAAGCAATGACTTTATCCCGTTGCATCAACACACAACCAAGTCCTTGGATTGCTGAAACGCGGTGCGCTACACAGTCTCTCCTTTAAGTGCTGAAACGCGGAGGATAGGTGCGCTACACAGTCTCTCCTTTAAGTGCTGAAACGCGGACTCCTGTGCATCACCCCAATGATAGGTGACACCCTTCCGAGTTAGTAAAGTGAGAGGTTGCGCAATCTTTGAGAAATCCTTGATAAACCTTCTGTAGTAACCCGCCAAACCCAAAAATTGGCGGATTTCAGTTGGTGTACGAGGTGCAGGCCAATTCCTAATTGAGCCAACCTTGGATGGATCCACATGAATCCCATCCTCGTTTACCACGTGGCCTAGGAAATGGACTTCACGAAGACAAAAGTCGCATTTTGAAAACTTAGCATACAGCTGCTCTGCTCGAAGAAGTTCCAAAATAAGTCGCAGATGACGCTCGTGTTCCTCCTGACTCTTGGAATAGATCAGGATGTCATCGATAAACACAATAACGAATTTATCCAAGTAGGGTTTGCACACTCGGTTCATAAGGTCCATGAAGACCGCAGGTGTGTTTGTCAACCCAAATGGCATAACCAGAAACTCGTAATGGCCGTAACGAGTCCTGAATGTTGTCTTAGAGATGTCCTCATCTCGGACTCTCAGTTGATGATAGCCCGATCTCAGATCAATCTTTGAGTAATAGCTCGACCCTTGCAACTGATCGAACAAGTCGTCAATTCGCGAGAAAGGATAACGATTCTTCATGGTCACCTTGTTGAGTTCGCGATAGTCAATACACATTCGGAAGGTACCGTCTTTCTTCTTCACAAACAAGACTGGAGCTCCCCAGGGCGAAGAGCTAGGCCGAATGAAACCTTTTTCTAATAGCTCTTGTAGTTGGGTGGACAATTCCTCTAGTTCTGATGGAGCTAAGCGATAAGGTGCACGAGCTATTGGTGCTGCTCCAGGAGCTAGCTCGATTTGAAATTCGACCTGACGATGAGGTGGAAGACCAGGTAATTCCTCAGGGAATACCTCAGGAAAATCGCGTACAATAGGAATGACTTCTATCTTCTTCTCTTTCATTGAGGTGTCAGTAACGACGGCTAGAATAGCAGTGTGGCCCTTTCGTAAACACTTCTGGGCCTTAAGGAAAAAGATGACGCCTACTACTGCACCACTCTTGTCACCACGAATCATAAGGGGTTCTTCACCAGAACGAGGGATGCGGACAATTTTCTCCTTGCAAAGAATTTCCGCTTGATGTTGAGATAACTAATCCATCCCAATAACAACATCGAAGCTACCCAGGACGATAGGAATGAGGTCGATAGGGAAGGTCTGATCAGCAAGAACATGATTACAACCCTTAACTATGTGTGTGGCCTTTAAACTTTTACCGTTTTCAAGTACTACAATGTGTTTGGTGTTCAAAAGTGTTGGAGTACGCTTAAGCATCTGACTAACTTTTAAGGACACGTAGCTAGTATCAGCACCCGAATCGAATAAAACAGTAACATAGAAGTCATCTAGTAGGAACTTACCTGTCACAACATTGGGATCGTTCCTTGCATCACCTTGCCTAATCACGAAGACACGTCCCCTGGCACCATTGCCATCATTGTTACCCCCATTGTTGTTCCCATTTCCTTGGTTGTTGTTGTTGTTCTGATTTGGATTCAACTGTGGACAGTGTCTCTTGAAGTGACCCTCAGCACCACACTGAAAGTATCCCGTGTTACCCTGCTGTTGTTGTTGCTGGTTCTATGGAGCTTGTTACGGTTGCTGACGATTCTGATTCGCCGGATATGGGCTCCTACAATCCTTGGCTGCGTGACCAGGCTTGTTGCACCTATGACAGCGAACCTTGCTACACGGTCCACTATGGTGCAAATTGCAACGGTTGCACTTAGGTTGATTACCCCTGTATCCACCCTGACCCTGATTCCCAGAAGACTGCTGATTGGGGCTCTTGTAGTCGTCAGTTCTCCGCTGCTGAGACTGAGACTGAACAGAAGTAGAGCCTTTGCTTGTATTTCCATCCCATTTACGCTTTTTATCGTTAGGAGCATTAGAAGTAGCTGTAGCACTAATACGTTTGGGCAGCCTGTTTTGCTCAAGTGCCTGATCAGTGAGACGATGAGCTAGTCGTATAACTTGCTGGATGGTACCAAGGTTAGCCGCAGTCACATGGCTCTGAATTTCTGGCACTAGACCCTTGAGGTACAGCTCGATACGCTTGATAGGAGGATCCACCATAGTATGACACATGATAGCTATCTCATTTGATCTCTTCGTATACGCCTCGATTTCAAACCCCGTCATCTTTAAATTGTAAAAATCCACCTCTAACTTATGAATGTCGTCGCGATGACAGTACTTCTCTTTGACCAGATCCTTGAAATCGTTCCATGGGGTGGCATTAGCAGCCGCCAACCCTAGCATTTGGACCTGTGCGTTCCACCAAGTTAACGCAGCACCTTCGAGTGTTCCAGTAGCAAATTTCACCTTACGAGCCTCAGGGCATTCACAGATCTCAAAGACAGACTCGATCTTCTCGAACTAGTGAAGAAGACCTACAGCTCCTTCTGTACCACTGAAGGTACTAGGTCGACAGTCCATAAAGGTCTTGAAGGTACATACGGGAGGCTGAGCATGTTGACCTCCTGCAGGGGCTGCTGCGAGTGCCTCAGCCACTCGTTCGTTAATTAGGGTCGTCAGCTGGGCTTGAGTCAAGTTCAAACATCCACTCATGATCTTTATGTCAAAGGAAAAATAAGTGAGAGAAGTGTCGCGAAAGTGCATAAGTGTGGAATGATAGAAGAGAGCAAGCACACGGGGTTCCAAGCAATAGTTTCTACGCTAACTAAGCGTACCATGATCAATGCACTACTTAAACTATCAGGCAGGCAATACAAACACAAACCATATTACCTATAGTGTTGAGTCTTGCACGTGGAGCGAAGTGTCGTTGTGGATCGCTGAGCACTGTACAGGTTATAGACTGGTTTTGTCGAAAAGCTTTTCCTTTTTTAAAACCAAGTTCACTATAACCAATGGCTCTGATACCAATCTGTCACACCCCCAAATTCCACAATGCGGAGTATCACCGCAGGAGGCGTGACATGACCAGGATCAAGCCACCAATCATATTGAACAATATATTTAAAGTAAATATAAAACCAACCACAATATAATTGGTGTCCAAAAGAAATTAACCAAGTTCTAGTTATCAGCGGAAGCATAACGTTTAAAACCAAAACATAAATTTAAAAGTGTAAATGTTTAACATGGAATCCAACAGTCCACGTCCCACAACGACCTCTCCTTCTCGTGCAAGCTCCAACTAAGCACCTAACGACCTGCAAGACATGTAGCAACGAATCAACAACAAAGTTGAGCGAGTTCACAGTTGGTTGTCCATTTTAAAGTTGTTCCAAAAACCATAAGTTCAATCGAAAACCATGAGTTAACCAATTCCTTATTTCCCAAACCATAACCAGTGGGGGCTACCCCATGTTAACCACTAGACCCGTTACCATATCGACAACTGACTGGAGTCATGTATGTGCCCTACGTCAATGTCTATCATCATTGACTAAGTGCCCAGATCCATTAGTTCACTCCCGTCCTCTGCGGCACGGTGTGAGGCTTGTTAAACCTAAATAGCGCTATCTAACTAATGACCCGCTCGCCATTGGCCCGGCGATTAAGTCGATATAAAAATGAGGGACTTCATGATAGAGTTTTGTCTAGTAAGTTATATGTTGTCATCCTTCCCAACCGAGGACGGAGGTACGTAATCTACACAAGGAGATTACGCAAGTTAAATGTTGTCATCCTTCTCAACGAGGATGGAGGTACATATTCTACCCACGAAGAATATGCGGTTTCCGTTTTAGTTTCTTAACCCATTCCCAACCACCGGGAATCCCATGCCTTATAGAAAGTGTGAACTCACCTTAGGTTAGCTCGGCAGATACACGAAAAGATCACTTGAGCTATAAGTGGTCAACCACGTCCTAACATGGTTACCATACAAGTCAGGTCTAGGTTCAAGTAGTGCACATAAGTTTTACACACAAACTAACAGGTTATAACACGTAATGATCATGGCAAGTATATTCAACACGTTAACAGTCAAGTGCATAATATATCCGAACTTGTGCGACTCAAATGATTGGGCTCGCACAAGTCTAATGGCCCAACAGCCTTGTGCGATTCACCTATTGAAGCCCAATAATACCCAGCCCAACCTGTTGTGCGTCCAGCACAACCTTGTGCGACTCACAACGGGTTGTGCGATCCAAAAACATACCCAGCCCAAATAACATAAGCAATCCATCATGTATATGGCCCTAACAAACAAACATGATTCAACTTGTGCGGTCCATTTGGCCTTGTGCGACCCGGCACCTCTTGTGCGACTGAGTTTTGGGCTTTGAGGCCCAACAGTATAATAAAGTCCAAGTAGTTTGTGTGTGGCCCAAGCCTTGTGCGGTCAGCAGTGCCTTGTGCGATCCACAAGGTCTTGTGCGATCATGCATAACTAACTTGTTCCCTGTGCTCTATTTACTTATATCCTTGTTGTGTGATTGTATTGTGCGACCGGTCTTGTGCGGTCAGATCAGATCCTATGTGATCTGACCTTGTGCGATCGAGAGGGACCTGGTGCGATTCATTTTGTTATCCGAAAATTATGCTAATCGGTTATATTGTTTCCATTATTCAATTCAATCAACAATCAATCAGTTACATCTTTGATTTTTACCAAATCAATTCCAACAGTTTCCATTTAACATTCAATCGATCAATCAAGCATATTCCAACTGATTTTCATGAACCCTAATTAATCTTAATCATCATACCAATCATGCACTAATCACATTAATAGATTCAAGGTCTTGATTACTAACATACATCCTAAAATAACAAACATTCGAATACACTTTCATGATAGTCGATTTACATGCATTCGGTTCTAGATCATTAGCTACATCATACGATTTGCCAAACCCTATATCGAACAATTGCAACATACATGTGAGCCGACTATCATTTAATCTTATGAACAAATCATCAACAACTATATTAACAAGAACCCTAGATCACTATACAAGTTTATAGCATCAACACATCAATCAATCATACAATTAACAATGACCAAAACACTAACCGGTTAGAAGGATGGAACTAGGATTGATACGAATAGAAAATCTTCGAGAGGTGTTACAGCCGTTGGGTTGAGAGGAGAGAAAGAGAATAGGGTTAGGTGTGTGTATTGTGTGATTTGCAAGAAGAATAGGAAAACCCTCACAAAGGGATTATGCATTGCTTTATATAGAGAAGTGGCCGAAACCCCTAATGGGTTGCCCATTCGGTTCAAATACAAAGAGTGTGGGCCGAGAGTTGAGTGGAACCAAAGCCCAAAAGCTTATGCGATTGGATTGGAGTTATGCGGTCGGGTTCATGTTGTGCGATCACATTACATTTACATATATTACACACATTCACATAACATGTAACATTCATTCAATTAGCCACAAAGAGTTCATAGATGTTACATTAAACACAAAGATATGTTCTGAAATACGAGTTGTCACATATTTCAATATCAATCTCACCATCATTTTCTTCACCAAGCAGACCATCACCAAGCTTTAAAATCCATTCTCCAAATTCCTTTATTTCTTTCAAATCTGCTTCCTGACAACCAACTCTTAATCTCATATTCTCAGTTAGCTTTAGTACTTGGCAGTGTCGCCATATATAAAAAGAATTCAAAGAAGCGTTGACTATCATTGTTCTGGTACCTTTAGGGATGACCGGAAGAATTTTTCTAAATTCACCACCAAATAGAATTACCTTTCCCCCAAACGGGTTGGATTGCATGTTCGGTTGACTGGAATGTGATATGTCTCTTATTGTTCTATCAAGAGCCTCGAAACAATGCTTGTGAGTCATAGGTGCTTCGTCCCAAATAATCAATGTTGCTCTTTTAATTAAATCACCTAACTCAGTATTAGGCTCTATCGAACATATTGAATTCTCATTAATGTTTATTGGAATTACAAACCTTGAATGAGCAGTTCTACCACCATCCAGCAAAAGTGAAGCAATTCCACTGGATGCAACATTCAATACAACTTCACCTTTTGATCGTAATGCAGCTGAGAATGTCTTCCAAAGAAACGTCTTTCCAGTTCCACCATAACCATATACAAAAAACACGCCTCCATCACCTTTTTCAATCGCTTCCATAACAATTTTATATATCCTTTCCTTTTCGGCAGTTAAACACTTTACATAACCATCATGTTCCCTTTGAAGAGCTAGTCTGTCATACGATAATTCTTTCATTATCAATCGATTGTTCGACGATGAAACATAATTGTCCGTAACACTTGGCATATCATTAAAATTTCTCACTACACTTCCATTGGTAAGTAGCAACTTTTCAATTTCAGATAGACAGATATTTTCAAGTTCTTCTTGTTGAAGATCCAAATTTAAAACAAATGTTGAAAAAAGTATTAGTTTTTTCCCAATAACAGAGCTATGCATAATTTTAATGTAGTTGTATATAACTTTAATAAAATAATCACATTACCTGCAATACCAGTTATCTTTTGTTGCTGATACAGAATGTCTTCACATAACAGGGACTTCGTTTCCGACCAAAAAACACCAGGACGAGATATCGAATTTGACAGCAACAACATTACAAAAAAGGTCCTCAATAAATCTCCAGTTGACCATGTGCTAGCTTCTTTGACAGCATTAACATATTCTTTATCATCATCCAACAGCCCCCTTAGAAAACATGCATCTTTAAATGTTTGAAAAACCTGCCCATCAACTGTTTTTATATCTTCAAAACAGGTTGGTCCCTTAATATGATTCAGTAAAATCCTTAGGTAATAACAATCACCAAGTGATGGTGGGACATAATGTATCCTCCAATTGATCCATACGGATGCTTTCTTCGATTCCATTGGCAATTTTTAGCATTCCATACATAATATCCCGGAAGCTGAACATACCTCAATGTCCTGGCAAATTCATCGACTTTATTACAATTCATCCACTCTGTAAACATTGTCATTTTTACAGTTGGATCAGTAACAATATCACACAAATTATCATGATCGTTAATTCACATATAACACTTGCCAATACTTAAATACTTGAACTCAACAGATAATACCACAAAACTTTGCAAACAATCATTTACTCAAAGAAGTTCCTGGTAACGTTGGCGTTATAGAGTGTGTAAACGGTATGAGATGGGATTACCGATTCTCAAAACACAATGGAACTTTTGCTCTAAAAGAAGGATGGTCCTCAGTTGTGACAACTGTCACTTTTCCGTACATTCCGTACACGAAATGAACAGTAATTTGTGCTTTAATGACTGTGCATGATCTGGTTTACCAGACAAATAAATTTTTGAATTCCATGCAAGTGAATTCATGCACGTGTATTACTACAAGAATTACTTTATGATAGCGTTGCATCAAAAATATTAGTAAACTCACCGGTAAGACACATTGTGTCAACATTTCTGCAGAAAGCAGTTAGACAATAGAATTGGAGCCTAGGTGTAGGTCCAATGACAAGAATACATTAAAACCCAAGAGTACATACAAGGGTTAACATATAGACATTCCGGAAGCTAAAATACGCACTAAAAAGCACCCGAAACGCACTTTAAGTGCAGAGTTTTATTAAATTCAGCAATAAATCAGCTTTTAACACATAAATGTTATGCAGAAAACATGAGTTATCATTCAGAATATTTCCCTAAGTGTCGGGAATCAAAAGTATTACAAAAGGGTACTTAAAGGGCACTAAACGGTGCAATTTAACACTTTAACGAACCGGTATCCAACCGAATAACCGGACATTACCCAGAACATAAAAATATTGCTAGAAGCACTGTTTAATTATTTCTTGGCTAGTAATGATCCCCGAGCACCTCAACACTCACTAAAATACTAGTAACCAACTAAACTAACTATACACTTGCATTTGGATTACAAGTAACTAATTGATTGGAATTTACAATTAGACCCCCTCCCCCATGTGCAAGGAATCGGCCCACATGGCCTATTTATGAGATTTTATTTGATCTCCATAATCTTGCAATATATTCCTAAAGATGTGATTAGATTGTGTATGTACTACATGAAACACAAGGACCAATGGATTATAACAAATATGATTATAAAGGATCTTGATCATTATCACCAACACACAACACAACTCTCACTCCCTCTTCCTCCCCTTCTCTCGGCCGTGAGCCCATCCACACACCACCACCATTTTCGTTTCAAGTTCAAGCTTTCCAAATGCTCACAAAGGTGTTCAAGGGTGATTAGTGAAGTGTGGAACTCTCAGAACTTGAAGGACCTCAACCGTTTGCTTTTAACCACTCAATCTTCATCGTTGTTCTTCCCTAGCTTAAAAGCTAGTAGTAAGTCTCTTTAATCCTCATTTACTTCATATTTATGGTGGTTAATAGTTATGTATGATGAAAATACATGAACACTAAAAGGATCATAAACAAAAGTCTTACACATAAAGCTTGCATAAAAATCATAAGATGAGAGATGGTAATACATGATAAATCTGAGTTACATAAACGATAATCTTCTGTAAATAACTTACGTTATGATATAAATCGTTATTAGAACAAACGGTAATCGTATGTGTACATTTTAGTGGCATTTAGACTATAAAAAGCATGTTGAGTAAAGTTTCCAGCCAACTTCAACTGGCTGTAACTGGACCATTTTAAATCGAAAAATTGATTTTCTGAACTCTAAATTGTGTAATTTCGAAAAACGAAGCAAATGGCACTGGAATCATATTTTTTTGAGGTTATTTACTATTTTTAAAGACCTGTTTTGTAACAGCAGCTAAAGCTGAGTTTTTACTGTAGTAAATGGGTGATATGTTTCTGGTCATAACTTGAAATCTATGTTGAATCAGCTCACGAAATTTGTACTGTAGATGACCACTGATGTCATAGTAATTCTCCCACTGGAATGTCATCAATCGGACTTACGATAAATTTTAGATGAATTATTTCGTAGACTGCAGTCAGAAAATGACAAATCTTTTTGCAGTCCGGTAAATAAATTTTTATAAAATAATGTTAATGAACTGGACCCCGATATTTTTACACAATAATATTTGGATCGTATAAGACATTCTGTAAAAATTTGGGAGTTTTTGGAATAAGATAACTATTTTATTAAAATGCCCGGAAACAGCCCAGTTTGTATATTAAAACTGAAATGATATAAGTAGTATTTTGCATGTCTAAATGTCGGGTTGGTTATTTGAGAACGATCTAACGTGTTATACGTTAAAGAAAATGATATGCTATTTAGCAAGGGCACCTCCATTTACAAAGGAGACTATGGCGAAATTTTCTGAAAATCCTAACACTTAGTAAATATTTTCTAACAAGTGCTGCAAATACGTTTTGAACTATGCTTTTCAAATTTAAACCTCGCCATAATTTTTGTAACAAATACAAAGTATCAGAGGTTGGTTTTGTGCATAAAAATGGGTAAACATGTATATTTAGAATACATATACATACTAAGACACTTGTGTGAGTGTTTGCATACTCGGTGAAATGGTTATATTATATAACTTAACAAAGTACCGTGAAATTTATTATCCAAAAACAATACCGTTACTTATATATTTTGGTATATATTAACCTTGGACAAAATGCATAATTCGGGTGGAAAAATACAAGATACTTATATTTATTTTTGAGAAAATAATATAAGTAAGACACATAGCTAAAAATATAAATTATTTTTAACACAAGAACACATATACAAAAGATAGTGACTTGTACTTGTGCAATACAAGTCTAGTGACTAACGTTAATAAACACGTTTAGGTCACGACGCTAGATAAGCAAACCCGGTGAAGTTTACGACGCAGGAACGCAAAGTTGTGAGTTCATGCTCCCCCTTTTCTTTAACTGTTTTTGGTTTTATAACTCACGGGGGTGAAATACATGTTACAAATAATACAATGTTTATAAATGGTATGATAACAAGAAGCACTCTTGGTGAGAACGAGTACCAAGTATGATGCGATTTGAGAATACAAAAATACAAGAAGCACTCTTGGTGAGAACGAGTACCAAGTATGATGCGTTTTAAGAAATGCCTAGGAAATACTAGATCATGTGAGCACAGACATAATACTAAAAATGCCATAAAGTCTTGGTGAAAACTAGTACCAAGCCATTAAAAACATTCACTAATTAGGGACGAGGGTTAGATCTAACGGGTACGGCCGAACCCCACTCATGGTCACAACTAGTACCTAGTAGTGCTTCGGAGTCCCAGTCGAGGGAAATCGACACAGTCGAGGTTAATCGACACAGTCGAGGGTAATCGACACAGTCGAGGGAAATCGACACAGTCGAGGTTAATCGACACAGTCGAGGAAAATCGACAAGAATATGAGCCATCACGAGTGCTCCCTATGAGCCATTACGAATGCTCCCTTGGAGTCATAACAAGTACTCCCCATGTCCTCAAGGAGTCATAACAAGTACTTCCCATGTCCTCACATGCCTTAAAGTCTCTCAAAGATTTACAAGAATACTTTATTGGTACAAGATTTGTATCACAAGAATACTTTATCTTACAAGAATACGTTCTTTCAAAAGAATACTTTATTTATACAAGATACATACCATGTTTCATACAAGGTATGCAAAACGCATGAACTCGCTCAACTTTTGTTGATGTTTTCTAAAATTACATGTATTTCAGGTGACAGGATGGATCTTGGGCGCGGGTGTCGTAACTAGAAGTAGACGTCAAGTTTAGATGTCATCCACTTTTGTTAAAGTGTAACCTAGACGAAGGTTGTCTTTTTAAAACTTAAATAACAAGTTTTTGTAATACTCAAATTTTCATGAATGGATGAACATCGTTTTGATCATGTAGTTGTTTATTACGATTGAATGCAGTGATATTAAACCAGTCATACATCATACGCTTCCACAAAAGACAGGGTGTGACATCAGTTGTCTCTGACCTTTTCATTGAAAGAAGGATGTCTGTTGGTATTTAAAAAAAACTGCACCATATACATATCTTCTGACACCTTTTGAAAAAGTTCATCATTATCCAACAAAACTCCCAATGATTTCTATGTTCACATCAATATCGTTTGAGAGGAAGTTTGGATGTATGGATTCATTCTCCCATAGTTATACTGATGTTTGTAAGGATGTGTTGGTAAGTTTTGGTATTTTAATCCAATACTTAAATGTTACTATAGTAATTAGTGATATAGTTGTTAATTTTACTGTACCTTTGTTGATTTCATAATTTTATATGTTTTTGTTCAGCTAATACCAAAGGAGTTAGTCAACATCAGTATTGGAGTTGGTAAACTTAAAGAGACATTTAAGATCTATGTGAATCAGTGGGACTCTTTTGATGTACTACTTCAACGTGATCCTCTTCGGAATTGTTACTTTATAATCGATGGATGGGAAAAGGTTGTACACTACATGGGTATTCAAACAGGAATTGTACTTGTTTTAAGATACGTAGCGGATTACATCTTTCTGCTTACTGCCTTTGATTTGAATGGATGTGAGATTGTTGCACCCAAATCCAATGACAGTCCAATAGATGATACTTCCTCACCCAATTTAGAAGTTGCTCCAATTACCGAAGATCTGCATCACCAGTCGGATGTTGAAGAATCCAATGACACAGATTCTGATAGTGATTATGTTGTATCGAATGAATCATCCGATGATATCGACGACGCAGATTTTGATGCCGCTGTCTCAGATTATGAAGCTGATCCTGATGTATACCCCTTGCAATTCGTATGGTACTGCAGCAAACATTTTGTAAGTTTATTCTGTTAATATATTATTCCTCATTCTTTGGATGTTAAATGTTTGTTACAATTAAGCTGGGTTTTTTTTTTTGTTACTTTACTTAAATACATTATGTATTTCTTATTAATTATTGGTATTTTATATTTATTTTTAAGCGTCTGAATGTGAAAGTAGCGTCTTTATCAAGGATTCATAGAACATTGAAGATGACAGTTGAAAATCTGAATGGAGTTGACACTGTAATTGACTTTCGATGGGAGAAGCATGGCAAGGGATTTAGTTACGCGGCTTGTCAATTCACCAAGAAGTTCACGAAGACCAATGGTATCTACAGAAATATGAGATGCAATTTTTTCTACTCTGAAGAAAAAGCCAAGCTGATCTTAAAGAAAGTCTACAGATAGTTGTGGTTGTTGGTATTATCTCATTTGAGATAAATTATGGGATGGTGATGTATCAAAATTTTATATTTTGAAAACTTATGACTTACGAATATTTAAATTATAATCATGTATGCTTATCTTGTTATTTATATTAACTTAAACCTTTGTTGTACATTCTCCATATATTTTAATTTACTCTTCATGATGCATTACAACTTGAATTATGCACTCAACCTCTATTTAGATAAAGTCTGACAAACCAAAAGCTCTGTTAAACAGAAAATCTGTTTAAGCAAAGCCTATTGTTCGAAACAACCTCTGCTGATAAACACAAAGACTGTTATAGCAAATAACCTCTGCTGAGAAACACAACCTCTGCTGCTGAATATGAATACAAAAGCATCAAAAAGCTAACATCTGCTGTTACTTAACAGATGATACGATCTTTAAACATTTTGACATCTGCTGTTGAAACAAAGGTCTGCCAAACATAACATCTGCTGATCATTCCACAGTATAGATTGCTAACATCTGTTGTGCCTTAACAGATGATGCAGTTCAACAGAGGATTTCAAACATCTGTTTACACATGCATCATGATGAACATCTTCTGATAAACACCGAGACGATTCAAGCAAAGGTCTGCCAAAGAGAACCTCTGCTATGGACTAACAGATGATGCAGTTCAACAGAGAATGTTTAACAGCAGTGCTTTAACAGACCATGATCAACAGATGATAATATAATAAAAATAATATTCAAACTGTAGCAATTACATAACATACCATTAATCGAATCAACATACCATTAATCGAATCAACATGGGGAGATTGTATATACATAAACTCTAGGGTTTGTCTCGAGAGATTGTATATACATAACATATCATTAATCGAATCAACATAGGGACCAGTCAATCATGGAAGCAACATAATTTTCATCATAGACACTGAAGTATCATAAAACTGTGAATAAATATACCCAATCCGAAATTGTTAGACATTTTCATAAATCTAACAACCATCATCGAAGCTGTAACAAAATCTAAACACCGATACACTAAACACTGTTACATAAGAAAAACTAATACATAAATACTGATGTTGAATCCGCTGTAGATACTGAACCACTGCTGTTACTGAGCAGTGGTTTTCCTTTGGTTGATCAGGCCTTAGGTACATAAGTGCCTGTCTTTAACAGCTTTGTCTTCAACAGTGGATAGGTCTCATCAGTCTTTAAGTCCATCAGTCTTTATAAGGAGCAATGGTTAGTTATAACAGTCCTTAGCATGATCAGTTGTTATAACCACTCCATAACCCTTTGAGAGGAAGCAAGTGTCCGTCTATTCAATTGAGAGGAATCATTGCATTACATCCCTGTTGAAAAACAGAATGAATAAATTTAGGGAAAATGGGTTTGAAAGATGATAACCCAACAGTGGAGAATCTCATTCGACAGCTCCGATAAATTCAATGGTATTCTCAAATAATGCTTCCTAGATTTTTGAAGACCGACAAAGACTGACAAATGTCCACAGTGATGTTTCTTTGGACATTTGTCGGTCTTCAAAAATCTAGGAAGCATTATTTGAGAATACCCTTGCATTTATCGAAGCTATAGAATGAGATCCTCAACTGTTGGGTTATCATCTTTCAACCCCATTTTCCCTAAATTTATCAATTCTGTTTTTCAGACCTCCCAAAGCCACCTATCCGCCTCCTAAGAGATCGAGACAGCTTGAAGCATAACCTGGACTTGCTGTCATTCCACCAGTTGAGTATTTAATCCCAATATACCAACTGAAAATCAATCTACTCATAATCACATGGTACACCAATGCAAGCATCTGAATAAACAATAACAAATCAAAGACAAAATCAAAAGCTACAAACATATCAAACAAATTTCATAGAATCATGATTTATTTTAAACACATATACATCTATTTTTAAACACAAACATACATTACCTCTTCATCAATAAAGTTGAGATCCATTTTATAACCTTGATTACATTCGGAAGTTCGGCCAACGAACTCAAGACTTCCACACCAAATAACAAATCCAGCAAGATCTACCTGAAAAACATTTAGCATACAAACCTTCAGTTTGTGATAAAAAGAAAAAAATCAAAAATTATCTATTTTTAAACTACCGTTGGTCTGCATAATATTCAAATGATGTTAAACATGATGAATAAACAGACATCACCAGCTTTTCTTATGTCATTAGGATTTCTCCTTTTACAAACATATCAAAATCAATCTACTCGTAATCACATGGTACACCAATGCAAGCATCAGAATAAACAATAACAAATCAAAGACAAAATCAAAAGCTACAAACATATCAAACAAATTTCATAGAATCATGATTTATTTTAAACACATATACATCTATTTTTAAACACAAACATACATTACCTCTTCATCAATAAAGTTGAGATCCATTTTATAACCTTGATTACATTCGGAAGTTCGGCCAACGAACTCAAGACTTCCACACCAAATAACAAATCCAGCAAGATCTACCTGAAAAACATTTAGCATACAAACCTTCAGTTTGTGATAAAAAGAAAAAAATCAAAAATTATCTATTTTTAAACTACCGTTGGTCTGCATAATATTCAAATGATGTTAAACATGATGAATAAACAGACATCACCAGCTTTTCTTATGTCATTGGGATTTCTCCTTTTACAAACATATCAAAATCAATCTACTCGTAATCACATGGTACACCAATGCAAGCATCAGAATAAACAATAACAAATCAAAGACAAAATCAAAAGCTACAAACATATCAAACAAATTTCATAGAATCATGATTTATTTTAAACACATATACATCTATTTTTAAACACAAACATACATTACCTCTTCATCAATAAAGTTGAGATCCATTTTATAACCTTGATTACATTCGGAAGTTCGGCCAACGAACTCAAGACTTCCACACCAAATAACAAATCCAGCAAGATCTGCCTGAAAAACATTTAGCATACAAACCTTCAGTTTGTGATAAAAAGAAAAAAATAAAAAATTATCTATTTTTAAACTACCGTTGGTCTGCATAATATTCAAATGATGTTAAACATGATGAATAAACAGACATCACCAGCTTTTCTTATGTCATTGGGATTTCTCCTTTTACAAACATATCAAAATCAATCTACTCGTAATCACATGGTACACCAATGCAAGCATCTGAATAAACAATAACAAATCAAAGACAAAAATCAAAAGCTACAAACATATCAATCAAATTTCATAGAATCATGAAAGAAATTAGGTCACGGATTGTTACCAGATTTAGCGAGAGAAGAATCGTTGGAAGCATTGGAGAAGATGACGATTTGAAAAAACTTCCATCTGGAAAACATGTAACAAAGCTTAAGAAACCACGAAGAAGAAGAAGAACTGATTACAAAGTGTATTGACAATTACCAAAAAAATAGCAATTAGCTGATCTATTTTAAACACATATACATTTATTTTTAAAGACAAACAGACATTAACTCTTCATCAATAAAGTTGAGATCCATTTTATAACTTTGATTACATTCGGAAGTTCGGCCAACGAACTCAAGACTTCCACACCAAATAACAAATCCAGCAAGATCTACCTGAAGAACATTTAGCATACAAACCTTCAGTTTGTGATAAAAAGAAAAATAAAAAAATATCTATTTTTAAACTACCGTTGGTCTGCATAATATTCAAATCGATGTTAAATGCAACGCCTCTGTCGTCTTCATCTTCTTCTTCTTTGTATCCACAGTTTTAAAGATAGAGAGTTGAGAGAGAGCAGACAGAGAAATTGAAATGGGTTTTTCATAAATTATAATCGAGTTTGGATTTGAGTTTGAATTTATATTTGAGAGAGAGAAGAATGGAAGCTCTGATGACATTAAATGTAAATTACATATCCCTATAAGTTTTAAATTTCAAATTACCCTCCCATTTTTATGAAACATCAGTGGTTTGAATTTCGAATGAACATCAGTTGTTTCATAATTGAATGTGGGCCAGACCTTTTGTCACACCCCCAAATCCCAGCTAGGGCATGTCCCTATTAGACGTGTGACGTACCAACAATGAGCCACTAATTACATCGAACGCGTACAGGTTTAAAATAAACTCCTTAGTTATAAATAAAATACCATCGACAAATGTAAATGAAAACCAAAGTATTCAGCGGAAGCAAAGTCAAACAGTTTTGAAATCAATGTATTGAATCAAGAAACTAATAAGATAAGTTCATCCAGTAGACCCATGACCACTCCCGCTACTCCAGACAGCAAGTTCCAATGCGATTCAGCTAACGACCTACAAGCATGCAAACAAGTGTGTCAGACGACGCTGGTGAGTTCAAAGTTTTGTTACCGAATTTAGTTACCAGTCACATGTGTAAAACAGTTTAATAAGATGATTTGTTGATTTGATGTTGTTGTTACTCGATTACCGAAATGGCTACAAGATGTGATTGCCCAAACCCCAATGTCTCTATCAAAACATTGGTCATGCTTTAAGGAAATTAGTTCACGACCGTCCTCCCCGGTACGGTGTGAGGGTGCCAAACCTAATAGCGCTATCAACTAATAACCTCGTTGCCTCCTCGGCAACTGTCGGTAGATGTAAGGGGTCTTACGAGATAGATACTGAGTATAATAACAAACATCCCAATAAACACGCGTTCCTCCCCGGAACGTTACCCGATATCCCTCCCCGGGATGCATGCTTGAGAAAAGCAGTGAACTCACCTTAGTTTTGCTCGGTAAGATTAATTTACTTGTTATACAGTTGACCAAACACGTCCTAAAAGAGTTACCGATAACAATCAGTGTCACACAGGCTTTGGCCACATATTTCTTATTCATATCACACAAATTGCACCCATGTATTTCACGTACGTCATACAAGCATCAGGGTGATAGTATATTTACGATACACGTTCATGTCATAATTCACATGTCACATGTTATATAACCACTAACCTCTCATTTGTACTATACATACGGTGCACCACAAAATGATATACATACATCAATATACCTACATCACTTAAACAGTCTTGCCATTTTATATGATTATCATAGGGTCCTAAACACATGTTGCATTGGTATACAATACACCTACAATGAATCGGCCCAGGTTACAAGAATTAATCAGCCCATTACACCAATTAACAGCCCAACTAATACACTTTTATGTTGATTGCTACTAATTACTCGGCCCACATTTGTCCAATTTGTATTACCTGACCCAGTACATTAAATCTAATCCAAACCATACCCCTTATAACCGTAGACCCTTAACCCTCGTACAGCCCAACACATGATCACATTGTACCATACTTCTGTTCACAGGCTATGATTTCATATAAGGAAGTCAAATTATAAAACAACATACACAATCCCCAGGTTACTCACAATTCCCCTGTTGGGCTTCCAGTTTACACGGCCCAGTTGTCTAAGATCCAATTCAGCATATGTTTGCAACAATTAATTCAATATTACGTAGACTAAATGTGGCCCTATGATAGCATTTAACATATAAATCTGATATACATGTATCCTACCCGTTATGTTTAACCAATACATGCTACCCGGCCCAATCCACCTGGACCATATGCGGCCCATATAAACTCAACTTGTTACACCATCAAGGCATCAAACCCAGTGGTGGACCCAGGAATTTTTCCATGGGGGTGCGGAACATTTTTAAAAATTTTAGACCCCTATGTATATAAGTAAAAAAATCGGTTCGTATCGGGTCGGGTCATGTAAAACAAACGAACATCAAACTAAATTTATATAATCATCAAAAACATGTCAAACCTTGTTACAAACATAATTAAAACGTCGACGCCCTAGGGGTTTTCATTTTTTGAAATCTATCCAAAACATCATCTAAAGCTAATTTCTTAAGCAATTATTTCTCTATATAACATAAGTTCATCGCTCCATAACATAATGTTTCAATTTTAATTTTCAACTATTCAAGCCCTAGAAATCATAACGTAAGTTGTAATCACCCTAAAAATATATAAACAACATAATCACCCTAAAAATCATCTAAACAACAATAAACAACGTCAAAACACACAAAATTTCAAACCTATTTAACAACTTTATTACCCTTTTTTTCTCCTATAATATCATCCAAAATCATCAAAATAACAAAGAAACTTACCCGTGTTCGGATTCCGGTTAGTTTTGGTGTCGAACGACGATGGTATGGTGGCTGATTACGGTGGTCGCCGGCTGCTGGACTGTTGTCGCTGAGTGATGTTGTTCGTTGGCAGTGCAGGGACGCAAGAGAGAGAGAGAGAGCGGAATAGAATTTCTAAAGGTTTTGGGCTTTAATTATTTTATTATAGTTTGAAATATTGTTGGGTTTGGTTAATGGGCTAAGACTTAGTGGGCTAGCTAGTTAGGAATTATAAGTGGGTAAAGGTATGGGTATTTGGGTTTAGTTGGTTAGGTATTAAAAGTTATATAATTTAGGTAGTATATTTTTTAAAAAAAATAAGAGTTTACTAAAAAAAAATTTAAAATATAAATTGATAACACTTTTTACCTAAGGGGTGCGGACGAAAAATTTCAAAGGGTGCGGTCGAAAATTCCAAGGGGTGCGGACGAAAAATTCCAAGGGGTGCGGACGAGATTTTCGACGGAATTTAGGCCTAATTTTTTTTTTCCCCGGGGGTGCGCCCGCCCACCTTGGGGTGGGCTTGGGTCCGCCCCTGATCAAACCACAATACTTTTGCAAACATAAACTCAAATAGCCGATTACATGCGATGATTCAATCAGATCTTTTACATTAAAGTTGTATATCGATTTACATGTTCACAAGTTTAACCATTAAAGTCTCATTATTAGATCAAGAACTATCACACAACATCCTCATAAAACCCTACTGTTGAAGATAATATTAGCTATGCATGTAGTTTTCGATCATACAATATACATGTTATTCGCACATAGTTTCACCTAGATAACATAACAACAAACCAATTTCAATAACATAATGAAATACTAACCGAAGGCTGGGAAGAATACTGATCACTACGGGGGGTGGTCTTCCTGTTATGCGTGATCTTTGAGAGAGAAGGTAGGGTTTGTTTGTTGAGTTTATTATGTGAGATATAATGGTATTATGGTACGTATCATCTGATTATATTGTCACAAGAAACACCCTAGTGGGCCGGCTAAGCTACAATGTATATCAACATATTATTATACAAGTGGGCCGGTTATTAAACATGAGTTACATGATATCCAATGCTATACTAAACAATTTAAGGTGGGCCGAGCCCAATATTAATATGTACAGTTTGTCGGTTGGGCCGGGAACAATATTGACATGCACATATTGTATGTTGTACGAGTGTGTAGCGGGCTCGAATGACCCATACAGCGAGTTGATACATTGCCGGGTTTCGAAAGTGTAAAGATGCCGAGACGTAAACAATCAGTTAGACGAAGCTATCCGAACAGAATGTTCTAGCATATTAAAGAAAGATAATGGGAAATAAAGATCAAAAGATAGAACGTTACTGACCTTGAAAGTTCGGGTTGTCACACCTTTGAAATTTGAAAGTGGGGCAGTGGTTTGATGGCAGATCTTTGAATTATGATGTCACTATACTCCCTCTATGGTTGCCACCTCATCGGGGATAACAAAAGAAAAACATTGTTGGACAGCCTCTCCTGCTGACACATCAGCTTTTCTTATGTCATTGAAGTTTCTTCTTTTATAGAAAGTATAGATAGATATGGCCGTCACATGGGCTAAAACTTGCTAGAGGCTTGTTTTCTTAAGAACCCAGGTTACTATTTCAATTACAATTATCTACTGGATGTGGGCTTCAGACTTAATTGGGCTTTCATTTACATAAATCTATTAGACAAAACTTGGGCCAGCTAATTTTGACTTCCGTTTGTGAACTACCATCATATTTATTAGTGTGTCAATCTTCTTGGGTTAACTGGTTGAATTCTTTAACCGTACCCTGTCCCATACATTTATTTGTGCTATGTTTTGAGTCAACCATTTAATAATACGAGTAATAGTTAGTGACTTAGCAACAACTTAAATAATCAACTACCCTAATCAAATGAAACCTTGTGAGTAATACCTAATGACTTGGTCCATCATTAACAGATGAAGGTTAGTACTTAGTAGCAACTGTTGATTAGCAGTTTTTGGTGATCAATGGTAACTAAGTGTTAGTAGCACCTATGTTAACATTGATAGCATTACCACGTTCAAATTAAGATAAAACATATTCGATTTGTGGTAATATTAAAAAATAATAATGAACATTATTAAAAAAAATTACGTTAAATAGAAAACAACAGTAGTAATAAAAGTCAACAATGATAACTTTTCTCATTAACCAGTGGTTGGTATTGATAACGTCCAGATTCATTCGAAATGGTAATTAACCATTTGAGAACTATGCTGCTCAAATGGTTAATTATCATTTTAGCCTCAATTTAGGTCTAGACTGGAAGTGTCTCAGGGCTAAAATGGTAATTTGTCATTTTGCTTTTTTTATATTTTTAAACTTCAGGTGCTAGACGTCGCGTACAGGGCTAGACTGGTTGTTTAGAGTTGATTAAAAGACTATTATACCCCTAAGTTAGGGCTAGACTGGGGCAACACATGGCTATAATAGTCTTTTGGACCACACTAGACGCCTAGTCTTGCCCTATACGCTACGTATATTTTTTTTCTCTTTTTAATATCAATAACACTAATATTAATTATAAAAAAACTCGTATTAATATCAATAACAGTAATATTAATTATAAAAAACCTTGTATTAATTATAATAACATTAATACTAATCATACAAAATTCATATTAATTATAATAACACTAATATTAATTATACAAAAATCATTCTTCCAATTTACTGTCGATGAAATTAATACTCGGGTTTGGGTTTGGTTTCGACATAAATTATAATAACACTAATAATGCTTATACAAAAAATACGACTTTTCATTAAAAAAAAAAAAAAAAAAAAAAGAACCCATCAAATTACCCCCACCAAAACACCCAAATTCTTCACTCGAAAAAACATCACCCTTCAAGACGCCCTGTCTAGGCCTGTATTAGGCGTATACATCCCTTAAATTCAGTGTCTGGCACCCAGTTCAGAAACCCTTAAATTCAGTGCCTAGATGCCCCGTCTAGACCTGTACGAGTCGTCTAGGGCACAAAAGTGTGTAAATAGGCAAGTCGGCTCTGTGGATAGATTGAGCCTGTATTATATATGGAGAAGATAAAATAATATATGTTTTTTGAAAATTTGGTATGATCGATCACTTCAGCAATACAATCCAAACGGCAGACGTCATGGCTTCCAAACACATTTGTTTAGATTAACTAATGCAATACTTAGCTTCTAAATTCAGGTGATCTTAATCCTATGGTTTATAAAGTGTTAATAGTTTGTTCAATCTTCATTTTGACAATGTATAAATACGTTATTTTTAACATGTGTCGATTGCATGCGAACAGTTTACATTCTTCATTTAACGTAAAGCGTCAACATATTATAATTTTTTTTCTGTCGTGTATATATATATATATATATATATATATAGGGTAAGGTTCATGCGAGAACCACCTTTATTGCGAGAACCGATGTGAACACAACCTAAAATAGCTTAAAAAACCTAAAAAAACTAACCCCCCCCCCCCCCCCCCCCCAAAAATGCTAAAAACTAAACCCCCCAAAAAACCTAAAAAAATCTAAAAAAATAAAAAAAAAATCTAATTTTTTTTTTTTTAAGTTAAAATCGCTACTATGTAGCCAAAAAAAAATTTTTTTTTTTTAAAATTTTTTTTGGCTACTAAAAGTAGCGATTTTTTTATAAAAAATATTAAAAAAAAAATTGTGTGTTTTTTAGGTATTTTTGGTTGTCTTCACATTGGTTCTCGCAACAAGGGGTGGTTCCTAACGGATCTTTGTCCTATATATATATATATATATTGTATTTTTAACATTTGTATTATATCATATCGACACAACTAGCTAATGATAAACCAATTATATAAAAATGATAGAACTGTCCTCCAAAAGTGAGCAAAAATTAAAATAGTTTATTAATATAAATTAAGTTGAGGGTGGTTCTTAATGGATCTTTGGCATATATATATATATATATATATATATATAGGGAGGAGCTCATGCGAGAACCACCTTTATTGTGAGAACCACGAGAACCAATGTGAACACAACCTAAAATAGCTAAAAAAACCTAAAAAAAACCTACCCCCCCCCCCCCAAGCTAAAATGCTAAAAACTAAACCCCCAAAAAACCTAAAAAAATCTAAAAATTTTTTTTTGAATTTTTTAATATTTTTTATGTTAAAATCGCTACTTTTAGAAGCAAAAAAAAAAAAAAAAAAAATTTTTTTAAAATTTAAATTTTTTTTTTTTACTTCGAAAAGTAGCGATTTTTTTATAAAAAATATTAAAAAATTCAAAAAAAAATTTTTTGTGTGATTTTTAGCTATTTTTATGCATTTTTTGTTGTGTTCACATTGTTTCTCGCGGTTCTCGCAATAAGAGGTGGTTCTCGCATGATCTTCTCCCTATATATATATATATATATATATATATTGTATTTTTAACATTTGTATTATATCATATCGACACAACTAGCTAATGATAAACCAATTATATAAAAATGATAGAACTGTCCTCCAAAAGTGCCATCTGGTAGAACAATGCATAGACCATTGCTTATGCACTGAGCTGGGACGAGCTCAAGGAAGTAATGGAGAAGAAATACTGTTCTAGGGCTGAAATCCAGAAGCTTAAGGTGGAGTTCTGGAATTTGAAAATGGACGGGCCGAAGATTTCTGAGTACGTCTAGCGATTTCACGACTTGTCTAGGGTCGTTCCCTACTTAGTCAAGCCGGAATTCAAGAGGATTGAGCGATTCATTTGGGGACTTGCACATCAAATCAGGAGCATGGTTACTACCTCAAGGCCCCCAACCATCACAGAGGCTATCGATTTGAGTGTCACTCTTACTGAAGAAGCTCTACGCATGGGAAAATTTTCGGAATCTGAGGATAACAAGAAAGAGACTCATGTGGAGTCATCAGGCAACAAGAAGAGAAAGTCTTCAAACCTAAAGATAGGCACCCAAGTCAGCTATGTAAGCTCTAAAGCAAACAAAAGAAAGGAAGTAAACTCGCCGCGTGTTAGGAAAGCTTATGGAGCCACTAATAAGGCTGGTGGTAAGGTTTACTTGGGGACTAAGCCGAGGTGCGAGGAATGCAATTTTTACCATGAAGGTCGATGTCTGAGGCCTAAGTGCAGAAAGTGTGGAAAGGAAGGGCACAGCAAGGATGCCTGTTGGGCAAAGGATCCAGAAGAAAGAGATAATGGGAAAATTCCAGGCTGCTACAGGTGTGGTGAAGTAGGGCATTTTAGGAAAGATTGCCCTAGAAAGAACCAAGCAAGGAAGGGTCTTCATGATTGGAGCTCGTGAAGCACGCCAGGATCCAGATGCGGTTACGGGTACGTTCCCTATTAACCAAACTCTATGCATCCATTTCTGATTAATACTGGCATCAACTTTAATCTCGTATCCTTAGAACTTAAGAACTACTTGGCCTAGTTTCGAGTAGAATAGACGTCCCATATTCTTTAGAATTGGCGAATGTAAGGTTAGTTAAGCGAAAGAGATGATTAAGGACTATATTTTGGAAACTTAGGAAACCGGAGCCTTCTATCACCATTGACTTGGGAAGTCATGATTGTGGCAGTCAGCATGGATTGGATATCCAAGTATAGAGCTGAAGTTGTTCGGAAAAATCAGTCGCATCCCTCTTGCGAATGATGAAACACCTATAGTATACAACCTTCTTACAATAGGTGCAAGGGTACTAGGCCCCCTAAGGCAGCGGAGCTACAACATCTCACAGTGGTCGTAGAGACACGGAAACACCCCCAAACAGACTGCATGGCTTTCCCTGCTCATGTTGTCGATAAAGAGACCACGAAGCCTTTCCTGAAGATTTGCCAGGAATACCCAGCCCAAACTATCTACACACTTAGTGTGTAGATAGTCGCCCCAAAAATGTGTTTTTTGTCCTTATGTGCACACCCTGCAGTGTCGAACTGTGGCCAAAACGCGGCGTTTTGGTCCGGTTAACCAGACAAAGACTGACGGGTGTCTGACAGGTCTGTTGACCGGACCAAAGCGCCGACTTTTGGCCGCGTTTTGGTCCTGTCAACCAGACAAAAGACTGACACCCGGTCTGGTTGACAGGACCAAAACGCGGCCAAAGCTTGGCGTTTTGGTCCGGTCAACAGACTCGTCAGACACCCGTCAGTCTTTGTCTGGTTGACAGGACCAAAACGCCGCGTTTTGACCACAATTCGACACTGCAGGGTGTGCACATAAGGACAAAAAACACATTTTTGGGGCAACTATCTACCCACCAAGTGTGTAGATTTGGTGTGTAGATAGTTTGGGACAAAAATAAATATGTGCTGAACTAGTCTTATGACTTTTTGGAAACATTAATAAAGGTTTTAACAGTTTGTAGTTGAGTTTCGATATTGGTGTACGCTGAATTTTCAAGTTTGCATGCATTGCAATTTGACTTCACTTTTCTTGCTGACAAAACTTAAAACACAAGTAAATTTTGCCTGACTTCTTCACACGACATGTCATGCAAATCATAAAGTACTTATCGACCATCTGCAACCTTGCCAGCGTTCACAGATACTGTTTGTCTATGTCCTATATGTAGTGCCATAATATTAATATTTTTATAATATATCAGTAGGAAACTAATTTATATTTAAAAAAAAGAAGGTCCCTTCAAAGAAAAGTGATCTTGTTGATGAGATTTTTTATATTCTTCCTCTTCGTCTCCGTTCTTCTCATGTTGTTCCTTCGTCTTCTACGTTGCTGATTAGGGCTGCATTTTGTGATTCCGGGTTTTATAGTTCAAACAAACGAAAATGAATTGGTCACCTAGAGTGTTTGAAGCAGTACTAATACCAAAAGAGATTATAATATAGTGAGAAATGAAACCTGCCTTGTTTAATCTTACTTAGGGAGAAGGTTTTGTAAAATATAATTGTGATGTTTACCTTTCTCAGTTAATATGAAAACCATATACATCTTTTATATAAAGTCCTTATAGTCCAGCGGCACTCAGTGTCTCTTTTTAAGTGGGAGTCCGGGTTGTTGCTAGCGAATTTTTCCTCGAAAGCAGAACAAGCCAGTCGGTCTCACTCTGAAACGGTTTGGTGTCATCCTTGAACGTCAAACTAATAATGGACGGTTGTAATTCTGTCTGATGTTTGGATATATACCAGGGGCCATGACATGTATGTCACTGAGCCCGAATACGCCGTCGTTAAAAAAAACAAATCATCATACTTTATTTAAATAACTAAATCAGAAAACCAACCACCATAAATAAATAAATTTATGACTATTTATGAACAAATTTGTACATCTTAAGTTGGCTGGTTGATAGCGATGATTTCATTAAGAAACTACTTCTGAATCGATGTAGAGGGTTTAGTTCACTTAAAAACATCTCTGAATGGTTCATGAGTCTCTTAATTGGTAAGTTTTAGATACATGTTGACCGATTAAAATGCTACCCCTAAATTAGTCAGACCTTTTATAATGGCTCCGCACAAAATTGTTAACCAACCTAATAAATTATATGATCATACAAATAAATAAAGTTTTAAATGATGTAAAGCTCTTTTATTAGTATTGAACATGATTTGCAAACATGTATGAACATCAGAAATGTTAAAAAGATCACATAAAAATTATTTTTTCAAGAGTACATAGAACAGAATTTGAATCAACCAAACACAGAAGCTTTCGGCAATCCCACTGCATATGCCAAATTTGTGAAATTGACATTTCAATTCCATCACTAAATGCTAGCTTCTATGGCAATTCAGATCTTTCATTTTTCTTTATATAGTACTACTACTGTCACGCAAACGTCTAGTGACATAACAGAAAACCACAAGCTGTCACAACACATTACCTACACCAAGGTACAATCTTTATTACACAATTTACAACTCATTACAAGAACAAACAACCTACTAGGAATTAATATTATTTGATGCCCTAATAATCTTCTCGAAAATCTAACACTAATGTCAAAGGTTCAGTCTTGTCCATTTCACTTAGGTTGACTAGGGTTTAGAGTTTGTGCTGGTGTGGTTGGAAAGAGTTGTAGGGTTTTGGGTGGTACTCTTGTGCAATATGGACTTGTACTCTCCATCATCATCACTGTCATGAATGAGCAATCACACATGACCTTCTTGCAACTGGTCTGATCTACATTCCATTCGTTGACCATGTTTTTTTCGCTGCTTGATATATTATCTTCAACTACAGCACCATCCTGTATGTATACACCACACTGAATTATGATAATTACACAATTGTATAGAAATATAGTAACTAGGAGTTTGATTAAATTATGTGAACCATAGTATGCACAAGCCCATTAAGAATTGTTGGCATAACACTATAACATAATATGATAATCTAATTCACTATACAAACTATTTTTAAGGTTTGAAATTTAACAATGTTATTATATCTTCTATAATATATTAATATCTTTGTACATATAACTTTAATAAACATATATTTTACAAAAAGTTGCTACCAAAGGATTTTTAGTCTAGCGGGCTAGTGGTGTCAAGTTGCGTAAAGTAGTGACTCGTTTGATCCTTTGAGGGTTTGAATCTCACAGCGAATATTGGTGTAAAATTAGATGTAGAATTAGAGGGTTTGTGTTAAGCCTTTCTAAGAAAAATGGAATTTTGCGAGTAGGGTCTATTGTACTTCGCCCTAATTCATGTGAATTTGTACTTTCTACCTGCTTCCTAGGTTATAAATTAAAAATCATTTTTGCTCTTAAAAAATACTAGATCATAAGAAACATATAATAAGCTTCTTAGATATCCACTTGTGAATAGCCCAGTGGTATTGATGAGTTAGATAGAGTTTTCAGCGGTTCAATCTCCATGGTGTGCAAGTTTAGTCGTTAAAAAAATTAAGCTGCTTCGATTTCTTAAATTTGTTTAATGATTAATCTTTTAAATACTATATTTTACTGTGTGTGTGTGTCAAAACTAACCAATCAACTACAAAAGACATTTTTATATTGTTTCAACATATTCAAATACATCCAAAGCCCTAATCAACTAGCAAGGTAACACTCTTCAGTCACGAACTTTGTTCAAATGTGAAACTAAAACTTATGATATATATATACACATTGATAAATGTAAACCAATCAAGAAGATGTTACCTGAATGGGAAAGGGATGATAACAAGGTGAGTTGTAAGAAGTTAAAAGACGCTGGTGTTGATACATAGCCAAGAGTTTCTTTCGAACTTTCTGTCGATCTCGAGCTTTATGATTTTGAAACCAATAAAACACATTTTTTCCTTGAATTTTGCCATAAAGAGAGAGCCTTGCTGTTATTTGTTGTATTTGTGTTGCCGTTGGTGTTTTCAAGCCTCCTCTATACATTCCCTCTAACAACATCACTTGCTCGGGTGTCGGACACCACCTGCTCCCGCCACCACTACCGCTGTTTGATAACTGCGTTGCGGACATCTTTCGATAGTTTATGAGGTTTGATCTTAAAGGATCACGAAGTGAAGGGGTATTTATAAAGGGAAAGGGTGATTTGGTTATGTTATCGTCACCCTCAGTTTGCATGTACTATTTTGAATAAAAACAAAAATCATGGAATATAAAAGTAAAGTGAATTATGGATGGGATCGATGCAGCCGTGCAAACTTTTCTTTCTACCGTTACTGTTTTTGGAAAATGAATGATTCCAACTTGGGATCATAATTAAGGTTGTTGGATTATTCGTAATATCTCTATTTTTGTTTCTTAATGTTTTCTTTAAATCAGAATTTTTTTTTTTAAAGAGAACTTCGTTAAAACACACCTCTGACCCAAACAGCCAAAAGGCCAGACAACACACGCCCCCGATCTAAACGGGCAAAGGATAGAAAATAACAACATATATATAGGGTATTTACACCAATCACCACAGCTAATATAATTATATGGCGTTCTATTTTTAAACCAAACATACCCTCTCGACTTAATCTCCCTCACAATCTCCTGCGCGCTACGACTGATGTGATTGAAAACCATCTCGTTCCTTCCTTTCAAAATACTCCAACACGAAATAATCACAAGCCCTTGAATGATTTTCTTAGCCTTCTTACCAACTTGAGAATAAATGTGAGTATCCAGAATGTCTTTGAATTCGAATATATAAATCGGGGGTATTTTACACCAAACACTTATCTCTACCCAAACCCGAGTCTCCACAGAAGATGCCGAAAAGATATGCTCCTCCATTTCCTCAAACTCGTTACAATATGGACACATGACAGATATAATATCCACATTCCTTCTTCTTAAGTTCACTCTCATAGTAAGTCTATCCAAATTACCTCTCCAAGCCACAATGTTGCATTTAGTAGGCACCCAATTACACCAATCGAAATTAGGAAGTTGATTGTTTCCCCTTTCGGCAATCAAGGCCTTTTTAACAGCCTTCACCGAAAAACCATCTTTGCTATCTTCAATCCAGACCCACCTATCCTTAGAACTGTTGAGTGTCACCTTATTAAGAGTCTCTCTGCAATCCTGCCACTCCTTTAGCTCCACGTCCGACTTAGGCAATCTAGACCAAATCCGAGCAAAATCGTTGTTTCCTCTGTTCATCTTCATTCTATCTTTAACCCTGCAAGCTTTAAACACTTCCAACCCAAACAAATTAGGCCATCTTTCCATAAAAAGAATATCCCCCTCCCATGTATCGATCCAGAACCTAATATCTTCTCTGTTCCCAATCTTACCCACTACCAAATGGTTTATACCCTTACCTTTGATTTTAATTTTAGAAGTCGATTTCACAATATTTTTCCAACACCCTCCTACATTACCGTTAATTGGAAGAAAACACCTCTGGTTAATTTTTCCATGACAAGCGTCGATCACTTTTCTTCATAAACTCTGATTTTCAACCTTGTACCTAGATCCCCATTTAACCAAAAGAGCCTCATTAACTTCTTTCAGACGGCTTATACCCAACCCCCCATTTAATTTAGGCCACGTAACCCACTCCCAACCCACCCAGTTCATTTTGTTATACTCATTTGAACCCGCCCAAAGAAATCTTCTCATGTTAGCTTCCAACTATTTAATGATCCCGGCAGGGGCTTTATAAAGCGACATGTAATAGATAGGAAGACTCACCAATACTGAATTAATCAGGGTAAGTCTCCGCCCTATCGAGAAAGATTTAGCTTTCCAAACCGATAACCTTTTATCAAATATCTCAACTATCGGGGTCCAGTTACTTATTCTATTCATATTAGCCCCCACCTTAATTCCCAAGTATGATAACGGGATATTATCCGTGTTACACCCCACGACCTTGGCCATATCTTTAATATCGCCATCTTCCACCCCCATCCCGTATAGATTAGATTTATGTAAATTAATTTTTAAGCCCGAACAGGGATACAAAATTCTCAAAAATCTCGCCTCGCTCATCACATTTTCCTTATCCCATTCCCCCATCAGCAGATCATCGTCCGCATAAAAAAATGAGAGATTTTCGGCCCATTATTAGGCGTTTGGATACCTTTAAACCACCCCTCTAACCTAGCTTTATATAAAATGCTGGAAAGAGCTTCCATAACCACAAGGAACAGAAACGGAGATAATGGATCTCCTTGTCTAATACCTTTGGAACAACCAAACTCAGAGGTGGGAGACCCATTGACTAACACCGACTACCTAGCCGAAGAAAGAACCCCTTCCACCCATTTGCACCATAAACGAGGAAAACCCATTTGCCCCATGATATCCAACAGAAACCTCCAACTAACATTGTAATACGCTTTTGCAAAATCGATTTTAAGCATGAAAGCCTGTTTTTCTCTTTTTTAATCCAAGTAATAACCTCATTTAACATTAGGGGACTATCGAGAATGTACCTTCCTCTAAGAAACGTCGTCTGGTTTTCCGAGATGATACCCCCGATCACCATTATGAGCCGATTAGCAAGAATCTTAGAGATAGTCTTGCTTATCACCTCAATTAAGTTAATCGGTCTATAGTCTTCCAATCCCAAAGGATCCTTGTTCTTCGGGATAAGCGTTATAAAAGAAGAGCTGCAAGCCTTCGAGATCACACATTTACTGTAAAATGAAGCTAGCATGTTAGAAAATTTTGTAGGTCCGCTAGCGAAGGATCTAGTTAAACCTTGTCCTTGTTATCGAAAACACCCGCAAGTGCGGAATCCAAACGGGTATTCAAACCAAGCAAAGAACACACAAACTTACAAGAACAGATTCACAGTTTAAAGTTCACTTGTATATATATTTCAGCAGAGTTTCAGTACACTGTTTATATAAGAAAAACCTCTTAACTCTCTGAAGTGTGTGCTTACGTTTGTTCTGATCTGCATCACTCCTTTTATACCAAACCTTATCCAAAGATGACGAAGTACCAGCTGGGCCCAGAAGTAAAGCCCACGAAGAACCCAAACTGACGAAACATCAGGTCTTTCGTGGACTTCATGTGGATGACAAACATATTTTGCCAAAGCTGGTTCTTCATGTGGCTACCTGTGCATGGTCTTTCGTGGGAGTATTGTGCAGCAACATAATTGCAGATATGCAGAATCAACAACAAAACAAACTAAACAGATTGCAATTCTTGCAACTGTTTACTACACGTACAACGGTGAATATGTTCCAAAACACGATGGAGGATATCGTGTTTCGACCTTCACTTCGTAACTTAGTCGTACTGAACGAGCCGTATCCACATTCATGTATCAACAAACTCCCCCTTGGATGCTGCTCGTGAGGTTCGTCATCCATGTTGTACAATCTTAAAAGTCTTCACATGTCACAAATAGGAAGTGTATCAACAAACTCCCCATTTCATTTAGAAAGTGTATCCATAAACTCCCCCTTTGATTATGCTCGTAAATCTTTTGATCTTCGATACTTTAGATCCTTGTGGCATTGATGAGTGGTCAGCGGCAACTCGATCATCTTGATCATTTAAGTGTATCAATGTCGTGTCTTCATTCTGAAGCTTGTTTTCTAACACGTTCTCTTCGCCTTTAGCTGGTTTGATTGTAGCATCTGCACATACAAGAAAGCTAAACGCGTAATGAGAAAAACCGCTTGGAATATAGTTAACATAACCAAACGACACACATGAGACCATTTTTCAATCAACTATCGTCCGACAATTTGTTTGAAAGTTTAACACATTTATCAATTTTAGGTTTTAACTTACAAAACTTGCAAATTTTGATCGTTTATGAAGATTCAGTTGTTTTTGGTTTTCGATCAGATTTCAGGTAACGAAGACTCGAGTTCCAACATCGGGTAATCAAAAGAAATTAGAAATAAAATATTTTTGGCTTTTATATAGTTTATATTAAAACACACCTAAAATCTTTTTGGTAGTTTTTGAATATGAGAAATATAAAGACGGAAAGCAGTAAATAAATATATACAAAGATGCAGAAACTGAAAGCAGTAAATAAATATTTACAGACATTCTTTTTGCGAGTTTCGATGGTAAGAGAATCATATCAGTGTACAGTCATGCCAAAACGCTCTTGTAGATCAATTCATCCAGGGGGTTAGGTTCTGCATAAAAAGGGTTTGTTCTCTCTCGGTTGGTTCAAGGGATCGGATCTCTACTCCTTCACGATAACTGCAAAACAGAACACCGTCAGCCTCGTCACGGGGAGAATGGGGGTTCTCTCCGTGACCACCCTCCGGCGTGAGAATAAGTATCGGTATATGAAGAAGAAAGAGTATAAGTGAAGTGAGTGTAACTTGAAATCCATACCTGAATTACTCTTCTATTTATAGCCGGGAGTTTGGGCGGGAAAACTTGTTATTGAAATGTTGACGAAAGATGCTAACTCCGTAGGCGGTTATTTTTCCTTCCGTTAATCTTCCTGATCTGATGTGGGAGCACACAGATTACTGTTTAGATCAACGGCTGGGGAATTGCCACGTGGAAAGTGGGCAAGTGGAGGTTTCTCTCCAATTCCATGCCATCATCGTGATTTCAGGGTGGCCTGGGATGATGACACGTGTCCCATACGGTTATAACCGTCTGGTGGTGCACGATTGCGTCTTCTAGAAGGTTAATGCCATAATCCGGTGTGACTCCTTATCGTGTGGTATCAGTGCAGTAAATAATATCCAAGTCTGGGTATTACTTAAGCAGAAGTGTTAAATTAGGATTTTCATCCTTTGTTGGCTATGGATGAAGGCGCAAGGATTCATTAACTTCCTTTTGGTGCGCGGGTGTTACTTGCTGTTTTTCTTCTAAACTCTCTGTAGGACCAGTGCGATGCCGCGCAGGGTCTAAAGAGGGCTAAAAGATACGGTTGTGGTATGGTCCCAAGTACTTATCACAAGGTTTTTGGGACCTTATCCCTTTAAGTCCCCCCTGTCTAGTGTTGCTCTTGTGCCAATAAGTGGAACACTGGACTTTATGGGAGAAATGCTTTTTGCTATAAGGCTTTTTGGCGCGAAAATGGGGAATATTTTATGAGAAGATACATTTTGCCCATTATTATTGGGTTTTCTGAGAAATTTTGTCCTTTGCACTGCCAAAAGGTGCAGTAATGATTGTTGACGTGTGACAGCTGTCAATGTCAGCCTGTACATTACTGTCTGTGTTTTGCACGCGCGCGTGCACTCGCGTTTGTGCTCTTCTCTACCCACCTTCTGACGCTTGGATAACTGTTCCTTCCCGAAAAAGGTGTTGTTGCAGTTACCTAGGCTTATTTATGGCGGTGAGTATATAAGCATTTTGGGTTTCCTATTTCAAGTAATCATTACTTTGTTGAAACCCTTTTTCCTCTTTGTCTTCTTTATCCGTTCTTTAGAAAGAATTGCAATGTCTTCCTCCTATTTCAACCGGAGATCATCACGAAGACTCAACGGAAGAAGTATCTGTCGAACTTCCACCATTAAAGTGGTCTAGGGCAACTTTTGATGGCTTGATTTGGAATCTCAGGTTCCCAGAAAACTGGGGTGCCCTTTACCCTGAAGAAGGTCAGACGGCGGCGGATGCTCCGGCCGGGTATGTGACCTTGTTTTGGGATTTCTTTTGTGCAGGCAACTTTCGTTTGCCTGTAACAAAATTCTTTCTTGAAATTCTTGAGTATTACAAGTTCCACATCTCCTAGATGCACCCGATTGGTATGGTTAGGGTTCGGCATTTTGAATTTGTGTGCCGTACAATGCATATTGAACCGACGGTTCCCCGATTTCGAGTTTTTCATCAAATGCACTGTACTCAAGGGTTCTATTCTTTTGTTCAAAGAGCGTCGGCGAAGAAGATTTTGCTTCATCCTCCAAAATCCTTCCACGACTGGAAACAGAAATTCTTTTTTATCAAGGCAGGGGTTTTTCCGATGAAGATGATTTTTAGGGGAAAAGAGGACGTCCCCACTGAAACCATTCAGACTCCTGTTGATGACAATTGGTACCAGGATTTGAAAGACGTTCCATCTATTGCTTTACCGGAGAAAGCCCTTGTTGGTGCCAGTATGAGTCTAAATTGGAGGATGAACCGGGAAGACAAACCGATGTATATGGAGGATGGTAAAGGTAAAACTTTGGGGTTTGCTCTGTTTGTCCCTCCCCCCCCCCCCTTTTTTGACCTTGCTCTTCTTCCTTTGCAGTTGTTTCCTTGTATGTTGTTGCGTTTGAGAGAGAAGGTGGGAAAATGGCTACTATTGTTAAAAAACCTGAAGAAGAGCTCTGGTATCACCGTATTGTGAAGAACTTTGTTCTTCCGCGGGATGCTGATCTTTCTGCTCAACCTGCTGCTGGTGTTGGTAAGCTTTCATCATATTATTTATTAGTTGCTTCTTTTGCGCGTTTGAATAAGTTTTATTCTGCGCTTTGTTAGTAGGTGACTTGTCCAATTTGGGCATAGGCCCTGAAAAGAAAAGGCGCGTGCCAACCGCTACTGCTGCGCCAAAGAAGAATGATGCGGAAAAAGCCCAGTCTTCCAAGGCCAAAAATGTTGGGGGAGAGAAGAAAGGTATGCGCCGCTCTTCTGACTCCTGGTGTGATTCTGTGGTGGTTTCTGATTCTTTGAAGGGTCTTGCGCCTGCAGTTATAAGAAGACCGAAACCGGAGCCGAGAGATACTGCTGATATCCCTCCATCAAATCCTGATGATCCCATTGATTTAGAATCAAGCCCTGAGCACTTAGTGAGGAATAAAGCAGGGAAAAGAAAACATTCTGACGCCGAAGCTGAAGGTCAGCCTTCAAAGAAGATTCGGAGGAAAAAGATTACCAGGAAAGGCAATCTGGATGCCTTTATTTCAGAATCTATTCCTGGTAAGTGTCATCTTTTGCTGTCTTCTTATTTCCTTGAATAATTGTGATTTATGCGTTTGTTTTTTCAGAAAAACCAATTTCTCCTGTTCCCACAAAATCATTACCTGTGGTTAATGAAGAACTCCCACCTTCCACTCCGCGTGCCTCGGTTGCTGAGCAATTAAGGAACACTGAGGTTCCTGAGAGTGAGGCGGAGAAGGTTGTTGAGGCGGAGAATCTTGAGGCTGGTAGGCCTATTGATGATGTTGTGGGTGCAGGAAAGGTTACTAGCCCAGAGATTGTGGATGGTGTTGGCGACCCACAAGCCCCTGAACTTGCTGCTCATGATTCGGAGAAAGGGAAAACTGCCGAAGAAATCCCTGTTACAACTTCTCCTTCCAAAGCTTCTGGTTTCATGCCTGAGAACATTGAGAATGTTTCTGCTGAAAACCAAGGCTCATTCTCTGATGCTGGCAAGAATTCTCCAATCCGCCCAGATGAGACTCTGGGAGATTACTATTATAGAACTTATTCGGAAAAGGATGCTTCTGACATTCATGTCCCTGTTTGGAATCTGAAGAAGGGTGACACCTTTTCAGATTGGCGCGTGTGCCGGGACTGGCTACAGGGGATTTTTCCACCTGGAGAAATTAGGTTTCAAGAAGGGCGTCTTCATGACCAAACTTACCATGCCTACCTTGAGGAGGTTGCTTGTTATACATCCACTACGCATCGCATAGTGCATGAGTGGCACAGTATGCATAAGGAGTGGTCCACCTTTAAAGTGTCCAAGAAGAAAGTTGTTGATGATGAGAGCCATGTTGCCTAGTTAAGGGCTAAACTAGAAGCTGATCAGGCCAAGTTTGAAGCTGATCGAAAGACTGAAGAATGGTCTGTTGTGGGCTGGAAGAGAAAAGCGGATGCCGAAGCTGCCCTTCTTTCCGAGGAGAGCAAGAACTGGAAGAAGATATGTGAGAAGGATAATGCCGAAAAGATGGGTCTCCGCAATGTTATCAATAATCTCAAGGCTGAAGTTGAGAAATTGAAAAAACAGGATGCGGAGATTGAAAAGTTGAAGAAAGAAAAAGCTGATGCTGAAGCTGCGCGAGATGAGGCACGTTCACACAGGGAGCGAAGCGAACAACGAGAGGTACAAGCGTGCGCCACTCTTGCTCTTAGAGATAAAGAGATAGAAGAACTTACTGCTTTGCTTTCTGACCATGAACAACTCAAGAAAGACTTGGAGTTTGCGCGTTCTGAAAAGGCTGAAACTTCCCGCCGTCTAGCTGAGACTGAAGAAAAGCTAGAAAATTCTGAAACAGCGCGAGCGACGGCGGAGAGTGAACTGGAACCGTTGAAAAGCGATATATTATGGTTGAAGGAGCGCGGGATTGCCTGTGTAAGTTGTCTTTGCTTGCTTTCCTTGTGGAAATGTTTTGTGCCTTTCCCTTATTTTGCCTTTTTTGTTTTTGTAGGTTACTGAATCAGTGTTGAATTCTGAAGAATTAGATAAAACGGTTGCGTGTTTGGTGGTTGCTGCGCGGAATGATGGATACACTCAAGGGTATGCGGAATGTTCGCACCATGTGAATAATGCTTTGAAGGTTGACTGGGACACTAGTAGATCCGCCACCTATGGTGTTAATACTGGTGCCGCCCTTGCAGCTTTAAAAACCGAATTCAACAATTTGCAGCTTCCTGTCATGGATCTTATAAGTGTTGCATTGTAATCCGAAGCTCACGTGGCACAACTAAAGGAAATCTTCCCTGATGAAGACGAAGATCTAGCGTAGGTTTCCTTTTGTAATTGTATTGAACAATTTTTTGTAGTCTTTTGGGATGTGTCCCCCTTTTGTTAATGCGCTGCCGCGCAAGTAAC
The DNA here is from genome assembly GCA_030545235.1 of Helianthus tuberosus. Lineage (NCBI taxonomy): Eukaryota > Viridiplantae > Streptophyta > Magnoliopsida > Asterales > Asteraceae > Helianthus > Helianthus tuberosus. The sequence goes on along the minus strand of CM060396.1, from coordinate 186,932,175 downwards.
ATGTATTGAAACACTGTCGTGTTTGATAGTTCTTTAAGGCGTATTGGTGCGCCAGGAATAGTATGATGTGTGTTTTTTAGTTTACAATATTTTGCATGGGTACAATTACTTTGATTAGGTAAGGCGAATAAAGGTGGTATGAAGCTCGTGTGTGAACGTATGGTCGTGTCTGATGTAATCACTGACCGTTCATGAGGCTTGTATTATATTTACCGTAATGTTTTTCCGCTTACCAAAAGAAATTGCAGGCACTTTGTAAGAAAAAACACAAAAATAATAGAAACTTTGTTGTTTATTCCAGGATAAGGCGCAGAGGCCGTTACAAAGTCTATTAAAATAATTATGCGGGACTTAACTTACACTCTATTTCCTGCTTAAACTTGATAAACTGTAGAGTCTGTTCCATTCTGCGAGGAGATCATAGAGTTGCTACTTAATTTTTTGCTTTTTTGCTCGGGCCTTCTTCGCCTCGAGTAATTTGTTTTATGTCCTTGCGCACGTTCTGTAATAGGTGAGTGAGCTCACCACTCTTAAGTGCCTTCTCTATCTCGGTGCGCAAGGAGATGCAGTTATTGGTGGTATGACCATTGTCCTTGTGATAATCACAATATTGACTCGGGTCCTGTCCGCGTTTGTTCTTCATGGGTGGCGGAGGCTTCAACTGATAATCCTCCGTACTTAGAACTTTTGCGGGAGTTTTGGTTAGGGGAGTCCATTGCCTCTCCCTGTTCTTATGTCTAGCCTCTCTTTGTGCAGCGAGCTTATTGATTGTGGCTCGTGCATCCTCTGATGAGTAGTTTCCTGAGCTTGAATCGCGCCAGCCTTTCTTGAATTTCTTTCCGCTGCCTAAATCTGAGGGACGGTTGTGCGGAGGTGGTGGCATGTTAGTACTGAGATTCTTCTCCGTTTGGGCATAGACCTTAGCCGCCGCCATTAATCTTTCCCAGCTTTTCGGGAGTCCTTCCGTTCCAGACAGGACTTTTATCATATCGTCACACCTGACTGCATATTTAAATTGGGCGCGGATCAGCTGCTCGTGAACGTCCCCGATTTCGAGTACTTCCTTGTTATAACGAGTAATGAAGTCTTCCAGACTTTCGTCATCGTGGCACCAGATATTCATTACGTCCGCCGTGTCACGAATGGATCGCCTTTGCTGGCTGAAATGAACCAGAAACTTCTCGCGCAGGTCTATCCATGACGTGATTTTTCCCACAGGTAAGTTGTCAAACCAGAGCCTTACGGCGCCTGTAAGGGTTTGAACGAAGAGGTGGCACCACATTGGTAGGGTCCAGCCTCTCACCAGCCCTGCGCTTGTGAAAACTCACAGATGATCGTTAGGGTCTGTCATTCCGTTGAACTTGCCTACGTTAGATGGGAGCTTTGCTTTCTCTAGTGGAGCCAGAGCAATTTCGCTAATAAATTTTGAATTCTCCGCCGCTTCAGCAAGGCGATAGATCAGATCATAAGTGTGCTCAGCTTCAGGATTGTAAACTGCGCGGGGTCTACACTTGTTGTAATTTGGTTGTAACCGGCTAAACACACTGGCACTTTCTCCTTCACGGTAAGTTCGATCATATTCACTAGTGTGGGTGTTCCGCTGAGAACCCAACCTGGTGTGAACTGATGGTCTTCTTTGAGAGTGTGACTCATCTCGATATTCTCTTCGACGATTTTCTGATTGAGTATACTCGTATCTCGATGGAGATCTAGAGTGCACCTCTGTGTCTTCGATCTGGACTCGGGATGGCCCATCATGTTGAGAGACATAAGGTACCGATAGTGCCCTAGCACGGGATACAGGCCTTCGTGATTGAGTTTGGGGAGCAGTTTGTGCGCACAGCTGTGTGTAGACAGCATTTAATGCCCCCTGAGATCTAACATACCAGGAGATTGGGGTTTCTCCTGGGGGTAGAATTGAGCTTACAGGGATCTCCGGTTGTACCCCTGGGGTGATAGGTTCATTTGAATGATTGTTAGCGAATTGTACTTCATTGTCATCCGAGGCTTCTTCTACAATACCCTCCACCTGGGTATTGTTAACGAAATTTGGCCAAGGGCCGTTTTGTCGATGAGTTGATGTTTCTTCCATTTTTTTAAATGGAATCAACAGAGTGAATCAAAAAACGAGAGAAAACGGATGAAACAGTGAAATCGGTGGGCGCCAATGAAGAAACACTGGGGGAAATAATCGGAATCAATTCATCCAGGGGGTTAGGTTCTGCATAAAAAGGGTTTGTTCTCTCTCGTTTGGTTCAAGGGATCGGATCTCTTCTCCTTCACGATAACTGCAAAACAGAACACCGTCAGCCTTGTCACGGGGAGAATGGGGGTTTTCTCCGTGACCACCCTCCGGGGTGAGAATAAGTATCGGTATATGAAGAAAAAAGAGTATAAGTGAAGTGAGTGTAACTTGAAATCCATACCTGAATTACTCTTCTATTTATAGCCGGGAGTTTGGGCGGGAAAACTTGTTATTGAAATGTTGACGGAAGATGCTAACTCCATAAGCGGTTATTTTTCCTTCCGTTAATCTTCCTGATCTGATGTGGGAGCACACGGGTTACTGTTTAGATCAACGGCTGGGGAATTGCCACGTGGAAAGTGGGCAAGTGGAGGTTTCTCTTCAATTCCATGCCATCATCGTGATTTCAGGGTGGCCTGGGATGATGACACGTGTCCCAGATGGTTATAACCGTCTGGTGGTGCACGATTGAGTCTTCTCGAAGGTTAATGCCATAATCCGGTGTGACTCCTTATCGTGTGGTATCAATGCAGTAAATAATATCCAAGTCTGGGTATTACTTAAGCGGAAGTGTTAAACTAGGATTTTCATCCTTTGTTGGCTATGGATGAAGGCGCAAGGATTCATTAACTTCCTTTTGGCGCGCGGGTGTTACTTGCTGTTTTTCTTCTAAACTCTCTATAGGACTAGTGCGCTACCGCGCAGGGTCTAAAGAGGGCTAAAAGATACGGTTGTGGTATGGTCACAAGTACTTATCACAAGGTTTTTGGGACCTTACCCCTTCAGCATCCTATAACGATTATCGGTATTGGTGTCCACTTAAACTTAACTTATTAGATGTAATCATGGCGAGGGGATATGATTAGTGTATGATTTATACTTACCAACCGGTGTTCATCCACACACGACACATTCCCGTATCAAGGTATGCACGAGAGTTCATCTTACTGGTGAGTATACCATTTATCATCTGTTTGACACTATATGAAAATGTGAGATACTCACTTAGTTTGGATGAATACAAGCCCTATGTGATAAAATCACTTATTAATGAGGAACTTGATATTCGATGCATGCAGGGCACAAGAGCAAGTCCATGAACAGGTTAGTACCATCGTACCGACAAAGAGACGAACTTGACTCCCACAAAAAGCTGTGATATATTATCACTTATTGATTGGGACATGTGATTGTTTATCACTTATTGAGGTTGTGTGCATCATGTATTATATACATGTTTGTATGATATTTACACGTATGTATGGTATCATGGAAGCTCTAGACTTGCGTCCCCGTTGTTTTCGGTAAAAGAAACAACCATGATACCCAGGTGATAAACAGCATAAAGACCACGTATCTCAGAACCTCGACAATCTATCAAACGAAATTTCGGTACTAAGACCATATGCCAATGAGCGGTTCCCACACAGTCTTCAGTCCGCAAAAAGTTGTGATATATTATCACTTATTGATTGGGACATGTGATTGTTTATCACTTATTGAGGTCGTATGCATCATGTATTATATACATGTTTGTATGATATTTACACGTATGTATGGTATCATGGAAGCTCTAGACTTGCGTCCCTGTTGTTTTCGGTAAAAGAAAAACCCATGATACCCAGATGATAAACAACATAAAGACCACGTATCTCAGAACCTCGGCAATCTATCAAACGAAATTTCGGTACTAAGACCATATGTCAATGAGCGGTTCCCACACAGTCTTCAGTCGATTTAGGTTTATATCACCCTGCACACTTTAAAATGATTGTGAGCCTACCGATACATCGAATATAGAGCTACTTATTGTTTTTCATTTTAGGTTTAAAGAGGTTTCGACAGACCACTGATGTACTATCATTTTCTCTTTTTCTCGCCAGGAAACTCATTTTTGTTTTTCTATTGTTTTTGTGTTTTTGAAATTTTTCGATGTTTTTGGATTTTTAAAATTTTTCAATGTTTTTGTATTTTTCGTTTTTACTCCCCCTAAAATGCAAAAAAGTTCGAGAAATTAAGAAAACATAAACAAATATTTACAAAAATGATTTTCCGATGTTGGTTTTACTCTGGCTTGACCTTAACGTTGTTTATCATTAGTAAAAAGTCAAATCGTGATTTGTCAAATGCTTTGGTAAAAAGGTCAGCACGTTGGTCATCGGTGTGGACGTTAACAACATCGATAAGTCTTTTATCAAAACAATCACGTATGAAGTGATATTTAATTTCGATGTGTTTGGTCTTTGAATGCTGCACAGGATTTCTAGTGATATGTAAGGCAGCAGAATTATCAACGAAAATAGGAGTAGATAGGAATTCAAAACGTAGTCGCGCATTTGTTGTTGAATCCACAGAACTTGGGAGCAATAACTTGAGGCAGCAATGTATTCAGCTTCGCATGTTGATGTAGCGACACAAGTCTGCTTCTTGGACTGCCATGTGACTAGGCGATTTCCTAAAAACTGACATCCAGCCGTTGTGGATTTGCCGTCGATTTTGCAGCCACCAAAATCAGAATCACTGAAAGCGATCAAGTCGAAGCTATCATCCCTAGGGTACCAGAGACCGGTGTCCGGGCATCCCTTCAAATAGCGAAAAATCCTTTTCACAGCTGCAAGATGTGAGGCTTTCGGGTTGACTTGATATCGGGCAAGCAGGCACGTAGGATACATTATGTCTGGTCTTGATGCTGTGAGGTACATAAGAGATCCGATCATTGCGCGGTAAAATGAAGAGTTAACAACGTCACCCTTCAAGTCCGGATTAATTCCGTGATTTTGCTGAAGTGGGGTACCAATGGGCGTTGCTTCGGACATCTGGAATCGGTTCAAGATGTCATTAGCATACTTCCTCTGATGGATGAATATCCCAGACTTTGTTTGTTGCACTTGTAGGCCTAAAAAGAATGTCATTTCCCCCATGGCGCTTATTTCGAATTTCTCCTGCATAACACGCTCAAAGTTCCTACACAAAACATCGTTAGTAGAACCAAATATAATATCATCTACGTATGCCTGTACCAATAGAAGATCTCCATCCTGTTCTTTGATGAAAAGAGTGCAATCGATAAGACCTCGGCGAAATCCATTCTCCAGCAGATAATTAGATAAGGTTGCGTACCAAGCTCTCAGTGCTTGATGTAATCCGTAGAGAGCTTTGTTGAGCAACCAAACCCGATCAGGGTGAATAGGATCTTCAAAACCTGGAGGTGGTTCGACATACACCTCTTCTTCAACCATACCATGTAAGAATGCACTTTTCACATCCATCTGGTAGACCTTGAATTCTTTGAAGGACGCATAGGCTAGAAAGATCTGAATAGCTTCCAGACGTGCAACCGGTGCATAAACTTCATTGTAGTCGATCCCTTCAATCTGACGAAAACCTTGAACGACTAATCTTGATTTGTTTTGAATGACAATCCCACGGTCATCCTTTTTGCACTTATACACCCAACGGGTACCAATCTTCTTGTAATCATCAGGTTTATCAACGAGTTTCCAGACACCTAGCTTCTTGAATTGTTGCAGTTCCTCCTGCATAGCTTCCACCCAAGAATTATCTTTCAAAGCTTCTTTCCAAGATTTTGGTTCTTCTTGAGATATATAACACGCGAAGGACCAATCATTCTGCAAACCCGATTCTCGAATAGCTGCATACAAGCCCGCATTGTTGTTGTTTCGCAACTGGTTTCTCGTTTGAATGCCACTTTGTACATTACCAATGATGTTTTGTTGAGGATGTGTATTATGAATTCTTGTTTCTGGATTATCTGGAACTTGAATATTTGTACCCAGATTGTTGAAATTAAGATCAACAAACAAGTCAATACCCTGAACTTGCGAAGAGGATGATGCAGTAGCTTCAGCTGTTTTAGGGGCGTCCACTGGAGGTGTAGCCTCTGAAGTACCATGAACAGCTTCTTGGTCTGCATCGAGAAATTCATCATCCTCTGAAGATCCGTTCAGTTAAGTAGCATCGTGAAAATCCTCATTGTTGAGAGCATTATTGTTAACTGAAGATGGTTCTTGATTGTTGACAATAATTGGACGAACCAATGGTGAATCTGTTGCGTTGTCACTCTCGAAAAACATCTGTGCCACAGCATCTACTGCAACTTCTTCAATATTGATCGAATTGAAAAAGTCATCGTACTCAAACATCCAAGGTTGACCAGGACATTTGACTGGCAATGTGAGCCTTTGTACTCTGACTTCAGACCATTCCTCGACCATTTTTGTCTCTAGATTCCAGACTCTTAAGTTTGGGGTGGCATACCCAAGAAAGTATCCTTCAATTGATTTTGCCCCAAACTTTCCATTCGGATCGATCATTGTGCAAGGAGCTCCAAACGGTCCAAGATATTGTAAATTTGGTTTCCGTTTGTGAAGCTCAAAGCAGGTCTTGTTGTGTATTTTTACTGTAAGGACTCGGTTCATTGTGTAACAGGCAGAGGCCACAGCTTCACTCCAGAATGGAATGGGTAATTGTGACTCTACCAACATAGTCCTAGCAGTTTCGATCAATGTACGGTTCTTACGCTCAGCGACGCCATTCTGCTGAGGAGTGTAACTTGCACTGAATTCGTGAAGAATACCTTTGGATCTACAGAACTCCTCCATGGAATGATTTTTAAATTCAGTTCCATTGTCGTTGCGTATCCGTCTAACTTTTGAAGTATACAAATTCTCAATCGTTGTGATCAAGTTTTTTATAATTCCGAAAGTGTCACTCTTGTGTGCCATAAACGCCACCCAAGAAAATCTTGAATAATCATCAGTCACCACGAGGCAGTACTGATCATTCCTGATGCTTTTATGCTTGACAGGACCGAACAAATCCATGTGCAAATGTTCAAGCGGAACGGCCACGGTGTTGACTTTCTTTGACGGGTGCGACTTCTTTCTTTGCTTTCCTTTCTGGCATGAAACACAGACGTCTTGAAGATGGAAATTTTTAAGAGGAACACCAGTCACTAATTCATTTGACACCAAATGATTCATTTTTCTTAAATGAATGTGTCCCATCCATCTGTGCCAAGAGATTGAATCCTTTTCTGTGGCTTTGGAAACGAAACAAGTTCCTTGTGCAGACGTTGTCATTGCTTGGCTCATATCAAGGACATACAAATCATTAATCCTTGGAGCAGATAAGAGAATCCAGTCTTTTGGAATCTTGAAGCCGGGTTTCAGCACATAATATCCATTTGCATCAAAGAGTACTGAAAACTTCTTATCACAAATTTGTGAAACGCTGAGAAGATTGTGATCAAGTTGTTGCACAAAGTTGATCTTATCAAAGCTTACAACCCCGTTGGATACCATTCCTTCACCAGTAATATATCCGCCTTTATCTCCAGCAAAAGCAACATAACCTCCTCTAATAGATTTGACGTAGTAGAGAAGTTTCATGTCGCCGGTCATGTGCCTGTATGCCCCACTATCAACAATCCAATGACTGCTGAAAGTTCCTCCTGGACCATCTTGGACATGAACTCACATGATTAGTTGGAGATGGGGACCCAAGCCTTTGTGGTCTTGGGTCTTCCATTTTCATCGACAAAGGTTATTTCAACTTCTCGATGGTTAGGAAATTGTGATGCTCCCCCTGAATTAGTAACCGTTTTTGGTTTCCAAGTCTGTTGTGTTTTACCAGTTGGAATTTTTGAAATCTTAACTTCGTGATTATTAGAAGTTTTAGAAATTTCTGGTTTAACTGAAACGGGTTGTTTGTGAACCACGTCGGTTTTAATTGCCTTCTCAATTACCTTAACTAGTTGGCGTTTCTGTTTCTTTTCCCTTTCTTTTACAAGACGGGGATCTTGTTTTGAAGAAACAGATCGCTTTCGGTAATTTTGTTCACGGGGATCATCAACTTTGGCTTTTAGTTTATGAAGATATGGACAATTTCGAATAATATGTCCAACTTTATCACACTTGAAACATAATCTTCGTTCTACAAACCCCGAAGTATCATGTTGATGTCTTGGTGATGAACTTTGTGATTGCGAGGTACTTGGTCCTGAATTGTTTTGACCATTTCTTTTCAACATTTTAACTTGATTAACATGATCTAAGTTAGATTTATTGGCAAATGTTTCAAGTTTATCTGTTCCCTTCGACTTCACAAAGTTTACCTTTTGATTCTTCTTTTGGTTCTGTTCCTTTCGACCTTGAGGCGTTGATTTACCTTTTGGTCTGGTGTGGTTTTGCTACTTTTTCACTGTTGGCAATCTTTGATTTCCATGTTGTTTTTGAACTTCAGCTTTTGGAATCGAAGGGCACTGTGTTACCACAACGTGTGAACCCGACTTTCCCAAAAACCTACTTGTCGAATCTTCAAAAACTTTACTGATTAAAGATTGATTTACATTTTTAATCGGAAAATCTTTGTCAGAATAGATTTTATCATCACGAACAAGAGTGTACCGCAAATTCACACTCTCAGACTCTTGCGAGGAAGTGGACTCGACCAGAACAATCTTAGCAGGTTTTGAGGAAGGATCACATAAAATATGATTCTCGAGAGGTATGTCCTCTTCTTTGATTACCGCATCAGACTGTGCCGAGTCAGTATCATCGGATTCATCATCTGAAGAATCAGCATCCTCAACAACAACTGGAGGATCCTGATTTTGTTCAGCAGTTGACACACTTGTAACTGTTGACACATCCGAATCTGATGATACTTCCTTTTTGTATCCAAGTCCGGTTGCAAAGTCCTCAATGTCTAAAGGAACAGATTGCTCAAAATAAGTTCTATTCTCCTCATCAGGCATTGCATCATAATTGTGTCTAACATGTGGTGGACATTTCTTATATCCAATGCACGTGACATCCTTTTTCTCTTTCTGTATGTCAATGATGTGATCCAGCACATACCTAGAGTTTGAATAACTATTTAACTTAAGCTGGATCGCCTCACTTTCACACTTAACACAGGCTAACTCTTTTTGCATGTCCTCGAGACGATTGATATAACAGTTTATGTCAGTTTGTTTTCTTGAAACCATTTTTGTTAGCTCGGTTTTATCTTCTTTTAAATTGTCAATCACGGTTTTAAACCCTTTTTCATGGTTTTCATAAAACATGTTGGCCTCTTTGCATTTCGAAAGATCCACTATCAAACTTTGATTGTGGATATATGTCACGTCATACTTGCTTTGCAAATCATCATATTTGCTTTGCAAGTCCGACAATTTATCACCTAAGCTAACACATTTATCAGAAGTTGGATCATCGACACATACCTGGTTTGATGAACCACCCACATTAGCCATAAAGGCTGAATGATTAGAAGAAGAAGAAGAAGAAGAATAAGCAGCTTCATTCACCAAGAATGATCTTCTATGATTCCCTGCTTCAGCTCCTCCCAACAATTCATCAACATCTGCATCAACTGTCACACTTGATGTTTCATCCAAAAGATCATCGCCTGAAGTTGAGGATTCTTCATCTGAGCTTCTACTATATCTAGAAATGTCTTCATCTTCAGATGATTCTCCACCACTGGCGGAAGATTCTCCACCACTGGCGTGCTTCAGATCCTTGACAACCTCAGCAAAACAAGCTGTTCCATCCTGATCACCACTTCCCAATTGAATCGACCAGTCAGATCCTTCATTAACTTATACCACAAGAGCCTGGTTGTTGTTTGATGCTCCTGCTTAATGAGGATTGTTCACAGGCATCAACGTACGCTCGTTATTCCTGTTTTGATTCTGATTCTGCTGGTTGCCTTGATTTCTGAACGGGTTCTGGTTCCCTTGCTGAGCTGGCTTTGTACATTCTCTCTTGAAGTGACCTCTTTCACCACAATTAAAGCACTTGACTGATTGCTTATCGAACCCATACTTGGTGTCTTTCTTGCTTTCCAAGCTGGTTCTGCCAGTCCTTTCCATGAAGTCTTTAGCTCGCCTAACCGCAATAGCAAAAGCCCATTTGATGTCCATCATATCCATTTCCTCCTTATCAATCTGCCGATAATCTTCCTGCGTTAGATTGATGTTCCCAATCTGTCCTGCTACCAACCCACAGTATGCGCTCACCAAAGTGTTCAGCAGCTCCATATGTTCTTTAGCTACTTCAACACTTACTTTCGAGAAACCTGAAGTGTCGAGCCGAACTGTATTTGGATTAGATTACTGACCAGCAGATGAAGTGCTTCCATAACAAGCTTGTTGTGAAACTGGTAGTGGATTTCCGTACATATCTCTTGCTCCGGTATATTGATAACTTTGCTTTGAGACTTCTGTTTGTGGATTTCCATACATGTCAGTACTTGAGACAAAAGTTGTTTGTAGCGGAGCATGTGTAGCAGGTCTTCCAACAGTGCTAGAACCTCCACAGTTACCATAATACATATCAGGATTTTGTTGCACTGGAATCCGTTTCGCCTTCCTGATTTCTTCTTGATCTTTGTTCTCCAGAAGCTGAACGAAATCATTGATGTTGGTCGTAGCCAAGGTGTTGTTATACTTTAGAATTTCCAAGAAACCATACTAGTGAGCTGGCAATGAGTCGGCAAACTTCATGAAAACCTCTTCTGGAGTTGCTACTACCCCATAATTATTCAATTCAGTCAACAAGTGATAAAATCGACTTATCAAATCTGCCAAAGATTCTCTTTCCATACATGTGAAGCCATCAAACTCTTTCTTGAGTAGATCATGTCGCAATTTGCGTGACGCTTCATTTCCTTGACTCTCGTCTTTAATGCATCCCATAACCGCTTTGTCGTCTTGAAGCTGACAAACTGATGATATATATCCTTTCTCAATGCTTAAGTTAGAATAGACAATGCTTTCTTTTCCAAATCATATTTCTTCTTCTCGTCTGCCGTAAGATCTGCAAATGTCATGGCAGTTGAAGCGGCAACATCAAGTGCTTGATCGAAATCTGTAGTAAAACATAACCACAATTCCGTGTTTTGCCCAAGAATATACGTATGGAATCTGTCTTCTCATCCATAATATTCATTCATGTGCATTAGCTTCGGTGGGCGATTATTGCTTCCGGTTTCACTTTCGCTTAAAAGTATACTTTGAATACTTTGATTGGAAACGAATGCCCATTGACTTGTCGAAATTTGATTCGCTTGTGATGAAGACGAGGGAGTGGGAGACTCGGCCCATGATGGCGATAAACCCTTGCTCGTATACTTGCTCTCCATATTGGATGGAATACCCCACCAATATGAACTTATTTTGGATTGAAAATAATAACTTGACAAACAACAAAGACTTCACTGTCTAAATTCTGTTGAAAAACTAAATTCACGAAAAATGCTTGACTTTTGTGAGGTGAAATACAAATCCACGAAGAATAAAGATCCAATAACAAAATAAGGAAATAGCCCAATGTTTCATAATGGTCCACAAAGAAAATAATGATAAAAAAAACAGCCCAATTAGTCCTTCGTAAAGAACCAAAGCCCAATCAATGCAACTAGTTTTTCATGAGAAGGAAAAAAAATTATTCAAGATTTAGGCTTGGACGAAGAACCCTTGGATGAAGTGTATATATATATATATATATATATGTATGTACGTATGTATATATGATTTGTGGTTTTTCATTAAAAGTAATTCCAAACTCACAAAAGCAACATAGGCGAAGAACTAGAATAATATCTAAACAAGTCTTTCATGAGAATAAGACAAAAAGTAATGTTTTCTTTGACCAAAAAAAAAGGTTTTTCGTTGACAATTGAAATTGGTGAAAATTTGGTGAGAAGAAAGATATTTTAAACTATCTTATCCTGACACAAGAAAGTTGGTAACCCAATTTGTCAAACCTCCATGCTTCTTTAGCTTATGCCATCCCTTTAGTTTACCAACCTTTTCAAACAAAAACAATATTTTAACAATTAAAGAAAATGAACAAGAAACTTTAAAACCCAGAAAATACGAGGATGACAATGAAGAACTCGATGAACTTATGAGTTTTCCGATCAAGCCGTTCACTGGAAAGTTTTTTTGAAACAAGTTTGTGTAACAACCGTCTAATTTCATATGAATTTAATTATATATTCATGATTTTATATAACAGAGTGGTTAATTTGGTCACAAGTACAAAATTAAAGTTTAAAGTGATCAAGTAACAAACATCTAACCACTAGTTAAAACATTCAAGACACGATTAACGGAATTGTTTACATCGATTATCATTGTCTAACAAAGTTAAAATAACGCGGAAGCTTGATAGGTTTGTGTTCGGTTCTTCAAAATGTTACTTGATCGCCATCCGGAAAGTCCCCTTTGTCACCTAAGGTCAAAACCACTTAAGATGTTAGTTTTGACATTCATACGGAGTGTATAAACAAGTTCCAACATTGAATCATGAAAAATAAAATAAAATTTGAAATCGGCTCCGTCGCGTGTCGCGAAAGACCTTCGCGTGGTGCGACATCTCTCGCGTGTCGCGCCAGACCCTAGTGGTCCTGTCGCGTGGCGCGGGGGGAACGGTTTTCCAGCAGGTGCAGGTTTTTTACCTGCATTTCCTGCCAGCAACGGAAATTCAGTTTTTCGAATTCAATTTACCATAACTTTTGAGTCGTAAGTCCGTTTTAGGTGATTCTTTTTCCTAGACGTCTGTAAATTCATTACCGACGTACCTATTACAATTACCATGCCGAAAATTTGATTTACGGGCCGAACGACCAAAAATTTCTAAACCATTGTTCGACCTACTCTACCTTCACTCATTTTGCTACCGTTTCAATAGTAAGCCTAAGGCGCCTTGTACCCAACATCCGGGGCTTATCATCACCCGCATTTCCTTACCAATCTCATGGCTTCATGCTATTGTGATTGTTATCGCCATTGCTAACTAATAAAACACTAACACTACAATTTACACCACTATTCAACCCGTTGGCTCATCTTATGGAATCTTCCAATATAATGACTACCAAACGGTTTCTTGTCAATTCTTAACCTATTGATTCAAGTAACGATCATGGTCGCTACAATCAACGCAACTTCTATTCTACAATATGACTATACATAATTTAATAACAATTCACTTAATGTAACGAGTCAAGTTACATACCTTCAAATCACACCCTTCAATCGTGCGTCAACACCGGCTTGTACGCTCGATGCTCCGGCTTCCTTTCCTATAAAGTTCAATCACATTACATTTAGAACTCTTTATTTCACATGTAACGCATAGTTTACCATTTAGTAAAATTTATGCATTTTTGTTTATATCTCAACAATTGGCCTTCTATTCGGCATTTTCACAAACACTTTAAGGGCAGGATTTTTATACCTTTTATATTCAAGTTCATGGTTTATTACTTAGCCAAAATTAACATCAATTGAGCTATCAGATATAAAATTAAACATCAATATTTCAGAAATCACTTTCTATGAACCATATTACACTAGAATAACACTCAAAAACCCTAGTGTTTATTAGTTCCTCACAAAACCCATGAATCACCTTCAATGTGTTCATGAAATTCCCCGAAATTAGACATGATTTCACATATCGTTGTCTAGGGTTTACTCCTAGACACTATATCGTTCCTATTCTATCCATATAACAATCATGCATCATCAGATTTCGAATTCCCTAAATTCATGAGAATTTCAAGTGGAGATTTTCTATCAAATTTCACATACCTTATGACCCCCTTGCAATGGAGATCACTAATCTTAGCTCGGATTTCGTTTTTGGAACATATTTGCACCTTCAATCTATGAGTTTTGTGGAAGTTAGGGTTTTGAAGAACCCTGGTCGCCCCCCCTTGTCTGGTTCGATCTCAGCACACACACACAAGTGTGTTTTGAGTTTTAAATTTTGTTTTATTAATATTAGTTTCAATTTAAACACTTTTGGCCCCTCAATTATCATTCAGTTCTTATTTTTAGTGTTTTAACTCATTTATAAGTCACTACAAGAATTTTACCTAACTAGGTTATTTTAATCCTAGTTAGTTCGCTTGTTTATTTACCAACATTATATTTAAAATAAATGATTAACATTTTCGGGGTGTTACAAGTCCACCCCCCTTAAAAAGGGTTTCGTCCTCGAAACCGGAAATACGTACCAAATAATGCCGGGTAGAGATGCCGCATCTCCTCTTCGGACTCCCATGTAGTGTCTGAACCCTTCCTATGTTCCCATTTGATCTTGACTTGATCGATTCTCTTATTTCGCAAGTCCTTAGCCTTTCAATCTAGAATCACTAATGGCTTTACTGCGTAGTTGAGGCTATTATCCACTTTGATATCGTCGTGATGGATATAAGTTGTTTCCTCCACTAGACATTTTCGCAACTGTGATACATGAAACGTGCCATGTATTCCACTCAACTCTTCCGGTAGCTCAAGGGGATAAGCTGCCTTGCCAACCCGTTCAATGATTCTAAATGGCCCGATAAACCTCGGGCTTAGTTTCCCTCTCTTTCTGAACCTGATACCGCCCTTCCATGGGGAAACCATGAGCGTAACCATGTCGCCCACCTGGAATTCAATTGGTTTTCGTCTTTTGTCGGCATAAGACTTTTGCCTATCTTGGGCCGCCTTCAAGTGAGCTCGAACCACGTCAATTTTCTCATTAGTGTCCTGGACAACATCCTTATGGGCTAGTTCACGTGGTCCCACTTCACCCCAACACACCGGGGTTCTGCACTTCCTACCATATAGCATCTCGTAAGGTGCCATACTGATGCTCGTATGGTAACTATTGTTATACGAAAATTCGGCCAAAGAAAGATAAACATCCCAACTTCCGCCAAAGTCGATGACACATCCCCGTAACATATCCTCCAGTGTCTGTTGTCACGGCCCTCGGCCCGGTGTGACCCGGTCCAGAAGCCGCAGAACAGAAACCCGTGGTATTGTTATTGAATTTGGTAGCGGAAATATTTGACAGGATCTTTTAAACTGAAAAGGCCCAATTATTTTATTTCACAATTTGGGACAAACCCCGTAATTTACAATAAAGGGAATTTCACGAGGAAATTCTTTGTTTTACAAAACATGTTTATTTATTTTATTGAGCCACCTCTTCAAGCTTTTTAGTGCTACCTAGCACTTTTCCTTGATTCACAGTAAGTCACATGGAACATGTTTTAAGAAAAGATTTTATCAGCGGGGAAATACTGGCGAGTCATTTAATTTGCATAAAAGACACATTGTTATAAATTTACAGCATTAAGGGTTTTTATATTTGCCCCTATCATATAATTAGCTGGTTCAGCTGTCACTCGACCGAATCTATGACTGTGGACATATCACTAATTAGGATCGCCCACCTGAAGTGATAAATCGTTAGTAGTAATGTGCACAAAACCCCCACATACTGCCCGTAATTAAAGATTAGCAAAGACTTAATCACTGCAAAGTATAACTGAAAAACATTTAGGGTTTTGTAAAGCACTTTGATAAATAGAGAATGACTCACCTTGCAAGTTTAGTTGGACAGAACCTTGCCTACTGATTTAGCCTTGTAACCTAGTTAAATAACAATGCACACGAAACTAGGTCAGTAACTTAATACAACTTTTACGATAAACTCATGAAATCAAAACCCTCACGACGAATGACAAAGTATAGCCCGGATTCGGGCAGCACTTAAACATCCATCGGATCGGTTTCAATCGATCGGACATTGTATCGTAGCAGTGATCGAGTTATTACCCTGTTGTCGCAGCAGAGATTCGTGCTTGTGTGTGTTTTTGAATGAAACAGTGAATAACTTGACGTACGAAACGAATTTGATCGTCGTAACAACAGCGCCATGCAAGTGCCAAACCCCTGGAATTTATACTGAAAAACAGTCCCTGTCACGTGGCGCGACGGCGCCCTTTTTAGGGTAGGGTAGCCTCGAGTATACATAGCCTAGGTGAGTCAACAGTTCGAAGAATTTCTAATTTTACAGCGAGTTATAAGGATAATTATCAATTAGGGGATACCCCCCTGAGTTTTAGGGGGCCCTGATCCTAGTTCCAACTGTTCTGAAAATTTTATGGGTCATGCCATACTACTTTAGGGTCTCAATTAGGGTTTTCTAATAGACATTAATAAAATAAGAAATAATAATTTTGGTGATAGTTGTTACATCCTCCCTACCTTATTTAAAATCTCGTCCTCGAGATTTACGGGAACAAATAGGGATATTTTCGCTTCATCTCTTATTCTAGTTCCCAAGTGTACTCCGGTCCTCTCTTTGAATCCCACTTGACTTTGACCAGCACTAGTCTTTTGTGCTTGAGAAACTTGACCTTTCTGTCTTCTATCTGAAGTGGTTTCTCCACAAATTTTAACTTCTCATTTACCTCTATATCTTGAAGAGGTACTACCAGGGATTCGTCAGATAAACATTTCTTGAGGTTTGATACATGAAATACGTCGTGTACCCCGGCTAACTCTTCTGGTAGTTGTAAGCGATAGGCAACTGGTCCTATTCGCTGGATTACTGGGAATGGTCCTACGTACCTTGGACTTAACTTTCCATTCTTTCCGAACCGAACTACTCCTTTCCAAGGAGAAACTTTCAAGAGTACCTTGTCTCCAACTTGAAATTCTAGCGGCTTACGCCGATTATCTGCATAACTTTTCTGACGATCTCGAGCCGTCTTTAGTCTTTCCTTGATTTGCGTTATTTTATCGGTGGTTTCTTGTACAATTTCAGGACCTGATAATTGATTTTCTCCTATTTCTGCCCAGCAAATGGGAGTTCTACACTTCCGTCCATATAGTGCCTCGAATGGGGCAGCTTCAATACTTGCATGATAACTATTGTTATAGGAGAATTCAATTAAGGGTAGGTGGTCATCCCAGTTTCCACCAAAATCTATTACACATGCCCTGAGCATGTCTTCCAGGGTTTGGATCGTCCTTTCACTTTGTCCGTCTGTTTGGGGATGGTATGCAGTACTTAGATTCAGCCGGGTCCCCATTGCTTCTTCGAAACTGGTCCAGAAATGTGAAGTGAAATGACTATCTCTATCCGATACTATGGAGAGTGGAACTCCATGTAAGGATACTACCTCGTCTACGTATAGCTTGGCTAATCTTTCCATACTGAAAGTTTCCTTCATGGGTAGAAAATGAGCTGATTTGGTTAATCGATCCACAATTACCCAAATCACGTCGTTACCTTTCTTGGTTTTGGGTAACTTAGTAACAAATTGCATTGTTATTAGTTCTCATTTCCATACAGGCATTTCTAGTTGTTGCAGTAGACCTGAGGGTTTCTGGTGTTCTTCTTTAATTTGTGAACAAGTTAGGCACTTAGAAACATATTTGGATATGTCCTTTTTCATTCCTATCCACCAGAAGTTATTCCTTAAGTCTTGGTATATCTTATTATTACCAGGGTGCATGGTATATCTAGATTTATGGGCTTCCTCTAAAATTTTGTCTCTTAAATTTCCTTGCTTAGGTACCTAAATCCTTTTCTGATGGAATCTCCAAATTCCATCGGTTCCTTGTTCTATTTCCTTTATCCTTCCTTTCATTCCTTCAGCATCATCCTGGATCGCTGTTTCTTGAACATTCTTCAATTGTTCTATTAAATCTAACTGTAGATTTAATCTAAGAGCACGAACTCGTCTTTGTTTTTCATGATACTTACGACTTGGGGCATCTGCGACTACATTTGCTTTTCCTTCGTGATATTGAATATTACAGTCGTAGTCACTTAGGATTTCCATCCATCTCCTTTGCCTCATGTTTAATTCTTTTTGCCCAAAAATGTACTTTAAGCTTTTATGATCTGTATAAATGGTAAACTTACTTCCATACAGATAATGTCTCCAAATCTTAAGGGCAAAAATGATCGCTCCTAATTCTAAGTCATGAGTCGTATAATTTTCCTCGTGCTTTTTCAATTGCCTTGAGGCATACGCAATTACCTTTTTGCGTTGCATTAGCACACATCCTAATCCTAGCTTAGAAGCATCACAATAAACTTCAAAATCTTCCGTTCCTTCTGGCAAGGCTAGAATTGGGGCATTTGTTAATCTTTGCTTTAAGATCTTAAAAGCTTCCTCTTGCCTAGGTCCCCATTCAAACTTAACTGTTTTACAGGTTAGCTTGGTTAATGGCACCACTATTTTGGAAAAATCCTTAATGAATCGCCTATAGTGTCCAGTTAATCCTAGAAAACTTCTAACTTCCATAGTTGATTGCGGGACCTTCCATTTGGTGATCGCTTCTATCTTGGAGGGATCTACGTGAATACCTTCGTGATTCACCATGTGACCTAAGAATTGCACTTCCTGTAGCCAAAATTCACACTTCGAGAATTTGGCGTAAAGCTTCTCTTTCCTTAACAGAATTAAAAGTGCTCGTAGATGCTCACAATGCTCGTCCTGACTTTTGGAATAAATAAGTATATCGTCAATGAAGACAATTACAAATTTATCCAAATACGGTTTACAGATTCTATTCATCATGTCCATGAATGTTGCAGGAGCATTTGTTAACCCAAAGGGCATAACTGTAAACTCGTAGTGACCATACCTAGTCCTGAAAGCGGTTTTAAGTATGTTTTCTTCTTGTACCTTCAACTGATGATATCCGGAGCGTAAATCTATCTTAGAAAAATATCTAGCTCCCTGAAGTTGATCAAAAAGATCATCAATCCTAGGTAATGGGTATCGATTCTTAATTGTAACCTTATTCAATTCCCTATAATCAATACACATTCGCATTGAACCATCTTTCTTCTTTACAAACAGCACTGGTGCTCCCCAAGGGGATGAACTAGGTTGTATGAATCCTTTGTTGAGCAATTAATCTAATTGTTTTTTCAATTCTAACATTTCGGTGGGTGCTAGTCGATAAGGTGCCTTGGCTATTGGTGTTGTTCCAGGAATTAAATGAATTCTAAACTCTATTTCCCAATCTGGTGGTAATCCTGGTAACTCTTCTGGGAATACATCCGGGTATTCTGAGACTACAGGAATTTCCTTAAGTTCCTTACGTTTAGTGTTAATGATTACCGAAATCATGTACACTATTCCTTGTTTTCGCTCATAACTAGCGACTTTCATTACTGAAATGAACTTTAATGGTTTACGCGGCTTATCTCCTGTAATCATAATTACTTCTCCGGTGGGTGAATGAATTTCTATAGAATTCTTATCACAGAGGATTCGAGCATGGTTGGCTACTAACCAATCCATTCCTAATACGACATCGAATCCAACTAAATTCATAGGTAACAGGTTAGCCGAAAATTTATGACCTGAAAGTTCTATCTTTCCTTCTTGTAGAACCTTATTTATGTTAATAGAATTACCGTCTGCGGTTTCTACTGTATAAATCTGCCTAAGAGTGGTTAAGGGTAGCTTAAGAGCTTGGCAGAAGAAAGTATTTATAAAACTTTGGTTTGCACCAGAGTCAAATAATACTTTTGCATAAACGTTGTGTACCGTAAACGTACCAGCTATTACGTCGGGAATCAGTTCGGCTTCCTGCATGGTCAATTGGAAGGCTCTTGCGTTCTTCTTATTAGTTCCTTCAGCAGGTTTGGCCTTGTTATCTGCTGGCTTGACCAATTTAGGGCATTCTGGTCTGAAATGCCCAGCTTCTCTACAGTTGTAGCAGATCTTTGATTTCTTTTTGCATTCCTCCTCCCGATGGCCCGGAATTTTGCAGAAATTACAATTTTCTCTACATTTTCCAAAATGTTTCTTTTTGCAATTCCCGCAAAATGGCGGGGTGGAAGACGACCCAGTTCCCTTCTTCTTGAAGTTAATATTATTACCCACACGAAATCCTTGGGTAATCTTTTGGGCTAACTCCTTTTTCCTGTTTTCTTCCCGCGTACGCACCAGCCCGTCGGTCAAAGTATTGGCTAATTCCACCGCATCGTCAATTGTGCAGGGTCTCGCGGCTTTGACGATGTCACGAATCTCGCTAATCAAACCCCAAATATAGCGAGATATAAGTACCGGTTCTGGCGAGGCCAGGGTTGGTACAATTCTGGCATATTCAAAAAAATTTCGAAGTATACCCTCGACAATCGACATCCACCATTCGGTGACTCGGGAACTTATTCACTATTTGTTCCTTTTCATATTCGAGGCAGAATTTCCTTTCCACTAGACGCTTAAATTCTTCCCAACTCATGGCATATGCCATGTCACTTCCCTTAGCTTGCAACGCCGTATTCCACCATTCCAATGCCTCTTCCTTGAAAAGGTGAGAAGCATACATGACCTTATCCTCCTTGGCACATTTACTTATTTTAATTACTGCCTCGGTCTTTTCCAACCAACGCAGTGCAGCCGTTGCCCCTTCATTGCCTGCAAATTCGACCGGCTTACAGGCAAGAAATTCTTTATAAGTGCAACCAGGTGTTGCAACTTCCATTTTCTTAAGTATTTGGGCCTGGATCACGTTGTCATTATTGCCGCCTCCGTTAGCACTGTTACTAAAATTATCGTCGCGCGTGCGTTTACTGGGGTTGACTTGTGAAGGCTCAACAGGGCTTTTAACAGCAGCGACGATTGCTGGGATAGCATTTGCTATTCCCTGGGCAACGATATTTTCTATATCTTGCCTATTAAGAAAATGATCCTCGTTGTTTTGCTCGGATTGGTTAACTTCGTTAACTGGTTCATTAACAGTGTGTTCCATCTGATAATTAATCAATATATATATTTAAGTTATTGGCCCAAAATAAATAACAACCATATGCAATAAAGCAATCACACATAATCACGTCAACACGTATAGCCAAAATTGTCGACTTTGCGACTTTCATATTTTATATATATTTTAGTATGCATCCATACACACCAGATATATTACAAAAGTTTTATTTTCAGTTATTTTACATGATTATTTTTTTTACTATTTATTATTATTATTTTATTATTATATTATTATTAAACACATAACTACACAACCACACAACCACCGTCAGCTGGCATTTCAGTAACGACGCTCCCTCTCGTCGTATTTCCATGAGATCTGTTCTCCCACTTCCCGAATTCGATTTCCTGCGTCCACCAGTTCTTCGCCATAGTGACGGAATTCAGCCAAGTTTTATGTGCTCATAGGTGGGTTTGGTGCAGGCTCAGGGTCAAACTGGGGGAAATAGACGCTAGGGTTATTCAAGAGATTCTGAAATTGCAAGTCGTTTGTCCACCATTCTTCCAGCTCTCCTTGTAGAGGTCAGGGGTTGACAATAGGATCTGGGATAGCCGGTTCTAAGTTAACTGGGAGTTGGGATTCTACAGGGTAGTTGAAGAGGTTTTCATCAGCAGGTCCGATGAGGTCACAGTTCTCCAGTTTACGATCCAGCTCCTCCCATGGTGGCATTTCCTGGGCGTGCCCTGAACTTTCCCCGATCTCTTTTCCCTTTCCTTTACCCTTTGGATCTTTAGTCTTTTTAACTTTCTGAGCCGCTGGCTTCTTCCTACGCCCCCGCTTCCAGTCCAAGATTCTCTTTCTCTTTTTCGGCTTTGGTTTCTCCTACGGTTGGCCTGGAACACTATTGGCTCTTCAGTATCAGCCTGGTAGCCAGTGAAGGTGCCGGTAGTATCCATATTGGTGCTATGGATAGTAAAGTTTCGGAGTGCCTCCGACAGTTCATTCATGCTGTTAGCACACATGAAGACACACACAAATTTAAGTTAAAATTTTATTTATTGTAAATTAAGTTTTCACAAAATCCCAAAATGGCAATCAGAGAAATTAAGTATTTCTAAATACTTAATTGGCTTAAATCAGTGGCTCTGATACCACCTTTTTCTGTCACGGCCCCCGGCCCGATGTGACCCGGTCTAGAAGCCGCGGGACAGAAACCCGTGGTATTATTATTTAATTTGGCAGCGGAAATATTTGACAGGTTCTTTTAAACTGAAAAAGCCCAATTATTTTATTTCACAATTTGGGACAAACCCCATAATTTACAATAAAGGGAATTTCACGAGGAAATTCCTTGTTTTATAAAACATGTTTATTTATTTTATTGAGCCACCTCTTCAAGCTTTTTAGTGCTACCTAGCACTTTTCCTTGATTCACAGTAAGTCACCTGAAACATGTTTTAAGAAAAGATTTTATCAGCGGGGAAATACTGGCGAGTCATTCAATTTGCACAAAAGACACATTGTTATAAATTTACAGCATTAAGGGTTTTTATATTTGCCCCTATCATATAATTAGCTGGTTCAGCTGTCACTCGACCGAATCTATGACTGTGGACATATCACTAATTAGGATCGCCCACCTGAAGTGATAAATCATTAGTAGTAATGTGCACAAAACCCCCACATACTGCCAGCAATTAAAGATTAGCAAAGACTTAATCACTGCAAAGTATAACTGGAAAACATTTAGGGTTTTGTAAAGCAATTTGATAAATAGAGAATGACTCACCTTGCAAGTTTAGTTAGACAGGACCTTGCCGACTGATTTAGCCTTGTAACCTAGTTAAATAACAATGCACATGAAACAAGGTCAGTAACTTAATACAACTTTTACGATAAACTCACGAAATCAAAACCCTCACGACGAATGACAAAGTATAGCCCGGATTCGGGCATCACTTAAACATCCATCGGATCGGTTTCAATCGATCGGACATTGTATCGTAGCAGTGATCGAGTTATTACCCTGTTGTCGCAGCAGAGATTCGTGCTTGTGTGTGTTTTTGAACGAAACAGTGAATAACTTGACGTACGAAACGAATTTGATCGTCGTAACAACAGCGCCATGCAAGTACCAAACCCCTGGACTTTATACTAAAAACAGTCCCTATCGCGTGGCGCGACAGGCTGTCGCGTGGCGCGACGGCGCCCTTTTTAGGGTAGGGTAGCCTCGTGTATACATAGCCTAGGTGAGTCAACAGTTCGACGAATTTCGAATTTTACAGCGAGTTATAAGGATAATTATCAATTAGGGGATACCCCCCCCCCCCTGAGTTTTAGGGGACCCTGATCCTAGTTCCAACTGTTCTGAAAAAATTTATGGGTCATGCCATACTACTTGGGGGTCTCAAATAGGGTTTTCTAATAGACATTAATAAAATAAGAAATAATAATTTTAGCGAGAGTTGTTACATCTGTATTGTCCTTTCACTCTGCCCATCCGTCTGAGGATGGTAGGTGGTGCTAATGAAAAGTTTCGTTCCCATCTGTTCTTGAAAATCCCGCCAGAAATTTGAAGTAAACCGGGTATCTCTGTCCGACACAATGGATACCGGTACTCCATGACGTGCCACTATTTCGTTTTTATATACCTCAGACATCTTTTCCGAAGTATATGTCTCGCGTATAGGAATAAAATGAGCACTCTTCGTCAATCTATCCACAATCACCCATATAGCATCGAATCCCCGAATTGTTTTAGGTAGTTTGGTCAATAGGTCCATGGTGATATGTTCCCATTTCCAAACCGGGATCTCCATAGGTTGCAGTTTTCCATATGGTTTCTAGTGTTCCGCCTTGACTTGTAAGCAAGTCAAGCACTTCTCCACGTATTTTATCACATCCCTCTTCATTCCGGGCCACCAATAGTTTTGTTTCAGATCGTTGTACATCTTGGTCGCACCCGGATGAATAGAATATCGGTATTAATGAGCTTCATCAAGTAGAAGCGTCTTAACCCAACAAGAATTTGGAACCCATATTCTTCCGGATCGAGTCTTCAACCCGTTCTTTCCATCCGAAAAATCTTTTAACTGACCGATTATTCTTTCCTTCTTCCAGTTCTCCTCTTTCACTGCTTCTACTTACGCTTCTCGGATACGTTCAAGTAAACCCGAGGTCACAACAAGCTGCATCGACCTTACTCGTATTGGGACATAGTCCGCTTTTCTGCTCAGGGCATCCGCCACCACATTTGCCTTTCCGGGGTGGTAGTGTATTTCACAGTCAAAATCTTTCACCGTTTCTAACCATCGCCTTTGTCGCATATTTAACTCCTTCTGATCGAAGAAGTATTTTAAGCTCTTGTGATCGGTGAATATGGTGCACTTTACCCCATATAAATAGTGCCTCCATATTTTTAACACAAACACCACCGCAGCCAATTCGAGATCGTGTGTGGGATACTTCTTTTCATGTATTTTCAGTTGCCTCGAGGCATAAGCTATAACTTTGCCCCATTGCATCAAAACACATCCGAGCCCCGATAGTGAGGCATCCGAATAAACCACCAAGTCTTCGTCCCCATCCGGCAACGTTAATACCGGAGCTTGAGTTAACTTCTCTTTTAGCGTTTGGAACGCTCTTTCTTGTTCGACACCCCAAATGAATTTCTCCTATTTCCGGGTTAACTTAGTTAGCGGCGACGCAATCTTGGAGAAATCTTGAATGAATCTCCTATAGTATCTCGCGAGCCCTAAGAAGCTTCTAATTTCCGAAGGATTCTTCGGAGGGCTCCATTTCGACACGGCCTCTATCTTTGAAGGATCTACCAATATTCCATCGGCGCTTATGATGTGGCCGAGGAATTGCACCTCTCGTAACCAGAAGGCGCACTTTGTGAATTTCGCATACAACTTTTCTTGCCTGAGTGTCTCTAACACCTCTTGTAAGTAGCGTTCATGTTCTGCTTCACTTTTCGAGTACACCAGAATATCATCGATAAACACGATTACCGATTTATCCAACATCGGCTTGCAAACCCGGTTCATGAGGTCCATGAAAGCCGCGGGTGCATTTGTCAGCCCGAACGACATTACGAGGAACTCGTAATGTCCGTATCGTGTGCGGAAAGCCGTCTTCGGTACATCCTCCTCCTTGACCTTTAGTTAGTGATACCCCGATCTAAGGTCAATTTTTGAAAACCAATTCGCACCTTGTAATTGGTCGAATAGATCGTCTATTCTCGGAAGCGGGTATCGATTCTTTACCGTGAGTTTATTTAACTCCCGGTAATCGATACACATACGCATGCTTCCGTCTTTCTTTTTCACGAATAGCACGGGTGCGCCCCAAGGAGACACACTTGGCCTTATGAATCCTTTATCGAGCAAGTCTTGAATCTGCGACATTAATTCTTGTAATTCCGATGGTGCAAGTCGGTATGGTGCTCTTGCTACGGGTTTCGCGCCCGAAACCAATTCGATTCCGAACTCTACCTCCCGCTCGGGCGGTATCCCTGGTAGATCTTCCGGAAATACATCTTCGAAGTCACGTACCACCGGTACGTCTCCTATCTTCAGTGACTCTTTCTCGGGCTCATTCGCGTATATCATTAATGCTTTACATCCATGCCTTATGAGCTTGTGAGCTTTCAACATCGAGCATATTATAGGGTTTCCTCCCTTTTCGCCAAAGATAGTGACGTGTTTTCCGCTTGGGGATGTTAGCTTTATTTCCTTACGGAAACATACGACTTTGGCGTGGTTCCGAGATAACCAATCCATCCCGACCACCACTTGAAATTCCCCCATCGTCAATACTCAATTTACAATTTTTACAAATGTCACACACTATGAAACTTCTGTTATCTCCTATCTCAACCTCTAAGGGCATAGATAATTTTGACAATACAAATGAAGGATGTCGAATAAGTCCATATGAAATAAAGGACTTATTTGCACTCGTATCAAATAATACACGTGCAGGAATCGAGTTTATTGCGAATATACCTGAGACCACATCGGGTTCGGTTTTTTCTTCCGCCGCTGTAAGTTGGAAAGACCTAGCCTTCGCCTTTAGGGCTTCTGTTGGGGATTCTTTAATGTCTTTCTTTCCAACTAAGTCTGGTCATTCTGACTTTTTGTGGCCGGGCTGATAGCATTTGTAACAGACTGAGACTTTACCCGGACATAGAGATGTCGTGTGCCCCGTTTTCCCGCATATAGGACACAGTTTGTCCTTGAAGCGGCATTCGTCCTTGTGCCCTTTTCCACAAACTTTGCAACTTGGCGACCCACCCTTTACATCCGTTTTCTTTGTCGATTCAGTCGTTCGAGCCTTCTTTGTAGGGCTTGGATTCACATCCTGTGCCCTTCGCTCGCCCCTCTCAATTTGTTTCTTCAACTCAATTTCCCGCTCCCAGGCGGTGTTGATAATTTCCGTGAGGGTTTCATACTTTGAGGGAGTCATGAACTCCCGGTATTCAGCACTCAGCATGTTGTAATAGTAGTATATCTTCTGCTCTTCAGTGGTGACTAACTCGTCACAGAATCTCAGCTTATCCATAAATATGCCCGTGATTTTATCAATTGTTTCACCCTTATGTCTTAACTGGATGAACTCTTCCTTAATCCTGTTGATGACTGCCTTGGGGCTATGATGTTTGAGGAATGGCACCTTAAACTCATCCCATGTCATGATCCTTGCCGCTTCGGCTCCTATCTCCTTCTTTTTGTTATCCCACCAATCCTTGGCTTGACCCCTCAATTGACCCGTTTCGTAAGCAACAAAGTCAGTTACGTCACAATGGGTCCTTTCATACACCCCTTCGACGTCACTTAACCATCTCTGGCATATTATCGGGTCGACCTCCCCGTTGTAGATTGGTGATTTACACGCCATTAATTCTTTGTACGAACATCATTTGCGTTCTCCCGATTTTTCTTTCATAAGGTTGACACTATCTTCCAACCTTTTGACTCATTCTTCAACTAATGATAACACCGTGTTTTGTATTTTGTCTATAAACCCAGATAGACTACCCTCAATTGCCTTTCCCACTTCTTCGGCAATTAACTCTTTCATTTGTTCGGTGCTTGTCGGCACCGGATCATCATCGTTTCTTTCCGTCATCTTCAAACTGAAATGTTTACATCAATCATTAAACATTTCATTTATAACATAGCTTTATTTGCTTTGATTTAGCCAAGTTCGTAACTTGCTTTAACCGTTCACATTTGGTGCACTTTCCGGGTTTGAGTGTGTTAACACGCTATTCCCATGCACATTAATTCGCATCTTGTTTCTTACATAAGATAGGATCTATTAAAATAATTAACTAATTCTTACCGGATGATCGATCAAGCTTGAACTGAACACTTTGTTGACAACCTTGAGCTCTGATTACCAACTTGTAACAACCGTCTAATTTCCATATGAATTTAATTATATATTCATGATTTTATATAATAAAGTGGTTAATTTGGTCACAAGTACAAAATTAAAGTTTAAAGTGATCAAGTAACAAACATCTAACCACTAGTTAAAACATTCAAGACACGATTAGCGGAATTTTTTACATCGATTATCATTGTCTAACAAAGTTAAAATAACGCGGAAGCTTGATAGGTTTGTGTTCGGTTCTTCAAAATGTTGCTTGATCGCCATCCGGAAAGTCCCCTTTGTCACCTAAGGTCAAAACCACTTAAGATGTTAGTTTTAACATTCATACGGAGTGTATAAACAAGTTCCAAAATTGAATCATGAAAAATAAAATAAAATTTGAAATCGGCTCCGTCGCGTGTCGCGAAAGACCTTCGCGCGGCGCGACATCTCTCGGGTGTCGCGCCAGACCCTAGTGGTCCTGTCGCGTGGCGCGGGGGAACGGTTTTCCAGCAGGTGCAGGTTTTTGACCTGGATTTCCTGCCAGCTCCGGAAATTCAGTTTTTCGACTTCAATTGACCATAACTTTTGACTCGTAAGTCCGTTTTAGGTGATTCTTTTTCCTATACGTCCGTAAATTCATTACCTACGTACCTATTACAATTACCATACCGAAAATTTGATTTACGGGCTGAACGACCAAAAATTTCTAAACCATTGTTCGAGCCACTCTACCTTCACTCATTTTGCTACCGTTTCAATAGTAAGCCTAAAGCGCCTTGTACCCAACATCCGAGGCTTATCATCACCCGCATTTCCTTACCAATCTCATGGCTTCATGCTATTGGGATTGTTATCGCCATTGCTAACTAATAAAACACTAACACTACAATTTACACCACTATTCAACCCGTTGGCTCATCTTATGGAATCTTCCAATATAATGACTACCAAACAGTTTCTTGTCAATTCTTAACCTATTGATTCAAGTAACGATCATGGCCGCTACAATCAACGCAACTTCTATTCTACAATATGACTATACATAATTTAATAACAATTCACTTAATGTAACAAGTCAAGTTACATACCTTCAAAGCATACCCTTCAAATGTGCGTCAACATCGGCTTGTACGCTCGATGCTCCGGCTTCCTTTCCTATAGAGTTCAATCACATTACATTTAGAACTCTTTATTTCACATGTAATGCACAGTTTACCATTTAGTAAAATTTATGCGTTTTTGTTTATATCTCAACAATTGGCCTTCTATTCGGCATTTTCACAAACACTTTAAGGGCAGGATTTTTATACCTTTTATATTCAAGTTCATTGCTTATTACTTAGCCAAAATTAACATCAATTGAGCTATCACATATAAAATTAAACATCAATATTTCAGAAATCACTTTCTATGAACCATATTACACTAGAATAACACTCAAAACCCTAGTGTTTATCAGTTTCTCACAAAACCCATGAATCACCTTCAATGTGTTCATGAAATTCCCAGAAATTAGACATGATTTCACATATCGTTGTCTAGGGTTTACTCCTAGACACTATATTGTTCCTATTCTATCCATATAACAATCATGCATCATCAGATTTCGAATTCCCAAAATTCATGAGAATTTCAAGTAGAGATTTTCTATCAAATTTCACATACCTTACGACCTCCTTGCAATGGAGATCACTAATCTTAGCTCGGATTTCGTTTTGGAACAAATTTGAACCTTCAATCTATGAGTTTTGTGGAAGTTAGGGTTTTGAAGAACCCTGGTGCCCCCCCCCCCCTTGTCTGGTTCGATCTCAGCACACACACACAAGTGTGTTTTGAGTTTTAAATTTTGTTTTATTAATATTAGTTTCAATATAAACACTTTTGGCCTCTCAATTATCATTCAGTTCTTATTTTTAGTGTTTTAACTCATTTATAAGTCACTACAAGAATTTTACCTAACTAGGTTATTTTAATCCTAGTTAGTTCGCTTGTTTATTTACCAACATTATATTTTAAATAAATGATTTACATTTTCGGGGTGTTACAGTTTGCCAAAAATTTCAACAAAAACCTAATCCTTTTAGAAGCTTAAAAAGGTTTACATGAAAAAGAAAATTTAACAACACTAAACAAGTTCTTAAGATCTTTAACCCATAAGATTTTCAAACCACACAAACTTTCTGAAAAATTCTTCAAAAAAAAGGGTTCGAAAACAGGACACAAAGCTCGGTTTTAACAAGGATGAGAGCCTTAGCTCTGATACCACTTGTAGATCCACTAGCGAAGGATCTAGTTAAACCTTATCCTTGTTATAAAAAACACCCGCAAGTACGGAATCCAAACGGGTATTCAAACCAAGCAAAGAACACACAAACATACAAGAACAGATTCACAGTTTAAAGTTCACTTGTATATATATTTTAGCAGAGTTTCAGTACACTGTTTATATAAGAAAAACCTCTCAACCCTCTGAAGTGTGTGCTTACGTCTGTTCTGATCTGCAGCACTCCTTTTATACCAAACCTTATCCAAAGATGACGAAGTACCAGCTGGGCCCAGAAGTAAAGCCCACAAAGAACCCAAACTAACGAAACATTAGGTCTTTCGTGGACTTCATGTGGATGACAAACATACTTCTCCAAAGCTGGTTCTTCGTGTGGCTACCTGCGCATGGTCTTTCGTGGGAGTATTGTGCAGCAACATAATTGCAGATATGCAGAATCAGCAACAAAACAAACTAAACAGATTGCACTTCTTGCAGCTGTTTACTACACGTACAACGGTGAATATGTTCCGAAACACGATGGAGGATTTCGTGTTTCGATCTTTGCTTCGTAACTTAGTCGTACCGAACGAGCGGTATCCACATTCATGTATCAACAAAATTAATCTCAAAAAACACCAATACCTTTTGATGAATTTAAAATTAAAACCGTCTGGCCAGGAGCTTTTTCCACCCCATATTCAATCACCGCACTCTTGATCTCTTCATTACTGAAAGGCGTAATCAGAGAAGCCGCCTCCTCAGTCGTCAACCGCTTTATGTTGTGGCAGGTGAGTTTAGGTTTGTCCTTAATTTTTTCCTTGAAAGCATTTCTGTAGAATCCCATAATCTCCTTTTAACCAAAGCAGGTTTAGTCGTCTACTCCCCATTTATCATAAGCCCCGGAATATTGTTACAGACCCGTCTACTATTGATGTACCCATGAAAGAAAGCCGAATTTTCGTCTCCTTCTAAATTCCACTTAATCCTTGCTCTTTATTTGAGATCCTTGATTCTATACCCTTCCAATTCCATAATATCTTTCAAACATTCCGCTTTGACCCATTCCTCCTATTCCGACAACTCTCTAGTTTCTGACAACTCATCCAATTTTCCATATCCTCCTTTAAAACCCTTTCCGTGTCTCCCTCCTTCTCTAAAATTGACTTTATCCATTTTTTATTCCTTCCCTGATAGCTCTAAACTTCTTCATAAGCGTCACGTCCGGATCCCCTCCCCCCACCATATTACCAATAGCCTTTTTAACCACATCATCAAAGTTTTTTCTATCCATCCAAGAGTTAAAGATTCTAAAAGGTTTGGGGCCAAAATTTTTATCCGCACAGACCAGTATAGTCTCGCAATGATACGAGTGAACCCTCGGAAGGGACCTCAGGCAAGCCAACGGCCATTCAGAAAAAATTCATGGCAAACCAAAACACAATCGATTTTGCTATGTTTATTACCATTATCATTAAGATATGTAAATTTCCGCCCTTTCATATCAAATTCTCTTAAACCATTTAAAAAAATAAAATTATTAAAGTTAGCCGCACAATTTTTATTGAAAACAGAGTTCCTTCTTTCTTCCATACAACGCATCGCATTAAAATCCCCTAAAATCACCCACCTCCCCGCGAAATTACCCATAACCGCCCCAATTTCATCCCATAAACGTTGATGAGGTTTAACGCCTAATTGCTCCCTTTCAAGATTCCTAACGTTAATAGAAAATTAGGATGTTTAATAGAATCGTGTACCTTGAAAACGCCAAGGTCCTATATGCTCACCACCCCACCCGATCTACCAATCGCCGGAACATGATCCATTTCAAATTTTACAGCACCCCAGAAATTTTCAAAAACGATACCTATAATGTTACTATACTGGATTTCCTATAACGCGATAAGATCAATCCCCTTATCTTTTTTTAAACCTCTAATCCACCCCGCTTTATCCTTAGCCCCTTCCCCTAAACCTCTTATATTCAGAGACAGAAAATTCATCTTGCGACTGCTTGAACTCCTTCTTCCCTTATCACCTCTCTGATTAAATGTTCGTGATTATGAAGATCGACTCCTACCACAACCCCCCTCCCATTAAAAAGTGGCTTGTGTCTAATTAACAATGTTAATTTCCTCTTCAATTGGATTGGTGTTAAGATCTTCTACCATATTAAAAAAAAATCTTTTTCCACCCTTCATCTCTTTCTTTGCCTGTCGTACCATCGTACCCTTTAAATTAAGTGTTGTTGACGCCCTGCTCTTCGTTGTCACTACTATCAACAATTCCGATCGTTTCATTAAGATCGAATGGGTCATTTTGTCTAATTCTTTTTTTTGGCCTTGACAGTCGACTATTCACATCCAAAATAATTCTATCTTTCTTGGGTTTTCTAACTTTCCTGTGACCAACACTAGGCCCAAATATAATGAGATTCACCCTAAAGCCCAATTTCCTAGACTCTGCCATCGATAAATCTTCCTCTCTCTCATCTCCACTATTTAGAACCTTATCTCGTTCCTTGTTCGCTGGGTTAAAATCCCTAGGAGGACACTCCTTCTCCACCGCCACTTTCTCTATTCCTCCATTAAAATTATAACCGTTGAACACTTTAACACCATTAAAGCCATTACCGTTATATACATT
Source organism: Helianthus tuberosus (assembly GCA_030545235.1). Taxonomy (NCBI): domain Eukaryota; kingdom Viridiplantae; phylum Streptophyta; class Magnoliopsida; order Asterales; family Asteraceae; genus Helianthus; species Helianthus tuberosus. The sequence goes on along the minus strand of CM060396.1, from coordinate 186,900,072 downwards.
GGAACCCAAATTGACATTAATGTCTTCGTTCTTCTCGATGTCATCCTCAATTATTTCTGGTGTCACTTCACCTTCTCTGGTGACCTTTCTAGCTCCGGCAGCCATGACAGTTTCCGGCGCCTTCGGGTATCCAACGTCCGCATGCTTCTCTATGCCGTTATTATCTAATTTACCATCTACCATCGCTTCTCCGTCGGCCACCACCGGTATCGAAAAACTTGGACATCCAGCTTCCGAATTACTCCCAGAAAAGGTACGCTCTTTGTTACCTTCTACCCCGAACTCCGATGATTTTCTGACCAAATCTCCTTCCGCCGAGTAGATTTCTTACAGATATCCTCTGTATCCGACAACTGCTCCCCGTCTTCTATTTCTTCCTCTTGTTCATACTGAAATTCTACCGAATCAGGGGTCCATTCCCCCCTCTCTTCTTCCACCCACACCCTGAACCTCTCCCCTTCTTCAACGATCACAACCTCATCTTCGATCCTCTTAACGGAATATGTCAACACACACACACACACAATCATAGAGAAGATAGTTGTCTTTTGTTTTTCGTTGGGATGCGTGCACAACTTTACCAAAACATCTTCCTACAGAATCATACGTTTCATTCTGCCCGACACTTTGCACGATTCAATCTTCTGTTCAACGCTCATACTGTTAAGCTATAATCAGGCTAGCTCCAGCACTCCCTTCAATCCAATAGTCGGTGTCGATACTTAGCACCCATTGTGAGTATACTCCATCCCTTTTTGTTTTAAACACTTTTGGGATGCAACATGTATTCTATAAACTTGACACTTGACACTTGAAACTATTTGAAACATACTCTATCCGCTGTAAACATGGAAACTTGATACTTGGAAACTTGATACTTGGAAACTTGAGACTTTTATGCTAAGTGAACGTTTAATCCTTGTGTGTAATTCCGCCTTAACAATGGTAGCGCAATAGGGGTAATGCACCTCCCCGTTAGTCTTTGGGGTATTGTTAGGAGGAGACATTTATGCTTTCCTTGAGTCTTGGGAGAGCGGTTAACGCATTGAAAACTTGGGCTATCACTTGGACTGCGTTTAATAGCATGGTGAAACTTGTTATATGTGTTTATGCTGGATATGAGTTTTTGGAATGTTTTAAACTATTATACTACTACGTACTCAAACTTGTATACTCGCCAACATTCTTGTTGATATAATTTAATACATGTTGCAGGTTGATAGTAGCTGAGGAATCAAGAAACATGCTAGGATTCTGCTTAGAAACACATCTTAGTATAATTAGGAACTTTTGAACAAAGTTTGATGATTTGTATTTTGATACTTTGTGATCGTGGTTAGAGTTTAATGTTTAGACAAATTTTGCATGAAATCAATTAATTACTATTGAAACTTTAGTGTTATGGAAACTCATGAGCAATCTGAACGCTTAGTGTCGCGCCCCGATGTTTCCGCCATTGGTTGGGGTGTGACACAAGCCGCCCCTCCATCTTGTGTTCTTGGCCCAACTCCAAACAAGCCCAAGTCCCCTTACGTTATGTGTACGTGCATGTGGGTGGGTATTAGAAAAAAAACAACAACAAACCCTACTCTCCTTCTTGGTGTGCGACGGAAGCAGGTGGAGCACCCCCCCCCCCATCGTGTTCTCTCTCTATTGGTGCTAACTCTCTCGGCCGAACTCACTCTCCCTCATACGGTTAGTGTTCGACGTTGTGGTGATTTTAAGTTGCTTGTTTCTTGGTTATGTTAGTAGTTGTCGTGATGATGTGAGGATATGTTGATGTTATGAGTTGCTTGAATGAAGTGTGATTAGATTAGTTTGTACTTGTTTTGTCAACAGTGTTTCGGGCATGGAGCGAATCTTTTATAGTTCTACTTATACATGGTTGTGATAGGTTATATCCTTGATGATTATGTTGATGATGTTATACATGGTTAGTCACGTATGAGGTTCGTTTCACCGATTGGTTATGCATAAGCGTATATAAGAAACTAGGGTTTTGTTTTCAGAATAAATCTTACTGATTCAATTGTGTAGATGTCGTAGAGGGATGATGTTCTATTGTAAATAAACATTAAGGTTCGTTGGGTACGTTAGTTATTCGGTTGGGGAGATAGGGAAACGAAAACAGGTTCTGTCCGACACTTACAGCCGACTTTAATCGGCTGTAACCGGGTCATAATATAACTAAAACTGGATCTTCTTGGGTCTATAATGTGATATTTCGAAATACTCTTCAAGTGGCGCTGGAATCGTGATTTTTGGACGTTGTTTGCTATTTTAAATAAATTATTTCGTTTCAGCAATTAAAGCTGGATTTTTCTGCAGATTTTACGTGTTATGTTTTAAGTCATAACTTGATGAACACTTAGAGTTAGACCATGAAATTTATATTGTAGATGTTCTTAGGTGTCTGTGCGAACCTCCAACTAGAGTTACGTCAATTGGACAACCAAGGAACTTCAAATGAATTTTTTCGTGAGCTTCAGTGAGAAAGTGACGAATCTGATTGATGCATAGTAAATGATTTTTATTAAATTTTTGGTAAAGAATTAGACTCTAAAATTTTAACACAAGGCCAAGCCCTCTGAGGGGCACGTCACATAAAAAGATCGCAATTTTTGAAAGCTCGTGATTATGGTAAACGGACATCCCAAAATAGCCTATTTTCAGTGAATTGAGTTATGCATGCTTAAGAGTTTGTAAAGTGTCGAATGTGCTACTTTTAGTGTCCGCATGTGCTTAATGGTTGTATAACTAATAAATGGCATGTTGTAATGTATATTATCAACATGTGCTTAAAAACTAATCGATAATATATTTGTGACAACTTGTATGCATGTTACCTGTTAGATACGTGTAAAACTTGCGTGAATTTGCATACATAAACCCTAACAATCTTGGTAAACATAATAGGACGTGGTTGACCATTCTAACTCGGGTACTTTTAATCTGCTGAGTTAAGCTAAGGTGAGTTCACAACTTTTTCTAAAAGCATGTGTCCCTTGTTTGGGACAACATACCTATCTTCCTGGTTTGGGGAAATACATACGGTACCCCTGGTTTGGGGCTACACGCGCGTTCCTGGATTGGAACTACTGAAACAAACTATCCACTGGAGGTGAACCACACTTCCCTGGTTTGGGATTACTTAGTATTCCTAGTTTGGAATACTGTTAACCTCACTTTCCCTGGTTTGGGATTGTCTAGTATTCCTGGTTTTGAACTACTGAAACAAACTATCCACTGGAGGTGAACCACACTTCCCTGGTTTGGGATTACTTAGTATTCCTAGTTTGGAATACTGTTAACCTCACTTTCCCTGGTTTGGGATTGTCTAGTATTCCTGGTTTGGAATGTTGTTAAATACTATCTATACTTCATGTTTTTAGCAGACTCAACGAACTCTATATGAAAGTCCCCACACATTATACAGATTAATCGTCGGGGCCTGGCCAACGGGATATTATTTGATAGCGCTATTAGGTTTGGCAAACCCCATACCGTGCCGAGGAGGACGGGCGTGAACTTTTATGACTGGGCAACTGGCCATTGATGATAGACATTGACCTGGGGCACAAACAACTTAAACACTCAAGTTTCGGTACCACCCAGTTTAGTATCTAAGGATGGGGTAGTTCTTAACATGTTTTATAAACTACGTATTTAAACAAACTGCTTTTTTGTAACAACACTGAAAACTGTGAACTCGCCAACTTTATGTTGACACCCTATTGCATGCTTTGCAGGTTGTTAGGTACAGCTTTGGACTAACGTTGCAATCGACTGGAGTGTGTGGTTCATAAAGATTTATGTTTCGTACATCTAATAAACTTGTGGTTTAAAGTTTATGATGGGTTTACTTTATTTTCCGCTACTAACTTAAACTTTATTTTTGGACTTTTAAATGCTGCTCACTAATTGTGTTGATTGTGATGATTTTACAACTTAAATAATTGGTTCAACATGATTAGTGGCTGGATTCTGGTCAGTCGCACGTCTCGCGGTAAAACTCCGCATGTGGAATTTGAGGGTGTGACATAATACATTTAGGGGTTTTTATTTTTCTATAACATAATTTTAGTTAAGACATCTAACCGATGGGTAAGCCAAGATATACCATGCGGTGTTGATGCTTGGTATCAAGTATATAAGCAAACTTTCTAACCTCCAATTGTGTTACTCCAATCCAAATAGCTTGCTCTTAGAGAAGTTTACCTAGAGTTCCAAGTTAAATTGTGGTTGATGATTCTTAATGTTAGTGACCTTGGTGTAGCTAAAAACATCAAATTTATGGATTGATAGATATAAGATAAGTTAGGGGTGTGCATGGGTCGGTTTGGTTCGGTTTTTACTATTAACCATAACCATAACCGCTAGTTCGGTTTTAGAGTTTTGGTAACCATAACCATAACCAAACTTCGGTTACGGTTAATCGGTTATGAAGTCGGTTATGGTTCGATTTTGGTTAATTTCGGTTAAGTAACCAACCAAGGTTTGAAATAAATAGGGTTGTGCACGATTTGAACTTAGCTTGAGCCTATTTTATAAGATAATGGAGACTAAACTTTTTGGTTAAACTACCGATTTAGGTTTTTTTTAATAAGGTAATTCTCAAACAAAAACAATTATGGCCATAACACCTTAGTTTTTTTATCAAAATAAATGACATCTACATTAAGATCATTTTATTACTAACATACTTTTATCTTACTTAAAACCCTCTATATGGTTTTGTAAAACACAAATCCATTATGTAAAGTTAACATCACAAGTTCGGTTCGGTTTCGGTTATATCGGTTAACCAAAGCTTCATAACCATAACCATAACCGATTGAGCGGTTATACAAAGTTTCATAACCATAACCATTGGTTATATTGGTTGTAACACCCCGCCCCGATTAGGGCTGACGTGTTACACAACGGTAATCGGAGATAATTAATAACTTAATTAAAACATAAATTCCAAAGGTTTAAAAACAAAAATCCCCAAAATGGCATAACGGTCTCAACAGTAAAACATAAGTGTCTAGATTTATTGAATATAAGGTTTTATTAAACTCCTTGTTCCAACTCTAGCTTTTTATTATTACTCTTCACACATTTCCCCGATTTCCCTGAGTACCTGTTTAAGACATAATAAAAGAAAACAACAAAAAGAAACGGTTGAGCAAAAAATTTCCCAGTAACGGAGAAACAATAGCACTAACACATAAATGATAGAAGCAATACACTAAACACTTTAACGATGCAAACAATACAATACGCTGAATGATCACTGATGAATACCATAAAGGTATATTAGAAATACCCATGTGAGCCACTAACAATAAACACTAACACTTTGTACATTAGCTGCAGTTCCAATGCACCATTATGTAGAGGGGATGTGGGCACTCACACCTATCCCACTACCACTAACACTTACACTTACACTCCTAGGATCGATCCATACGCCTCTCAATAATCAATAAGTGCAATCACTTAGCACACAATACAATATAGAGACGTTGTGGGCCTTTCGCACCGCCACGGATGGCGCACGTCAACTGTGCCTATGATGACGCCCTATGTCCCCATAGGTGGATATGCTTGGGTATTGAGGTAAATAAAACGATTCACTCAAGTCAAGGCAAATACACTAAGGATACACTAAGGCTATATCACATCTAGCCAATGATCAATAATAAATAATAAAAACTTGTGGGAACATGCGACAACGAGTGAAAAAAAATGTAACCTATCGCATGCGTATTAAAGGCAATAATTCAATACGAGACGTGTAACAATAAATCATAGAACGGTGACGATGGCTACAATATTATAAAGCGAGTACACACTTTACGCTACGAGTGACGGACCGAATATCCGTGCACTATGAGAATAGAAAACAATATTTTGCTAAAAGCAAGAGACCACAAAATCCGTACCTTAATTAGCGAAAGCAATAACCGTAGCTTCCGATTAATGTGACACTAGCGTCTCTCTTGAATAATATGATAACCTAAAAGTATATCCATTTGTGTTAAAATTATGTTTTGATCTTGTGATGGTCTGATAACATTCATATAAATATAAATATATTTAATCGATGTTGGTTAACTGTTTGATGAGGTTTTGGTTATTTTTATTTGTATTTCCCAAAAATGTTTTTTTTTTCAAAATTATACACTTTTAGATTATATTATTCTAATATATATGTAATGCATTCTCGTTGCTTCCAAAGTAAGGCTTATTCACTTGAATTTCATATTCAGGTTTAGTAGTATCACAAGAGGCTTAAACTATTATACAGTTAGTAATTTCAAAAGAGTTTTAGAATATTGAAGGATAAAGCTTATGTATATGCAATTGTTCGTAATAATGGGATAAACAAGTCCACACACCATAGAAGACATAAAAAGAAAACTAGAGTTAACAAGATTTATTACCTGGGAAGAAAGGTAATCACAGTTGGTCGAACGAGATGTATATCCGAGTATTTGATGAGATTGAGGCCGCTTTTGGCGATCACAGTTATCCGAAACATATCCAAATCAGTAGATAAAAATCAAAATTCGACATAATAATTTTCTAGACTTAATATACAATTTATTTAAATGGTTCGAGGATTACCAGTTTTCAAACAAACCAAACTGATCGAGTCTGCAAAGGAGGCAGATTTATGTACGAGGGATTCAAATTCTTGTCTGCTCACAAGACGAAGTGGCAACAATCAACAAGAAGCAAACAATAAGGCTTGGGAAAATAATCAATGGAACAAAGTAAACAATGGAATGGAGTAAACATCAGAACTCTAGACATAGGCCGGTCGATACCTGGGTATAAGTGGCTCAAGGCTGGTCAAAAAAAGAATATCACAGACTCGTAGGCTCCTCCAATACTCCTGCGTGTTCCACGATGTTCGGTGGCTGCAGAAACTACGATAACGTGACCTGATTTGGAGCCAGCGGCGGAACAACTCCTCAGCGACGTGGCGGCAGTGATTTTGGGTTGGCTCTAAGTTTGATTATGCTCGTATACGTTTGTATTGAAAGGCTAACATTGTGATTCGAAACATATGTTTGGAAAGGATTACAAGAGATTGTGATTGAATAAGAAAAAGGAATGTCGTTTCCTGATTGATCGGAGGTTGAGAAGGGATCGGATAATGATAGTTGTACAACTTAATTCCTTATCAATCTTTCTTGTTTAGTTTTTTATTTATTTCATTTAGTTTTTTTTTTTTTTTTTTTTTTTTTTTTCGGTTATACAAATTCTAAAACCTAAACACAATTTAGAAACTGTTATAATACTTCATATTATAATATAAGTTCATTTGATTATTTTATTATCTTTCTTCGTTGGAAGAGATATACACACAACAATATTAACTATTAATTATTATTATTATTATTATTATTATACCTTAATTAATTTGTGGTTAAAAGTTGACCAACGTTCTAGGCTTTGGATATCCGACATATTAATATGTCATACTACTTATGACATTTATTTCATTAGGGTTTTGAAAGTTTCGTACATTACAATTCTATCCCGGGTGATACTATTTACACCCCCCTATCAAAAACATCACATCCATTAATCATTTGCTTTTTTTTTAGTCTTTTTTGTCTTTTTGTTGTATTTTTTTATTATATTTTATTGTCTTCTTGTTATTATTATTATTATTATTATTATTATTATTATTTACTATTAGTAATGAATTATTATTATTATTATTAAGCTTATTACTTAAGCCTTAAACTTTTTTTTTTTACCTTTTTAGTTTTTTTATGCTAGACATCTTTTTATTTTTTTACCTTTTTATTAATAAATATAAGTAAATAAATAAAACTTAATTAACCTTTTTAGTTGTACCATTATCTTTTTTGTGTTTTATATTTGAAATTCAAATAAGTAAACATTTGAAATGAAGAAAGGTAGCTGCTTATTCGAGACTATTAACAGCCTAAGTAGACTAGGGATATGGCCTATGAAATAGACCTAATAATTTATTAAAATATTAAAAAACTTAAATCTACCAAATACAATAAATCCTTTCCCTAGTTTCCACGCACAAACAATCAAGCTTGCCCTGCCCACTGGTCTTCTCTGGAAAATTCCGGTGAACTATCTTTCCCTCTTTCCACCCATCACTTTCTTCTTACCGCCTGCTTAGCTCCACCAAAGGTAAATCCAGATCTAATTTCGCTTCCATTCCCATTTTCTTGTCATTCCTTTCCGGATCCCGGCCGGACCGGTGCATTCACTTCAGTTTCTTTAAGATATACTCGAGAAAGCTATTCAAAGAGCTGCATAAATTTGCTTGTTCAAAGAGTGATCTACTTATGTTTCATCATAGCATTCAGAAAAGTTAAAGAGATGTCTGGATTTTCAACGGATCAGGTATAGTTTTTAATTCCCATGTTTCAAGTTTCAACTTAGTTATATAATCTAGCTAGGTTAAGGGTCTTGTTTTAGTTTAAATGAGTTTGTTTGGAAAATAATTATGCTGTATAGTTTAAATGCGCCATTTGGATAATATATATTTTGTAACTACTCAAGCTTGTTCACCTAATATTTTGTAACTAATATTAGTTCACTTTTAGGTGTTCAAGTCTCGTGAAGAGTTGATGGAATGGGTTAGAAACACCGGACGTAGTCTTGGTTCCTTCAAAATGGCTACGTGTCTAAATTTGTACTTATGTGTGATCGTGGTGGTGTGTATAAATTAGTTAAAGATTCAGGTAGAGAGACCGGCACTAGAAAGATTAATTGCCCATTTGAAATGGTAGGGAAATTTTCAAAAGAGAATGGTTCTTGGACGTTAAAAGTAAAACCTGGTGAACATAATCATCCACCCGGAGAATATATGGAGGGACACCCAATCTTCAAACGATTGACACCTAATGAACACCAATTGGTGGCAGAGATGACGGGGAAGGGTGTGTTCCCAAAAGATATTTTAGGTGTTATGAAGGAGCGTGATGAAAATAATGTCTCTACAATTAAAAACATATATAACGCACGTGATAAAATTCGAGCAACGGATCATAAAGGGAAATCTTTGGTAATATTTAAAAGCTGACAACTTATGTTTTAATGCAGGTCAATTTATTCCTTTAGATTCGGTCGATGAATTTTGAAGGAAACTCGAGTTACCAGTATATTGTGAGGATATTACTTGTGACGTCGAGTTGGAAAGTTTTAAAAAAGCCTTCGATAATCGATCCAAGCCTGGAAAGAAAAGTTTACTACAAAATTTAAAAGCATTAACCAATCCAAGTATACCTTTTGTTGAAGAACCTGATGTTAAAAAAAAATACTCGTGGACGACCAACTACAAAATCCAAACAACAAAAAATACCGAACCCTGCAATTGCTAAACCGCCCCTTCAACGAAGCTACTCTCAGAAGCCTCCAAGGCACAGTCCGTTTGGGAACTCCCAAGATCATGATTACACTCAAGAGCCTGCAAGGCACAGTTCATTTACGAACTATCAAGAGCAGGATTACACTCAAGAACCTGCAAGGCATAGTTCATTTGTGAACTCCCAAGATCATGATTACACTCAAGAGACTTAGAGACATAGTTCATTCGGGTATCTAGAGGCTGCTACAGAAAGTTCATTAAGGGACCATAATGATTATGTTGGTTACATCAGTCCAGACGTGAACTATCAAGTGCCTGGTGAAACAAGTCCGTTCATAAATCAAGATATTTACGGAAAAAAACCATTCAAGGACTATGATGATAATATGGGCTACTACGCCAGTCCATTTGTAAACTGCCAAGTTCCTGGTGAACCAAGTCCGTTCATGACACAAGATACAGACGGACAATGTTTTTTTGCCAACCTTTTAAACACACCGGGATATGATTTCATGGGGTTGAACCAAGATATTGTCGGACAAAGTTCTTTCGCCAACTCTACAAGTGCGCCAGGCTATGACTTCATGGGGTTGAACCAAGATCAAGCATCACATGTGATACACAACTATATTCATCTAATTCCAAAAATCTTCCATGCGTATGTTACACGCATACATAACGTGTTAGGTGATGGAAATTGTGGGTTTCGGGCGACAGCTTCTGCTCTCGGGTACGGTGTAGATGAATGATTATTTATCCGGAGGTCACTGATGGAAGAGCTACTCGAGTTTAGAAATAAGTACACTAAGGCTTTCTTAGGCTCATTTGAAGATGTGTTAACGTCCTTGGATTGGTCAGGATCGGGGGTTGCACCAGAAAAACACTGGATGATTATGCCTGTTGGGATTGAACCCTACCAGAGGAACAGATAATTAAAGTCAAAACTGGGTCAGAGCAGTGGATCCAGAATAAGCAGATGTTACATACAAGTCTCTCCCCTTGAAAGTGATTTCAACATCTACTGACTTCCTATCTACTGATCGTACAAGCCACTGACCGTCAATCTGCTGCTCAAGTAAAGGCTGATGGAAGACTAAAGCTCTGCTGCTCAATCTACTGCCTTGAGTCAAGTACTGCTGATCCGGACAAGCACTGCCGGGTTCACAGCAGTGGAAGGATGCAGCAGTTGTTTAAGTGTCTTTTTATGTAATGAAATGTAATAGCAGTAGTTAGTAAAGCAGTGTTTGTATAGATCAGATGTTAGAGTTTGTTAGGAGGTTAGATGTCACTTTCATGGTGACGTCAGCTTAGATGCTCAGTGGTTTGCTAGTGCCTATAAATAGAACAGTGCTCTGTACTGTTCTATTAGCTCTTTGCAAACTTGTTTTCCTGCACGAACAAACGCTGAGCTCTGGCTGAGGGGGAGTTTGTATTAAGCATTACATTGTAATCGGTGTTGAAACTAAATTCAATCTTTCGGTTCTTTGTTGAAAATGTCTTGATCAAAGCAATACTCTCGTTTGATTGTATGCAAAGTTTGTTTTCATCTTAATTCTGCTGCATAACTCATCCATCTTCATCTTAATTTCAAACGAAAAATACAATCAAAATCAAACTCAGATCCAACAATTGGTATCAGAGCTTGGACAGTCAAATTTGATTTAACAATCATTTTGACATAAATAGTTCAGCTCAAAAATCGTTGATATCAATAGTTTGTTCGTTTTTGTTGAAAAACAGTGCAACGTTTAATCACCATTAAAGTTGATTAATCAGTGTCTGTAAAACAACCAGGATGACGTCACAATCACTAGACGATAAGAATAATGTTGGCTCGCTTTTTAAACCACCCATGCTTAAACGTAATGAATACAACATCTGGGAGAGAAGGATGGGACACATCCTTGCTCAACAGAACACTGGATGTTGGAGGTCTGTTGTTTTTGGTCCCCATGTTCCTACGGTGCCAAGTGCTGAGGATCCAAAGAAGTTCGTACCAAAACCTTATGAAAACTATACTGAAACTGATTTTCAAAAATTCAAACTCGATGCCAAAGCATTTAGCATCATAGAATCTGCATTACCAAATGAGATCTATGCTGGACTGTTACATTGTAACAGTGCCAAAGAGCTATGGGATGCTTTGAAGGAACAGTTTGGGGGAACCGAAGAAGTTATTGAAAACAATAGGGAAATCCTGAATCAGCAGTATGAAACCTTCTGTCACATTAAGGGTGAAACATTGACCCAACAATTTGAACGTTTTAGCTGTCTCATCAGTGAGCTAAGGCTTGTTAAGGTTGAATTTCCAAAATCAACTCAAAATAGCAGGTTTCTTAGATCGCTACCTGATAAATGGGACACAATTGCATTTATGACTAGAAACTCAGTTGAGTTCAAAGATCTGACCCTGGCCCAACTTCATGGTAGACTCCTGACCTATGAAAGGGAGTTGAACCAGAAAAAGAAGTTGCAAGAGTCTGGAAAAGCCACTGATGATTATTCATTCGGTAGCACAGCTCTTCTGGGTCAGGAAGAATCTGGTAGCAGTAGTAAGGAACAGGGTTATGATCATTTCATTGATATAACAGCTGGTGGTAACTTTACCAACCCTGATCCTCACTCTGCAAATTATGCTTTTACTGCAAACACTGAAAACCAGATGTCAGATAATTTGTGCTTTGAACTCAATGATTTGCAACATTTTGATCCTACTGACTTAGAGGAAATGGACATTTTGCATCAGTTGGCATTGCTTAGTGTGAGAACAAGCAAATTCTACAAAAGAACAGGGAGAAAGTTCCCAGGGTTACATGGGAATCTGAGGGTTGGGTTAGATAAATCAAAAATCAAGTGTTACAAGTGCAATAGGCTAGGTCATTTCGCTAGGGAATGCAGGACTCAAACTACTGGTCCTATAATCACTCATCCTAGCTCAAACCCTAGACCTCAAAATCAAAGCACTGTGCACTATACCCAGTATACCCCTGCAGCTCATGTTAACACTGCTCATTATGCTGCTGCCCCTGTGCCTGTGCATTATTTTCAAACCACTGTTCCACAGATTCAATATGTTCAAACCCCTGTTCCCCAGGCACAAGTGCAACCTGTTGCACCTCAAACAGCTGCTCCAACAGTGGTACAACCAGATCAGCAAAGCTTTTTCACTCAAGGCTTTGTTGACTGGAGCAGCATGCCTGATGAGCTTAGTGATGAAAATTTTGCACTCTATGCTTCTAATGAACCTTCTAATGATGAATTTTGTTTAATGGCATTAGAGTCAATACCAGAGGGGATTGAAATTGAAGGTGAACAGCTAAGTGATGAAACAGTGGATGAGGTGACTGAAGCAGTTGTTAATGCAGTTGCTGGTGAACTGCTGCTGGGAGAAAATTCAGAAACCCTGATTGAACCACTGACAGATCCATGGTCCAAAGAGGACAAAGAAGAAGAGGAAGAGAAAAGAGCAGGTGAGAAAGAAGCAAGAGCTGAGGATGAAGAGGATCATCAATGTGATTGTGCAATGATGGCTGCTGCCAAGGTATCACCTCAAGTTCTTGAAAAACTGTGTTCAGACAATTGCATTATTGCTTTTGCTAACATCAAAGAGGTAAATGAAAACCTTAGGAACAAAGTCTTGTCTGATGAAGTCAAATTTGAAAAGTTGTTAAAAGAACTTAGAAACAAATTGGCTGAAAAAGATAAAGAGATCAGCAGTCTGAAAGAAGAGCAGCGCATAACCAAAACTCAACTCCAAACCATGGTAGAAAAATACCAGGTTTGTAAAAAGGAGTTAGAGTCCACCCAGATTACCTGTGAAAAATGGGTGGAATCTTGCAAAGGGTATGAGGTTATGCTTGAAAAACAGATTAAAAGCAATGTAAAATTCGGTGTTGGGTATAGAAAACATGATGATGAAAACACTGCTTTTGAAAAATCTGTTCAAACCACTGATGTAACCACTGAGTTCATCCCCACAAACAAGAATGGCCAAGAAGTAAAAATCACTGATAAACTTGGTAACAAAATCACACTTGACAGACCAATGGGATCCTCTACTTTTGAGGAGCTTGAAAATTATCAGTTTAAACCAAAATGGTCTGATGAGTATGATATTCTTGAAAATTTCAAGCCCATGGACTTTACATCAACTGATGGTGTTAAGGCTCCAAAAGCTAAAGTCATTCCTCTCAAGGATATCCCAACAGAGGTTAAAACCTCTGCTGCAAAGGAGTCCGAAAAGAGAAAGAAGAAAGAAAAGATCAATAACCTGTTTTGTGAATTCTGTGAGAAAAGGAATCATCTAACAAAAGATTGTTTCCATTTAAAAGCTTATGATTTGAACAAAACAAGTGTCATTGTTCTAGCTGAGAGCTGCATTGTTTGTGGTAAAACAAACCACAAAACTCAAGCATGTGTGTATCTCAAAAACTTTGATGTGAAAAAGAATGAGTACATTGCCAAAACATCCTTGAGTGCATCAACATCATCTGTCAAATTCACCAAGAACCAACCACTGTTTGTGCCAGTTCAAACAGCTGTTACAAAACAGCTGAACCAAACATCTGTCAAAATAGATGTTCAGGTTACTGATGCACCCCCTGCCAATCAGTTCAGAAAAGGCAAGGAAAAACAGCCTTATCAAAGGATTCCACACGTTTATGAGTCCTACAAAAGGCCCTCTAAACCAAAAGTGAACAGGCATCCTTTTGGGTACCAACAGATGATTGGTCAAGACCCCCAACAGTGGTTAGCAAGAAACAGTACTAAAACTGTCCAAACCCCTGACCTAACCACTGTCCATCAATGTGCATCCATCCCAGACACTGTTGAGACCCCATCCAAAGTCTTATTGGCTTTGGAAACCCTAATGAACTAATCCTTTTACTTCATGTGCAGGGAGCTTCTGCCTGCTTAGATAGCCTTTGGTATGTTGATAGTGGAGGCTCCAGGCACATGACTGGATGTAAAGCCCTACTCAAAGATTTCAAAATTCATGGAGGGGGTGATATATCCTTTGGGAATAACAGTAAAGGGAAAGTTCTGGGGTCTGGCACAGTACAATCTGGAAATATAAAATTTGAAAATGTCAATCTGATAGACAGTCTGAAATTCAACCTCCTGAGTGTATCACAAATGAGTGACAAGGGTTTTGGGTCATTCTTCACAAAGGAGTGTTGTAGGATTGTTGGACCAGAAATGGTCAAAAAGATTGAAGCAATAATAAAAACTGGTCAAACAAAACTTGTTGCTCAAAGAAGTGGCAATGTTTATGTTGTTGATATGTCAAAAGAGTGTCCCAGAGCTGATGCCTGTCTGTTCTTAGCTGCCTCTAACAAAGAGACAGAACTTTGGCACAGAAGGCTGGGGCACACAAATCTCAAGACAATCACTGAAATTTCAAAAAATGGTTTGGTGAGAGGCCTACCACAAAAATTGTTTTCATGTCCTGAACATTGCATTTCCTGTTTAAAAGGAAAACAGCATAAAAGTTCTCATAAGTCCATTGAAGAGTCCAAAACAACCCAGTGTCTGCAAATGCTACACATGGATTTGTTTGGCCCAGTTCAAGTCATGAGTCTCAAAAAGAAAAGATATTGTTTAGTTATTGTTGATGACTTCTCTAGGTTTACATGGACTTTCTTTTTACACTCAAAAGATGAGACTGCAGGCATTTTGCAAGACTTTGTGACACAGGTTGAAAAGCAATTTGACCTTCCAGTGAAAAGCTTCAGGAGTGACAATGGCACAGAATTTAAAAATAAGGAGTTGGATGCCTTCTGTGTGAAGAAAGGGATTTTAAGGCAGTACAGCATCCCTAGAACACCAGAGCAAAATGGGGTAGTTGAAAGAAAGAACAGAACATTGATTGAGGCTGCCAGAACCATGCTTGTTGATTCAGGTTTGCCATTAACTTTCTGGGCAGAGGCAGTAAACACTGCTTGCTATGTCCAGAACAGAGTTTTAATAAACCCCAGGCACAAAAAGACTGCTTATGAAATTCTGTATAAAATCAAACCACTGATCTCATACTTCAAAGTGTTTGGCTGCCCATGCTTTATTTTGAACTTAAAAGATTCCATTTCAAAATTTGCAGCCAAAATTGATTGTGGTTATCATCTGGGATACTCAACCACTGCTAAGGCCTACAAAGTGTTTAATACACGGACCAAGGCAGTGGAGGAGACTTTGAATGTAAAGTTCAATGAACGTTCATCAATAAAAATCCCAGCAAATCCTGCAGATCTGTTTGATCTTGAAAAATTTACTTTTGAAAATACTGCTGTCAAGACTAACAGTGCAGGTCCATCAGAGGATTCAACACCAGACTATGGGTATGAAATCGTCATCCCTCAAAGGTCTGCCACAATGGGAAAAGCATCAGCTGTTCAAAACAGCTGTCAAAGCTCAACCACTGCTACCTCAACAGTTGTTGACCAAAGTAGCCCATCAACCACTGCTTCCACATCCTCAAACACTGCTGACAAAAGTCCCCAAGCAGTGGATAAAAGTCAGCATGTGTCCACTTTATTACCTCCAATTCCACCACCTTTTAAAACCACTGCTGGATCATCAAAGTCCCCAGCAGTGACTAGCTCAGATGATACACATTTGCAGCCTTCACCAACAAATGCCATCATTCCATACCAAGGAGATTTAATCTACTTGAGATCTCATCCACCTGATCAAATCATTGGCAACATCAATGAAGGGGTGCTCACAAGAAGCCAAACCCAAAACATTTGTCTTTTTGCTGGTTTTCTATCACTCCATCAGCCAGTCAAGTACCAAGAGGCAGTGAAAGACAACAGCTGGGTAGAAGCCATGCAAGAGGAGCTCCAACAGTTTAAAAGACAACAAGTATGGGAGCTTGTACCACTGCCAGAAGAGGTTAGTCCCATTGGCACAAAGTGGGTCTTCAAGAACAAAACTGATGAAAGGGGCATTGTTGTCAAGAATAAAGCCAGGCTTGTGGTTCAAGGTTACAGACTGGAAGAGGGGATTGATTATGATGAAACATTCGCCCATGTTGCAAGATTGGAAGCCATTAGACTGTTCCTGGCCTTTGCTGTCAACCACAACATGAAGGTGTTTCAAATGGATATCAAAAGTGCTTTCCTCTATGGTACAATTCAAGAAGAGGTGTATGTTTGTCAACCTCCAGGTTTTGAGGATCCATTTTATCCAGATCATGTCTACAGGCTGAACAAAGCCCTGTATGGCCTGAAACAAGCACCAAGGGCCTGGTATGAAACTCTTTCCACCTTTCTACTCTCAAATGGTTTCAAAAGAGGTACCATTGATAAAACACTGTTTCTAAAATGGAGAGGAAAGGATTTAATGAGTGTCCAAATTTATGTGGATGACATTATTTTTGGAAGCACATGCAACAAAATGTGTGAAGAGTTTAGGGAACTCATGACAGCTGAGTTTGAAATGAGTGCAATGGGTGAGCTGCAATACTTTCTTGGTCTCCAAGTTCAGCAAATGCAAAATGGTACTTTCATTCATCAAAGCAAATATGCAAAAGAACTTTTAAACAAATTTGATATGAATGATTGTAAACCATGCAGCACACCCATGGCAACAAATAAGCTTGTCATGTCTGATGAAAAGGATGAGCTGATTGACCAACCTTTATATAGAAGCATGATTGGGTCTTTATTGTACCTAACTGCATCTAGGCCAAACATCATGTTTGCAACATGTGTCTGTGCAAGAAGTCAATCAGCCCCTAGAAAATCCAATCTTATTGCTGTAAAAAGGATCTTCAGATACATAAAAAGTGCTCCCACACTTGGTATCTGGTATCTAGCTAATGGGAATATCAAGCTTTCAGGATTTTCAGATAGTGACTTTGCTGGATGTAACACCACAAGGAAGTCCACATCAGGAGGGTGCCAGTTTCTAGGTGATTGCTTAGTTTCATGGCAAAGCAAAAAGCAAGCAGCTGTTTCAACATCCACTGCTGAAGCTGAATACATTGCTGCTGCAAGCTGTACAGCCCAACTCCTGTGGCTTCAAAATTAGTTGCTGGATTTTGGTATCACTGCCTTAAAGACACCACTCATGTTGGATAGCCATGCAGCAGAAAATATCATCAAAAATCCAGTTTCCCATTCAACCACCAAACACATCGACATCAGACATCACTTTGTGAGGGATTGCTATGAAAAAGGTTTGATTTCTCTGCATCATGTTCCAACTAAAGACCAGCTGGCAGATGTGCTCACAAAAGCACTAGATACAGCCACTTTTGAAAGCTTGGTCTCTAGGATTGGCATGCTAAACATGGAATAACAAGCAAAATCTTGTGTTTTCTATGAATAAAAGCATTAAAATGTTTTCAGAAAATCAAAAATCCATCCTTAAAAATAGCTAAAAATGAAGTTTTCATTAAAATCCTTAAAAGTCTGCCATAACCACTGTTTGTTCAAAAGTCTGCTCTACTTCAAAATCTGTCCACTACTGAAAGTCATCCTCTGTTCTCTCATTTCCTTGATAACCTCTGTTGTTCAAAAGCAGTGTCTTATCCACTGATATGCTATCCACTGATAGTGAAAATCATCCACTGCTTCTATTTTACCGTTGAAACCACTGCCTTCATCAGTAACTTTCATAAAAGTACTGTCCTTTATTTCTTCAGAGTTTGGCATGTGGGCAGTACATAGTGGTCAGTACTTTTGTAACCGCTGCCACGTCAGCCTTCACTTTTTCCTCTATAAAACCCCCCACTTCATACCAAAAACAGGGTTTTACTGTCGAATTGAATTCTCAAAAATTCTTTTCTCAAAGCAGTTTTTCTTCACATTCCTTCACAAATTTCTTCGATCATCATCTCCAAAATGACAAAATCGAAGCCATCTGCAAAACCCACTTCCAAATCATCGTCGAAAGCGGCCTCTCAAAAGGTCAATACCACTGAAATCCCACACAAACCATCTCACAATCTTCTGGGTCTTCTCACAAAACCCGGCACCACAGATGCTTTCGACTCCATCATTGCCAAAATGGCTAAATCAAAGTACAAAACTTTGTTAATAGCCGATGCACCAATTTACTTGACAACCCAAAGGGAGTTTTGGAAGAATGCAACCCTTGAAACACAAGGAGACGCTGTAACAGCCATTAACTCTACTCTAAAGGGAAAACCTGTCAAGATTACACCACAGTCAATTTCAGAGGTCTTTCAGCTCGAGGATCAGCAAGGTAAAATTTCTTTCCCTAAAAACGAGTTGAAAATTGACTTCATTGAGAGAGGGTATGCAGACACAATGATGAAGAAAGCTACCTTACAAAAAGGTTTCTTTCCTTCTGCAACAAGATTTATATTCCATGCCCTCCTAATGTGTGTTTCAAACAAAACCACTTCTTTTAATGAAATACCATTAAAGATTCAAAATCTGGGATATGCTATTCTTCAAGAAGAAAATTTTAATTATTCTTGGGAAATCTTTAATGATTTGGTTAATAATGTTGAAACGAAATCATTCCTATTGTTTCCAAGGTTTCTAAGTTATTATTTTGAAAAGAAATTCAGTAAGGATTATATTTGTTGTAATAAATCAAGGTGATTATATTCAAATAAACAGTTTAACTACTGAAACTTTTTCAAGAATGTTAACACCTTGCAAAACACAAGCAGAGGTGCCTGAGCAGATTTTAGCAGCTACCACTGCTCCTCAGGTATCTGCTGCTGAGCCCACTGCTCAAGGTGATCAAAGCAGCAGAACAACTGCTTTGAAACCCACACCTAAAATCACCAAAAAGCCAAAAAGAAAAACTCAAAAACCCCCCAAACCCATCAAAAAGGCAACTCTGGAGGATGAGATACCAGAGCTACTGCCTGTGACAGCACAAATGTCACAAGAAACCACTGTTGCTACTTCCTCACAGCAGTTGGTACAAATATCTTAACCTATAACCGAAACTCCTCCTGCTTCTTCACAAAAAGAACAGGTTGTACACTTAGGGCCTCCACATCATGATGCTCTGAAATCACTTGGTTTCATCATCCACAGCTCAATGTCCGGAGCAAATCCTGTTTCTACACCAAACCTTACATCCACAATTCCCTCACCCACTAAACTTCTGTTGGATGCAATTGATTTGAACCAGGTACTAACCAGTCCTTCTCAATCACCTATTAATGAGAATATGCCTCAACAAATGACTGGGTATGATGTATCAATCTTTGCTAACCCACCAACACAACCTGAGGAGTTTACACCCCTTGAGTTACAAGTAACTCTTGGTGGTAATCCAAGTGAAGCAGCCACTACAACTGTTGAACCCACTGGTTTACAGTTGGACAGTGGTTACATTAATAAGACTTCCTTGGAGGCAATTCCTTACATAGCACCTCTGCCAACCACCAGTGGATTTATTTATCCTACTGGCAACATCAAAAGGTTGTCAAGTGTTGAAGGAAGAAGACCCCAGTACCAAGAAAAAGGGGCATCAGTGGTTAGTGTTTGGAGTACACTCCCTACCTCAACCACTGATAAAACCACTGATAGTGGGAAATCAGATGATCCCATTAAATTGGGTGATGATTTAAAATATCAGGATTTGACGGAACGAATTGAAAAGTTGGATACATCTGTTGCAGATCTTAAAAATATGCTACAACAGGTGTTGAAAACACAAAAGATGCAATCCACTGTTATTCCACCTCAAGCACCTGCTCCATCACAAGCATCTGCTACAAATGAGCTCTGGAATCTCTTCAAACCTTTTCTCCAACAACAAAAAGAAATGGCTGATCAGCAACATGAACTACATGTCCAAAAGCTGAGAAACATCATGGAGTCTAGGTACAAGAACACTCAAGCAGATATTAAGGCAATCAAGGCCCATTTATCGGAAACCACTGGCACTGCTCCTCCAACAGTACTTTTCATTGATTAACTCCCAGAAGATAATGCCAAAAAGGGGGAGAAAATTCAGGAGTGGAAGAAGAAAGGAATAGATGATGGTCTGTACATTGAACCTGAAAAGGATGCTATGACCAGAAAAATTCCTGTGCCAGATGGTAGTAAAAAGGTTGATGCTACTCAAGAAGCACTTGATGAAGGAGTAGTAAGTGTAAAAAGAGATAGAATGGCAAAGGATATTTCAAGGTGGAATGAGGAGAAAAGAGCCTTCATGGAGCTGTATGAGCAGGGTTGTTCTGGGTCAAAGGATTCTAAAAATCCTAAGACAAAAAGGAAACCTAAGTCCATCCCATCCAGAATTCCAAAGCATATTCCAAAACCACCATCCAAAAGCCATCAGCATCAAACCTCCACCAAAACAGTTGTTGTAACTCCTGCTGTATCAACTACTGCTGGTACTTCAGAGGTTTCAACATCTGTTGTCACTTCAACACACACCACTTCAACACTCACTACAACCATTGTTTTACCACCACCATCATCACCACCAAAAACAACATCACCTGCTGACAAAAAGCAGAAGACAACAGATGTTATAACATCTGTTGTAATGACAACAGTGGTTGAGACACCAGTTGTTTCAACAGCTGTTAGTCAATCACAAACCACTGCCACACAATCTACCACCACTGTTCCACCCAAAACATCATCAGTCCCTCCTCAACCAAAAAGGAGAAGGCTAATCCTCAAAGATGATGATCATTCACCACCACCAACATCTTCAAAATCCCTGTCAATTGTCACCATTCCAAAACCCATACCTCTCTCTTCAGCTCAAATTCTAAAGCCATTACCTCCTGCTGGTGTCTTGTTCCCTCTGGAACTCATTGCAGTTAGGGAAGAAATCAAATCCTTTTACTATGAGGATGACCCAGCTAAAAGGAGGTTGCCATCAGTTGAAGGATATCCCAGGCCTCACAATATTGAAAAATACTTGAAACTCAAGGCCAAGCAAGCAGAGGATATTGCTATCAAAAATAAACAAGGGAAATCTGATAGGGAATTTCAGCAAAACTATTAGTTTCTACTCACTCAGGTCAGAGCTAAGGAACAAATTTGCCAAAAATGTATGTCAGCAGATCTCAGAAAGGGCAGATGAGTCCTTGAGAAAAGACTACATTGAGAACATCATGACCTACAAGAAATACAAGGGGGAGAAACACATGTACAGAAACTGGACCATCCCCGAGCTTGAAAAAGAGGCAGCCAGGATTCAAGAAATGATCAAAAATAAGGTCAAGCAGACTCCTCCTGAAAAGTTCAAACAGTTTGAAGCTGATAAGGCATTAGAGTTGAAGAGAATGAAAGAGGAGCCGGTAGCAGCTGATTATGGGTCAAAGAATTCAGTGACAAAATGGGGAGAAGACAGGGTCAGGGCTACCTACAAAAGGTTAGAGGAACTTAGAAAGAAAGATCCAACAGTTCCACAAAAGCCTGACTATTCCAAAGCAGAGGTCTCAAAAAGACCACCAAAGCTGCAAATCAAAAGAGCCACTGCTCCAGCTGGTGCTACCATCTACAAAAGAAGGAGTCAAAACCAGTCAGGTGCTGAAACAATTCAAGATCTAAAAGCTGGAAGTGCTATTGTAAAAGAGAGCATTAAATTAATGATCAAAGAAGATCTTGAATTGGAACAATCTGCAAGTGCTGCTCAGCCAGTCATGAATAGGCCAGCCTCACCAAACACCTCTGCAAATAAACATCTCCCAAGAAACCCACCAGGCTCAAAAATACAAAAGTGGGAAACTGACAAACAGACCTACGTATTGACTTTGCTCAGGTCTGGTGGAGAAGTGAAGAAAATATCAAGGGAACAAGCTCTTGGCCTGAGACTTGAAGATTTTCAGGATCTCCTTGATCTTCCACTTAGCAGGGATGATGATGACACAGATGCCCTGGACTTTGAACTACAATTTAAAGGTCAGATAAGGGAACTGCTGATGAGGCAATAAAGAATTCCACAATAATGAAGAGTTTTGGCATTATCTGTTCCAGGGGGAGATTGTTGGGATTGAACCCTACCAGAGGAACAGATAATTAAAGTCAAAACTGGGTCAGAGCAGTGGATCCAAAATAAGCAGATGTTACATACAAGTCTATCCCCTTGAAAGTGATTTCAACATCTACTGACTTCCTATCTACTGATCGTACAAGCCACTGACCGTCAATCTGCTGCTCAAGTAAAGGCTGATGGAAGACTAAAGCTCTGCTGCTCAATCTACTGCCTTGAGTCAAGTACTGCTGATCCGGACACAGCAGTGGAAGGATGCAGTAGTTGTTTAAGTGTCTTTTATGTAATGAAATGTAATAGCAGTAGTTAGTAAAGCAGTGTTTGTATAGATCAGAGGTTAGAGTTTGTTAGGAGGTTAGATGTCACTTTCATGGTGACGTCAGCTTAGATGCTCAATGGTTTGCTAGTGCCTATAAATAGAACAGTGCCCTGTACTGTTCTATTAGCTCTTTGCAAACTTGTTTTCCTGCACGAACAAACGCTGAGCTCTGGCTGAGGGGGAGTTTGTATTAAGCATTACATTGTAATCGGTGTTGAAACTAAATTCAATCTTTCGGTTCTTTGTTGAAAATGTCTTGATCAAAGCAATACTCTCGTTTGATTGTATGCAAAGTTTGTTTTCATCTTAATTCCGCTGCACAACTCATCCATCTTCATCTTAATTTCAAACGAAAAATACAATCAAAATCAAACTCAGATCCAACAATGCCAGAGACAGGATTCTTGATTGCGACCAAATTTAATGTAATCGTTCATTTTTTATCTCAAGAAAAAAGAAACAGTTCGACTTGTTTTTCGCTTTGGAGAGGCCCTCACCGGTTCCCAGAAAAAAAAAATAATTACAATTGCACACGTGAATTGTAACCATTTTATAATGGTAGAATTGCAAGGAGAGCATCCAATTGCCGGCACAACCAACCTATGGAAATTATCGAGAGAAAATGATGCAGCTGGCTGGGAGAATATATTTGAATCACGTCAAAATATGTATAATTCTTGGATAGCACAACCTGCTACATTTGGGGGGTGTATAGATTAAACCTCGGTATGTAAATTATTAAATGATAATAATTTTGTAAAAAAAGTACTTATTTTTATATAGCTTTTGTTACAGCTATAAATATAATTTGATAAATTATAACAATAAAAACTAATAATAAATAATATATCATTACTACTACTACTACTACTACTACTACTAATAATAATAATAATAATAACTAAATAAATAATAAACAAATAATAAATAACTAATAATTAAATAAAAGAATAAAAAAAAGACAACAAAAAGACAAAAAAAACTAAAAACAAAAGCAAATGATTGATGGATGTGATGTTTTTATAGGGGGGTGTAATTAGTAAAAAGGGGGTGTAAATAGAATGAGCCTTCTATCCCCCTTAAATAAAATTTCGTCCTCGAAATTAGCATTATATGGCACTATACAATTCGGGTATTTCATTGGTTATCGGTTATTAGTGGTTCGGTTATTTCGGTTATCGGTTATGGTGGTTAATTTGCTCACCCCTAAGATAAGTGTTTATTGTTAATAATGATAACTGTTGATGAAGTACTTGATGATGAGGTACTTAATACCAAATGTAATGTGTTGAAATCTGCAAGAAGTTATTGTATCAAAAATAATTAAGCCTTCAATTATCAGTCAAACTAGAAGAAAATTAGTGATTTCTACTTTTAATATGAATTTAATTTGAAGGGGTATGGTTCCAAATCTCGTGCCGGTATGCGCAACAACAAGCGTGTGTCGCGCGCGGAAGGCTATACTCAAACAAGTGAAATTAATATTTGAACTTAATATTTCGTCACCTTTAAGAGATCCGCGCAAACCTCTATGGTGCAAGCCTGTGCGAGACAGTAACACATAGTACAACTAGTACAAGTGACAAGGCATGTGACCAATAGGCGCAAGCCAGACTGTGTCCAGTAGAGCCTCACGATGAACAATCGTGCAGGAGACAAGAAGTATAGAAGGATAGTGATGTGTCACCGATCACCGCACACCATTTACTGCTCCATGATCTCCATTAACCGCTAATGACAGACCCGACAACAAGGACAACTACCAGGCCACGTGGATTCAATCAGTGGCGGATCTAGGATTCCGACCAAGCGGGAACGTTTTATAAATAAGCGGTAACGAAATCGAAAAAACGTCAATTTTTTCCAAAATTTACACTAAAAACGTCAAAAATTTTCCGACCAAGCGGTAGCGGAGGCTACCCCTTGGTCCTCTATAGATCCGCCCCTGGATCCAATCATCGTGCGTCATCTCCCCATTTGCCTGCAAGCACTAGTGGTTATGTCTAGGGGGACAAATGGGATATTCCTTGATGTTGACGTTGAGCCCAAGGCCCATCAGCCCATCTCCTTCATTACTCTATTCGGCTATAAATAAAGGACTTCCCCTACATGTTTAAGGATCGCTCTCTTATCCTCCTCCTTGTAACGAGCTTCACGGTGTGACGTTGTTTTGTAGGAAGGTGCAGTCATTAGGCGAGGAAGAAAGAAGATTAACCTTTCTTGAACGAGACTAATCCCACAAATTAACTTTTGGATTAACTTGGTGTTTCTTCATAACTTTAAGCAAGACAATTTAAATAACTAGATCATATTTGAATAGAAGAAGACTAACATGGAGAACGTTATCACTTATATTTGTCACCTTTCGAGGTTGTATTAGATAAACCACATGACTAATTATGTTATACATTGATTTAATTTCTCGTTAGACTCCTCAGAACATTTAAGTGTGTTATGATGTTTTTCTTTCTTGAAGTTGTGTATAACTCACCACCACAAGCTGAACATTAAATTGAATATCATGATTCAATCTATGATCCCATATTCATAAGCATTGCTATATATCTACCGAAGATCAGAACCAGATCCATAACTACATGTGCATTTGATTTATATTTACTAACAAGACAAACCCTAATATAGATTCTATATATTAACATGTTACTTCAATTATGGATATATATGAACGCTAGTTATGGAATTTATCTAGCAATGGGTAGGCTTAATGACTTATGTAAAATCTTTTTTTTTTTTGGAAGGTTCTTATGTAAAATCTATCAGTCATGATGTTTATCTTAAGAAATGGAAAGTAGTTGTTAATGACTTATGTAAAAAAATAAAAAATAAAAAAGAGTTTAACATGAAAATAATACGTGCAAAACTCAAATTATTAACAAATAAAATTGGTGTAAGTTATATAGTTAAAACATCGTTGTTATACTTTAATATATACAATCAAATTTATTTTTATAATAATTAAGTATGAAACCGCTTAAACAAGCAAAATACACATCAAATGGTCTTTTGCTTAGCGATACCAAACTCTTAGAAAAAGTTGTCTTTTCAAGTTGCCGGTAGGGGTTTAGTGCCCATGATGAACAAAAACGTATGGTTTAACAGTAGAATTGGAGAGTGTGTAAGTTACCGTTAAAAACACATAAATTTGTATTCAAAGCAGAAAAAAGATTGATACTTACTATAATAAATATAATCTTTATTATCAAATTTCTTATTCTAATATATGTCATTAAAACTAGAAGACAATCATCCCATTTTAGACTGATATTTAAAAGTTATAATATTTTTACTTGTTAGCAACTTATTTTATTCATTCATTCATTGATTATAGTAGTTAATTAGTTATTAAAGTCCCAACAACCAAACTGAGACCTGGATAAAGCCTACATATTGCTTATGTAGGACCAATAGACAAGCACAGCCTGATGTGGGGCCGTGGGGCTAATTGTGACCTAATGGACCCACTCTTGTACCTTGGTTTGGAACAAATATGAGTTACCTAATACCAATGTTGATATTCGGAATTTTTTTTAACTGGGTCAGGTTTAGTTAGGGCCGAACCCAATTCTTTTAGTTCGAGCAGTCTACCACAGGAGCCAGAGCCAGTGCCAGCTAGACATGCTCAAATAAACCGGTTTTTTAACCAGAACCGGTTAATAACCGTAACCGAAACCGGTTTTTAACCGGTACCACAATAACCGGTTAAGGTTAATAAATAACCGGCGGTTCGTAACCGGTTTGTAACCGGTTAATTAAAAACCGGTTTTCTTGAATATTATTAACCGGTTAACCGGTCTCATCACTTCTTCAACAGCAGCAGCACAACGAGCAGCAGTAGCACAGCAGCACAGCAGACTGCAGACTTGAATTGTTACCGTTTGAATTGAAAAAAACGGTAATATTACCATTTTTGCCTTGTTTGGATGTGTATAAATAAGATTTCAATGCATATGTATAATCCCACTTCAATTCTAGCTCAAAAACACACTTACAAGTTACAAGTTACAAAATACGTTTCAACTTTCAAATGGCGAGTTCGAGTGCCAGTGGCGATGCTTCGACCGTTGTTGGTTCATCTAGCGAGTTGTTTGTGAAGAGGATCTTGACCACGAATAGAGACCCGACACTATGGGTGAATTTTGATTTATGCGAGATGTCGATTGGAAAAGAAAAGGCGAGGTGCAAAAATTGCGGGGCGTTTCTTGCGGCGTCATCGAACTCTACTTTGAGAGCACATTTGACGTCGCATTGCAAGACAATAAAAAAAATCCCGCCAAAGATCAAGCGCAAATATCACGGGGTATGGGTGTTTGGAATTTCGACCCGGAGGCGGTTCGTTTAAGGATGGCTCAATTTGTTATTCAACAATCGTTGCCGTTCGATCACTTTGACAATCCGCGCTTGACTAAGTTGATTCAAGAGACGCTTCAACCACGTTATGTTCACGTAAGTCGTTCAACTCTTAGACGCGATTGTTTAATTATGTGGTCAAAAGCTAAAAAAGAAATGATTTTAGGTTTTGAAAAATTAAACACCGGTGTTAATTTAACAACCGACGTATGGTCGGCTCCATTTGGTTTACCGGATTCTTACATTTGTGTTACCGCGCATTGGATCGATCCCAATTCGTGGAACATGATGAAACGTACAATCGCGTTCGATTTATTTGGTTATCCACACACGGGGGAAAATATATTTCATGTCTTAGACGATGTTATCAAAACTTATAAATTAGAAAATAAAATAGTTTCTATTGCTTTTGATAATGCGTCGAGCAACACAACCGCGGTGCAAATGTTAAAAATAAAATACAATCCGATTTGCGATGGAGAATTTTATCATAGCCGATGTGTTGCGCACATCATTAACTTGGTTGTGCAAGACGGGCTAAATGTTGAGTCCGTTAAAGAAGTTAAAGAAACTTTTAAAGATATGTTACGTGACGTTTTTCAAGGTAGTCGAAAAAGATATGCGGATTATAGAAAATGGTGTAAAGCTTTAAATAAGAAATGCTATAGCGCACATTTTGACATGGTCGTCCGTTGGAACTCTACGTGGAAAATGTTTGATAGCGCGATAATGCAAAAAGAAACCTTAAAATCTTTCCACGATAGTCTTGCAACGTCCGGGTTGGTGGAACCATTTGATGACGATGGTTGGAAGTGTATTGAAACGTTAACACAATTACTTGAAGTTTTTAGAACCGCGACAAAGATTTTATCGGGAGTTTATTATCCCACTAGTTCTTTGGTGCTTAAACAACTATTTTTTATGTGTCAAAAAGTAAACGACTTTGAATTCCAAGGTGACATTTACGAACATATGATTGTTCCAATGAGAGAAAAGTTTAAAAAATATTTTCGAGAAATGCCACCGGTTTTTACATGTGCCGCCGCCTTGAACCCGACTATAAATATTTCGGGTGTTGAGATGATGATTTCGGATATTTGTTCGGATTTGGAGTTAAATGATGGCGACCCAAATTTTACAAGAAATGCACCAAAACGTTTTGACGTTTCTTTAAACAATCTTTTTGATCATTACTTTCAAAGATATGGTAACGTGTCATCGTTACACCAAAAAATGGCGGCGAGCTCGAAGGCGTCGAGAAAAGATGCGGAGTTAAATTTCTATAATTCGTTAAGAAATGAAAATAGTAAACGTTCTCGAGGTGATGCATCAAATAGTGAACTCGGGAGGTATATAAATACCGATTTTTTAGCAACCTTGTCACCCGACGAGTTTCACCACTTTGATATTTTGGCTTGGTGGAAAATACAAGAACCGCATTATCCCGTTTTAGCCGCCATGGCACGTGATCTACTAAGCTCCCAAGCTTCTACGGTAGCTTCGGAGTCGGTTTTTTCTCTTAGTGGAAGGGTACTATCTATTCGACGAACAAGACTTACACCGGAGGCGATGGAAATGTGCATTTGTTTGAAGGACTGCTTGGATGGCGTGGAACGTATACAACATATTTCAAGTCTTGAGGGCGAGCTTGCGGTGGAAGAACAATTACATGATGTTGAAGTTTTTCAAGGACAGGCGCAACCACTTTCCGATGACGAACTCATGTACGATGAATCCGTACGCTCTACTAGCCCCCGAAGCGACTAAACGAAGAAACGAAGAAATGACGAAACAAAACTACAAGACGACAACGTCATTCTAGACTAGTTAAGAAAATTGTATTGGATATTTTCATGTTTATTAATGTAATGTTACTTGATTTACTAATATAATTATAAAAAAAAAACGTATTTTATTTGGTTTATTTGTGTGTTTAATATAATTCTGCATGTTTTTATATAATTCTGCAGGTTTTTATATGATTCTGCATGTTTTTAAATGATTCTGCATGTTTTTATATAATTCTGCAGGTTTTGTATATGATTCTGCAGCTTTTTTGTATGTTTTTATATAATTCTGCAGGTAAAATATAATTCTGCAGGTTAAAATATGTTTCTGCAGGATGTGTATAAGTTTCTGCAGGTTTTTATAAAATTCTGCATGTTTTTATATAATTCTGCAGCATTTTTTTAAACTTTCTGCAGTTTTAATATAATTCTGCATGTTTTTACATAATTCTGCATGTTTTTAAATGATTCTGCATGTTTTTATAAAATTCTGCATGTTTTTATATAATTCTGCAGTATTTTTTTAACTTTCTGCAGTTTTAATATAATTCTGCATGTTTTTATAACTTTCTGCATGTTTTTAAATGATTCTGCATGTTTTTATAAAATTCTGCATGTTTTGTATATATGATTCTGCAGCTTTTTTTTTAAATTTCTGCATGTTTTTATAAAATTCTGCATGTTTTATAAAATAACCGAAATAACCGGTTTTTATTAACCGGTTCATAAGTTAACCGGTTTTTCATAACCGGTCGGTTATTACCGGGTCTAGATATTCGGGGTTAATAACCGGTTATTAACCGGTCGGTTATTAACCGTAACCGGTTTTCTTTTTTTGGCCCAATAACAGTCCCAACCGGTTAACCGGTTTCGGTTATTAAAATAACCGATTTGAGCATGTCTAGTGCCAGCTCAAGGTCAAGTGGTAGGAGCATTTGAGTTCTTTCGTTAAGATTCAAATTTCGATTCTCATTTGGTGCAAAAAAAAAATAATAAGGCATTGGTGGGCAATGATAGGAAACCCAGGAAAACCTGGGTTCGATCCTTGAGTCAAACGAGTTTTACCGGTAAGTTCACCATCATGTGCCTACAGGCGGGTGGGTTATCGGGTTTTCCCCGGAAGTGGTGGTGGACGATTCGGGTTATTCTAGGAGTACTCCATTTTCTAGTGGGTGCCCCGAGAGAGAGTACTGGGAATTGATTTGTTAGCCGTTAAAAAAAAAGAAGTCTATCAGGAAAGTAAGAGCGTTCACATATATACATCTCTATAAACTATTTAAAATCAACTCTTTCTTTAAATTTTGTTTACTTTTTAGAAACCTATTACAACATTAACTAAAGATCTTATTTTTCTTAAAGCTTTGTTTATATTTCAAAAACTTTACACGTCTCATTATTTTTATATTCATCTTACTCACAAATATTTATTTTATTATTATGTTTTCGGTTTTATATACTCACAACATTTAGTTCAAAGAAGAAAAGTAACATATTAAATATAGAGATTAAATTTACTCTCTATTACAGTTTTTGAAATAAAGAGTAAAATATAGAACCTGATGTGGATAATTAGATAATAAATGAATGAAAATTCTATTTTTTTTCTCTATTATTTTAACAAACAAAGCCAACTTTATTAATCAACAAAACCACACAAACATCCCTCGAACCAGCTAGGTGCTAGCCGAGGGCATAATTTCACCAATTACAACGTTTAACCGCTCTCCAAAAGTCATTGTCTTCCATCTCGCCCGATGTTTTAGGTGCATATCACATGATTTTATTCGCCGCATCGCGAAACAAAACAAACTATGTGCAAAGACCATTGGTAGATTGTCCGACTAGTCTAGTTGTGTCAGCACGGTTCTGGTACTCACCTAAATGACAAATATAGGACTTAGAATTAGGTCCAACATCAAAGTTATACCAAACCCCAAGTGGGAAAACAAGTATACACGATAAGACTTTCCGAAAAATATACAAATACTTAAAATGTCCGATTTGAGCCGTTAAAACAACAATTTTCAGCAAACTAGTAACAATTTCAGCATTGTTTATAAAATATAAGATTCATAAATGATGTTAAACATCATAAGCAACATCAAAGACACTAAACGTATCATAAGGATATACAAACATCAAGTGTCATTCAAAGTTACACAAGTTACCTTTTAACGATCCGTAAGCGAAACTAGCACCCAATTAAACATCCGAACACTATCTAGACATAATTTATAAACTAGTCAACATTGTTTGGCTAGTTAAATTCGTTAAACACATTAAATTGTCCAAATTATACACTACCACATAATACATTCATTTTATTCAAACATTAAACACTTAACCTTGCAAAATATTAATGATCAACAAATTCCATCGACGCTTTACATACCGGGTTTTCAATACAATCTTTTCAAATGTTTTAAAGATTCATTTGATACTATACAAAACACATTAATTCATCAACTTTATGTTGACTTTTCAAACTTACTTGTATTTCAGGAAAGTAAGTAGATCTTTCACGGTCGAAGTCAAGCACAAGGATCACAAGTCGATGCCACCCTTTTTGAAGGGTTTGATTTATATATTCCGCCTTCGTGCGAAATATAGGATTCAAAGCCTTGATTTATATAAACAATATTTTATGTAATAGTCACTTGTTGAACACACTTTTGGGTTATGTTTCATGAACAAATACTTTGGCTTTGTAATTCGTATTAAACAACCTATGCATGGACATTATCTGTTTGGCACCGACTTCCGCCCAACATAGCGGCGATCGGCATTTTCGACCATATAGAGCTTCAAACGGTGTGGCTTGAATGCTAGTGTGGTAACTATTATTGTATGACAACACCACTAACGATAATACTTAGTTGTTTTTTACAACTTAAACAATTCTCTCTATAATCTATTCATGCTTACGCTATATGTTCATTCAAATCCGTGTGTATAAAATTCCAGGGTACACGTACAAGCAGTTTTTGGACTGCAAGCCACTGAACTATGACGGCACTAGCGGCGCCGTAGCTTTTGTGCCTTGGACGGAAAAGATGGATTCTATTATCCGAATGAGCAAGTGTTCCCCTAATCAAAGGGCCATGTGTGTTACCGGGCTTTTCATAGATGAAGCTCTCAGTTGGTGGAATCTACAAGTGTCGCAACCCCCGACCCTACCCCAGGAACGGGTGTCGCGAGCTCAGATGGGTGGTATCGGTGTTTATTAATTTAGCAGCGGAATACATCAAGACCATATTTATGAAATATATTTGTATCAGAATAAAACACCAAACTTTTTATAATAATCCTTTGGGATAAAAACCAAGTTCATTTGACAGTACATTTGTAGGGATAAACCCTAAATATTGAAAACAAAAACTCCATTTTATTTAGGTAACTTTTATAGCCACTTTTCCAAGCCTTCAGTGCTCTTCGGCTGGCTTCTATTTGGCTTTCACATTGTGTTACCTGAAACGCGTTTTAAAAACATTTTATCAGCAAGAAATACTGGCAAGTACATTTCATTTTGGTAAAGCACCAGTTGTTTACACATTACAGTATTAAGGGCGATTACAGTGTTTATATCTACAAAAATACTCGGTCAGTAAGTGTCACTCGACGGATCTGTGACTATGGTCATATCACAAATTGGATACTCGTGCCCAATTGTGAAGGTTATCAAGTACTGTATACAAACCCCATAATACTGACAGCAATTGTAGAATTACAAAGATTTAATCACTGTAATTGTACTTGAAAACATTTGAGGTTTGGTAAAACATTTTGACTCACAAAAAGAGTTTATAAAAGAAAATGTACTCACAATAGTGAGAAAAAGTGAGTGTACTTACATTGTTGACTTAGGTAATGCTACTATAACTTTCTGGTAATTCTCCTGGTTATTATCTATTAAAATTAAACAATGCACACATGTTAGTAAAATAACTCAAATCACATTAACCGTACAACTCGAGGCAGAATTCCAATGACTGAGTCAGGCAGAGCCTTGACATGCATTACGGAATCCTAAATCAATCGGGTGTACACACGAGACAGAACTCCAACGACTGAGTCGGGCAGAGCCCTGACATGCATTACGGAGCCCTAAATCAATCGTGTAGGTTAACAGCAGGGTTATAATACTTACAACGAGGCAGAGCTTCGCTTTATAGGGGTATTATTTCCCGAGAGTTTTAGCTTACTAATGATCAGAGAAAACAAAGAAATTTGAACGAGGAACAACTAAGCTCGTTCACCCTATTTATAGGGTTGGTCGACCACTCTCTCGCGCCCCGCGAGAGATATAGCTAGGGCCTTCGCGGCCCGCGAGAGCCTAAAAGGCGGTTGTAGGCCTGGTGAGTCAAGGGGTAGGCTTGCCACGAGTGACGACACGTGGCTGCAAAGTGTGCCGGCCAAGTAAGGGTCGTTGCGCCCCGCGAAGGACCAAGGGGTCTGGGTCGCGGCCCGCGAGTGACACCCAAACTTGGTTTTTCTTGTTTTTTATAAATACAAGGGTATTTCGGGCTCGTTTCTCGTATACGGGGTATATAAGGAACGTTTTAGGGTCACAATAAGGGTTCTTGGAGGGTTGTTATAACAAGTGCAAACTCATGGCAATGAAGCAGCTTATGCCATGACATGGGAAGAGCTAAAATAGTTGATGGGGGAGAAGTATTGCTCACGAGCAGAAATTCAGAAGCTCGAAACAGAGTTCTGGAACTATATTATGATTGGAGCCGATATTGCGGGATAAACTCAGAGATTCCATGACTTATCTCGTGTGGTCCCTTACCTAGTAACACCCGAGTTCAAATGCATTGAACGTTATATCTGGGGTTTAGCTCCTGAAATTCGGAGCATGGTCACGTCTGCAAACCCCACCACGATTACTCAAGCGATGACCTTAGCCGTTAGTCTTACTGAAGACGCGGTAAGGATGAAGAAGTTGACGATGAAAGGGCCAGAGAAGAAAGAGTCGCACGTCGAATCTACTAATGATGGGAAGCAAAAGTTTTCGCACTTCAATAAGGGTTCAAGGGTGAACAACAAACGGACGGAAACTTCCGCAACAAAAGAGGCAAAAGCACTTGTAGCTACAAATGATTCTGGTGCTAAGAAATATGTGGGCAACTTGCCCAGGTGTGACAAATGCAACTACCATCACTTAGGTGCTTGCCGAAACTCCAAGTGTAACAAGTGTGGCAAACTTGGGCACCGAACGCAATCTTGTTGGTCGAATGGTAATGGAGGTGGAGGCCTAAAGCACTTGCTCAACGTCATATATCATAAACCTCAGCGTCAACAATTTTAAAGCCAAAATCACCTACATATAATATGTTTTCTTATGAATTTGGGGCCCTAGGGAAGTGAAGGCTTAAAGCGCTTGCTTTATTTTTACTCCCCCTTGAGTCGGCCCTCGTTTTATTAGATTTGTTATTATTATTGAGTTATAGAATATTTGTGTAAAATTGCATGTATTTATTATTACAGGGCGTTTTATTGTTTTCTTTTTATAAGTTATTCAGTTACAATTTATCCGTTTTTAAATTCTCCCCGACAAAGTAGATTAGTAATACGACAGGTTTAACTATGTCATGCCTGTGAAAATTTCCCGAGTCAACTCAAGTCACGCTAACTCCAAAAGGCTCAAACTACCGTAACAACAAATAGAGAATAAATATATGTTTAAAAACAACTTTCTTAATAACTAAAACCGAATACCATTTATTTTAAGCTTAACTAATATAGCATTGTAGTACTATATGTTAGCTACGTTAAATACGTGACAAGATCACACTCACTAAAAGATAGTGAAAATTAGGTAGGACGGAGTCCACCCCACCCCCCGGTGGGAATGACGTCTACGTCGGACCAAAGCGAAAAGGAAGTGGGAGAAAGATGGGGATCACTCACCACCACCGCCAAATCTCTGTGAGAGAGCGGGAAATGAAGTGGGGAAAGGGGTGCGGGAACACCACCTCCTTCACAAAGGAACTTCAGTTTCTCTTATCCCCGAGACCACTATGTCCTCCCTTATTATCCTCTTGCTACAAAAAATTCACAATGAGTGTAGAGGAACTCTTAAACATTGTGGAGGGAAGGGCTCTTCTAGTTCAAAGTGGTCTATGTGATTATGTTGTCTCGTTCGTTGTGGTTCGAAACATGTAACAACGTTGTAAATATCATAAACAATACGTTACAAGGTCATAGGGCCACAACCTTACTCACATTCCAACCGTTAAGAGTGTATACACATATCAGATTTGTTAAACATAACATATATGTGAAAAGTAATGGGTAATGTCAGAATAGTGATGGACAGTGGCGAAGCTTAAGATTTCCGACCGGGGGGTCGAGAACGTATATACCAAAAATTTCTATAAAACCGGGGGGTCAAAAACGTATATACCAAAAAATTTCTATACGAAAACTATATACTCTCCACTAACGAGTGAAAAGTTTGGGGGGTCGGCCGCCCCCTCCCGCCCCCACAAAGCTACGCCCTTGGAGATGGAGAAAGATCCGGTAGAAGGGGCATTTCTAATGAGATTAAGGGGTTAAGTTAGTGTTTGGTACATAGGAATGGACGGTTGAATGGGATAGACCATTATGAAGGAATGAAAAAAAAGTATTTGATTGGTCAATGAAATGGAATCACCTATTACACAAAGAATTTTATTACCTTTGAACATCCAAAATTCGTTTCTTCATTTCATTCGCTCTTCACCCTTCATCACCATCACCACCTACCACTACCATCGGTCGCCGCCACCTCCACCACTACCCGCTATCGCTGCTGCTACCACCACTATCGTTACTCGCTGTCGCCGCCTGCCACCGACACCACTCGACTCCACCACCACCCACCATCGCATGCGACTGCCGTCGATACCCACCGCTACTCACCATCGATTTTATTCCTTATTTTTTTCTGCCTACCAAAGAATATATAACAATGATTCATTCTATTCTCACGCAGTAACAAACAAGATAACGGAATGGCAATGATCTATTCCACTCATGTGTCCATTCCATTACCTTGTATATCTCATCCCCTTGTCCATTTCATTACCTAATTGTTTTAATAAAAATAACTGTTTTTTTTTTCTTCTTCTTTCTTTTTTTTTTTTTTGAAGTAGTGTTTGGTATTAAACCAGAACTAGTATCAAACTCGATATTCTAACTTGCTAGTTGCTACCGATCTATCCATTTTCCATTTCTACAAACGGATGACTCAATTAAGTGTGGTCGACACATTAATGAATGCAAGTAGAAGATTCTGTCCATTTGGACCAATAAATGGTACACACATTATATATATAAGGCTGCAGGGTATGGGGACGTCCCCATGCCCGTCTTCATCCGGCGCCGGAGTCACCCCCATCTCGCCCCCCCCCCCCCGTCTTCAACGTCGAAGATCGGACGTTCACGACGGACCAAAACAGTGGGCCCCCTTTCTTTCTTCTCCGTCACCCCATCCCGCCCCCGTCTTCATCCCGTCACCGTCTTCTTCTCCGTCACCATACCCAGTAGCTTAATAATGGTTGCTGGTTGCATTACAATTACTAAATTTATTCGTTTTTTTCATATTAACTAAACGAGAGAGGAAAATCCTCCATACAATTACTAAATTTATTCGTCTCTTCATATTAACTAAACTAGAGAGGAAAATCCGGTAAGAATTTGTGATTGTATTAATTGTGTAATCATTAGGGTTTAATATTCCTAACAAACTAAGGTTGGGGAGCAACCTGTAGCTTGAAACGTAAATCTATGTGTTAGCAACGACTTACAATATATATGAATTGTAATATTGTAATATATTAGGGTATGTGTGTCCATTGTGTATATTAGGTTCGTCAAGGGTATGTGTGTCCATTGTAATAGCTTGGACACATCATTATACTTGCACAGTTCGTTCATGCATTAGATCTTGGTAACTTGGAAGTGTTGTGGAAGTTTTAATACTCATTCAATCAATCAATCATACCCAGTAAAATCCCACAAATAGCAGAGCTATTGGTAGGGTCTGGGAAGGGTGAGATGTAGGCACACCTTACCCCTATCCCTAGGGATAGAGAGGCTGCTTCCAGTGAGACCCTCGGCTCTAAAACACCCAGGAAACAACAACAACAACAACCATACCCAGTAAATCCCACAAATAGTAGAACTATTGGTAGGGTCTGGGGGAGGTGGGATGTAGGCAAACCTTTCCTCTATCCTAAGAATAGAGAGGCTGCTTCCTGAGAGACCCCCGGCTCGAAAACAACCAACAGGCAGATAGACAAAAGATGGATAAGTAAAATAGTCTAGCAGTAGTCAGATAGATCATCAGCAAGCAATACATAAGCATAGATACAAGAAAAATCATCATATATTGGCCTACCTAAAGTGTAAAAGAAATCTAGCCCCCCTTCCCAAGGCAAAGCTTTGACACGTCTATACCCTCACCTACAAGTCCTTAACCTTAATCCTACGTCTCCACGCACTCCTTTCCTAAAACACCCAGGAAAGAAAGAGAAAAAAAATATATATATAAAAAAATATAGAACATGAGGTGTATGTGTGTGTATGGAGCTACCAATATAACATGAGAGGTAAAAGAGTGCATGGTAAACAAGACAAATATAACAACACAAACAGCCTATACAAATACATATCTACGACTAAACACTACCCCTAAAAACACAATTGAACCCTCTCCTAGGAGTCTTTAACCTTAATCCTACGTCTCCACGAGCTCCTATCATGGACCATGTTCTCAGAGAGGTGCATTTTTTGTAAATCCTGCCTAATCCGCTCATTGTGTTGGAAAATAGGTGAAAATAGCAATTTTCAGAAAATATAGGAAAATGATTTTTTTCCTATTTTGGACTAGAAATAAATATAATAAAATGAGCGGGTTTTATATATTTATTTGTGGGTTTGTGTTCTATGTTGGAAGAGCTTCGCAACGAACTAAACCACGTCCAAAACGGAGCTAAGATGAATGAGATATCGATGCTCAAAGTTGGGTGTTTGGAACATTCAATGCTGAAACAAAAGGGAAAGTAGCACCTTGTCCCACATCGGATGAGAGATGGAACTTAAAGGGGTATTTAAGTGGGAACTCTCCATCCTTATTGTTTCATGGGAGCACTCACTAGTATACTCGCGAAGGGTGCGGAGCACCCTAACTCGCACGCGCACGCGCTCGGGCCCGCGCGTGGCGTGGGCGATGAGGCGCAATGTGGCGCTTTGATGGCGCACTTTGCACTTCGCACACTCGCATCACCGCGAGCCGCCTTTGTGTTTTTGACCACGTGCGCATGGTGAAACTCATAGGCTGCAGGGACCAAGTGGAGTGCAGGTTCGAAGCGCGTGACGTGGCACGAAGGCGCGCGGTTGCGCATGGTGCATGGGTCTGGAGGTGTCATGCGCGGCGCACCAAAGTGAGCCAAAACGGCGCGACTGTGTGGCGTGCTCGTAGAGGCTCACAGGTGATGTGGCGCACGCGCGCATGGCTGTGAGCCAAGAGGACGCACCGCGCATGGGCGTGCACACCTGGGCGCGCGCGCACCAGTGTGGCTTGCGCGCGCGCACGCGTAGAAGCTTCCAGCATTGAATGACAGTGCAGTTTCAGTCCAGCTTCGTAACTGACGAGTTAACAGGCTTTGACTGAGAATTAAATGACGTATTAAATTGCATTGAAGACGTTTAATGCAATTTAAACCTCTCATTTAATTCGTTTTTGGCTGTTTCAAACCGGGAGCTGTACGAATACAGCTCCATACCCAGCTGCAGAGGATACCAGCTACACAACAGCAACATCAAACTTTCTCTCTACTATTTTCTGATCTTTCTCTTGCAGCTTCAAGGTAACCTTCGGGTTGTAGGCGGACTCCGGCAGTACTACTGCTCCGGCTGTTGTACCCTGGGAAACAAAACGAGTACTCCTGGGAGACTCGGAATTTGTTTTAAGGGAAGCGTGTTGAACACGTGCCTCAGTCAATTCTGTTTTCTACTCCTTCTTGTATTTTGGTTATTTCAGTTGTATTTGTACTGTTATTCTGCTTTCTTTATTTCGTTGTATTGTAATCAGTAATAAAATTTATTTTATTTTATTTTATTTTATTACGCGAACGGCTCCTACAATCTTAAAACAAATTTTTAAAACCGTTCGTGTAATCAAAACCATTCTGTTTGTGATTCAAACTAGTTTTGTTTTCACTCAGTTTGAGTTTTAAAAACATATTTTTTTTTAGTTTTCATCTTCAAATGAGCGACTTTGGTTGAAAACTTTTGTGATTACTTTCAGACTGTCCTAAAAAGTGCTAAAACTTTCTGATTTGGTCTTCAAAGTTGGACTTAGAAGCCAATCAGTAAGTTCTAATAATTATAAAATTTCTGTTTTTAGTCTTCAAAGTTGGACTTAGAAGCTGAAACAGTAATTTTGTGGTAATAAATTAAAATTTACTAGTTTACTTCTGGTTTTTGCGTAAATCAGAAATTTTACTAAACTTTAAATTTTAATTTTTTTTTCAGCATGTCGAACGAAAATGTCAACGTTAACAACACTACAAATGTTGTGACGGGAACCCCCTTCAATGCCACCACTGTGGGAGCGACCACAGTGGCCAATCACGCTAAACGACCCGAGAAGTTCTCGGGTCTACACTTCAAAAGGTGGCAGCAGAAGATGTTCTTCTACCTGACCACCATGAACCTTGCGAGGTTCTTAACTGAAACCGCTCCCCAACCTGCGGAAGGGGAGACCAGCGCTCAGGCTCTGAGCGCGGTAGAGGCGTGGAAGCACTCGGATTTCATATGTCGAGGCTATGTACTTAACGGTATCTCGGATGCACTGTATAATGTGTACTATAATATCAAGACTTCCAAAGAATTATGGGAGTCTTTGGAGAAAAAGTACAAAACGGAGGATGCGGGAACAAAGAAATTTGTTGTCGCCCGTTTCTTGGACTTCAAAATGGTTGATAACAAGACTGTTATGAACCAAGTCCAAGAGTTGCAAATTATACTACATGACATCCATGCTGAGGGAATGGTACTTAGCGAGACATTCCAAGTGGCAGCGATGATTGAAAAGTTACCTCCTGGTTGGGTGGATTTTAAGAATTATCTTAAACACAAACGAAAGGAGATGACTTTAGAGGACCTTATTGTTCGTCTTCGGATTGAAGAGGGCAATAGAATTGCCCTAAAAGGCAGGCAGGCGCAAAGTTCTGCTAGCGTAAATTTGGTTGAGCATGGGCAATCCTCTAAGGGCGCGAAGGGTAAGGGGAAAAAGGACAAAGAGAAAGCAAAGGCTAGCAAACTTGGACCGAAGAAAGGGGTTGTGAAAAAGAAACCTCCAACGTTCCAAGGGACTTGTTACAACTGTGACGAGCCGGGGCATCGGGCTAACCAATGCAAGAAACCAAAGCGTGAGCGCGCGCACATGGTGGATGAAGACGGAATGCCTTTGGTGGCAATGATTTCCGACAAAACCGCAATGTTGGATGAGGTCAATGCTGTGACCAACACTCCAAAAGGGTGGTGGATTGAAACGGGAGCGACCCGTCATGTGTGCCCAGACATGAGCCTCTTTACCACCTTCAAGGAGCTTGCGGGAGATGAGAAGCTGTACATGGGAAATGCAGCCACCGCGGACATCAAGGGTGAAGGAACGGTGATTTTGAAGTGGACTTTAGGGAAGGAGCTCACTTTAAGCAACGTGTTATATGTCCCAGACTTGCGCAAGAGCCAAGTCTCGGGTTGGTTGCTTAATAAGTTTGGATTTCGTTTAGTTTTTGAGAGCGATCAATTTGTACTAACTAAACGAGGAATGTATGTAGGCAAGGGCTATGCCCAAAATGGTATGTTTAAATTGAATGTAATGGCAGTCAAGAAGAACATGAATAAAATTGCTACTACTTCTACTTATATGCTTGAGTTTTCTGATTCGAATAAATGGCATGGTAGATTAGGTCACGTAAATTTTAATTCAATACGCCGTTTAATCAATTTAAATTGTATACCAACATTCCATATTGATTCACACTATAAGTGTGAAACTTGCGTTGAATCCAAACTTACAAGAACATCATCGAAATCGGTTGAACGAATAACCGAACCCCTTGATTTAATTCACACTGATATTTGTAATTTAAAAGCGGTACCCACAAGAGGTGGAAATAAGTACTTCATCACGTTTATTGATGATAGTACTAAATATTGCTATGTATATTTACTAAAAAGTAAAGATGAAGCAATAAGTAAATTTATCTTGTATAAAAATGAAGTTGAGAATCAACTTCAAAAGAAGATAAAAGCTTTGCGAAGCGACCGAGGAGGCGAATATGTTGCACCTTTTGCCGATTTATGCGCAAAAAGTGGCATTGTACATGAGTGTACACCTCCTTATTTTCCACAATCAAATGGCGTGACGGAACGAAAGAACCGCACATTGAAAGAAATGATGAACGCCATGTTGATAAGTTCTGGGGTGAGCCAGGAAATGTGGGGGGAAGCCATTCTCTCGGCTAATTATCTTTTGAACAAGATACCACTCAAAAAGAGAGACGAAACTCCATATGAGTTATGGAAAAGGAAGAAGCCTTCATATAAATACTTGAAAGTGTGGGGGTGCCTAGCAAAGGTGATTGTACCACCTCCTAAGGCTCTTAGGATAGGACCCAAAACTGTTGATTGCATATTTATTGGGTATGCGCATCAAAGTAGTGCACATCGCTTTCTTGTACATGAGTCCAAGAATCCTGATGTACACGTAAACACTATCATGGAGGTGAATCCTAACGTTGTGTCTTACTTTGAAAATGTGTTTCCTTTGAGAAGACAAACACATGCAACGTCATCAACACCTAATTTTGAAGTAGGTGAAAGCTCATCTAGACGAGTTGATGAGGTAGTTCATGATAAGATACATGAACAACCTGAGGTTGAAGAAAGTGACCGTAGGCGAAGCAAAAGGCCAAGGGTTGAAAAATCCTTTGGTCCAGACTTCGTTAGCTATATGGTTGAGGGCGAACCCAATACATATCGCGAAGCGGTTTCTTCTTCAGAAGGACCTCAATGGAAAGAAGCAATAAGAAATGAAATTGATTCTATATTGCAAAATCATACTTGGGAGTTAGTAGATCTTCCACCTGGTTGCAAACCACTTGGATATCGTTGGATATTCAAAAGGAAGATGAAAACTGATGGAAGTATTGATAAATACAAGGCTAGGTTGGTGATTAAAGGATTTAGACAAAAGGAAGTTCTAGATTACTTTGATACCTACTCGCCTGTGACGCGCATAACCTCGATTAGATTGGTTCTTGCTATAGCGGCTTTAAGAAATTTGGAAGTTCACCAAATGGACGTTAAAACCGCATTTCTAAATGGCGATTTAGAAGAAGAGATTTACATGGAGCAACCTGAAGGTTTCTCTGGCCCAGGTCAAGAGGGTAAAGTATGTAAACTCGTTAAATCTTTGTATGGTTTGAAGCAAGCACCAAAACAATGGCACCAAAAGTTTGATCATGTCATGATTGACAATGGTTTCAAAATAAATGAGTGCGACAAATGTGTTTATTTCAAAGACACAAATGAAGGTTATGTAATTTTATGCCTTTATGTAGATGATATGCTTATCATTGGGAGTAATGATAAAATTATCAAAGCTACTAAAAGCATGTTAAAAGCGAGATTTGATATGAAAGACATGGGTTTAGCGGATGTGATTCTTGGAGTAAAGATCATAAGAACCCAAGAAGGTCTTGTGTTAAGTCAATCTCACTATGTGGATAAAATTCTTGAAAAATTCAACTCGGGAGATACGAGTGTAGCTCGAACTCCAGTTGATACCTCCCAACATCTCAAGAAGAATAAAGGAGATGGAGTTGCTCAGTTAGAGTATTCAAGAATTATTGGCAGTCTAATGTATCTAATGACATGTACTAGACCCGACTTGGCTTACGCAGTGAGTA
Source organism: Helianthus tuberosus (assembly GCA_030545235.1). Taxonomy (NCBI): domain Eukaryota; kingdom Viridiplantae; phylum Streptophyta; class Magnoliopsida; order Asterales; family Asteraceae; genus Helianthus; species Helianthus tuberosus. The sequence continues at coordinate 186,857,325 of CM060396.1, read as the reverse complement.
GGCTAAGTAGATACACCAGCAATCCGTGCGCGGATCATTGGAAAGCTATCATGAGGGTGCTTAAATACATAAGATACACAAGAGATTATGGACTGCATTATACCCGACAACCAGCAGTGATCGAAGGATACACTGATGCAAACTGGATATCGGATAATAAAGATTCCAAATCAACAAGTGGTTACGTGTTTACACTTGGAGGAGCTGCTATTGCTTGGAAATCTTCTAAGCAAATGGTGATAGCAAGATCCACAATGGAATCCGAATTTATCGCCTTAGATAAGTCAGGCGAGGAGGCGGAATGGCTACGTCAATTCGTGGAAGATATTCCAAGATGGCCAAAGCCTTTGACAGCCATATGTGTACATTGTGATAGCCAATCAGCGATTGGTAGAGCTCAAAGCTTGATGTACAATGGCAGATCAAGGCATATGCGACGTAGACATAACACGATACGACAACTACTCTCAACGGGTGTTATCACAATTGATTATGTTAGATCAACGGATAACATTGCGGACCCGTTAACAAAAGGCTTAAGCAGAGAGTTAGTAGAAACGTCGTCAAGAGGAATGGGACTAAAGCCCGTGATAAATGGGAATATGAGGGAAACCTAACTTAGTTGACTGGAGATCCCAAGATCTAAGTTCAATAGGACAACTTAATCATATTACCAAACGGAGTCACTGTGGGGGAGTACCCCAAACTAAATAAAAGGGAGTTACATATACTTCCTAGTCCATTCCAATCAGTGACATTGAAGTGAGGCTAAGCATATTAAGGTTAACGATTACGGGAAATCAAATAACCATGATGCTTTTAATGATTCAGAGGAATCACCTATGTTAGAGAGAAGTAGGGTCGCTTCAAATGGATTTGTGGGGTGCGCAAATCCTAGAGGTCTCGCAGAACCAGGCTAGTGTTCTAGGACCATAATAGGACACGACAATGAGGAGTTGGCCAAACCAGGGAGAGTATTGTGTGAAGTGTATTGTCGTTTACACAAATGGGGGTATGTTCAAGGACATCGCGTCTACACACCGCTAGTAAGCTAAGTGCGCTTCACAAAAGAAGGTTCAAAGGTGACAACCCACCTATCTTGCAATACTCAACTGTCGAAGTTTATCGTTGAAAAGTGTAAGGAAAAGATCCATTTCCATACATGTGGGGGATTGTTGGAAATTTGATGAAAATAACATTTTTCATGTGGGGGATTGTTGGAAAATAGGTGAAAATAGCAATTTTCACAAATATAGGAAAATGATTTTTTCCTATTTTGGAGTAGAAATAAATATAATAAAATGAGCGGGTTTTATATATTTATTTGTGGGTTTGTGTTCTATGTTGGAAGAGCTTCGCAACGAACTAAACCACGTCCAAAACGGAGCTAAGATGAATGAGATATCGATGCTCAAAGTTGGGTGTTTGGAACATTCAATGCTGAAACAAAAGGGAAAGTAGCACCTTGTCCCACATCGGATGAGAGATGGAACTTAAAGGGGTATTTAAGTGGGAACTCTCCATCCTTATTGTTTCATGGGAGCACTCACTAGTATACTCGCGAAGGGTGCGGAGCACCCTAACTCGCACACGCTCGCTCGCACGCGCGCGTGGCGTGGGCGATGAGGCGCAATGTGGCGCTTTGATGGCGCACTTTGCACTTCACACACTCGCATCACCGCGAGCCGCTTGAGAGCCGCCTTTGTATTTTTGACCACGTGCGCATGGTGAAACTCATAGGCTGCAGGGACCAAGTGGAGTGCAGGTTCGAAGCGCGTGACGTGGCAGTCCGCGCGCGGGTATACGTGGCACGAAGGCGCGCGGTTGCGCATGGTGCATGGGTCTGGAGGTGTCGTGCGCGGCGCACCAAAGTGAGCCAAAACGGCGCGACTGTGTGGCGTGCTCGTAGAGGCTCACAGGTGACGTGGCGCACGCGCGCATGGACCTGAGTCAGTGAGGCGCACGCGCCCATGGCTGTGAGCCAAAAGGACGCACCGCGCATGGGGGTGCACACCTGGGCGCGCGCGCACCAGTGTGGCTTGCGCGCGCGCACGCGTAGAAGCTTCCAGCATTGAATGACAGTGCAGTTTCAGTCCAGCTTCGTAACTGACGAATTAACAGGCTTTGACTGAGAATTAAATGACGTATTAAATTGCATTGAAGACGTTTAATGCAATTTAAACCTCTCATTTAATTCGTTTTTGGCTGTTTCAAACCGGGAGCTGTATAAATACAGCTCCATACCCAGCTGCAGAGGATACCAGCTACACAACAGCAACATCAAACTTTCTCTCTACTATTTTCTGATCTTTCTCTTGCAGCTTCAAGGTAACCTTCGGGTTGTAGGCGGACTCCGGCAGTACTACTGCTCCGGCTGTTGTACCCTGGGAAACAAAACGAGTACTCCTGGGAGACTCGGAATTTGTTTTAAGGGAAGCGTGTTGAACACGTGCCTCAGTCAATTCTGTTTTCTACTCCTTCTTGTATTTTGGTTATTTCAGTTGTATTTGTACTGTTATTCTGCTTTCTTTATTTCGTTGTATTGTAATCAGTAATAAAATTTATTTTATTTTATTTTATTACGCGAACGGCTCCTACACATTGTTTGTAACTAGTTTAAACACACCATTATAGATGGTTAAAACCTCCAATATAATCAAACATTGTACCAACATCTCTAAAAAAATACTCGTTTATACTTAAACTAAAAATACGAAGATTTAAACAATAAAAATGTTGCTTACGATGTGTTTGGAAGCCACGACTAAACGAGTATTTCATAGAGAATCGACAAGGAATTCTATTAATCACCAGCCATTTTGATTCTTTGGAACAACAAGATTAATTTAGTAGACCTTTTAGGATGACTCAATGACCATAGATCGAACCTATCCAACTTTTACAATGCGATTGTTGGTTGTTCACGGCCTAGTTATACCTATAGTTGTTGGAAATTTAGTGAAAATGAGTTTTTACTAAATATTTTGGACATCAATAATATTTATATATGTGTTGTATAAATAATTATTTATGGTTTGTGTTCAAACTATGTCCAAATAGAGCTAAGATGAATGAGATATCGAAGCTTAAAGTTGTATGTTTGGAACAAACAAAGATGAATAAAATGGATTAGTTTTGTCAACTTGTCCCACATAGGTGGGATGACAAAACTTAAAGTGGTTTATAAGGAGGAGCATTCCTTGTATATTGTTTCCTTAAAGGCAAACACTAGTGGGGATCCTAAAGGGTGCTGGTGCGGAGCACCCTTCCTTGTGCACATATGCGCGCGTGCCGTGAGCTATAGGCCCTATGTAGTGCACTTTGAACTTCGCACCCCGCCTTTGTATTTTTGTCCATGAGCGCGTGGTCAGATACATGGCGGGTCCGCTTATGGCGCACCCTTGGGTGGCGTAGGCGGATGCCATGGCATGTCGATGCGGCGCGAGCTCCTTAGGCGCATGGCGCACGTCATTGGCTAGAGCGGAGAGTGCAGGTGGCGCACGAGTATGGACGGCGCATGACCGGGTGGCGTCCTGGTATGCGTAGTGGCATCCGTGTGGCACGCGGCTTCATATGGCGTGGCTTGAGATCCTTGAAGCGTGGCACGCGGACTGGCGGATCAGTTCTAGCACGCGCGCAGGTTTGCAACAGTAATAAAAGATCTAGTTGGACCTAGTCAAACTAGTTGTTTCAAACCATTTAATTCGTGTCATGATGAATATGACCGTTTTGACAAACCACTTAAGTCCATTAATTAGAGATTAAAACCTGATTAATTGTCTTGTTAATTACAAGATTTAATATCTTGTTTATTACAAATTGAATGTCTTCTATTATTACAAGATTAAATGACATTAATCTTGATGTGTGTATATATGAACATGGTAGTTCATATTCTTGTAGAAGAGAGATATACACACAACACAGAGGTCTTTGTTCCATGGAAATTTAGAGAGGAGCACTCTCTAAATTATTCTTTTCTCAACTTCATATTTTCCTAATTGTATGAGCACCAAATTATACCCGGTGCTATCTCGGGCATGAGAGTCATCTCCGACAGTACACATACTGTTCCGGTTGTTGTACCCTGGGAGACAGAACCGTCTGAGAAGAGGCGCAGAATCTGTTTTAAGGGAAGCGTGTTGAACGCGTGCCTCAACCAAAACTGTCAACGATATTTTGCTTGTCTTGCAGCGGAGTTTCGATCTGAAAGGTGCGGTTGAAGTTTCCAAAGACGCTTGCTCGAATCAAGATTGGTACAATTATATTGTATTTTATCTTCGTTTATTTAGTTTTTGTAACCGGTATTGTACTAGTCGAATTTCCCACAAATAACGAGAGTCTCGTTATTATTTATTATTTATTTTGTAATATATTTTAATAAAAGTGAACCTAGTTCCTACAATCTTAAAACAGACTTTCGTGAAGATTGTTGCTACAATCTTAAATCCCTTCTCTACGAGGATTTAGGTTCACGAAAGTTAAAATATTTATTTAGTACAATGAGTCGGATTAATTTTATGATTGGAGTACAATCTTTAATCCGAATACCGGGTTGCAAAACGACTGTTTTGTTTCAGGTTTTAAAGTTCATGGGTTTTTTGTTCGTGTTTAGATAAACTGAACCATATACAAAATAATATGTATTTCAATATGTTTTTTAAATACTAAAAGTTTCTAATGAGCATATTAGAAATATATATTTTGTAACCCCATACAAATTAAATGTTTGTAACATTTAATTTATTTATTACAAGCTTGTTAGTAACCATAATTGAATATATTTATGTTGGCTTTAAAAGTCATGAAATATATTTATTTTCTCATGAGCATAATATAAAATGATTATTTTATAAAATAACTAGTTTTAATATCTTCTAACGAGCGTGTTAGAAACGTTGTTGAAAGAAATAACAAAAGTAAAACTTTTTATATCTCTAACAAGCGTGTTAGAATTTTATAGAATAATAAGTTTTAATATCATATTTTATATCTAATGAGCGTGTTAGATACGATGATTGTGTAAAAGTAGCTTCTAAAAGAGGACTAGATTTTCTAACGAGCGTGCTAGAAAATATAACGTTTAGATTTTCTAACGGGCATGTTAGAAAAGATTATTATTTCAAATAATTACCAACGAGCGTGTTGGAGACAATTATTTTGGATAATAAACCTTGTAACGGTTTCGTCTAAACTATTAAATTTCTAACGAGCGAGTTAGAAACGGATTTTTTCCACATACGTTTAAACGATTTTTAATTGTTTATTTCTAATGAGCGTATTAGAAATAGTTTATATTTTTTATAAACTTCAAAACAAATTTGTAATCGATTATTTCTAACGAGCGTGTTAGAAACAATTTAAAGAGTTTGATAGTTGTTTATTTTCTAACGAGCATGTTGGAAACGATTTAACGACTTTGTCAGTTGTTTATTTCCAACAAACGGGTTAGAAACGTTTATTTTATATAAACCAAAAACGGCTTATGGAAATAAATAATCGTCTAGTTTTCTAATGGGCGTATTAGAATTAGTTTATCTTATAACTATTTTAACGATTTGCAATCGTTAATTTCTAACGAGCGGGTTAGAACCGGGTTAATTATGATAAACTATTTAAGATGATTTGTAGTCATTTATATATATTTTCTAACGAGCGTGTTAGAAAAGGTTTATGTTCATTTCTAACGAGCGTATTAGAAAACGTTCATTTAAATAAACCAAAAGTGAATAATTGTATTCGTTTTATTTCTAACGAGCACGTTAGAAGCGGTTTACTTTATAAAAACCGAATATTTTGAATGTTTGTTATACATTTAAATTCTAATTAGCATATTAGAATTGGTTATCATACAAATCACTCATTGTAACAATTGATAATCGTTTTTATCTAATAGCGGTTAGAAATGGTTTGAATATGATAAACCATTTATTAAAACGATGTGTATTCGTTTTATTTTCAAACGAGCGAGTTTGAAATTGTTTTATTTATTAAATTATTATAAGGTTTATTGTCTTGACTCTTGATGTAATCAAAACATAAATATATAGTTTAATATTAAAACACTTGCAAAAACGAGAAATGTTTTAAACGAATAAAACATTTCTTTGCGAATTATAAATGATTCGATACTTCCACGAGAAGTATAACGTCTTCAACCATATAATAGTCTCGGATAGACTATTTGGTGAAAAACAACTCGATGTTGTTATAAATATAATAAGTTGCTCAACTACTTGCAAGTAGTTAATTGTAAACAACTTTATATTTTGGACAACTTGTGATTATTCAAGTTTAGAGTTTCAAGACGAAACAAGTTATACGTGTTCCATTGAGGGAGTACCTCAAAACATGACAGAACGATGTAATTGCGTTTATTTCGTTCTAAAGTGTGTTGAAAATAATAACACTTTGGGATTTGATGTTTAGATATCATTAGTGTATCCGTTATTTTGGACTACAAATAAGTTGTCAAAAGGATACACATTCTGATACAAAGTGTAAAAACTAATTTACACGAACACAACGAGCGGGTTGTGATCATGACTTATGTAATAAGTCACAAATAAAACATCCAACGTATAACGAGTTCGTGAGAAACGTGGTGTATGGTTTGAGATGAAATGCACGAAAACAAGATATGCCATCTAATGTTGAGAGCATCAACATGGAAATGCACATGTAAGTTTTCAAAGAATACAACATATGAAACGAATATATGTTATTATTGTAAATGATTTTAATAAATTTAGCAAATTTATTAACGGAAATTTACAATAGTGGTGGACTTGTAGATGCTTCTACCACCATCAATGTTGTTTAAACTATGTAGAGGCTTGGTCCTCAATTTGGGAGAGTATCCTAATACATGGTATTAATGAAACAACAACGTAAATGTATATATCACTATAGGCATACATAAATGCTCTGTTGTTGAGAGTCAATCTAATTGGCTATATCTCAAGACTCAAGTGATTTTATACAAAGATCTTTCATCAAAGCGACTTGGATTAAGACTTATGTTTAAGTCTTTAGGAAGTCAATGATGAGGCCTTGAAGATAAAAGGCAAACGAGTTATGATCCTAATGGATGAAGTTAACTATGGTTTTGGAATGGTGAAATAAAATTTCATTATTGTGTCTAAACTAATAAACGAATGTTCGAAAGAGATAGTGCGTTATCTCTTAAGGTTGTGAAGAATCGGAATGATGCATCTTCTGTTCACATGCTAAAGTATTGTGGTCTAAAGCATGCTAGACTAATACTTGTTAATTTATATGCTCGATGGAGATTAAATTAACTTTAAACATTCAAAATATGTGATGACACAAGAACGATTTTGCGCTAAAACAAAACTATAAAGATAACTTCATTTTGGTCCTAAAGGATAGTTAATTAAAATGCAAGCAATGTGGGGGGAGGAACCATTTAAGAAACAAACCCTTTAGGGTATGAAGAAATGGTAGTTGAGAAGTTTTCTCAAACTCGAAATGAAAGGGAGAACCTTTCATCACCCCATTTGGATGTTATCCAATTACACTTAAATGTGGGGGTGACTTGCATTTGAATATGGAAATGGGAGTTGAGAAGCTTTCTCAAACTCGAAATGAAAGGGAGAACCTTTCATCGCCCCATTTGGATGCTATCCAATTACACTTAAATGTGGGGGTGACTTGCATATATTGCAAACGCATGACCAAGCGGAGTACACAATAGTTATATGGAGTCAATCAAGTAGATTGGACTCGAAAGCCAATTGGTTAGATTCAGAATCTAGTAAGATGTCAGTCATGACACACCAAAGGCATGGTAAAAACGTGTCTAGCCATGAATTGAGTTTCATGTCATTCTAAAGACAAGGTACATAACTGGATCCAAGTTGAGATCACGAGTTATAAGTCTTATGAATCGACTAAAAGGCAAAAGTGACTAGCGAGTCAAGAACACGTTAGAACAACTTATCTAAACTGGAAATTATTGTTGTTGACTTAGCGAAGTCAACAAATAATTTTGGATCCAACAACCAGTGGGTTGATAAGAGATCAAGTTGTGGAATGAGACTAAAGCCCATGGAAAAGGGTGTAGGTCCACCCGGAGGATCGAGTAACCTCTATTCCCTGTTTTCCGACAAACCCGAGAGTGCGGAATCCAAACTGGTAAGTTAAACAAAGTTACGAACACGTAAAACACAAAGATTCAATGATTAACACTCCATTGTATTAATGCGTATGAAACCGTTACAAAGCAATGTTTACAAGATATCCTTATAAACTCTCAGTGTGTGTGTGTTTACAGTGTTCGCTCTCAAATCTATTCAGACATGTCTAGTGTTTCTGTTCTGTGTCTATGTTTATATAGTACACATGTCGACGAAATCAGGTTATGGACGAAAACTCAATATATTCAACGAAATCAGGGGATTTCGTGACATGCTGTTTTCGTCCCTACTGTTTTCATCCCATTTGGTTTTCACCAAAAAGGGGTTTTCACCACAAAGTGTTTTCGCCACAACAGTGTCTTCATGGGATGTTTTCATCAACATGTTGGGCCTGTGATTGGGCTTGTGCTTCAACATGTTGGGCTTCTTCAATGGTCCAAGAAACAAACAAACAAACAACATAAACTAACATGTAAGCTATACTAAATGCAAACTGCACACACGCAGTTGCATTTACACAAACGTTACGAAGTAAATCGCATACCGAGTTAAGACAGGAGGATGTCTTGACTACGGCCTTCACTTCATAGCCGAGTCGAACCGAGCCGAGCCGTATCCACATAATATGTATCAACAAACTCCCCCTTGGATGCTGCTCGCGAGGTTCGTAATCTCGTTCTCCATCTCTTGATGGTTCATTCTCTCGGAAAGGATCTTCAAAGGCTTCACGTGTTGCACGTAGAAAGTGTATTAACAAACTCCCGCTTTCATTTAGGAAGTGTATCAATAAACTCCCCCTTTGATTATGCTTGTGAATCTTTTGATCTTCAATACTTGAGATCCTTGTGGTGTTGATGATTGATCAGCGGCAACTCGATCATCTTTATCATTTGAGTGCCTTCACGTCGTGTCTTCATTCCGAAGCTTGTCATCGAACATGTTCTCCTCGCCTTTAGCATCTGCACATGCAAGAAAGCTAAACACGTAATGAGAACAAACGCTTGGAATATAGTTAACATTTAAACAAATGACACACATGTGACCATGTTTTCAACTACCGTCCGACAATTAGTTTGAAAAGTTAACAGATTTTTCAATTTTGATTATTAACTTTCAAAACTTGCAAACTCTGACCGTTTATGAAGATTCAGTCGTTTTGGTTTTCATCAGATTTCAGGCAACGAAGACTTGAGTTCCAACATCGGTTAATCAAAACTAAAGCAGAAATAAAATCTTTTTGACTTTTATAAAGTTTATATTAAAACACACCTAAAATCTTTTTGGTATTTTGAATATTTCTAACTTAAAGACTGAAAGCAGTAAATAAATATATACAGAGTTGCAGAAACAAAGAAAAGTAAATATATACAAACATTCTTTTTGCGAGTTTCGAGGGTAAGAGAATCATATCAGTGTACGGTCATGCCAAAACAACTTGTTGTTCAGTTAGTTAACAATTAGATAAACATCCTATAACGATTATCGGTATTGTTGTCCACATAAGCTCAACTTATCAGATGTAATCATGACGAGGGGATACGTTAAGGTATGATTTATACTTACCGACCGGTGTTCATCCACATCATGACACATTCCCGTATCAAGGTATGCACGAGAGTTCATCTTACTGGTGAGTATACCATTTATCATCTGTTTTGCCCTATATGAAAATGTGAGAAACTCACTTATTATGATTGAAAACAAGCCCTATGTGATAGAATCACTTATTGATGAGGAACTTGATTTTCAGATGCATGAGGGCACAGGAGCAAGTCCGTGAACAGGTCAGTACTTTCGTACAGCAAAGAGACGAACTTGACTCCCGGATAAATGTGATATATTATCACTTATTTGTGGACATGTGATTGTTGATCACTTATTGAGGTCGTATGCAGTATGTACACGTATGTATGATATCATGGAAGATCTAGACTTCGTCTCCGTTTGTTTCGGTAAAAGAAACAACCATGATACCCAGATGATAAACAGCATAAAGACCACATATCTCAGAACCTCGGCAATCTCTCAAACGAAATTTCGGTACTAAGACCATATGCCAATGAATGGTTCCCACCTGGTCTTCAGTCGATTTAAGTTTATATCACCCTGCACACTTTAAGATGATTGTGAGCCTACCGATAAATCTTATATAGAGTTGCTTAACATTTTTCATTTTGCATTTCAGTTTAAAGAGGTTTCAACAGACCACTAATGTACTATCATTTTCTCTTTTGCTCGCCAGGAAACTCATTTTTGTTTTTCTATTGTTTTTGGTTTTTGAAATTTTTTTGATGTTTTTGAATTTTTCAAATTTGGAATTACTCCCCCTAAAATCAACAAACTTACAATAATTTTAAAAACACAAAGATATTTACAAAAACGATTTTTCGATGTGGATTACTCTTGCTTGACCTTAATGCCGTTTACCAATAATAAAAAGTCAAATCTTGATTTATCAAATGCTTTGGTAAAAAGGTCGGCACGTTGGTCATCAGTGTGGACTTTAACAACATCGATTAGCCTTTTATCAAAGCAATCACGTATGAAGTGATACTTAATTTCGATGTGTTTGGTCTTTGAATGCTGCACAGGATTTCTAGTGATAGATAAGGCAGCAGAATTATCGACTAAAATAGGAGTAGTTAGGAATTCAAAACCGTAATCACGCATTTGCTGTTGTATCCACAGGACTTGGGAGCAACAACTTGAGGCAGCAATGTATTCAGCTTCACAAGTTGATGTAGCGACACAAGTCTGCTTCTTGCACTGCCATGTTACGAGGCTATTTCCTAAAAACTGGCATCCAGTCGTTGTGGATTTGCCGTCGATTTTGCATCCGCCAAAATCAGAATCACTGAAAGCGATCAAGTCAAAGTTATCATCATTAGGGTACCATAGACCGGTGTCTGGGCAACCCTTCAAATAACGAAAAATCCTTTTTACAGCTGCAAGATGTGAGGCCTTCAGGTTCACTTGATATCTGGCTAGCAGGCATGTTAGATACATTATATCTGGTCTTGATGTTGTGAGGTACATAAGGGATCCAATCATCTCGCGGTAGTATGAAGAGCTAACAACTTCACCCTTCAAGTCTGGATTGATTCCGTGATTTTGCTGCAGTGGGGTACCAATGGGCGATGTGTCGGACATCTGGAATCAGTTCAGAATGTCTTGAACATACTTAGTCTGATGGATGAAAATCCCAGACTTTGTTTGTTGCACTTGCAAGCCCAAAAAGAAAGTCATCTCTCCCATAGCGCTCATCTCGAACTTATCCTGCATTACACGCTCGAAATCCCTACACATAACATTGTTAGTAGAACCAAATATAATATCATCCACATATACCTGAACCAGTAGAAGATCTCCATCTTGTTGTTTTATGAATAGAGTGCAATCGATAAGACCTCTGCGAAAACCATTCTCCAGCAGATAATTAGATAAGGTTGCATACCAAGCTCGCGGTGCTTGATGTAGACCATAGAGAGCTTTGTTCAGCAACCAAACCCGATCGGGATGGATAGGATCTTCAAAACCTGGAGGCTGTTCAACATACACCTCTTCTTCGACTAGACCATGTAAGAATGCACTTTTGACGTCCATCTGGTAAACCTTGAATCCTTTGAATGAGGCATAAGCCAGAAAGATCCGAATTGCTTCCAGACGTGCAACAGGTGCATACACTTCGTTGTAGTCTATACCTTCAATCTGATGAAAACCTTGAACGAACAATCTTGCTTTGTTGCGAATAACGATTCCACGGTCGTCCTTTTTGCATTTATACACCCAACGGGTACCAATCTTCTTGTAATCAGCAGGTTTCTCTACGAGCTTCCAGACACCAAGTTTCTGGAATTGTTGCAGTTCTTCCTGCATTGCTTCAACCCAAGAGTTATCTTTCAAAGCTTCTTTCCAAGTTCTTGGCTCTTCCTGTGAGACATAACACGCGAAAGACCAATCATTCTGTTGACCAGATTCTCGAATCGCCGCATACAGTCCTGCATTGTTGTTGTTTCGCAACATGTTTCTTGTTTGAATGCCACAATGTACATTACCGATGATGTTTTGGTGAGGATGGGTATTATGTATTCTAGTTTCTGGATTGTCTGGAACTGAAATGTTTGTACCCAGATTGTTGAAATTGAGATCAACAACTAATTCAATACCCGGAACTGACGAAGAGGATGATGCAGTAGCTTCAGCTGTTTTAGGGGCGTCCACTGGAGGTGTAGCCTCTGAAGTACCATGTATTGCTGATGTAGGACCTTCTTGATCTGCATCAAGAAATTCTTCATCCTCTGAAGATTCATTCAGTTCGGTTGCATCATGAAAATCCTCATTGTCGAGAGCATTATTGTTCACTGAAGATGGTTCTTGATTGACAATAATTAGACGAACCAATGGTGATTCTGTTAGGTTGTCACTCTCGAAAAACATCCTTGCCGCAGCATTTTCTTCAACTGCTTCAACATTGATCGAATTGAAAAAGTCATCATACTCAAACATCCATGGTTGACCTGGATTTTTGACTGGCAAAGTGTGCCTTTGTACTCTGACCTCAGACCATTCCTCAACCCTTTTAGTCTCTAGATTCCAGACTCTTAAGTTCGGGGTGGCATAACCAATAAAGTGACCTTCAATAGCTTTTGCCTCAAAATTTCCATTAGGATCGATCATTGTGCAAGGAGCTCCAAACGGTTCAAGATATGACAAATCTGGTTTCCGTTTGTGAAGAAGCTCGAAGCAGGACTTGTTGTGTCTTTTGACTGTAAGGACTCGATTCATCGTGTAACATGCGGAGGCCACAGCTTCACTCCAGAATGGAATGGGTAACTGCGACTCTACCAACATAGTCCTAGCAGTCTCGATCAATGTACGGTTCTTACGTTCAGCGACGCCGTTCTGTTGAGGAGTGTAGGCCGCACTAAATTCGTGAAGAATACCTTTTGATGTGCAAAATTCCGCCATGGCATGATTTTTAAATTCTGTACCATTGTCTCTGCGTATCCGTCTAACCTTCAACTTATACAAATTCTCAATCTGAATGATCAAGTTTTTGATAATACCGAAAGTTTCACTCTTGTGAGCCATAAACACCACCCAAGAAAATCTTGAATAATCATCAGTTATTACGAGGCAGTATTGATCATTCCTGATGCTTTTGTGTTTGACAGGACCGAACAAATCCATGTGCAAACGTTCAAGAGGAACTGCCACCGTGTTGATCTTCTTTGTCGGATGTCGCTTCTTAGTTTGCTTTCCTTTTTGGCATGAAACACAGACGTCTTGAAGATGGAAATTTTTAAGAAGAACACCATTCACTAATTCATTCGACACCAAATGATTCATTTTCCGTAAGTGAATGTGACCCATACGTCTGTGCCAAGAGATTGAGTCTTTTTCAGTGGCTTTGGTAATAAAACAAGTTGCTTGTGCGGTCGTTGTAATTGCTTGGCTCATATCAAGGACATATAAATCGTTTATCCTTGGAGCTGATAAGAGAATCCATTCTTTTGGAATCTTGAAGCCGGGGTTCAGCACATAACATCCATTTGCATCAAAGTGTACTGAAAACTGTTTATCACAGATTTGTGAAATGCTGAGAAGATTGTAATCAAGCTGTTGTACAAAGTTGATCTTGTCAAAACTTACAACCCCGTTAGATACCATTCCTTCTCCAGTAATATATCCGCCTTTATCTCCAGCAAAAGCAACATAACCTCCTCTAATAGATTTAACGTCGTAGAGAAGTTTCATGTCGCCTGTCATGTGCCTGGATGCCCCACTATCAACAATCCAATGACTACTGAAAGTTCCTCCTGGAACACCCTGCACATGAACTCACATGATTAGTTGGAGATGGGGACCCAAGCCTTTGTGGTCTTGGGTCTTCCATTTTCATCAACGTAAGTTACTTGAACTTCACGATGTTGTGGAAATTGTGATGTTCCCCCTGATACAGTAACCGTTTTTGGTTTCCAAGTCTGTTTTGTTTTACCAGTTTTATTATTTAAAATCTTAACTTCATGATTGTCTGAAGTTTTTGAATTGTCTGGTTTGACAGAAACAGATGTTTTGTTAACCACATCGGTTTTGATTGCTTTTTCAATTTTCTTAACCTGTTGCCGTTTCTGTTTCTTTTCCCTTTCTTTTACAAGACGGGGATCTGGTTTTGATGAAACAGATCGCTTGTGGTCAATTTGGTCACGGGGATCATCAACTTTGGCTTTTTGTTTATGAAGATATGGACAATTGCGAATAATATGTCCAAATGTGCCACATGAAAAACATGATCTTCGTTCTACAAACCCCGAAGTATCATGTGATTGTCTTGTCGATGATGAACTTTGTGATCCCGAGGTACTTGGTTTTGAACTATTTGGTTCATTTCTTTTCAACATTTTAACTTGATTAACATGATCTAAGTTAGATTTATTGGCAAATGTTTCAAGTTTATCTGTTCCCGTCGATTTCACAAAGTTCACTTTCTTGTTCTTCTTTTGGGTCTGTTTCTTTTGACCTTGAGTCGGTGATTTACCTTTTGGTTTGGTGCGATTTTGCTGCTTTTTCACTGTTGGTAATTTCTGATTGCCACATTGTTTTCGAACTTCAGCCTTTAGGATAGGAGGACACTGTGTTACCACAACGTGTGATCCTGTCTTTCCCAAAAACTTACTTGTTGAATCCTCAAAAATTTTACTTATTAAAGATTGATTAACATTCTTAATAGGAAAATCTTTGTCAGAGTAGATTTTATCATCACCAACAAGAGTGTACAGCAAATTCACACTCTCAGACTCTTTTGCAGACGTGGAGTCGACCAGAGCAGTCTTAGCATGTTTTGCGGGAGGATCACATAGAATATGATTCTCAAGAGGTATGTCCTCTTCTTTGATTACCGCATCAGACTGTGCTGAGTCAGTATCATTAGATTCATCATCTGAAGAATCAGCATCCTCAACAATAACTGGAGAATCCTGATTCTGTTCAGCAGAAGACACATTTGTATCTGTTGACACATCCGAATCTGATGATACTTCCGGTTTGTATCCAAGTCCCGTTGCAAATTCCTCAATGTCTAAAGGAACAGATTCTTCATAATGATTTCTATACTCCTCATCAGGCATTGCATCATAATTTTGTCTAACAGGTGGTGGACATTTCTTATATCCAATGCACGTGACATCCTTTTTCTCTTTTTGTGTGCCAATGATGTGATCCAGCACGTATCTAGAGTTTGAATAACTGTCTAGCTTAAGCCGGATCGCCTCACTTTTACACTTTGTACAGGCTAACTCTTTTTGCATGATCTCAAGACGATTAATATAACAGTTTATGTCTGTTTGTTTTCTTGAAACCATTTTTGTCAATTCGGTTTTATCTTTTCTTAAATTTGCAACCACCATTTTAAACTCTTTTTCATGGTTTTCATAAAACATGTTAGCCTCTTTGCATTTTGAGAGATCCACTATTAACTTTTGATTGTGGATATTTGTCACTTCATATTTGTTTTGCAAAGCCTCATGTTTGCTTTGCAAATCACACCACTTAGCATCTAAAGAAACATGTTTGTTTTGCAAGTCAAACAATTCAGCATTTAAAGCATCATGTTTGCTTTGCAACTCAGACATATTAGCATCCAAATCAGCACATTTATCACTTAAGCTAGCACAATTATCACAATTAACAACAGTTGGTTCATCGACACATACCTGGCTTGATGAACTGCCGCCATTAGCCATAAAGGATGAATGAAGAGAAGAAGAAGAATAAGCAGCTTGATCCACCAGAATAGATCTTCTATCATTCCTTGCTGCAACTTCTCCTAACAATTCATCGATATCTTCATCGATTCTCCCACTAGATACATCATCAGAATAATCTTCGCCTGAGGTTGAGATTTCCTCATCTGAACTCCTTGAATAACCAGAACTTTCTTCATCTGAAGATTCACCACCACTGGCGAAAGATTTTCCACCACTGGCGTGCTTCAAATCCTTAGCAGATTCAGCAAAACAAGCTGCTCCTCCCTGATCACCAATGCCTAATTGCATTGACCAGTCGCAACCTTCATCTATTTGCACCACAAGAGCCTGATTGGTGTTCGATGGTCCTGCTTGATTGTTTGCAGGGACCAAGGTGCGATTATCATTCCTGGTTTGATTCTGATTCTGTTGGTTGCCTTGACCTCTGAAAGGATTCTGGTTCCCATGTTGTGCTGGCTTTGTGCATTCACGTTTGAAATGACCACTTCCACCACAGTTAAAGCACTTGACGAATTGCTTGTCGAACCCATACTTGGTATCTTTCTTGCTTTCCAAGTTGGTTCTACCCGTCCGTTCCATGAAGTCTTTAGCTCGCCTTACAGCACTGGCGAAAGCCCATTTGATGTCCATCATATCCATCTCTTCTTTATCGATATGCTGATAATCTTCTTAAGTTAGATTGATGTTTCCGATCTGCCCTGTAATCAACCCACAATACGAGCTCACCAATGCGTTTAGTATCTCCATATGATCTTTAGCTACTTCAACGCTAACTTTGGAGAAGTTTGACGTGTCAATTCGTACTGTATTTGACTATGATGGCTGGCCAGCAGGTGCTTCCATAACAAGCTTGTTGTTGAGGAGGAAGTGGATTCCCATACAAATCAGTTGCTACGGTAGATGGCCGATAGCTTTGCTGTTATGGAGCTGGTTGTAGTGGATTTCCATACAAGTCTGTGGTTGGAGCTTGCTTTACAGGAACTTGTATCGTATTGCCATATAAATATGTGCTTGTGACAAACGCCGTTTGAAGTGGAGCATGTGAAACTGGTCTTGCAGAAGTGCTAGAAGTTCCATAATACATATCAGGATTTTGTCGCACTGGAACCCTTTTCGCCTTTAGGGTTTCTTCCTGATCTTTGTTCTCCAAGAGCTGAACGAAGTCATTGATGTTTGTCGTAGCCAATGCGCCATTGTACTTCGAGATTTCCAAGAAACTATTCCATTGAGGTGGCAATGCATCGGCAAACTTTGTGACTACCTCTGCTGGAGTTGTTACTACCCCATAATTACTCAATTCAGTCAGCAGGTGATAGAATCGACTTGTCATATCTCCCAAAGATTCACTTTCCATACATGTGAAACCATCAAACTCCTTCTTGAGTAAATCATGTTGCAATTGGCGTGACTTTTCATTTCCTAGACCCCTTGTCTTCAATGCATCCCACAATCGCTTTGACGTCTTGAAGCTGACGAACTGATGATATATTTCCTTGCTCATCGCCTGAGTCAGAATAGCATATGCTTTCTTTTCTAAATCATATGCCTTTTCTGGTCTTCCGAAAGATCGGCAAATATCACGGCAATTGAAGCGGCAACCTCAAGAGCTTGATCGAAATCTGTAGTAAAACATAACCACAATTCCGTGTTTTGCCCATTGACATACGTCTGGAATCTATCTACCCATCCAGGATATTCGTTTATGTGCATCAGTTTCGGTGGAAGATTTAGACTTCCGGTCTCGCTTTCGCTTAGGAGTATACTTTGAATACTTGGAGTTTGATTTGAAACAAACGCCCATTGACCTGTCGACATTTGATTCGCTTGCGAAGATGCGGTTGCGGGAGATTCAGCCCATGATGGCGACAAACGCGTGTTTGTATACTTGCTTTCTGTATTAGATGCAAGTGCGGGAGATTCAGCCCGTGAGGGAGATAAACCCGTGCTTCTATACTTACTTTCCGTATTAGACGGAGTGCCCCACCAATCCGGATTCATTTCGAATATTTAATGACGAAAACCTGAATAAATCACACAAATCAAACAGTTAACAATGAAATAAAAGTCTACTGTTAGAAATATCACAAGTATGAATGACGAAAATAAGGTGTTTTCGTCTGAAGAATGATCACGAAATCAAGAGTGATTTCGTCTGAATACTGAAGTGATTTCGTGAACCAATACACAAGTGATTTCGTCTGGAGGTGCACAAGTGATTTCGTCTGGATCAGTTTGACGAAAATAAGAGTGTTTTCGTCCAGCAATAAAATGACAAAAATGAGGTGTTTTCGTCCAGCAATAAGATAACAAAAATGAGGGGTTTTCGTCCAGCTGGAAGGGGATTTCGTCCAGCTGTTTTCGTCGCTGGAATGTTTGATGAAAATAATCTGATTTCGTCCAGAATGATATGCACAACTGATTTCGTCCAGAATGATATGCACAAGTGATTTCGTGGCTTGATATTGTTGACTGAAGTGATTTCGTTGACTAAAGTGTGATTTCGTCCATCACAAAGTGTTTTCATCCAGCAAGTGTTTTCATCCAGCTTGATATTGTTGACCAATGTGATTTCGTTGACTAATGATATGTATGGTGATTTCGTTGAATGAGATAACCAGACAACAAGATATTTTTCAACAATTAAAATCTTATCTTTAACCTTATCCTGACACAAAATGGTTCTATTGTCAAACTACCTTACCTATCAGACTACTAAATTCAACATTCATCATTGTTTTGTGAACACCAATTTCAAATAACTAATATAATATGCAACAACACTTATAATTCAAACACAATTCAGATCAAACAAAGATAATATTAAAGAACAGTTTGAAGATGTGATGAACTGGATGAAGATTCAAGTTACCTGAAAATTTCCGAACACACTTTTACAAATAAAGTTCAACAAAAACCCAACACTAAAATGTATATAAGAGTTTTAACGAGGTTTTATATGAACTAGAAGCAAAACAACATGAATTTCAAAGATTTTAAAAACTGTTTTTCAGTAAGATATGAACTTTATAATCAAAAACCAAGAAAAACACTTTTAAAACTTTCAAAACTCAATAAACACACTTGGTTTTAACAAGGAATCGAGCCAATGCTCTGATACCAATTGTAGGTCCACCCGGAGAATCGAGTAACCTATATTCCCTGTTTTCCGACAAACCCAAGAGTGCGGAATCCAAACGGGTAAGTTAAACCAAGTTACGAACACCTAAAACACAAAGATTCAACGATTAACACTCCATTGTATTAATGCGTATGAAACCGTTACAAAGCAATGTTTACAAGATATCCTTATAAACTCTCAGTGTGTGTGTATTTACAGTGTTCGCTCTCAAATCTATTCAGACTTGTCTAGTGTTTCTGTTCTGTGTCTGTGTTTATATAGTACACATGTCGACAAAATCAGGTTATGGACGAAAACTCAATATATTCAACGAAATCAGGGGATTTCGTGACATGTTGTTTTCGTCCCTACTGTTTTCGTCCCATTTGGTTTTCACCAAAAAGGGGGTTTTCACCACAAAGTGTTTTCGCCACAACAGTGTCTTCATGGGGTGTTTTTTTTTTCAACATGTTGGGCCTGTGATTGGGCTTGTGCTTCAACATGTTAGGCTTCTTCAATGGTCCAAGAAACAAACAAACAACATAAACTAACATGTAAGCTATACTAAATGCAAACTGCACACACGCAGTTGCATTTACACAAACATTACGAAGTAAATCGCATACCGAGTCAAGACAGGAGGATGTCTTGACTACGGCCTTCACTTCATAGCCGAGTCGAACCGAGCCGAGCCGTATCCACATAATATGTATCAACAAAGGGACATGAGGGAAACCTAACCTAGCTGACTGGAGATCCCAAGATATAGTATGTTCAATAGGACAACTTAATCGTGAACCGAAGGGTAGTCACTGTGGGGGCATAGCTAATATATATGTTTATGTATAAGCTAGTGTATGTGTTCATATATCCCCTAAAACTATAAAAGGGTGTTTAAATACGTCCTAGTCCATTCCTAGTTCATCATTATACTTGCACAGTTCGTTCATGCATTAGATCTTGGTAACTTGGAAGTGTTGTGGAAGTTTTAATACTCATTGTTTGTAACTAGTTTAAACACACCATTATAGATGTTTAAAACCTCCAATATAATCAAACATTGTACTAACATCTCTAAAAAAAATACTCGTTTATACTTAAACTAAAAATACGAAGATTTAAACAATAAAAATGTTGCTTACGATGTGTTTGGAAGCCACGACTAAACGAGTATTTCATAGAGAATCGACAAGGAATTCTATTAATCACCAGCCATTTTGATTCTTTGGAACAACTAGATTAATTTAGTAGACCTTTTACGATGACTCAATGACCATAGATCGAACCTATCCAACTTTTACAATGCGATGGTTGGTTGTTCACGGCCTAGTTATACCTATAGTTGTTGGAAATTTAGTGAAAATGAGTTTTTACTAAATATTTTGGACATCAATAATATTTATATATGTGTTGTATAAATAATTATTTATGGTTTGTGTTCAAACTATGTCCAAATAGAGCTAAGATGAATGAGATATCGAAGCTTGAAGTTGTATGTTTGGAACAAACAAAGATGAATAAAATGGATTAGTTTTGTCAACTTGTCCCACATAGGTGGGATGACAAAACTTAAAGTGGTTTATAAGGAGGAGCACTCCTTGTATATTGTTTCCTTAAAGGCAAACACTAGTGGGGATCCTAAAGGGTGCGGAGCACCCTTATTCGTGCACATATGCGCGCGTGTCGTGGGCTATAGGTCCTATGTAGTGCACTTTGAACTTCGCACACCGCCTTTGTATTTTTTCCCATGAGCGCGTGGTCAGATACATGGCGGGTCCGCTTATGGCGCACCCTTGGGTGGCGGATGCCATGGCATGTCGATGCGGCGCGAGCTCCTTAGGCGCATGGCGCACGTCATTGGCTAGAGCGGAGAGTGCAGGTGGCGCACGAGTATGGACGACGCATGATCGGGTGGCGTCCTGGTATGCGTAGTGGCATCCGTGTGGGGCGCGGCTCCATATGGCGTGGCTTGAGATCCTTGAAGCATGGCACGCGGACTGGCGGATCAGTTCTACCACGCGCGCAGGTTTGCAACAGTAATAAAAGATCTAGTTGGACCTAGTCAAACTAGTTGTTTCAAACCATTTAATTCGTGTCATGATGAATATGACCGTTTTGACTAACCACTTAAGTCCATTAATTAGAGATTAAAACCTGATTAATTGTCTTGTTAATTACAAGATTTAATATCTTGTTTATTACAAATTGAATGTCTTGTTTTATTACAAGATTAAATGACATTAATCTTGATGTGTGTATATATGAACATGGTAGTTCATATTCTTGTAGAGGAGAGATATAAACACAACACATAGGTCTTTGTTCCATGGAAATTTAGAAAGGAGCACTCTCTAAATTATTCTTTTCTCAACTTCATATTTTCCTAATTGTATGAGCACCAAATTATACCCGATCCTATCTCGGGCATGAGAGTCATCTCCGACAGTACACATATTGTTCCGGTTGTTGTACCCTGGGAGACAGAACCGTCTGAGAGGAGGCGCGAAATCTGTTTTAAGGGAAGCGTGTTGAACGCGTGCCTCAACCAAAACTGTCAACGATATTTTGCTTGTCTTGCAGCGGAGTTTCGATCTGGAAGGTGCGGTTGAAGTTTCCAAAGACGCTTGCTCGAATCAAGATTGGTACAATTATATTGTATTTTATCTTCGTTTATTTAGTTTTTGTAACCAGTATTGTACTAGTCGAATTTCCCACAAATAACGAGAGTCTCGTTATTATTTATTATTTATTTTGTAATATATTTTAATAAAAGTTAACCTAGTTCCTACAATAGTTTCTTTTTTGGGGTCAGTATCAGCAAATCTTGGTTGGCTAAGGAAAAAAAAGAGTATTTTTATTCTCTTAAATTTTAAGTAAAGTCAAAACAAAATATGAATTCAAATTTTTGCCCAATGTACTTGCTTTTTGCGAGATCCGCGTGAATCACAGTACTACTTGATTCAACATTTGCGTATACGGTTTTCTTTTTCCTCTTTTAGTCAGTTCTAACTTAATACAGGTATGATCAAATAAAAAGTTTATTTTGCATAAGTAGGATGAGAATGAATTTTAACCTTTAATTTTTTAAATCAATGGCTAAAATGAAAATGTAAGAGAAAGAGGGGTAAAGATATTTTTGGAATTATCTATTTATTTACTTTCTTTCTCCACATGCAATGCACATCATGCATCCCCCCTCCCCCTCACTCTTTTAAAAAATTCATAACTTGTTTATAAAACCTAAAAATTGTGTTGTGTATATTTTTTTGCTGGATTTTTTGTACTAAATTTTTTTGCTCTTTGTGCTGAACTTTTTGTACTAATTTTTTTGTGCTAGTTTATTTTTTTGTACTAAAATTTATGTCGTATGTTTGAGAAAACAAAAGGGTGAAAGTTTGTATTTTATGACCAAAATGTCATTCCATCCTACTTATAACAAGTGTCACATATCATTTCCACAATCCTTCTTAAGCTACTTGTACAAAACCCATTTTTTAGTGAATCATAAAAAACCATCAACTTGTAAGTTTTCACGAAATTTTTACGTTTTGTTTGATCTAAACTGCATGTAAAAACTTATGTTAAATTAACTTAATATTACTTTTGTAATTACTTTTACTCATTGGTAACTATTACATAATAACTGATAAAATGGTGGAGGTGTGTGGGTTTTACCCCATAGGCTCAGGTTCGATCCTGGCTTGTGGTGGGTAGCAAAGTGGTGGAGGTGTGTGGGTTTTACCCCATAGGCTCAGGTTCGATCCTGGCTTGTGGTGGGTTTCCCACACTGGGGATTTCACCTGGGGGAGAACCCCAAACCTGGGTGGACGGGTTACATGTACAGGCATGGCCCGGGGTGTAAGCGGAGCTCCACCGCCATCACCAATAGCCGTTCAAAAAAAAAATAACTGATAAAATAGTTTTTTTTATTCTGACATAATTCTTTTCTTGTTTTGCAATTTTGTGATCTGTACACTGTACAACATGAATTAAAAATTTATTAAATTATATTTTAACTAGTACATTTTGTCATAAGGTACATAGAAGTAATTCAATTATTTATGGATCTTTATGAATGAATTGAGAGACAACATGACACTTCCTTAAATGAAATCAGAAAAAGAGTTGAATGAACATAACAATCCACTTTAATCGTGGTAATTCGTATCCAACAGGAATGTTTTTAACCTTTTCTTTCGAGGTACACGTGTAGTAACTTTCAATTAAATAAGTTCATTCGTTTAGAAACTTTATTTATATAGATTTATATAATTGACAGGCAAAATGGGCGAAACATGAGACCACACAAAGTGGGCGTGGTTTTTTGGCGTTGTGGTCTTTCCATGTCGGGCACATCGGCCCGGGAACGGCGTGGAGGGTGGTGGTGTGTGTGGGCGGCAACATCTTTATCGGCATGGAGTGAAATGTGGCGAAGAGGTGGCGTGGTTCAATTGGCTGAGGTTATATCTGTTAGACCCCAACAACTCTTTTTTTAAGAAAAAAAGATTTTCAATTTAAAAAAAAAAGAGTTAATTACATAGTTAGTCCATGTGGTTTGCATAAAGTAACATACTTATGTACTAATAGTTTAAAATAACATTCTAGGGTATTAACTTTTCATTTTGTAACGTTTGGGGGTATTAAGCTTATTTGTAGGCTTAAAATCACATTATGTTAGTACCTAAGTATGTTATTTTGTGCAAACCACAGGGACTACCTATGTTATTACCTTAGAAGTTAATACCTCCAAACGTTACAAAATGAAAAGTTAATACCCTAGAAGGTGATTTTAAACTATTAGTACCTAAGTATGTTATTTTGTGCAAACCACAGGGACTAACTATGTAATTAACTCAAAAAAAATATTAACTCTTATAAAACCCAATCTATTCCACCATTTTTTACCACAGTCTCTTCTACCCACAAAGAAAAAGTTCTCGAGGTTTTCAAACGAAAAATAAATTTGAAAAACGAGAATGACTTGTCGAAAGAAAAACTATCGGATATGAAATTCCTCGCTACGAAAACCGATCACCTTGGAGACGAAGATAGAGAAACGTACGAGAAATTGAAAGAAGAAATCAAGGAAAAAGATCGTAGTTAGTTTTGTTTTTTTTTTTTAAGTTTCGAGTCAAATGTCCGGATGGTCTCTGTGGTTTTGTAAAATAACACCTATAGTCCCCAACTTTTGGAAATTACAACTATGGTCCTTATGGTTTGATAGTTTGTTACTCGGATAGTTCCTAGAGTGGATGGCAGTTAGTTTTCTTCGTTAAGTCCATTTGAAATTACAAAATTATCCTTGCTTTTATTAAAATATAAGAAAAGATATTCACACACACATATATGTAGCTACATATACACACACACTCACTCTCTCTAAAACACACACACTGACTATCTATACTCTCTCTCTCTCTCTCTCTCTCTCTCAGGCAAACCCCCATCACCACATGTCGCCACCAGCACCACCAACCCCACCGGCTCATTTCCGTCGCTGGTCGTTAGATATGCTCCGCTTCCTTTCATCACTACACGGATCCTTGTCAAAAATCCCCTAGTATTAACTTTCCCTAAATCTGGTTCAAGGCCTTTACTGCACAAAACAGCCACCATTAACCCTTCTAATACGAGGGTAAATGTAACACCCCGAAAACGGGTTTGGTAATTAAACCATGTTAATACTAAAGAGCGGGTATAATACCGTTAGCAGAAAAGATTAAACCGGAAATTATTAGGATTTAAATAAATAAGTTTAATAATAAATAAAACGAGGATAAATACTTTGAGAAAACAAAGTATATAAAAGGCCCGAGTTAACGGGACTCAAAATAAAACGGGATTTTAACTCCCCGGACCCATTAAGTTAACTAGGAATAATTAACCTAGTTAGTAATATATGATTAAGTGATGAATAATAAATTATAGCTTCTTTTGAAACAAAATAAACATGAGGGGCCAAAAGGGTTAACTTGAAAGTTAACTAAATAAATAACAAAAAAAAAACACAGTGTGTGTTCGTAGGATGACCAGGAGCAGGAGAAAGAGGGGTGAAACCCTAGCTCACCCAAATTCATCAAATTGAAGGCCAAGATTAGCTCGAATCAAATGCATGAACACATAGAAACGATCACCTAGTCGTGGGGATCGAAAGGTATGTCAAATTTTTGATATTTATGAAGTTGAGATTTTTGATGAACTTATGAAAAAATCGAAATTCAAGCTTGAATGATTGATGTTTGGCTGAAACTATGATGAATTCATTTTTAGAAACAAACCCTAGTTGAAAAACTTGATGAATTAGTATTAAAGACTAGGGATTTGATGATTACTCTTGCATGTGCTAAGTGGGTTTTGACTAAATTCGTGTATATGATGCTTTTAGGGGTTTTGATTGCTAAGAATAAGAGTTATAATGTCATAAACATGTTCAAATTGAAAGCTGAATTCAAACAGCTTCTGATCAAAATTTACAGCCGACTTGTATCGGCTGTAACCTGGACAAAACGTGACAAAAACATGTGTTTCTTGAGCCTAAAATGTAATTCCAGGAAATATCTTTAAAACCCCACTAGAATCGCATTTTTTCGACGAAAATTGAGCGTTTTATGAATTTTTCCGTATCAAAGGTTCAAGCTGCGTTTTCTGGCAGAATTTGTAGCCCATTACGAATGTCATAACTAAATTTAGGAATTGAGTTATGATCTCAAATTCTTACTGTAGAAAGTTTTAAGTGATTAAAAGAATCTCCAATTGGAATTTCGTCAATCGGATAAACGAGGAATTTTAAATGAATTTTTCCGTAAGCTGCAGTCAGAAGTGACGAATCTGATTGCAGCATAGTAAATGAATTTTTACGAATTTTTGGTAAAGAGTTAGATCTTGAAATTTTAACACAAGGTCTAACCCTCCGAGAGGTACGCCACATAAAAAAATCATAATTTTTGAAGACTTGTAAACAGGTTAAACAAGTCACAAAAAACAGCCCATTTTCAGTGATATGGAATGCCTAAATGAAATCGTGGCCTGCTAGTTAGTATGTAAAATTTGATTTCATTAAGAGTTGGGATGAAATAAGCCTAGGTGAGTTCAATGAACCAAATGTGCATATGAATATGTTGATAAGTCGCTTGACTTTTAAAAAGTGAAACCGACCAATGATTAGATCGAATGATAATTTTGATATGGTCGAGTGATAAATTCGACATAAAACCCGTAGGATGGTATAGTCGTAAATGATTATGACTAATCTAACCGTCTTACGAATCATGATGATAGTTTGACGCTTGACAAGCTAGGTGGAGGCTTGGAAAGGAAGCGGGTCAAACGGATCAAGTGTAAAGGGAAAGCGTACTTCGGATGCAAGGTAAGTAAAGCTTACACCCATTGTAGTATACGTATGTATTTTATAGGTGATAAAGGTGGCAACCGATTATATTCGAAATTTGAGTTCCGACACGAAACGAAATGAGTCGGAATGAATAAAAATGATCAAAACCATGGTTAATGGTAAAAATGGACAAAATGGTAATTTAGTAGTGAATTGACTAGGAGTTAATAAGTTTTCCTTAAGGTTACCTTATAGCGTAACTAGTAATGGGAAAAAGGGGAAAAGGGTAAATTAGTCACGTGTTGACTAAATGTAAGTTGGATTAAAAGGATACCCATGGCGTAAGCCATAACGGGTTAAAAACGTAAGAAAAAGGATCTTGTGGTAAAATCCGAAATGGGTCGGATGTGTCAATGGGTAATTAAAAACCATGTTTTGACATAAGTATAAATGTTTGGTCATAAAGACTAAATGGGTCAAATGGTGGTGACGACACCATTTGACAATATCGACTAATGTTTGGTTGTCAAGTTAGATGTTCACAGGAGTGAACGGGAAGTGGATTATTGTGTCGCTATAAAGTAGCGGCTAATAAAAGAAAGGTACAAAACTAGTCTATATGTTGACCTGAGCTAGGTACGCATATTTTAAATTATAGTTAGAAGTAATATGTTGGTCAAATATCAGTGAAAGCCCTTCGTCGTAAAATGAGGGACTGAAATTGACCAAAATACCCATGAACGCTAAACCGGGTAAACGGTCTTTATGAGCCGTTTAAGATCGTGTATTATGATAATGTAAGTTATAGATAAGTATAAAGTGGATTGTGCATAACAAACGGGAAAGATTTAAACTTAGAAGGTTTAAGTCTTCGAAACGGGTCAAAAGAATTATGCGCATAGATTTAGTACTAGCCGCGTAATTCATAAAAGTCACAAACCCGAACTATAGATTTTGAGTTAAGCATGTTGATGTATGCTAAATGGTTAATTAGAAACAAGGTTGTAAACTTTTAAAACAAATGGGTCGAATAAATGAAATAAGAAATTATAAACTAATCGTTTATAATTCAGGTTTCATATGCGGAAAATAGGATAAATTGATTCGTATTTTTATTACAAACGCGTAGGAAAAGGAATCACCTAAAACGGACTTGTAGATAAAAAGTTATGACACTTTAAAGACCGTTTTACAATTAAAACCATAGCTGGGAAAAATGCAGGTTTCAGCAACCAAACTGCTGGAAAATCATCTCCCCCGCGACACGCGATAGGGAGCAGTAATCCTGGCGCGACACACGAGGGCGCTCGCGGCACGCGAAAGATCAAGAGGAGTCTGTCGCGTGGCGCGACAGACTAAATTCTGAAATTTTATTTTGTTTTTGATTGTTCGCTACTAAAACTTGATTATACTAATATTTAAGATATTGAAACTAACTTTTAAGTTGGTTTTGATCATAGGTGAATGTGAAGATGTCCCGGATGAAGATCAAGCTCATTGAAGAACCGAACACGATCAAGATACAAGCTTCCGCACATGGTTTCGTCGTCATTTAAAAACAACGAATTTATACATATTGTATTATATTATTTCAAATCCGAAAATGTTTTAATTTGACTGTCTTTTTCAATGTATATGTAATTATAATTACATGTTTATTTACGTAAATAATACGAAAACCCTAAAATAATAGCAAGG
This sequence comes from Helianthus tuberosus, assembly GCA_030545235.1. Classification (NCBI taxonomy): domain Eukaryota; kingdom Viridiplantae; phylum Streptophyta; class Magnoliopsida; order Asterales; family Asteraceae; genus Helianthus; species Helianthus tuberosus. The sequence goes on along the minus strand of CM060396.1, from coordinate 186,829,254 downwards.
GTGTTACAGTAAACTAAGTAATTAGTGAAAAAAGAAAAAGAAAACCTTCTTGCGGGTTGAGCTTTGCTGCAAAATTTGAGTTCCAAATCAAGGAAAATGCCATGAACAACAACTTCTTCTTCATGATGAAGCAGATGAGGCTTTCTAGTGTATCGGTTTATGTTGATTTGATTGTTATGAGAGCTCATAACATTTAGACTTTTACATATATCTTATATATAGAAGAGATTATAACTTGGAGCGGGTCATGTTGAAATTCTGGAGATTTAGAAAGAAGCAGGCCATGTGGCAATATTGAATTCCGGAGACTTGAATTGAAGGAGGTCATGATCGAGTATCAATTCTTATTACCTACCATTTTAACATATTCTTTTTTTTTTTTTTTTCTTTGATTTTCGAAAACACTGGTGGTGGTGGTGCCATTAAGGAGGACAATGACTAGTGGCTAATGGTTGGGAGTTGAAGATATGCACAAACCGAATCACCAAACAATTAATTAAGAGCCAAGAAAAGCCTATTAAACTAACATTAGAATCGTACCTCAAAGAGGGTTTGTGGTGTGCTTCGAGAAAACCAGAGATAGGGCGGGAATTAAGAACCCTCTTCACATCTTGGCTGGGAGGCTCCCACCCTCTCTTCTAGATATGTTATTGCTCTCATCTCTGAAAAATACATCCTCACCGACTCATTTCTGTCGTCGGTCGTTAGCTAGTTTCAAATCTCGTCGCTGGAGGTGATGGCTGCTGCTAGAGGTGGTTGGTAAGTGGCGGTAGTGATGATAGCCACAGGTGATAGGGGTTAGAGAGGTGCGAATAAGCTGTTTGTTTTGTGTGTATAAATAATAACTAAATTCTTAGTAAGGGTAATTTAGTCTTTTTACATCAACTTAACTGAGAAAACTAACATACATCCACTCCAGGACTATCCGAGTAACAAATTGTCAAACCACAGGGACCACGGGTGGTGTAATTTCCAAAAGTTGGGGACTATATGTGTTATTTTACAGAACCACAGGGAATATCCGTGCATTTTACTCTTAAGTTTCGTTTTTTTTTATGTTTCGTTTTTTTAATTATGTAATCTTTTATTTAAATTATGTAATCTTTTTTTTTAAATTATGTAATGTTTTTTTATTAATGTTATTTATTGTATTAGTTATTATTTCTAAAATTTAATAGATTCTTTTATAATTTTTAAATACAAAATAATAATAAAAAGTGCGTGTCACGTGTCGAATAACGCCACTCTTTCACTCTCCGTCACACAGTCGAATAACGCCACTCTTTCACTCTCCGTCACACACCTCCCTTTTTTGTACTACGCCACTTTTCTGACGCGTGCTGACGTGGCGTCCACATGTCGCATAACGCCACTTTTTCAAGCTCTCCCACTCTGTCTAATCTAATAATCTCGTTTTAAAAATTAAACTAGTTGGATCCAACTAACCACAATGATTGAAAATTGCCCGACATTGAATGCGTATAACGTCCTATTGGGATACACTATTACTTATCGTTCAACTTTTATTTCAATCAGATAATCATTACCTCCTCTGATTACGCAAATCCATCTTCACACGCTCCATAGAAGAAACACATCTCTCAACACTTGTTGCAACCGGTAGCACTAATGATGATTTCAATAAACGATAGACCAATGGATATCCAACATGTTTATTTGTTTCCACCATGTTTTTGCAAGATTAGATATATCTTTCACGTTGGCAAACATTTTATCGCCTCTTATGTTATTAATGTAGATATCGAGCTCATGCATAAGATCATCTCTTTCTTCGTAGTTAAAATCACACGGATATATCTTTCGCGTTGGCAAACATTTTAACTAATTAGATATGAGCTATATAATAGTTATTGGGTTTTAATGATTTAAAGTTTACTATTTTACCAATTACCTAACTGGGCTTAATTTTGGAACTATAAATCTGTTTATTATATAAAACGTTAAGAAAAAAAACAGTGGTTTCGCTCATAAAAAAACCAATGGTGTCGCCCGTAAAAAGCAATGGTATCGCTCTTGTTTTTTCTATTACACTATACATATAACTAGGTTAGTTCCCCGTGTGTTACACAGGTTGAACAATTTAAACTATTTAATAAATATTTCATGTAAATACAAACTAAAGAGGGAGACATTTATTTACCAATTGACATAAATAAGTTAATATAAAGATGATGTATGTTAGTATTATAAAATTTATCAAAGAAGAATGTAATCAAACTGTCGCTAAAAATAATACAAAAATAAATATATTATGTAATACGTATTATTGTATTTACGTATTACATTACATTTAAATTTAATGATAAATAAAAAGATAGAATGGATGTAAATTACAAAGACACTCAATGTTTAAAAAATAGATGTAACATGAATAATGATAATTTACGAATATTTTCATTAAATGTATTATTTGAAGATTTGGAAAGTTGTTACTAAGATTTCAGGATTTTTTTTTTTTTTGAAATTAGGATTAACTATTACCAAGATTTCTGCCTTATTTTTTTTTTAATTTAGGATTAACTATGAAACTAAAGACATAAGTAAACCAATGTGTGACACGTGTCATTTATTAGAACCATCTAATTTTCTATTTTCCCACCTCTTTTGTACAGTTATCTTATATTAATTAAATACTAAATTAATATTAAATCGTATCCTAGTTTGAATTTGAAATAGAATCCTTCTATTTTTCTAACAAAGTATTATCTTTGAATTTAAAATTGTTAATTTAAGATAAGATGTTTTTAATTTTTCTTTAGGAAAATAGAAAATAGATGACTCCAATGAATGATATGTGTCACATATTAGTTTATTTATAGTATAAGTTTGGTATATAAAATTACATTTATTCAACTCGTATAATACACGAGGTTCCTTAAAGTTTTTCTTTTATTTAATATGTCAAATTATATAATAAAATAAAACAAAGAATTTCAAATAATGTCACGTGACACCCTCTCCTTTAATCTTACAATTTTAATTTATATAGTATTTTATTTTAATATAATTTTTAATTACTAATACGTGTTTTATATTCATAAATATATTGTTTTTCATCAATTGGTTGTTCGATAAATGAATATGTTTTTTTTTTGTTTTGGTGCTAATATTTTTGTTATAATAATCTAAATATATTAGTAGTAGATTACGTTTGAAGTTGATAAGGTATTAACCATTTGAAGTTGATTATGTTTTTAAAGTGATTTTTCTACTTTGAAATTATAAACTTATCTTTACTATAAAATCTATAATTTATAAACATTTGCTTTTATATGTTTTTTAAACGGATAAATAATAATAAAATTAAATTGATATGTGAAGGGAGATCAGATTTCAGTAACTAGGGATTATATTTTAGGAGGGAAAATAGATTTCTAGATAGTCTCATTGATTGCCATGTGTCTCAAATTGGTTTACTTTATTATATGTATAGATATGCAAATTTGAATGGTGTCGGCCGACCCTGTTGCCGAGTATGTGATTATGTGGCTCCGCCACTATCAGCAATGGATTTTTCAACGAGCGTTAGTACCATTTGCCATGGTAGTATCACTAGCAGATTAATGTAGTGCATTACCAACAGAATCTTGACTATTTTTCCGTTGGTAGTTAAGTTTATTTAAATAAAGATAACTGAACAGAAAATTTTCAATTTTTTTGTATAAGTAACTAAAATGTTTGGATAATAAAAAAAAAGAAGTTTGATCAACGTTTTAGTTGAATGTTAACGACTATAATGTAATTGATAATTAGACAATTACATAGTTGAAAGTTCTTAGGCTAGAGGGTATGGTGATGGTCCTCTAAGGGAGGATGATCCGCCACGTAGGCGCCACATCATAGTCCTCCCAAGGATGCTTCATCCCCCAAAAGTAGAGGGTATGGAGGATGATCCTAGTCATAGTCCTCCCACCACTTTTATGTTTTTTTTTAATCTTCTACTTTTTTTTAACATTTAACAAATAAACTAACAAAATATTTTTATTAAAAACAACAATTGTATTATTTTTTATTTTTAATTTAAAAAAAAAACCTAAAATCTTAAGGCTATGAGGTGTGGATGGAGCCCCATTGGCTTTATCAAGTCCACCTAAGCTACACGTCAGCGCCACCTAGGATCCAACTCAGCCATGGAGCCCCCTTTAAATTGCAGGGTGTGGATGGAGCCCCCTATTAACCAAAATTAAAAAAAAAATCATTGGTTTAGAACATGGTCCCCACCTGAAAACGCCCTTCTTCTCTCGTTAACATGTTGGCGGAGCTTCAATGGCGCCCCGGCTATGGCGCCGGGGGGTGGTCGATGGCGGAGGGGGGCGCTTTAGGTGTCCAGGTGGCGAAGGGTGGCGCCCCACACCCTCCAGCCTAATTAACTCCACCACCCCTTTTGTCCTTTTCCCCTCAAATTTACCTCAATCCACTCAAGGAAGCAAAACATATGGCATCTTCTCTCTCCCTCTCACTCATCTTCTCCAACAAAGAAGCAAAACATATGGCATCTTCTCTCTCCCTCTCACTCATCTTCTCCAACAAGCTTCATTAATGGCGGAAGAAAAAAAAAAAAGAGGTTGGATCGTCCCATTCACAAACAAACAAAAGGGGGCCCACCATTTGGATCGTCCTGGACGTCGGTATGTCGACGGTGAAGACGGGACGGGATGAAGACGGAGGGAGGCGGCATGGAGGTTGGATCGGCGACGGATGGAGGACGGGCTGAGGACGGTTCCATACCGTCTAGCCTTAGAGGAAAGTGGTAACTCAATCATTAGTTGACCGTTTACCTAGTCACTTGCCATTAAGGGACCAAATTGCCAATAGACAGTGGTAACTCAATCATTAGTTGACCGTTTACCACTAGTTTAATTTATTTGATTATTTAGAGAGAGAAAGAGATAGAGAGGAGAGAGAAAGAGAGAGAGAGGACAGAGAAAGAAGAGAGAGAGAGAGAGAGAAAGCAGGACCGTCTAACCCGGCTGTGGGGAGCCGCTTTTGCCGAGCCGAGCCCAGGGGGGCGGTGTGGGGGACCGGCGCCGGTCCTAGCCGGGCCTCAGCCGGCCCCCATACCCTTTAGTCTTACTACTGATGATTTACAATTGATGATAAGCTTTCTTACAATTTTCCATCAACGATGCAAATCCAAAGCAACTTATAGTGGTATTTAATAAGATAACAAAAAAAAATTCACCGAGGATGACACTCACTATCTGGACAGTGCAAGAAACCCCACCCCCACCAGGGATGCCGCCCCTAGACCTCGTCTGGGACTTTCCCCCAAGCAAAATCCAGTTGTAATAAAATGAAGATAATAACAATACAATCAGCAACACAAGAGTTATAAGAACTAAAAGGTCAAACATACAATCAAACTATGAAAACTTGCAAGAGAATTAATAATTGATCCATGGAGATAAATAAAGATTAAGGTTTTTGTATGGGGAGATTTAAATAAAACTAATATTAGTAGAGATTATTAATTAAAATTTGTTTGACTTTTCTTGGTTGGTTTCCAAGGTTTGGATTGTTTGAACTTGTAGATTGAGCCTTATATTTCGAACCGACATTATCGAACCGACATAGAGTAAATCTTAAGGTACGTGTAACATATGATCTAATAACTCAGTTATGAATGTGTGTAGAACATAATAGCACGTTGTTTTATATCCTAATTTTAGCATTAGTAATGATATTTATCAGAAGTCAAACACTTAAAACATGCTTAAGCTGGATTAAAAGATCTAAAGCTATTAGTCAAACACTTTCCTTTTGTGTTTTAGCCCAAAAGGGGTACCCTTATTGTCACAAACATCAACACCATGCCACACATTTCTTGGCAGATACCGACGAAAATAAAAGTAATTTGAACTAAGATGTGGACCCTCTAGTACTCGGATTTGTGCAAAACCAGGGCGCCAATCGTCATCACCTGTTAACTTAAGGTATAAATAGCACACGGGTAACTCCACGCACTTGCTTGTGTGTTCAAACTGGTCTATCGTGCAAACTTCAAACGGTTTTATTGGCACATCATCAAGGACTTGTGGCTCTAATGGATCAAGCCTTTTCACATGCTTTGAGTTGAGACGATGCACCAAGACGTCGTTTGAGTTTGAGTCCCCGAATCGTATGCTCACATGGTTGGAAGTTTCCGCACCCTTTGTACAAGTCGTTTGTACTGTAATCGCATACGTGCAATTTCTCTGTGACGCGGTGATAAACATTTTTTGTTGGTTAGAAATTATAGATATTAGTAGCGTAAAAAACACAAAAAATCAAGAATTTGATATTTACCTTATTGTTTAGATGAAGAGGGAGAGTGGCCCTTGATGCCATTGCCAAATGTTTTGGAAGCATAACATGAATAGCAACAATCAAGAACACAATGATGGGGCCTCCGAAATTGTACTTCATGATTTTTTATTCTATTTTTTGGGTTTTTTTTTCTAGTTTTTAATAAAATGGACATAAGATATACTTAAGCTCGAAACAAATGGATAACATAACAATTGAAGATGCAAATATATAGAATGTGAAGGTGGTTCTTCTCATCACTCATTCCTTTCTTCAAAACTCATATTCTTAAAGCCTTCTTCTTCGGTTACCTTTTTTCTAATTTAAAATTAGAAATGATGTCTTAGCTAAAAAGAATAATTTAAAATTAGAAATGATGTCTTAGGTAAAAAGAAGTTAATGGTTGTTAAATTAAACTATAGGTAGGTGTTATGGTAATAATTTGGATGATTATTAAAATGTATAATAATGTGTATACAACTTTAATTAAAATGTAAGATAATGTGTAGACAACTTTAAATTTAAAAACTCAAATTATGATTTTTTAAACATTTATATTTATGGATGGAAAAAAACCAGTGAAATTTCACCACCATTGCCGGTACGGCGAAACTGTCCCCGTCGAAGGTTGTTTTAAATAGCAACAACGCATACGGAATATATATATATATATTTTTTTAAGAAAATTGTGGCAAGAAATCAAGAATCATAAATACCAAAATATTTAATTGGATATTTGAAGGTTCAATAATCAATATTTTATGTAGATTTATCGAGTACTATTAAACCGGCCGAACCCATTATAAACCTGAAAATTCACACGAACTTAAACATCATCACATGGTAGAACTAGCTCATCTATATACTACTTTATTAAGTAAACTGGGTTTTTTGCCCTTTTGGTAATCTGTCACACATACAAATTTTAAAGCATTGTGTACAAGAGAAAGAAGCTATGTTAAAGGGGTGAAATGGGCAATTTTTCAAAGTTTTAAGACGCATAGAGGGCAATACAGGGATTTCACCTCTGCGTCGTTTCCCCTGATCATTCAATGGGATTGAATGCAAGTAACTGAAGGAGGCAATTGATCCTACCATGACCCCTCTCATTCTCTTCCGGTACACACGTCCACTTCTTAAGAGAACAAACTCTCTCATAAATTCCCCCAAGCTGGTTCCCAAAACATCACCAACAATTATCTTAAAAATTCTGATCATCGTGTCATCATCAAAGACAATCGCTCTAAGAATTTCTGAAGGAGAACCATACGGTACTTTTCTCTTGCTTCATCTTCTCTTCTCTGCGATTCGGGGCTCCCTATACTGATATAAATGGGTACTCTGTGAATAGAATTTAAGGAAACTTGTTTCTCTAATCTGGCTGAGTTTGTGAGATTGAAGATTGGATTTGTTGACACTGATAAGATTCTTTCTTTAATCATCAGGTAAAGAGTTTTCCATCCTCAAACTTTGATTTTGATTTTGATTTTTAGGGTATCATTTCTATATCGTTCTTTTGTTATTTTCACCAGATTTACATCAAGGGTGTTTGTTACAAATTGTAGGCTTTCGATATATATTGTTTACCATTGAGTTTTTTCTTGGTGCCCACTAACTGTTTGATCAAATGACTATATGCCAAATTGCGTTACTATATTCGGTTCATAACCGACTAAAACGAAACCAAATTGCAAATTCAGTTTCAAACTAAAACCGAATTGAGTTATTAGATTTTCAGTTTTGGGGAATGAGCAGCAGGATAATGATAAGAACAATCCAGGTGTTATATTTGTTCTTCAGGAAGCTTCTTTAGAAGTTGCCAAAGTTGTGAAGGTAAGTTTTCTCAGTTTGTTTAAAGCTTTTACCTTTTTAGTGGTTCATTATAATTTAATCCTTTTAGTGGTTGATTATAATTTAATCCTTTTAGTGGTTGATTAAAATTTAATGGTGTAGATTATGATGTGGTTGTTATTATATTTGATGGTGTACATTTTGATAAGTTAGATCTATCTTATTTGGTCTTTGTGTGGGGGCATTGAGGATATTAATCTAATAGTTCAAAACTTTAATCTAATATGTATTGTTTACCTTGTGTTGTTTTATAAAAACATGACCTTGATGTACCTGGTAAGAAAACCTAAGCCTTAGGTCACTATTAATTGTTTGATTGCCCCTAGCTGGTAAAAAGATTGTGCGTCACCGTCATGATGTTGTCAAACTTTAGCAATCATGTTCTTGATGTACCTGGCAAGAAAGCTTAGGCCTTAGATGGGTAATTTGCCATAAAGAATAAGATGGCAGGTGAAGAGTTTTTTTTTTTTTTTTTTGGTAATTTGCAAACTTGTTTTAAGTAGGTCTGTATATATGGGTGGGTCGGATAATGCGTTAAAACGGGTCGGGTTGGGTAATGAGTCAGGACGGGCCAATTTAGAACACGCCTAATTTTGTTTGGGTAATAACGTATTATGCTCAAAATAGGTTGAGTCAACCGGGATTTGACTATATAAGTTCGACCATTTGGGTTAAAACGGGTCGATTAAAAATACCAAATAAGCAAATTTGCCAAATATAATAAATATTGTTAAGAAAATCTATCTGGATTTTAAAATTTGCTATAAAAACTATTTGTAGAATAAGATCTCAATAGCTAAAATCAAAACATATTTACCCATGTAAGAAAATGTGATATATTTTCTAATTTATTTGCTATAATAACCATTATACCTGAAATCTGTCTAATTTCTTGATGTGGGTTTGCATGGACACAAACTCAACTACATGGAAGACGTTGGCAATTAGCTTAGGAGGGGCAGCAAGAGTAAATTTTTTAGTATTGTTTGTATCATTTGCTAAAAATGCAGCAAAAAAACCATGATGGCATATCAACTAAAGTTGAAATGAGAATGATTATGAATATTTGTTTGCTACTTGATTTGAATTCTTAAAATTTTTGGGTGAAATTACTGAAAGGGGGGCATGAGATGAGAGTAGCTCAAAGGAATCAAGAACCAGAGATCTAAAATTTGAGGTGGGCTTTTTATTCGGCCTTTTTCAAATCCATTATTAGGTGAACTAAAAGGTTTATTTATATTTTGAGACTTTGGACATTCATGGCTCAAAGCCATATATGCTAATCTCTTTCTTTGTTGAGAGTGAATAAGGGCCGACAAGGGAGAATGGGTGAGGTGGCTGTTGTAATATTAGTCGTCTTAGTAAATTGATATTAAAATTATTACGTAAAACCTGTCACGCAATGTGCTGTTCATAATAAGGAGGTAGCCCCTGCTCTAGCCCGGTGTCCTGATAATCGCTCAAGGTTAAAGAAATTCAAGGTACTTTTTTTATAATTAAAAACTTGTAATTGCTATTGATAATTTGATATAAGAAGAATGCACTGTATTATTTGGTTGTTTCTTCTTTACATTTTTTATGTATTAATGAATACATTCGAGCTTGAATTTTCCAGACTTTCGTAATGAACAAGTATTAGCATATGCACTACTTAATTTTTTAAATTTGAAGAGTTGTCAGTTCTATATTTTATTCCAGTGCCTCATTTGTGGTTGAGTAAAGCTGGATCAAGTGATTTATTTTTATTTTTCATTGTGAAACATGCTATTTGCATTTGTTCATTTGATATGGACATATGGTAGGGGTGCTAAACATGTCGTGTTCATGGGTTGCCGGGTTCAACCTAACCCGAACATTAAAACTTTACACGAACTCGAACCCAACCCCAACCCGAATATATAATGACGGTTAATTAACCGTTTTAACCTACTAAACGGTGGGTATCCATATACAAACATCGGGTTAGTAATCCCATGCCTTTTCTGCGTTTTGACTTTTGCTAATTTGACTTTTAGTTTGAGATAATAATTTCTTGATTACCATATCTCCAATAGTGGATGCTTCATTACCTTCGTAGTTTTTGGTTTCTAAACTTGAAATACTTGCTTATTTATTTATTTTTTTGCATTTTTTTCTGTAAGATTTAGCAATTCAGGAGGAAGTTGAGGACTAGATGTTAGACTGTTCCCAGACCATGTCTCGGTACTTGATTAAAAATGAACAACGAGAGGCTCAAGAGAAATCTTAGTACATTCTTCCATTAGGCTAGAGGGTATGGTGATGGTCCTCCCTTGGAGGATCATCCGCCACGTAGGCGCCACATCATAGTCCTCCCAAGGATGGTCCATCCCACAAAACTAGAGGGTATGGGAGGATGATCCTACCCCACCACTTTTTTTTTTTATTTTTAATCTCTATGCCCTATGTACAAGTATTAATGCCTAATGTACAAATCACAAACAAAGGGGGCCCACCAGATTGGACCGTCTTGAACGTCCAAAGCTCAACGTGGAAGACGGTGACGGGAGGGGGCGGGATGCTTTGCTGCTGGCGACGATCCTAGACGGGTATGGGGACGGACCCCATACCCACCAGCCTTATGTCTTAAAATCGAACTGTTTTACATTTATGCAAATTACAAATCTTGAAAAAATAAAAATTCAAATGTATTACATATATGCTTTCCATTGAGAGAACAATATATTTTGTTGATTATCGATTAATCGCAGAGTTTTTCTACATGGGTTTTACGCCACTGATTAAAAAAATGTAATTAATTAATCGTCGTGTTAGAGTAACAGGTTAGGTTTTGCAAGTAACAAACTTCATGCTTTAACGTCAGCATTTGTCTGATATCAATCGGGACACCCGCCGCAACGCGCGGGCATTCCCACTAGTTAATTTAAAGGTATTCTAAGTTTTCCTTTTTATTGTGCAAATATACACTAATAAAAAAACTATAATAAATAAAGTAAAACAAATATCTAATAGATTTGTTCTCTTCTTTTTTTCATAGATTGAAATCGTTCCATCATATCGTCGTCTTTTACTTTATCAAAAGTTTCTTTTTCGACCGCATAAACCATAGAATTGTTCAAATATTCTGGGCTCATTCGATTGCGTAAATCCGTCTTGACAAACTTCAATTTAGAAAAACATCTTTCAACGGTTGCGGTTACAACCGGTAAAACCAAAGCTAGTTTTACTACCCAATAAACCAAAAGATAAGAACTATTTGTTACGGTTTCCACCATAAAACGAGCAAGATCACTTATTCAATTATAATATTGTTTTGGGTCTTGGGCAAACTTTATTAATTATATTTAGAGTCTCGTTTCAATTCTTTTATTACTAATTTGGGCTTATTTTATCATTCGGGCTTAATTATTCTACAAGTTTTTGGGTTGTAAAATATTTGGGCTTATAAAATAAGGGGATTTTAGTAATATCAGGTATCATATTTTTTGGTTAGGGGTATCCTCGTATTTTTAGGGGTATCCCTTTGTATAAAACCGAAAAAACACTACGAATACGGGGTTGAGCCGTAGCCCGTGCTACGACTCCTAACACTATGGTTCCGCCCCTAATCACACGTATAAATTCAATAACACATGTGTGTTTGTAGATGACATGAATACAACCCATTTAACCCGAAAAAGGTTATTTGATTTTTTTTCTTAAGGCCCCAAATTTACATATTCATTTATTATTTTAAGTAAATACCTTGAATCAATGGCAATTTAGTTTTAAATAGGATTACTAAATTTTAATAATATCAATCGTTGGCCGACAACAGTTCCAACATCAAAATAACCAGTTGTGCTCCCACCTTTTTACATATTGTAAACCAATTGACCATACTAACAAAACCTTGATTTCTTTTTGTCCCTTTTCTTTTCTATTAGTAAAGGTCATTGGTTTACAGTATGTAAAAAAGTGGGACCATTACCAGATATTTTTGAAGCTGAGACTGTTGTCGCCCAACGGCTAATAGTTAACACTATTAAAATCCATTATTTCTTTTAAATACGGACATAAATAATCCCCAAATTATTATATAAAATGAATTTAAAAAAATAGATCAAGCGGGGCAAAACCTTTGAAAATGTAGGCCTCGTATAAGTCTATAAAAAAGGAAATTTTCAAAAACACAAATTTTAAAAACATTGTGTTATTGGTGTATATCTTCTGTTTTCAAATCAGATTCTTTACAAGTCTATTTATAAACAAATATTCTTCAAGATATGTACTTTTAAAAGTTTCAATACTATGATACAAGTAACCATCAAGCAATTAAACCTGTACGGATCCAACCCGACCCGAAACCCATAGTCGGAGCCCCATACCCGAACCCACAAACACAATCAACCCCATAACAACCGACTCCCGCAAATAACACGAAACACACACAAAACCTGATTAATCGCTCTCACTTTCATCAATTCTCCACTTTTCCAAAACCCTAAACCCTAAAATTCTCCAACAAACGTCAAAATCATCTCATTCAACGTGCGATCAACGGCTAGTTCGATGCACAGAACCATAATTATGCAACAAGACACCTCAATTTCGTTTACAAAACATCCTTACGTCGAAGATGTTGGCACAAAACGAATGTAAGCGTTTTTCGTTATTGTTTCGTACAGTTTTGTAATATTTTAGTTGTTTTTATGCGTTAGGTTGTTGATAGTTAATGATTTTGATGATATTATGATAATGTGTTGGTGATATTGGTTATTGTTTGGTTTGGTTACAGTAAGAGTATTAAATTCTCGATGTTGTCGGATGCGGATGTGCTTAATATTGGGGAGGTTGAAGTTTATAGCTCGAAGTGTTATGGAGGTGAAAATGTTACAGGCACTGTTGTGAATGGATTGTTGGATCCACGCATGGTAATTTGCTTTGTTATGTGTTTTGTAATCTAATATTTAATGGTTAGTAATTTGTTTTGTTATGCGCACGGTAAAAATTAGTAACGAAGAATATGAATGGGCATAGTTGTCAATAGCTGTATAGGCTCGCTGTTAGGGTTGTAGTGATAGATAGCGATAATAGCGACAATCTTTTTAATAATATTGCAATTATATATAGGTATAAAAAGGCTGAATTTTAGGTTTATGTTAAATATACATGTAAAATAGCATATATACCAGGGTATTTTGATATAATATACATGTAAACTTTTTAATTTGTTTTCTAGTGTATCGCTATTTATAAAATAGCCGCCCACTATTTATCGCTATTCGCTATGTAACATATAGGTACCTTGTCGCTATTCGCCATTAACAACTAGCGAATGGGTAAATATGAGAAGCCAAGAAAGAATCTTATGTTCACAGAATTGTAACACGCGTTGTGCAAGTAGTAGTTTGTCTGATAGGTGTAGATTATTATTATTATTATTATTGTTATTATTATTTTACTGCTACTGGTCTCTGGTTGATTAATATAATCAGTTTATAAATAGGTTTACCAGAACATGATAAGTTTAATACATGGGTCCACTCAAACATGGACAGTTTAATAATTGGGTTGACCATTTTTTTAAACTGCGAGTGTTACTATACTCCTATTCCTAAACTATGACAATATATTCTTAATTTTACATCATGCCCTTAATTTCACCCTGAATGGCAAACAGGTTGAACTATTAACTCGTTAAAGTTGAAGGGTTTAGAAAATTACTATTTAGATTTTTGAATGAACATCAAACGGGTCGCCCTGAAACACGACAAGAACAAGACACAATTTTAAGTCTGCCTGAGTCAAGGCTGATGTGTTTGATATGAATAATTATATGGGTTGTGTTTCAATTCACTTATTCAACCTCTCAACAGTGAACCTGCCAACCCGAAATCCTTTAAAATTACAATGAGAGATGATTGACACCCCCATACTGCGATGAGATGTTCACCGTCCGACCATTTCTACACAAATTGAGGTTGAAGCACTAACTAGAAAAAAGACAAAAAAAAAAAAAAAAACCAAATCAAACCTGCCGGGTTGGTGGGCCAGCCAAACCGTCCACGCCAGCGAAAGCGGTTCGGTGATTTGCAGTGGGTTGAATTTGTTATTTTTGTGTTTTTCAAACTGATTAGTTTATTTGAAGTAATTAGAAATGGTAAAGATGGTTCATGACATGTTTCAATAAATGAAAAAAGTTGTATGATAATGGTAAGCGGCCGATTGCAAGTTTAAACTGTGAAACAAACCGTTAAACGTGGGTGGGGTTTTCGAACCATAAACCTTGAATTGAATCATATAAACCTCAAACAGGCTGATTTATTTTGATGGTTTGGTCAGTTTTAACTGTAATTAACCTTTTGTCGATAAAGTTTTGAAAGACATGTCGTTTGGTATTTCAGGGTCCTCCAAACAGGTTTAGCACATGCGAGACATGTCACGGGAAATTCCAAGAATGCCCTGGTCACTTCGGTTACTTGAAACTTGCGCTGCCAGTTTTTAACGTTGGATACATATCTCATATTGTGAACGTTTTGAAGTGCATATGCAAGGTAGTGCAGATTTCATATATGAGTTATATTTAATTTGATTTTTGTAATTACCATTCCTTTGCTTTTCCAGTCTTGTTCTCGTATATTGTTGTCTGAGGAAGAACGTGTAGACTATTTAAAGAAGATAAGAAACCTAAAGGATCATTTGAAGAAGGAACAACATAATAAAAGCATAGTTAAAAGGTGTACTGCAATGGCAAGTAGTAAGAAGGCGGTAACATGCTCCAGATGTGGTTATATAAACGGTTCAAAACTTACCCCTTTTAATTTTTCTGTTTCTTGTTTACAATGTGGTTGTTTCACGACTGTTTATTAATAATAACTATTACAGGTATAGTGAAAAAAGCTGTTGGATTAGTGGGAGTCATACATGATCGTAGCAAAATTCAAGATAATACCTCAAGGGAATCAAGTGATGCTACTTCTAAAACGAAGGAGATGAAGTCACCCACAAATTTGTTTTCTATGTTAAACCCTCACAAAGTTCTTAAACTTTTTAAGAAGATGCTAGATGTGGTATAGTTGACTTCCGCTTCATTATTGTTCCAATTTTGGTGTATACATATCGATCATTACTTGCAGTGTTTTGAAAACCGAACCGGACTGGTCGGACCAGAGAACCGGTAAGGAGACCGGTGCGACATCTGGTCTGGTCCTGAAAACATTGATTACTTGTTAATAATTTGATTTTTTTTGTTTGTATACAGGATTGTGATCTGCTTTACCTTGATGATAGGCATGAGAAATTCATTTTATCAGTCATACTCGTTCCTCCAATACCTATTCGCCCTTCTGTCAGAATTGACGCGGCAGCAACAAGGTTAACTTCAAGTCCATTTTTTCCATATTTTATTGCTTACTAGGTTAGAAACCCATGTATTACAATGGTTGAATTGAATAAAGTGAATATTATATAATTATTAATGAACATTTAGGAATTGTAAAACGACATTTCGTGACACGTCGCGCAACCGGTTACTTATTTACTAGGTGTAGGTTACAAATATAGGATATACATAATCACAATTGTAAGGTTAAATAAGGGTTATTGGATTTAAATAACCCTAACAACAACAACCATACCCAGTATAATCCCACTTATAGCGAAGCTATTGATAGGGTCCGGAGAGGGTAGGATGTAGGCACGCCTTACCTCTATCCTAGGGGATAGAGAGGCTGCTTCCAGTGAGACCCCCGGCTCCAAAAACCATAACCAAGACATAAGCTTCTAAAAAAAACACATATATAAGCACGCCACTACTAAAAAAGGTAGAAATAAAAATAATAATAAACACATAAATAAGTAAGTCTTTGTTAGTAAAACTACGACACCGGGAATAGGTGAAAACCTATAAAAAAAAAGAACTATATCACACCTCATAGAAACTGAAAATTTAAACTCTTAAGACAGGGACCTAAGCCAAAGACCAGGCCAAACTCCTAAAAATCCTTAACCTTAATCCTACGTCTCCACGAAGTTCTGTCCTCGACCATGTCCTCAAAGAGGTGCAAATCTAGCAAATCTTACCTAATCCGCTCATCCCAAGTCATTTTCGGTCTGCCTCTACTCCTCCTTCCATCTACAGTGAGTGTTTCAACTATTCTAATCGGGTCTGTCGTCTGCCTCCTCCTGACATGCCCAAACCATCTCTATCTCCCCTCCCTTATCTTGTCTGAAATACTAGCAACACCTAATCTTTCTCTAAAAACCTCATTTCTTATCTTGTCCAACCTAGTGTGCCCACACATCCATCTTAGCATCCTCATCTCTGCTACCTCTAGCTTTCGTGCATGAATTTTCTTGATGGCCCAACAATCTGTTCCGTATAACATGGAGGGTCTAATTGCAACCCTATAAAATTTCCCTTTTAATTTATCAGGGAACCTCTTGTCGCATAACACCCCTGTGGCTGCTCTCCACCTACACCATCCAACCTGGATACGGTGAGCTACGTCGTTGTCTATCTCTCCATTGCTCTGAACAAACGATCCTAGATACTTGAACTTAGTTGCTTGTGGAACCACCTGGCCCTCAATGGTGATCTGGGTGTCGTGCTCCTTGCCTGTTCCACTAAAATCACAGTAAAGGTATTCAGTCTTAGAGCGACTTATCCTCAAACCTTTGCATTCTAAGGCTACACGCCATTCTTCTAACCTCCGCATTCAAGCTCTGTTTACTTTTTTCAATCAACACATTATTGTCTGCAAAAAGCAAGCACCACGGAACTGACTCCTGAATCGACTTTGACAACTCATCTAGGACAATCGCAAATAGAAAAGGGCTCAACGCTGACCCTTGATGGAGTCCTACTTTCACAAGAAAGAAATCAGTATCCCCTACCGGTGCACGAACACTAGTGTTAGTCTTAACATACATATCCTTAACTAAGTCTACATACTTACTAGGTACCCCTCTATCCTCTAAACTGTCCCATATCAATCTACGCGGCACACTGTCATACGCCTTTTCTAAATCAATGAACACCATATGTAGATCACGATTTTTCTCTCTATCTAAGCAGTCAATATCGGCGCTATATCTGTGCTATATCGGTTATCGGTCATGGTCTATAATGTCGGTCCAAAATATCGGTTGAAATATCGCTAGCGAGAATATCGGCGATATATACCGAGATATCGTCGATATTTTGAGATTGTTATCTCGGTCGTGTCGGTGAGAATATCGGTAGGCCCAGATTTTTATGTTTTTCTTCATTAGGCTACCATCCAAATACAAAGCCCAGTTCTTTTATGTTATTTTTGGCCCAAATATTATAACCTTAATCATATTATCACACTTCGCACACCATTAACACGACGACAACTGATGTGCTGAACCCTAATCGTCCCACCCAAGCTCCTGTGCTACAATCGGATGACTTGGTTGATCTTGATGAAGACTTCTTTATTTTGCTATTAATATTATATAGGTTCTAGACTTCTAGTGTGTGTGTGTGTGTGTATTCATGCATGATATTATAAATTACCGATATCTCACCACGATAAACGATATCTCAAATATCGGTCCTTGACCGATAACCGATATTTTTCCGCATTAACTGCATAGCTCTCTATATTTTTCCATTAAAGTTGACCGCCCTGGCATGAGACCAAATTGGTTTACCGTACCCTGGGTTTCTCTTCTAAGTCTAGTCTCAATCACCCTCTCCCATTATTTCATAGTATGGCTTAACAACTTAATCCCTCTATAACTACCACAACATTGGGCGTCTCCTTTGTTCTTATATAAAGGCACTACAATACTACTCCACTAGTCTGGCATTTTTCCAGATTTTAAAATGAGATTGAACAAATTAGTTAGCCATTGAACTCCATCATGTCCCAAGCACTTCCACACCTCAATTGGTATGTTGTTCGGACCCACTGCCTTAGCCCTTCCCATCTTCCTAAGTGATGCCATCACCTCTCCCTGTGTGATACGCCTACAATAGCAGTTATTTCGTTGTTGTCTCTGTGTAATCGAGTTGTCTCTTTGATGTTGGTAAGCCCCATCGCCGTTGGAAAGCTTGTGGAAGTAAGTTTGCCATCTCGACTTTATGTCATGTTCCTTGATTAACACACGCCATCCTCTCCCTTTATAAACTTCACTACCCCTAGATATTGCCTCCTGCGCTCCCTAGCTTTGGCAGTCTTGAACATGTCATTTTCCCCCTCCTTTGTTTCTAGGCGTTCATACATCTTCTTATAGGCTGTATTCTTTGCTTCAGTCATTGCTTTTTTCGCATCCCTTTTGGCCTTTGTGTATCTCTCCCTCAATCTCACACGCTCAACGTCATCCGTACATCTCAAAAGATCCCTAAAGCTCTTTTGCTTTTCCTTTATTTTGGTTTGTACTTCATCAGTCCACCACCAAGACTCCTTACGCCCATCTGTCTTTCCTATTGTTACCCCTAGAGTCTTCTTTGCGACATAAGTAATGGTGGTCGCCATAGCCTCCCACACCCGGTTTAAGTCCCCATCCAGGCGGGCCGATGCTATCGAGATGACCTCATCTCTGAAAAGTGCAATCTTATCGCCTTTCAAATTACCCCATCGTATCCTAGGTCGCGTATTCTCCTTCCCCTTAGTCAAAATTTCTCTCATGACTATATCAACAACAAGTAAACGGTGTTGAGCCACCACCGTCTTCCCTGGTATAACCTTGCAATCCTTGCACCATCGTATATCACATCGCCTTATTAAAAGATAGTCAATCTGTGTGTTACGTCCTCCACTACTATAAGTAATCAAATGCGAATCTCTCTTCTTAAAAAATGAGTTTATAATACCTAGGTCGTGAGCTACTGCAAAGTCTAGAAGATCCCTACCAGGGTTGTTTCTATCACCAAAACCAAAACCCGCATGTACTGACTGGAAGCCATCACTACCTTTACCGATGTGACTATTAAAATCGCCTCCTATACATAATCTTTCATCCCTTGGTATGGCCCTCACAACTGCATCTAAACAATCCCAAAAGTCCCTCTTCTCCTGGACCCCTAGTCCAACTTGTGGTGCTTAGCACAAACCACTGCCACTACCTCTCCTCCTAGTACTAACCTCAACACCATAATCCTATCGTTGTGTTGTATCACCTCAACCACATTTTTGTACAGTTTCAAAGCCACTAGAAAACCTACCCCATTCTTTGCCCCATCCGTCCCTGAGTAAATAACCCAACTTTCATCAATTGACCGATAGCACTCCCAACTTTCGATTTGTACCACACCACTCCCAACTTTCAACTTATTTCCTTTGGCACTCCCAAACTAACTGAAATTAGTTTTGTGCTGATGTGGCATCTGATATGGCATAATTCTATGACGTGGCAGCTGACATGGCATCTGACTTGTCTTTTATGATGACGTGGCAGTTGATGTGGCACTTATTTGGTTACATGGCATCTGACGTTAGCAAACTGGGTTAGTGTTGGGTTAGTTTGGGAGTAATGTTGGAAAAAAGTTGAAAGTTGGGAGTGGTGTGGTACAAATCGAAAGTTGAGAGTGCTTTCGGCCAATTGATGAAAGTTGGGGTTATTTGAATCCAATATCCCGTTAAAAAATGGTAGGATACACACGTGTAGTTTAAAGAATTATAGAATATGTATATTTGTAAGCTGAAAATTTTTAGATAATTTTCACTTGTGTAATTACTAGTTACTTAGTTTATGAGTTTTGGAATGGTAATAATAATTTTTAGTAAATTTTTTATTGTTCAGTTGGCATCTTATTTGCTTACATTATATATATATATATATATATATAGTTGAAAAGTTAAATTTTCATTAAAACAGAGACAATTACCTACTAATGGTAGGTAGACGGGCAACAAGCTGCGCCTCTACCCCCTTCTGAATAGCAAAACCTGAATATATATATATTACATTTTGCAGCAATGAGAATGACATTACCGTATTATTGGGTAAGGTTATACAATCAAACGCTGCAGTTCGTGAAGTGTTATCACAAACAAGCGCATCTAACCAATATCTGGTATGGTTTTGTTCTCAGTCCCGTTCAAATTCTTTAATTTTTTTTCAACTTAATTTTTTTTTCTATTGAAACACCCTCTTATATTAACTCTGCTTTATTTTTTAATGATGATTTTGTAGAATATTTGGGAGGACTTGCAACATAAGGTTGCATTATATATAAACACTGATGTAAGAGTACCCTCATCTTGTGCTCTTGAAAAACCAATGGCTGGTCTTGTACAACGTCTGAAAGGAAAGCAAGGTCGTTTTCGTCAGAATTTATCTGGGAAGCGAGTTGAATATACCGGCAGAACTGTTATTTCTCCCGATCCTAATCTAAAGGTTACAGAGGTATGGAAATTCAAACCCGTTTATATGATAATGGTTCAATTCGTGTTGCATAGGTTTGATAATATTATAAAACAAACTAAATAATTTACTTAAAAAAATTGAAAAAAGGTTTCGCATGTATGCCCGACCCATTTTCACACGCACACCAAAATACAGTTTTAACGTGTTAGTCGATCTGCCACAGCGCAACCTCTAGAGTGGACACATGGCTAGGGCTGCAAACGAACTAAATGTTTAGCGAACAGTTCGTGAACTGTTTGGCGGGAAGTTTGTTTGTGTTCGTTCGTTTATTAAACAAAAAATGAACACGAACAAGAAATTTCGTTCGTTTAGTTAAATGAACGAACATGAACAGAGGCCGTGTTCGTTCATTTATGTTCGTGAAGGTTTGGTAACGTGTTCATTATGTTCGATAGTTCATTAGTGATTTTAGTTCTTGTATTTTATTTAAATACTTCTAAATTCAGACAAATAAAATACTTAATAATTGTTGTGTATTATAAATTCTGTTCATGAACATTTCTTTTGTGTTCGTTTATTTCCATTTATTTGTGTTCATGAACATTAGTTTGTGTTAATTTGTGTTCATCAACGCTCGTTTTTGTTCGTTGCCTAAATTTAACAAACGAACATGTTTATTTCCTTAACAAATGGACACGAACATAAAATCTCGCTCTGCAAGTGTTCAAGAACAGTTTGTGAAATGTTTCTTAACAAATGGGTCTTGTTTGTGTTCGTTCGTTTCGTGTGCAGCCCTACATATGGCTCTTTTGAATTGTGATATTGAATGATTTTATGAGACTTGATTTCTTATGACGAGATTATTATCGTTCCAGGTGGCGATTCCGATCTTAATGGCGAAGATTTTGACATACCCGGAGCGCGTGTCACATCACAATATCGAGAGACTGAGGCAAGCGGTGTGTAATGGTGCGTCTAAGTACCCCGGTGCGAAGCATATCAGAAAACCAGATGGTACCTTGCTGTCCTTGAGTATTAATGCTAGGAAGCGTTTGGCTGATGAGTTGAAATTCGGTGACGTAGTTGACCGGCACTTGGTCGATGGTGACGTTGTCCTTTTCAATCGACAACCGAGTTTGCATCGTATGTCAATCATGAGTCACAGGGTGAGTTTAGTTTGATAGAACTTTGATTTTTAATAAAAGTTTCTGATTTTATTAGTATTATTATTTGATAATTTTATTATGCAGGCAAAAATTATGCCTTGGAGGACATTAAGATTTACTGAATCTGTTTGTAATCCATACAATGCTGATTTTGATGGTGATGAGATGAATATGCATGTTCCGCAAACCGAGGAGGGCCGAACAGAGGCTCTAACGCTAATGGGGGTAATCATCTCTACAGAACACTTGACTTGCGTATTTTTCCATACACATTTCATAATATAATATTTATTCTTTATAAAATCCAAATTTATATGTTTTCCGACGTAAGTTCAATATATATCAAACATGCCTAAACGAGTATTATACAATTCAAAGGAGGATATATGTAATTTTAAACGTTTAGAAAGACAAAACGAACCTAACACGGAATTTGTGGGTTTGTGCTTAGTCTAAACGGGTCGGGTTGGCTGGTTGACCCATTTAACCCATTTATATTATATTATATTATATTTTTTACAATATGTTTTATATCATAAATTAAATTGGGTGTGTATTGTATGCCATAATTATAACTTTTAAAGAGAAATTAATAAAATTTTATAATTTAAATGTAATTGTATTACATACATCTGTATATTTTTGTAAGGGACTTTTCCGGTGATTGCCTTCTTGTGTTTATGCCCTAATGATGTTGTATGCTATTATACATGATTTCCATTGTGTTAACGCCCAAATGATGTTGTATGCCATTATACATGATTCACATTATATTGTGCCACTCTTATCATTTTCTTGGTATGGGCGACTTCTTATTTCTGTATTCTTTCTATATTCTTTGACTTGGTGTGTTGGTTTCCTGTTCGTTTTCGAGCCGAGGGTCTCTCTGGAAGCAGCCTCTCTATCCCTATGGATAGAGGCAAGGTCTGTCTACATCCCACCCTCCCCAGACCCTATAAATAGCTCTGCTATTTGTGGGATTTACTGGGTATGGTTATGGTTATGGTATGTATATTTTTGTAGTAAATTTTAATTTTAATATATTGATTTGCGGAAAAAAATAAAAAAATTCGGATTGAAGAGGTTGTGTTCGGGTTCATATGTATGACACAATTTTCGGGTTCGGGTCGTGTTCGGGTTTGTCAAAAATTTTCAGGTTCGGGTTGGGGTGAACCCAGCAACCCGGCAACCCAACCCGTTTAGCACATGAAGAGCTTTTTTTAGAATTTAGATTATTTGTGATATGACATATTATTGTTGCTATTACTTATTACAGTTATTCTCACTTAATTTTTTTTAATTATGCAGGTTCAAAACAATTTATGCACACCGAAAAATGGGGAGATTTTGGTTGCATCCACTCAAGATTTTTTGACATCTTCGTTTCTTATAACGAGAAAAGACACATTTTACGATCGCGCTTCATTTTCACTCATGTGTTGTTATATGGGTGATGCAATGGATATACTCGATTTGCCAACTGCTATACTTAAGGTAATATTGTTTTTGGATTTTATATGCTATGACGTGTTTAATATACGGTTATTCTACTGTTTATTTTGCAGCCGATAGAGCTTTGGACCGGTAAGCAATTATTTAGCGTATTGTTGCGACCACACGCAGATATGAAAGTTTATTTGAATCTGACTGTTACGGAAAAGAGTTACTCCAAACCGAGTGGAAAACGGGTCAAGCCTTACGAGACAATGTGTCCTAATGACGGATATGTTTACGTTCACAACAGTGAACTTTTAAGTGGCCAGCTTGGAAAGGCTACTTTAGGTCCGTTTTCTGTCTCTTCCAATAATTTAATGTGACAAAACCGAATGGGGTTAACGGAGGTGGACTGTAGTTGTTACAAAAGTGAGGGGTATTTTAGTCTTTTCACCAAAAACTTAATGGTAAATTGGATGGGGTTAACGGAGATGGACTGTAATTGTTACAAAAGTGAAAGTACTAGTACTCTTTTGGCTATTTTTAAACTAATGGGCTGTAATGGTTATTTTCAACAAACCACAGGGACGAAAAATGTAATTAACTCTTTTTTATATTTAAACTAGTTGAAACAAGTTGGGTTAACCTGAAACATTCTCTGTCCTGATATTTTTAACAATAAGAGGGTCAAGTATGATTTACCAATAATGCTATTTCAGTAACAATCTAGGTTGACCGTTGACTTTTGACTCGTTTTGCCCTTGACCCATTTTCTTTTTTAATTTTGTTATTTTTACTTTTAACTATTTGACCAGATAGAGATAAACATAGCCCGAGTTGACTTTCTTATAAGGAAATCAATCATAAGTGATATCGATTTTATCAATCATACGCATATTATCTGCATGGAGTTCGATTCTTGTTTAGATATGTTTCAGTAATTACAATAATTTTTATCTGATATCTACAGGGAATGGAAACAAGGATGGACTCTACTCGGTTCTTCTTCGGGATTACAATATGCACGCTGCTGCTGCATGTATGAACCGATTAGCAAAACTAAGGTATGTTTTCTCAGCACTATATCACTCATTGAGTTAAAGATTCATGATTAATGATTTTTTTTTTGATGAAGTGCACGTTGGATAGGAAATCATGGATTCTCAATTGGAATTGATGATGTTCAACCTGGAGATAATTTGAATGACAACACGATAAAAATCATTTCTGAAGGCAATAAAAAATGCGATAATTTCATACTCGATTTCAATAAAGGAAAGCTTAAGTTGCAACCGGGTTGTAACGCTGCTCAGACCCTTGAAGCCGAGATAACAGGTGTCCTAAATAAAATCAGGGATGAGACTGGAAAGGTAAAGCACCGTTTGTTTTTTTAATCAAGTACTAATGTTTAAAGCTTTTGTCTGTTAATTATCTGCTTCAAATATTGACTGTGTATTTGAAACTAAAAGATAATATCTAATGCATAAGGTGAAGAAACAAAAGTAAATAAATAATTATATAAGCAACAAATTGGATTGTAAATAACATGCATTTTTATTAGTATATGCAACAATTTCAAAAGGGATATTGAATTAAATTTCCCTTCTCCATTTGGTAATGTTCTCTTCTTAAGTGATTATTAATTTATAAATAATGAAAGTTATTGATTATTTATAGGTTTGTATGGAAAAATTGCATTGGAGGAACAGCCCATTAATTATGTCTCAGTGTGGGTCAAAAGGATCTCCCATCAATATTAGTCAAATGATTGCGTGTGTTGGTCAACAATCAGTTGGAGGTCAACGTGCGCCCAATGGATTTATGGACCGGAGTCTTCCCCATTTCCCCAGAGACTCAAAAACCCCTGCTGTATGTTTCTGCTAGTAACAAAGGTCATGTAATTAACTGTAAAAAAATAGGTTGTAACTTTTACTTTGTTCTCTTTTTCTTTTTTATTTTTCAATGCAGGCAAAAGGGTTTGTGGCAAATTCGTTTTATAGTGGTTTGACTGCTACTGAGTTTTTCTTCCACACGATGGGAGGACGAGAAGGGCTTGTGGATACAGCAGTAAGCTTTTAAACTTTAAACAAAGAATGAGTAAAATACCATTTTCGTCCCTGAGGTTTGGCTAGTTTTGCGACTTTCGTCCAAATGTTTGTTTTCCCGTATCTGGATCCAAAAGGTTTGAAATTTTGCCATTTCTATCCGTCTCGTTAACTCCATCCAATTTTTTACATTAAGTCGGATATTTCTGTCTTTTTTTGTTAATTTAAAGGGCAATTCGGTCTTTTTCAGAGGTATTCGGTCCTTTTACATGAAGTGAAAAAGATCGAATTGCCCTTCAAGTTAACAAAAAAAAAAAAAAACAGAAATAACCTTGACTTAACGGAGAAAAAATGGATGGAGTTAATGAGCCATATAAAAATGACAAGATTTCAAATCTTTTGGATCTAAATGTGGAAAAACAAACAATTGAACGGAAGTCACAAAACCAGCTAAACCTCAGGGACGAAAAAGGTATTTTACTTGACAAATAATTATTTAGAAGTTGTACCATATGGAAACTAAGGATCAAATCTTGATAGTTTTGTGCCTTGTTATTACTTGATGATAACATATGTAAGTTCTTTTCAAAGTTCATCAACGTTAGTACTAACACTTACTAGATTTTCTGTAAACGGGTAAACTATCAAATTTTTGTATCCATATTTAACACAAGCTAATTATAAAATTCAAAAAAAGAAAAGGACATAAAGGTCCGTGGGTTGGTCTAACCCGACTCGTTTCACGACAGGTTAAGACAGCTGACACGGGTTATTTGTCCCGTAAACTGATAAAGGGATTGGAAGATCTATCAGTTTACTATGACAACACAGTACGGGATGCTAGTGCATGTATTGTTCAGTTTACCTACGGTGGTGACGGGCGTGACCCTTCTCAGATGGAAGGAAAGGCTGGTTTTCCTCTCAATTTTGACCGGTTATTGATGAAAGTCAAGGTTTGACTTTGACCCTAATTTCACTTTGATTATATCAACCCCATTTATCAAAAAACTAATAAGGTTTTATGACAGGCTACATGCCCTGCTGGGCAACATAAAGGCATATCTTCTTCAGAGATACGTCAATTGGTCGATGAACATCTTTCAATGCACGATATGACTCCAGAAGGGGGTTGCTCTGAGGACTTTAGGATCAAACTGAGACAATTTATTGAAAAATATGCCGCAACGTTAGAATTCACTAAATTAACACTTCAACCGCATGATGGACAGCTACATTATGAACAATCTGAAATTATAGAAAACGTTGCTCAAAGCATATGTGGCATCACTTCTCAGCAGCTTCAGGTATATTATATATATATATATATTAATAGGAGTAAAATGCCATTTTCGTCACTAAGGTTTGGCTAGTATTGCCACTTTCGTCCAAAGGTTAGTTTTTCTGCATCGGGATCCCAAAGGTTCGAAATTTTGCCATTTTCATCCGGCTCGCTAACTCCATCCATTTTTCTCCGTTAAGTCATGGTATTTCCGTCTTTTTTGTTAACGTAAAGGGCAATTCGATCTTTTTCACTTTATGTACAAGCATTTAAAATACCCCTGACCGAATCCGTTAGACCGAATCGCCCTTTAAGCTAACCAAAAAGACGGAAATACCCCCGACTTAACGGAAAAAAATGGATGGAGATAACGAGCCGGATGAAAATGGCAAGATTTCAAACCTTTTGGATTCAGATGCGGAAAAACAAACCTTTGGACGAAAGTCGCAAAACTGGTCAAACCTCAGGGACGAAAATGGCATTAGTCAAAAGTTTTGGTTGTTTACTTATTTATTATTTATATGTAATTTAAGAATTATATGGAGTACTTGACTACGTTATTCTATATATCAAAGTAGAGGTGACAATCTAATTATTCTTTTTTTGTTTTCAATGTTAAAACCTTCATAAAAATAGGTATTCTTAAATACATGTACCTCACGTTACCATCAAAAAAAGATTGACGCTGGAACAAATATTGGTGCAATTGGTGCTCAAAGTATTGGAGAACCCGGAACACAAATGACGTTAAAAACCTTTCATTTTGCTGGAGTTGCAAGCATGAGTATCCTTTTTTTAATCGTATGTTGTTTAAATTTTAATCATAGTACGTACTTTTATTCTTACTTGTGGTGTATAGAGTTGTGTACTACTTAACTCTTTGATAGATGTCACTCTTGGGGTTCCTCGAATCAAGGAAATATTAAACGCAACCAAGAAAATCAGCACGCCTGTCATTACTGCAAAACTTAGATCTAACGATAACGTACCGTTTGCTAAGCTGGTCAAAAGTCAAATGGAGAGAACTCTTTTGGGTCAGGTTAGATATTGTTTATTTTCTTCAAGTTTTACATAACTAGTAAATTGTCCCGCGTGTTGCCACGGCGTTTCGTTTTTTTTTACGTCAAAACGTAAATCAACTGAAAACGCACATAAAAATAAGTACGAAAACATATTATATTTGACCGACTCATTTCCGGAATTTACGTCAAAACGTAGACCAACCGAAAACGTAGATAATAATAAGCATAAGTACATATTATATCTGACCCGACTCATTTACGGGGAAAATTACGTAAATCAACTTGAATTTATACCCACACGTAAATAAAATTAAACACATAAAACTAAATTACAAAGTCTTTAGAAAGTTAAAGGGGTTGTAAGTGTCAATGCTGAAAGTTGAAGGGTAAAAGTATACATAACTACAAAAAGACAAAAGAACATATCGTATTTGAGAAACGTAAATCAACGTGACTTTATACCCATACGTACATAAAAATAAACACGTAAAACTCGATTACAAAGTCTTTAGAAAGTTAATAGGTTGTAAGTGTCAATGCTAAAAGTTAAAGGGTAAAAGTATACAAAAAGACGAAAAATAGTCAAACTCACTTTTCACGAATGTTGGTAATTGTAATACATATAAATGTAAGCATTAGATTGATATTGTGAAAATATTGATTTCCAAATAAAATACGTCACGATTTATTATTTTAAAAACTTCGAATAAAAAGCGTGTTTGCGGGTCAGCTCGACCTCATTCGGGGCCCATTTTGACCCGTACAAAACAACGCGCTACCCAACCTGACTCGCCCATCTTGCTTATGTCTAGTACTTCGTCTTGCATTGGTGCAATGGTTAGCACATGCGCCCATCATATGAAATGTCGTAACAGATATCTTTGTTATTTAATATAGGTTGCAAAGAGTATAAAGATTATACTGGGAAACAGATCCGCTTCTATTGTTATTAGTCTCGACAAATCAACAATTCAAGCCCTACAACTCTCTATCGATGCGTATACTGTGAGGGAATCGATACTAAAGACTCCTAGAATCAAACTCAAAGAACACGTAAGATTTGTCCAAGTAGTTTTTAACTTTTTATATAATTACTGATTTACCGCAATGATTTGTTTTACGTGCAGCATATCAAGGTTTTGGATGCTCGGAAACTTGAAATTAATCCTCCATCTGACCGTAACAAACTTTACTTTGATCTTCATTCGCTCAGAAATAGGCTCGCAACAATCGTTGTTAAGGTACAAGCACATTAACTTATTATCAAGTTGATTCGGATTATGATTTATTATTATAGGTGAAAGGAATCGAAAGTCGCATGAAGTATTTTTTGATAAATCACATCTCATTAATCATATTATTTAGAGTAAAATGTCATTTTTGTCCCTGAGGTTTGACCAATTTTGCGACTCTCGTCCAAAGGTTTGTATTTCCACATCTGGATCCAAAAGGTTTAAAATCTTGCCATTTTCATCCAGCTCGTTAACTCCATTCATTTTTTCCGTTAAGTCAGAGGTATTTTCGTCTTTTTTGTTAACTTAAAGGGCAATTCAGACCTTTTCACGTTATGCACAAGCATTTAGCATAATGTACAAGTATATAAAAGACCGAATTGCCCTTTAGGTTAACAAAAAAGACAAAAATACCCCTAACTTAACAAAGAAAAATGGATTGAGTTTCGAGCCAGATGAAAATGGCAAGATTTCAAACCATTTGGATCCAGATGCGGAAAAACAAACACCTTTAGATGAGAGTCGGAAAACTGGCCAAATCTCAGGGACAGAAGTGACATTTTACTCTATTATTTAAAGTTACATTCTTACAGAAAAAATGTTATTTTGTAATCATATGTGATACAATAGTTATGTATATAAATACTGGACAAAAAGTGTTTTGGTCAACCGATTCATTTTTTTACGACAGGGCATTGGTTCTATTGAACGTGCAGTGATAAACAAAAAGGAGCAGGACAAGTTTAACTTACTTGTAGAAGGGTGAGTATTTAATCGAATTTACTTTTTCGACAATTGAAATCCGTTGATCTTTGTACTACGTTTGACGGTATATTAACATTATGGAAATACGTGTTACGTTCAGAACGGGCCTCCAAGCGGTTATGGGCATGGAAGGAATTAACGGACATGAAACGACAAGTAATCATATTTTCGAAGTACAAAGCACGCTCGGGATTGAAGCTGCAAGACGGACGATTATTAAAGAGATCCAATACACAATGGAAAGTCATGGAATGAGTATTGATATTCGACATATGATGCTTTTAGCTGATGTCATGACATATAAGGTACATTCCTCTAATACCCCTTTTCTATTATAGAACATTAATAATTTTGGTAAATAGGAAGCGGTTGGAAAGTCCCCTGAAGTGTATTTTAATGCATACAACCTTGTAATTAACTTTATTCAGAAAGATTATAGTTGACATAAGATCATTTTGTAGTTCTATTTTACACTAAATGTTTTCTTTTAACTTTAGAAGGTTTGCATTAAAAAAAAGAAAAGAAAATTATTTCAAACCATAAAATAATACCTGCTTTGACCAAACCTTTGTAGTTAATATCGGTGGGATATCGGTTATCGGCCCTCTACAAAATGCCGGTGTCAAATATCAGTCCGGAATATCGGTTCCGATATAATCGGCGATATTGACTGATATTTGGCCAATATTGACCAATATTTGACCGATATTGTCCGTTACTTTGGATGCCTTGGTTGATGTGGACTCAGAGGAAGATTTCATGGCTTACGATTAGAACATGTTTCAAATATTGGCGTTTTTGAGATTTGACTTTTGACTTTTGATATTACTATTAATATTAATATTATATTATATTATGTTTTACGCTTTATATATGTGTAACTATAAATTCTGCATGATATTAAAATTACCGATATCCCACCGCGATAACCTATATATCAAATATCGGCCCTTGACCCATATTTGATTTTGGATGGCCATAACTGAATTGGACCAAACGTGTTTATGTTTTCACTGAAAAAAAAACAGATTTTTATTGAAACTATATACTTTTAAAAAAAATTGACATATTAATTTTATGTAAAAATTAAAGCTTAAAGAGTGTCAAACCTGAGTCAATATGTTTCAGCCAGCACAGAAAATTACCAGTTTGACACATTACCAAGCCACCTGACCCATTCATTTTGCCTCTGTAATAGTTTTATGTTAATAATGATCTTGTTGCTAAAATATTCCATTTAGTTTTTATTCTAACTTATTATTTTTGGAATTGTGATTAAACGTCATAAACAGGGGGAAATTCTGGGCATGACGAGATTTGGAATTCAAAAAATGAAAGAAAGTGTGTTGATGTTGGCTTCGTTTGAGAGATCACAAGATCATCTTTTTAACGCTTCTGTGAATGGTCAAGTAGACACGATTCAAGGTGTTAGTGAATGTATTATCATGGGCATACCAATGCAGACAGGCACCGGAATGATTGGAGTTAAACAAAGGTACACTTACAAAACACACACATATAGGTGTTCTTTTCTAGGTTGCACTGGGACGGGTACGGGAACGGGGTACGGGGACGGGTACGGGAACGGGAAACGGCAAAACTAAAAAATTCAAGAAGCGGGGACGGGACGGGTACGGGAATAAAAACATATAAAAAAATAAATATATATTAAAGATAATGTAAGACAAAACCCCAAAATAGTTATATATTGATATAAAGTTCAAAAATCCCATATCTTCCACATCTAATCAAACGTTAACAAGCAAATCGCTTTCAAGTTCTGGTTCATCTAATGAAAGATCAGCAAACTCCAAAAATCCTACATCTTCCATCGAGTCAAAAGCATCTCCACCCACATCCCACGTATTTACAACATCATTAGGGGCCCTAGACAAAAGCCGAAGATTGTTGTGGATGTAAACCAAGTCTTGAGCACGACTTGTATTCAATCTGTTCCTCCTAAGCGAGTGGATAAATGAATAGGTGCTCCAATTTCGCTCAGCACATGAAGACGAACTAGGTTGTCCAAGTAATTTAAAAGCTAAAGTTTGGAGAAGAGGGGTTTGAGCACCAAAGTTAGCCCACCATGACTTGGGTTCCATAGTATCCATCTTTGTAATACATGTTAAATCTTCAAAAGGACCAGCCTTCATTGAAAACAAAGCATACTCATCCAAGACTCTATCATGCTCATCATCATTAGGAAACAATCTCTTAAAACAAGTCTTCCTCTCTTGTGAAATTTCTCCATCCCTATGAGGAGGGAGTCTTTCCTTATTCGCAAGTAACCATGCGTCACTATAATATCTACAACATTTAAAAGTAAAAATATAAATACATAATAGAAACCAAGCATGTAATTTTAAATCATATACCTTGGATTTAAAGAGTGTGCTAAACAATGTAGAGGAGTGTTATTCTTCGTCCACCGAGCCACTAAAACTTGATACACAACATCATAAAAGATACTACGAGTAGATAAGGGACGTTTTTCTTTCTTGTAGATCTCGGCCTTCACCTTCTCAATCATTGAATCCCACATCTCATACACCAAATGTAGACATGGTTTGTCGGTGTCACAAAATCTAATCATATCATATATTGGTTCAGTAAAACTAAGAATGTATGATACTTTATCCCACCAATCGTCATCCAAAATCTTCTCTTTAACAGAGTTAGCTTTCACCGTGTCATCCTCTCTATAAGAAGCCCATTCATTACTTATGACCATAGCTTGTAGACCCCGTTTGATAAGTTTGAATCTCTTAAGCATCACAACAATTGAAGCAAAACGAGTATCAGCAACCGAAAGCAATCTAAGAGGAGTAAACTTGCTTAAAATGGAGAGTCTCATGTTATGGTTCATGATAAAGTTTTTTATTGCAACCGCATCCATGTGAACTTCTGTTATCCATTTGCATTCATCATATGTTGTTTCATTGGTTTCCACATTCCTTGGTGAACATATATTCTTCAATGCAAGATTAAGCGTATGTACCACGCACGGTGTCCAGTAGATGCGAGGAAACTCACTCGTGACAATCTCTCCAGCCGCCTTACAATTTGATGCATTGTCGGTGATGATTTGCACAACATTTTCATGTCCAATCTCGTTGATAACTTCTTTCATCAGATTAGCAATAAAAAACTTATCTTTGACTTCTCCAAAACAATTAACCGCCTTTAGAAATAAAGGACCATTACTTGAGGTAGCCATGAAGTTTATTAAAGGCTTTCTTGTAGGATCTGTCCAACCGTCACTGACAATAGACACACCTTTCTCTTTCCATGATAACCTAATCGGTTCCAATAACTTGTGCACATTCTCCTTTTCCTTTTGTAGCATGGTTGTTCTAAGCCTATTATAGTTAGGAGGTACATACCCTTCAATTTTGTTCTCTGCAGCAAACTGGAAAGCCCTATGGTAGTGCGGGTTTCTTGCAAGATTGAAAGGTAAACCTCCAGTATAGAACATCCTTGCTATCTCCTCATCAAGTTGGTCCCTTATTTCCATACCAAAAGCTTTTTGAATAGGATTTGAAGCGGGTTTTCTCCTCTTTAAGGGATTGCCAGCTTCACATGGCAACCCGACTTCTTTCGCTTTTGAATTGTTTTTTTTCTCTTCATATGCATCTTCTAACTTTTTCATTGCAACTTTATCACTCTGTGTTGCTTTCTTGCAGATAGCAATCCCGCTACCTTTTATACAAAATAAATATACAATAAAATCAAGTAAGCCATAAATCATGTAAACACGTGCATTAATCATGTGCATAAATCATAGAGGTAAACATGTAAACATGTGCATTAACAACTAACTGTAAACATGTGTAAACATCACATGTTGGCTCATGGCTGTTGCACATTAATTCAATCAACCAACTTTAAAATGTAAACAAGTCAACAACTAGTAAACAATGCTTTTAACTATTAACTAACTGTAAATCAATTTCCAGCCATAAACAATAACCAGCTTCAACTAACTTTAAACCAATTTCCAGCCTGTTTTATACTTTTATACCGATTGACTAACTGTATATCAATAACTATAAACAATTTCCAGCCATAAACAATAACCAGCAACTAACTTTAAACAACTTTAAACAATTAACTATTAACCAACTGTAAATCAGAATGTCCAGCCATAAACAATGATTAACTAACTGTCCAAAATCATACCTTTTATACCGAGCAAGTGTGCTCTAACTCTTGAATACGATCCTTGTCGATTTTCACCACAAATTTTGCACTTGAATTTCCAAGTTCCTCCCGAACCTTGCTTTTCTATTTTTTCCACATAATCCCACAATGGAGGTTCATCTATAGATGATGATGATCCTTGTGTTTCTTCATTAGCCATAATTTTGGAGGAAAAGAGAAGAAGGAGAAGATGATCGGCCGAACAGAAGAAGTATAGGGTTTTGTCTTTTGATCGTCGCTTGTTATGTAAGTTTGTTTGAATAGGCGCTATTTTAGAATAGGATTAGGATTAGATAATATTTAAAAAAAAAAAAACAAAAAAAATATAAGGAAACTTGCTGGAAACGTTTCTTCCAAGTCCCCAGCAAACGTCCCCTGCTTCATCACGATTCCGTGCCGTCCCCAAGTTGATGGAAACGTTTCTGCCGCGTACCCGACCCGTCCCCGTCCCCTAGCAGTCCCCGGGACGGGAGACGGCACCTATCAGCCGTCCCCGTGCTTCATAGCTTGTAGGTGGTGCTTACTAGGTATAGTATGCAACTATGTATCATAGTTAAAACAACAGGTACATGTGTTCTTGCGGTTGTCACAATTTTCTACTTAAATCTGGTTGTGTATTTGAACGACTTTTTGTCTCTAATGTTAATATTAGATATGTGTGTGGTAAAGTTGGATCATATTCATATGATATTTGTTTGCAGGGCTCCTCAATATGAGCTGCGCAAGGGAAGACATTTGATTATATCATAAGCTGGTGGTTCAGAAAACATCAAACTAGACAAGATACATATTTTTTTAACACGAGATTGGTAATTAGATTTTAGCACATATGAAATGATAGAAGGGGTGTCATTGCAAGTTTGGTTTTTTAGTTGTGTTACAATATTTATTTTATTATTATTATTATTATTGTTATTGTTATTGTTATTGTTATTGGGTGTCATTGCAAGTTTAGTTTTTTAGTTGTGTTACAATATTTATTTTATTATTATTATTATTATTATTATTTATTAATTAGTATATATGATCACATTCTGAAACACAATGGCTTGAGATTCATAGACACTGTTTCAAAGCAAAGTGTCATCTGTTCTCAAGATAACACTGGACGGTGTGGAGGGGCATTAAGAGGTGGTATGACGTGACAACCACGTTTACAGGGGGCGTGATAAAAAAAAACAGTGGGTGAAAGGAGTTTGAAAGGGGCTTAAAAAATAAACAAATAAAATCCAACCAATCAAAACAAACCTAAACACCCTCCACTAATCAAGAGCCGCCACGTCACCCACCTTCTCCACGTCGGTGGAATTCTACAAGCCTTCCCTCCACGCTACCACCAGGCAAAGGCACGAGGCGGTGTGCCGGCGTGGTGGAAGCCTCCACTCCACCATAAAGTTGCCACTCTACTTGGTCTAACAAGTGAGTTCATATCTACTCAAAAATTACTAAAAGTTTTGTAAAAACCAATTTTCGAAAGCTAAAATTAGCTCAACCTAGTCACGAGTTATTTGAACATCCCTAATTTTTAACTATAGACCGTTTATATTGGGTTATAATTTAAACATAAAAATGTGAAATATATGTATGTCCTAGACTAATTTGCAAGTTATGTCTTAGTTTTAATATTTCTTTATTGGAAAAGTTATTACATTGAGTTAACTGCAATTTTCGTCCCTGTGGGTTGTCAAATTATGTCAGTCCGGGCCAAATTTTAGTTTTATGTCATTTTTGTCCCTGACATTCTTGAAACATGTCAGTTCTGTCCAAAAAACTAAGATTGGATCGAATAATTGGACAAAACACAGGGACGGAAATGGAAGTTAACTCATGTTTTTTTTTGGATGGAACTGACATGTTTCAAGAATGTCAGGGACGGAAATAGTATAAATTTGAAATTTGGCATGCACTAGCTAACTTGACAAACCACAGGGACGAAAATGGCAGTTAACTCTATTACTTTTTATTTTATGTTTTTTAAACTAAATGATTTTAACTTTTATGTTAAGTTTTAAAGGTGACAATTTTATCCTTACAGCTAAGAAACAAAAAATATAATTTTCACAATTCTTTTCTTTTCTTTCTTGTACTTTTATTTTAGACTAAATTGCATAAATCAACATTTATGTTATACCTAAACTACACTTCATATCTTTATTTTTCATTATGAAATCAGCAAAATCCAACCTTTATCTTCATGTTTTGCAACATTTTATAACCTTTACAGCTAACGTCGTCCAAAAACTTAGTTAAGTTACCTCGCATGCTTTGCATGTGAGGGTACTATGGTCTTTGATTACATAAATGTTGATTTTTGCAAAAAGATTATTTATAACAAAAAGGTTGATTTTTGCAAAAAGAATATTTATAACATAAAGGTTGATTTTTGCAAACAAAAAAGTTAAAAGTGTGAGAAGTGTGAGAAATATTGTGGAGATGACATGTGTCCTCAATCTAAATTAATTCAAAAGGGTAAACAAGTAATTTTGTCATTGATTCAATTAATTCAAAACCTTCCATAACCGCCACCTTATTTATAGGAACATGATTTTTTTATAAGATTTCTATAAAAACACTACGAATAACACTGCAACCACCATTCAACACGTATATAACACCATTCAATAATTATGTAACACCATTTAATAAGTATATAACACCATTCAATAAGTATATAACATCATTTTAAAGATATCTATAAAAACACTACGAATAACACTGCAAAATCACCATTCAGCACATATATAACACTATTCAATAATTATATAACACAATTCAATAAGTATACAACATCATTCAATAAGTATGTAACACTATTAAAGACACTATCTCCATTTCCAGAATGTGTTCTTAGTATAATGTTCATAGTATGGTTATTATACATGGTGTTTTAAACCTACATGCATGGTGTTTTACATCTGCATGCTAGTAGATGTTCCAGATTCCATATGTTAAAACACCATGGTGTTTTAAAACCTACATTCCAGTAGATAAAAAAACACCACTCTTTCTATTATGTGTTTAAAACACCACGCTTTGAATCTCAATACAATTAAAACACCACTGTATGAACATAGACAAAACATTATGGACTAAACATCTGACCGAAACATATTTTTTTTCCATATATAAGTATAACAATATGGTACTCATATTAAAAATAAAAAAACACTCGTTATTATGGTGCAATTTTTTTTTTAAAAGTTACGTATAAAAAGTTATTGACGTCTAAAAAAGACGGAGGAAAGTTGCATGTGCCTTAATGTTAGTTTCTTAATTTAAAAATGTTGAATTTACATGTATACCCTTAATCTAGAAAATTAATATGTTTAATAGTAAACATTATTTACAATTTTGTCATTATGATCTCAACCATTAGACCAACCATTAGATCAAAGATCTAATGGTCTAGATTCTTTCTTACCTTTCTCACAAAAAACCCCTTTTTTTACAGGAGCCTTGAAGGGGTAAGGTCCCAAAAACCTTGTAACAAGTACTTAGGACCATACCACAACCTTGTCTTTCAGCCCTTTTTGACCTTGCGCGGCCGCGCACTGGTCCGACAAAGAAGGCTTAAGAGACGGATAGCAGACAACACATGCGCGCCAAAAGGAAACCATAAATCCTTGCGCTTTCCTCCATAAACAAAGGATGAAAATCCTAAGTTAAACACTTCCGCCTAATATATCCAGACTTGGATATTATTTACCCAACTGGTGCCACACGATAAAGAGTCACACAGGATTATGGCAATAACCTTCTAGAAAGACCCAGTCGTGCACCACTAAACGGTTACAACCGTCTGGACACGTGTCATCACCTCAGGCATCCCGGAAATCACGATGATGGCATGAAATTGGAGAGAAACCTCCACTTGATCACTTTCCACGTGGCAAAACCCCAGCCATAGATCTAAACAGCGATCCATGTGCACTCACGTCGGATCGAGAAGCTTAACGGAAGGAAATGTAACCGCTTACGAGGTTAGCATCTTCCGTCAGCATTTCACCAACAAGTTTTCCCGCCCAAAACTCTCGGCTATAAATATAAGAACAATTCAGGTATGAAATTCAAGTTACACACACTTCATCAATACCTCTTCTTCTTCATAAACACATACTTATTCTCACGCCGGAGTCGGGTCAAGGAGAGAACCCCCCTTCTCCCCTTGACGAGGCTAACGGTGCTTTGTTTTGCAGAGTTTACCGGAGAAGAAGAACTGTTCCATCAGATCGAACGAGAGAGAACCAACCCTTTTATGCAGATCCAAACCCCCTAGATAATTCGATTCCGGTCAATTATCTAGTGTTTCTTCATTGGCGCCCACCGATTTCTCTGTTTTTTCAGTTTTGTCTCGTTTCGATTCAGTTTCCCTCATTTCTCTGTTTCCACATGGCAGAGAATTCATCACCTCACCCATCAGGTCCTCGGTCTGAATTCAAGGGTTCTACAACCCCAAATACTCAGATCGACGGAATCATGGGAATCAATACAAGTAACAATCACTCAGACGAAAAGGACTCCTCAGATCAACTCATAGAGAGAGCTCCAGAATACTGGATCGGCAGATTCCAGATAGCTTTGAACCAAATTTTCAAACAAATTATCAGACCTGAGTCCCCAAACATCAGATCTGATATTCGGCAAGAAAGCAGTGGCAGAATTGATACTATAGTATTGGACCCACAGATGCCTTATCAGTGGGACATCCAACCTGACAGTTATGCCAGGGTAATTCCAAAACCAGAAGGTACCAATGATCAGACAGCTAAACCAAAACAAATAAACAAGGTACAAGGAGGCCCTTCACGAAGGCCAAACAAACGACACCATGATTGTCACACCCCAACCGATGGCGGAAACATTGGGATGAGACGAAGTGTGTATAGATTGCAAGAGACTTCATAACACTATGTGACAATACTTAATTAAATTCAAATTTCATTGCAATTGCTAAATTGTCATACAATAATCAAAACAAAATACAACATTGTTTCAACAAATAACATAATATCAAAAGATAAACAATTTATAGGTGTGTATCTAGTCCACCCTATACTTGTTTCGTCTTTCATCATACTTCAACAATTTAACCTGCAACATGTATTAAAATAGAGTTTCAATGCAAAAGCAAAGGCGAGTATACAAGTTTGTTTACATAGCATAATAGAATAAAAACTCAAATCCAACATGATTCATAATATGTGATTACTAGTATGCAATTTTGGCGTACAATATGATCAAACCCGAGAATACAACGCATAAAGAGCCTAATCCCAAAAGTTTAGCGGGGTGGTAATGTTTAACTTAACAATACCCAAAAGTATAACGGGCGGGGCGTTAATCCTATAGCGCTATAATTGTTAAGGTGGGCGAGCAAAGTTAATGAGCATATAACGTTCCAAAGCGTTCACATAGCATACGAGAATAACAAGTAAATCACATTAGTTTCATGTTTAATCATGGATAGAGTAAGTTTAATTGAGTTTAAAAGTTGTTTGCGTAGTTATACATGTTGCATCCCAAAGTGTAAAGGGGAAAAAGGGATCGAGTATACTCACGGTGGTTGCAAGCTTTCCTACTTGGAATTCCCGCGAGTGAGTTTGTGGATGGATTAGTTTGGAGCACCTAGTCCTTCTACACGAGGAAACATAGGTGTGTGAGTTTGGCGTTTAACGGAAGATTATAAATTTGGAGTTTAACATAACATAAAGTATGATATTAAAATAATCATCTTTAACTTTATAACCCTTGTATGACACTATGTAACCAATATGGTTAGAATGTTTTTATGGGTAGTACACCCATTAGAATCATACTTAGAGTTTTAGGTCTTAGATGATATTCTACTACTTTAACATATAAACACAAGTTTAACATTAAAGGTTCGAATGAGTGTATATATATATTTAGGTTAAGTATTATATGTTTTTTAGTCCAATAAGTCAAGTAGGAGGTAGAAGATTAAATCTTCATTTAGGCACCTCTAGTATCATGGATGTCATGTATGGGGTAGGAAGAACAAGCTTCCATTTAGGAACCCCTTAGATGTTCACCACTTCACTTGATGTAAAAACAACCAAGGAGGGTCAAGAACTATGATCAATACAAGTATGTAAATGAACTAAGCTAAGAGAAATCATCAAATCATGTGAGGATTGTATGTTGGACAACCCAAGTTGTTCCATAATCACACTACATCAAGACCTAAGCTTGAACATGACTTGTGGGTGAAATACCCTAAACAAAACAGAATGTCACACCCCCAAATACCACCTAGGGAACGTCCCTGTTAGGCGTGCGACATACCAATAACGAGCCACTAATTACATTGAATGCGTACAAGTTTCAAAATAAAATCCTTAATTATTAATAAAATACCATCAACAAGTTTAAGTGAAAACCAAGGTATTCAGCGGAAGCAAAATTAAACAGTTTCAAAACCAAAGTAATGTATCAAGAAATCAATAAGATAAATCCATCCAATGAAACCATGACCACTCCTGCTACTCCAGACAGCAAGTCCCAATGAGAAACAGCTAACGACCTACAAGCATGCAAACAAGTGTGTCAGACGACGCTGGTGAGTTCAAAGTTTTGTTACCGAGTTTAGTTACCAGATACATGTATAAAACAGTTTAACAATTTGATTTGATGATGTTATTAACTCGATTACCGTATGTGGCTACTAGATGTGAATGCCCAACCCCAATGCCTCTATCTAGGCATTGGTCAAGTGGTCAAGGTAATTAGTTCAACTAACAACCTCGAGTAGATGTAAGGGGTCTTATATATACACGATGTGAATGCCCAACCCCAATGCCTCTATCTAGGCATTGGTCAAGTGGTCAAGGTAATTAGTTCACGCCCGTCCTTTCGGCACGGTGTGAGGGTGCCAATCCTATTAGCGCTATCAACTAAATACCTCGTTGCCTTCCTGGCAACAATCGGTAGATGTAGGGGGTCTTACATAATAGAAACTGAGTAATAACAAACATCCCATTAACCTGCATTCCTCCTTGGAACGTTACCCGATATCCCTTCCCGGGATGCATGCTTGGAAAAGAGCAGTGAACTCACCTTGGTTTTGCTCGGTAAGATTGTTTACTTGATTAACTGTCACACCCCGAATTTCCACGTGTCACCGGTGGGCCCGGTATGGGAGTATCGTGACGTGGTTGGCAACATAATAGTCAAACAACACAATATTTAAATGCACAGCGGAAGCAAAGTATAGATTTAATTCAACCAACGATATTGTAATATTAAGTATTACAAATAGTCGAATATAAATCCACAGGTAGATCAAGTTTAAAAAGGAAACAAATGTTCAACAGTTATGACATCCAAGCTGGCGAGACTTAATGTGGATGCTAGGAGACAAGCCAGCCTATTTCGCGTAGTACCTGCACTTAACCTTTTAAGAAAATACGTCAGTTTACACTGGTAAATACAATCAACCGACTCATTTTGAAAAGAGTTTAAGAAAATGCATTTAAGGCACAAGGCACAAATAATATTTTATAACTTGGGATAATTATTTAAATATATAATACTTGTATGGATTTACATGTTCCTTATGCGTTCAGTAGCCCGGATCGAGCCGGGTTAAAGATCAATTAACACACCACTATATTTATGAGACACTAACAGGTGTACGCCTACACCTGAGTGCTGAGGTCGTGGCCATTTAGTAAAATGATGCCAGGGATATCCGGGACACGGTCATTAACCCCCCAAAGGCTTTAAGCAAACAAAACAATATTAAACGAGACGTCTCAATACTTTCATTATCATTTATTCAATCAAAGATTCAACGTCCCGACCAAGCGGTATTTTATATACCGTACCCCAAGCCCGTATAGGGAAAATAAGTTAAAAGTATTTACCTGAGTAAGTATAGTTCAAAATCAGCGAGTGCAAATATCTTTTACTGGTTCTCCTAATCTGGAACGAAGGTTTATAATAACCTATTAGAATACTAACGGGTCTTTAGTTAAGCTTGCGCTTAGACCGGTTAGTTTTAAAGATACGGTCCGTACGCACGATTAAGCGAAGACCGGATAGAATGTGATTTAGACCCGACAAGTTTGAATACTTGCTTAATATGGGTATGTGATACACATTCTGGATTTTGAGATAAAACCGATAAGGTTTGACCCGTTTCGGCTAATTTATGTAAACTAGTTACATAAACCGAACCGAACGCGCATGAAGCGTAACGGGTATCCGTAATAGTCCTAAACAGGTTTCCTAAGTTAACATGCCTTAAATAAGTTGTGACATCAGTAGTATATCACCCGTGATGCCCAAAACGAGTTTAATCTCTTAATAAGTCCCGTAGGGGTATTTTGGTCATTTTAAAGATTATAAAAGGATTAAATTAGGTTTCTATGAACCGGGTCTGATTACATCAGTAAAATAGCTTATATTAACAGGTTATAACATTTGGTTATAAGTCTTATATGTTAAAATAGTTTTAAACCCAAACTATGCGTATAATACGCGTATAAAGCCGTTTTAAGCGACGTACGGTTTAAAATACGATTCTGAGTTTCCTGATCAGTTAAACAGGTTCAAAACACTCTAATTAATATTTAAAATCAGTAGCAATTGGATTGGCGTTAAAAGGATTTGTAAAACTCATTTTATGGCCGAAAAGGGTATATTCGGTATTAACCGAATTAAGGCGCTAATCCAAGCTTATGATCAGTTTAAAAATAATTAAAAATCTTCAAAAATCCCAAAATATTATATTACATCAGTGAGTAAAAGGTTTGGTGTCAAAAATTGGGTTTAGATAGGCTTTACGCTAATGACGTCATTTATGTATTAAGAATCGCCATAATTACGTCTTTAAGCATAAGTCCTAATCTAGACCTCCGATTATCGTGAAATTTTCGGGACATGCATAATAATCAATAACTAAGATTATGGCATTTCCACTTTTCCCAAAATCTCGTTTTATGGTCATAAGGGCATTACGGTCACTATTTAGGCGATTAACGGAAACATCGGACGATTAGGGATTCGAGTGGTATAAACGCAGAGGTTTATACACACGTGTATCTAGGTCCTAAAGGAACCTTAAGGCATGTCTAAACCTATAAGAATCGGGTCAGAACTGAGGTCAACGCAAAAGTCAAACTTTTGCGTCTTTCGGCTCCGAATCGGTTCTAAATAGAAAGTTGTCGAATCAAACAAGCGTAGACAAGTTTTTATACTTATTTTCAGTTTATATGAGTGTTAAAACAGATTACACGCCCTCCGTATCATTAAATATGCGATTATCATTTCTGTTGACTTTTCGGGTAACCTTTGACTCGACAAACGACATAGTTAGGATTAAAATCAGTGAGAGCCCTTTTTGGGTTTTAATACTCATATAATTACCAACTCGTAACAACTTTCGTTTCGACAAATCTCTGGATCGTTTGTGTTTTATTGCCAAGTCAAACCGTAGTTACGACGGTTTGATTTCTAGGCTATAAACGATGTAAAACTGAATCGAGAAGGATTAAGAGCACTTACACAAGTCTAATGGATGATATGGAAGTCTTGTGAATGACCCGTAAGCTCCTTTGATGTCCAGAAGTTGATATGTGTTTGTATGTTGAACACGAGACTATCGACAAGGACTTTGATCTTTCTTCTTTGATTCCAAATGGGTGAATGATGATCAATGATGAATGTATATGGCTTTTATAAGTTGTATACTAATGTATACCAGCCCCTAGTATCGAAAACCATCAATATAAGTCGGTTATAAGGCACGAACAGACACCTGCCCATGCAGCAGGTCATTTTCTGCATCTGTAGGTCTCAGGCGGCCCGCTTTATGTTTAGCCGATCCTGATGCGGGCCGCTTGGGACCCCGGATCAGGTAAACATGTTTCCTTGTTTTGCATTTTGGTCCCTAGTCCCCCGAAAGGTCGTTTTCAAGTCCAATCTTTCACACGTTCAAACATTATGACACGTGTCAAGACCTTATAGGACGTAAATTTTCGAGGTGTTACATCCTCACCCCCTTAAAATAAATCTCGACCCGAGATTTACTGAAACAAGTAAGGGTACTTTTCTTTCATCGTGGATTCAACTTCCCACGTGAATTCGGGACCTCTTCGGGCATCCCATTTGACCTTTACAAAAGGTATATGCTTCCTTCGAAGCTTCCTTACCTGTCGATCTTCAATCGACATAGGTTTTTCAACAAATTTCAAGCTCTCATCGATATGCACATCTGTATAGGGTATAATCACTGATTCGTTAGCGGAGTCAGCGAAACACTTCTTCAGATTGCAGATGTGGAACACATTGTGTATACTACTGAGCTCTTCAGGTAAGTTTAACTTGTAGGCAACTGACCCGACACGTTCGATAACCTCGAAGGGTCCTATGTATCTCGGGCTTAGCTTACCTTTCTTACCAAATCGCATCACTCCTTTCCAGGGTGACACTTTAAGTAGGACTTTGTCACCTACTTCGAAGTGAAAATCCTTACGATTTGGATCAGCGTAAATCTTCTGCCTATTCCGGGCAGCTTGGAGATTGTTACGAATCTGGACAATCTTGTCCGTCATTTCAAACACGATCTCTGGTCCCGATAACTGGACTTCTCCAACCTCCGCCCAACAAACAGGCGATCTACACTTTCTACCGTATAATGCCTCAAAAGGCGCAGCCTTGATGCTGGTATGGTAGCTATTATTGTAGGAGAATTCGATCAATGGCAGGTTCTTATCCCAGCTACCTCCCAAGTCGATTGCACATGCATGTAGCATGTCTTCTAACGTTTGAATAGTACGCTCACTCTGACCGTCTGTCTGTGGATGGTAAGCCGTACTAAAGTTCAAACGTGTGCCCAAAGATTGTTGGAAGCTTTTCCAAAAGTGCGACG
The DNA here is from genome assembly GCA_030545235.1 of Helianthus tuberosus. Classification (NCBI taxonomy): domain Eukaryota; kingdom Viridiplantae; phylum Streptophyta; class Magnoliopsida; order Asterales; family Asteraceae; genus Helianthus; species Helianthus tuberosus. The sequence goes on along the minus strand of CM060396.1, from coordinate 186,784,760 downwards.
TGTACCTAGTATCTCGGTCAGAGATAATAGCTACAGGTATGCCATGTAAGGCTACAATCTTATCAACGTACAGTTGGGCTAACATATCGGAGCTGTAGGTCTCCTTAATGGGTAGGAAATGTGCTGACTTAGTCAGTCGGTCAACTATCACCCAGATGGTGTCATTTCCTTTCCTTGTCTTGGGTAACTTGGTGATAAAATCCATAGTTACCATTTCCCACTTCCAAGTAGGAAGTTCAGGTTGTTGTAGTAAACCTGACGGTTTTTGATGTTCTGCCTTGACTTGCGCACACGTCAAGCATTTAGCTACATAGGTAGCTACAGACTTCTTCAAGCCTATCCACCAATAATTTGCTCTAAGATCATGGTACATTTTATCAGCTCCAGGATGAACAGAATATTTAGAGCTGTGGGCTTCCTGGAGGATAACATCTCGGAGTCCTCCATAAATTGGAACCCATATTCGTCCATTTAATCTAAGAATTCCATCCTTACTAAGAGACAACTGCTCCTCAGTTACTCCTAGCTTTTCGTTAGGATAGTTAGCTTCCAACACAGCTTCTTTCTGTGCAGCTAACAACCTTTCTATCAAGCTGTTCTTTAATTCCATGCTCTTGGCATTGATTCGGATGGGTTTCACCCTTTCTTTCCGACTCAAGGCATCGGCGACTACATTCGCCTTGCCGGGATGGTATCTTATTTCACAATCGTAATCATTAAGAGTTTCCATCCAACGGCGTTGCCTCATGTTCAAGTCCTTCTGGTTGAACAGATGTTGAAGACTCTTGTGATCAGAATAGATCACACATTTGATTCCATATAAGTAGTGCCTCCACAGTTTTAGTGCGAATACAACGGCACCCAACTCCAAGTCGTGGGTGGTGTAATTCTTTTCGTGCACCTTTAACTGTCGTGAAGCATAGGCAATGACTTTGCCTTTTTGCATAAGCACACATCCCATCCCGGTGTGTGATGCATCACAATAAACTACAAACTCCTCTATTCCATCAGGTAATGTTAGTACCGGAGCATTGCTCAACTTTTGTTTCAGAATATCGAAGGATTCCTGCTGCTTAGGACCCCAGTCAAACTTAATCTTCTTACGCGTCAGCGAAGTCAGGGGTGCAGCAATCCTTGAAAAGTTTTCTATGAATCGCCTATAGTATCCTGCCAAACCTAGGAAGCTACGAATTTCTGTAGGCGTCTTTGGCTCATGCCAATTCATGACAGATTCAACTTTAGCGGGATCTACTTGGATACCACGCTCACTAACTACATGTCCAAGAAATTGGACTGCTCGGAGCCAGAATTCACACTTTGAGAACTTGGCGTAGAGCTTCTCTTTATGAAGTAGTTCCAGTATGCAGTGAAGATGCTTCTCATGGTCAGCTCGGCTCTTTGAGTAGATGAGAATGTCGTCGATGAAGACGATGACGAATTTGTCTAAGTGCGGCTTGCAAACGCGATTCATGAGATCCATGAATGCGGCCGGTGCATTAGTGAGCCCAAAAGGCATCACTAGGAACTCGTAATGACCATAACGAGTCCTAAATGCTGTTTTGTGCACATCTTCATCTCTAACCTTCAATTGATGGTAGCCTGACCTCAAGTCAATCTTCGAGAAGAAACTTGCCCCTTGCAGTTGATCGAACAGATCGTCGATTCTGGCCAAAGGATACCTATTCTTGATGGTAACCTTATTAAGCTCACGGTAGTCGATGCACAGACGCATCGATCCATCCTTCTTCTTAACAAATAAAACCGGTGCTCCCCAAGGAGACGAACTAGGTTTGATGAAACCTTTGGCTAGCAAATCATCTAGCTGCGTCCTCAATTCCTTCATCTCTGTTGGTGCCAACCTATAAGGCGCCCTTGCAACTGGTGCTGATCCAGGAATAATGTCAATTCTGAATTCCACTTGCCTATCTGGTGGCAAACCAGGTAGTTCTTCAGGAAATACTTCGGGATATTCAGAAATGACTGGGATATCTCCAATCTTGGGTTTCGGTTCATCAATAATCACCTGTGCCATGTAGATGACACAGCCCTTCTTCAAACACTTTGAGTCTTTGAGTATAGACATTTTCTCGGGCAGCCCATACTGGGTATCTCCCTGGATAGTAAGTGATTCACCAGACGAAGTCTTGATCATCACTTGCTTCTTATTGCAAATAATCTGGGCCTGGTTATGTGATAACCAGTCCATACCCAAAACTATGTCGAAACCGGCTAGTTTTAAAGGAAGTAGGGACAAAGGAAAAGAGTGGTTCCTAATGGATATGAAACATCCATCTAATAAGGTTGAAGCGGTTTCTAAAGTGCCATCAGCTAGTTCCACCTCATACTTCACACTTAAAGTCTTAACAGGTAGTTTCAACAATTCACAAAACTTATTATCTACAAACGACTTATCAGCGCCTGAATCAAATAACACTCTCGCATAAACATCATTTACGAGAAAGGTACCTGTTATAACGTTGTCGTCCTTGACAGCTTCCTTAGCATCCATCCTGAAGACCCTCGCATTGGTCTTCTTCCCCTCATCATTCTTCCTTGCAAATTTTGGGCAGTTGGATTTGATATGCCCTTTTTCATTGCAACTATAACATGTTGCATCCTTTATCTTCTTGCACTCAAGGGTTTTGTGTTCCCTGGATTTGCATAACCCACATGCAAAAGGCTTCGATTGTGTTTGTGAGTTGGATTCAAACCTGCACTTCCCAAAGTGCTGCCTCTTGCAGGTTTTGCATCTGGGTTTTTCACCCGTCTGCTGACCATCCTTCTTAAAACCTGACCCCTTCTTCGGGTCATTGCTACCCTTCTGCTTCTTATCTGAACGCCGTGAGTTGTCATCCTCACGCTTCCTCTTTTCGGTATCATTTTTCCTTTGTGACCTCAGCCTGACAGCATCTGAGGTAAGGGACAACGATATGTCCGTTACTGACCGAAAAGTGGTTGGTCTGGAAGCTTTTACACTTGCTTTTATCTCCGGTTCCAAACCCCCGATAAAACGAGCTATACGTTTAGGCTCTGGAGTTACCAAGTAAGGGACCAATCTCGACAAAGTATTGAAAGTAGTAAGGTAGGCTTGACAGTCCAAGTTTTTCATGACCAGTGCCAGGAAATCAGATTCAATTCTCTCAACCTCGTGTTGAGGGCAGAAATTCTCCTTGATTAGTGCCATGAACTCTTCCCATGTCATGTTGTATAACGGGACTTTCCCTGTGGCTTGGATCAAAGATCTCCACCAGGCTAAGGCTTCTCCTTTGAAAGACTGCGAGACAAACTTCACTATGTCCCTATTATGACAACCACTAATATCCAACACAGTATCCATTTCATCCATCCACGTCATGCAATCAACAGCTCCTTTTTCCCCATTGAAGTCTCTGGGTTTGCACGACACGAAGTACTTATATGTGCAACCTCTATTACGAGGTTCTTGGTTCTGCACGACTCTTTGGGATGGATTACTCCTTTGATTCGAGGAGTGGTGAGTATTACTGTTGTGGGCAGTGTGGGTCCTGGAGGGTGTTCTAGCGTGTGATGCAGAATGGGTCCTCGTATGGGTACCACTTGATCCATGGTGCTGTCTACCCATAGCTATATTAACCGCATTATTTATCATAGCTTGCAACTCTGGACCTGCTACGTTAACTTGGGCATTTTCATTCACTATCCCTGGGTGACTGTTGACCTCGTTTGAGTCTGCCATGTATCTTGAACTGTAACACATTGGCAATAATTTATTGGTGGGTTTATTATGGAATTGTCTTTTATGGCAATTTGTTAACCGTGGTAAACTTAGACCAAATATGGTTAATTTATTACTCACATAAATTTAGGATTTCTAATATAATTCATCCTAATTATAAAACAATAATAGTTTTATTAGCACATAAGGCCTAGTCACAGGGACAATATAGATTATAAGCTAGGATTTCAGAGAATCAAAGCATGAAGGTTTGAACAAAGTTCATTACCTTATCAGACAGGGTCATAGACTAATACTGTCTTTTGTCTCATATGAAAATGAGAAGGGCCCGTAGGCATTCCATTACCAATGGATGGTAAAAAGAACTTATCATATTTATTAATGATTTAACCCATGATTCAGAGATCATTTAGTTGGGTTTAGAATCTTTGAAAAGATCCATTTATAATAACAACACGTGTGTTTCTAACGAATCATATCTGCTAGGAGTGTTAACATGTTTTCAGATGTTAACAGGGATTTGAATCTTTTTAACAAGTTTTACCATCTGGGCCAGGTCTTAAAATGACATGCAGGCTAGGTTTTACTTTTAAGATCCTTAATAAAAATAACATAGGCAGATTGACTTTTAAAAGGAATGATTTTGATTTATTTATTTCATATATCTTTTAATTATGCATAACATAGCAAAGATGAAATTTATAAACTTACCTTCCATTAAACTAAAAGTAGTACATTTTTGCCCTAAACGGGACTTTTCACAGAAACAGATGCCCGCGCAGGAGCTATACAGATAATACATGTCCTCACAGGGACGGTCTACAAAAGTAAATGTCCACGCAGGGACTACTAGAGACAAGTCCACGTAGGGACTAAGTACGAAGATAGATGTCCACGCAGGGACTACATACACACATAAATAAATGTCCACGTAGGGACTTGATTTAAACAAGGAATTACAACAATATATATATGGGGATTTAACGATCCCGTTTCTTCTTTCCCTTAAGCAAGTTTGCCAAACCACTCATAAATCCCTCATTCTTCTTACGTTCCTTCTGGAAGTCTCGCTCCACTTTGGCCAGTCTTCGGCGGAGTTCCTCCTGCTCAGGTGGAGGAGCCCGTGGTGGCTGGTAATGTGGTGGCGGCTGAACTGGTGCTTGATACCCCTGAGTTGGGTATCCCATTCCCCAAGGAGGTCCGTAGGGTCCTTCAGGATTATTATGGGCTTGGTAGCTTGCTGCTACGTTGTAAGGGTCATCAGCATAGTTATAGCCATGGTATGCTGGTGGCCCATATGGGTTGTAAGCTGCCGGAGCAGTATAAGCAGGTATTGGGTGGCCAAAACCCGGTGATGGCGGTACAATAGGTGCTGAATTCACCTCCGAAACTGGGACAGAGGGTCCTTCCATCTGTGGGACTCCATGAGTAGGCGGGTAATGGCTACCGCTAGAGTGTTGAGGGGTGTTGATACGAAAGTCAACTTCTCGTGCTGAGATCCGTGCACCAGTCCTCCTACGTCTAGGTGGTGCTGGAGGCTCTAAATGCACTGGTGGCGGTGGAGGCGGTGGCGTGACTGCCTCATAACGTGGATCCCCAGAGGGATCTTGTTGTTGATGAGATGCTGAATGAGACGGTGTATGGTGAGACGGTGTATGGTGAGATGGTGTATGGTGAGACGATGAGTGTTCAGATGGGGTATAATACCACTCACACCGTTCGAACCGTGCCATGTGACTATCCGGACCTTCGTAAGGTGGTCCGTGGTAAGATGAACCATCAGAGATTGAAAAAGGATGGTTCCGGGATCCGGTTGAAGCTTCGACAGGATCTGTGTCCTCGTCCATATCTTGATCACCAGAAAAGTGATCTTCCGGCCCTAGTGGGTTAAAGCCCACGTTTTCGGGTAGGTACTCTGCTGGGTTAAACTGACCCTGAAATACAGGAGTAGGGTCGCCGAAGAAATGTTGCGGGTTGTGGGGTTCGTTCTCTGACTGAGGCCCATAGGAGTCATGATATGGAGGCGTTGAGGCGTGCGAAAAAGATTGCCTGGCATCGTCTTCATAGGTCCTCCATAGCTCCCTCGTTTCGTCATTCCTTGTAGAAGAAGTTCGTCGATATGAAGGCCCTGCCTCATGGTCGTTAGGGGCACTAGCTGGCTCCTTTCCTCGACTACCTCGTCTAATTCTTGGCGGCATTATTGTACCTGTTAAAATATACAAGATAATAACAAGGAAAAATAAAGGACAAAAATTTAATTAAATAAAAATTTGAACAATTTGGATTATTCCTAAGTTCTTTGTCTAGACTCGAAGATTTAGGAATGTGCAATTGTGTAACTGAGATTAAACACAAAAGACTAGTGTTTAATTCACTCAGTGTTGGCTCTGATACCAACCTGTCACACCCCGAATTTCCACGTGTCACCGGTGGGCCCGGTATGGGAGTATCGTGACGTGGTTGGCAACATAATAGTCAAACAACACAATATTTAAATGCACAGCGGAAGCAAAGTATAGATTTAATTCAACCAACGATATTGTAATATTAAGTATTACAAATAGTCGAATATAAATCCACAGGTAGATCAAGTTTAAAAAGGAAACAAATGTTCAACAGTTATGACATCCAAGCTGGCGAGACTTAATGTGGATGCTAGGAGACAAGCCAGCCTATTTCGCGTAGTACCTGCACTTAACCTTTTAAGAAAATACGTCAGTTTACACTGGTAAATACAATCAACCGACTCATTTTGAAAAGAGTTTAAGAAAATGCATTTAAGGCACAAGGCACAAATAATATTTTATAACTTGGGATAATTATTTAAATATATAATACTTGTATGGATTTACATGTTCCTTATGCGTTCAGTAGCCCGGATCGAGCCGGGTTAAAGATCAATTAACACACCACTATATTTATGAGACACTAACAGGTGTACGCCTACACCTGAGTGCTGAGGTCGTGGCCATTTAGTAAAATGATGCCAGGGATATCCGGGACACGGTCATTAACCCCCCAAAGGCTTTAAGCAAACAAAACAATATTAAACGAGACGTCTCAATACTTTCATTATCATTTATTCAATCAAAGATTCAACGTCCCGACCAAGCGGTATTTTATATACCGTACCCCAAGCCCGTATAGGGAAAATAAGTTAAAAGTATTTACCTGAGTAAGTATAGTTCAAAATCAGCGAGTGCAAATATCTTTTACTGGTTCTCCTAATCTGGAACGAAGGTTTATAATAACCTATTAGAATACTAACGGGTCTTTAGTTAAGCTTGCGCTTAGACCGGTTAGTTTTAAAGATACGGTCCGTACGCACGATTAAGCGAAGACCGGATAGAATGTGATTTAGACCCGACAAGTTTGAATACTTGCTTAATATGGGTATGTGATACACATTCTGGATTTTGAGATAAAACCGATAAGGTTTGACCCGTTTCGGCTAATTTATGTAAACTAGTTACATAAACCGAACCGAACGCGCATGAAGCGTAACGGGTATCCGTAATAGTCCTAAACAGGTTTCCTAAGTTAACATGCCTTAAATAAGTTGTGACATCAGTAGTATATCACCCGTGATGCCCAAAACGAGTTTAATCTCTTAATAAGTCCCGTAGGGGTATTTTGGTCATTTTAAAGATTATAAAAGGATTAAATTAGGTTTCTATGAACCGGGTCTGATTACATCAGTAAAATAGCTTATATTAACAGGTTATAACATTTGGTTATAAGTCTTATATGTTAAAATAGTTTTAAACCCAAACTATGCGTATAATACGCGTATAAAGCCGTTTTAAGCGACGTACGGTTTAAAATACGATTCTGAGTTTCCTGATCAGTTAAACAGGTTCAAAACACTCCAATTAATATTTAAAATCAGTAGCAATTGGATTGGCGTTAAAAGGATTTGTAAAACTCATTTTATGGCCGAAAAGGGTATATTCGGTATTAACCGAATTAAGGCGCTAATCCAAGCTTATGATCAGTTTAAAAATAATTAAAAATCTTCAAAAATCCCAAAATATTATATTACATCAGTGAGTAAAATGTTTGGTGTCAAAAATTGGGTTTAGATAGGCTTTACGCTAATGACGTCATTTATGTATTAAGAATCGCCATAATTACGTCTTTAAGCATAAGTCCTAATCTAGACCTCCGATTATCGTGAAATTTTCGGGACATGCATAATAATCAATAACTAAGATTATGGCATTTCCACTTTTCCCAAAATCTCGTTTTATGGTCATAAGGGCATTACGGTCACTATTTAGGCGATTAACGGAAACATCGGACGATTAGGGATTCGAGTGGTATAAACGCAGAGGTTTATACACACGTGTATCTAGGTCCTAAAGGAACCTTAAGGCATGTCTAAACCTATAAGAATCGGGTCAGAACTGAGGTCAACGCAAAAGTCAAACTTTTGCGTCTTTCGGCTCCGAATCGGTTCTAAATAGAAAGTTGTCGAATCAAACAAGCGTAGACAAGTTTTTATACTTATTTTCAGTTTATATGAGTGTTAAAACAGATTACACGCCCTCCGTATCATTAAATATGCGATTATCATTTCTGTTGACTTTTCGGGTAACCTTTGACTCGACAAACGACATAGTTAGGATTAAAATCAGTGAGAGCCCTTTTTGGGTTTTAATACTCATATAATTACCAACTCGTAACAACTTTCGTTTCGACAAATCTCTGGATCGTTTGTGTTTTATTGCCAAGTCAAACCGTAGTTACGACGGTTTGATTTCTAGGCTATAAACGATGTAAAACTGAATCGAGAAGGATTAAGAGCACTTACACAAGTCTAATGGATGATATGGAAGTCTTGTGAATGACCCGTAAGCTCCTTTGATGTCCAGAAGTTGATATGTGTTTGTATGTTGAACACGAGACTATCGACAAGGACTTTGATCTTTCTTCTTTGATTCCAAATGGGTGAATGATGATCAATGATGAATGTATATGGCTTTTATAAGTTGTATACTAATGTATACCAGCCCCTAGTATCGAAAACCATCAATATAAGTCGGTTATAAGGCACGAACAGACACCTGCCCATGCAGCAGGTCATTTTCTGCATCTGTAGGTCTCAGGCGGCCCGCTTTATGTTTAGCCGATCCTGATGCGGGCCGCTTGGGACCCCGGATCAGGTAAACATGTTTCCTTGTTTTGCATTTTGGTCCCTAGTCCCCCGAAAGGTCGTTTTCAAGTCCAATCTTTCACAAGAAGCTTTGATATTTAATATTTGGGGCTTTAAGACTTATACCCACTTTGTCAAGTCCTCGGGTAACTTTGTGATCACCCGAAAAGCCCTAAATTTCCACGTTGACGATTCTAACCCTTGCACACGAATATTATCACAACTTGCTCATACGATAACGAAACTTGGTGAAATTTTTATGGTACATTATAGTGAGCATAATTAATCGTTACAAAGCTTTGGGTTTATCAAAAGGTCACTCAGAGGTATAATTTAAACATGTTGGCACATTTAACCCCTGTAGTTTGTAATCTCTCACCTTCTTTCACAATTCGCCTCGTATGATCCATGATCTATTCGTTTAAGGTTATAAACATCATGTAGGGTTATTGCAAAGTGTAATTATTCATTGTTGACACTTTGAACCCTTCTATTTACACAGTTTCACTGTTTGTCAACTTTGGTCCTCCAAGAGCAATCTTTCACACGTTCAAACATTATGACACGTGTCAAGACCTTATAGGACGTAAATTTTCGAGGTGTTACATTAACAGTTGAACAATCACAGCCTAAAAGGGGTTACCGACAACAATTAGTTCTATGTACACATGAACCACATCTTACACGTACAATCAATTCATGTATTCATCGTTCATCTAAAGCACATTTATTGTACATGTAACGTACGTATATATATATATATATGGTTTATGACGTGACCGTTAATCCATTCACCTAACGCCTTCGGATCTTTGCTCGACACGTAATAGTTCAAACTTACTTCACACGTACACATAATTTATTCACAGATACTACCAGTCCAAGTACTTAAACATGTGCGGCCCCAAGTTAATCTAAACAGGCCCTTTACAAACTGTTGTGTGGTCCGGTTGGCCCAAGGCCCAACTGAGACATAAGAACCGGTCCCCTTATATGCAAATAATTAAACTTGTGGCCCAGCTCTAAACCGAACGGCCCAAGTTCAGTCGATTATGTGTGTAGTCCAATTTCATAGGCTAATTATATGGGTGACTTATCTTATTATCATAACCTCAATTGTGGAAACGTGTCAAACTGTTACTTATCCTAGTAACCAATTCCTTGACTTTTGCAACAATCACCGCTAACAATCTCAATCTTATTTAAATCGAATAATATGAAAGTTCCAAAATCAAGGTATCAATTCATTATCAATACAATCCGAATTCCATGATCATACATAGATGTTTCACATGCGTTTATCATACTACCACCTAGCATACAGTTCAGGTAGACACATTAATTAATTCATGCTCACTTTATTGGTCTCCTACAACCCATAAACACTTCATGATTAATCCTACCCCATTAACACGTACTCATATGATTCAAAACCCTAACTGATTAACTCATATGCACCCCATCGAATACTTGAAAGACAACAGTTAGTCATTCTTTAAATACTAAAGTTGTTTCTCATAAGACTTATGGCATCAATGTTTCACATAAACAGTTACAAACTATCATGCAAATCACGAAACACAAATCACCACATAACACAAGACCATTCATGAATCCTAACCAACACGTTAACATACTTACCAGAATTGAGAAGATGCAACTAGAAGACTTCGATGAGGAGAGGGGGGTCTGCCGTTACCGTGCGTAGGGTGAAAGAGGGTAGGGTTTGTATTTTTAAGTTTTTGTGATAACCTATAGATGTTACGTATGCACAAAAAAAACTACAAGTTGGGCGATATATTTCAATGGCCTTCGGCCCAACCACAACAATTAATATCCGGCCCACACACTTATATGCTTGCTAAACAAGACAATCATTGCATTCGGCCCACACACTTAGAATAAGTATTATTCTAATATTACTCAAGTTTTTATATTAGCATAAAAGTTCAGCACAAGAAAAGAATAATTAATGAAAGGTTTGGATCACAGGATTAAAACGACACTGACCTCTAAAGTTCGGGTTGTCACACAGAAGGTATTTGAGGTTTATCCTCTGATTCTACATGTCTCAATCATGTTATTATACCTAAATAACCATAGGAAAGGTTGTAGGCATTGTTACATAAGTTTGAGATGTGTTAGACACAAGTTTGATAAGTTTAAACAAGCTTTTGAATAACTTAAAACAAAACAGAAAGCTTTGGTCCTTTTTAGGGCAATTCCAAGCATGATTTCCCCAAGAAATCAAACCCAAGGATTTACCAAAACAATAGAAGAAAGAATCAAGTGATTTGGAGTGAAAACAAGCAAGTTACACTCACTTTTGTTAAGATGTATGAATCTGTCCAAAACTCTGATTTGCAACAGATTTGAGAGTGAATTTGTGAGGTGTAGAGAGTTGTGAAAGTGTAAAATGGGTTGGAGAAGGTTTGTATTTATAATGGAAGAGATTGGAGGTGATTGGAGGTGTTTAGAGGTGGGTTAAAGGTGATTGGAGGGTGTTTAATCTTGGGATTTCGTGCAAAATTCGCGAGCTGAATGGTTTTTCTGATCTGGGGGTTCCCAGGCGGCTAGCGTAAGCCCACACTTAAGTTTACGCGGCTGGTATGAAGGTTGTGGCTGAAGTTTGGTTTTATTACACTTAGGCCCCTCAACTTTGATATTTAGGGCATTTTGGGTGATTTAGGGACTTGTTTCGCCATTTAAGCATAGTTTAAGGGTAATTCAAGTATGAGGAACATAATCAAAGTATAATTAAGTGTATGAAGGTCGTATAAAAGTATCGTTTACGTTCAAAGCATGTCTTAGGCATAAGTTTAGATTAATTACAAGTTTAGCACATAGTTTCCAAGAATAACGATTAAACATCAATTGATTCACCAAATCGAACATACAAGCATATATAAAGTGTGTATAACATATTTATAACAAAATACGAGTTTCATTAATGATCCAAGTCTCGGTCTTTACAACGATTACAAAGAAAGAACGATTACAAGAATACAAAGTTTCCAAAAATAGAAATACGGACCAAACTTTCTATAAATGGAAGGTACAAAAGAGCCGGGCGTTACAGTCTCCCCTCCTTTAGGGAATTTCATCCCGAAATTTAGGAAGATGTAGCGAAAAGATAGGGATACTTCGTCTTCATATCACTTTTAAGTTCCAAAGTAAATTCGGCGCCACGTTTTCCTTCCCATCTAACCTTGACGATAGGAATTTTACTGCGCCTCAATAACTTGACTCCTTGATCCATGATTTCGACGGGTTTTTCCACAAAATGCATAGTTTCGTTGATTTGAAGATCTTCGAGAGGAACATGAAGTCCTTCATCAGCGAGACATTTCTTTAGATTGGAGACATGAAACGTTGGTTGAACGTTGTTGAGCTCTTGAGGTAAATCGAGTCGATAAGCCACCTTACCAACCTTTCGAGTATCTTGAAAGGACCAACATAGCGAGGGGCAAGCTTTCCCTTTTTACCAAAACGAACCACTCCTTTCCAAGGAGACACTTTAAGTAGAACATGATCCCCAACGTTGAATTCCATAGGTTTGCGTCCCTTGTCAGCATAGATCTTTTGACGATTGCGAGCCTTGAGTAGATTATCACAGATTTGGAGAATCTTATCCGTTGCTTCTTGTATGATCTCAGGGCCAGTAAAATGTTTGTCACCAATCTCGTGCCAGCTTAAAGGAGATCGGCATCTGCGACCATACAATGCCTCGAATGGAGCCATTTGAATACTAGAGTGGTAGCTATTGTTGTACGAGAACTCGACCAAAGGTAAATGCACATCCCAACTACCACCAAAGTCGATGACACAAGAACGGAGCATGTCCTCTAGGGTTTGGATAGTACGTTCAGTCTGTCCATCCGTTTGAGGATGAAAAGCCGTACTGAGATTCAAATGAGTACCCATAGCGGACTGAAAAGTTTGCCAGAGACGCGAAGTAAATCGACCATCGCGATCAGAAATGATGTCGAGAGGAATACCATGATGGCGTATGACTTCATCGGTATAGATGCGAGCAAGTCGTTCAACCTTGAAATCTTCACAAATAGGAATGAATTAAGCGGACTTGGTCAAACGATCGATGATCACCCAAATGCTATCGTGACCAGAGGGTGTATGAGGAAGTTTAGTTATGAAGTCCATCGCAATGCTATCCCATTTCCAAACGGGGATTTCAGGTTGTTCGAGTAGACCGGAAGGTCGTTGATGCTCGGCTTTGACTTTCGAACAGGTAAGACACTTCGAAACGTATACAGCAATGTCTCTCTTCATACCGGGCCACCAATAGGATGTACGTAGATTATGGTACATCTTGTCAGCACCAGGATGAATTGAGTACTTGGATTTGTGTGCCTCGTTTATAATGAGATCACGATGATTTTCGCGATCTGGTACCCAGATGCGATCACGACAGTAGAGCATACCACCGGATTTTAAAGTGAGTAGTTCTTCAGAAGCTCCACGTATTTCTTCAGACATGGTACCTTCGTTGATAGATGAGTACTACGCCTCACGAATGCAATTGTGAAGATCGCTCGAGACATGAAAACAACGAATGTAATCTACATGAGTCTTACGACTAAGTGCATCGGCCACGACAATCGCTTTACCGGGGTGGTAGCGAATCTCACAGTCATAGTCGTTAAGTAATTCTACCCAACGTCGCTGACGCATATTAAGCTCTTTCTGGTCAAAGATGTGTTGCAGGCTCCTATGGTCAGTGAAAACCACACACTTTGTACCGTATAGGTAGTGTCGCCAAATCTTTAACGCAAAAACAACTGCGCCAAGCTCGAGGTCGTGGGTAGTATAATTCTTCTCATGTATTTTGAGTTGGCGAGAGGCATAAGCGATGACTTTGTCTCATTGCATGAGAACACAACCAAGACCACGATTTGAGGCATCGCAATACACCACGAAATCATCATTCCCATCAGGGAGAGCGAGAATAGGAGCGTTGCAAAGCAAATCTTTGAGAGTTCGAAAAGATTTCTCTTGTTCAGGACCCCAAACAAAAGGTTTCTCTTTTTGAGTCAACGAAGTGAGAGGAACGGCGATTTTTGAGAAATTCGAGATGAATCGGCGGTAATAACCCGCCAATCCTAAGAAGGAACGGATTTCAGAAGGTGATTTAGGCGCGGTCCAATTCTTCACAGCTTCGATTTTTGAAGGGTCAACGTGGATTCCTTTTTCACTAACAACGTGTCCAAGGAATTGGACTTCTTTAATCCAAAACTCGCATTTGGAGAACTTAGCGTATAAGCGTTCAATACGTAAGAGCTCGAGTATAAGACGAAGATGACGTTCGTGATCGGCTTGAGATTTAGAATAAATGAGAATGTCATCAATGAAGACGATCACAAAGCGATCCAAGTAGGGCTTATAAACACGATTCATAAGATCCATGAACACAGCGGGTGCGTTGGTCAAGCCAAAAGGCATAACCACGAACTCGTAGTGCCCATAGCGAGTGCGAAAAGCGGTTTTGGGGATGTCCTCCTCGAGAACACGAAGTTGGTGATAACCAGAACGAAGATCGATCTTGGAGAAACAGGTAGCGCCTTGAAGTTGATCAAAGAGATCGTCGATACGCGGGAGAGGGTAACGATTTTTGACGGTGAGTTTGTTAAGCTCACGATAATCGATGCACATGCGGAAAGAGCCATCCTTCTTTTTGACGAAGAGCACAAGAGCACCCCAAGGTGAGGTACTTGGATGAATGAAACCCTTATCGAGGAGTTCTTGAAGTTGCGTAGATAATTCTTGCATCTCAGAAGGTGCAAGACGATAAGGAGCTTTGGCAACAGGAGTCGCACCAGGTACGAGGTCGATACGAAAGTCAACAGATCGAGGTGGAGGAGGACCAGGCAAATCTTCAGGAAAGACATCAGGGAAGTCACACACCACTGGAACATCACTTATACTTTTTCCCTTGCCCTTTTCTTCCACAACGTGGGCTAAAAAGGCAAAGTACTGCTTGCGTAAGTATTTGTTCGCTTGTGTGCAGGACATCAACTTCAGTCCCTTCGAAGGTCGGTCTCCATAGACGTGCAAAACATCACCAGATGGAAGGGGCAAACGAACGTATTTCTCGTGACAAGCGATTTCAGCATGGTTCTTTTGAAGCCAATCCATGCCTATGATGACGTCGAAACTACCCAATTGCATGGGTATGAGATCGATAGGGAAAACGTGTTCGTTAAGAGTAAGACGGCAATCACGAAGAACGGAATTGACTAAGATGGACCTGCCATTGGCGACTTCAACGGAGAACGACTTAGGTAGCTTAGAGCGTGTGCAATTTAACAATGATTCAAAATCTAAGGACCCAAAGCTTTTGTTCGCACCAGTATCAAACAGTATTGAAGCATAAAGATGGTTAACAAGAAACGTACCATTAACGACATCATTTTCGTTGCGCGCTTGGTTTGCGTTCAGATTAAAAGCGCGTCCACGAGGAGGTTGTTGCTGCTCTTGATTCCATAGAGGCCATTGAGGACGAAGATGATTGACGTCCCCACATTTGAAACAAGCTCTAGCGGGTCTTGCGTTTTGCGGAGCGGGTGGAGCTTGTTGCGCTTGCTGAGCTGTTGGTGCTTGTTGCTGCTGATAGTTGCGGCAAAAGGCGGTGTCATGTCCATAACGGTTGCAATTAACACAACAACGGCACCTGGCATTGGCGGGATGATGGTAATTACAAGTGGCACACTTAGGGTGAATCCCAGTGTACAACTTTTGAGTGTTCTCAGGAGCAACAGGATTTGGGTTAACGGGTGGCACAATCGCGTTGCAAACAGGGTTCGATTGCTTTCGCTTCTTCCCCCTATTGCTAGTCGGCTGTTGGGTAATTTGGTTGGCTGGCTTGAATGAAACGGGGTTTGCAGCTTGCTTATCGCGTACACGGTTGTTGTTTAGGGAAGCGGCCAAACGGTAAACAGCTTCGATATTGTCGAGTTTGGCTGCCTCGATCGTATCGCGCATGCTAGAAGGTAACCAATTGATGTACTTCCTTATCTTGCGGTCGGTGGTCATAACGAGGTGAGGAACAATGAAGCTAAGTTGTTTGAAACGGGTAGTGTAGGCTAGGTTCTCATCACCCACTTGCTTTAGCGCCCAAAATTCTTCCTCTAGCTTTTGTTGCTCATGTGGAGGGCAAAACTCGTCCATCATTAGGGCCTTAACTTCTTCCCAAGTCAACGCATAGGCCAGTTCGTTCGAGCGGATGTTCCTTTCGTTCGTCCACCATTCGAGAGCTCGGGCTTGGAATACCCCAGTCGCACTACGCGTTCTGAGCTCATCGGGGCAATCACTGTTGATGAACGTGACCTCCATGCCATCAAACCACTCAAGCATGGCGGTCACCCCATCATTGCCAGTGAATGGTTTGGGGTTGCACGACGAAAAGTGCTTGAAGTTAAACGAAACGGGCTTGCGTGCTTCGACCTTAGAGTCGACGGAGGAGTTCGGAGTTTCGGAAGCTCGAATCTCGGTAATGACCTTAGGAACGACACGCGCGAACTGATCGGCCATGAAAGCCATCATCTTCTTTGTAGCACGGGTCTTTGACTGCTTAGACGTTTTGGAGAGATGGGTAGACATCTAAGATTCAAAAGAATGAAAAGGTGAGACTTGGTTTGTTTAAGAAAATTGTTTGCATAAATTGATTCACATAGCATAAAGTGTCACATAGCATAAAGGGTTCAAATTGATTCACATAACATAAAGAGTTTAGACGTCTCATATAGCATAGTCATGTGTTCCACATAGCATAGCATGAATAAATGAAAGCATTGTAAATTTAGTTTGTTCACGAGGGATTATTATTGTTTGTGATTGCGATCAACGTGCGAAATGAGTAAACCAAAATTTGAAAAGAACGAACGTTCAAGTATAAAATCACATATAAATTGAGATACATAAAAGAGAGGCTCAATAAAACATAGGATTGTTTCGGGTAGAGAAACGTCGACTATTCCAAAGTGGGTCGAAAGTCCTTTCGAGTTAGAGAAAACGTGCTTTGGCCTATAGGTAAGATACTCTCGTCGAGAAGCGATTAACGGTATCTTACCCTTCCGGTTACTACACATCTCTAATCGATTGAAACAATCGGGACTTTGGCGAGATTGAAAATCGAGGAATGGGACTTAATCGACGAGGTGCGGGTTTCACCCCTAACTTGACGATTTCGTACCCTAAATGTGGTTGGTACTTGTCGGGTCAAAACAAATTTTCGACACTATGACAAGGGTCCACTAGAGTTGAAATGGAAATTACCATTAAGTTGTGGATTTCACTCCTAGCTTAATGGTGCAAAATAGCTTAAGGTAGAATGAGAGTCGTTTACCAAATTGTGGGTTTCACGCCTATTTTGGTAAAGTTGTCTCGTTTGTGTTACAAGAGTATACAAATAAACAAAGTGTATTCATGTTAACCTTAGGAAAGGCGTATAAATTTAATCAACAAGAAGTATAGCTAGGAAGCATGCATGGTAGAGTACAAAGTTTTAAACAACAAATAAGAGGCAAAACTCCTAAAACTATAGATTAGGGCAAAAGCATGGCAATTTTTTCCTAATTCCCTATAGTTATGGCTCTGATACCAATCTGTCACACCCCAACCGATGGCGGAAACATCGGGATGAGACGAAGTGTGCATAGATTGCAAGAGACTTCATAACACTATGTGACAATACTTAATTAAATTCAAATTTCATTGCAATTGCTAAATTGTCATACAATAATCAAAACAAAATACAACATTGTTTCAACAAATAACATAATATCAAAAGATAAACGATTTATAGGTGTGTATCTAGTCCACCCTATACTTGTTTCGTCTTTCATCATACTTCAACAATTTAACCTGCAACATGTATTAAAATAGAGTTTCAATGCAAAAGCAAAGGCGAGTATACAAGTTTGTTTACATAGCATAAGAGAATAAAAACTCAAATCCAACATGATTCATAATATGTGATTACTAGTATGCAATTTTGGCGTACAATATGATCAAACCCGAGAATACAACGCATAAAGAGCCTAATCCCAAAAGTTTAGCGGGGTGGTAATGTTTAACTTAACAATACCCAAAAGTATAACGGGCAGGGCGTTAATCCTATAGCGCTATAATTGTTAAGGTGGGCGAGCAAAGTTAATGAGCATATAACGTTCCAAAGCGTTCACATAGCATACGACAATAACAACTAAATCACATTAGTTTCATGTTTAATCATGGATAGAGTAAGTTTAATTGAGTTTAAAAGTTGTTTGCGTAGTTATACATGTTGCATCCCAAAGTGTAAAGGGGAAAAAGGGATCGAGTATACTCACGGTGGTTGCAAGCTTTCCTACTTGGAATTCCCGCGAGTGAGTTTGTGGATGGATTAGTTTGGAGCACCTAGTCCTTCTACACGAGGAAACATAGGTGTGTGAGTTTGGCGTTTAACGGAAGATTATAAATTTGGAGTTTAACATAACATAAAGTATGATATTAAAATAATCATCTTTAACTTTATAACCCTTGTATGACACTATGTAACCAATATGGTTAGAATGTTTTTATGGGTAGTACACCCATTAGAATCATACTTAGAGTTTTAGGTCTTAGATGATATTCTACTACTTTAACATATAAACACAAGTTTAACATTAAAGGTTCGAATGAGTGTATATATATATTTAGCTTAAGTATTATATGTTATTTAGTCCAATAAGTCAAGTAAGAGGTAGAAGATTAAATCTTCATTTAGGCACCTCTAGTATCATGGATGTCATGTATGGGGTAGGAAGAACAAGCTTCCATTTAGGAACCCCTTAGATGTTCACCACTTCACTTGATGTAAAAACAACCAAGGAGGGTCAAGAACTATGATCAATACAAGTATGTAAATGAACTAAGCTAAGAGAAATCATCAAATCATGTGAGGATTGTATGTTGGACAACCCAAGTTGTTCCATAATCACACTACATCAAGACCTAAGCTTGAACATGACTTGTGGGTGAAATACCCTAAACAAAACAGAAGGTATTTGAGGTTTATCCTCTGATTCTACATGTCTCAATCATGTTATTATACCTAAATAACCATAGGAAAGGTTGTAGGCATTGTTACATAAGTTTGAGATGTGTTAGACACAAGTTTGATAAGTTTAAACAAGCTTTTGAATAACTTAAAACAAAACAGAAAGTTTTGGTCCTTTTTAGGGCAATTCCAAGCATGATTTCTCCAAGGAATCAAACCCAAGGATTTACCAAAACAATAGAAGAAAGAATCAAGTGATTTGGAGTGAAAACAAGCAAGTTACACTCACTTTTGTTAAGATGTATGAATCTGTCCAAAACTCTGATTTGCAACAGATTTGAGAGTGAATTTGTGAGGTGTAGAGAGTTGTGAAAGTGTAAAATGGGTTGGAGAAGGTTTGTATTTATAATGGAAGAGATTGGAGGTGATTGGAGGTGTTTAGAGGTGGGTTAAAGGTGATTGGAGGGTGTTTAATCTTGGGATTTCGTGCAAAATTCGCGAGCTGAATGGTTTTTCTGATCTGGGGGTTCCCAGGCGGCTAGCGTAAGCCCACACTTAAGTTTACGCGGCTGGTATGAAGGTTGTGGCTGAAGTTTGGTTTTATTACACTTAGGCCCCTCAACTTTGATATTTAGGGCATTTTGGGTGATTTAGGGACTTGTTTCGCCATTTAAGCATAGTTTAAGGGTAATTCAAGTATGAGGAACATAATCAAAGTATAATTAAGCGTATGAAGGTCGTATACAAGTATCGTTTGCGTTCAAAGCATGTCTTAGGCATAAGTTTAGATGAATTACAAGTTTAGCACATAGTTTCCAAGAATAACAATTAAACATCAATTGATTCACCAAATCGAACATACGAGCATATATAAAGTGTGTATAACATATTTGTAACAAAATACGAGTTTCATTAATGATCCAAGTCTCGGTCTTTACAACGATTACAAAGAAAGAACGATTACAAGAATACAAAGTTTCCAAAAATAGAAATACGAACCAAACTTTCTATAAATGGAAGGTACAAAAGAGCCGGGCGTTACAATGATCAGCATTGGCGGGAACAGCAAGTCGTGTTTCCTGTTGTTCCTGGAGGCCCTCAGGAAGAGCGACCAGTAATTATTACTGGCATCTTCGGCCATTATCGAACGAACTATATGTTTATAGATCCAGGAAGCTCGATGGATATCATATACGAGCAGTGCTTCAAACAACTCGATCCAGAAGACAAAGCACGTCTGGAGCCGGTCGATTTCCCTCTCACCAGATTTTGTAATGAAGCTGTATTCCCGTTAGGGCAAATAGTATTCCCTATGACTCTATCTGATGGCGAGCATTCGCGCACAGTCACAGTAAATTTCATGGTCATGCCGGCAACATCACACCATGACGTATTGCTCGGAAGAAGGTCACAAATAGAATTCAACATGATCACTTCTATTCCACATGCTGCATGCGGATTTCCAACAGAAACTGGAGTTACAATTCTATACTC
This sequence comes from Helianthus tuberosus, assembly GCA_030545235.1. Taxonomy (NCBI): domain Eukaryota; kingdom Viridiplantae; phylum Streptophyta; class Magnoliopsida; order Asterales; family Asteraceae; genus Helianthus; species Helianthus tuberosus. Next base: position 186,764,357 of record CM060396.1, on the reverse strand, counting down.
AACTAAGGAGGTCATGTACGTGGACGATGAGCCGCCAGCAAAAGTGGCCAAACCCTCAGCATCAAATGAGCCGGAGAAATGGGTTCTGAACGATGAATATCCAGAACAGACCATCCTGTTAGGACACGCCATTTCCCCAGCAACACGAATACAATTAAAAGAATTGCTGTCCAATAATAAAGACATATTCGCCTGGTGCCCAGCAGACATGACTGGGGTTCTGTGCGATATAGCACAACATTGTCTGAACATCCGACCCTCAGCAGAATATGTTGCACAGGGGAGGCGCAGCTTCAGCGATGAGAAAGCAAAAGCCACGGACGAGCAAGTGACAGAACTACTTAATGCCGGAATCTTGCGCGAGGTTCGATACCATACATGGGTCGCCAACCCAGTAATGGTCCAAAAACGCAGTGGCAGATGGAGAATGTGCGTCGACTTCAAAGACCTGAATAAAGCATGCCCAAAAGATTGCTACGCGCTTCCTGAGATAGACAAAAAGGTTGACTCTCTAGCATCATTTCGATGGAAGTGCTTTCTTGACTGTTATAAAGGTTATCATCAGGTCCAAATGAAAGAAGAAGACGAAGACAAGACCGCATTCCGCACAGACAAGGGCATCTTCTGTTACACAAAAATGCCCTTTGGCTTACGCAACGCAGGCGCAACGTACCAGCGCCTAATGGACACGGTCTTCAGAGGCGATATCGGTAAGACATTCGAGGTATACATGGATGACCTCGTCATCATGAGCCACGAAGAAGATACAATGCTCTCAAATATCCAGCGCACGTTCGATTCTTTGCGCAGCGTAAACTTAAAGCTCAACCCAACGAAATGTTCCTTTGGAATGGAAGAAGGGAAATTTCTGGGTTTCATAGTAACAAGGGATGGTTTTAAAGTAAACCCGGAGAAAGTGCAGGCCATCCAGTTAATGCCATCACCTGCAACAATAAAAGAAATGCAAAGACTCGCCGGGCGTCTAGCAGCCTTGAACAGATTCTTGGCAAATCATGCAGCAATGTCATATCCATTCATTAGCACACTACGAAACTGCGCCAAGAAAACCCACTTCCAGTGGACACCCAAAGCGGAAACAGCCTTCAAGCAAATGAAAGAATGTCTAATTCAGTTGCCAACGCTAACAGCTCCACGAGAAAAAGAACCACTGATCTTATATTTATCTGCTGTGGAAGTAGCAGTAGGCGCAGTATTAATGGTGGAGCGAGAAAACATTTAGACTCCAATCTACTATATAAGCAAGATGCTCACTGGCCCAGAGACACGTTACTCAATGATAGAAAAACTAGTCCTAGCGCTAGTACATGCATCACGGCGCTTACGTCGGTATTTCTGTGGTCATGTCATCACAGTTCTCACTAATTACCATTTAGGTCAAGTCTTATCTAAACCCGATGTTGCGGAATGATTGGCCAAATGGGCTATTGAGCTCGGAGGATACAATATCCTATACAGACCGCGACCGGCAATCAAGGGGCAAGTTCTATCAGATTTTGCCATATAAGTTCCTATCGACAAAGTCCAAGAGTGTGAGGCAATCCAAAACCCTGTTCCTGTTTTCGACGATAGGGTCTGGACTCTACACACAGATGGTGCTTCTAATGATGACGGAGTAGGTGCGGGTCTCCGATTGGTCAGCCCAGATGACCACGAACTTACATATGCTATACGCCTAGATTTCTGAAGCACAAACAACGAGGCAGAATACGAAGCGTTCCTAGCAGGCCTTCATTTAGCGCTCAAAATGGGGGCAAGAAACCTCAAAGCCAATGTAGATTCAAAATTAGTGGCTGAACAGGTCAATGGTCATTATGACGCAAAAGGAGAAGCAATGGCTCTATACCTGGAACAAGCGCGAATGCTAATCAGCAAATTCCAAACAATCAAGGTCAACCACATAAACAGAAGCGAGAATAAACACGCGGATGCGCTAAGCAAATTGGCCGCCACTAGTTTCAAACATTTAGCAAAAGAGGTACGCATCGAAGTATTGTCCAACCCTTCCGTCCCTCTCAAACAAGTAAACGTTATAAAGATCGGCAATCCATCTTGATGTCTCCGATTATCTTATACCTACAACATGGGAAACTCCTAAAAGGAAAGGCGAAGGCTCAAAAAATCTAGAACAAGGCAATAAAATATGAAATGGCGGAAGGGATTCTGTACCGAAAGTCATTCATGGGACCACTATTGCGCTGCGTTGACAACACATACGCACAATATCTAGTCAGGGAAGTCCATGAAGGGTTATGCGGGATACACGCCGGACCGCGCATGGTAGTGGCAAAAATAATGAATGTGGGCTACTATTAGCCGGGAATGCACGTAGATGCGGTAGAATTACTACGGAAATGCGCAGCATGTCAGCGCCACGCGCCAAAAACACTCCGACCAAAGAACCCGCTTGTACCGGTCACGTCTGCCTGGCCTTTCCAACAACGGGGCATTGATCTTGTGGGACCATTCCCTGACGCGCCCGGGGCAGTAAAATTCATCATTGTAGCAGTCGACTACTTCACGAAGTGGTTGAAGCTAAGGCCTTGGCCTCAACCACAGCAATGGTAATCCGCAAGTTTATATGGGAACACATTATTTGCAGATTCGGATTACCATTGCGCATTATCTCGGACAACGGCACCAACTTCGCCTCAGAAGATCTTCAGAAATGGTTCAAAGAAATGGAGATCGAACACAATTTCACCTCTGTGGCGCACCCACAAGCAAACGACCAAGTTGAGAGTGTCAGCAAACAGATTGTCGACGACATTAAAGCGCGCCTCGGAACAGCGCGCAGGGGATGGGTCGATGAGCTCCCCATCATCCTATGGGCTCATCGTACCATGCCAAAGACCAGTACGGGGGAAACCCCATTCAGTCTTGTCTATGGATCGGAGGCAGTAATCCCAGCTGAGATTGGCCTCCCATCACCGCGCATGATTGCTATGCAGAAGCAAAACAACGAGCAAGAGCGAAGACTGGATTTAGACCTTCTCGAAGAAAGGCGCGAGAACGCCGCCATCACAGAGGCAAGGTACAAATCCAAACTCAAAAAATACTACAACGCGCGTGTACGCGTATGTACCTTTGTTCCTGGTGACTTCGTCTTACGCGACAATGAAGCTTCTAATGCGGAAAAACCAGGCAAATTAGCGCCCAAATGGGAAGGACCATACATTATCAATGAAGTCCTGGGAAAAGGGGCGTACACTCTGAAAAGAATTGATGGAACACTAGTTCCTCGCACCTGGAACGCGCAACAGCTGCACAGGTGTTATATGTAAGCCAAGCTATTATACAGGCAATGAATTTTACACTTTGTATTATTAAACCTGCGCTTTATTAATACAAAAGTTATCCTTACACATGTCATTTTTTATTACAAATTGCATATAATTCTTTTGGTTTACGCGAAAACAATATGGTAGACATTGTACACCTCATGAACAGTCTAAAAAAGGCAAAACTCGCGCGCCTTTTAGACAAACGTTCACACATGAGCATAATACCATTCTCATTCGTTCTACCTACTAAAAGCAATAAACATATGCAACATATTGTAATCCAAACACAAGTCAGCAAACCACCAAAACATACATGCATGACAATGCATCAAAAAATATCATTAAGTGTAACAACGACACTGCAGACAGCTATTCACAAAGAAACACATCAGTGTTTCTTCAAAAAAAAAAAAGAAGAAGAAGAGTACTAGTTACAAATCAAACAAACTAGGAGAGCTGGTCCAATACCCCATATGGAGTATGAAGAACCTCTCCATACAAAATCCAGGGATTAACACCCTCATCTTCAACTTCAACAGCAATCGGAACATCAGCAGCCGAAGCAGCAACCGGAGCAACAAACGGAACAACGGCTGGAGCAGCAGTACGGTGACGTCGTTGGTAAGTAAACAACGAACTTCCCCTCCGGTTAACCAGAAAACACCGAGTCACAAGATGTGCCAATAACCGGGTGACTCCACCATTATTATTGTCGGCAAGACGAATACGAAGACGGTTCTCTGATGCTCCCAGATGATTGGCATACTCAACACCGTCATCCCTAACAGAAACCTCAGTCACAGGATTGGAAAGCAATAATAAACCGTCAGCAGCATCGAGCACACGCAACACGTTAGAAAGTCGCCTCCATCGAATTGGTGCCCTGTTCTCCATTTTTCCCAAATTAGAGAGAGACATCACAACTAAAATGAATATATAGGCCAAAAAGGACAAGCGGTACCATCGAGATAAGAGCCATGATGATTAAATATCAAATCAACTGCCATCTCAACGGCGCTGCCACTGCAAAGTATCACATCCCATTTAAAACCATCTGACAGGGTCCACACGAATCCCCAAGAGCTACAGTCAGGATAGAAGACGAAGGGTCAGCACAAATTATGAGGAATGACGTCAGCCATCGACAACTCATAATTACATAAACCTCTCCGCCCCAGATTGCAACAGTTCAGAATAAACAAAGGGATGAAAGCCTTTTCTTGCAAACTGTTTATCTTACCCAAAGTCAAAGATTTCCAAATCACCATAATAAACAAAGTAAGTCTTCTTATAGAAGATTCCCTACTTTCGCACCACAAAGCATTTCCCTCTCATAAGTCCAGTGCTCCACTTACTTGCATAAAAGCACCACTAGACTGGGGGGACTTGAAGGGGTAAGGTCCCAAAAACCTTGTAACAAGTATTTAGGACCATACCACAACCTTGTCTTTCAGCCCTTTTTGACCTTGTGCGGCCGTGCACTGGTCCGACAAAGAAGGCTTAAGAGACGGATAGCAGACAACACATGCGCGCCAAAAGGAAACCATAAATCCTTGCGCTTTCCTCCATAAACAAAGGATGAAAATCCTAAGTTAAACACTTCCGCCTACTAATATCCAGACTTGGATATTATTTACCCAACTGGTGCCGCACGATAAAGAGTCACACATGATTATGGCAACAACCTTCTAGAAAGACCCAGTCGTGCACCACTAAACAGTTACAACCGTCTGGACACGTGTCATCACCTCAGGCATCCCTGAAATCACGACGATGGCATGAAATTGGAGAGAAACCTCCACTTGATCACTTTCCACGTGGCAAAACCCCAGCCATAGATCTAAACAGCGATCCGTGTGCACTCACGTCGGATCGAGAAGCTTAACGGACGGAAATGTAACCGCTTACGGGGTTAGCATCTTCCGTCAGCATTTCACCAACAAGTTTTCCCGCCCAAAACTCTCGGCTATAAATATAAGAACAATTCAGGTATGAAATTCAAGTTACACACACTTCGTCAATACCTCTTCTTCTTCATAAACACATACTTATTCTCACGCCGGAGTCGGGTCAAGGAGAGAACCCCCTTCTCCCCTTGACGAGGCTAACGGTGCTTTGTTTTGCAGAGTTTACCGGAGAAGAAGAACTGTTCCATCAGATCGAACGAGAGAGAACCAACCCTTTTATGCAGATCCAAACCCCCTAGATAATTCGATTCCTGTCAATTATCTAGTGTTTCTTCAAGCCTCTACCTATATATATATATATATATATATATATATAGTAAAATTTTTTTTTGCAAAAACATTTTATTTGTTAATAATTATATATTTATATATATAAAAATTAGTTTTAAATTTATTTTGTATAAAACTTTGATTTTAATTTTTTTATAAAGTAAAAAATAATGACAAGATAAATTACTTTTTATATAAAGTATAAATAAAATATAAATTCTTTTAAAATAAAGTTATTGTAATATCCGGAATATTTTTATAATTATAACGGATGTTTTAAAACTACTCAAACTAAAAGGTATTTTTATGTATATGTTAGTATGTGTTTATAAAAACTAAATATTCGACAAATTTATATCGATAATAGAAACTACTAAATATTTATATCGATATAAATTATATTATTAAAAATATTTATGCAGTTTAAGACATTCTATTATTTCCTTTTTACATATTATATATATAGAATTTGTCTAAATTTAAACAAAATATTAGACAAATTTAAACAAATATTAGACAAATTTAAACAAATATTAGACATTCTATTATTTCCTATTGATAAACTCCAGTAAACAAATTCTAAATATATAATATGTAAATAATACAAATGCAATATTAAAAATATTTATGCAGTTTAAGACATTCTATTATTTCCTATTGCATTTGTATTAGTATTATTTACATATTATATATTTAGAATTTGTTTACTGAAGTTTATTAAAGATTTTTTTAAACGTCAAATTAATTTATTAGTTTCTTTTATCGATATAAATTTGTCTAATATTTTAATTTTATAAACACATACTTACATATACATAAGAAATACCTTTTAGTTTGAGTAGTTTTAAACGTCCGCTATAATATATATAATTATAAAAATATTCCGGATATTACAATAACTTTATTTTAAAAGAATTTGTGTTTTAGTTATACTTTATATAAAAAGTAATTTATCTTGTCATTATTATTTACTTTATAAAAATATTAAAATCGGAATTTTTGTAAAATAAAGTTAAAACTATTTTTAATATATGTTTATATATATAATTATTAACAAATAATAATGTTTTTGCAAAATTTTTTTTTTTACTATATATATAATAACATCTTGCACAAATCAACCTTTATGTTATAAATAATCTTTTTGCACAAATCAATTTTTATGTTATAAAAGACCATAGTAGCCTCACATGTTTGCATGTGAGGTAACTTAACTGAGTTTTTGGACGACGTTAGTTGTAAAGATTATAGAATATTACAAAACATGAACATAAAGGTTGGGTTTTGTCGATTTTATAATGAAATGTATGAAGTACAGTTTAAGTATAACATAAAGGTTGATTTATGCAATTTGTCTCTATTTTATAATATTTTTAAACTTTTATCAACTAATTAATCAACTTATTTTATGAAAGTGATTTTTTATAATCTATTTAAACTCGTTTGTGTGAGTAATTTATTTACTTTTCTCAATTATTTTTATATTTAAAAAAATTAATTAATCATTTTAGAATTGTAAACACGCCTAGAGAGCCAAGGCCGATCGTTTCTTCACTCGATCTCATCTCATTTTAACTTAAGAGTTACCGAGCTCAGCTCACGAGTAGATGAATGATTTTATTGTAGGTAAATGATTTTATTTATATATTCATAGAAGCTATAAAAATAATAAATAATATACAAATATTGTATTACTTATATTTGTTTCATTGATGCTCGTTCATTAATACTATAAACTATAGGTTGATGAAACATATATGTAACATCTAGGTTAGTGAAACATATATGTATAATCTAATTTTTACTAACCTCTATTTAAAAAATAGTTAGTGCGTACTTGAATTAATTGGAGGGTGTTTGGGATTGAGTTTGGAAATGACTTATTGAAAAAGCAAATTAGTTAAAAAAGTGTGTGTCAATGATAAAACTATTTTTTATTTTGACTTTTTGAAAAGAAGTAAAAGTTGTTTTTCAAAAGGCATAAAATTTTGGCTTTTTAAATGGTTTTTGGTTTTTGGATCATAAATTTACCAATATATTCATCCCCTTTAAAATAACAACTAGGAAACTTATTTAATCTTTTTTAGTATTTTACTTTTCTCATTACAAAACCTAAAACAAACACTTTTTTAAAAACTCCTTTTAAAAAAGTCATACGTCAATAAACACTTTTAGGGTTAAATAAGCAATACACCCTCTTAGTTTAGTCACGATAGAATATGAAATTAGTGAGATTATAAAAACATTTACAACCTAAGAAACATAGTATTCAACATCCCAACTTTTAGTTATAACCCACTTTGTTAAATCTATGTTTGTGAACCGATCATTTATATTGTTAATGGACGAACATTAATGAGCACATATCAACAAAACAAATATAAATAATGCAATATTTATCAAACTTTTAAGTATTTTTTATTATCTAGCCTACTGTGTATTTATTAATTAAATCCTTTGTGTATTGTCACACCCCAATATTTCCACATATTACCGGTGGGTCCGGTGGGGAGTATCGTGACGTAGTTGATATCATCATAGTCAATTAATCACAATTTAATGCACAACGGAAGTCTAAAAGTAATTTATACAAACCGATTCGAAATTATAATAAAATATTACACAACGGGTTGTAAGTGGATCCACAGGCGGATCTTAAAACAGAAAGAAATATTGTTCAACAGATTTTAAGTATCAGAAGCTTGCAAGACTCTTTATTTGATACTAGGAGAAGCCAGCCCATTACGTGTAGTACCTGCACTTAATCTTTTTGAAAAATACGTCAGTTTACACTGGTAAATATAATTAACTGACTATTTTGAAAACATTTATAAAATTTAGTTTGGATGCACAAGGCATAAAATCTTTTATAAATTGGGACAATTATTTAAAAATAATCTTGTATACAGATTTATATGTTTGTTGTCCATTCAGTAGCCCGGGTTAGAAGTATCGGGTTAAAGGTTAATAGCCACACCACAAGTATAGGCCCACAAGAGAGTGAGATACCGTTTATACATACGCAACTGTCAGGTGTATGCCTACACCCCGTGCTTAAGCCGTGACCATTTCTAATGAATGAGCCGAGGATATCCAAGACATGGTCATTAACCCCCTAAAGGCATTGCATCAAACAAAACAGATTAAAACGGGTTATGTAAATTTATTAATCACAATCCGATTTAAATAATTTCATACCCGACCAAGCGGTATTATTATAATACCGTATCCCAAGCCCGTATAACAGAAAATAAGTTAAAAGTATTTACCTGAGCTTAAAATATAATTTTATTCTCAGCCGTATATCAATCAGCAAGCACAAGTAGCTTTTACTGGGCTCCTAAATCTGGAACGAAGGTTTTAATAACCTATTAGATTCCTAACGGGTCTTACTTAAGTTTAAACTTAGACCGGTTAGTTTTAATGAAAGGTTTACGGTTCAAAACGCAAGATTAAGCGAAGACCGGATTAGAATGTGAATTAGACCCGACACGTATGAAGACTTGTATAAAATGGGTAAACTAAGCACATTCTGGATTTTGAAGTAAAAATGATAAGGTTTGACGCGTTTCGGTTAATTTATGCAAACTAGTTACATAAGCCGTACCGAACGCGAATACGCATAACGGGTAACCAAATGAGTCATGTACATGTTCCATAAGTTAATATGCTTAAAATATGTTATGATATCAGTAGGATATCTTCCATTATGCCCAAAACGAATTTAAAACCAATTTAAGCCCCGTAAGGGTATTTTGGTCATTTTAAAGTTTATAAAAGAGGTTAAATAGCAATCTGAGGTTCTGGTATAAAATAATCAGTAAAAATATTTATTTTAACAAGTTATATCAGTAAGATATCATACATATGTGAATTTTATCATTTATGACCAAACTATGCACCGTAGGAGCATTTTGGTCATTTCACATAGGCTATAAGGGTCAAATTTGGAAATCTGAGTTCAAAAATTTTACTTACTATTAAAGTATAGAAATTTGCTTATAATATCATTAGGTAACAAGTCTTAGGTGTCAAATATAGTTTTAACCCATACTATGCGTTTAAAGAAAAACGTAAAAGTCGGTATTTGACGATTTTCGGGTTATTTAAGGAAATCTAAGATTTTGATCAGTCTCTAAAGCTTAAAATATTTTATTTAACATATGAAATCAGTAGGAAAAGGTTTGGTATCAAAATGTTATGTAAAACTCATTTTATCAAAGAAAAGGGCAATTTCGTCAATACCGAATTTACACTAAAACTCTATAATATAATCAGTATAAAATTTGACAAAAATTTCCAAAAATCCCTAAATATTATATTATATCAGTGGGTAGGAAGTTTGGTGTCAAAATTTGGGTTTAATATGATTTATGCCAAAATTGCCATTTAATTACTAAAAAGCTTTCATTTTACGATATCGCGCATAACTTCTATTTTAGACCACGAACTGATGTCAAATTTTTAGGACATGCTTATAAATCAGTAATAAAGGTTTTTGTCCTCTTACATTTTCAAAAATCTTGTTTTAATGTTAAAAGGGCATAATGGTCCATTTTAAGCATTTAACGGGAACATGCATATGAATCAGATTTCAAAGGAACCATATAGTATAATCTCAAAGGGTTATACTAACATGTAATATGGTCCTAAAGGAACTCTAAGGCATATCTAAACTAAGCTAAATCGGGTCAGAACTGAAAGTCAAAGCAAAAGTATACTTTTGCGACTTTCGGTTGCGAACCGAGCCTAAACTCAGAATTGTCGGGTTGAACATGCCTAGACATGTTCTTATATTATTTACCAAGTTATTTAAGTGTTAAAAAATGTCCCATAACCTCTGCATTATCAGTTATGAAATATTTTATAAATTTGACTCGTTTGACTTTTTATATAGTTTGACTCGACAATTGACCAAGTAAAAGTGATAATCAGTAGGTGCCCTTTTAAGGGTTTATTACCTACATAATTACCAAATCATAGTCACTTTCAATTCGAATAATGGCTGGACCGTTTCTGATTAATCACTAAGTCAAAGCTTAATTACGCTAACTTTGACTTTCGGTCATTAAGCTAATAAAACTTAAACTAAAGAAGCTAAGAACACTTACTAGAGTCCTTAGCACGAATTTAGAACTAAAGAAAGCTTCCAAGAACTCCAGGAGGCTTCAGAGAGTGAGTTGTGAAGTAAAACTTCAAGTGTGCAAATGAACAAGAACTACAAGGCCCTTATATAAGAAGTTTGATGCTCCAAGATCAATCCATTTGTCCCTATGTTGTTATCAGATGTTCACAGGTGTCCCTAGGGCAGTAAAAACCATGTACAAGCCCCAGGTATTGCTCAGAACCCATGCAAAGGGGGTGGAATAGGCTGCAACATGCAGCTGTCCACTTCTGCTGTCGCTGGCACTCTTACGCGGCCCGCGTAAGAGTTGGAGCCGGTCTACGCGGCCCGCGACGAAGGGGGAATCCGGTAAAAAGTTTTAAAACTTTGCATTTTCAGTCCCTGATCCATTTTAAGTTTAAATAACTTCCATTTATTGCACTTATGACCCCCATAGTTAACTATTAAGGGCCTTGGGTTACATATTAACTCCGTTAAGCTCCCGGTTAGATGTAAGATCACCCGAAAAGTCTTGTTTTCATCGAAGCTCCATAAAATTAGTATCCAATATTCTTGCGAGAAAAATATACAATTATTACAATGCTTTCGGGATCATTAAAAGGTCACTCAGAGGTAACATTTAACATGTTAACACTTTTAACCCTTATGCTTCGTAAAATTCTCAATTTAAGTACGAATGGCTTTCTACGTCTGACAATTCTATTCATCAAAGAATATGAACATCTTATGAGGTCATTCAGAGGCACGAGCTTGGCATGATGACACATTTGATCCTTTTACTTATATATTTACATTGTTTGACAGTTTAAGTCCCTCCAGATCAATTGTAACACCTCGTAAAATCACATCCAATGATGTGTTGACACGCGTACTAAACCCTAATGAAGTCAAACGTTGACTATGAGAGACTAGTTTTGCGAAAAATCAAAAAATTTGATTATGGAAGGACTGGAAGTGTTAACATACTTAAACTAGGCCTCTGAATAACCTCACACGATATTCGTATTTTCATATAAAGCCACTTGTTGGATAAGCGAAGCCGTTTGGGTGTTAAATCGAAAGTTTGCACGACAAAGGGTTAGAAGCGTCAACATGTTTAATCATACCTCTGAGTGACCATTTATCAAACCCAAAACATTATTATATCTTATCATATTCGTGGGAATGAAAAACATTGGCCATTTAGGGCTTTAATGTCGATAAGCAACAATACGCACAAGTTTGTGCGTTAAAAATGGTTAAAAGTGTCAACATGTTAATTCTTACCTCTGAGTGACCTTTTAACAGATCTGAAGTATCGTAATGTTCGATAATACTCTCGAGAATTCCCAATATGGATAACATAGGGCTTTGATGCAATAAAACGATAATACGTGCAAATTGCGCGTTAAAAAGGACCAAAAGCGTCAACATTTAAAACTGCACCATTGAGCGACCATTTAAGCGAACTAGTGTGAAATAGAGTGTCGTAATACTCCATTATACTCCATTATACCCTTAGGAATGATTGTTATTAACTTCATAAGGCTTTTACGCCATTTCGCGTTAATACGCGCAAGTTCTCACATTAAAAGGGATAAAAGCATCAATATGCCAAACTAGGCCTCTGACTGACCCTTTTAACATATTGAGAAGTTTATCATGCTTGGTTATACTCTTGGATGTGCCTAATATTGGAAATATGAGGCCTCGTGTGCTAAAAACATAGTTTCGAAAGAGGTCGGAAGTGCAGGGGCCTTACGGACCATATACCCAGACTTGCGGTCCGTAAAGGATGCCCAGTAACAGAAAACTAAAAACCAGCTTTGGTTTGCCTCCTTGCCTCACACATTTGATTCTAGGGGCCTTTGATGGTTTAGAAAAATGGTATTACACCTGTTATGATCTGGTTAAACCTCTCTAACACTTGTAATGATCCTATGCAATCCAAAAACCTATATAAAGGGCCTTGAACTTCATTTCATTTCACACCATTTTTCTTGAGTTCTTGCTCTCCTACTCAAATCTGAGGATCCTGATCATTGGAACCTCCTTTTGAGTTCTCTTCTGTCCTAAGGACCACTTGTAAGTGTTCCTTTCATGCTTAGTTATTTTGTTTGGCTCTTAAAGCCGAGTCAAGCATTTGCGATAAACGCTTTGACTTTTAGTTAGACCTTATATGGTCAAGCCATGGTTCGCAACGAACATGGCTACGTGATCGTAATTAGGTAGGTATTAAACCCTCTAAAGGGCACCTCCTAACTATCACGTTTACTTAGTTAATTGTCGGGTCAAAGTAATTAAAATAAAAGTCAAACGGGTCAGTTTTTAAATAAAATTCATAACTGATGATATATAAGCTATAAAATCAGTTTTGTCACTTTAATAACTTGGTAAATATTAGTTGAACATGTCTAGGCATGTTCAACCAGACAATTCTAAGTATAGATGCGGTTCGCAACCAAAAGTCGCAAAAGTTGACTTTTGCTTTGACTTTCAGTTCTTACCCGATTTAGCTTGTTTTAGACATGCCTTAGGGTTCCATTAGGACCATATTACATGTTAGTATAACCCTCTGAGGTTATACAACATGGGTCCTTAGAAATCTGAAACATTTACTTGTTTCCGTTAAATGCTTAAATATTGACCATTATGCCCTTTTATCAATAAAACGAGATTTGTGACAATGTGAATGGACAAGAACCTTTATTACTGATATTTAAGTATGTCCTAAAAGTTTGACATCAAATTATGGTCTAAAATGAGAGTTATGCACGATATTGTAAAATGAAAACCTTTTTATTAATTAAACGGCATTTTTGACATAAAACCTATTTAAACCCAAATTTTGACATCAAACTTTCCACCCACTGATGTAATATAATATTTAGGGATTTTTGAAGATTTTTATTTTAAACTGATCATAACATATGGTTCTTGCATAGGCTCGGTAATTGACGATAATGCCCTTTTTGCTAATAAAATGAGTTTTACACATCCTTTATATGTCAAACCTTTTTCTACTGATTTTATATACTAAATAAATTATTTTAAACAACAGAGGCTGATCAAAACCTTTGATTTTCTTAATCAACCCGAATATCGTCAAATACCGACTTTTATGCGATTTAGGCGCATAGTATGGTTTAAAACCATATTTGGCACCTAAGGCTTGTTACCTACTGATGTTATAAATAAATTTTTACACTTTTACAGTAAGTTAAAGTTTTGAACTCAGGTTTCCAAATTTGACCTTTAAAGCACATGTGAAATGACCAACATGCCCCTACGGTGCATAGTTTGGTCATAAATGATGAAATACACATGTGTATGATATCTTGCTGATATAACCTCATAAAATAAATATTTTCACAGAAGTTTTTAGACCAGACCTTCAATTTTTATTTAAACCTCTTTTATAAACTTTAAAATGACCAAAATACCCTTACGGGGGCTTAAATTGGTTTTAAATTCGTTTTGGGCATAATGGAAGGTATCCTACTGATATCACAACATATTAAAAGCATATTAACTTGAGGAACATGTTCATGACTCATTTGGTTACCCGTTATGCATCTTTCGCGTTCGGTACGGTTTATGTAACTAGTTTGCATAAATTAAACGAAACGGGTCAAACCTTATCATTTTCACTTCAAAATTCAGAATGTGTTTGGTTTACCCATATTATACAAGTCTCCATAACTTGTCGGGTCTAAATCACATTCAAATCCGGTCTTCGTTTAATCTTGCGTTTTGAACCGTAAACCTTTCCTTAAAACTAACCGGTCTAAGTTACAACTTAAATAAGACCCGTTAGGAATCTAATAGGTTAATAAAACCTTCATTCCAGATTGAGAGCCCCAGTAGAGGTACTTGTGCTTGCTGATTAGAATATACGGCTGAGTATAAATTGCATTTTAAGCTCAGGTAAATACTTTTAACTTATTTTCCCTTATACGGGCTTGGGGTACGGTATATAAAATACCGGTTGGTCGGGTATTGAATCTTTAATCATATGAAGGTTAAATCATTGAGATAACCCGTTTAATCTGTTTTGTTTGTTAAAGCATTTGGGGGGTTAATGACCATGTCCTGGATATCCTCGGCTCATTTGTCGAAATGGCCACGACTTAAGAACGGGGTGTAGGCATACACCTGTCGGTGCGTATGTAAAAAGATATACCCGCTTGTTCGAGAATAACTTGCCGTGGGACTATATTATGTGGTGTGTCTGTTAATCTTTAACCCGGTATTCAACCCGGGCTACTGAACGTATAAGAAACATATAATTCATTTACAAGTTTATCTTTAAATAATTATCCCAAGTTATTAAAGAAGATTTTATGCCTTGTGCATCCAAATCAATTTTTATAAACACTTTTCAAAATGAGTCGGTTAATTGTATTTACCAGTGTAAACTAACGTATTTTCAAAAAGATTAAGTGCAGGTACTACGCGTAATGGGCTGGAAGCTCCTGAGTATTAGATAAAGAGTCTTGCAAGCTCTTAGTACTTAAAGTCTGTCGAACATTATTTTACCCTCTGTTCTAGATCCGCCTGTGGATCACTTCCAACCGTTGTGTAATATTTTATTATACTTTCAATTCGGTTTGTATTGTTATTTTAGACTCCCGCAGTGCATTAAACTGTGATTAATTGTCTATGATGATATCAACTACGTCACGATACTCCCCACCGGTAATATGTGGAAATATCGGGGTGTGACATCAATCCATTACACGTTTAACGTCCATGACACGTGTCTTTATTATATTAGTCATGATTTTGCGAGGTGTTACATGTATTTATCTATTAAATCTTTTACCCGTGTGTGATGGAATATATCTTTTAAGTTAAAATGAGCTAAGATCGAGGGTAGGCACGGTTAAGCTTGAATCGCTAAACTCGTTTACAAATCTAACATGATCAATTCATTTGTTTTAATAATAATAATAATAATAATAATAATAATAATAATAATAATAATAATAATAATAATAATAATAAAATGACTAGTTAATAAATAAAATTTTAAATTAAGGTATAAAATAAAAGTGATAATAAGTAAAAGCAAAAGAAAGTAGATAAAAAATAGGTAGAAAAGAAAAGAATAGTGAAAATTACAAATTAGAAAAACAAAAAAAACTTAAACACTCAACAGTGATTGACTACATACTTTTTGTTATTTCCCTTAAAAAAACTGCTAGATCTGAATATCCCTATTTTCATGTGATTAAAATATTTTAAACTATTTTTATCTTCAATTGCAATTCTTCTTCAAACAAAACTACGTTTCTCATTAGACCTTCATTAGGCTAATCAACTTTAATTAACCTTATGATTTTTTCACAACTTTCTGTTTGGTCCAACATTATTCACCGTATTGTTCAACGTAACATATCATTATTGACAACAATGGTTTCCATAAACTTAATTAGCATAATAGGGTGCTCCGTATTCAACAAAGCCATAAGTTTTTTTCTTTTTTGAACGGCAAACAAAAATTATTTATTATTCAAAGGGCCAACAACATGTTATCCCACACCAATTACATATACCAATTTAAACTATCGATCTACTAACATTTCCTTGATACATCAAAATTACACCACTCCTCCCGCGTTATTTCTTTCAGTGTCGATCGGCTACCAATCCATAAGAAACCCAGTTGCTTAATTTCATTCGTCATCCGATCCAAGTGTATTTTGTTGATTATATCCTTATACATGGGTCAAATATAAAAGCCTTAATCATGTTTATTCAATCATGAATATGATATTAGACATCAAATCAGTAAAACTTACTTGTTGGAACAGAGATATGAGATAAGAATGTTGAATCCACGATTCCCGTTATGGTACCTTGTGTTGATGGATCACATTAGAGAGAATTGATCATGGTGTTCTTAAGGAGTTTTTCCATACCTTTTTATCAATACTCAATACTCAAGATCAATCTATAATGATTATAAGTGATGGTAGGTTATAAAAACTCTATACATTCTCTTATTAAAAGGTACCTAAAGGGAAATCTTAATTGTCCCCTTAAACTATTTAATATTTACAATTACTACCATCAAGTAATTGTCGGAGACTAGTTATGTCATATTGGTAACGTTACTCAAATGATCCGTAAGGCCACATCAACGGGTTATTTCTAACATTCTCCCACTTGGTCGAGTGATCATTTGTGATAAGCATAAATAAGTTTGGCCAAGTTAAACATCAATCAATGTTTCAAATTGAAACTGTAACAGAAAAATACAGTCATTGAGTTATTATCAACTCAAGACCCCCATTAATCATGTTACAACCCCAAATCAAAACATACGTAAATTTAAGACCAAAATGACTAAGTTAAGCCCTTTAAAATTAATTTGTATAATTCTCGTCTATACGTCATTAGGTGCACATACGTATTTATAGACAAACAAATTGTATTATTGATGAAAAATAATAACTAATCATACATATGTACGATATGATATTATATAAGGCCTTTAGTAAAACCCGTCTTTATTATGAGCTCTTAAAAAGACTTTGGGTGTAGACCTTAGTTATCGGATCCGCAAGCATATCATGAATGTAAATGTATTCGATACAAGTATTTAGGTTCCTCTTCTTGTTCATAAACGAACAATAATTTTGTATCGAAGTTTAATGCAACACCTCTCGAACTGTTACTGCTCGAGGAAATAAGGTAGCTGACTTTTCACAGTAAGTCTTCAATATAGTATTTATATGGAGTTAACAAGTTTATGAGTCCACTAATAAATCTTCAACAACATTTATTGACAACTGCATTGTTAATTAACAACATATTATGTCAATATAACTTATCTTGTTTTATCAGTTTCGTATGACTCCTCCATGAGACAAATTTGTCTGCAGACATAAGGATTACCCCAAATTGACTTTTAATTTCTTTTGAATATTACAAAATCAAGGTAAAAATAATCAACCTCTTCTTATAGTCTTTCTCGTTTCTTAAAGATATTCTAAGATGCTTCACGATAATTTAGAGTGGTCTAATGTTCATCAATGTGAGCAATATCTAAACGAGTATAGACTTGAACCTTCGTAAGGCTTCTAATTAATGAAGCATAAGGAAGTAATCTCATTTATCATTTTATCCTCTAAAGGAGAGCTATATTGTTTGTTACACATGTAAGAGCCTGCTTTAGAGTAAAGCTTATGGGACGAAACTAATGTCCTGTTGAGTCTATATCGGTATATTTTGATATCTCTCGAGTAAGTGGTATCTCCGAGATTCATTATATCAAAATATGTGTGAGAAATTATTTGACTTGTGTAACATATACTTATCCAAAAGTGCTATCTATACAAGGACAAGTTTACATTACTTGCTCCCACTCATCTTGAGGTAAGTACATAAATCCACTTAATTCTTGATGAAAAGAATGCATTAAGATTTCATCACATTTTGATGTTTGCCTTAAACCCATACATGGAATTAATTGACATACAAAGTAAGTGTTCTTGACCTTCAGTTTAGAACTTTCAGGTTGTTTTATGAACATGTAAGTCTTTGTTTAAGGAAAGTTTGTTTTAATGTTCATATAATGTAGCTCTAAATGATTATAAGCCACTAGAACAAACAATGATCCTCAAAGAAACATCTTGTAAGAAAGGTAAGATGATTCTTTGATAAATAATTCTCTTCTGAGCATAACCATTAACAATCAATATTGATTTTAGTGTCTTAACGTTTGCATTTGGATTTAGGTAATTCAACCAAATCCCAAACGTTATTTTGACACATAAAATCAAATTTGCTAATAACAATTTTTATTCCATTTAGAAAATTGATTGATGCTAATGACTTAATTAGAAGAGGTAGGATCAGTAAACTTTCTAATATCCATTTCAACTTTAGTCAAGGAGGATACATAATCATCAAAGTTAAACCTAGATGACCTCCGTAGTTGATTATTGGGTTGTATTAAGAGTTTCAGTTTTATGGATTAACTATTGCCTAAGTTGCTATCACTTTCATAATTCTAAGTGTGTAATCGGAGTAAAATTTAATAGGTCTCTTCCCCCCGCCTCTTGCACTTCTGGCAAGTCCTGATAAGGACTTTTAGTGCTCCCACTGACTTAGAAATCTTTAACAATTTAACATGCTTATGGTCAACATTAGAAGACCAATAAATTCTAGTAGAGAAACAAGTTAATGATGTTACTCATTGTAGTTTCTCTGTTTGAGGATTATAATTTTGGTAAGAAATCTGAGTGTGCCCACGTTTAAGCAACAATGAAAATTTTGTTAGAGTAGCAGTAGATTCTTAAATAGAAAAGTTGTGAAGGAGCAATGTCTTGTACAAGAGGTACAAATTGAGGTAACAACAAGTTTTCACTCCTGTACCTCTTGCAACTCTCGCAAGTTAAGATTAAGACACTTATTGCTCCCACTAACCTTTTAGATCTCTAGGAATGCTACAAAATAAGTTTCAATGATGTACGTGCTGTGGGAACCTTTCATATATGTCAGACTTGATTTCCTTAATGTACAGATGTTATAAAATTTTGAGGGACATATTTAGAAGGAATCATAGTATATATGAATTAATTTCTTTAATACTTTGATCCATAAGGGACATATTAGACACAAGTAAATATTATGATAAATGAATAATGTCTGAATATTCCATTTTGGGATAAGTTCCAATGAAATATAATTTCTGATTGAACTTGATTTATTCCCTTAGCCATTTATTTATTAAGGCTTATAACACATGCTCATAAGTCACTAAGAATGAGATTTGATAATATTTCATCCTTTATTAACCTGGTCCAAATTTCGCATGCAATTTGGTCTTAATGGATGAAGTTTGTAGATCTAATTTTTCTTTTGTTAAATTTTTATTTTCATGGTAACAAAAGTTGTGAAAAATGTAATATTATCTAGTTCTATCATATAAGGTTTCTATCCAGATTGAGATAACAAATAATATGGGAGTTTAAAGTAAGAGTGACTTTGTTTTAACTATGCAAACCTCACAACTGTCATAATGTAGCTTTCATATTGATACTAAATTCTGAATAATTTACAGAATATATAAGGTATCATAAAGCCCTATTATTAGTTTATTATGGTTCTTATAGTCATAACAATAAATTTTGTCACAAACTCTCATCTTAAGTATTTGTTGATTTCTGGTAAGGAAACACAAATAATTAGAGTCAACTCGTCATGTGTTGATTGGAATATCATCATTAGCAGACTTAAATATCATAAATTTCTGACTACTTATCTTATCCAGCTGTTCCATTGAATTATGGATAGTCTCGATGCTCATTCCTTGTTTAATGACACAAATTTGCAGTTAGACTTTCCTTTTGAAGAAACTTATAGCTGGAAATAGTACTTGTACACTATCGCTGAATCTTAAAAGTATCATCCTTTAAGGTTTAGTGGCGGTGAGATGAACAACATCTAATTTTCCAGTTTCATGCATTCCTTTTCCTGTACATATGCTGCTAATCAACACACTCGTTTTCCTTTGGTACTCTTGAGTGGTATAGTTGATTCTTAAGGCAACTTATGGTATTGGTGGAAAAGTTATATGTAATGCACCGGAAAAGTGTACTGATTTCCATGTGTAAACCTTTAAATTATGGGTCATGGTATTGTACACCATGATGTATTCGCATATGCCACTAACTTTATAGTAAGAATCTAGAGTAATGCATGCATCTTAGGAGTTATTTTGATTCTTCCAAAGAAAACAAATTAGTCTTCGGAAATTTAGAATCTAGAATAGCTCACATGATAGAAATAATTAAGTTAGTTCTTGATTAATGGTTAACTTATCCCACTAATCATGCTCTAGTTGTCTTCTGGAAAACTTTTATCAGAAAAGAGCAGTATGATTATCATATCTTAAGAAATAATCATCAATTCAACAAGAGCAAATTTTGTAGAAACTTTTTAGTAAGCAAAACATTTTAGGTTTTAAAATTAGAGTGGATGAAATAGATGAGATACAAACCTAAGAAGAAGCTTGGAGTGATTTACATTATGGGGTAATCAAGTAAGGCAGACACAAATTATTATATTGAAGATATAGTCTACTATAACACCAAAATAACAGACTAACTTAAGGTTCTACCTGAATTTTGGCTTCGCTTTGACCAAAATTCAGACACATTATGAACATACATAAATAACAGATTGTCTTGATGTTCTACATAAATCTGGATTTGCTTTAACTTTAACCAAAATTTATGCATTATGAACATACATAATAGACTGACTTATTGTTCTACATGAACTTTGGCTTCGCTTTGGCTTTGACCAAAATTCATGTATTATGAACATATGTAAATAAAACCAACTTAATGTTCTGCCTGAATTTTGGCTTCGCTTTGGCTTTGACCAAAATTCAGGCATTATGAACAATATAAATAATAGACCGTCTTTAGTGTTCTACATGAACTCTGGCTTCGCTTTGGCTTTGACCAAAATTCATATATTATGAATACACATAAATAATAAAGTAAAGCACATAAATATAACATAACACCTTGATGTGCTTGAAGTAGTTTAAATAAATAAACCTAAAATTAGACTCAAGTAATAATAATCTAGACTCTCTAACTTGACTAAACTACTCACCAGCAAGTGAACCGGTCGACTCTAGCAAAGAAAAGCAAGTCCGGATGTCGAACCCACAAGGACTCTAATTAATTACGTTAACGACTTTATTTAGACTAACACTGACATGACTTAACTATTGTTGTGTTTTAAAGGGGGGTTCACTAAAATCCTAAAATTGGAATTAAGATAAAACTAGACTATGACACGAACAAGATCTAAGGTTTAATTCAAATGAGATTAACGACTACCTAGGCTTGAATCCAGTTTAACTAGGAATGGATTTCTAACGGTACTATTGTGGTATGGAACCGGGATCGTAAAGTACTAAACCCTAAGGTATTTCATGCTAAGACCTCCCGACCCTTCTCAGGAAGAAACCTAGGAAACCCTACAAGGCTGTTATGAACACCGATTGTTAGACTTCCTCTCAGTCCTCTAACGTCTCTAAAAGTGCCCTAATACGACTATCTACCTCTCAGCGCGAAAGTCTAAGGAAATCCTAGATTCTAACTTGGTTTAATAGACACAGGTGCAATTAGGGAACTAAGATCGACTTCTCTCAAAACCTATCTTAGCTATATATCGCACCGAGACCTACTAACTAACTCGAGCCTCTCAGCGACAAGTTAAGCAGAATACTTAATTCTAATTGAATTTTAATTAATGTTTCTAAGGCTATCGGCTGACTTACCCAAGGATTACCCGAACCCGCAAAGATACGAATAATCAACACAAATTCATTATGTTAAAGACATCCACCAAAATTTATGTGAAACAGCAAATAATCAACAATCAAAATTAAATACGCACACGCACCAAATTAAAGGTTCTAGAATTATTTACTTTCAAATATCAATCCATAACCAAGCAATAGAAAACCAATTAAAAATCTAAACTTTATTAAACTATCATCTAACCTAGGTAGTAACGAAGGTTTTAGCCTGAAAACATGATGTCTAAAATCGACAAGATAAGTTCAAAACAAGAATTCATCATTAAAGTATCGAAACAAGAAAATAACGAAAACCGGGGGATAAGACCCGAACAATCTTCTTTCCTATGCTCCGAGCTTCAACCAGATGATTCTCGCAAGTCAAAATACTCCGAAAACCGTAAAATCTGCTCTGAAATTCGCCTAGGGGTTCTTGAGTTCGTAACTTAGGGTTAATGAATGATTATCTTGAGTTTAAATACGAAACCCTAACACGTAGCGAATTTTGGCCGTCAGACACCCCCGTCGCGTCGCGCGACGGGTGAGAGCATTTATGGTGGCGTGACGCCACCATGTAAAAATCCATAAATTCTTTGTTTAATGCTGGCGCTACGCGACGAGACTCCAGTTTAGCCGTGGCGCGACGCCACGGCACTTTTTTCACAGAATGTTGTTCAATTTCTCCAGCATAAACTCTCCAAAAACTTCACAAATAATTCTATCTCCTTTCCACTCGTTCCGGGACTTGGTTTTTCAACATTCAATTTTCAGCAACTTCAAGTACCAAGACCTGGAAAACACAAATTTATCAATAGTACACACATTCTAACTAAAACGGAACTAAAAATAACAGAAAATTGTACAAACTATACACGAATAAAGGATGTATTTTGCAATACATCAAATATCCCCACACTTACTCTTTTTTTGTCCTCGAAAAAGAATTATGCAACGGAATCAAAGACGAATAATCACTTGGGTCAAAAATTATTTATATCTTATTAAAACCAAGGCTTGCGTTAGCCGCGATTGCGGATATACTTGTCCCTTTAAACCCAAGTCCGGTCCCAAGCCCTTATCATGTGAATTTAATTTAAGTGCGGTCAATCTACCTAGGGCCTCACAGTAGAATCTACGGTCCACCTACTCCCGCCTCAAGCTTATAGAACTAAAGGAACCATCACTGGACCAATTCCCAACCGTATTGTAACAACTCTCATCAAAAGTCATAATTATTATATTAATTAGTCCAAAAGGAAACCCTAATTGAGAGACCCAAGTGATTCTGAACAAACCCTGAAATTTTCATAATTTTCAGAATCAGGATTAGGGCCTCTAAAACTAAGGGGGGTAAACCCTAGTGGATAATTATCCACTTAAATGTTAAAGTGGCAACTCAGCAAGGCTAGTCCCAGTCGTGGCTAGTCTATAGGCCTATTTTTTAACCCCTACGATGCCTATGGTATGTTTGGCCTACGATGCGCAGGGCTTCCCAAATTTCACCTATAAATAGCAGACATTGGCATTCGTAATCTGAACACTTTACGTCGAAATAATTCTCACTATTACACTGTATTACGAACTGCTATTCCAAAATTCAACCCCTGGGTATCGAAATTCTGCTACAAAACAGGGTATTAGCACAATCGCTGCTACGATTCATTTATTCGACGATCAATATATCCAATGAATGTTTAAGTGCCGCCCACATTAGGGTTATACTTTATCGTTCGTCATTAATTTGACGGATCATCGTTAATTCGATGGGTAAAGTATTATACTTTGTCGTTCGTTGTTA
Organism: Helianthus tuberosus; assembly: GCA_030545235.1. Taxonomy (NCBI): domain Eukaryota; kingdom Viridiplantae; phylum Streptophyta; class Magnoliopsida; order Asterales; family Asteraceae; genus Helianthus; species Helianthus tuberosus. The sequence continues at coordinate 186,740,584 of CM060396.1, read as the reverse complement.
ATTCAACGGATCATCGTTAATTCGATGGATGAAGTATTGCATTTTGTCATTCATTGTGAGAATTTGATCTCGTGAATTATCGTAATTGCTGGATTGATTACTAACCCAGTTTTGTGTGCATTATTATTTATATTAGGTTAACAAGGCTAAATCATAGATTAGACTCTGACCATATTAAATCAGCAATGTGAGTCATTCTCTCTTTTTATCAAATCTATTTACAAAATCATGTTTTATTTCAAAGTTATAATTACGGGGATTAAGTCTTTGTAATCACCAAGTTACAGCCGGTATGTGGGGTTTTGTATACATTACTTGATAATCGTCACCATTGGGGCAGCCAATGGGGGATATGACCATAGTCACAGATTCGGTCGAGTGACAAATACCGTGGGTAGTTGGTTTGATAATAGAAACATTGTAATCGCTCTTAATACTGTAAAGTATAACAAATGTGTCATTTTAATAAATAGAATGATTCACTCAGTATTTCCCGCTGACAAAACCTTTTTCAAACATGTTTCAGGTGATCTGTTGTAATTCAGGAAAAGTGCTGGGGAGCATTTCAAGCTTAAGATAGTGGCTCATTATAAAATAAAGAAATAAGTTTTGTAACATAACGATTTCCTAGAAAAATCATACTACTGTAAATTATCGGGGTTTTATCCCGAATTGTGAAATAAAATAATCGGGGAAAAATTTTAGCTTTAAACGATCCTGTTTCCGCTGTTAAACTCAATTAAATCAATACCGCAGTATTTCTGTCCCGCGGCTCCTGAAACGGGTCAAACCGGGTCGGGGGTCGTGACACGTATTATATCAAAACCAAGAGAGTTTACAATCAAATTTTTTCTTTTTCCATTTTTTTCACTTTTTTTTTTCTTTCAATGAGCGTAGACGTTGCTTTCCCTAACCAAGAGGCAATCCGGCTATAGAGTCGCTATCCCCAACTCGGATTACTCAAGCTTCGGTACTTTTTCTTTTCTTTGCAAGGTCGATTTCACACACCCTAGCGGTAATCCGGTTGTAAAGTAACTATCCCCAACCCAGACTACATAGAAATGCGCTACTTTCATTCAGTTTCTAGCTCACTTTTTTCTATTTTTCTATTTTTGCATGATCACAAACTCTAACGGTTCGAACTTATAACGGTGCCCCTTATACTATTATCGGCAGTTTTAATTTCCCATATCTCCCAGGCGAAAACCCACTAGCAGACCGACAATTAAGGTGTATTAGCTCAAAGGGACTTAAAACCAAACCCGGGCCTATCCACACATCCCTAACTAGATGCAAGCTCGATTTATTTTAATCTCATATTATTATTATTCGAACCCAAGCAAAAATTCATCTTTTCTATCATTTTCCGTTTTATTATGCAAACTTCTCATTTCAAAGGACATTTTTCTAATTTTTCAATTTTTTTGGATTTTTCAAAATTTTTAATTTTTTTGTATTTTTCAATATTATGACTCGATTATTTACATGTATCCCATCCCCACACTTAAAGATTGCATTGTCCCTAATGCAAGAACGGAAATACGACTCCAAACTACCTAAGAAAAACTACCACTAAGCTACTAACGAACTAACTAAATAAATAACGAAATAAATAAATAAAATACAACAACAAAAAGGGGAACGACTTAGCTGAATATGTGAGACTGTCAAAGTGCCAGTCGGTTCCACATAAGCCCTCCAATTCGAAACGTGCTCATCACACAACTCCTAACCTCGGACACGCGAACGAAAGCGGCTAAACAATCAACCTATCAATCATCAACACAAACTACCAAAAACATAATAATATATCTATCATCATCAGATCATCAGTTTCAACATCAACCAACCCAACCTCCCTAACCAACCTGTTCACAGTATATCAATATCAGTACAGACCAACAAGTGAGGAACAAAAACAACATACGATAAAAAAAATCAACAAAAGATATAATCAGCTGCTGCTCCTACATCCTCATGCTATCCCCACACTAATCCTCGTCACTGTCCTCCTCCTGCCCAGCTGCTCCAGCACTGCTTTCACCAAACACACAGAATGGAGGATCCGGATCAAACCTCGCACCAGCACCATCCTGGCCCTCCTGCTGCCTCGGCTGGAAGAAATCTGGGATCCTCATGCTGTGAGTAGTCATCATATAATGGAGAGCGTCATCCTGCCTCGACTGACCCAAATGAATCGCCTCAATAAGATGTTCCAATCTGTCAAATCTCTGCTCCACATAGCCAGAGAATGACTGTAAAGTGAGAGGCTCAGGTGGAGGCTGCCTCTTCGGATACTGCTGTACCGGTAGCTCGTGCCTCTGCGGTGGTCGCTGTCGGTGTGGAGGATCAATCTGAAGCATTACATCCTCAGCGGGATATCCCTCTGGTGGATGTACCTGCGAGCCCTGCCTAATCGACTCCTAGCCGTAAGGCTCCATACACGACACTATACCTGCCTGCTGCAACTCCTTGATCCCAAATGTCACCGTCTTGGGCCCATCGTGTAGAAATTCGGGGAGATAATTGGTTAACACCCCCAAATTTCGTGCAATCCGAGTAATATAGGGGCCCATATCTAAACCAGCACGAGAACCACCTCGACGACTTCTACTAAAAGAATCTGCTAAGACCGTAGCCAGATTCATCTCCCTGTTCTGTATCCTACACATGAGAATGAATAGCTCTATCCAATTCGCCTTGTTCTCCCTAGATTTCCGACCCACCAGTGTAGTAGACAAAATCTTCAACACATACCTGTAAATCGGGTTACGAACCGAAGTGATCAGGTTCGTAGTCGTGAACGGGTGATCATAAATCGTACTCCAAAATTCTCGCAGCTCAGTCGCACCAACACCATAATCCCTAGGCGTAGAATAAGCACCCCGCAAGCTAGTAACAAACCCCGGCCTCTTCACTTCCTCTTTAGTATAAAACCCCGACACTATGGCAAACCTCGCCATATTCATCTCATAAACCTGCCTACCTAAACTGAACGACACAACTATGTCGTTATCAAACTTCCCCTCCTTATGCATCCAAGTGCTGTGAAACTCCAGCACTAGCTCCTCATACTGCGGCTGCGTACACTCCAACGCATTTACCAACTTCGGACCCAAAAGGTCCGCCACTTCCTGATTTGAGCCTATTTCACTCAACCACAACCAATCTATCACCCTGTGCTGAAGTAGTTCCATTTTCTTCAGTTTATCATACTTGTTCCATTCTGATGTACTTGGCTCAAACTTCAATATCGGGTGATTGGCTCTACGCATTTTCATATCAGGGATAAAATTATAAGAATTTTGATATTCAATCTTTCTCAGCTTCGGATCATCGGCAGCTATCTGAATGATCGGAGTCTCCTGCGGGACCGGGTTCTGCTGAGGTGGGTCCTGTTGCGGTGCCGACTGACCCGCTCCTGTCTTTCGCGCTCTACCTCTACGCGAACTACTAGCCATGCCTGCAAAACAGATACAATCAAGACAAAACAAGCAGACAATTAGTAATAACAAACTATTTTTGGTATTTTTCAGTTTTTTTATTTTTTTTGAATTTTTTTGAAATTTTTATATATTTTTTTTGGATTTTTAAATTTTTTTTACGAAAAATAAAGAATAGCCGTATAGCATTTCATTCGCAGCTAAATCTTAAACAAACGGGTTACCCTTTTTTACAAATGCTAAGTGATAGTTAAACTCGCCCGAATGGAGATTGAGTACGGGCGAGCTTAAACCACTTGTACGTGCAAGTAGACCCAAAAACACCTACCTACGACTCAAACTCTACTAAAACTAACTAAAAACGACACGAAGACACTAAACTTGACTCAATGTACACTACCCCCTCGGCACTTTAATTGTCCGCAATTAAAACGTAGTGCCTAAACAATGACATTGAAGTCCAACCTTGCTTAAAAATCAGTTGCTTTTTAGTTGAAAGCCAAATTTTTATCGATTGAAAAAGTCCTCCTAATTAAAGGAGGGTTTTTCGTATGCAAAAATTCCATTTTAATGTGCAAGATCGGAACTTTAAGTGTCAATGTCCCAAACCAATTCAATCCACAGCATTCAATACTCCAAACCAACACTACCCGCACCCCTGAACTTATACGAACTAACATATATAAACTAGACACGAAGTAAATCTTCTCAATACGAACTCGAACCCAACTCACAGCTAACCATCGACCTGACTAACCAAACTAGCAGCAAGCGGGTCAAAGACACATCAAACCACAAAGCGACTCAAACAAGACTGACTCAACAACTCTTCCTAACCGACTAGAACCTGACCCGACACAACTGACTCACAATTTACTACTGAGATTGACGAAGCCCTAACTCGAACAGGACTTGAAATTGACTCCAAACAACAAATAAATAAGAGAATGAGCAAGAAACATACCTGATTAGCTGAAAATTGCAAGAAAAATTGAAAATTTTCGTGAGATGAAGGTCCCGAATCAGATCGATATGGTGGCTGGATGATGAAAATTTCTTGTGGGTTTTGTTCGGTGAGTAAAACCGATCACGTGGGTGGTCGTGGGGTGAAAAACGGTGGCTTTATGGTGTAGATATGGTGGTTTTTAGGGGTATCGGCGATGGGGGGCGGTGTATAAGGGTTTTGGTTGTTTTTGGGGAAGACAGGTGAGAGAAAGGGTCTTTATGCGACCTTTTGTTCGGTCGCGCGACGCCAAGAGAAAGGGAATTAGCCGTGGCGTAGCGCCACGGCTTGGTTCAAGTAGAGGGGGTTCAGGTTTTTGGGGTTCAAAACTGTTTTTGTTGACCCTAGGGGTGGCGCTGCGCCACGGGTATAGTGTTTCATGGTGGCGCGACGCCAAGGTGTTTTTTTTCACAGAAAGATGCGTAAATTTGTGAGTTTCATGCCTTAGAAAATTTTTCTAACTCTTACCAAACCTTCCCCAAACCATCCCAAATTTTTCTAAGTGTTGGGACTTACCTTGAATGTCGTTTTCTTTGCAAATTCAGCTCTTCAATGGTACGTTTCCTGCAAAATCTCTTAAACACACAAAACACAAACACGAAAAACCACGAGAAATACGAAAAATAAACGAAATTTACAAACGGTGCATACTCTACAAACGAAGCTTTTCTCAACTCATTGTTCGGTGAAGATGGGTGGGTCCTCTAGAGGAATTTCTTCTTCCTCGGTAGTATCAATGGGACCTCCCAAGTAGTGTTTCAATCGATGACCATTTACCTTCCACATACCTTTATCAGCTTCGTCATACAACTCGACGGTACCATATGGAAACACCTCCTTTACCACATACGGTCTGGTCCATCTCGATTTCAACTTCCCCGCTATTAATTTCAATCTTGAATTGAATAAGAGCACTTTATCACCTACCTTAAACTCCTTCAACCCTCGCAACCTCCTATCATGCAACGCCTTAGTCTTTTCCTTGATACTCCAAGATCGTTCATAGGCGGCATCCCTTAGAGCCTCTAATTCATGGATTTGGAAGAACCTCCTTCTTGCGGCTTCGGTAAGGTCGAGGTTAACAGTTTTCAATGCCCACAAAGCTCTATGTTCAAACTCCACCGGAAGATGGCACGCTTTGCCATACACAATCATGAAGGGTGTGGTTCCTAACGGTGTTTTATAGGCGGTGCGGAATGCCATAATGCGTCATCGAGCTTTTCCGACCAATCCTTTCTACTTTTTCCTACCGTTTTTTCTAGGATTCTCTTCACCCCTCGGTTTGCATTCTCTACTTGGCCACTAGTTTGCGGGTGGTATGCGGTAGAAAGATGGTGAGTGACACCGTAGCGCGCAAGTGCCTTTTCCATGGCGGAATTGCAAAAGTGCGTACCACGGTCACTTATGATAGCTTTAGGAACTCCGAAACGTGTGAATAACTTCTTAAGAAATCTCACCACCACTCGGACATCATTAGTGGGCAAAGCTTGAGCTTCCGCCCACTTTGAGACATAGTCAATGGCCACGAGGATGTACCTATTCCCACTCGATGAGGGGAAAGGTCCCATGAAATCAATGCCCCAAACGTCAAAGACTTCAAGAACTTGGATGGGATTTTGGGGCATTTCATCCTTGGATGAGATGTTACCGGTACATTGGCAAAGGTCACATGTCCTAACAAACTCTATGGCATCTCTAACTACCTTTGGCCAATAGAAGCCACTATCAAAAACCTTTTGTGCAATGACATTTGGCCCATGATGGCCTCCCGTTAAACCCTCGTGCACATGTCTAAGGATGTCCATCCCATCCTCTTTTGAAACACACCTCCTAAGCACTCTATCACCACCTATCCTAAAAAGGTACGGGCCATCCCAAATGTACTTCCTAGCACCCCTAAGAAGCTTTTTCTTTTGTTGGTAGGACATACCCCTCACAATATTGCCGGTCGCTAAATAATTTGCCAAATCCGAAAACTATGGCAAACCCTCTACCTCGGCACTAACAAAGTCTATGGTTTCATGAGGAAAAGTGTCTCCTATTGAATCCTCGCGAACCTCCTCTCTCTTAGGATCCTCTAAGCGTGACAAATGGTCGGTGGCTACGTTTTCCGCTCCCTTTTTATCCTTAATTTCGATATCAAACTCGGAGAGCAAAAGAATCCATCTAATGAGGCGTGGCTTTGCGTCTTTCTTTTGGAAAAGAAAACGCAAAGTGGCGTGGTCGGTGAACATGGTGGTTTTGGAAAGCACAAGATATGAGCGAAATTTATCAAACGCAAACACTACGGCAAAGAGATCTTTTTCCGTGGTGGTATAGTTCTCTTGAGCATCATTTAAAGTTTTGCTCGCGTAGTAGATTGGATGAAAATGTTTGTTGACTCTTTGACCTAAAACCGCACCTACGGTATAATCACTTGCATCGCACATGAGCTCGAAAGGCAAGCTCCAATCGGGCGAAACAAGGATAGGGGCACTAATGAGTCTCTCCTTCAAAAAATCAAAATCCTTGAAGCACTCTTCGTCAAAGACGAAAGGTACATCTTTCTCTAGAAGTCGGGTCATGGGGCGCGTTGAAGGATCGTTTTCAGACCCGAACGAGTCGATCGGAAGAGTTTTTCTCAATACGAAAGGCGGAAACAGACGTATCGAGTTCAATTCAGCTAGAATATACACTTTAAACTGTCTCTTGATTGATTTGACAAAGAATTACAGCGAGTAGACACTTCGGCAGCACTTCGGCTCTCAAACCGGAATCACAGAACTACTTCAAACGAAATCAGAAGACACATATATATAGGTGAGGTAATTCCGCTTGAAACTGTCTCAAACGAAATCACATTCAAGCGGAATCAGTGATTTCGTTTGAACGTGACATGGTGATTTCAAACGGAATTATAACTTCTAATTCCGTTTGAAATTGCCTCTCACCCTATATTTGACATTTTTCTCGTATAACGTGCCCTGATCTATTTACAAACATGCAAGACTCGATACAAGACGAAGTCGACAGACGGATGCACCAACAGACTCCCCCTCGGATGTTGACGAAGTCTTGGGTGTCGAGTCTTCAATCTTCAGTCTTTATCAGTCCAAAGTATCTAACAATGTAAGTATTCTTCATCTCTCTCTTCTATTTATCAACTTATCTCCCCCTCGGATGTAGATCTAATATTCAATTCCAGTATCACAATCTGGCTCTTAAATCTTCTAATTATCTTGATTCGATCTCTTGATTCCTTAAGTTCATCAGCATCAGCAGTTCCAGGATCGTAACCTGGCCTACTTGCACAAACTCTACCTCACAATAAATTTCACAATTTTTTACATTTGACAAATTTAGAAATTACTTGCAGAAATTAAACATCATGATTTAACATTTAAAAATTTTTTATGACCACTTGTAGGTAATCATTTAAAAAAATGATTTTACAATGTTAAACTCTGATGAACCACTTATAAAACTTCTTTACACACACTCTCCCAACCCTGTTCATCATGTTTAGCATTCGGAATTTTGAAAATCAGCTCTTCAACACCAGTTGTCGAAAATCTTTTTGAATTTTCAAAAATTTATGCTAAAACACACTTAAAATCTTTTTGAATTTTTTGATATAAAAGAAATGCAGTAAAGAAATATTTACATACAATATTTTTGTGAGTTTGTGTAAGAGGATCATATCAGTTTATGAAACAAATCACCAACACCATTAAGCTTTAAACATTTTAAGTTCTAAACAATTCACTTAGATTGTCAGTATACTGATCCACTTAAATCTTCACACAAAGTTCAACTGTTTTGAGATACGAGATTAATGTTTTAGAGACTTAAACTTATTTGCGTGTCCCACCTCAGAATATACTCCCGTATCCAGATCCCAATATTCAGTCTTACAGGTGAGTATACCTAGATGATATCTGTAAAGGGTGAAATGCGAGGGCCGTGAGAGCTCAGGTCAGAACTTCCGTTCAGCAGAGAGATGGCGGCTTCGACTTTTGGTGGGTTCCCTTTAGAGAATCTTTTCTTCAACAGCACATGATTAGCATTTTGCAATGTTTCATCATTTTTTATGCTGAGGGTGAGCTATATTTCAAGCAAGCGTAAAGTATTCTCCGGGGACTAGGCCATTGCTTCCGCAAAATCAGAAGTCCCGGGATAATACCCCAGATATCACTAAGCATAAAGACCTAGTATCTCAGAAAGAGGGACCTTTCAAACAAGATTTCGGGGGTTACCCATATATCCGAGAGATGTTCCTCACGATATAAGTAAGTTTGAAATTTAGGTTTATATCTCGTCACAATCTACTAAATGTGTAAAAATCTACTGGCACATCATCAGTGAGATCGTTCATCACATTTTATCTATCAAATTCTTTAGCATGCTGTGATCGTCTACTGATGTACTATCATTTCCTCTTTTTCACAACAAAACTCATTTTTGATTTTATCATGTTTTTGCCATTTTCAAATTTTCAAATGTTTTTGGATTTTCTGAAATTTCTTACTCCCCCTAAAATTCAAAATCATTTAAAGGAAATTTGAAAATAAACTGTACAAGTAAAATATCAACTGATATCAAATCACTTCAATTCGCCATGCTCTTGGCATAAACAATCAGAACTCCCCCTTACAACAAACCATTTTCCCATTGTGATTTCAAAACGCTTAAGTTTGTTTTAATCAAAATGGTTTTTCCGGAAAATTAGTTTTGTCGATTTTCTAAAACCACTTGTAGGTTAGGGGTTCAATTCATCACCTTGTTCATCTTTAACCACTTGAAATATTTAACAATTTTAAGATCAATTAACAAATATCACATGTAGAAAATCAAGTACAACTTAATGTCCCTGATTTACCACTTGTAAGTCGAAATATCACTGAAGTGAATTTCTCAAGAAAAATGCCGATTCCTGCTCCTCTCTTACCAACCTGGGAGCTCCGGCAAGTCCTGATTTTTACTGATCATAATAGGTTCCATCCCAGTTACAAACCTGGGACGACCCATCTTTACCTGGTTTCTTTATTTTTTTCTCATAAAACTCCTTCACCCCTTTAACCTTCCCATCAACCATTTTACCAAAAATATGTTGCACTTTGGAGTTAAAAGCTTTTTCAATATCAAATTCTTTCGTTTCTGAGAAAAATTGATTTGAAATCTCAATTTTACCAACTTTTTGTTTAAAATTTTTAGCTCGCAATGGTGGAAAATTGACATCATCCATTGGCGGAACTGAAGTTTCCAATTTTAACTCAACCTGTGGCTCCTCTGCCTTTGTGAAATCAGATTCATCGCCAGAAGATAGCTCCTCTGATTTTGACGAATCAGAATCATTGCTAGAACTATTATCAGATTTCTTAACAACCCACTTTTGATTGTCAAGATTCGCTTTTCTTTTGTAAAATCTTTTTGAACATTCACCAATTTCAAATTTTGAATTTTTAAAAATTTTAGATCTTTCAATTGGTGATTCAAACTCAACCACTTTTTCTTTCAGTTTAGAAACTCCCTGTTTGGTTTGATTTGCCTGTGAACATTTCACAGCAAGATGTCCAATTCTATCACATTTAAAACAGGTTCGAGTTTCCTTCTTTTGATCAACAGACTTCATCTCTTCTTGCTTCTTTGCAAGGAAATCTATGTTCTACTGTTTTCTGAACAATTTTTCTTTATCTTCCTCGAAAGATGTACCTGAAACAAATATCATTTTTGATTTAAAATCTCGAACATATTTTTCATTTTTATAATTTTCTGGTGGAATAAATCCAAGACCTTTCCTTTTGAAGTTACCGTTATGCTTTGGTTTCTTTCGATAACCAGAACCAGAACTATAACCCCTTTTCTTGTTTTCTCTTTGTTTAACTCTTGAGGTGTAAGATTTAGATTTTTCAGAAAGATTTACATCTTTTATTTCAGAAATATTAATTTCTGTTAATTTGAAAACCTTTTTTATAATTTCTGGTTTAACACCTCTTATTGGAAATTCCTCATCAGAATATAATTTGTCTGAATCATTCAAAGTATATGCCACTTTGAATGTTTCATTATTCAAATTAGATTTTGATAACAGGAATTCTTTATTATAAACTCTTTTTCCCTGTTTGATTTTCGAACTTGACATGTCGGACTTAGGCTTTGACTCTGATTTTGACTCCGACTTTGACTCCTCGGTTTCATCGTTATCCAACACCTGATCGACCACTTTCTTTATTAATACAGACTCATGATCAGTGTCAGACGATGTGAAAGTAACATCAACGTTGTCTGGCAAATTTTCTGTAGGTTCAGACTCCCACTGTAAATTGGTTGCCTTTTTGACTCTTTCTGAATTTGGATTTCGTGGAGAATATCCATTTTCAAGCGGGGGTGGACACTTGTTGTAACTGGCACTTTGTTTCTTACCAGATGTCTTCACATCAGTATCCTTCTTCTTTCCTATCTTCTTATCAATATTCTTTTCTTCAGTTACTTCATCTTCTTCAAATGCCTTCATGCCTTCCACTGTTGGATAAATCCTGTCAATGACATAAGAAGTACATGAGTAACTTTTTAACAAACGATTTACTCTTTCTGTTTCAATTCGCTGAGTTTCTAGTTTTTGTTCCAGAATAGCACACTTCTCAATGTAATTGTTAACAATTTTCTGCTTTGTCATGAAAGCTCCTTGAAGTGTTTTCATTGATGTTGCTTGTTCACTGTTGGATTCATTGTATTGATTCATGGCTTTGTTCAGAACATCGTATGATTCTTTCAGCCTGTTCATGTTGTTAATCAGTTCACTGTTTTTCTTCTTCATGATCTCACAGCTTTCACAATTCAATGGAATCTTTCTTGCATCAGCTTCTTCATTGATTTTGAAAACTGAACTTCTTTTACCTTTCTCTTTACCACCTGAATTTCTTCATCATCACTGCTGACAGGTGTTTTAATCTTCTTCTTTTTCTTTTTAACTTTTTCATCATCACTGTCACTTTCCTCAAGCATTTTCAAGTGCTCTTTCATTCTTGTTGCATAATAATCATCATCATTATCACTATCTTCTTCAATTCGAGCAACAAAAGCTTTGGACTTTAACATTTCTTTATCAGGACAGTAATTATCCCAACTAAAATTCTCCCAGCTAAACCCCTCTGGTAATTTTTCATCGTCTTGATTTATTAAACAAGCTTTGCTATCAGCTGAAACATATTTGTCCCAACTGAAAGCCTTTTCTTTATCATCCTTATTCACCATACAAGCTCTTTTTGATGATTCTTCAATTTCCCTCCTGGCATGAGCAGTTTGTAGTTGTTGAGCAACTTGGTGATAAATGGCTTTTCGATAATAATCATTGTTGTTGAACGGATTTTGAGCTCCACTTGCTTCGCGGTTTGTGCACTCTCTCTTGAAGTAGAAACATTAGCATCACGGAAATCATCTCTTCCTGTGATCTGTTTGAATTTCTCAGCTCTCCGTAACACGCTTGCTAAACACCACTTTATGTCCATTAATTCCATCTCTTCAACATCGATCTGATCGTAATCCTCTTTTGTCAACATTGGATTCCCGATCCGTCCTGCCACTAAGCTCTCATAAGACTCTAACACAGTCACTAACAAAGACATGTGGCTTTTTGCAACCTCTTCAGTGTAGTTTTGACCATTTTCAATATCTAAAACCATGTTGCACTGTAACTTCTTCCCATTCTTAGTTGTTGAAAAGTTTGGATCATATGATGGATATGAAGAAAATTCAGCTTTGCTGTTTGATCCTTGAGAAGACCCTCCTGAAGAACTTTTAGTATTGAATGCAGTTTGAATCTTTGGTGACATATTGGTTTTATCACTAACACCTCCTTTGTAATAGAGACCAATATCTTGTTCACCATTCATTCTGATGATCTTTCATTGCTCCATCTCTTGAGCTTCCAACTTCTCAATGAACTTACTCAATGTTAGCGTGTTAAATCCTTTCTTGTTTCTTAGGATCATCAAGTACGTGCCCCAAGTTTCATGTGGCAAAGCATCAGCTAATTTCTCAATCAACTCTTCATTGTCTTTTGTGATACTTACTCTCTTCATGTTCATCACAAGATTGCAGTATCGTTCAATAATTTGCTTTGTGGATTCAGTTTTTAAGCCTCGAAACAAATCAAACTCCTTTTTCAAAAGCGATTTCTTGTTTTTTATCATCTCACTACTTCCAACAAATTTTGACTTTAATGCTTTCCATATCGAATAAGCACTCCCATTGTGTTGCAATAAGACCAAGATATCTTCTTTAACGGCCTGTTGCAGTAAACTAATCATCATCTTTTCATTTTTATATTTCTTCTTCTCCTCCGCACTAAGATCTTTGATAGCAATCTCTTCTTCTTCATTATTCGTTGGTCTAATGTATTTCGTCTCGACACATTCCCAAGCATCCAAATAATTGGCTTGTACCCAATTCTCAAAACGTTCCTGCCATCCTTTATACTCCTCGATGTTCATGAGCTATGGTGGTTTTTGTATAGTTCCCGTTTCATTTTCCATGTTCAAATTATGAGTAATAGACACCGGAATAGTCGGGGTAGTAGCAAATGCGTTATAAAACTCCTCTTCCATGATTCGATTTTACAATTTCACAAAAATCAGAATGTTCAAACGGAATTAAGTTTCACACGGAATAACTTTTTGGTACGAAATAAGCCTTTTCAAACGGACTCAATACTTTCAAACGAAATCCCAATCCCACACGGAATTACCTGTTCAAACGAAATACCAGCTTCACACGGAATTACCTGATTTCGTGTGAGACAACGCCCTTTCAAACGGAATAGCAACTTGAAACGAAATTACTAATTTCGTGTGAAAATTTTCAAACGGAATTACTCTCTGATGCGGAATAAGGCTATTTCAAGCGAAATCAAGATGCTATTTCAAACGAAATACTGCTGATGTCATCATTCTCGAGCTGTTTTTCAAGCGGAATTAGCAATTTTACCAATTTTAGATCAAATTTAAGTCCAATTCTCTCAAGGATTCATTAAAACACTGTTTTGCACAATATATGAGAAAATTAACCGATTTTAACCATGAAAAGTTGTTTAATTTTGAAAAGGTGTAGAAATCAGAAATTGCAGCTGAATTGGTAAGAACTCTTCCTCCTGAGCTCTGATACCACTTGAAGGATCGTTTTCAGACCCGAACGAGTCGATCAGAAGAGTTTTTCTCAATACGAAAGACGGAAACAGATGTATTGAGTTCAATTCAGCTAGAATATATACTTTAAACTGTCTCTTGATTGATTTGACAAAGAATTACAGTGAGTAGACACTTCGGCAGCACTTCGGCTCTCAAACCGGAATCACAGAACTACTTCAAACGAAATCAGAAGACACATATATATAGGTGAGGTAATTCCGCTTGAAACTGTCTCAAGCGAAATCACATTCAAGCGGAATCAGTGATTTCGTTTGAACATGACATGGTGATTTCAAACGGAATTATAACTTCTAATTCCGTTTGAAATTGCCTCTCACCCTATATTTGACATTTTTCTTGTATAACGTGCCCTGATCTATTTACAAACATGCAAGACTCGATACAAGACGAAGTCGACAGACGGATGCACCAACACGCGTAATCTTAGAAAAATCCTTAATGAAACGCCTATAAAAGCGCGCATGACCTAGGAAGCTACGAACGAACTTAACACTAATAGGTGGAGGCAATCTACTTTTGGTATCTATCTTGGCCCTATCCACCTCTATCCCCTCTCTAGACACCTTGTAACCTAAAACTATCCCCTCCGTCACTATAAAGTGACATTTCTCTCAATTTAGCATAAGGTTTGTCTCTATACATCTCTTAAGCATCCTATCAAGATTGAGAAGACATTGATCGAAAGTGGTACCGTAAACCGAGAAGTCATCCATGAAAACCTCCATAGAAGTCTCAAGCATGTCTTGGAATATAGCAACCATGCATCTTTGGAAAGTAGCCGGAGCGTTGCATAACCCGAAAGGCATGCGGCGATACGCATAAGTGTCGTAAGGGCATATGAATGTGGTTTTATCTTGATCCTCCGGGGCGATTGGGATCTGAAAATAACCCGAAAGTCCATCGAGAAAACAATAGAATTGTTGACCCGCTAGATGCTCCAACATTTGGTCAATGAATGGCAAGGGGAAATGGTCTTTCCGGGTGGCGTCATTAAACTTTCGGTAGTCGATGCACACACGCCAACCGGTAATGGTACGAGAAGGGATTAATTCGTTCTTTTTGTTCATGACCACCGTCATCCCACCTTTCTTTGGAACAACTTGGGTCGGGCTAACCCATGGTGAATCGGAAATAGGGTATATCACCCCGGCATCTAACAACTTGAGCACTTCCTTCTTAACAACCTCTTGCATGTTCGGATTTAGGCGCCGTTGAGGTTGCACCACCGGCTTATAATCATCTTCCATGAGTATCCGGTGGGTACAATAGGTGGGGCTTATGCCCTTGATGTCCGAAAGTCGCCATGCAATGGCTTCCCTATTCTCTCTCAACACCTCTAACAACTTACCCTTCCCCCCTCCTCTAACTTAGACGAAATAATGACGGGAAAATCGGACCCCTCACCTAAGAAAGCGAACTCTAAGTGGGATAGGAGAACCTTAAGTTCTAATGGGGCGGGTTTCTCTAAGGGTGTACTCTCAATCTCACTTTTTACTTCACTCAACTCTAGCACTTCGGGGACCCACTCGATCCCTTCACCTTCCTCACTCTCACTCACAACTTCCTCTACTTTCTCAACTACCTCCTCTAACTTACCCTGAACTAAATCGGCTCCACTAATATAGTCAAAGCAATGATCAACACATGATAAGAAAGACTCTATGAAATAGACCGAATGACAAGGACTACTAAGATCATCAGAACCACTAGGGTGTTCCATGGAGCGTGCTATCTCGAAAGTGACTCTCTCCTCACCGACTTGGAGTGTGATTTTACCGTCGAAGACATCGATGATAGCCTTGGCAGTACACAAGAATGGGCGTCCTAGAATGATAGGAACCTTCTCATCGGCATCCATATCAAGAACGACAAAGTCTACGGGAAAAACGAATTTATCCACTTTAACTAGAAGGTTTTCGATTATGCCACGTGGATACTTCACTGACCTATCGGCCAGGGACAAAGACATACGTGTAGGGGATAACTCTCCTAGACCTAACCTCTCATACATGGAATATGGCATGAGGTTTATACTCGCTCCTAAATCGGCTAGGGCCCTACACTCGGTATCACTCCCAAACAAGCATGGAATGGTAAAAAGGCCCGGATCCATCAGTTTCTCCGGGACCTTGTTCAAGACTACGGCGGAGCACCCTCCACTAAGGGGAATGTTAGAAACCTCTCCTAACCTATCCTTACGTTTTAGAAAGTCCTTTAAGAATTTTGCATATTTAGGCATCGATTGGAGGGCTTCTATGAAAGGAAGGTTGATTCTAAGTTGCTTAAAGATCTCTAAAAATTTCCCGTACTCTTTAGAATAAGTTTGGTTTGTAAGACGGGAAGGAAATGGATTACGGGAAAGATCAACAGTGGGTGATGGAACAACTTGTATGGGTCGTTTCTCTATACTCTTCTCACTTGAAGGCCCCCCGGTGTGTGCGGTACTTGCTGGGATTAACCTAGGTTGCACTTTACCGGGAGCCTCCATTTCAATCTCTTCATCTACGGGCTCCTCATCTTCTACCTCAACACTCTCGGGCCTCACTACCTCTCCTAAGGTCCTACCACTACGGGTCGAGATTGCCTTCAAAGTACCAGATGGGTTGGGCTTTGTATTTCCTGAAAATTGACCGGGAGGTCGTTCTTGCAACTGGCGTGCAATATCCCCAACTTACCTTTGAAGGTCTAAGAAATTCAAATGGTTATTCTTTAGGAATGTAGCGTGTTCTTCTAAGGTATGTTGGGTAGCCTGGTCCTTAACCACTAGCTGGGTAAGAAGGTCCTCTATCCTAGATAAACTACTATTTGACCCCTCATTCCTAGGTTGAACCTATTGGTTTGACCCCTCACCTCTGAACTGCCCAGCTGAACCTGAACTAGCAAACTGACCTGTTTGACCCGAACCCCCACTAGAATAGAAACCTGGCCCCCTGCTTTGATATTGGCCTGATGGAAAACCAGGGGGGTTACCTGAAGAGCGATAATTATTAGCACGCCAATTAGAATTACTATTGTTGAATGGGTTAGTTGGACCCCTATTTTGACATGCTATGTACTCCACCTGTTCTAGGGTAAGTGTTGGGCAATCTACGGTGTCCTGACCACCTCTACAAACTTCGCACCTATCGACCTTCTTCTTAATTTCTAATAACTCTTTGGTGATATAGTCAAGTTGAGATGCTACCTTTGAGTCCGAGACGACTTGGTTTACTCCTCGGGTGGATGAGGAAGTAGTCACAGGAATGGAATTCCTGCTGGTAGCACTATGATCTATATCAGCGTGAGCGAAGGTCATTGCAGTCGGCCATAGATTTCTTTCCCATAAGATGGCCTCCTGTAGATGTGTCGAATTGGGCCTTACACTCAGGGGTGAGACCATTGTAAATTTTTTCTACAAAAGCCCAATCCGAAAGCCCATGTTGGGAACAACGCGAGAGTAAAGTTTGAAACCTCTCCCAAGCTAAGTGATATGGTTCGTCAGGCTCCATTCTAAATGAATGGATCTGATCTCGAAGGCGACATGCCTTCGCAGGTGGGAAATACTTAGCAAGGAAGGCATCTCGAAGTCCAGCCCAAGTGGTATAAGTACCTGCTGGCTGCGAATCGAGCCATGTGGCTGCGCGGCCAGCAAGCGAAAATGGGAAGACTTGGAGATAGCGGGCATCAAGGTTAACACCTTTGATACCGAAGGTGCTGCAAAGACGGGTGAGACGGTTGATATGTGCAGGCGCATCCTCATCATCACGACCGTGAAACTGACGAGAGTTGTTAATGGCGGTCATGATGTATGAAGGAATTTGCCAAGACTTGTCGTTGGTGATTTTAGGGAGGGTGATGGGTGAGTTTGCGGTAAAATCCGCGGTGGAGCGTCGGTGGACAGTTTGGTTATCGGCCATTTGGTGAACTGGTGGTGGACTAGTTGGACGGGAAGGTGGTGGGGTGTTGTGGGGTGACGACTTCGGGGTGAAGTCAAAGTTTGGTGGTTTAGATTGTAGTGTAGAGTCAGAAGGGGATGAAGATGAAGTTGAAGATTTTCTAACCTGTAAACTAGGTGTGGAGAAGGAAGACTTGTCGATCGGCGGCTTCACTGGTCCCTGAGAACGCGTGTGGGGCATGAACTGCAAAACCGAGAACAAACAAGTAAGACGACTCCAACAAAAGACTCTAAAAAAAAGAAAATTACTTGGACTCCTACGACTCAAAAACACACAAAAAGCACGTATAGATATCAGTTGAAATCCAAACAAAGTAATTAACGCAATTGCCAAGAATCCCCGGCAACGGCGCCAAAAATTTGATGTGCTTGAAGTAGTTTAAATAAATAAACTAAAATAAACCAAAAATTATGTAACGCCCGTCTCAATTAATCAAGATTTTAATAATAAAATACACATTTTTAATGCTAAAATGTGACTTTACAAAAACTTGTCATACCAATATTCCCATATGTTTACAACATTTCAAAAACATATTTGTAAGTGTTTACATAATTCACTTATAACAAAACAAATCAAGATTTGACGCGGAAGCTTCATTTAACGTGTGTTCGGTTCTTGCTCGTCGCTTGATCTTCATCCGGGACTCTCGACATTCACCTGTGATCAAAACCAACTTAGAAGTCAGTTTTGATAGTTAAATAACAAGTACAACAAGGTAATTGGGTCAAATAATCAAAGCAAACAAAAATTTCAAGATTTTACCCCGTCGTCGCGGGCCACGGCAAACCCCTTTGGCCGTGGCGTGACGCCACGGCTCCAATTCAACAGAATGTGTTGATGCTGGTGCTGCATATTTGCCCAGCTAAGTTTTAACCAAAACCTAACTTCAAAATGGCATAACTTTTGATCTAGACCTTCGTTTTACGCGATTCTTTTTCCTACGCGTTCGTAATTTAATTCTCCATCTCTTGGAGTAAAAATCCGACATCTAAATTTACAAAATTTTAGATTTCAAGCTTTTGGCTTGCAATTCAATTTTAACACTTTTGACCCGTTCGTGATTTTATCAATCAAACTTGTTTATTACCTTTAAAATACCATGGACATCATGTTATATTCACTTACCAATATTTAGGGTTCAAATTATGGGTTTCTTATGAAATCTTAACCCGTTTTGCATATCTACTCACTTTGACCCATTTAAAGCGATTTTCACGCATTTAAGCATCAAACTCGCACTTCTGTTTCTACACTTCGTATTTCCATTTTTAAGTAGCCTCTTATATTCCACCACAACTATTTTGTGGTGGATTTAACATAATGGACCGTTATCCTTTATTTTACCCTTTGGAAAGTCATTCTACGTAATTGACACGTTCTTAGGCATTTGACCCTCAAGGTTTATACTTACAACTCTTACATAAATCTAAGAGTTACATAATATTACTAGTATCTAAACGACCTCTAAGGGTCGTTTGCCTGATTTACTTATCAAGGTCGCTTTGGTTATTTTTAGTCCCTCATTTACGATGAAGGACTCTCACTGATTATTTGACCAAATTGCATGTTTAACTAACAACTTATTTATGCGTACCTGGCCCGGGTCATAATATCGACCCATTACAACCCTTTCACTATTGATCACTAGCTAATAGTAACGCGAGCCTTATGTTAATTCCTGTGAATCACAAAACTCAACAAGCGATTGTCAAATGTTATTGTCAAATGTTGTTAACAACACCATTTGACCCATTTAGTCTAATTGACCATTTGTCCGTATGATATGTTATTTAATTACCATTTCATCCCTTTAAACCTATCCCGGTTTTCTCTTTGAACTCTTTTACTTAAAAGCCGTTTCTTATTTGTTTGTCATTACATGACTTAATTCACCCTTTTTACCATAATCTATGATTTCTTACCATTTTCCCTTGTTCTGACTTTCGTTAGATCTTATCGAAACATCATACACCAACTACTTAATAGCATTCATATACACTACTTACAATTAAGTATTTTGTAAATAATGTAAAGGGGCGTAAGCTTTACTTACCTTGCATCCATGCCACACTTTTCTTTCCGTACTTGCTCCGTTTGACCCGCTTCATCCACAAGCTTTCACCTAGCTTGTTAGGCGTCAAGCTATCATCATAATTCGTAAGACGGTTAGATTAGTCATTATTACATACGACTATTTCATATTATGAATTTTATGTCGAAACTACTATTTGACCTCATCATTGATTAATTTGACTTTTTAAAAGTCAATTACCCTTAATCATATGAGTTGCATATTTGCGTTCAATAAATTATCTAGGCGATCTTATCAACTATCCGGTAGACATTATAATGATGCTACCGTTTTTAAGCTATTTTCTATCCAAGTTCATTACGTTTCCTACACTTCAACTAGTTCAAGCAATTATCAAGACTAATTTATTCATGTATTTTCGCAAGAACTAAGGGTTCTCATTTATAAGTGAAAACCCGTTTTATCATATCAGTAGCATTCGTCCGAACACCTAATAAAATCAAGTTCTACATATCAACTAGTAGATATCATGATTTCAAACATCCATGTACATGAATAAAATCACCAATTTCACTATAACATACTTAACCCATTTCATGGCAACTATGAACATATACCTAAACTCATAATTTGTTCAAGTATCATTCCTAATACTACCATCCATGATGGTTTCAAACATGATTTTCTCATTAGCTTCATCATATCATCAAAACCCACTTGATAATCTACTTGTTCATCACTTAGAAGTAACCCACATCAAGTATTTCATAATTTCATCATATCTAACGAAATTAGGCATACATAAACATCTAATTTCTTCTTTGGATCATAATCCATCAATTTATTCGCAAGTAACCTACTTGTCTCGAATTTCAACTTTAACCAATCTAGATTTTGTGACATACCTTATAATCCCCATGACTCGGTGATCGTTTTTACGTGTTCATGCATTTATTTAGGGCTTGAATCGGGCTTCAATTTGATGATTTGTTGAAATTAGGGTTTGAGCTCCCGTGGAGCTTTCTCCTGGTCGATCTCCACGCACACACACACACACACACACACACTTAGTGTGTGTGTTGTGTTTTATTTATTTGTTTTATTAAAACTAGTTTGCCCACTAGGCAACATTAGTCCCTTGTGTTTTATCTCACTCAAAAGAAGCTATAACTTGCTATTTATTACATAGTCACTTATTACTAACTAGGTTAATTATTCCTAGTTAACTTAATGAATTCGGGAAATCATAGCCCGTTTTATTTCAAGTCCTGTTAACTCGGGCCTTTTATATACTTTGTTTTCTCAAAGTGTTTGTTCTCCTTTTAATTAATATTAGGCTTATGCATTTAAATCCTAATATTTACCGGGTTAATTTTACCACTAACGGTATTTTACCTGTCTTTACTATTAACGTGGTTTGATTACCAAACCCATTTTTGGGGTGTTACAAGTCTACCCCCCTTAAAGAGGTTTCGTCCCCAAAACCTTTCTTACGTAGTTCTTTAGGTTTAACTCTATGACTTAGTTTCGGCAACTACTTGAGCATTGCTCGTAATTAACAACCTTACCAGAAAAGTAGGGTAGTGTGCTTTTGGTTTCAAATCGTATGCGCCTTTTATGTGTATGGCCTCGTAGGCCGACGCTTTCATTTTGTAATTCGTATTCTAGTCACTTATTTGATCGAGTTGTCATCTGATCACTCGGTTGTATTTATTCTTCAATATTTTTACTTCAAGCTAATCTTATATCGACAAGCGCTTTGTATAAGTCGTAACGCTATCTTGACCTTGAATGGTCTTACCGGCTAGACTGATGAGTCGCCGTCACTTTATACCCCGTCATTCGGGTATATCTTATTGCCAACCCGGCCTTTTGCGTATTTTCTGATTTCGTATCTCTTAACTCACGTTACAACGTGGTTATATTCTATATCACTTTTTGTGACCGTGATCACATCACGTCTTGTTTAAGTTTATGTCGAGTTTTCATTATCGAAAATCTTTCTTTCGAATGCGTCGTTTTACACCTGTTGGTGTTAAGACCTCTATCCTTTAATATTACCCATTTCCGAGTTCGTCTCATAATATTCATGTTTGTTAAAACGTTGTTTCTTACTAAAACTGAATTTTAGTTTAACGTTTTTCCCTTTAACTATGTCAATTACTCATGTCAAGGCAATTGACAACCCATAATTTATTCTTTTTTCGTTCTCGTTTCACACGGGGAATCGTAACCAGTTCCCTTGCTTTACGCTATGGACCCGTAGGTTCTTTCACTTAGCCTCGTAGGCTATTTCTTTAAATCTTTCCCCTTTTTAAGGTGAGATCCCAACAGTTCATTTCTTTCTATTTATGACCCAAGGGTCTTCTTGGTCCCATAGACCTTAACACTACGTTAAATCCCGTAGGTTATGCTGATCCCGTAGATCATCTTTTATTCGTGTCAATATTCAAACGTATATATATATACATACATATATAGCTTCAAAGCATCTCTTGTTATGTTTGGAATCATTTATTTTTGCTTTTAAACTTTAGTTGACCTTGACCGTAGTCTAAGGCCTCATTCGTTTACTTTCGGACTAATCTTCCGACTTTATGACTCCTTACGTTATTTACACGTCAGTTTGTTCCACGCTTACCGTTTCCCCCTTCGTACTTATACTTCTTTACAACCCATTACCTGGGTTCTTTTACCTTAATGTTTTTAACACACAAAACCCCCTTTACATAGGTTTATTAATATTTCGCGTTCATATTTATTCGGTTCGCGCTTACTTACATTAGCAAGCGTCATCTTTTATTAAATTCGTTTGACTTATTTGTGTGAAATTTCATCACTTATGAATGTCAAACTGCATTCTTTATTCGACCCGTTCAACTTCAAAATAGTTGAACGTAATTTATCAAAATTTCTATTTACAATATCTTATCGTCTTTTAGTCATGACTCGAAACCCGAGTCTTTTGACTTTCATCCGCGTTCCCGTTTCTTGGTCTACGCATGTGTTTAAATCCTTACCCATCAACCGGGTGTTTTACCGAAGTCGTTTTCATTGCAACCCTTCCGGTATGCATTAAGACTTCGCTTCGATTTATTTGGTCGTCTTAGCGAAATCCATCGCTTTTATTCAACCATGTCTTTTATTCTTTATGTGACCATCCTTGACGGCCTTATAGATTCTGAGTGACTATTATCATCGTCATCCTTGCTTTACTATGACTAAAGTTAACAACCTTGATTATCTTTTTCGTGTGGGCAATACCTTCGTTTTTATGATCCGGCGGATCATCTATACTTTGGTTTTAATTGCCCATTTTGTCAACCATGGCTCTTTCGTCCAAAATGACTTATTTTTCGTGAATTTTCCTCAGGTCATTCATTTATATCGTCATTTACATTGATCTTTGTCCCTTCTCTCGGGCTCATTATTCTAATGTAATACGCTTCCGTCACCCAGCTGTGCGTTTACATTATTATCAAGTATTTTTCTCATTTGTTTCATTTGGGTACTTTTTAATTTGTCCCATTCACCCCGTCCTTACTACATCGGATGTAAATATGTCCATCATAAGAAGTTCATGGTACCACGTGTTCACTACTTACTTGGCCAAAGTAAGCGATCAACACCTGGTATACATGACCTTTTTATAATTTTCACATTACACCCCATGTAAGTAATACCTCTATTTGTTTCTCTTGGAAACAATATCCCGGATAGGTTTTCTATTCGGGTTTTTCCAAGTTTTTAATCTACATATGCAACTTTCAATCTCTACGTATTTGTTGCATATTACAATTCATGCAATAATTTAAAACGTGCACCTGATAATGCTTGCTCTAACAGGCTCCCTTTGCCATTAACTTATTCGCGATCGTTGCACGATTTAGGTCCTTGGTGAGCATGCTCTATTCGTCGTACTTTGGACCGTTCCTCTGTCAAATCCGCGATTTGTTAAACTCTCGCTATCTTCATATGCGAGTGTCCTTCAACTAAAACATTTACAACAGTTAGTAATTTCGACATTAATGGATGCCCGTTTTATAATACAAGGCTTTTCTACTATACGCATCAACGCGTGTAATTTCGTTGACTAAATCTACTCTATATCGATTTTATTGGTGTAACGTGTATTACACGATAACCATATGTGTTGTTCTCAACACTTTAATCATACTAAACCATTGATATACATGTACTTACCGGATTTGCGATCAAGCCTCGAACCGAACACACTTTATTCTTTAACCATGAGCTCTGATTACCAAATTGTAACGCCCGTCTCAATTAATCAAGATTTTAATAATAAAATACACATTTTAATGCTAAAATGTGACTTTACAAAAACTTGTCATGTCACACCCCGACCACGTGTAACATACAAAACGTGGCGGAAACGTCGGGGAGTGTTGTAACAGAATTAATTGTCTCATAACCATGGCATACAAAGTTTTATTTATTTATTAAACAAGAGTGTTACATTGTCTTAAACAGGAATTAAGGAGTTCAGAACATAATTAAACATAGTCTATCTTCTTTTAAAGTCTCTAAGGCACAGGTCCGCCCTAGTATCATGATCAACATCCTACGGAAAAGCTCCTGAAAACACATGTGAAAATAGGTACGTCAGCATAAAAATGCCTGTGAGATACATAGGTTTGTAAAAAATAGGATTCATGACTTATGTTTAAGAAAATGTTTAGTCATGAACCTTGTAATTTGCTTTGTCTTGTAAATCATTTGAAAACAATAAGATCAGATGATATGTATAAGTAAATGTCAGGTTAAATAAATGGCCATGTAAAAATGTGTTTGTATAAGATAAGTTGTTTGTAAACCAATGTCTTGTGAAAAATATGTTATTTATATAAAATGTTCTATGTCTCAATATTGAAATGATTCAAATAACGTTACGACATGTAATACCACACAAACACTTATATATAGGAAGTACCAGCGGCGTATCCACCATGCTTGTATCATATTACACATGCATCGTTACTTAATCACTTAATCACACCAAACCAACCAATGTAAGAAGTCTATGTTTAAACCAATTGTCAAATGTATTGAATAACATGCCAAAGTGTTTATGTCAAGATGTAAATCATGTCAAAATGTCTATGTCAAATGTCCATGTCAAATGTCTATGTCAAATATCCATGTCAAATGTCTATGTCAAATATCCATGTCAAATGTCTATATCAAATATCCATGTCAAATGTCTATGTCAAATGTCTATGTCAAAATGTCATGTATGGCAAGTGAAATGTCTCAACTAAACCATATGCACAAAAACAAAGTATTGAAGTAAAACTTGGTTCAAATCAAAGCTATGTTTTGTGTAAATGCATGCAACTATTTAATACGAACATCTATGCGGTATTGTAAAAATGCATACATCCAAGCCTTGTGACTGTGGTGATAAACCCTTTAAACAAATTAAAGGTCTATCTGTCTTATATCATCGAATTCGGTCATTCCTTTCTGTCCCCTTTCCCTGGGATGTCCGGAACGGGAGTTGTCAATTCCTATGGTACCACTACCTACTAACGAACGGCGTAGCTAATGTTAATGAATGTATTGTCCCATGTAAACAAACCAAATGTCATACCAAAATGTAAACATGTGAAAACAATGCACTAAGTATGTAATCAAATGAACATACATAGCGTGAAATGTCATGTAAAACGATGTACTAAGTAATGCACACAATGGGCACACCTAGCATAAGATATAATGAAATCATGTACTATAATGTACTAACGAACATAGCATGTATATGATGTGAAAACAGGAAAGCATGAAAGTAACAAGTAGGCACATGTGTTCCACCCCAAAACGTTTGGAAAACAGTAAAAGAGGGGTTCTATGTACTCACTTGAGATTGCTCAGATGTCTAAAGATAATCACCAAGTAATGCTAGAGATCTTAGAATCAAACGACACCTAATATAGGTAACTATGTTAATAACCGGACCTTAATCGGATGATTGGATAGAATGAGGTTTCGTAAACCAAACGAGTGTAGAGACTCGTGTCATTTGGTTTAACAAAGCCTACATACTAAATGAAACCTATCCTAAGTGCTTGTGACCCATTACGACCCGTTTAGGTAGCTTATGCTACTTTAACGCGTCGTTCGCGTGAAACGCGTTCGGACCGCCTAACTAGTCCTATGACAAGTAATATATGCCTTAACATGTCTAATATGGTTGTCAAATCAGTTTAGATGTCAAAATTTATGTTACTTATGTTTAAAAATGAATTTTGGCATCAAAGGGGTATTTTTGGTAATTTACCTAAGGCATATAAACTACCTATCATACAACTACTTAAACGAAGCGACCAAAAGGTATAACCTCGTAAGGTTATTCCCTATATACTATGGTCACCTAATGTGCTTGGTCGGATCCTAATGATCGACCAAACGGGTCGGGTTCGAAAGTATAAGCGATTGTTTAGATCGCTTACCTTACGACCCTATCTAAGCACTAAACTAAAAGTGACGAGCTAAGCATGTTAAAACATGCTTAACTAAGTTTAGAAAACAGGTTTGGTATCAAAACAAACGGTTTTGATACCCATAAGTAGTTTGGTTTCAAAATACGCAAGAATACGTATTCTGACCGAAACTACGGCTCGTCACTGAGCCTAGATAACGTGGTAATCAGTAGGTATAGTCACTAGGGACTATAACCATCGTGATCACGCTCACGTTATGAAGTTCAAACGAACTTCGCATCGACCATAAACTGGTCAATGCAGAAAGTCAAACAAAGTTTGACTTTCGGACTCGAAAGCGATTAAAAGAACGAAAGAATACTTACTCGGGGTCCCCGAATGCTAATCCCGATCCAAGTAACTCAGGTATGAAACGAAGGTTCCAACTTAGAGCCCAAATGATCAGATTTGTGGGTTTTGAAGCAATAGGGGGTGGGTATTTATAGGAAAAGTAGAGCCGTTAGGATCGTTTCTTGAATATCGTGCCACGATCCGTGCCGTACACTTGTCACAAAGTTGTGGTGGCTAAAAATGGACACCATAGGAGTTTGACAAGTGTCATTTGGCCTTTGGAAGGGGTTAAAACGCATTAAACAGCTGAAACTTGACCTTTGGGCGTTCTGAAGGGACAATGCGGCCCGCATCAGGATCTGCCAAAACTCAGGCGGGCCGCCTGGGCCTGTCTGATCTGCACATACTTTCAAAAATGGCAGTTTTGGTCCCTGTTGCGTATTTAAGCCATTTCCGACACTTCTAAGGCCCGTAAAGCCAACTTTAAGGCCCTAAAATGTTGCCTAAACATTGTGGACATGAAACATGTTCAGAAATATGTCGGACGATGGTTCGTTTGGTCGTACGAACGCGATGTTCGCTTAATTACGACGGAATGCGCACAAGCGCGAAAAATGATCCAAATGACGCGACGAATGGATTTTTCTTATGGCGAACACTAAAATATAATATAGTCATGCTTACATAAATTTTTGGATGTCCGGATGTATTCAGAACGTAAGTTATGCGCGAAAATGCAAACTTGTGCACTTTTTGACACTTTTAGTCCCTGAATGACCCAAAAGTTTATTTTAGCACACCAAACCCCTCAAAGCCTATTTCTAAGCTATGTAAAGGATATTTAAGGTGTGTTTAACTTATGGTTATGTTCCGGAATGTTCGTTACAGTTCAGATTGGCATACTTTCGTAGTTTGTCAATTTTAGACCCTGTAAGCGAATTTACTTGTTTTTGCCATACCAAAGCCTTCAAAACTTATTTCTAAGTTATGTAAGGGTTATTTAAGGTATGTTAAGTATATGTTGATGTTCCGGAGTATTTGTCGCGTTAAACTGAGTACGTTTTCGCACCAGTTTGCGTATAACTCTCCAGAAATTGATATAGAGTTTGGAATTGGATAAAAGTCAAAACATGAAAAATGTAAAACATAACAAAACAAACATTGTGATCAAATAACATTGTTTTATTGATAACAGAACTGTTCATAGTGATTACAAGCACAGTTGTTACAGTCTCCCCTACTTGTGGAAATTTCGTCCCGAAATTTATTTAGAGGAAACTCGTGGAAAAAGATGCGGATATTTCGCTTTCATTTGATCTTCGCGTTCCCAAGTAAACTCGGGTCCACGTTTAGCTTCCCAGAGAACTTTGACCAAAGGAATGCACTTGCGTTTAAGCCACTTGACTTCACGTTCCATGATTTCCACTGGTTTCTCAACAAATTTCAGTGTTGTGCCAACACGAATTTCGTCATGCGGTATGGAGAAATTCTCATCAGCTGTACACTTCTTGAGATTGGACACGTGAAAAGTTGGATGAACATTTCCCAGTTCAGGAGGTAACTCAAGTCTGTAGGCTACCTTTCCGATTCTTTCGACGATCTTGAATGGTCCAACGTACCTAGGTGCAAGTTTTCCTTTCTTTCCAAATCTGATCACACCTTTCCAAGGTGAGACCTTAAGTAATACTCGATCACCGACTTGAAATTCCAAGGCTTTGCGTTTTGGATCCGCGTAAATCTTCTGACGGCTCTGAGCTGCCTGAAGGTTATCACGAACTTTCTTGACCTTGTCAGTTGTCTCTAAAATGAGGGCAGGTCCAGTAAGTTGAGCCTCGCCAATCTCATTCCAGCAGACTGGTGAACGACATTTTCGACCATAGAGAGCCTCAAAAGGAGCCATTTTGATGCTGGTGTGATAACTGTTGTTGTAGGAGAATTCAATCAATTTAAGATGTGAATCCCAGCTACCACCAAAATCGATCACACAAGCTCTTAGCATATCCTCCAGATTCTGGATTGTTCTCTCAGATTGACCATCCGTTTGCGGATGATAAGCTGTGCTCAGATTAAGTTGGGTCCCCATAGCAGATTGCATGGTTCTCCAAAAGTGAGAAGTGAAACGAGCATCTCTGTCAGAAATGATGTTCAACGGAACACCATGTCGAGCTACAATTTCATCCACATAGATTTGTGCAAGTCTGTCAGCAGGAAAATCCTCACGGATTGGCAAGAAATGAGCTGACTTTGTAAGACGATCAACGACTACCCAGATGGCATCATGACCCTTCTTTGTGCGTGGAAGTTTGGTAACAAGATCCATAGTAATGTTTTCCCATTTCCAAACTGGGATCTCTGGTTGCACCAATAAACCCGAAGGACGTTGATGTTCAGCCTTAACCTTAAGACAAGTAAGGCATTTTGACACGTATAAGGCAATGTCTTTCTTCATACCAGGCCACCAATAGTGAATACGAAGATCCTTATACATTTTATCTGAGCCCGGGTGAATAGAATAACGAGACATATGGGCTTCATCCATAAGCAAGGTACGAAGATCATCTAGGCTTGGGACCCACAAACGGTCCATGAAATAATATGATCTATTGTCCTTCAGTTCCAGAGCAGGCGTTATGTGATAGGGAAATTCCTTATCCATTAAACCTTGTGCAACACAAGATTGTTGAGCCTGAGAAATGCGTGCTTGGATATCGGATCGAGCTTGAATAACAGACTGAACACGTACACAATGAAGCTTAGTACGTTCCTTACGACTCAATGCATCAGCTACGACATTCGCCTTACCAGGATGGTAGCGAATTTCGCAATCATAGTCGTTTAGGAGCTCAACCCAACGTCGCTGTCTCATGTTGAGTTCTTTCTGGTTGAAGATATGCTGAAGACTTTTGTGGTCAGTGAAAACCACACATTTTGTACCGTACAAATAATGTCTCCAGATCTTGAGAGCAAAGACAACTGCACCCAACTCAAGATCATGAGTGGTGTAGTTCTTCTCATGAATCTTCAACTGCCTCGATGCATAAGCTATGACTTTGTTCCTTTGCATAAGAACACAGCCAAGACCCAATTTCGATGCATCACAATACACAACAAAATCATCATCACCCTCAGGCAATGATAGAACAGGCGCATCGCAAAGCTTCTGCTTCAGGTGTTGAAAAGCTTCCTCTTGTTTGTACCCCCAATAAAAGGGCATTTTCTTCTGAGTTAGAGCAGTTAGAGGAACTGCAATCTTCGAGAAGTTTTCTATGAAGTGGCGATAATAACCCGCTAGACCAAGAAAAGAATGAACTTCAGTAGGAGTAGTAGGCGCATCCCAATCCTTAATCGCACTGATCTTGGAGGGATCTACATGAATACCTCGTTCGTTGATAATGTGTCCCAAAAATTTAACTTCTTTAAGCCAAAATTCGCACTTGGAGAATTTGGCGAAAAGTTGCTCTTTCTTTAGGAGTTCCAGAGTAAGACGAAGATGTTGCTCGTGGTCAGCTTGCGTCTTAGAATATATCAAGATGTCATCAATAAAAACAATGACGAACTGATCCAAATAAGGTTTGCAGACCCTATTCATTAAGTCCATGAAAACAGCAGGAGCATTAGTCAAACCGAATGGCATGACTGTGAATTCATAATGCCCATAACGAGTACGGAACGCTGTCTTCGGAATGTCTTCTTCTTGCACCCGAAGTTGATGATATCCAGATCGCAGATCAATCTTCGAAAAATAAGAAGCGCCTTGTAACTGATCAAAGAGATCATCGATGCGAGGTAGGGGATATCGATTCTTGATGGTAAGCTTGTTAAGCTCACGATAATCGATACACATTCTAAAGGATCCATCCTTCTTCTTGACAAAAAGAACGGGAGCACCCCAAGGTGAAAAACTAGGACGTATAAAACCTTTGTCAGAGAGCTCCTGAAGCTGTTTAGACAACTCTTGCATCTCAGATGGTGCAAGACGATATGGAGCTCTGGCAATGGGATTTGCACCAGGTACGAGATCAATACGGAACTCGACTTGGCGTGCTGGAGGTAGACCAGGTAAATCTTCAGGGAACACTTCAGAATAATCCCGAACGACAGGAATATCTGAAATAGACTTACCCTTGCCTTTATCTTCTGTAACATGTGCTAAGAAAGCCACATAGTTCTTCCGTAGATACTTCCGAGCTTTAAAACAAGACATGAGTTTGAGACCACCGATAGGCTTCTCACCTTGAACCTGTAGGATCTCGCCTGTCGAAAGCGGCACACGAACAATCTTCTCAGAACAAACTATCTCTGCGTGATGCTTGGATAACCAATCCATTCCCACAATAACGTCGAAGCTTCCAAGTTGCATAGGCGTGAGATCGATAGGAAAAAGATGGTCGTTAAGATTCAACTGGCAGTTGCGAAGAACAGAATCAAGAATAATGGGTTCACCACTAGCAACTTCTACTGTCAAAGATTTACTTAGTTTTGTTCTAGACACTCGAAGCATTGGCTCAAAAGACAATGACACAAAACTCTTGTCGGCACCCGAATCAAAGAGAACATATGCAGGCTGGTTATTAATAAAGAACGTACCGTTCACCACATTATCGTCAGCCTGTGCCTCTTGGGCATTCATGTTAAAGACTCGGCCTCGAGCCGGAGCCGGAGCCTGAATCTGGTTCTGGTTCGCCAGTCTTGGGCACCGATTCCTGTAGTGGGTCAGATCTCCACAATTGTAACAAGCACCTGGTGGGTATTGTGGTCTTGCAGCTTGACCTTGTTGCTGAGCAACTTGTTGAGCCGGGTTCTGAACCGCGGGATTCTGAGCAGACCGACAAACATTGGCAAGATGGCCTGACTTCCCACAGTTAGTACAGAAACGGCATGGAAGTTGCGGCTGGTGGTGACTGTTGCATCTATTGCACAAAGGTGCAATCCCTGAATAGGGTTTCTTCACTGGAGGCTGTGCGGGTTGGTTGGGAGCTGCCTGGTTAGCTTGAGCAGTGATAGCAAAATTTTGGGAAGCCTTACGCTTCTTTGCCCTCTTTGAAGAACCAGAGTTCTTTCCACTCCCGTTTTGACTTTTCTTGCTATCCACCTTGTCAGGCGACTGTTCCTTGCCCTTGTCACCCTTCCGGTGTAACTTGTTCTTCCGGATCTGCGACTCAGTCAATGTTGCAGATAACTCGATCGCCTGACGAAGTGTGGCAGGGTTACTACCAGTAAGAATGTCTTGTACCGAGTCAGGTAGGCCATCGATGTATCTCTCGATAGCCTTGTCGAGTGGGGTGACCATTGTTGGGCAAAGCAGACTCAACTCTTCAAACCGATCAGTATATGCCCTGTGCTCACCACTATCTTGCTTCAACCCATCAAATTCCTTCTCCAATGCTCGCTGCTCATGACGAGGACAGAATTCCCTCATCATAAGGGCTCTAAGTTCAGCCCATGTCTGTGCGAGAGCAACTTCGGCACCCCGGTCTCTCATAACCCCGTTCCACCATGTCAAAGCCCTCTTCTGAAATACGCTCGAGGAGAACTCGACCTTGCGATTATCCGGACACTGCACATTGCGAAAAGTATTCTCTATACTCTCGAACCACTGAAGAAGCCCAGTCGCTCCCTCAGAACCACTAAACTTGAGTGGTTTAGCCTGGTTAAAATCCTTGTATTTGCATGGAACATTGTTGTTGTTGTTGGCTTGATTCCATTGAGCAAAGAGATTTGGAAACTGAGCAGCCATCTGCTGCGCAATAATTTCTGCCAGCTCGGCAGTAGCTATCTGGTTCTCGCGTCGAGGAGGCATTCTAAAAGAGGAAAACATGAAAAGAAACGAGTGAGATGATTGGATGAAAAGAATGAGATGAAACAAAATCAACAAGAGCAAAGATGGTGGTCATTCGTTCGTATCACAAAGCAAACAAACGACACACAGTGACTAATCAAAGTAAATGGGTCAAAATAATGTATTAGCGAAGACATGCTCGCCTATAAGTGAACACTCACTCCAAGAATTCCCAGGTAAGCACAACTGGTCTCGCGTCTGGTTGAGATGTATACGAAGTGCTTGCCTAGACAGAAAACCCAGAATACAGGCATTCACCCTTCCAGTTTGCACATGTTCACATTATTTAAAACCCAAAACGTTTGACGGGATTTTGAAAATTTGAAGGCACAAGGCCAAAAAAACCAATACTGAAAAGGGTTCAAAACCATATAACAGAGGGTTCAAAACCTTACAATTGAGGGTTCAAAACCTTGTAAAAATTTATTCAAAAACAGATGATTGTTTTTCAAAAATCGTTTCGGAAAATTGTGTTCTTGTTTTGATAATCACCTAAGGATAGGTGATGTACATGTTTTAAGATCTAAACACAAGATAACTTGTGTTAGGGTCCTAGAAAAGTTATAGTCTAGGTCAAAGCATTACTAATAACCTAATTCCCTATAACCATTGGCTCTGATACCAACTCTTCTGTCACACCCCGACCACGTGTAACATACAAAACGTGGCGGAAACGTCGGGGAGTGTTGTAACAGAATTAATTGTCTCATAACCATGGCATACAAAGTTTTATTTATTTATTAAACAAGAGTGTTACATTGTCTTAAACAGGAATTAAGGAGTTCAGAACATAATTAAACATAGTCTATCTTCTTTTAAAGTCTCTAAGGCACAGGTCCGCCCTAGTATCATGATCAACATCCTACGGAAAAGCTCCTGAAAACACATGTGAAAATAGGTACGTCAGCATAAAAATGCCTGTGAGATACATAGGTTTGTAAAAAATAGGATTCATGACTTATGTTTAAGAAAATGTTTAGTCATGAACCTTGTAATTTGCTTTGTCTTGTAAATCATTTGAAAACAATAAGATCAGATGATATGTATAAGTAAATGTCAGGTTAAATAAATGGCCATGTAAAAATGTGTTTGTATAAGATAAGTTGTTTATAAACCAATGTCTTGTGAAAAATATGTTATTTATATAAAATGTTCTATGTCTCAATATTGAAATGATTCAAATAACGTTACGACATGTAATACCACACAAACACTTATATATAGGAAGTACCAGCGGCGTATCCACCATGCTTGTATCATATTACACATGCATCGTTACTTAATCACTTAATCACACCAAACCAACCAATGTAAGAAGTCTATGTTTAAACCAATTGTCAAATGTATTGAATAATATGCCAAAGTGTTTATGTCAAGATGTAAATCATGTCAAAATGTCTATGTCAAATGTCCATGTCAAATGTCTATGTCAAATATCCATGTCAAATGTCTATGTCAAATATCCATGTCAAATGTCTATATCAAATATCCATGTCAAATGTCTATGTCAAAATGTCATGTATGGCAAGTGAAATGTCTCAACTAAACCATATGCACAAAAACAAAGTATTGAAGTAAAACTTGGTTCAAATCAAAGCTATGTTTTGTGTAAATGCATGCAACTATTTAATACGAACATCTATGCGGTATTGTAAAAATGCATACATCCAAGCCTTGTGACTGTGGTGATAAACCCTTTAAACAAATTAAAGGTCTATCTGTCTTATATCATCGAATTCGGTCATTCCTTTCTGTCCCCTTTCCCTGGGATGTCCGGAACGGGAGTTGTCAATACCTATGGTACCACTACCTACTAACGAACGGCGTAGCTAATGTTAATGAATGTATTGTCCCATGTAAACAAACCAAATGTCATACCAAAATGTAAACATGTGAAAACAATGCACTAAGTATGTAATCAAATGAACATACATAGCGTGAAATGTCATGTAAAACGATGTACTAAGTAATGCACACAATGGGCACACCTAGCATAAGATATAATGAAATCATGTACTATAATGTACTAACGAACATAGCATGTATATGATGTGAAAACAGGAAAGCATGAAAGTAACAAGTAGGCACATGTGTTCCACCCCAAAACGTTTGGAAAACAGTAAAAGAGGGGTTCTATGTACTCACTTGAGATTGCTCAGATGTCTAAAGATAATCACCAAGTAATGCTAGAGATCTTAGAATCAAACGGCACCTAATATAGGTAACTATGTTAATAACCGGACCTTAATCGGATGATTGGATAGAATGAGGTTTCGTAAACCAAACGAGTGTAGAGACTCGTGTCATTTGGTTTAACAAAGCCTACATACTAAATGAAACCTATCCTAAGTGCTTGTGACCCATTACGACCCGTTTAGGTAGCTTATGCTACTTTAACGCGTCGTTCGCGTGAAACGCGTTCGGACCGCCTAACTAGTCCTATGACAAGTAATATATGCCTTAACATGTCTAATATGGTTGTCAAATCAGTTTAGATGTCAAAAGTTATGTTACTTATGTTTAAAAATGAATTTTGGCATCAAAGGGGTATTTTTGGTAATTTACCTAAGGCATATAAACTACCTATCATACAACTACTTAAACGAAGCGACCATAAGGTATAACCTCGTAAGGTTATTCCCTATATACTATGGTCACCTAATGTGCTTGGTCGGATCCTAATGATCGACCAAACGGGTCGGGTTCGAAAGTATAAGCGATTGTTTAGATCGCTTACCTTACGACCCTATCTAAGCACTAAACTAAAAGTGACGAGCTAAGCATGTTAAAACATGCTTAACTAAGTTTAGAAAACAGGTTTGGTATCAAAACAATCGGTTTTGATACCCATAAGTAGTTTGGTTACAAAATACGCAAGAATACGTATTCTGACCGAAACTACGGCTCGTCACTGAGCCTAGATAACGTGGTAATCAGTAGGTATAGTCACTAGGGACTATAACCATCGTGATCACGCTCACGTTATGAAGTTCAAACGAACTTCGCATCGACCATAAACTGGTCAATGCAGAAAGTCAAACAAAGTTTGACTTTCGGCCTCGAAAGCGATTAAAAGAACGAAAGAATACTTACTCGGGGTCCCCGAATGCTAATCCCGATCCAAGTAACTCAGGTATGAAACGAAGGTTCCAACTTAGAGCCCAAATGATCAGATTTGTGGGTTTTGAAGCAATAGGGGGTGGGTATTTATAGGAAAAGTAGAGCCGTTAGGATCGTTTCTTAAATATCGTGCCACGATCCGAGCCGTACACTTGTCACAAAGTTGTGGTGGCTAAAAATGGACACCATAGGAGTTTGACAAGTGTCATTTGGCCTTTGGAAGGGGTTAAAACGCATTAAATAGCTGAAACTTGACCTTTGGGCGTTCTGAAGGGACAATGCGGCCCGCATCAGGATCTGCCAAAACTCAGGCGGGCCGCCTGGGCCTGTCTGATCTGCACATACTTTCAAAAATGGCAGTTTTGGTCCCTGTTGCGTATTTAAGCCATTTCCGACACTTCTAAGGCCCGTAAAGCCAACTTTAAGGCCCTAAAATGTTGCCTAAACATTGTGGACATGAAACATGTTCAAAATTATGTCGGACGATGGTTCGTTTGGTCGTACGAACGCGATGTTCGCTTAATTACGACGGAATGCGCACAAGCGCGAAAAATGATCCAAATGACGCGACGAATGGATTTTTCTTATGGCGAACACTAAAATATAATATAGTCATGCTTACATAAATTTTTGGATGTCCGGATGTATTCAGAACGTAAGTTATGCGCGAAAATGCAAACTTGTGCACTTTTTGACACTTTTAGTCCCTGAATGACCCAAAAGTTTATTTTAGCACACCAAACCCCTCAAAGCCTATTTCTAAGCTATGTAAAGGATATTTAAGGTGTGTTTAACTTATGGTTATGTTCCGGAATGTTCGTTACAGTTCAGATTGGCATACTTTCGTAGTTTGTCAATTTTAGACCCTGTAAGCGAATTTACTTGTTTTTGCCATACCAAAGCCTTCAAAACTTATTTCTAAGTTATGTAAGGGTTATTTAAGGTATGTTAAGTATATGTTGATGTTCCGGAGTATTTGTCGCGTTAAACTGAGTACGTTTTCGCACCAATTTGCGTATAACTCTCCAGAAATTGATATAGAGTTTGGAATTGGATAAAAGTCAAAACATGAAAAATGTAAAACATGACAAAACAAACATTGTGATCAAATAACATTGTTTTATTGATAACAGAACTGTTCATAGTGATTACAAGCACAGTTGTTACATGTCATACCAACATTCCCATATGTTTACAACATTTCAAAAACATATTTGTAAGTGTTTACATAATTCACTTATAACAAAACAAATCAATATTTGACGCGGAAGCTTAATTTAACGTGTGTTCGGTTCTTGCTCGTCGCTTGATCTTCATCCGGGACTCTCGACATTCACCTATGATCAAAACCAACTTAGAAGTCAGTTTTGATAGTTAAATAACAAGTACAACAAAGTAATTGGGTCAAATAATAAAAAAAAACAAAAATTTCAAGATTTTACCCCGTCTCCGCGCGCCACGGCAAACCCCTTTGGCCGTGGCGCGACGCCACGGCTCCAATTCAACAGAATGTGTTGATGTTGGTGCTGCATATTTGCCCAACTAAGTTTTAACCAAAACCTAACTTCAAAATGGTATAACTTTTGATCTAGACCTCCCTTTTACGCGATTCTTTTTCCTACACGTTCGTAATTTAATTCTCCATCTCATGGAGTAAAAATCCGACATTTGAATTTACAAAATTTTAGATTTCAAGCTTTTGGCTTGCAATTCAATTTTAACACTTTTGACCCGTTCGTGATTTTATCAATCAAATTTGTTTATTACCTTTAAAATACCATGGACATCATGTTATATTCACTTACCAATATTTAAGGTTCAAATTACGGGTTTCTTATGAAATCTTAACCCGTTTTGCATATATACTCACTTTGACCCATTTAAAGCGATTTTCACGCATTTAAGCATCAAACTCACACTTCTCTTTCTACACTTCGTATTTCCATTTTTAAGTAGCCTCTTATATTCCACCATAACTATTTTGTGGTGGATTTAACATGATGGACCGTTATCCTTAATTTTACCCTTTGGATAGTCATTCTACGTAATTGACCCGTTCTTAGGCATTTGACCCTCAAGGTTTATACTTACAACTCTTACATAAATCTAAGAGTTACATAATCACATTACTAATATCTAAACGACCTCTAAGGGTCGTTTGCCTGATTTACTTATCAAGGGCGCTTTGGTCATTTTTAGTCCCTCATTTACGACGAAGGACTCTCACTAATTATTTGACCAAAATTGCATGTTTAACTAACAACTTATTTATGCGTACCTGGCCCGGGTCATAATATCGACCCATTACAACCCTTTCACTATTGATCACTAGCTAATAGTAACGCGAGCCATATGTTAATTCCTGTGAATCACAAAACTCAACAAGCGATTGTCAAATGTTATTGTCAAATGGTGTTAACAACACCATTTGACCCATTTAGTCTAATTTACCATTTGTCCGTATGAGATGGTATTTAATTACCATTTCATCCCTTTAAACCTATCCCGGTTTTCTCTTTGAACTCTTTTACTTAAAAGCCGTTTCTTATTTGTTTGTCATTACATGACTTAATTCACCCTTTTTACTATAATCTATGATTTCTTACCATTTTCCCTTGTTCCGACTTTCATTAGATCTTATCGGAACATCATACACCAACTACTTAATAGCATTCATATACACTACTTACAATTAAGTATTTTGTAAATAATGTAAAGGGGCGTAAGCTTTACTTACCTTGCATCCATGCCACACTTTTCTTTCCGTACTTGCTCTGTTTAACCCGCTTCATCCACAAGCTTTCACCTAGCTTGTTAGGCGTCAAACTATCATCATAATTCGTAAGACGGTTAGATTAGTCATTATCACATACGACTATTTCATCTTACGAATTTTATGTCGAAACTACTATTCGACCTCATCATTGATTAATTTGACTTTTTAAAAGTCAATTACCCTTAATCATATGAGTTGCATATTTGCGTTCAATAACTTATTTAGGCGATCTTATCAACTATCCGGTAGACATTATAATGATGCTACCATTTTTAAGCTATTTTCTATCCAAGTTCATTACGTTTCCTACACTTCAACTAGTTCAATCGATTATCAAGACTAATTTATTCATGTATTTTCGCAAGAACTAATGGTTCTCATTTATAAGTGAAAACCCGTTTTATCATATCAGTAGCACTCGTCCGAACACCTAATAAAATCAAGTTCTACATATCAACTAGTAGATATCATGATTTCAAACATCCATGTACATGAATAAAATCACCAATTTCACTATAACATACTTAACCCATTTCATGGCAACTATGAACATATACCTAAACTCATAATTTGTTCAAGTATCATTCCTAATACTACCATCCATGATGGTTTCAAACATGATTATCTCATTAGCTTCATCATATCATCAAAACCCACTTGATAATCTACTTGTTCATCACTTAGAAGTAACCCACATCAAGTATTTCATAATTTCATCATATCTAACGAAATTAGGCATACATAAACATCTAATTTCATCTTTGGATCATAATCCATCAATTTATACGCAAGTAACCTACTTGTCTCGAATTTCAACTTTAACCAATCTAGATTTTGTGACATACCTTATAATCCCCATGACTCGGTGATCGTTTTTACGTGTTCATGCATTGATTTAGGGCTTGAATCGGGCTTCAATTTGATGATTTGTTGAAATTAGGGTTTGAGCTCCCATGGAGCTTTCTCCTGGTCGATCTCCACGCACACACACACACACACACACTTAGTGTGTGTGTTGTGTTTTATTTATTTGTTTTATTAAAACTAGTTTGCCCACTAGGCAACATTAGTCCCTTGTGTTTTATCTCACTCAAAAGAAGCTATAACTTGCTATTTATTACATAGTCACTTATTACTAACTAGGTTAATTATTCCTAGTTAACTTAATGAGTTCGGGAAATCATAGCCCGTTTTATTTCAAGTCCCGTTAACTCGGGCCTTTTATATACTTTGTTTTCTCAAAGTATTCGTTCTCCTTTTAATTAATATTAGGCTTATGCATTTAAATCCTAATATTTACCGGGTTAATTTTACCACTAACGGTATTTTACCTGTCTTTACTATTAACGTGGTTTGATTACCAAACCCGTTTTTGGGGTGTTACAAGTCTACCCCCCCCCCCCCCCCTTAAAGAGGTTTCGTCCCCGAAACCTTTCTTACGTAGTTCTTTGGGTTTAAATCTACGGACTTAGTTTTGGCAACTACTTGAGCATTGCTCGTAATTAACAACCTTACCAGAAAAGTAGGGTAGTGTGCTTTTGGTTTGAAATCGTATGCGCCTTTTATGTGTATGGCCTCGTAGGCCGACGCTTTCATTTTGCATTTCGTATTCTAGTCACTTATTTGATCGAGTTGTCATCTGATCACTCGGTTGTATTTATTCTTCAATATTTTTACTTCAAGCTAATCTTATATCGACAAGCGCTTTGTATAAGTCGCAACGCTATCTTGACCTTGAATGGTCTTACCGGCTAGACTGATGAGTCGTCACTTTATACCCCGTCATTCGGGTATATCTTATTGCCAACCCGGCCTTTTGCGTATTTTCTGATTTCATATCTCTTAACTCACGCTACAACGTGGTTATATTCTATATCACTTTTTGTGACCGTGATCACATCACGTCTTGTTTAAGTTTATGTCGAGTTTTCATCATCGAAAATCTTTCTTTCGAATACGTCGTTTTACACCTGTTGGTGTTAAGACCTCTATCCTTTAATATTACCCATTTCCGAGTTCGTCTCATAATATTCATGTTTGTTAAAACATTGTTTCTTACTAAAACTGAATTTTAGTTTAACGTTTTTCCCTTTAACTATGTCAATTACTCATGTCAAGGCAATTGACAACCTATAATTTATTCTTTTTTCGTTCTCGTTTCACACGAGGAATCGTAACCATTTCCCTTGCTTTACGCTATGGACCTGTAGGTTCTTTCACTTAGTCTCGTAGGCTATTTCTTTATATCTTTCCCCTTTTTAAGGTGAGATCCCAACAGTTCGTTTCTTTCTATTTATGACCCAAGGGTCTTCTTGGTCCCGTAGACCTTAACACTACGTTAAATCCCGTAGGTTATGCTGATCCCGTATATCATCTTTTATTCGTGTCAATATTCAAACGTATATATATATATATACACACACACATATATAGCTTCAAAGCATCTCTTGTTATGTTTGGAATCACTCAATTTTCAGCAAGTTTAATTACCAAGACCTGGTAAACACAAATTTATCAATAGTACACACATTCTAACTAAAACGGAACTAAAAATAACCGAAAATTGTACAAACTATACATGAATAAAGGATGTATTTTGCAATACATCACACCTTTGGGATAGAAATGAAATATTTATGTAAATTAGGCAAATACATATAATCACATAAGATGGCATAACTTAAGCTTCAATGTTTAATCAAATGATATCCCGTTGGTTCAATCATTGATCACTGAAGTTCGCCATTTAATTTGCATACTTAAGTTGGGCCATTCACAAGTTAGTCCCATATGAGAGCAAAAATAAGTAAATAAATAACTAAGGCTTGCAAACAGGTTTTGACATCTTTGCAAAACGATTTCATAATTTACAAGATAATTTTGCCAACATAATTAACTAATTAGTCGATTTCAATACTTTTCATCTATAACAAATTAAATCACCATTAATAGGTTCGTTGGTGTGTGATTGAAATAAGTCACCAGCATTTAGAATAAATTGATTTAATCGATCATCAATAGATTTATGAAAAATACTGCTAATTTAGTGATTTGCAAATTATGCCTGTTTAAGATTCATGAAAACCGATTGGCATATAAACGATGTGCAAAAAAAATCGATTATAAAATAAAATATCTCAATTGATTAAATCCTTTTTGCAAAAATAAATGCAATCAAAGAAATAATCCAACTGATGGATTCTTGTTGGCATGGAAATTTACGTAATTTAAAATTAATATACCATTAATTCACCACGAATATGTATAAGTCACTAATTAATCACATTGAATAAAGAATTGCAACAGAGTATTGTGAAACCCAATAGGCAAAACAAAATAGAAAATATGCCACTAATTAAAATCACCATCAATTGCAATTCAAGATGATGTAAATATAGTTAAAGTGACAATTCTTTGTTTTGGATTGTATGCCATATATTTTTGGTTATCAAGAGTGTCAGGATGAATCATTTGAAAATGAATATATTTTACTTCAATAAGAAAGCTATTACATCATGATTGCCAGTTATTTGAATTGTCCAAAAGAGCTCGTGATATTATTAACAAATTGACTTACATGGTTTAACTTCTAAATCAACTTGCAGGTCAGAAGATCACGAAACATAAAACATGGCAACAAATCGATTTACATGATCAACCTGATATAATCAACATTGCTCTGATACCACATGTTGATTATATCCTTATACATGGGTCATATATAAAAGCCTTAATCATTTTTATTCAATCATGAATATGATATTAGACATCAAATCAGTAAAACTTACTTGTTGGAACAGAGATATGAGATAAGAATGTTGAATCCACGATTCCCGTTATGGTACCTTGTGTTGATGGATCACATTAGAGAGAATTGGTCATGGTGTTCTTAAGGAGTTTTTCCATACATTTTTCTCAATACTCAAGATCAATCTATAATGATCATAAGTGATGGTAGGTTATAAAAACTCTATACAATCTCTTATTAAAAGGTACCTAAAGGGAAATCTTAATTGTCCCCTTAAACTATTTAATATTTACAATTACTACCATCAAGTAATTGTCGGAGACTAGTTATGTCATATTGGTAACGTTACTCAAATGATCCGTAAGGCCACATCAACGGGTTATTTCTAACATATTTGTTTATCATTGAATACGAGATCATTTCTGCTTCGCCAAAGTACCCATAGTGTCACCTGCATGACTGCGTATACTAAATTCCTCCATTTCATACTACCTCGAACATGTTTGTGCCAATCCAGCAAGTCTTTAGCTCTCGATGCAAAAATACTTGACATCTTGCACCAATGTGATACAAAATTCCATACGTATTGTGCCACTTCGCAACTCACAAACAGATGATCCACGTCTTCTTCCTGTTGATCACAAATTCTACATTGGGTTTGACCGGACAAAACGTTTCTGCGGGCTAACGCAGCCAGTGTTGGCAGCCGTTCCAACGATATTCTCCAAGCCAAAAAATTAACTTCTGTTGGGTTCCAATTATTCCACACAAAATCATTCCCCAGGTTCGTAAATCTTGCATTCTGTAAACTATTTTTGAGACTTTTTACGGAAACGATACCTGAATTATCGAGTTCCCATCTCCACTGATCTACTCCGTGACCCCTAGCCGCCGAAAATAGCTGTTGAGACAAGTTCTGTACATCTGCGAACTCTTCCGACGTTGACGGCTGCCGCAACCAACAGAAATTCAGAGCCACCAACCCATTCAAGACCTTTACACGGTCCGCCACCATTGCATTTTTTAATCTTTCTAATTCGAACAGACCTGGGAACCTACTTTGCAACATCCCTCCTTCTAACCACCTTTCCTTCCAGAAAAATACCGAGTCTCCAACTCCGGGTATAGCTTGGAAACAGTCCGACAAATTTATCCCATATTTTTCCATATCTTTTGATACTTTAAAAACTTGCTTCCAAGGCCCGGCTATCGTCATCTTCCCAGGTATTGGATTCGATGATCTTTCACTATGATGAATGCTCCATATAACCTTACGCCACAAACTGTCGGGATCTGTCTTAAACATCCACCACCATTTGGCAAGCATAGCTAAATTCGCAACAAAGCCATACGTGACATGAAAATTTAAAGTTTCTACGTTTTCATACTTTTTACAAATTAAAAAAAAAACTCAGCAATTATTGAAGTGTTTTTTTTAACGGCTAACAAATCAATCCCGAGCACTCTCGGGGCACCCACTGGACAAACAAAGTACTCCGAGAGTAACCCGAATCATCCACCACTAATTCCGGGGAAAACCTGATAACTCACCCGCTCGTAGGCACAACGGTAAATTACCAGTAAAACTCGTTTGGCTCAAGGATCGAACCCAGGTTTCCCTGGGGTCTCCTACACGTGTTGATTATTAAATTTGATGTGCTGATAAGATAATTATATGTGTGACACTTTTAGTAGTTAGATGTGCTAATTGCACGTACTCATGAATTCAATGTGTGTGACGCGTTTATTTATTAAATG
The DNA here is from genome assembly GCA_030545235.1 of Helianthus tuberosus. NCBI lineage: Eukaryota > Viridiplantae > Streptophyta > Magnoliopsida > Asterales > Asteraceae > Helianthus > Helianthus tuberosus. Next base: position 186,696,948 of record CM060396.1, on the reverse strand, counting down.
TGCCGATTGTGCATCATGAATTCAATGTGTGTGATGCTTTTATATTAATTAAAAATGTGCTAATTGTGCATACTCATGAATGAATTCGATGTGCCGATAATAAGATAATTATATATGTGATGCTAAAACTCAACTTATGAATTGATGAGCTGATAAGATACTTGTATATTTTTGTGTTGATTAGAAAAATATATATGTGCTACTTTGGCAAATAGATGTGCTAATTGTACCTGTTATGCTAACAAACATAATAAATAACACACATAATCATCAAACGACCATATTTCATACAAGAAACCATACTAGTGTTTGAAAAGTAAAGTATCAATTCAAACATAATCAACAAAACACCATAATCATCAAGTTAAAAAAAAACTGCCAAAAACTTCAAAACAAGGTGTCTTCATAAGTTGCCGCCGAGAGAAGGATTAGGCGAGGAAAGTGGGTTTAAAATCAATTTTAATATTATTCATTTAGATTAATATAATAAGAACAATTACCATAATACCCTTAAAACTACTAGTTCATACAATTAATACCAAAGGGCTAGCGTGTAATCAATATCATCCATTGATTACAATTTTAAATGGTCAAGACTTGTTCTTACTATTTTTACAATTAACACAATTTATATCGGATCACAACTCTTTTGGGACATACTTGACTTATATTATAACTTTTACTTTATAAGAAGTCATGATCCGAATATCACTCATAATAAACCAATTCTTTTCACCCAAACACCATTGAGCCTAAAATTTAGCTCTAACAATGGATCACCATGCAACCACCATACTCCACCTCCTTCACCGTTTCCACATCCTATCATAACCACCACTACAATGACCTCCTCCCCACACCGCGCTCTGATCCTCCCTCCCTTTCCTCTTCTTATCCCTCATCACCATCTACCTCATTTACTCCTCCCAACTCCTCATCAACCATCCCCTCACCACCACCAAAAAAATTGCCAAGATTATTCCAACCTTAACACAAGGAGTTCATTTGTTATAGGGGTTTGAGGCAAAGGGACCCCTTATCATCGTTTCTCTTCATCATGGCAATGGAAGCATTGATAGGAGTCATGAACAAAGCATGCGCACTTGGGCTATATGAAAGGATCCGCTTTGTGAATTATGGTTAGATGTTATTGCACTTTCTGTATCCGATGATGCCATTTTTGTTGGGAATAGGTCTGTGGCGAGTGTAAAAACCTTGAAAAGAATTCTCCGGTGCTTCTACCTAGCATCGGGGTTACGGGTAAACATTGGAAAAAGTAGCGTGTTCGGGGTAAATGTTAATGATGCTCGCCTCCAAAATATGGCGAGTACTCTTGGGTGTAGGGTGGGTAGCTTACCTTTCAAACACCTAGGTCTTCAAGTAGGCGCTAATATGAACCTGGCGAAACATTGGGACCCGGTTGTAAATGTGTTTAAAAAGAGATTGGCAATTTGGAAAGCTAGAACGATTTCGTTTGGGGGGAGCCTAACTTTAATCAAATTGGTCCTTAACGCATTGCAACCTTATTACTTCTCGTTATATAAGGCTCTCTTGTAAGTCATTAACCATCTCGGAAGTCTTTGAAGAGAATTTTTATGGGGCATCACAACCGAACGGGGGAAGATCAGTTGGGTAGCGTGGCAAAATGTTATGACACCAAAGGAGTACGAAGGAGCCGGTATTGGGGCTTTAAGGGAAGCAAACTTAGCTATGTTAGCTAAGTGGTGGTGGAGGTTTAAAATCGATCCAAAAAGTTTATGGCGAAAAGTAGTGTGGAGCATACACAATAATGTTAGAACATGGAATATTGTGCCCGGAAAATTGACGATATACGGCCCTTGGAAGCAAATCTCTAATGCGTCCAAGGATATTGAAAATTCTGGGTGAACTTGTCTGGGTGCTTTCGTAGGATCCCGGGGGCTGGGAATCCTATTATGTTCTAGAGAGAAAATTGGCTGGAACTGAACCACTTTGCATTAGGTTCCCAGCTCTGTTTCGTTTGGAGACGGAAAAAAATGCAACGATTGCGGATAGGGTAAAGTTCATAAATGGGGCGGTGGTTTTAGATTACCAATAGACTCATTAACCAACCCTTACAACTGAAACTGAAGAGCTACCACAGCTGTCCCGAGAGGCGTTCGACGCAACAGTGGGTTTGGGTGATGATCACTAGGCTTGGGAGCTGGACCACACATGTATGTTTTCGGTAAAAAGCCTCAAAAATGTTCTTCGGCTTGCTAAGTTTAAAGACTTGGGGAATGATTTTGAGTGGAATAACTAGATTCCATCCAAAGTTAATTTCCACGCTTAGAGGGTTTCATTGGACAGGGTACCGGCTATTGTTGCTCTTGCCCGTAGAAACGTGTCGACGGGGTCCACTAGGTGCAAGATTTGTGACCATGCAGATGAGGATGTGGAGCACTTGTTCATTAGTTTTGGAGCAGCTCAAGTGGTGTGGGACTTTGTCTCGCAATGGTGTAAAATATCCCATATATATGCGTTCAACGTAAAAGACTTGCTCGGCTGGCATAAGCGAGTTAGTGGGAATGCAAAGTGGAAAAAAACTGATATATTCTCTGATACAAAGTGTAGTCTGGGTAATATGGAGAAATAGAAATGACTTGCTTTTCAACTGTAAATCTGTGAATCTATCTCGGATGAAGGCTGAAATCAAAACTTTTGAGTTTTCTTTGGATCAAGAGCCGATTTATGTTGAAAGGAATCACATGGGAAGAATGGAGTGCCTTTGATTTAGCTAACATATGTAGTTAATTAATTTGTTGCTTCTGGTGAGATGTTATTTATCTTGGTGTGGGATAACATACTGTTAGTCCTATTGAAATGCTTTTATGCCTTTTTTTTTTTATATTTATTACCATATTATAAATTAGGAAGATGTTTGTGCATTGTGGCTTGTACTTCAAGCATGTGGAGTCTTTCAAAAAAAAAACTTTGATTTTTCATTTCTAACCCAAAGGTTTTACTTTTTGCATTTTAACCTTTTTGTTTTTTTTTTTTACTTTTAACCCAAAACTTTTGCACTTTAACCCCAACACATTTTTATTTTCAACTTTGATCAATGTATTTTTCATCTTTTTCAAATTTTTCTTTTTACGTTTTTTCTACTTTTGCGAATAAACACGCTGTAACGTACATGTGGTTTCAAAGTTTTTTCGACTATTTTTTCCCGTTTGACGGGACCGTCACAACGCGTCTATTTTTCCCTGTTTGACAGATTTGTCGCAATGTGCGTGATATTAGATCAACTTAGTTATTCTTTTCTATTTTTACATTTCAGTCTTATTTTCTTCGCATGAACATGTCGCAACTAGCATACGTGGTTCAACGATTTTATGTATGCTTTTCGTTCGATGATATTTTTTCCATTTTATTTATTTTATTTTTACGAGCTTTTCCGATGTTGTTGATCGCTGGTAGTTGTGTAGCATTAGTGCTACTTGGTAAACTTACATAAATCATTAATTTGTATTTCATTTTATTTTATTTAATATTTGATCGTTGGTATCTAAAGAAGAAGTTTCAACCAATACGAATGTTTCATTTTATTTCATTTAATATTTGTATTTAATTTTAACATAAGGGTATATTGGTAAACTTACATAAATCATTAATTTGAATTCTTCCCCTTTAATAACTAGCTAAATTAAATTTGTAACTTTTTTTCAAAATATATATACTTTTTCATATTAAAAAAAACAACTTAATTTAAAGTGTAGAATAAATTACTAGTTGTGTAGGATAAATTACGAGTTGTGTAAGATATATTTCGAGGTGTGTAAGATAAAATTCGATTGTGCAGAATAAATTTCTATAATGTGTAGGGTATATGAAGGAAAATTTTCATATGTGTAGGTTTTTTAGATTATATGTAGGATAATTAATGATTAGTTGATTAATTAATTAAAGAAAGAAAAATTAATGATATGAGTTATAAATGAAATAGCATTTTACTAAAATTTCGTTTCTTCTTTTTTCTTTTCACATTATTTTTTTCTCAAATAAACCTTCTCTTATGTTTATATGGGGTTATATATGATTTAAAGATAAAAAAATTAAAGTTTGTTACTTTATGTCCTTTGATTATGGACAAATTTACAGGTTTATGTCCTTTGATTATGGACAAATTTACAGGTTATGTTATGTCCTTTAATATGTCCTTGAAAAAGTTGTTACATTTTATGTCCTTTAAACTAATTGATTTTAACTTTTATGTTAATTTTTAAATGTGACAATTTTACCCGTAAACTAAAGACAAAAATTAAATTTACATAATTCTTTTTTTTATTTTCTTTCTTTTACTTTTATTTTATAATATTTTAGAACTTTTATTAACTAATTAATCAACTTATTTTATGAAAGTATATTTTTATAATTTATTTAAACTCGTTTGTTTGAGTAATTTATTTACTTTTTTTATATATTTTTATATTTAAAAAAATTAATTAATCATATTAGATTTGAAAACATGTCTAGAGAGCCAGGGGCAAGGGTTGTTCATGAGTCGAGCCAAATCGAGCGGGCTTCTGCTTGTGCTTGACCTGTTTACAAATGTAAGGACCTCCAAAAATGTCCCTAGAAGATTCGTAAGTGAAAACCCGAACCCCTGAAACCCTAATGTGCATGAAAAACCAAGAAAATGTGAAATTTGGTTTTTACGCGGGCCGCGTAAACCATAAGAGAAGTTTACGCGGGCCGCGTCAACTTAAAAAGTCTCCGGATAAGCAAACAGGCCATGTGTCGCATACGTGGCGGACCTACCGATGACACGCTAGCCCTAGTCGTAGACTAGGTGGCCCTCGCGGGTCGCGTAAGTTTAAGAGAGGGTTTACGCGGGCTGCGTAAAACCCAAAAATCAGCTATAAATTGATCAGGGCATGGGCTTTCATCTGCACTCGAAATTTTCAATCAAAACACACAGATTCTGCTCGAAAACAAGTATTTAGGGGTCACGAGGCTGCTACGATACAGGGTATTAACTCGATCACTGCTACGATACAATGTCCGATCGATTGAAACCAATCCGATGGATGTTTAAGTGCTGCCCAAACTAGGGCTATACTTTGTCATTCGTCGTGAGGGTTTTAATCTCGTGAGCTTATCGTAAATGCTGTATTAAGTTACTTACCTAGTTTCGTGTGCATTGTTATTTAAACTAGGTTATCAGGCTTAACAGTAGGCTAAACTCTGCCCGTCTAAACTTGCAATGTGAGTCATTCTCTTTTTATCAACAATGTTTTACAATACTACAATTATTTTCAAAAGTTATAATTACAGGGATTAAGTCGTGGTTATCTTAAATCACTGGCTAGTGGGGTATTGTGCACATTACTAATTTCTCATGGTTAGGTTCATTAACCTAACAGTGATAATCATCACTACTTGGGTAAAAGGACCCAATAGTGGCATGACCATTGTCACCAGGGTGTGATACGGCGCCAGATAAAAATAAGATAGTAATCATTGTAATCGCTCTTGTGCTGTAATTCATAACTATGTGTCGTTTTATCAAATTTGAGTGACTCACCAGTATTTCCCCGCTGATAAAATATTTTTAAAACATGTTTCACGTGACCTACTTTGAATCAAGGAAACGTGCTACGGAGCACTAATAAAGCTTGAAATGGTGGCTCAGTGAAATAAATAAACATGTTTTGTAAAACAGGGAATTTCCTCGTGAAATTCCTCTATTGTAAATTACGGGGTTTGTCCCAAATTATGAAATAAAATAATTGGGCATTTTCAAGTTTTAAAAGATCCTGTTAGACTTCCGCTGACAACTCAAATAATAAATACCACGGGTTTCTGTCCCGCGGCTCCTGGACCGGGTCACACCGGGACGGGGGCCGTGACAGGAAAAGGTGGTATCAGAGCCACTGATTTAAGCTAATTAAGTATTTAATACTTAATTTTTCTGATTGCCATTCTGTGATTCTTTGAAAATTTAATTTAAAAGTTTTAATTTAAAATTTTATGTGTTTCTTCATGTATGCTAACAGCATGAATGAACTATCGAAGGCACTCCGAAACTTTACTATCCATAGCACAGATATGGATACCACCGGTACCTTCACTGGCTACCAGACTGATACTAAAGAGCCAATGGTATTCCAAGCCCAACCTCAGGAGAAACCAAAACCGAAAAAGAGAAGAAGACTCGTAGGCTGGAGGCGTGTGCGTAGGAAGAAACCAGCGGTACAGAAAGTGATAAAGACTGAGAATCCGAAGGATAAAGGCAAAGGAATAGAGATCGGGGAAAGTTCAGGGCAAGCCCAGGAAATGCCACCCTGGGAGGAGCTGGACCGCCAACTGGCAAATAGTGACCTCATCGGACCTGCCGATGAAAACCTTTTCTATTACCCAGCTGAAGCACAACTTCCAGTTAATCTGGAACCTGCTATCCCAGATCCTATTATCCATCCCCGACCTCTACCAGGAGAGCTGGAAGAATGGTGGACAACTGACTGGAAATTTCAGAATCTCTTGAATAACCCTAATACCTTTTTCCCTCAATTTGACCCTGATCCCCCACTACATCCACCTATGAGTACAGAAAACCTGGCTGAACTCCGCCACTATGGCGAGGAGCTGGTGGACGCATGAAATAGAATCCGAGAAGTGGGAGAGAGGATATCATGGAAATACGACGAGAGGGAACGTCGTTTCTGAAGTGCCAGCTGATGGGATTGTGTGTGGTGGTGTGGTTACATGTTTAATAATAATAAAATAATAATCATAATAATAAAAATATAATCATGTAAAATAACCTAAAATAAAACTTTTGTAATATAACGGTTATGTAATGAGGCATACTAATATATAAAAATGGAAGTCGCAAAGTCGACAATTTTGGCTATATGTGTTGACATAATCATGTGCGTTTATTTTATGGTGTGATTGTTATTTATTTTATGCTAATAACTTATATATATTATTAATTACCAGATGGAACACGCTGGTAATGAACCCGTTAACGAAGTTAACCAATCCGAGCAAAACCATGAAGATCAATTTCTGAATAGGCAAGATATAGAAAACATCGTTGCCCAGGGAATAGCAAATGCTATTCCAGCAATCCTTGCTGCTGCCTGAAATCCAGTTGAACCTCCACCGCCTACTCACAGCAAACGTACTCATAATGACAATTTCAGTAATAGTGTAAATGGAGGCGGCAACAATAACCATAACGATGATGTGATACAAGCCCAATTTCTTAAAAGAATGAAAGCTGCAACGCTTGGTTGCACTTATAAGGAGTTTCTTGCCTGTAAACCGGTTGAATTTGCAGGAAACGAAGGGGCGACTGCTGCACTGCGTTGGTTAGAGAAAACCGAAGCAGTGATTAAAATAAGTAAATGTGCCGAAGAAGACAAGGTCATGTACGCGTCGCATCTTTTTAAAGAAGGGGTGCTAGAATGGTGGAATATGGTACTACAAGCCAAGGGAAGCGATGTGGCTTATGCCATGAATTGGGAAGAATTTAAAAGATTGGTGGAAAGAAAATTTTGTCCCGAATACGAGAGGAACAAATGACAAATAAGTTCCTTAATCACCGAATGGTAGACGTTGATTGTCGAGGGTATACTTCGACATTCTTCGAGTATGCTAGAGTTGTACCAACCCTGGCTTCGCCAGAACCGGTACTTATTTCTCGTTACATCTAGGGTTTGATTGGCGAAATCCGTGACATTGTCAAAGCTGCGAGACCCCGCACTATTGACGATGCTGTGGAATTAGCCAACACCCTAACCGACGGGCTGGTACGCACAAGAGAAGAAAATCGGAAGAAGGAAGTGGCACAAAAGATTACCCAAGGATTTCGTGTGGGTAATAGTAGTAATTTCAAGAAAAAGGGAACCGGGAAATCTTCCACTGCTCCATTCTACAGTACCTGCAAAAGAAAGCATTTTGGAAAATGCAAAGGGTATTGCAATTTCTGCAAAATTCCGGGACATCAAGAAGAAGATTGCAGAAGGAAGAAATCAACAATCTGCTTCAACTGTGGAGAAGCTGGACATTTTAGACCAGACTGCCCTAAATTGGTCAAACCAGCTGACAACAAGGCCAAACCAGCTGAAGGAACTAATAAAAAGAACGTAAGAGCCTTTTAGCTGACTACTCAAGAAGCAGAACTCATCCCAGATGTTATAGCTGGTACGTTCCTAGTTCATGACGTTTATGCAAAAGTATTATTTGACTCTGGTGCAAACCAAAGTTTTATAAATACTTCATTCTGCCAAGCTCTTAAACTACCCTTAACCAACCTTAGACAAATCTTTACTGTTGAAACGGAAGATGGGAATTCTGTTAAAATAGATAAGGTTTTGCGGGAAGGAAAGATAGAACTCTTAGGCCATAAATTTTCTGCAAACCTGTTACCTATGGATTTAGCCGGATTCGACGTTGTATTAGGAATGGATTGGTTAGTAGCCAACCATGCCAACCATGCTCGAATTCTTTGTGATAAGAATTCCATAGAAATTCATGCACCCACAGGAGAAATAGTTGTGATTACGGGAGATAAGCCACGTAAGCCACTGAAATTCATTTCAGTAATGAATTGGCCAGTTATTCAAGAAAACAAGAAATAGTGTATATGATTTCAACAATCATCAACACTAAAAGTAAGGAACTTAAGGAAATTCCAGTAGTATCAGAATACCCGGATGTATTTCCGGAAGACTACCTGGATTACCACCCGATAGGGAAGTAGAATTTAGAATTCATCTAATTCCTGGAACTACACCGATAGCCAAGGCACCTTATCGGTTAGCACCCACCGAAATGTTAGAATTGAAAAAACAGTTAGATGAATTGCTCAGTAAAGGATTCATACAACCTAGCTCATCCCCGTGGGGAGCTCCAGTGTTGTTTGTGAAGAAGAAAGATGTTTCGATGAGGATGTGTATCGATTATAGGGAATTGAATAAAGTTACAATTAAGAACCGATACCCATTACCTAGGATTGATGATCTTTTTGATCAACTTCAAGGAGCTAGATATTTTTCTAAGATAGATTTACGCTCCGGATATCATCAGTTGAAAGTACAAGAAGAAGACATACCTAAAACTGCTTTCAGAACTAGGTATGGTTATTACGAGTTTACAGTCATGCCCTTTGGACTAACAAATGCTCCTGCAGCATTTATAGACATGATGAATAGGATCTGTAAACCGTACTTGGATAAATTCATAATTATTTTCATCGAAGATATACTTATTTACTCCAAAAGTCAGGATGAGCATTGTGAACACTTGCATGCACTCTTAACTTTGTTAAGAAAAGAAAAGCTTTATGCCAAATTCTCGAAGTGTGAATTCTAGCTACAGGAGGTACAATTTTTAGGAAACATGGTGAATCACGAAGGTATTCATGTAGATCCCTCCAAAATAGAAGCGATCACCAAATGGAAGGTCCCGCAATCAGCTATGGAAATTAGAAGTTTTCTAGGATTAGCCGGATACTATAGACGGTTTATTAAGGATTTTTCCAGGATAGTTGTGCCATTAACTAAGCTAACCTGTAAAGCAGTAAAGTTTGAATGGGGATCTAAGCAAGAAGAGGCTTTTAAGATTTTAAAGCAAAGGTTAACGAACGCCCCAATTCTTGCCTTACCAGAAGGAACAGAATATTTTGAAGTCTACTGTGACGCCTCTAAGCTAGGATTAGGATGTGTGCTAATGCAACGCAAGAAGGTAATTGCGTATGCATCAAGACAATTGAAGAAACATGAAGAAAACTATACGACTCACGACTTAGAATTAGGAGCGATAATTTTTACCCTTAAGATTTGGAGGCACTATCTGTATGGAAGTAAGTTTACAATCTATACAGATCATAAGAGTTTAAGATACATATTTGGGCAAAAAAAATTAAATATGAGGCAAAGAAGATAGATGGAAATTCTAAGTGACTACGACTGTGATATTCAATATCACGAAGGAAAAGCAAACGTAGTTGCAGATGCCTTAAGTCGTAAGTATCATGAAAAGCAAAAGCGAGTTCGTGCACTTAGATTGAGTTTACAATTAGACTTAATGGAACAACTGAAGAATATTCAGGAGACAACAATCAAGGAGGATGCTGAAGGAATGAAAGGACGAGTAAAAGAATTAGAGCAAGGAAGTGATGGAATTTGGAGATTCCATAAGAAAAGAATCTGGGTACCTAAGCAAGGAGAATTAAGAAATAAGATATTAGAGGAAGCCCATAAATCTAGGTATACCATGCATCCTGGTAATAATAAGATGTACCAAGATTTAAGAAATAACTTCTGGTGGATAGGAATGAAAAAGGGCATAGCTAGATATGTATCTAAGTGTCTAACTTGTTCACAAGTTAAGGCAGAACACCAGAAACCCTCAGGTCTACTACAACAGTTAGAAATGCCTGTATGGAAATGGGAACTCATAACAATGGACTTTGTTACAAAGTTTCCTAAAACCAGAAAGGGTAATGACGCGCTTTGGGTAATTGTGGATCGATTAACCAAATCAGCTCATTTTCTACCCATGAAGGAAACCTTTAGCATGGAAAGGATAGCCAAGTTATACGTAGATGAGGTAATATCCTTAGATGGAGTCCCACTCTCCATTGTATCAGATAGGGATAGTCGTTTCACTTCCCATTTCTAGACTAGTTTCCAGGAAGCAATGGGAACCCGACTAAATTTAAGTACTGCATACCATCCTCAGACAGACGGACAAAGTGAAAGGACGATCCAAACCCTGGAAGACATGCTCAGAGCATGTGTAATAGATTTTGGTGGAAACTGGGATGACCACCTACCTTTAATTGAGTTCTCCTATAACAATAGTTATCATTCAAGCATCGAAGTTGCCCCGTTCGAAGCACTATATGGACAAAAGTGTAGAACTCCAGTTTGTTGGGCAGAAATAGGAGAAAGCCAATTATCAGGCCCCGAAATCGTACAAGAAACTACCGACAAGATCACTCAAATCAAGGAAAGACTGAAGACGGCTCGAGATCGCCAGAAGAGTTATGCAGACAATCGACGCAAACCACTAGAATTTCAAGTTGGAGACAAGGTTCTCTTGAAAGTTTCTCCTTGGAAAGGAGTAGTTTGATTCGGTAAGAAAGGAAAGCTAAGTCCAAGGTACGTAGGACCATTCCCAGTAATTCAACGCATAGGACCAGTTGCCTATCGCTTACAACTACCAGGAGAATTAGCCGGGGTACATGACGTATTTCATGTATCCAACCTTAAGAAATGTTTATCTGACGAATCCCTAGTAGTCCCTCTTCAAGACATAGAGGTGAATGAAAAGTTGAAGTTCGTGGAGAAACCGCTTCAAATAGAAGACAGAAAGATTAAGTTCCTCAAACACAAAAAAAATTGGTACTAGTCAAAGTCAAATGGGATTCACGTAAAGGACCCGAATACACCTGGGAGCTGGAATCGGAAATGAAGCGAAAGTATCCTTACTTATTTCAGTAAATCTCGAGGACGAGATTTTAAATAAGGTGGGGAGGATGTAAGGACCTGCAAAAATGTCCCTAGAAGATTCATAAGTGAAAACCCGGACCCCTGAAACCCTAATGTGCATGAAAAAACAAGAAAATGTGAAATTTGGTTTTTACGCGGGCCGCGTAAACCATAAGAGAAGTTTACGTGGGCCGCGCCAACTTAAAAAGTCTCTGGATAAGCGAACAGGCCAAGTGCCGCACACGTGGCGGACCTACCGATGACACGCTAACCCTAGTCGTAGACTGGGTGGCCCTCGCGGGCCGCGTAAGTTTAAGACAGGGTTTACGCGGGCCGCGTAAAACCCAAAAATCAGCTATAAATTGATCAGGGCATGGGCTTTCATCTGCACTCGAAATTTTCAATCAAAACACACATATTCTGCTCGAAAACAAGTATTTAGGGGTCACGACGCTGCTACGATACAGGGTATTAACTCGATCACTGCTACGATACAATGTCCGATCGATTGAAACCAATCCGATGGATGTTTAAGTGCTGCCCAAACTAGGGCTATACTTTGTCATTCGTCGTGAGGGTTTTAATCTCGTGAGCTTATCGTAAATGCTGTATTAAGTTACTTACCTAGTTTCGTGTGCATTGTTATTTAAACTAGGTTATCAGGCTTAACAGTAGGCTAAACTCTGCCCGTCTAAACTTGCAATGTGAGTCATTCTCTTTTTATCAACAATGTTTTACAATACTCCAATTATCTTCAAAAGTTATAATTACAGGGATTAAGTCGTGGTTATCTTAAATCATTAGCTAGTGGGGTATTGTGCACATTACTAATTTCTCATGGTTAGGTTCATTAACCTAACAGTGATAATCATCACTACTTGGGTAAAAGGACCCAATAGTGGCATGACCATTGTCACCAGGGTGTGACACGGCGCCAGATAAAAATAAGATAGTAATCATTGTAATCGTTCTTGTGCTGTAATTCATAACTATGTGTCGTTTTATCAAATTTGAGTGACTCGCCAGTATTTCCACGCTGATAAAATATTTTTAAAACATGTTTCACGTGACCTACTTTGAATCAAGGAAAAGTGCTACGGAGCACTAATAAAGCTTGAAATGGTGGCTCAGTGAAATAAATAAACATGTTTTGTAAAACAGGGAATTTCCTCGTGAAATTCCTCTATTGTAAATTACGGGGTTTGTCCCAAATTATGAAATAAAATAATTGGGCATTTTCAAGTTTTAAAAGATCCTGTTAGACTTCCGCTGACAACTCAAATAATAAATACCATGGGTTTCTGTCCCGTGGCTCCTGGACCGGGTCACACCGGGACGGGGGCCGTGACAACAAACCAAACTAAACCGAGCTGAGTGGCTCATTTAAAACCGAGCCTCAAATCAAAAGAGCATTTTTTGAGCAGTGAATATTCCGAGTGACCCTCAAGCGAACTTCGAGCTAGTTTGACAAATGTGTCGCCCGATTTAAATTTGCGGAGAGAGATAGTGACAATGTTGAGTCTCAAGTTTTTATGCCTTTAAAAATGGCATATTTCATGGCATAAATTTTTTAACAATGTTGTGACCGATGAGACGATGATCATATTGCACGAACAATGACGTTAAGAGCAGGATACGATCGACTTAGGGTAACAACATGAGACATTGAGGCGATGAGCAGACTGTCGTTTAGCAGTTTAGGGTTTAACTTTTAGATTTTTTGTTAATTTTTTTTATTGGCGTGATTGGGCTAGTATGTATAGATATAGTTGTAAATTTGTATATAGTGGACTAAAATCTAATAGAGCGGTATATATAAAATTATAAATTTAATTTATATTTATGTATATATGTATGTGTGTGTATATATATGTATAATTTATATTTGTGTATATATGTGTTTATATATGTATGTGTATATGTATATATATACTAATGAAAAATAAAAATTCGAGCCGAATGGACCTTTGCTCATGTTTGGTTCACTTACAAACCGAATCGAGCAGAGCGTCGAGCAAACGTTGAGCAACACATGAGCAGTAAACGTTTTGGACGGCCCTAGCCGAGGTTGACCGTGTCTTTACTCGATCTCAGCTCATTTTAACTTAAGAGATATCGAGCACGACTCATGAGTAGGTATATGATTTTCATGAGTAGGTAAATGATTTAATTGATATATTCATATAAGGCTATAAAATTATAAAAGATTGTATTACTTATATTCGTATCATTATTATATGTTTGTTTAGGTTCGTTCATAATAGTATAACCTACAGGTTCATGAACATATGTGTAACATCGAATTTTTAATAACCTCTATTTCAAAAAAAAAAAAAAATTAGCGCGGAAAAGTGATCCAAACTGTATTCAAACTTAATTACTTGAATTAATTAGTTTAAAACATTTACAACCCAAGAAACATAGTATTCAACATCCCAACGAGTTTTACTTATAACTCACGTATGCCAACTCTGTTAAATTTATGTTCGTGAACTAGTCGTTTATATTGCGTTTCTATTGTTAATGAACGAACATAAATGAGCACATATCAACAAAACAAATATAAGTAAAGTAATGCAATATATATCAAACCTTTAAGATAACTTTTTTTTTTATTTAGCCTTCTATATATTTATCTATTAAATCATTTACCTGCGTGTGAGATAAGCTCAATATCTCTTAAGTTAAAATGAGCTAAGATCGAGTGTAAGCACGGTTTGGGTTGGATCGGTAAGCTTGTTTACAAATCTAACATGATCAATTTATTTGTTTTAAATAATAATAATAATAAAAACTGACTAGTTAATAAATAAAATTTTAAATTATATAATTATATATTATCTAATTATATTTATATAAAAAAAAATTATATTTATACTATATAATACTATAATTTGCAACATTGTGCTTTCTTTGTTTTGCTTGTATATTATGGTTGTACGGTACAACTTGGAAGCTTTATTTTGTATATAAACTAGGTGTTGCCCCGCCCGCGTTGCGGGGCGATGACCGAATAATGAGCGAGTGTTAGTTAGCTCATTGACACGAAAAATAATTAAATCGAGTCAACCAATTAAAACAAAACACTTTTATAGTTTTGATTAAAAAAAAACTAAAACAATGGCAATATTGTAATTTTTAACTGAGTGAAAGTTGTATTTTTTATTGGGGTAAAATCGTAATTTGCCAAAAGCTAAAGTAATGGCAGTACTGTAAATTTGACCTAGGGGCAAAATTGTAAATTTTCACAAGGGCAAATTCGTAATTTTTAACTTGGGGTAACAACATAATATAAATTTGAACTAAGGGCACAGGCGTAATTTTAAGCTGAAGGCAAAAGCACAATTTTATTTTGAACCGAGGGCAAAATCGTCATTTTGAATTGGGGGCAAAAACATAATTTTATTTTGAACTGAGAAAAAAACGTAATTTTGAAATGAGTGCGAAATCACAATTTTTTAAACGAGGAAAAATCACATTTTTGAACAGAGGGCAAAATCGTAATTTTTAGCTGTGGACAAAAACAAAATTTTATTTTTAACTGGGGGCGAAAAGGTAATTCTGAGCTGAGGGCAAAACCACAATTTTATTTTGAATGGAGGGAAAAATCGTAATTTTGAGCTGGGGACAAAAGCGTAATTTTATTTTGAGCTGGGGACAAAACCGTAATTTTAAAGAGGGAGAAAAACGTGATTTTAGAATGGATATAAAATAATAAACTGGTTGGTCCAATGAGAGAATGCCAGACAAAGTCGTAATTTTGAATTAAGGGCAAGATTGTAATTTTGAGATGGGGACAAAAAGCGTAATTTTATTTTGAGAGAAATTCGTATTTTCACTTTTCTTTAAGAGAAATTCTTAGTTTTAAATTCAAATAAACTACTATGAAGCTCCCTTGCGTTGCGGTGGGGGCGTAAAAATGTGCCAAATAGCACCAATGCCACATCATAATCAGCGACCACCAATACTAAAGTTGCGGCATGTTAATGCGTATATATTAGACCGAAACATAAAATATAGAAAATAAACTAAGTCGATCTAAGATCCACGCGTTGCGACGAACATGTCAAACGAGAAAAAATAGACGACGTAAAAATGTTGAATCACATAAGCACGTTGTGTCATATAAACTCACAAAATTTTGAACGTGTGAAGCGTTTAACGAAACGTAAAAACATTGAACCACACACACATGTTATGTTGTGTTAATTTTCAAAAATTTAGAACGAAATGTTAAACGAAGAATTTGCAAAAGATGAAAAGTATAGGAGACGAAAGTTGAAAGTAAAACATTGTGAGGTTCAATTGCAAAAGGTCAAAACTTTCTAGTTAAAGGTAAAAAATCAAATATTTTTAGGTTAAAAGTTTAAAAAAGTAAATAATTTTGAGTTAAAGGTAAAAAAATCATTTTTTTTAAAACATCCCTAGCATTAAGTACAATATCTCTATGCACAAAAGTGTTGTAAATTTATACTATGTAAATCTAACATGATCAATTTATTTGTTTTAAATAATAATAATAATAATAATAATAATAATAATAATAATAAAAACTGACTAGTTAATAAATAAAATTTTAAATTATATAATTATATATTATCTAATTATATTATATTATATAATACTATAATTTGCAACATTGTGCTTTCTTTGTTTTGCTTGTATATTATGGTTGTACGGTACAACTTGGAAGCTTTATTTTGTATATAAACTAGCTCATTGACACGAAAAACAATTAAATCGAGTCAACCAATTAAAACAAAACACTTTTATAGTTTTGATTAAAAAAAACTAAAACAATGGCAATATTGTAATTTTTAACTGAGTGAAAGTTGTATTTTTTTACTGGGGTAAAATCGTAATTTGCCAAAAGCTAAAGTAATGGCAGTACTGTAAATTTGACCCAGGGGCAAAATTGTAAATTTTCACAGGGGCAAATTCGTAATTTTTAACTTGGGGTAACAACATAATATAAATTTGAACTAAGGGCACAGGCGTAATTTTAAGCTGAAGGCAAAAGCACAATTTTATTTTGAACCGAGGGCAAAATCGTCATTTTGAATTGTGGGCAAAAACATAATTTTATTTTGAACTGAGAAAAAAACGTAATTTTGAAATGAGGGCGAAATCACAATTTTTTAAACAGGGAAAAATCATATTTTTGAACAGAGGGCAAAATCGTAATTTTTAGCTGTGGGCAAAACAAAATTTTATTTTGAACTGGGGGCGAAAAGGTAATTCTGAGCTGAGGGCAAAACCACAATTTTATTTTGAATGGAGGGAAAAATCGTAATTTTGAGCTGGGGACAAAAGCGTAATTTTATTTTGAGCTGGGGACAAAACCATAATTTTAAAGAGGGAGAAAAACGTGATTTTAGAATGGATACAAAATAATAAACTGGTTGGTCCAATGGGAGAGTGCCAGGCAAAGTTGTAATTTTGAATTAAGGGCAACATTGTAATTTTGAGATGGGGACAAAAAGCGTAATTTTATTTTGAGTTGGGGGCTAAAACGTAATTTTAAAATGGATATAAAACAATAAACGTGTTGGTCCAATGGGGGAGTGTCAGACAGCAACCTGACACTATTCCCCCCATCTTGTAAATGTATATGTAGTATAATATAAGGGAGAGAGAGAAAGACATTATAATATGATAACTTTAGATTTTAGAGAGAGAACAGAGAAATCTTTAAAGAGAGAGTGAATGGTGGAAGCAACACCGTTTCCGATGGTGTTCCTGCCGACGCACGACAGAGTGTCTGACTTCCTACGGGGTTTTAAACCCCCACTTCACCGCTTGCACCACAGGGACTGTCTGGGCATTTTAATGTAAGATATTTTAGTTTATGTAATGTTTACTTATTGTTTTCCTAATTATGTATGGGTAGCTATTTTCATATTGTATAAAAATTAAAATAAATTATTATAATAAGTTGACTAATCATTGGTTATTAAAAATAGAAATTAAATGTAAAGTTAAAAGATTACAAAATTCGTAAGATGATTGTCAGTGTTTTATTAACGTAAAGGCCTGTAAAAATTTCAAAGTTAAAAGAATGTAATGTGCGTGTATCGTTTAATTACTATGCTTCGTCATTTAACCTCCCGCTCCCGTCGCATGGCGGCGGGGGCTCCCCTAGTTAAGGTATAAAATAAAAGTGATAATAAGTAATATTAAAAGAAAGAAGATAAAAATGTAGAAAAGAAAATAATATTATCGAAACTTACATATTTAAACTCATTGAAGTAGATAAATTGTAATGTACTCAATATATGATAAAAGTGTATTTTGGGATATACTTGACTTATTCTTTAACTTTTAGTTTGTAACAAATGAAGATCCGAAAATCACTCATAACAAACCATTCTCTCCATCCAAATACCATTGACCCTAAAATTTAGCTCTAACAATGATGGATCACCATGCAACCACCATACTCCACCACCTTCACCCTTTTCACATCCTATCATAACCACCACTATAATGACCTCCTCCTCCCCACACCGCCCTCTGATCGCCATCATCACCACCATCCGATCCTCCCTCCCTTTCCTTTTCTTATCCCTCCTCCTCATCTACCTCATTTACTCATCCCAACTCCTCATCAACCCTCCCCACACCAAAATAAGTTGCCAAGATTATTCAAACCGTAACACCAATACCACCACAACCAACAATACCAACCCCCCAATAACCGGCTACAACACCGAGCTTAAACACATTGCATTTTGCATTGCTGCATCATCCAAACTATGGGACTCAAGAAAGGAATACATCAAGCTATGGTGGCGCCCAGGGGAGACCCGAGGGGCGGTTTGGCTCGACAACAAAGTCAAGATCAAGAAAAACGAAAGCCAAAGCCTACCCAACATCCACATTTCACAACCAACATCAAGGTTCCCCTACACAAACCGCCAGGGTCATCGGTCGGCCATTCGCATATCGAGGATAGTTTCGGAAGCATTGAGGTTAGGACTAGAAGATGTCCGGTGGTTTGTGATGGGAGATGATGATACTGTTTTTGTTGTGGAGAATGTAGTTAGAGTTTTGAACAAATATAACCATAATCAGTTTTATTATATTGGAAGTTCTTCAGAAAGTCATTTTCAGAATATATTTTTCTCGTATTCGATGGCATATGGTGGTGGTGGGTTTGCTATTAGTTATCCGTTGGTGAAGGAGCTAGCAAAGATGCAAGACCGGTGTATTAAAAGGTAGGGATGCGCATTTATTTCGTTTACTGGTATCATATCAAACCGATACCGACCAAAATCATAATCTATTTTTCTCGTACCAATAATTTTAGTTGGTATCGGTATCAGTATTCATATTTTTATGTTTTCCGGATTTTAGTACCTTTTTTCAATGATACCGATACCAACCGGTATCCAACGCTACCAAACCAACAAAATCGGTAAGGTTTTTGTTCATACTACCATTTATTTTTGGTATCGATATTGGTATTTTAATCGGTAAGATGTTGGTTCGGTTGGGTAGTAATCTTATCCATGTTAAAAACTATGAAGCCGGTTGTCTTCATAGGTTTTTATAAAAGATTTGTATCTTTTTAATTAACTTTTATAAAAAGAACCCACTGCCGAATAAAAATAATTTTAGTTGGTATCGGTATCAGTATTATTTTTTTTAAAAAAAACTCAAGGTATGACAATTTACTCTTTTGGGAATTTTAGGTACCCTGGGTTGTATGGAAGTGATGACCGCATGCAAGCATGCATGTCCGAACTCAACGTCCCCCTAACAAAAGAACCAGGCTTTCACCAAAACGATGTGTACGGCAACCTCTTGGGCTTACTCTCCGGCCACCAGGTGACGCCCTTAGTGTCGCTACACCACTTCGACGTAATCGACCCAATATTCCCGGGGATGGAACGAGTCGAGTCGCTTAAACACTTGCTTGAGTCCACCAAATACGACTCCGCAAGTTTAATACAACAATCTATTTGCTACGACACCAAACGCGAATGGTCGGTTTTGGTGTCGTGGGGCTTCGCGATCCAGATCACTCGGGGGATACTTTCGCCTCGAGAACTCGAAACCCCTAGTAGGACATTTGTCAATTGGTACAAAGTGTTGGATTTTACGGCTTATGCGTTTAATACTCGGCCCGTTACGCATCACCCGTGTCAAACACCATTTGTTTTTTATATAAATTCGACGCGATACGATGAATCGAGGAGGCAGATTATTGGGATTTATAGTGTTCATAGACAACGACAACCTAAGTGCCGGTGGAAGATGGCATCACCCGAAAAGATTCATACGGTGGTTGTTTTGAAGCATCAAGATCCTGATCGTTGGTTACGGGTATGAAAAGTCTTTTTTTTTTTAACAGCATCTCGGCCAGGGCTATACATGGCCAAAGTTCAGTTGAAGACGGAATATTCAAACTTGAGCACTCTAATGTTTTATTGATAACTAAGAATTAAAACTAAAGTATGATTATAAAATTATTTAGGAATAATCTCTCAACCTAGTTTTGTGTAAAAATTACATGACAATAACCTTTAAATTTATAAACTTCTCTACAATGTACTTATTGACTTTACAATAGGTCAAATTTTGATCAAGTTACATTCAACAATTTTGCAAGCAAGTTTATATCAATTTGTTTTGATCAATTAAAAAATGTTAAAACATTATGTAAAAATTATCTAATTTATAACTACATATATGCATTTGACAATACCTATATTGACATAAGTTTTCATGTATTTTTTACATAATATAAAGTGATTTTTTCGTAAAAATAACAAGATATGCTTTTTTAATGTATTTTTGTCTAATAAAAAAATTTAAGCTAGTTTTTTTAAATTCGTGATGAAAGCAAGCAGCGTAATCGCCTAATAGTTCAATTGTTAAGGATTCATACTATTTTGATATATTTTTTTATCTGTATATCTTTGTGCTACCAGTGTTTCTTGGGTCCGTCAATGCCCATATGATCTATTTTTTCCTTTTTCCTTATCCGTCTTTTAGATATGAAATATAACCAAGGCGATTTATTAATAAATAAATGAGTCAAAATTGCTTCTTTTTTTAAACATATTTCTTTTAAACCCTGTTGTCGATGAGACTTGAATCCAAGACCTCTCCCTTTTAAGGTGTTTAAAGACTTTTACGTTTGCTAATGAACCACCACCCTATTGGTATGAGTCAAATTTGTTACATAATTTTGCTAAATGGTTTGATATTTATGTTTTGCAGGCACCAAGAAAGGATTGTTGTAGAGTTTTGCCTTCTAGAAAGGAAGGAGTTATGTACTTGTGGGTTGGTCATTGTGGAGAAAATGAGGTTATTGAGGTGTAAATTATCATCATAATCCATGGTTTTGTTCACCCCATCATGATTTGGATGGCAACAGTCGTGAAGACCGAAGAACAGTCTAACGTGTTTGCAAGATTATGTGCATATTCACTAACAATATTATGAAACCAATCGCATGATCAACTAATTGCTTATCCGTTTCGTTCCTTGTTTTAATTGTTTTATGAGTAACATTTTCTGTAAATTATGTGAATCATAGACCTATGATTATGGATGTTATATACATTATTTTTTTCCTACTAAAGTATCCTTTTTTAATTATACGTATTGTACACCTATAAATAGATTATGGAATATGGATGTTATATACCTTTTTTCTACTAAAGAATCCTTTCTAATTATACCCATTCTACATCTATAAATAGCTTTACCAATATATACCTCAGTTTTCTTATTTCTATATGGTATTAAAGTCTTGGGTTCTTCCCTTTTTATTTTCTCTACATTCGTCGTGGGGCGGATTGTACCCATAAATATATACAAATGAAATTTACATATACTAAACGTACAAATAGCTACTACCACTACCACTACCACGACCACTGCCACTACGACGACGACGACTACGACGACGACGACGACTACGACTACGACGACGACTACGACTACGACGACTACTACTACTACGACGACGACTACTACTACTACGACGACGACGACGACGACTACGACTACGACTACGACTACGATGACTACTACGACTACACCGACTACACTACGACGACTACTACGACTACGACGACTACTACGACTACTACGACGACTACTACGACTACTACGACTACGACTACTACGACTACAACTACTACGACTACAACTACTACGACTACTACGACGACGACTACGACGACGACGACGACTACGACTACGAGTACTACGACGACTACGACTACTACGACTACGACGACGACGACGACGACTACGACTACGACTACGACCACTACGACCACTACGACGACGACCACGACCACGACGACGACCACTATACCACTATACCACCACCACTACTACTACTACTCTACTACCACTACTACCACTACTACTACTACCCTCATACAAATGAAACTAACATACTAAACGTAAAACTCGAGTAATTATTGTTAATGTGTTTTTCTTTAAAAAAAACTATCTACAATTTAGCCCTAATTGTATTATTGTTATTTTTTAGAATTAAGTGTCTTGTTGAGCCCTATTTTAGGGTTATTGTTGAATGTTAAGCTCTAATTAGGTGGTTGAAGATCCTGTAGATTAATTCAAAAGTGTGAGAAGTGTGAGAAATATTGTGGAGATGACATGTGTCCTTAATATAAATTAATTCAAAAGGGTAAACAAGTAATCTTTATATTGATTCAATTAATTGAAAACCTTACATAACTGCCACCCTTTATTATAGGAATACCAATTAAGAATTAATCTACGAATTTGTGTCATCTCGTTCATCAATTATTAATTCTGAAGATTGCAAAATGAAAATTTATAAAGTGCTATATAGTGATGGATGCATAATGAAGGTTTTATATAACACTACAAATCTCTATAAAACACTACGAATAGCATATAACACTATATAACCCTTTTATAACTCTGTACAACATTACAACATTTTATATAACACTGCAACCACCATTCAGAACTATATGGTGTTATATATTTTTATATAATGTTATATAGTGTGACATAGTGTTATATAGTGTTATATAGTGTTTTTTGGTGTTATATAGTGTTATATGATGGATGCATAGTGCTATATAGTGTTATATGGTGTTATATGTAATAACTCACAAAAATTCCCTAAAACACTCCGTAAGTGAAAAACCAAACCCCTATAACCTTATTTTATATAAAAATCAAATAAAAACTGAAATTTTGTTTTGTCGCGAGCCGGACCAACTAGGAGAGATCTCTCGCGGGGCGCGAGAGACTTGATTTGATCCAGAAACGTTGTGTGACACGCGTCGTCCACGTATCGAGGCTAGGGGATGATACAGCAGCCCTAGCTGTAGCTAGGGTGGCCCTCGCGGGCAACGAAGGACGTCCTTGGGTGAGTCGCGGGGCGCGAGAAACCTGCGAAAAGGCTACAAATGGAGCCATGCAGTGGCCTTTCAAATCGCTCGAAATTCTCTTCTGATCTCTATTATTCTGCTCAAAATTATATACCCGAAGTACCAACACTCTGCTACGATAACGGGGTAATAACTCAATCACTGCTACGGTACTATATCCGATCGATTAAAACTGATCCAACGGATGTTTAAGTGCTGCCTATATTCAGCTATACTTTGTCATTCGTCGTGAGGTTTCGATCTCGCGATTATCGTAAATGTTGTATTAAGTTACTAACCTAATTTCGTTTGCATTGTATATTTAATTAGGTTTATCAGCTTAACCAGTAGGCAAGCTTTGACAGTTTAAACCTGCAATGTGAGTCATTCTATTTTTTATCAAATTGCTTTGCAAAACTCTAAATGTTTTCCAGTTATACTTACAGTGATTAAGTCTTTGTAATCTTAAATTACTGCCAGTACGTGGGGTTTTGTATACACTACTTGACAAGCGTCACTTTTGGGTGAACGGACCTAAATAGTGATATGACGACAGTCACAGGTCTTGCCGAATGACAACTTGATCAGATAATTATAAGATATAAACAAATGTGAAAACTCTTAATACTGTATATTATAACAATGTGTCTTTTGTATAAATTGAATGCACTCGCCAGTATTTTTCGCTTATTAAATCTTTTTAAAACATGTTTCAGGTAATTTACTGTGAAGAAAGGAAAAATGATGTGAAGCACTTCGGCTTAAATAAAATGGCTCGGTAAATTAGAAATAAAACATGTTTTCTCTAATTAGAGGATTTCCCCAGTGAAATTCCTTTCCTGTAAATACAGGGTTTACCCCATAGTTATGAAATAAAATAATTCGGTGTTTTTAAAAATCTGATATCATTTTTCCTGACACCCGGTCCTGATGTAATTTCCGTTGGCATTTAAAAAACACTGGTACCACAGTTTTCTGTCTCACGGTGCCCGAACCAGGGAGAACGGGTCGGGGGCCGTAACAGAAAAGGTGGTATCAGAGCCACTGGTTTAAGCTAATTAAGTATTTAAAAAAAATTACTTAAATTAAATAGTCAGGGATTTGATGCTTCTGTGAAATTATTTGCAATAATTAATATTTAATTTTGGAAATTGTGTTTTCATTATTTGTGACTAACAGTATGAATGAGTTATCGAAGGCTCTTCAGAACTTTTCAATAAATCCCATGGATATTGAAACCACTGAAAATCAGACGGGGTACCAAGCCGAGCCAGATGAACCAGTAGTATTCCAAGCACAGGAGAAACCAAAACCGAAGAAACAAAGGAGAATTCTGGACTAGAAAAGGGGAAGAAAGAAGAAACCAGCAGCCCAGAAAGTCAAGAAAACAGTGGAACCAAAGGGAAAAGAGGTTTTGGGAGAAAGCTCTAGTTAGGCCCCAGCTTTACCACCATGGGAAGAATTAGACAGAAAATTAGCAAACTATGATCTGTTTGGCCCAGTTGATGAAAACCTCGTGAATACTCCCATCCAAGCTGAACTACCCATAAACCTGGAACCCGCCATTCCTGCTCCTGTCGTTAACCCACAGCCACTTCATACCTAAACTTATACTTATGCTCACACTTTCATTCATACTCATGATCCATACATTCGTACCTATACGCGAGCGTAATCCGAGTGATTCGCTTGCGTGGGTCCCATACATACTTAAGCATGGACTTGCTTACATACTACATTCTTACACGTGCACGTTCTTAATTTTCAAATTATGGATACCCTAATTCATACACAACTAGTACAAGCTATGCGGATCAGGCGACGATCAATATAATCACGGGTGCACACGGGATTATAGTGATAGGCGTATGAGAACCATAGAGTGTACTACTGTGTATGGTAAGACACGGAACGTAACATGACACCGAATACGGAATGGACGTAATATGGTCAAAACGTGGTGGATACGCCACTGGTACTTCCTATATATAAGTGTTTTCACCATGTTACCAAACTCTCGTAAAACGTACCATGAGAAATTCAGTGTTTTGCAGACCTTTTGGACCTAATACAACTTCACACAACTCACAAACGCATTATATCCGATTATCCATGACGAGACTTCATCCTTAACACACAACGTTCATCTATCCAACACTTGTGCTATTCTCATACTGGTACTCTTTAAGAGTCATTCGTTCATTCTATACTCGTATTATTCTCCTTATCCTTTTAGTTCATACAAACCTCGTTCGCAATCAAGCTTGTTTAAACATTCGAGTCCTAACTTACCTCGCTACCTGTAAAATAGTCTTCCTATTATGGATTCTTGTATAACTGTACTTAGTATACCTTTAAAGCTTTATTTAAAGTGCCAAACCTTCTCGTTTCACTCAATAAACAATCTTCTACAAATGTGATTTCGTTGCCACATCCCATCAAAATACAAACCGTTTGTCAACATCTTCTCTCTTAATAAGTCACCTTTTAAATACGTCGCCAATTTAAGTTACTCAAAGTTGTTAGACTCACTTCACTTGTATACGCACCTACATATTTTCAACTATGTCAGACACCTCAAATTATTTTTGGCAATAAACTCACTCACAAATTTACCTTGTCATTCTCCAAAGTTTTGTGCCTTTCAAAATATTTCAAAAATTTCAAGTCTCAAATTTTTACTAAAACTCTTCAAGTCTACCTCTTGAATAAATTTCGGGACGAAATTTCCTAAAGGAGGGGAGACTGTAACGCCCCGCGTTTTCATACTTCCTAAATTTAGAAACCATCGTTTGTAAAACTATTTTTGGAAACTTCGTAGTCTTGAAATCGTTCTTTCATTAAAAGCGATGTAAAATCTAATACTTGGATCATAAATAAAATTCGTATTTCTTTTCACATTCTACATATTCATACATACTCATACGTCGGATTCATTGTACATCGAATCCTTATTCGTAATTCATACGCATACGGTACTTATTTGTGATACGTGTCCATGCTTGTCCTTAAATTGTTGACACTTAAAAACCCCTAATAATATGCGTATTTACACAACGATTAATCATATAATATGTGACATATACTTGTCACTTACAGACATATTACATACTTATACATCACACTTTTTACCTAGTTAAATCATGTTTTATTTCATATTATACCTTGTTACAAGTTAGGGGAAACATTGTTGCATATTATTACACAACTTAATTAACAAAATTACTCATTATAATGTAAAAAAATAAAATAAATAAATAAAGAAATATGGCAGCCCAAATCAACAAAAATTCAGCCCCATATGATTGAGTTTTGTGGGCTTGTTTAATGGGTTAACCCCTTCTAAACACTTCCAAAGCCCAACCCATTGAAACCCTAATCATTCCCTATAAATACCAACTTATGTCCAGCCTCTCTACCATTTTTACAACCCTTAAACACTTCAAAAACATCTCAAAACCGTAGCTGAGTTTCCATGTTCGGCCAGATTCAGCAAGCTTCACGAAAATGGGCATAACTTCTTCATTTCTTATCCGTTTTGGTCCATTCTTTTTCCTATGTGCTTGGATTTTCCTTACCTTCGATTCCATGGGTTTTTCACAGTAAATAAGTCCCTGGAACTCCGGCAAAAAGGCTCCAAAGTCCACTGATTTTTTGTGCTTTCATGAAATCTTTGTTAAACTTAACCAAACTTGAGTTTTCTCATCTCAAACCTATGTCCTAATGCTTATAACCTCATCTATGGTTAGTTAAGCTTAAAAACAAGGTTGAGACATGTTAAATCAGAGGTTAAAACCTCAAATACTTTCTGTTTTGTTAGGGTATTTCACCCACAAGTCATGTTCAAGCTTAGTTCTTGATGAATGAGTGATTATGGAACAACTTGGGTTGTCCTACATACAATCCTCACATGATTTGATGATTTCTCATAGATTAGATTATTTATATTATTGTACTAATCCTAGTTCGTGACCCTCCTTGGTTGTTTTTACATCAAGTGAAGTGGTGAACATTCAAGGGGTTCCTAAACGGAAGCTAGTTCTTCCTACCCCATACATGACATCTATGATAACCCGAGGTGCCTAAATGAAGATCCTAATCTTCTACCTCCTACTTGGATTATTGGACTAAATAATATGTAACCTAGATATATATATACACTCATTCGAACCTTTGATGTTGAACTTGTGTTTATATGTTAAAGTAGTAGAACATCATCTAAAACCAAAACCTTGTTGTGATTCTTATGGGTGTTCAACTCATGAAAACATTATCATAACCCTTGTGGTTACCAAGTGTCATACAAGTGTTAGGTGTTGAAGATGATTATTTTCACATGTTATTCTCATATCTTATTTTTATGTTGTTTTAAACACCGAATCTCGACTCTAAGCATACTTGAACTTTAACCCTTACACATTCAATCTTTTAACCACATCAACTCGTCAATAATTGGATAATTGGAAAGCATATGCAAACTTTGTGAGTATACTCGTATTTTTCCCTCTTTACTTTTACCACTTTTGGGGTGTAACATGTTTATCTATCAACAACTTACACATGAACTTTTTGCTTAAACACATGAGCATTCTTATTAACATGCTTGTATACGTGATGGCTTGATACTTTAAACTTGGATTAATCTTATGTGTTGAACTTATCATTAACTTGTACGAGCCAAACCGTGACATGTGTAGCGCTATAGGATTAACGACCCGCCGCCCGTAACTTGTGGTTATGTCATGAGCATATTGCGTTTTCTTGGTTTGATATGTTAGACACATACCATGTTTTTATGTTTATCTTGAATCACATGCTTGCTATGAGGAATTGTTCAAAACTTATCTTTTGCTATGTACGTACCAAACTTGTATACTCGCCTTTGCTTTTGCATTGAACTTTATTTTAAACATGTTACAGGTTGAGGATGATGATGCTATGAAATGAAGTAGCGTTGATGCCTAGATACACATATAGACGTTTAGGTCAAATACATTGTATAAATGTCATATTTGTTGTCGTATTGTTTTTCTTGTATTTAACATGTTGTATTTCAACTTTCATGTATTGTAACATTTATTTATGAAAGAAATCAATTTATCTTTAATTCTATTGTCACAATTAGCGTTATGATGTCTCGAGCAATCTTCACACTTCGTCTCATCCCGATGTTTCCGCCATTGGTTGGGGTGTGACAGATTGGTATCAGAGCCATAACTATAGGGAATTAGGTAGAAATGCCATGCTTTTACCTAGTCTATAGTTTTTAGAGCCTTATTCGTATGTTTTGCTTGAACAACTACATGATACTTTATTTGTTTCTTATTTATGCTATTTTAGACATATGCATCACTCGTGAGAAATATTCAACATGTTATTCTTATGCATTAATGCTTGTCTTATTATGTGTTAATACTTGCTTCATCGTTCGATTCTTTACGTGTTACTCTAAACATATTTCTCTATGTGTTAATACATGTTTTATCATTTCGTTATCCAAGCACCATTCTTGATATGCTTTCTTATGTGTTTATACTTGTTCATGTATTTCCTTTGACATACACTTCCCTCATGCATTTTACTCGATTATTCTAAATCCGACAACACTCATATTACAAAAAACGAGACGACTACACCAAAATAGGCGTGAAACCCACAATTTGGTGAATGACTCTCGATCCTTCTACTTTTCTTTCTTACACGAAAGTCACCACCAAGTTAGGAGTGAAATCCACACCTTGATGGAGAAATTCAAATTTCAAATTCTAGTGGACCCTCGCCAAAGTGTCGAAATTAACTTTTGACCCGACGAGTACCAACCACACTTAGGATACTAAATCGCCAAGTTAGGGGTGAAACCCGCACCTTGTCGACTATTTCCACTCATTGATTTTCATTAATCCCGCCAAGTCTCGTAATTTCAATTGAATTGGGGACATGTAGTAACTGGAAGGGTAAATACCGTCAACCGACTTGTCGGCGAGAGTATTTCACCTATTAGGCCAAAGCATGCTCCTCAAGTTCGAAAGACTTTTCGACTACTTTGGTTAGTCAAAGGTTCCGTTTTGGAACCATCCGAATTTTAATCAAACGTGTTGTACTATTTATTTTACGCGATGCAATCTTTCAAATTCGAATTTGCTTTCGATATTTCTTCTCACACACGCATCATGCTAAATCTTTTTCATACACTTATGCACATGTACGATTTCATATAATTTAAATTCATAATCCTTGAAACGATAAGTGGAGACATATCATCGAGATAGGAGTGATTTCCTTACCTTGACGATTAACTCCACTCCCCTTTTCTTAAAACGACCTCACCAACGAGTTAGGGGTGATTCCCTTACCTAGGTGATCGTTACCAAAACGCCTCTTCAAAATATCTTATTATGCAAACTCGGTCATGTTTATACCTAAATTATTTATCATTATTCAAAATACATACGTATACGATTTCAAAATACATTGTTTCATCAAGCATACTTTCTATCCTACAACCTATTCTTACTTAACTCACATACACGGATTCTTAACTTACCCTAAACGTTTTACTACACAAATTTCCAAACCTTATGAAATGCTACCTATCACTTTAATCGGTCAAACAAACCTCTTGCCCATGAACTTCATATTCGACTTAATCACTAAAACGCACTCATGATATATATCACCAAACTAAAGACTTTCATTCTCAATCGGAGGATCAAACCAACCTTTCTTTTACACCTATAAGATCTTATGGATGTTATGTGACCGTTTTACCAAAGATTCTTTCACATCAACAAATCATTTGTTAGAACTTTTAACAATCACAAAGTCCTTTTGCTAAAATTCTTTTCTAAGGATCCTCGTTTTCACAAGAACCCCCTAAATTCATAACTTCTTGTTTAATGAAATGAAATTACTTTTGATTGAAAACTTTTTTTTTTTACCAATTCACCAAAACACGTGGGCAAGAAGACTTCTTGGAGACCGACCATCCTTGGACTTCGTAAACTCTTTTAAAACAAAAGTAGCATTTCCATTTATTACAAAATGCATTAAGCTTAACCAATGAGTACCTTATGTCCTTTTACATATGCAACTATATTCTACCTTTCACCTATAATCATTCGTATTTACATACTTAACCTTTTGGACGATCCTATACACCTAAATCCGTGATGTTATGCCTATACTTATAATCGTATTCATACTTATACTCATACGTTTCATGTTTTACTTATACTCATACGTTTCATGTTTTACTTATACTCATACGTTTCATGTTTTACTTATACTCATACGTTTCATGACTTTACCTATACTCATATATTTCATGTTTTCACTTATACTCATACGTTGCGTGCTTATACATATACACATACTACTCGTACGTGTTATGTCGATACACATACTTGCGTGCTTATTCATACCTAAACTTATACTTATGCTCACACTTTCATTCATACTCATGATCCATACATTCGTACCCATACGCGAGCGTAATCCGAGTGATTCGCTTGCGTGGGTCCCATACATACTTAAGCATGGACTTGCTTACATACTACATTCTTACACGTGCACGTTCTTAATTTTCAAATTATGGATACCCTAATTCATACACAACTAGTACAAGCTATGCGGATCAGGCGACGATCAATATAATCACGGGTGCACACGGGATTATAGTGATAGGCGTATGAGAACCATAGAGTGTACTACTGTGTATGGTAAGACACGGAACGTAACATGACACCGAATACGGAATGGACGTAATATGGTCAAAACGTGGTGGATACGCCACTGGTACTTCCTATATATAAGTGTTTTCACCATGTTACCAAACTCTCGTAAAACGTACCATGAGAAATTCAGTGTTTTGCAGACCTTTTGGACCTAATACAACTTCACACAACTCACAAACGCATTATATCCGATTATCCATGACGAGACTTCATCCTTAACACACAACGTTCATCTATCCAACACTTGTGCTATTCTCATACTGGTACTCTTTAAGAGTCATTCGTTCATTCTATACTCGTATTATTCTCCTTATCCTTTTAGTTCATACAAACCTCGTTCGCAATCAAGCTTGTTTAAACATTCGAGTCCTAACTTACCTCGCTACCTGTAAAATAGTCTTCCTATTATGGATTCTTGTATAACTGTACTTAGTATACCTTTAAAGCTTTATTTAAAGTGCCAAACCTTCTCGTTTCACTCAATAAACAATCTTCTACAAATGTGATTTCGTTGCCACATCCCATCAAAATACAAACCGTTTGTCAACATCTTCTCTCTTAATAAGTCACCTTTTAAATACGTCGCCAATTTAAGTTACTCAAAGTTGTTAGACTCACTTCACTTGTATACGCACCTACATATTTTCAACTATGTCAGACACCTCAAATTATTTTTGGCAATAAACTCACTCACAAATTTACCTTGTCATTCTCCAAAGTTTTGTGCCTTTCAAAATATTTCAAAAATTTCAAGTCTCAAATTTTTACTAAAACTCTTCAAGTCTACCTCTTGAATAAATTTCGGGACGAAATTTCCTAAAGGAGGGGAGACTGTAACGCCCCGCGTTTTCATACTTCCTAAATTTAGAAACCATCGTTTGTAAAACTATTTTTGGAAACTTCGTAGTCTTGAAATCGTTCTTTCATTAAAAGCGATGTAAAATCTAATACTTGGATCATAAATAAAATTCGTATTTCTTTTCACATTCTACATATTCATACATACTCATACGTCGGATTCATTGTACATCGAATCCTTATTCGTAATTCATACGCATACGGTACTTATTTGTGATACGTGTCCATGCTTGTCCTTAAATTGTTGACACTTAAAAACCCCTAATAATATGCGTATTTACACAACGATTAATCATATAATATGTGACATATACTTGTCACTTACAGACATATTACATACTTATACATCACACTTTTTACCTAGTTAAATCATGTTTTATTTCATATTATACCTTGTTACAAGTTAGGGGAAACATTGTTGCATATTATTACACAACTTAATTAACAAAATTACTCATTATAATGTAAAAAAATAAAATAAATAAATAAAGAAATATGGCAGCCCAAATCAACAAAAATTCAGCCCCATATGATTGAGTTTTGTGGGCTTGTTTAATGGGTTAACCCCTTCTAAACACTTCCAAAGCCCAACCCATTGAAACCCTAATCATTCCCTATAAATACCAACTTATGTCCAGCCTCTCTACCATTTTTACAACCCTTAAACACTTCAAAAACATCTCAAAACCGTAGCTGAGTTTCCATGTTCGGCCAGATTCAGCAAGCTTCACGAAAATGGGCATAACTTCTTCATTTCTTATCCGTTTTGGTCCATTCTTTTTCCTATGTGCTTGGATTTTCCTTACCTTCGATTCCATGGGTTTTTCACAGTAAATAAGTCCCTGGAACTCCGGAAAAAAGGCTCCAAAGTCCACTGATTTTTTGTGCTTTCATGAAATCTTTGTTAAACTTAACCAAACTTGAGTTTTCTCATCTCAAACCTATGTCCTAATGCTTATAACCTCATCTATGGTTAGTTAAGCTTAAAAACAAGGTTGAGACATGTTAAATCAGAGGTTAAAACCTCAAATACTTTCTGTTTTGTTAGGGTATTTCACCCACAAGTCATGTTCAAGCTTAGTTCTTGATGAATGAGTGATTATGGAACAACTTGGGTTGTCCTACATACAATCCTCACATGATTTGATGATTTCTCATAGATTAGATTATTTATATTATTGTACTAATCCTAGTTCGTGACCCTCCTTGGTTGTTTTTACATCAAGTGAAGTGGTGAACATTCAAGGGGTTCCTAAACGGAAGCTAGTTCTTCCTACCCCATACATGACATCTATGATAACCCGAGGTGCCTAAATGAAGATCCTAATCTTCTACCTCCTACTTGGATTATTGGACTAAATAATATGTAACCTAGATATATATATACACTCATTCGAACCTTTGATGTTGAACTTGTGTTTATATGTTAAAGTAGTAGAACATCATCTAAAACCAAAACCTTGTTGTGATTCTTATGGGTGTTCAACTCATGAAAACATTATCATAACCCCTGTGGTTACCAAGTGTCATACAAGTGTTAGGTGTTGAAGATGATTATTTTCACATGTTATTCTCATATCTTATTTTTATGTTGTTTTAAACACCGAATCTCGACTCTAAGCATACTTGAACTTTAACCCTTACACATTCAATCTTTTAACCACATCAACTCGTCAATAATTGGATAATTGGAAAGCATATGCAAACTTTGTGAGTATACTCGTATTTTTCCCTCTTTACTTTTACCACTTTTGGGGTGTAACATGTTTATCTATCAACAACTTACACATGAACTTTTTGCTTAAACACATGAGCATTCTTATTAACATGCTTGTATACGTGATGGCTTGATACTTTAAACTTGGATTAATCTTATGTGTTGAACTTATCATTAACTTGTACGAGCCAAACCGTGACATGTGTAGCGCTATAGGATTAACGACCCGCCGCCCGTAACTTGTGGTTATGTCATGAGCATATTGCGTTTTCTTGGTTTGATATGTTAGACACATACCATGTTTTTATGTTTATCTTGAATCACATGCTTGCTATGAGGAATTGTTCAAAACTTATCTTTTGCTATGTACGTACCAAACTTGTATACTCGCCTTTGCTTTTGCATTGAACTTTATTTTAAACATGTTACAGGTTGAGGATGATGATGCTATGAAATGAAGTAGCGTTGATGCCTAGATACACATATAGACGTTTAGGTCAAATACATTGTATAAATGTCATATTTGTTGTCGTATTGTTTTTCTTGTATTTAACATGTTGTATTTCAACTTTCATGTATTGTAACATTTATTTATGAAAGAAATCAATTTATCTTTAATTCTATTGTCACAATTAGCGTTATGATGTCTCGAACAATCTTCACACTTCGTCTCATCCCGATGTTTCCGCCATTGGTTGGGGTGTGACATGTTGTGATTGCAATGCTTTATTTATTTGCTATCTATTTTGTGATATTAATCGATGTATTATGTCTATAATTCAGATGGCAAACGCAGTTAATCAATCGGAATAGAATAACCAGGAAAATTCCCTAAATAGAGAAGATATAGAAAACATAATTGCTCTGGGCATAGCCAATGCTATCCCAGCAATCATAGTAGCTGTTAAAAACCCAGTCGAAAATTCCAAAGCTGATAATAGCAAACGCTCCCGTGATGACAATTTTAGTCATAGCGTAAATGGAGGCAATGATAATATTATCAAAGCTCCATTTCCTAAAAAGATGAAAGTAGTGACAACTGGTTGTACCTATAAGGAATTTTTAGCCTGTAAACCAACCGAATTCACAGGCAGTGAAGGAGCAACTGATGCACTACAATGGCTAGAAAAGACAGAAGTCGTTATCAAAATAAGTAAGTGTGCAGAAGAAGACAAAGTGATGTATGTTTCCAACCTATTTAAGGATGAGGCATTAGAATGGTGGAATACTGTTCTACAAGCTAAAGGAAGCGACATGGCCTATGCCATGAGTTGGGAAGAGTTTAAGGAAATGATAGAAAGGAAATTTTGTCCTCCTTACGAAAAGGAACAAATGGTAAATCAGTTTCTAAACCACAGAATGGTGGATGTTAAGTGTCGGGAGTATACGTCGAAATTCTTTGAGTATGCAAGAATAGTACCAACTCCGGCTTCACCAGAACCTGTACTCATTTTTCGCTATATTTGGGGATTGATTAGCGAAATCCGCGATATAGTCAAGGCTGTTAGACCTCGGACTATCGATGACGTAGTCGAATTGGCCAATGCCTTGACTGGCAGATTGGTTCGCACGAGTGATGAGAATTGGAAGAAGGAGTTGGCTCAAAAGATTACCCAAGGTTTTCGCTCGGGTAATAACTTCAAGAAACGATTAGGGCAATCTTCTGCACCACCCTTCTGCAAATTATGCAAAAGAAGGCACCCAGGAAAATGTAATAAGTACTGCAACTTCTGTAAGATACCTGGGCGTAAATAAGAAGAGTGTAGAAAGAAATCTACTATTTGCTTTAATTGCGGGGAGGCGGGGCATTTTAAGACAAATTACCTTAAATTAGCCAAGACACTTGATAACAAAACTAAAACGACCGACAGAGCTAACAAGAAGAACGTAAGAGTTTTTCAACTAACAACGCAAGAGGCAACTATGATTCCCGACGTGATCGCCGGTACGTTTCTTATCCATGATGTTTATGCAAAAGTATTATTTGACTCTGGTGCAAACCAAAGTTTTATAAATACTGCATTTTTTCAAGCTCTTAATCAACCATTAACTAAGCTTAGTCAAGCTTGTACGGTAGAAACGGCCGAAGGAAATCCTATTGATATACGTGAAGTACTTCAAGAAGAAGAAATAGAATTATTAGGATATAAGTTTTCTGCAAACCTTTTACCTATGAATTTAGCAGGATTCGACATAGTATTAGGAATGGATTGGTTAGTAGCCAACCATGCTCGAATCCTATGTGATCAGAATTCTGTATAAATTCGTGCGCCAACAGGAGAAATGATCCTGATCAAAAGAGACAAGCCAAGCAAACCAATGAAATTCATCTCAGTGATGAAAGCTGCTAGTTACGTATGGAAGCAAGGCGTAGTGTATATGATTTCAGTAATCATTAACACTAAGGACAAGGAACTTAAGGAAATTCCGGTAGTGTCAGAATACCTAAATGTGTTCCCAGAAGATCTACCTGGATTGCCACCAGATAAGGAAGTAGAATTTAGAATTCATCTAGTACCTGTAACGGCTCGAATTGCTAAAGCACATTATCGTTTAGCACCAATGGAAATGTTAGAGCTAAAAAAGCAATTAGATGAATTGTTAGGAAAAGTATTCATACAACCAAGTTCATCCCCTTGGGGAGCACCTGTGTTGTTTGTGAAAAAGAAAGATGGATCAATGCGAATGTGTATCGATTATAGAGAATTAAATAAGGTTACTATTAAGAATCGATACCCATTACCTAGAATTGATGATCTTTTTGATCAACTGCAGGGACCAAGGTATTTCTCTAAGATAGATTTGCGCTCCGGATACCATCAACTAAAAGTACAGGTAGAGGACATTCCTAAGACTGCTTTCAGAACTAGGTATGGTGACGTGACCGTGTCATCCCGATCAGTCAAAAACCCAATTAACCTAGGTAGCTAGGGTAAGTCGGGTATCGTATCCACGAAGAGCAGGTGGTCAGTATCGCATGACTTGTTCGATTAGTTAGACTATTTACAAAAATGTACAAAGTGATTATGAAGCTTGCTAATTTTTATTTGTTTGTTTGGTTTTGAAAAGAACTCGGAGTGAACCGACAAATTGATATTATTTAAAATAACGATTTATTAACCAAGATTGCAAAACTAAACTACTAAATTGAAAACAAGAATTGGGAACAAGGTTCACACCCGGTTCGATAATTGTAAGTCCTAGGGTTCCTACATGTTTTAACTTGATTCAATTGCATATAGTGATTAACGGATTTCTATCACAAAGCTTAGGTGCCAATTGCTATCAACGTCATAGACAACGGACCACAATGCACTTCGTTACCTCGGACCTGTAAATCCTAACCTAAGATAAGGCATGATTGCACATAACCATTTCGCAAAGTCAAATTTTATCATCACTCAACAATTTACGAATTTGAAACAAATGTAAGACAATTATCAAAGGTTTCAAATACTAAACAATTTGTCACAAAATCAAATCAAAATACAAATGTACAAACCCTAGAACTCTTACAAAAATCTACACCGGGGTGAAACCGAGGAGACTAGCCGCTCATGGTCGAAGAGGCGCGAACACCGGAGGATGAGCACGAACTCCAAACCATGATCTTGAGTCTTGAAGGAGAGTTGAGGGTTAGGGGTTAGGGTTTGGATGGTGGATAATGGATGAAGATGTTTTTTGATGGTGGAATGATGGGGATTTGGTTAGGGTTATGGGTTAGAGGTGAAGAGATTGGTGTTAGAGTATGTTCGAGATGAATTCGATTTGGGTGAATGATCCCTCATGGTGTTTTTAACATCACACAACTCGTAACTCCCGAATCAATGGCTGCCAACCGTTTAAACTCGTCAAAACACCAAGGAAAACGAAATTTCCCGATACAAAAAACAGCGAGCCGTCGCCGATGCCCTCTCTGGCTCCGGGTTTCGGCTGACGTCCTATTCGGCTGTTTACGGGATTTCTGGTCGACGACACTTTCTACGGGGCATCGCCAACGGCCCCTATGGGCGTCGGCGACGACCTCTCTAGTTATATGTTTCCGTTTTTCACATTTCTTGTTCCCGGTTGACCCGTTTTGCGTCCCGGTGGTCTATTTGTAACACCTCAAAAAATCACGACCAATATAATAAAGACACGTGTCATGGACCTTAAACGTGTAAGGAATTGTTTCCGAGGGACTAAAATTGTCAAACAATGTAAGTATGTTAATAAAGAGACCCAAAGTGTCAACATGCCATTCTTATGCCTCTGATTGACCTCACACGACGTTCGTATTCTGTAATGAATAATTTATCAAACATTAGAAGTCGTTTGTGTTAAAAACAAGGATCTTACGAAACATAGGGGTTAAAAGTGTCAACATGTTAAAGTTACCTCTGAGTGACCTTTACCGAACCCAAAAGCATTGTAAATACTTTAATATTTCGTTCACAAGAATATTAGATATTAATTTTGTGGGGTTTCGAAGATAACAAGACTTTTCGGATGATCGTACGACTAACCGGGAGCTTAACGGAATTAGTATATCACCCAAGGTCCTTAAAAGTTAACTATGGGGGTCCAAAATGCAATAAATGGAAGTTAAACAAAGTTAAAATGGACCAGGGACTGAAAGTGCAAAGCCTAAAACATTTTTCCCGGTTTTGAGGGTTGTCGCGGGCCGCGTAAGACTTCCTTATGTCTTACGCGGGTCGCGAGGGGATGCCAGTATCAGCCAGATGTGGACAGCTGCGGGTTTGGCCTGTTCCACCGCCTTAGAAAGCCTGTTTTTGATTCAGGGGACTGAGCCAACAGTATTACATGCATTGGGGACACCTGGGATCATCAGAAAACATTTGTAGACTGGTGTGGAATGATCTTGTGATGTTTATTTGGCTATATAAGAACTCTTGTTTGCTAGTTCATGTGCTCATTCACAAAATTATTTCAAACTCACTCTGTGGAGCTCTTTGGACTTCAAGCAAGTTTCCCTCAGCTCCTAATTCGTGCTAAGAGCCTTTGTAAGCATTCTTAGCCTTCCTAGTTCAAGTTTCATTAGTCTAATGACCAAAAGTCAAAGCCGTCGTAATTAAGCTTTGACTTAGTGATTAATCACTAATGGTCCGGCCATTGTTCGAATTGAAAGTGGCTATGAGTTGGTAATTATGTGGGTAATAAGTTCTTAAAAGGGCACCCATGATTATCACTCTAACTTGGTCAATTGTCGGGTCAAACTTAATTTTAAAAAGTCAACAGAAAGCTATTTTTGCAAATAAAATCATAACTGATAATGTAGAGGTTGTGGAACGTGTTTTAACACTAAATTAACTTGGTAAATAATATAAGAACATGTCTAAGCATGTTCAACCCGACAATTCCGAGTTTAGGCTCGGTTCGCAACCGAAAGTCGCAAATGAAGACTTGTGCTTTGACTTTCAGTTCTGACCCGATTTAGCTTAGTTTCAATATGCCTTAGGGTTCCATTAGGACCATATTACATGTTAGTATAGTCCTCTGAGTTTATACAATGTGGTTCCTTTGTAATCCTAGTTCATTGCATGTTTTCGTTAATTGCTTAATCGTTGACCATTATGCCCTTTTGATATTAAAACGAGATTTTTGAAAATGTGAGAGGACAAAAACCTTTATTACTGATTTATAAACATGTCCTAAAAAATTTACATCAGTTTGAGGCCTGGATTCGGAGTTATGCTCGATATCGTAAATTGAAGCCTTTTTTATTAATTAAACGGCATTTTTAGCATAAAGCCTATTTAAACCCAAATTTCATCACCAAAATTTTTACCCACTGATGTACTATAATATTTTGGGATTTTTTAAGATTTTTATTAATTTTTAAACTGATCATAACGTAGGGTTCTTGCTTTGATTCGGTAATTGACGGTTATACCCTTTTCTTGAATAAAATGAGTTTTACATAACATT
Organism: Helianthus tuberosus; assembly: GCA_030545235.1. NCBI lineage: Eukaryota > Viridiplantae > Streptophyta > Magnoliopsida > Asterales > Asteraceae > Helianthus > Helianthus tuberosus. The sequence goes on along the minus strand of CM060396.1, from coordinate 186,657,857 downwards.
TTGATACCAAACCTTTTGCTACTGATTTCATATGTTAAATAAAATATTTTTAGCCTTCTAGACTGATAAAAATCTTAGCTTTCCTTATATAACCTGAAAATCGCCTAAAACCGATTTTTTACGCGTTTTAAACGCATAGTATGGATTAAAACTGTTTTTGACACATAAGACTTAATACCTACTGATGTTTGAAGTAAATTTGTATACTTTAACAGTAAGTAAAAGTTTTGAACTCATATTTCCAGAATTAACCCTTAAAGCTTATGTGAAATGACCAAAATGCCCATACGGTGCATAGTTTGGTCATAAATGATAAATTTCACATATATGCAATACCCTACTAATATGATTTGCAAAAATAAATATTTTTACTAATCATCTTAGACCAGAACCTCAGATTAATATTTAACCTCTTTTATAACCTTTAAAATGACCAAAATACCCCTACGGGGCTTAAATTGACTTTAAATCCGTTTTGGGCATAATGGAAGGTATCATACTGATATCACAACATATTTAAAGCATATTAACTTAGGAAACCTGTTCATGACTCTTTTGGTTACCCGTTATGCATTTTTCGCGTTCGGTGCGGTTTATGTGACTAGTTTGCATAAATTAACCGAAACGGGTCAAACCTTATCATTTTTACTTCAAAATCCAGAATGTGTTTAGTTTACCCATATTATACAAGTCTTCATACTTGTCGGGTCTAAATCACATTCTAATCTGGTCTTCGCTTAATCTTGCGTTTTGAACCGTAAACCTTTCTTTAAAACTAACCCGTCTAAGTTTAGACTTAAATAAGACCCGTTAGGAATCTAATAGGTTATTAAAACCTTCGTTCCAGATTTAGGAGCCCAGTAAAAGATATTTGCACTTGCTGATTGTATACGGCTAAGATAAATTTGTATATTTTGCTCAGGTAAATACTTTTAACTTATTTTCCCTTATACGGGCTTGGGGTACGGTATATAACCTAGGTAGCTAGGGTAAGTCGGGTATCGTATCCACGAAGAGTATGTGGTCAGTATCGCACGACCTGTTCGATTAGTTAGATTATTTACAAAAATGTACAAAGTGATTATGAAGCTTGCTAATTTTTATTTGTTTGTTTGGTTTTAAAAAGAAATCGGAGTGAACCGACAAATTGCTATTATTTAAAATAACGATTTATTAACCAAGATTTCAAAACTAAACTACTAAATTGAAAACAAGAATTGGAAACAAGGTTCACACCCGGTTCGATAATTGTAAGTCCTAGGGTTCCTACATGTTTTAACTTGATTCAATTGCATATAGTGATTAACGAATTTCTATCAGAAAGCTTAGGTGCCAATTGCTATCAACGTCATAGACAACGGACCGCAATGCACTTCGTTACCTTGGACCTGTAAATCCTAACCTAAGATAAGGCATGATTGCACATAACCATTTCGCAAAGTCAAATTTTATCATCACTCGACAATTTACGAATTCGAAACAAATGCAAGATAAATATCAAAGGTTTCAAAATTTTGTTTGTCGCGGGCCGCGACCAACTAGGTGAGGTCTCTCGCGGGGCGTGAGAGACTTGATTTGATCCAGACACGTTGTGTGACACGTGTCATCCACGTGTAGAGGCTAGAGGATGACACGACAGCCCTAGCCGTAGCTTGGGTGGCCCTCGCGGGCCGCGAAGGACGTCACTGGGTGAGTCGCGGGGTGCGAGAAACCTGTGAAAAGGCTATAAATGGAGCCATGCAGTGGCCTTTCAAATCGCTCGAAATTCTCTTCTGATCTCTATTATTCTGCTCAAAATTATATACCCGATAGGGCCGTCTCCGAAAATCTTCGAAAATTTGTAGGCCCTATGCGAAGATAAAATATGGGCCCCTAAAATATAAACTTTTAGAAAATACACAAATTTATTTAGAAAACACACAGAGTTGAAAGAAAAAAAAATAAAATAAGATTTTTTCCATAAAAAAATGGAACACATAACTAGTTGTAGATTGAATAATATTTTAAGAAATTAACATAAATAATCATTTTTAAAATAGATTTAAGAAGTAACTATGGTTCCCAATTTGATTAATGTAACACAAAATTAATCAATTAATGTCATTTGCATTTAATGAATAGGTAACAAACATTAAAAAAAATCAACTAAAATTGAAGCACTCAAGAGTAGAACCCAAGGTCTGCTTGCTAATAAAGTAACATTGGAACCACTAGACCATGTGCCTCATCATATAATTTTCCAATTCAGTACTTATATATTTTAAGTTCTATAGTGTAACTTCATTAAAAAAAAAAAATTCGGGCCCCCGGAGGGTTTGGGCCCTGAGCCATCGCCCACCCTGCACCCCTTCCGGGCCGGCCCTGATACCCGAAGTACCAACACTCTGCTACGATAATGGGGTAATAACTCGATCACTGCTACGGTACTATATCCGATAAATTAAAACCGATCCGATAGATGTTTAAGTGCTGCCTATATTCAGCTATACTTTGTTGATGTATGTAAAATGCAACATATAAATTACATCAAATAAGGCATAAAACTAACCATTTTTTAGTACTAATGTTGGAAAACGTGGGCTTTTGTCTTCCTGTTGTATTTTCAGGATTAAATGAGCGCAAATGAACAAAAGAAGCAAAAATACAGCTAAATCTAACATAAATACAAGAAGAGGAATAAACGTGGCATGCCCGACCCCTCGACAGCATCTTCCCAAACAAAAACAAGAGATCAGAAGGCTGAACACGCCCCATGCCCAGCGGACACAGGGGCGTGCCCAAGTGTCTGCAGAAAAGACAAAGTTGTAGAAGCTTCTATTTCCCAACACGGGGGCGTGCCCAGCTCAACACGGTCGTGGTCAACGCTAAGATTCGCATAATCCAAGCAAATCTTGATAGTACAGATACGCTTCTGCACACGGGGCCGTGCCCAGCGGACACGGGGACGTGGTCAACTAATGCAGACAAACTGCAATTAATGAAGAAAGAGAAAGTGGATGGACACGGGGCCGTGTCCGGGCTTCTGTGCAGGCTATAAATAGAGGTGCTTGATTCACTTCAAAGGCATCCCTTGGCAAACCACCTCTCTCACACTTCACCCACACTCCACCACCATCACAACCCACATCCACCACCATCATCCATCATCCATCATCCATCATAGAGTGTGTGTAGTAGTCTCGGGATCCAAGATTGATAGTAAGAGTTCTTGATAATCAAAGGCCATGTTTGCCTAAGTCTCTTACATCACTTGGTGAAGACAAGCATTTAATGTAATACTTTTTATTTTTAATCTTTTCGCACTTTTTATTTGGTTTTGTATTAATGACTTTAATAACTAGTTTCTTATGTTGAAGGTGAAACTTCCTTATCATTTGTCCGTGGTGTCTTGGCATTATTTTACTGTCTATATAAAATAAAAGATTTACACCATTCATATCTCTACGGTCTATATAGAGATATGTTGGCTACCTGGTCGGGGGTAAGGTTCTTGCCTTGTTCAGTGTATAGATCCTGCAAGGACCTGGGTCAAGCTTACTAGGACCTCCTTCAATACCCACTGGCCACTGGTATTGGATGGCGGGGGTGCGAATGTCTTGATCCCCTCATATGTAAACTACTATTAATACAATAACCCGGCTACTTGGGATTGTATCCCTGCTAACTCAAACCACTTAGCCGAGGGTAACGTCACCTTCAAAAGAGGGGCCTACCACATTACGCATTAATAACTTAATTAATTATCTTTCAATAATCCAACCCTTTAGGATTGTATCCTTGCTGACTCAAACTACTGGGTTGAGGGTACCGTCACCTTCAAAAGTGCAAAAGTGCGGAAATAATCAAAGGTTACACTAAAGGTGAGTCGGATCCAAGTGATTCATCTTGTCTATCTGTTTTTATTTTATTTTAATTTTCAACATTTTTAGTTTTTATTTTCATGTTTAAAACTTTTTTTTTAAATTTTGATTTGATTAGACGTTGAGGATAAACCGGTACTAAAAGCTCTTGTGTCCTTGGACGACCTCGGTATCTTACCAACGCTATACTACGCTCACGATGGGTTCACTTGCCCATATGTATGTTTAGTTTTAGTAAAATATCGTGTTTTATAAATTTAAAACTTGACTAAAGTGTTAAAAATGGCTTAAAATATAACTAAAACGATATCACACTCGACACGCATCAAGTTTTTGGCGCCGTTGTCGGGGACACAAGGATTTTAAGAAAGTTAGGAATCAACGGCCTAATCGTTTTTCTTATTTTTCTGTTTTTTTTAGGATTTTTCTTAAATTTTCAACTTCTGCAGTTTTTTTTCCGAGTTACAGAGAGCTGAGCACGGGGCCGTGTCGAGCTCTCCAGTAATAAGGATCCGAAAAACAATCACTGTAACTCCGACCACGGGCCGTGTTCATCTGAGCACGGGGTCGTGGTAAAACTTCTGACCAACGTTCTTTTTGTTTTTATTGCAGGACTTGGAACCCAGGCGCCGCACCTGAACTTTCTACGCGGTGTATGAGCTCCAGTTCTAGTAGAGACATAAAAGAACCTCTAGACGAACGCGAACGCTTTCTAAGAAAAAGACTTAAAGCTAAAAACCAAGAGAGAGTTTCGGGGGACCCACTTCCAATGGCGGATCAACGTACCCTCATCGATTACCTACGACCCACTGTAGGTAATCTTGGCGCCGCTATCAATGCACCGAATGTCGAGGCCAACAAATTCGAACTTCGACCGCATTTGATACAAATGCTCCAAAACTCCGCAACCTTCCACGGGCTTGCAGACGAAGATCCCCATCTACATATTACTAACTTCTTGGAAATATGTGATACTTTTCGGATCAATGGAGCATCAAATGACGCCATCCGCCTCCGAATGTTTCCATTTTCACTAAAAGACCGAGCTAAGGCTTGGTTTAATACCCTCCCAATTGGTTCGGTAAACACTTGGGATGAACTAGCCTAAAAGTTTTTATATAAGTATTTCTCTCCTGTTAAAACGGCTAAATTAATGACTAAAATTAATACATATTCACAAGAGGACGGGGAATCCTTATATGAAACTTGGGAAAGGTTCAAGGAGCTACTAAGAAAGTGTCCTCATCATGATCTTGCGGTATGGCAACAAGTATCCACTTTCTATAATGGGTTGCTGCCACACACAAGACAAACACTTGACTCTAGCTCCGGGGGACTTTTAGGTAATCGTCGCCCAAATGAAATTTATAATCAAATTGAGGAAATTGCTCAAACCAATTTTCAGTGGCACACTCCCCGAGGCACAAAATCTATTGCCCCGGGCGCCCATAAGGTTGACGAAAGCACCTCCTTGCAAGCCCAAATCGAGGCCCTTTCTTCAAAATCAAAAAGTTAGAATTGGCAAAAACGGCCTCGGTTATGGCTTGTGAAGGGTGTGGTGGGCCACATGAAAATTGGAGTTGTATGAAAGAAATGGATAATCAAACAGAAACGGTAAACTACAATGATAATAGACCTAGGCCGTCAGGTCCTCCAACGGGTACCTACAACCAAGGATGGCGTAACCACCCTAACCTTGGTTGGAGAGAACCCGGCAATGGTAGTAACCAACAAAATCTAAACCAACGGACAAACTTTCAACAACCAAGAAACGAGTCACAAAATTTCTCTCAACAACAACAAGGGGGATGAGAGAGGCTTGAGGATACCGTCTCTCGCCTCATCTCTGACACCGAAAAGAAAAACTCGGATCGATTTCAACAACTGGAATCGAACTTTAGAAATCAACAAGCTAGTATTCTAAACATTGAAAAACAACTAAATCAACTAGCTCAAAATTTCTCCGAGAGACCACAAGACGCGTTACCCAGCAATACCGAAACCAACCCAAAGGCGCAAGTGCATCTCATCACATTGAGAAACCATACCGTAGGTCCCGAGGAGGCTCCACTACCTCCAACTGAAAAGAGCCGATCTAGCCAAACCACAACTTCGCCGACACCCCAACAAGAGACGGCTCCTCTACCAAATCAAGAGCCTACCAAGAATCCTCTGGTACCGTACCCCGGTCGGTTACTTCGCCAAAAGACCGATGAGCAATTCACAAAATTCATAAATTTACTAAAACAATTGCATGTTAATATTCCATTTGTCGAAGTCCTAACTCAAATGCCTAAATATTCAAAATTTATGAGGGATTTCCTCACTCACAAAAGGAAAATCGAATCATTGCAATTAGTTAATTTAAGCGAAGAATGCTCCGCCTTGCTACTCAACAAACTCCCGCAAAAGAAGATCGATCCCGGAAGCTTCACCATCCCTTGTTCAATTGGGGAATCACCCATTCGCAATGCACTAGCTGACATCGGGGCTAGTATCAACCTCATGCCCGCATCAATGTTCGACCGACTCGGACTAGGGAAAACAAGCCCTACAAAAATGAGCATACAACTCGTCGATAGGTCCGTAAAATATTCACAAGGTGTCGCTGAAAATCTATTGGTTAAAGTCGGAGACTTTGTCTTCCCGGCCGACTTTGTCATACTAGATATGGAGGAAGATACCGAAGTACCACTCATCTTAGGGAGGCCATTCCTAGCTACGGCCCAGGAAGTGGTAGATATGAATGGTGGGACACTAACATTGAGGGTTGGGGACAAGGAGATGAAGTTTTGGGTTGGTAACAGGGTAGAAGACGACGATCCGGTCAATTACATGAAAGTCATAGACTCAAGTTTGGATGATGCTATCCGACGGTGCAACATGGGATGCAATACATTCCACTTGGGTAACATATGACTGACTTTGGGTCTAGCCAAGGACCCTTATAAACGTGGCGCACCACGGAGGCATTCCGCGGAACTATCCTTAGTTTTAGCTTAGATTAACTTTTATGCTTTCTAGTTTAGTTTTAATTTTCAGGAATAAAACACACTCGGAATAGCGAAGGATACTAAGGGAAGCTTGAACCAACACCCCATGCACAAAAACAGAGCCTCCCGACATTTTTTCTTCATTACAGCAAGTACAGCACGGGTCGTGCTCAGCCAACACACCCCGTGCTCAATGGTCTGTAGAAAACGCCCAGTTCTGGTACCTGGTCATGGGGCGTGTTCACTGAACACGCCCCCGTGCCCAACCTTCTGTTACTTTCTGTTACTGGCAATCTGAACACGGGGTCGTACCCGGTCACCACGGCCCGTGTCCAGATGCCCAGTAACATAATTTTTTTATTTTTAACACACCTTTTACACATTCAATCAACCTAAAAACTTATTGTTGGGACACATTGAGGACAATGTCTAATTTAAGTGTGTGGGGATGCTAAAACCTTGAATTTTGCAAGTCCTAATTACAAGCCTTACACAAAACTCTATTAGAACCGCTAAACACCCCAAATTTTTTCTAAAACTTTTCATTTTTTTTACTTGTCTTGGTTTAAATTGGGAATAACAAGTTCTAAAAAGGTTATATTTTTACGAATTTACAACCGATAGCGTCGTGATAAAAGGAACCAACAAAAGAAAATTATGAAACGACATGACAAATCTAGTTACAATTTGATTATATATACTTGATCACATTAAAAACCCATTCCCACAAAAAGTGAGTTTTGAGCCTTTACTTGAGCATATAAATACACATCTTTAAACTAAATGCTCATCTTTCGTTTCTTGTGTGAATAGCCGCTTGGTTTCTTACGACTCTAGAACTTGCCATGACGATACATTCCCGGACCTTATCAACTTAAACCCAAGTAAGTAAATGATGGAGGCATTAGGACTAACCTTTTTCTTTTCAACACTGTTATTTTTCATTATTTTTTTTCCACCTACCCAAAATCCCCCTAGTTAACCCCTTTAAGCCTAAATCTTTTCATTTCTAAACCCACAAAACAAACACCCTTTACCCACCAAAAACCCTTTTTTCATTTTAAACCCTTTATTTTAATAAAAAAACTCGGTCTTCATGTGACATTCCTAATTTAAAAAAAATGAAGCCTAGCAATAAACAAACAAGTTCCTCAAAAACTTTGTTTCAAAAAGTTTTGTTTGAATAAAAGTAACAAAAACAAAAAGTTTTACGACGACCGACGCTTTTTACGCCTTTCACCCTTTTTACTAACCACTAACCCAAAACCACCTACCTTTAACCTAATCCTAACCCTTCCCCAAGACTTCTTGATATTTACAAAGGTGTATAGTTAAAAAGGAGGAGGATTGATTGCTTGGCAAGCATATGGTAGAAGTAAGTTCCATGCCGGTATCGAGTGATTCACAAAAATACATCTTCGACCAAGTGTTGAGTGATCTCCCGTGAGGTATGTGAACTTGTATATAAATGGAATTTCAAAGAGGCATGTTATGCCCAAATAAGTAATTTATCTTATGAAATGTTCTAAATAAATCATAACGAATAGCATTGTAAATAACATAAAAATAAAGCCTAATAAAGATCTTGGAATCCCGACACTCAAGTCAAGCCCAAAACTTCTTTTCTACCCATTCCATTTGGGCGTGTAAGCCACATTATAAAGAGTTTTGATTGAGGACAAGCAAAGATTCAAGTGTGGGGGTATTTGATGTGTGTAAAATGCAACATATAAATTACATCAAATAAGGCATAAAACTAACCATTTTTTAGTACTAATGTTGGAAAAAATGTGTTTTTGTCTTCCTTTTGTATTTTCAGGATTAAATGAGCGCAAATGAACAAAAGTGTTGGTGCACACACCTGTCGTCTTCGTCTTGTATCGAGTCTCGGTTCGATGCGGATCTAAACAAGGACTATGTCATCATCATTGATGATGACATCATCATGCTTACATCATCAACTACATAATCACGTGAGAATTGAAGTTTGCATGAAATCAGAATTGAGATTCACAAAAAGACAAAACAGCATGTCATATTTGGAATTTCGCTTGAAATTAGAATGATCACATTGTTAAGATTTCGCTTGAAGATTTCGCTTCAAGAGTTTCAAGCGAAATCCTTAGGCTTATAAATAGGTGATGTTAGATTTCATTTGTAACAGATTTTGTCAAGTGTTACCGAGGTGCTGCCGGTTTCTCTTCTGATTGTAAAGGTTGTAATATCAATATAAAAGAGGGTTAAAGTGTATTTCAAGCTGTTTACACGTTCGTTTCTTAGTTTCCGCCTCTGAAACGGACTAGAACTCTTCCGAACGACTCGTTAAGGTCGCAATCCGATCCTACAATTGGTATCAGAGCTCAGGACGAGGAGTTCTTGCCAAAAACAGCCGGTTTTCACCACGATTTCTGTTTCTACATCATTCTTTTTCGAAAGTTAAAACTTTTTACGGATAAAATCGACTAAAATTCTCACATATCACGCATAATCATGTTTTAACAGTTTCTGGAAAGTTTCAGCATCAAAATCAGCCTAAAACTTGTAATTTTGTGTGATTTCGCTTCAATTGTTCGAACATATGATGACATCAGCAACATTTTGTACATGATTTCGCTTCAAGTTGATGTATTTCTGTTGATTTCGCTTCAAGTTGAGAACATTATTTGATTTCGCTTGAATAGTTGAAGCGAAACTGATCTGATTGCATTTCGCTTGAAAATACGTTGATATCTGTTTGAAACCTGCTGTTCATCGAAACCTGCTGTTCATCGAAACCTGCTGTTCATTGAAAACTGTTTGTCTGCTACGCTGAGAAACTGTTCTGAGTTGTGTGAATATATCGGTTTATAAAGCTCATTTAAGTGTATACGTTGAATTGTGTGACATATTCTGATCGAGGATTGTTAGTTAATTGAGAAAAAGGAAATCACGTGTTTGTGTTAAACTGCATCGATTTATGTGTATTGCATATGATGTTCATCGATTAAATCACTTTTAAGTTTGTCTGTTCTAAAATTCTTGAATATGATAATCCATGTTGTCAGCCAAAGCATGTGATTGCATGTGTAGTGATAAAGTGATTTTCGGTTCAAACAATTTAAAAGTCTTATTTGATGTGATATTTGTGTTGAATGATAAATTTGTCTGCCATTAAAGTTTTTGTCGATATATGTGATGAATTTTAAACTGGTTATCTGCCATTAAAAATTGGAAAATCACTAGTTGTTGTTAACAAAAGTTATAATTGTTTAAGAGTGTCGGCTACTTTAGTGTGCTTAGTGTTAATACAAAATGTTTAGCTGTTTAGTGATCGTTTAGATCAAATAGATTGATTTGTGATTGATTGTCTATACATAGGTTTGGCCAAATATTATTGAATATCATCGCTCATATTAAATGTCTGATCCATTAGTGTATTGAGACTAAATATCATGTGAACAAATTGTCAGTTGTCAGATTGGATCGTTTTGTCGGTCAAGTTGCGTGATAATTGTCCAGTTCATACGGTTCGGAGTTCAAAGGTTACAAAGGGTCAAGTCGTTTTGAATTCGATTCGGGTCCTAGAAGTCCGCACAGTTGGTCAACATTCAGTCCGCTCAAAATAGTCATCAGTTCGAGTACCAGTTTGTTTCAGTTAATTGAAAAATCTTTAAACTGATTGTGTTTTGTTTTGTTTGCGATTGTAAAGGTACTTGCAAGGCGTTTGCCGAAAACATGGAAGAAGAATTCAAATCTAAACCAAAAAGAATCCCGATTTTTCCAGATCTTGGAAGCGATGTTGATACCGATGATGAGGAAGAATATCTTAACAAATGTAGAAAAAGCATTGAGCCTGATAGTTTTAATTTTTTCTATGCGGATAAAGTTGATATACTGAATCAGAAGAAGATTGCCCGCTTAAAGAGGGAACTGGAAGCAGCAAAATTACTTGCTAATGAAAAGGTAAAGACAGAAGTTGGAGAAACAAAAGTTGAAGCAGTGACTGAAAATGCAATAGAAAAAATTGTTGAAGTGGAGAAAGTGATAGAGAAAATAGTCGAAGTTGAAAAATTGGTCGAAGTAGAGAAGATTGTTGAGATTGAAAAGATAGTTGAAAAAATGGTTGAAGTTGAAAAACCATGTTTGAAGTGTTCAGAATCTTGCAAAGCTTGTGAAGAGAAAGATAAGAAGATTGCTGAGTTGGAGAAGATTAAAGAAGACTTACTGTCTGATGTGAAGTACATTAAGGAGTCGTACAATGTGCTCAACAACACAGTTGATCGTCTAAAAAAGACGAATACTGAAACCGAAAAAGCAATGGATAAAATGAGTGCAACATTAATGACAAAGCAAAAAGTCATTAATGAGTATATTGAAGATTGTGCACAGTTAAAGAAAGAAGTGGAACTTGAAAAGATTGAGAGTGAAAGGATTAAACGATTACTGTTGAGTTACACTACATGTGATTACTTGATTGATCGTGTTTATCCTACTGTTGCAGGTCTAAAAGCGTTCATGGACAAAAAGACTGAAGATACTGATACTGGTAAGAAACCAAGTGTCAAGTATAACAGATGTCCGCCCCCGATCCATGAAACTTATTCTCCCAGGAATCCAAATGAAGAGCGTCTAAAAAGGGCAGTCAACATCAAGTTAAAGTCTGAAATCATTGATGAATTACCAGACAATATTGATGTTACATTCACAGCGTCTGACACTGATCATGAGTCTGAGTTATTAAAGAAAGTTGTCGATCAGGTGTTGGATACGGATGAGGAGTTAAAACCGGAGTCTAAGTCTGAAAGTCCGAGTTCGTCAGAAAAGAGTCCGAGTTCACCGGTTAATAGGGTTTACAATAGAGAATTCCTGTTATCAAAATCTAATTTGAATGACGGATCAATCAAAGTGGCTTATACTTTGAATGATTCAGACAAATTATATTCTGATGAGAAATTTCCAATCAGAAGTGTAAAAACTGAAATGATCAAACAGGTTTTCAAATTAACAGAAATTAATCTTTCTGATATAAAAGATTTAAATCTTGATGAAAAACCTAAAAAATACACTTCAAGAGTTCAACAGAGATTGAACAAGAAAAAGGGTTATAGTTCTGGTTATGGTTATCGAAAGAAACCAAACTACAACGGTAATCTCAAAAAGAAAGGTTTAGGATTTATTCCTCCTGAAAATTATCAAAATCAGAAAACTTATAAACCAAATACAAAATTTGTTGCAGGTGGAAGTTGTGAAGATGAGCAGAAGAAACCATTCTGGAAACAATCCAATCAAGAGTTTCTTGCTGAAGTGAAGAAGAATGTGAGAAAGTTTGCTCAAAGAGTTGATCGAAGAACTTGTTTTAAATGCCAGAAAGTTGGACATATTGCTTGGAATTGCCAACAGTTCAACAATACAAAACAGGAAGTTTCTTCTAACTCTGAAATGAAAAAGAAAAATGTTGATAAATCGACTTTGGAAGTTGGTGAAACTTCAAAACGGTTTTACAAAAGAAGTGTCGATTTAAGCAAACAAAAATGGGTTGTTAAAAGTTCCCAGAGTAGTTCTGACAATGAATCTGATTCCATAAAATCAGAGGAGTCAATTGTTGAGAAAAAGATTGTGAATTCCGTTCCTGAGGTGAACGATGAAAATTTTCCTTCATTGTCAAAGGAAAATTGGAAGTCGAAAGTTGGGAAGGTAGAGATCTCAAATCAATTCTTCGCTGATAAGGGAGAATTTGATGTTGAGAAGGCTTTCAATGGGAAAGTCAAACATATTTTCGGTAAAATGGTTGACAGAAAGGTAAAGGGTGCTCAAGAATTTTATAAATCAAAATGTTGGCGGGATAGATGTTTGCCACCAAAGTCACCCAAGGCTGGTCAGGCTTGGGTGGAAGTAATGTTTGATTAAAAACCGGACTTGCCGGAGCTCCCAGGTTGGTTTAAGTGGAGCAGGAATCGGCACATTTCTTGAGAAATTCACGAAAGTGATTTCGACTTACAAGTGGTAAATCAGGGACATTAAATTGTATCTGATTTTCTACAAATGATTGAGAAACAATGTGATGAAACCCCTAACCTACAAGTGGTTTGAAAATCAACAAAACTTATTTTCCGGAAAAACCATTTTGATTAAAACAAACTTAAGTGTTTTGAGATCACAATGGGAAAATGTTTTGTTGTGAGGGGGAGTTCTGATTGTTTATGCCAAGTGGATGGCGATTTGAAGTGATTTGATATCGGTTGTCATTTTATTGTACAGTTTATTTTCAATTTTCCTAAAATGTGTTTGCATTTTAGGGGGAGTAAAAATTTTTCAGAAAATCCAAAAACATTTGAAAATTTGAAAAAGACAAAAACATGATAAAATCAAAAATGAGTTTTGTTGTATAAAAGAGGAAATGATAGTACATCAGTGGACTGTCACAACATGCTAAAGAAATGGAAGGTATAAATGTGATAAACAATCTCACTGTGGATATGTCAGTAGGTTTTTGCACATTTAGTAAATTGTGACGAGATATAAACATAAAATTTACTTGCGTCTACGTGGGGAACATCTCCAGGATATATAGGTAACCCCTGAAATCTTGTTTGAAGGGTCCCGTATTCTGAGATACTAGGTCTTTATACTCAGTGATATCTGGGGTATTATCCCGGGGCTTCTGATTTTGCGGAAGCAATGGCCTAGTCCCCGGAGAATACTTTCTGCTTGCTTGAAATATAGCACCACCCTCAGCTAAAAAATGATGAAACATTGAAAAATGCTAATCATGGCTGTTGTAATACAAAAGATCCTCTAAAGGGGACACACCTAAAAGTCAACTAGGCTCTCTGCTGAACGGAAGTTCTGACCTGAGCTATCACGGTTGCATAATTTATTCCCCTTACAGATATCATCTGTGGTATACTCACCTGTAAGACTGAATATTGGGGTCTGGATACGGGAGTATATACTGAGGTGGGACACATGTAGATGTTTAAGTCCTAAAACACTAATTCATATCTCGAAGCAGTTGAACTTTGTGTGAAAATTTAAGTGGACAAGTATACTGACAATCTAGGTGAATTGTTTAGAACTTAAGATGTTTAAAGCTTAACGGTGTTGGTGATTTGTCTCATAAACTGATATGATCCTCTTACACAAACTCACAAAAATATTGTATGTAAATAGTTCATTTCTGCATTTCATTTCTGTTATTTCAAAATCCAAAAAGATTTTCGGTGTGTTTTAGCATAAATCTTTTGAAAAATCCAAAAAGATTTTAGACAACTGATGATGAAGAGCTGATTTTCAAAATTCCGAGTGCTGAACATGACGAAAAGGTTTGGGAGAATTTGATTGAAAAGTTTTTCAGAGATAAAAATTCGTTAAATGATCATTGTTAATGTTTGTTTGTATATTGATTGGAGAAGGATCAGTGTTGGTGCATGAAATTTGATAAATTGTTAAATATTTTTTTTGTGAATCTTATTTTTGGGTAGAGGATGTGCAGGATAGTAGATAGAGTGCCAGGTTCCGATACCTGAGGATTCTGATACTGTAAAAGTCAGACTACGATCCCAGCATGTTTTGAGGGGGAGTCTGTTAGAGGGAGAGAGAATTGGAGATAGGATAGAGCCAGATAGAGATCCTGAAGAAAGCTCAAAGACTGATAAAGACTGAAGATTGAAAAGACTCGACACTTAAGACTCGTCAACATCTGAGAGGGAGTCTGTTGGTGCACACATCTGTCGTCTTCGTCTTGTATCGAGTCTCGGTTCGATGCGGATCTAAACAAGGACTATGTCATCATCATTGATGATGACATCATCATGCTTACATCATCAACTACATAATCACGTGAGAATTGAAGTTTGCATGAAATCAGAATTGAGATTCACAAAAAGACAAAACAGCATGTCATATTTGGAATTTCGCTTGAAATTAGAATGATCACATTGTTAAGATTTCGCTTGAAGATTTCGCTTCAAGAGTTTCAAGCGAAATCCTTAGGCTTATAAATAGGTGATGTTAGATTTCATTTGTAACAGATTTTGTCAAGTGTTACCGAGGTGCTGCCGGTTTCTCTTCTGATTGTAAAGGTTGTAATATCAATATAAAAGAGGGTTAAAGTGTATTTCAAGCTGTTTACACGTTCGTTTCTTAGTTTCCGCCTCTGAAACGGACTAGAACTCTTCCGAACGACTCGTTAAGGTCGCAATCCGATCCTACAAAAAGAAGCAAAAATACAGCTAAATCTCACATAAATACAAGAAGAGGAATAATCGTGACATGCCCGACCCCTCGACAGCATCTTCCCAAACAAAAACAAGAGATCAGAAGGCTGAACACGCCCCGTGCCAAGCGGACACGGTGGCGTGCCCAAGTGTCTGCAGAAAAGACAAAGTTGTAAAAGCTTCTATTTCCCAACACGGGGGCGTGCCCAGCTCAACACGGTCGTGGTCAATGCTAAGATTCGAAGAATCCAAGCAAATCTTGATAGTACAGATACGCTTCTGCACACGGTCGCGGCCGAAGTTCGAAGTTGTTGGCTTCGACATTCGGTGCATTGATAGCGGCGCCGAGATTGCCTACGGTGGGCCGTAGGTAATCCATGAGGGTACGTTGGTCCGCCATTGGAAGTGTGTCCCCCGAAGCTTTCTCTTGATTTTTAGCTTTAAGTCTTTTTCTGAGAAAGCGTTCGGGTTATTCTAGAGATTCTTTTATGTCTCTACTAGAACTGGAGCTCATGCACTACGTAGGAGGGTCAAATGTGGCACCTGGGTTCCAAGTCCTGCAATAAAAACAGAAAAGAACGTTGGTCAGAATGTTCACCACGGCCCCGTGCTCAGTGAACACGGCCGGTGGTCAGAGGTACAGTAATTGTTTTCTAGATCCCTGTTACTGGGAGTTGGACACGGCCCCGTGTTGCACCGACACGGCCCCGTGCTCAGCTCTCTGTAACTCAGAAAATAAAAACTGCCAGTGATGATGCTAGGCACGGCCCGTGTCCGACCAGGCACGGCCCGTGCTGAGCTATGCAGAAACAGAAAAACTAAAGAAATCCTAAAAAAATGAAAAATAAGAAAAACGATTAGGCCGCTGATTCCTAACTTTCTTAAAATCCTTGTATCCCCGGCAACGGCGCCAAAAACTTGATGTGTGTGAAGTGTTATATATATTAGGTGTATATTTTAAGCCCCTTTAACACTTATTTTAGCCAAGTTTTAAATTTATAAAACACGATATTTTACTAACACCAAACACACATATGGGCAAGTGCACCCATCGTGAGCGTAGTATAGTGTTGGCAAGATACCGAGGTCGTCCAAGGACACAAGAGCTTTTAGTACCGGTTTATCCTCAACGTCTAATCAAAATAAAAAGTTTAGAAAAATGTTTTTAACTAAGAAAAATAAAAACTAACTAAAATGCTGAAAATAAAATAAAAAGAAAAACAGATAGACAAGATGAATCACTTGGTTCCGACTCGTATCTAGTGTAACCTTTGATTATTTCCGCACTTTTGCACATAATTAAGAGATTATCTTAGTTATTGTAGTAGGCCCCTCTTTTGAAGGTGACGATACCCTCACCCCAGTAGTTTGAGTCAGCAAGGATACAATCCTAAAAGGGTGGATTATTGGAAGATAATTAATTAAGTTATTAATGCAAATTATGGTAGGCCCCTCTTTTGGAGGTGACGTTACCCTCGACTAAGTAGTCTGAGTCAGCAGGGATACAGTCCTAAATAGCCGGGTTATAGTATTAATAGTAGTTAACTTATGAGGGGATCAAAGAGTTTGGACCCCCGCCATCCAATACCGTTAAGTATTGAAGGAGGTCCTACTAAATTTGACTCAGGTCCATTGCAGGACCTCTAAACGCTGAACAATGGCAAGACCTTTACCAAACCGTTCCCTTAACCCCCGACCAGGTAGCCAACATACCTCCATATAGACCGTGGAGATATGAATGGTGAAAATCTTTTATTTTATATAGACAGTAAAATAACGCCAAGACACCACGGACAAACGATAAGGAAAGATCACCTTCAACATAAGCAACTAGTAATTAAAGTCATTAATACAAAACCAAATAAAAAGTACAAAAGATTAGAAATAAAAAGTATTACACTAGACACTTTGTCTTCACCAAGTGATGTAAGAGACTTAGGCAAACATGGCCTTGATTGTCAAGAACTCTTACGATCAATCTTGGATCCCGAGACGACTCACACACTCTACGATGGACAATGGATGATGGTGGTGGATGATGGTGTTATGGTGGTGGTGGGTGGTGGGTGAAGTGTGAGAGAGGTGGTGTGCCAAGGGATGGTTTGAGCTTGAGCCAAGCACTCCTATTTATAGGCTGAACAGAATCTCGGGCACGGCCCCGTGTCCAGTGGGCACGGCCCCGTGTCCACATCCTCTCTTTCTTCATTAATTGCAGCTTTGTCTTATTAGTTGACCACGCCCCCGTGTCCGCTGAGCACGACCCCGTGTGCAGAAGAATCTTTGTACTATGAAGATTTGCCTGGATTGTGCGAATCTTATAGTTGACCACGGCCCCGTGTCCGCTGAGCACGACCCCGTGGTGGGCAATAGAAGCTTCTACCACTTTGTCTTTTCTGCTAACACTTGGGCACGCCCCCGTGCTGGCTGAGCACGGGGCGTGTTCAGGCTTCTGATCTCTTGTTTTGCTTGGGAAGATGCTGTTGTGGGGTCGGGCATGCCACGTCTTGTTCCTTTTCTTGTATTTATGTTAGATTTTGATGTCTTTTTGCTTCTTTTGTTAATTTGAGCTCATTTAATCCTGAAAATACAAAAGGAAGACAAAAGCACACTTTTTCCAACATTAATACTAAAAAAGGGTTAGTTTTATGCCTCATTTGATGAAATTTATATGTTACATTTTGAACACATCAAATACCCCCACACTTGAATCTTTGCTTGTCCTCAAGCAAAACTCTTTAATATGTGGCTATTTACACTCCCAAATGGAATGGGTAGAAAAGAAGGTTTTTGGGCTTGTCGTAGAGTGTCGGGTTTTCCAAGATTCTTTATTAAGTTTTATTTTTATTTATTTACAATCCTATTCGTCATGATTTATTTAAAACTTTTCATAAGATAAATTACTTATTAGGGCATAACATGCCTTTGTAAAATTCTATTTATATACAAGATCACATAACTCACGGGGATCACTCAACACTCGGCCGAACATGTATTTTTGTGGATCACTCGAGAGCGGCATGGAACTTACTCCTACCATAGGCTTGCCAAGCAATCAATCCTCCTCCTTTTTAACTTATACACCTTTGTAAATATCAAGAGGACTTTGTGGGTTAAGGGTTAGGCTTGGGTTAAAGGTAGGTGGTTGGGTTGGTGGTTAGTGGTTAGTAGAAAAAGGGCGAAAAGCGTAACAAGTGTCGGTTTTGTATGACTTTCTATTTTTGTAACTTTTATTTTTGATGAAGCTATTTATTCAAACAAAGTTATTTTTGATGAACTTGTTTGTTTATTTTCTTTTGCTTCATCATCAACAACATTTTTTTTTTTGAAAAGTCATACGAAAAATCGGACTTGTTACTAAAATAAAGGGTTAAAAATGAAAAAGGTTTTGGTGGGTAAAAAGGGTGTTTGGTTTGGGTTATGAAATGAAAAGGTTTAGGCTCAAAGGGGCTAACTAGGGGGATTTTGGGTAGGTGGTAAAAAAATGGAAAATAATGGTGTAGAAAAAAAAAAGTTAATCCTAATGCCTCCATCATTTACTTACTCGGGTTTAAGTTGGTAAGGATTGGGAATGTATCGTCATGGCAAGTTCTAGAGTCGTAAGAACCAAGCGGCTATTCACACAAGAAACGAAAATGAGCATTTAGTAAAATGATATGTAAGTGTTTGCTCAATAAAGGCTCAAAACTCACTTTTGTGGGAATGAGTTTTTATGTGATCAAGTATATATAATTAAATTTTAACTAAGCTTGTCATGCCTTTTCATAATTTTCTTATGTTGATTCTTTTTATCACGACGCTATCGGTTGTAAATTTATAAAAATATAACCTTTTTAAGAACTTGAATTTCCCGAGTTAAACCTAGACAAGTAAAAAAAATAAAAAATAAAATTTTCGAAAAAATTTGGGGTGATTAGCGGTTCCAATAGAGTTTTGTGTAAGGCTTGTGTTTAGGACTTGCAGGATTCAAGGTTTTAGCATCCCCCCACACTTAAATTACACATTGTCCTCAATGTGTCCCAAAAATAAGTTTTTAGGTTGATTGAATGTGTAAAAAGGTGTAAAGGGCAAAAATTTTGTGTTACTGGGCGCTGAACATGGCCCCGTGTGATCCGGGCACGGCCCCGTGTTCAAGTGCCAGTAACAAAATTAAAACAAGAGAAACAGAAGTCTGGACACGGGGGCGTGTTGGGTGAACACGACCCGTGTCCAGTTACCTGAACTGGGTCTTTTTCTGCAGACTGTGCAGCACGGGGCAGTGTTGGGTGGACACGGCCCGTGTCGAACTTACTGTAAACGAAGAAATTTGTCGGACGGTTCTATTTTCCTGCATAGAGTGCTGGTTCAAGTTTCCCTTGCATCCTTTGCCATCTCAAGTGTGTTTTATTCCTGAAAATTAAAACTAACTAGAAAACAAGAAAATTAATCTAAACTAAACTAAGGATAGTTCCGTGGAATGCCTCCATGGTGCGCCACGTTTATAAGGGTCCTTGGCTAGACCCAAAGCCTGGTCAAATGTTACCCAAGTGGGATGTATTGCATCCCATGTTACACCGTCGGAGAGCGCCATCTAAGCTTGAGTCTATGACCTTCATGTAGTTGAACGGATCTTCTTCCTCTACTTTCTTTCCACATTCAAATTTTACTTCCTCATCCACAAACTTCAATGTTAAAGTTCCGTCATTCATATCCACCACTGCTTGGGCGGTGGCTAGAAATGGCCTCCCGAGGATGAGAGGGACATCGGTGTCTTCTTCCATGTCTAGGATGACAAAGTCGGTTGGAAAGACGAAATTGTCAACCTTGACCAGCAGATTTTCAGCGACACCTTGTGGAAATTTGACGGACATGTCGGCGAGTTGTATGCTCATCTTTGTAGGGCTTGTTGTTCCTAGGCCGAGTCGCTTGAACATTGACGTGGGCATGAGGTTAATGCTAGCCCCAAGATCGGCTAAAGCATTACGGACGGGGGACTCCCCAATCGAGCAAGGAATTGTGAAGCTCCCGGGGTCAATTTTCTTGTGTGGAAGTTTGTTGAGTACTAAAGCTGAGCATTCTTCGCCTAAGTTAACTAATTGCAATGATTCAATTTTCCTTTTGTGAGTGAGGAAATCCCTCATGAATTTTGCATATTTAGGCATTTGGGTTAGGACCTCAATAAAAGGAATATTAACATGCAATTGTTTTAGTAAATTTTCGAACTTTGCGAATTGCTCATCGGTCTTTTGACGATTTAACCTACCGGGGTACGGAATTGGATGAGTCTTGGTGGCCTCTTGATTTGTTGAAGGAGCCTTTTCTGGTTGAGGTGTGGGTGAAGTAATGCTCTGGCGCTGACTTCCTTCAATGGGTGGCAAGGGCTCATCCTCGGGACCCACGGTTCGGTTTCTCAACGTGATGAGGTGTACTTGCGCCTTTGGGTTGGTTTCGGTATTACTTGGTAACGCGCCTTGTGGTCTCTCGGAGAAATTTTGAGCTAGTTAATTTAATTGTTTTTCAACGTTTTGAATGCTAGCTTGTTGATTTCTAAAATTCGATTCCAATTGTTGAAATCGATCCGAGTTTTTCTTTTCGGTGTCGGAGATGAGGCGAGATAGGGTATCTACAAGCCTTTCTCTTCCACCTTGTTGTTGAGAGAAATTTTGTGGTTGTTGAAAATTAGTTCGTTGGTTTTGTTGGTTACTACTATTGCCGGGATCTCTCCAACCAAGATTTGGGTGGCTACGCCATCCTTGGTTGTAGGTACCCGTTGGAGGACCCGACGGCCTAGGTCTATTATCAATGTAGTTTACCGTTTCCGCTTGTTCATCTAATTCTTTCATACAACTCCAATTTTCATGTGACCCACCACACCCTTCACAAGCCATAACCGAGGCCGTTTTTGTCATTTCTAGCTTTTTGATTTTCGAAGAGACGGCCTCGATTTGGGCTTGTAAAGAGGTGCTTTCATCAACCTTATGGGCGCCCGGGGCAATAGATTTATTACCTCGGGGAGTGTGCCATTGAAAATTGGTTTGAGCAATTTCCTCATTTTGATTATATATTTCATTTGGGCGACGATTACCTAAAAGTCCCCCGGAGCTTGAATCACGTGTTTGTCTTGTGTGTGGCAACAACCCGTTGTAGAAAGTGGATACTTGTTGCCATACCGCTAGACCGTGTTGAGGACACTTTCTTAGAAGCGCCTTGAACCTTTCCCAAGTTTCATATAAGGATTCCCCATCCTCTTGTGAGTATGTATTAATTTCAGTCATTAGTTTAGCCGTTTTAGCAGGAGGGAAATACTTATATAGAAACTTTTGGGCTAGTTCATCCCAGGTGTTTACCGAGCCAACTGGGAGGGTGTTGAGCCAAGCCTTAGCTCGGTCTTTTAGTGAAAATGGAAACATCCTAAGGCGAATGGCGTCGTTTGATGCTCCATTGATCCGAAAAGTATCACATATTTCCAAGAAATTAGTAATATGTAGATGGGGATCCTCGTCCGCAAGCCCATGGAAGGTTGCGGAGTTTTGGAGCATTTGTATCAAATGCGGCCGAAGTTCGAAGTTGTTGGCTTCGACATTCGGTGCATTGATAGCGGCGCCGAGATTGCCTACGGTGGGCCGTAGGTAATCCATGAGGGTACGTTGGTCCGCCATTGGAAGTGGGTCCCCCGAAGCTTTCTCTTGATTTTTAGCTTTAAGTCTTTTTCTGAGAAAGCGTTCGGGTTCTTCTAGAGGTTCTTTTATGTCTCTACTAGAACTGGAGCTCATGCACTACGTAGGAGGGTCAAATGTAGCACCTGGGTTCCAAGTCCTGCAATAAAAACAGAAAAGAACGTTGGTCAGAATATTCACCACGGCCCTGTGCTAAGTGAACACGGCCCGTGGTCAGAGGTACAGTAATTGTTTTCTAGATCCCTGTTACTGGGAGTTGGACACGGCCCCGTGTTGCACCGACACGGCCCCGTGCTCAGCTCTCTGTAAGTCAGAAAATAAAAACTGCCAGTGATGATGCTAGGCACGGCCCGTGTCCGACCAGGCACGGCCCGTGCTGAGCTATGCAGAAACAGAAAAACTAAAGAAATCCTAAAAAAATGAAAAATAAGAAAAACGATTAGGCCGCTGATTCCTAACTTTCTTAAAATCCTTGTGTCCCCGGCAACGGCGCCAAAAACTTGATGTGTGTGAAGTGTTATATATATTAGGTGTATATTTTAAGCCCCTTTAACACTTATTTTAGCCAAGTTTTAAATTTATAAAACACGATATTTTACTAACACCAAACACACATATGGGCAAGTGCACCCATCGTGAGCGTAGTATAGTGTTGGCAAGATACCGAGGTCGTCCAAGGACACAGGAGCTTTTAGTACCGGTTTATCCTCAACGTCTAATCAAAATAAAAAGTTTAGAAAAATGTTTTTAACTAAGAAAAATAAAAACTAACTAAAATGCTGAAAATAAAATAAAAAGAAAAACAGATAGACAAGATGAATCACTTGGTTCCGACTCGTATCTAGTGTAACCTTTGATTATTTTCGCACTTTTGCACATAATTAAGAGATTATCTTAGTTATTGTAGTAGGCCCCTCTTTTGAAGGTGACGATACCCTCACCCCAGTAGTTTGAGTCAGCAAGGATACAATCCTAAAAGGGTGGATTATTGGAAGATAATTAATTAAGTTATTAATGCAAATTATGGTAGGCCCCTCTTTTGGAGGTGACGTTACCCTCGACTAAGTAGTCTGAGTCAGCAGGGATACAGTCCTAAATAGCCGGGTTATAGTATTAATAGTAGTTAACTTATGAGGGGATCAAAGAGTTTGGACCCCCGCCATCCAATACCGTTAAGTATTGAAGGAGGTCCTACTAAATTTGACTCAGGTCCATTGCAGGACCTCTAAACGTTGAACAATGGCAAGACCTTTACCAAACCGTTCCCTTAACCCCCGACCAGGTAGCCAACATACCTCCATATAGACCGTGGAGATATGAATGGTGAAAATCTTTTATTTTATATAGACAGTAAAATAATGCCAAGACACCACGGACAAACGATAAGGAAAGATCACCTTCAACATAAGCAACTAGTTATTAAAGTCATTAATACAAAACCAAATAAAAAGTACAAAAGATTAGAAATAAAAAGTATTACACTAGACACTTTGTCTTCACCAAGTGATGTAAGAGACTTAGGCAAACATGGCCTTGATTGTCAAGAACTCTTACGATCAATCTTGGATCCCGAGACGACTCACACACTCTACGATGGACAATGGATGATGGTGGTGGATGATGGTGTTATGGTGGTGGTGGGTGGTGGGTGAAGTGTGAGAGAGGTGGTGTGCCAAGGGATGGTTTGAGCTTGAGCCAAGCACTCCTATTTATAGGCTGAACAGAAGCTCGGGCACGGCCCCGTGTCCAGTGGACACGGCCCCGTGTCCACATCCTCTCTTTCTTCATTAATTGCAGCTTTGTCTTATTAGTTGACCACGCCCCCGTGTCCGCTGAGCACGACCCCGTGTGCAGAAGAATCTTTGTACTATGAAGATTTGCCTGGATTGTGCGAATCTTATAGTTGACCATGGCCCCGTGTCCGCTGAGCACGGCCCCGTGGTGGGCAATAGAAGCTTCTACCACTTTGTCTTTTCTGCTAACACTTGGGCACGCCCCCGTGCTGGCTGAGCACGGGGCGTGTTCAGGCTTCTGATCTCTTGTTTTGCTTGGGAAGATGCTGTTGTGGAGTCGGGCATGCCACGTCTTGTTCCTTTTCTTGTATTTATGTTAGATTTTGATGTCTTTTTGCTTCTTTTGTTAATTTGAGCTCATTTAATCCTGAAAATACAAAAGGAAGACAAAAGCACACTTTTTCTAACATTAGTACTAAAAAAGGGTTAGTTTTATGCCTCATTTGATGAAATTTATATGTTACATTTTGAACACATCAGGGTCGTGCCCAGCGGACACGGGGGCGTGGTCAACTAACGCAGACAAACTACAATTAATGAAGAAAGAGAAAGTGGATGGACACGGGGCCGTTCCCAATGGACACGGGGTCATGTCCGGGCTTCTGTGCGGGCTATAAATAGAGGTGCTTGTTTCACTTCAAAGGCATCCCTTGGCATACCACCTCTCTCACACTTCACCCACACTCCACCACCATCACAACCCACATCCACCACCATCATCCATCATCCATCATAGAGTGTGTGTAGTAGTCTCGGGATCCAAGATTGATAGTAAGAGTTCTTGACAATCAAAGGCCATGTTTGCCTAAGTCTCTTACATAAGTTGGTGAAGACAAGCATTTAGTGTAATACTTTTTATTTTTAATCTTTTCGCACTTTTTACTTGGTTTTGTATTAATGACTTTAATAACTAGTTTCTTATGTTGAAGGTGAAACTTCCTTATCATTTGTCCATGGTGTCTTGGCATTATTTTACTGTCTATATAAAATAAAAGATTTACACCATTCATATCTCTACGGTCTATATAGAGATATGTTGGCTACCTGGTCGGGGGTTAAGGGAATGGTTTGGTAAGGTTCTTGCCTTGTTCAGTGTATAGATCCTGCAAGGACCTGGGTCAAGCTTACTAGGACCTCCTTCAATACCCACTGGTATTGGATGGCAGGGGTGCGAATGGCTTGATCCCCTCATATGTAAACTACTATTAATACATTAACCCGGCTACTTGGGATTGTATCCCTGCTGACTCAAACCACTTAGCCGAGGGTAACGTCACCTTCAAAAGAGGGGCCTACCACATTACGCATTAATAACTTAATTAATTATCTTTCAATAATCCAACCCTTTAGGATTGTATCCTTGCTGACTCAAACTACTGGGTTGAGGGTAACGTCACCTTCAAAAGAGGGGCTTACTACTATAACTAAGATAATCTCTTAAAAAGTGCAAAAGTGCGGAAATAATCAAAGGTTACCACTAAAGGCGAGTCGGATCCAAGTGATTCATCTTGTATATCTGTTTTTATTTTTATTTTCAGCATTTTTAGTTAGTCTTATTTTCTTGTTTAAAAATCTTTTTCTAAATTCTTGATTTGATTAGACGTTGAGGATAAACCGGTACTAAAAGCGTTTGTGTCCTTGGACGACCTCGGTATCTTACCAACGCTATACTACGCTCACGATGGGTGCACTTGACCATATGTGTGTTTAGTGTTAGTAAAATATCGTGTTTTATAAATTTAAAACTTGACTAAAGTGTTAAAAAGGGCTTAAAATATAACTAAAACTATATCACACTCGACACGCATCATTTGTCATTCGTCGTGAGGGTTTCGATCTCGCGATTATCGTAAATGTTGTATTAAGTTACTAACCTAATTCCGTTTGCTTTGTATATTTAATTAGGTTTATCAGCTTAACCTGTAGGCAAGCTTTGACAGTTTAAACCTGCAATGTGAGTCATTCTATTTTTATCAAATTGCTTTGCAAAACTTTAAATGTTTTCTAGTTATACTTACAAGGATTAAGTCTTTGTAATCTTAAATTATTGCCAGTGCGTGGCATTTTTTATACATTACTTGACAAGCGTCACTTTTGGGTGAACATACCTAAATAGTGATATGACCACAGTCACAGGTCTTGCCGAGTGACAACTTGGTCAGATAATTATAAGATATAAACAAATGTGAAAACTCTTAATACTGTATATTATAACAATGTGTCTTTTGTATAAATTGAATGCACTCGCCAGTATTTTTCGCTGATCAAATCTTTTTAAAACATGTTTCAGGTAATTTACTGTAAAGAAAGGAAAAGTGCCGTGAAGCACTTCAGCTTAAATAAAGTGGCTCAGTAAATTAGAAATAAAACATGTTTTCTATAATTAGAGGATTTCCCCAGTGAAATTCATTTCCTGTAAATACGGGGTTTACCCCACAGTTATGAAAATAATTCGGTGTTTTTAAAACTCTGATATTATTTTTCCTGACACCCGGTCCTGATGTAATTTCCGCTGCCAATTAATAAACACCGGTACCACGGTTTTCTGTCTCGCGGCGCCGAACCAGGGAGAACGGGTCGGGGGCAGTGACATTATACAGTGTTATTTAGAGTTATATAATGTTATATAGTGTTATAGTGTTATATTTTTCTTGTAGCATGTCTATGATAGATGTATAGTGTTATATATTGTTATATGGTGTTATATAGTGTTACAAAGTGTTATATGGTGTACATAGTGTTATATGGTGTTATATGGTGTTATATAGTGTTATATATTTCTTGTAATAGTTACATATTTCTGGATTTTTAGAATGTCCGGATTTTAGAATAAGTTTAAAATTGAATCGCTAGAATTTAGGAGTGAATCGCTAGAATTTAGGAGAGGTTACCTAATTTAGGAGTGAATCGCAAGAATTTAGAATAAGTTTAAAATTGAATCGCTAGAATTTGGTCCCTATTGATCTCAACCATTAGATCAAAGATCTAATGGTTTAAAACACTTCTTACACTTCTTACATTTTAGACACTTTGTACACTATCCCTACCCCTAATTAGGTAATTGTTATATGTTAATTTAGAATTGAATTGAGGGTTTTGTTAAATAATCCCTGATTGAGCCCTAATACTCTAATAGTCTTAATTATTAATGGTTTTGAATTTGGATTTGTTTTTTTAGAAATTATGCATCCTACACATGCATTTGGTTGTCAAAAACGTAAAAAAAATAAAACAACATGAAGAAATGGCCAAGTCTCTAACTGGCAAAAATTTTAAGCTATAGTCACCTTTACTGAATATTAGCCTATTGCGGTATGTAATTTCACTCATTCGAATACTATGATTTTGCTAGTTGCTATGTTTATTGCTATAACTTTGATTGTCGTTTAAAAAAATAGTTTACGTTATTTAATTCGTTAAGGCTTAAGGGGCATATTTTAAGATGGCTCGATCAGGGTACCTAAATTCTCAGGGTCGCCACTGCACCCACCTCAGCGAAGGCTACCACTTCTAAGGTGGTTGACCCTCAATCTGAAAACCTAACCGCCAACTAGTTTGCCTCTACCCCACCAGTTCGAATCCTAAATCGATTTTATCAAGATTTGAGCTAGGTTTTACGTGCAATTGCAAGGTTTTATCTTCAATTGCAAGGTTTAACCTTCAATTACTAGATTTTTCAATTAATATTTATTTAATGACCTTTGGGTGACTTGGGGACTATCCTGCCCAATCCGGACGAGTACGCTTGAATGGACCGAACGTCGACAATAAATCACCTCAATCGCCACTTCTCGTCCGCATTTGAGATGCTCTAAGTCCGAACCCAACTACAAAAAAACTAGTCCTTACTTTCCAGTCGAATGTCACGACCCGCCTAAAAACAAGCCACATTACTCGAGCTGTAGAAATTTCCGCTCAAAACTCGAAACATCTAGGGCACTCCAGAACACTCCCTAACTATCCGGAACAACCCAGTACAATCCAGAATAATCCGAAACAATCCAATACAATCTGGAACAATGTGGAACTGCCCGACGCAGTCTAAAACAATCCGGAAGACCCAAGAATACTCTGAAACATGCTACACAACTCTTGATAAGTGTGGAGGCATTAAGAACAATCAAGAGTTGGAATAGACAAGCCTTAGAAGTGTCTAGACTAGAAAAGATGTTGTATGAACTTTCTAGATAGGAAAAAGCCATCAACATGTATAGATTAGTATAGAAAATAATCTAGATTAGAGGTATCTAGATCTAGGCAAGTTAGTATAAATATGAGGGCTGGTCATTTGGCTATGGAACCTACAAAAACACCTTATAAAGACCTTGTAAGTATCCATGTAACATTTTATTTGAGCAATACAACTGACCTTTCATTTTTAATCAAGTGTTCCTGTGTAAAACCATCTGAATTACGAGCCGCATAAGAGTCAAGAAATTACTCCATGACACGAATATGTCTTGGTTCGGGTTTGACCCATTTCTGTCGCAACCCCCGATCCCTGTATCTTCGGGAACGGGCGGCCGTGAGCCAGTTTCGGTGGTATCGCGTGTTTAGTTAATATTGGCTGCGGAAATTACATCAGGACCGTAGTTAGGAAATATTTTATCAGAGTAAAATACCACACTTTTAATATATTAAACAATTGGGAAAATCCCAAGTTTCAGTACACACATTTTAATAGGGATAAAACCCTATTTTATTTAAGAAAACATCTATTTATTTTTAGGTAACTTTATTGCCACTTTTCCAAGCCTTCAGTGCTGTCCAGCTGGCTTCTAATTGGCTTTCACATTTTGTTACCTGAAACGCGTTTTAAAAACATTTTGTCAGTGGGAAATACTGGTGAGTGAATCCCAGTTTAATCAAGTTTAAATAAAAACCATTGTACAGTATTGAGGGCGATCTCGCAATTACATTTGTTTCCAAGTTATATCAATTAACATCCGTGGTACTGTCAGACCCGACTTGTGGAAATGTTACCCCTCGCAAGGCAATAACATAACTTTGTATACAAAACCCCAACATACCAACGATAATTGTATTCTTACAAATACTCAATAACTGCTTAATATATGTTTAATTAAGTGAGGTTTTGTAAAAATAGTTAACAAAAAGGAGATTACTCACATTGCTGTCTTAGATTATCCTTTAGGGTTTCCTGGTGACAATCTATAATTTACACAATCGCACACGTGTTAGTATAATAACCCATTTTAACATTAGTAATACCCTCCCCGAGACGGCATTCCAACGACTACGTCGGGCAGAACCACGACAGCCGTTACGGAACCCTAGATCAATCGGGCAGCGTATCTAATACGTATCCCGGGGTTATAATACTTACAACGGAGCAGAACTTCGCTATTTAGGGGGGTATTATACCCGTGTATAATGCCTATACTTCAGAATTGAGAGAAAGAAAAGAAATTTGAGCGACGTAAACTGAAGGCCCAAGCTACAGCTTTATAGGGGCTGAGTTTGGGTTTCTCGCGGCCCGCGTAAAAGTAGGCTAAGGCCTACGCGGCCCGCGTCAACGCTGGTCAACAGCGTAGGTGATCCGGGTCAGCTAATAGGTTCGACATGTGTTGGGCCACGTGGCGGCCCAGGGTTTCGCCATATTTTACCTTCTCGCGGCCCGCGTAAGGGTTAAGGGGTGCCTTACGCGGCCCGCCTAAACCCCAAAAATTTGAGTTTTAATTATTTTTTATAATATTCAAGGTATTCGGGGTTCGTTTTCGCGTATGGGGTGTATTTTAGGACATATTGGGATATTTTAAAATATATTGGGTGTCGAAAAATATTCAGGAGGGTGTCGGTTTAAAATTGTTATATCCTCCCCACCTTGTTTTAGAGCTCGTCCTCGAGATCTACTGGAACAAGTGTGGATATTTCCTTTGCATTTCCGATTCAAGCTCCCATGTGTACTCTGGTCATCTTTTGGAGTCCCATTTCACTTTGACAAGAACTAATCTCTTGTGCTTGAGGTTCTTGACTTTCCTGTCTTCAATCTGTAGAGGTCTTTCTACAAACTTGAGTTGTTCATTTACCTCTATATCTTTAAGAGGTACCACAAGTGATTCGTCGGCTAAGCATTTCTTGAGATTAGATACATGAAATACATCAGGTATTCCTGCCATTTCCTCTGGCAGTTGTAGCTGATAGGCTACAGGTCCTATTCTTCTAATAATCTTAAAAGGTCCAATATACCTGGGACTTAGCTTTCCCCTTTTGATGAATCTTACCACTCCTTTCCAAGGAGAAACTTTTAACAATACTTTATTTACTACTTGAAATTCCAATGGTTTCCGCCTGTTATCCGCATAGCTTTTATGTCGATCATGTGCTGTTTTCAATCATTCCTTGACTTGAATGATCTTGTCAGTCGTCTCCTGCCCTATCTCAGGTCCAGATAGTTGATTTTCCCCCATTTCTGCCCAACAGACTGGGGTTCGGCACTTTTGTCCATAAAGTGCTTCGAATGGTGCAGCATTGATACTTGTATAATAAGTATTATTATAAGAAAATTCTATTAATGGTAAATGATCGTCCCAATTACCTCCAAAATCAATTACACAAGCTCTAAGCATGTCTTCCATTGTCTGAATTGTCCTTTCGCTTTGTCCGTCCGTTTGAGGATGATAAGTTGTGCTTAGATGTAACTTGGTTCCCATGGCTTTTTGGAAACTTGTCCAAAAATGAGAGGTAAAATGACTATCTCTATCAGAAATAATTGATAAAGGAATTCCATGTAAAGAAACAATTTCATTTACATATAATTTAGCTAGCTGTTCCATGCTGAAAGTTTCTTTCATTGGTAGGAAATGAGCTGACTTAGTTAGCCTATCTACAATTACCCAGATTATATCATTACATTTCTTTGTTTTGGGTAATTTAGTAACAAAATCCATTGTTATCAATTCCCATTTCCATACTGGCATTTCTAACTGTTGTAACAAACCTGAGGGTTTCTAATGTTCAGCTTTAACTTGTGAGCAAGTTAAACATTTAGAAACATAGGTTGCTATGTCCTTTTTCATTCCTATCCACCAAAATTTTTTCCTTAAATCCTGGTACATCTTATCATTTCCTGGATGCATTGTATATTTAGACTTATGGGCTTCTTCTAATATACGGTGGCGTAGGTTTCCTAATTTAGGTATCCACATTCTCTTTTCATGGAATCTCCAAATTCCATCTGTTCCTTGTTGTAATTCCTTAATCATACCTTTTAGCTTTTCAGTATCTTCCTTGATTACTGATTCTTGTGCCTTTTTAATTTGTTCATTTAAATCTACTTTTAGATTTAATTTAAGAGAACGTACCCTTTTTGGCTTTTCGTGAGACTTTCGGATTAAAGCATCTGCCACTACATTTGCCTTTCCTTCATGATACTGTATATCACAATCATAATCACTAAGCATTTCCATCCAATGTCTTTGTCTCATATTCAACTCTTTTTGTCCAAAAACATACCTTAAACTCTTGTAATCAGTGAATAGGGTAAACTTACTACCATAAAGGTAATGTCTCCAAATTTTCAAAGCAAAAATTATTGCTCCTAATTCAAGATCATGGGTTGAATAATTTTCTTCATGATTCTTAAGTTTTCTAGAGGCGTAAGCTAAAACCTTTTGACATTGCATTAACACACATCCATAACCTAATTTAGAAGTGTCACAATAAATTACAAAATCTTCAGTTCCTTCTGGTAACGCTAATATGGGTGCATGGGTTAATCTTTGCTTAAGAATTCTAAAGGCTTCTTCTTGCTTTGGTCCCCATTCAAACTTAATGGATTTACATGTTAACTTAGTTAAAGGAATGGCTATTCTAGAAAAATCTCGAATAAATCTTCTATAATAACCGGCTAGTCCTAAAAAACTTATAACCTTGGTTGGTGACTCAGGGGTCTTCCATTTAGTAATTGCCTCGATTTTTGTTGGATCCACATGAATTCCTTCATGGTTGACTAAATGTCCAAGAAACTGTACCTGTTCTAACCAAAACTCGCACTTTGAAAATTTAGCATAAAGTTTTTCCTTTCTTAGTAAACTTAAAAGTCCGTGCAAATGCTTTGCATGTTCCTCTTTACTCTTAGAGTAAATGAGAATATCATCCATAAAGACAATTATGAATTTATCCAAATATGGTTTACATATTCGGTTCATCATGTCCATAAATGCAGGTGGGGCATTGGTTAAACCAAATGGCATGACAGTAAATTCATAATGGCCATACCTCGTTCTGAAGGCGGTTTTAGGAATATCCTCTTCCTGTACCTTTAATTGATGATATCCTGACCTTAAATCGATTTTAGAGAAAAATTGAGCTCCTTGTAGTTGATCGAACAGGTCATCGATTCTTGGTAATGGATACCGATTCTTAATCGTGACTTTCTTCAATTCACGGTAATCAATGCACATACGCATCGATCCGTCCTTCTTTTTAACGAATAAAATTGGCGCTCCCCATGGCGATGAGCTTGGCTGTATGAATCCTTTTTCAAGCAATTCATCTAATTGTTTCTTCAGTTCCTGCATTTCTGCGGGTGCCAAACGGTAAGGTGCTTTGGCAATCGGGCCGTTCCTGGTAGCAGGTGAATTCTGAATTCAACTTCTCTATCCGGTGGTAGTCCTGGTAATTCTTCTGGGAATACATCTGAAAACTGAGACACTACTGGAATGTCTTTTAGTTCTTTTCCTTTAGTGTTAGTGATTATAGAAATCAAATACACTAACAATCCTTTTCTTATATAGTTTGCAGTTTTCATCATAGAGATAAATTTTGTAGATCTAGATGGTTTATCTCCTTTAATTGTGATCTTTTCACCTTTTGGTGAATTTACTTGAATTGACTTTTGATCACATAAAATACTAGCTTTATTGGCTATTAACCAATCCATTCCTAAAACGACGTCGAATCCTGCCAGATTCATTGGGTAAAGGTTTGCAATAAACTTTTGATTTAAAATTTCTACTCTTGCTCCCTGCAAGATTTCAGAAATCCTAACAGTTTTTCCATTAGCTGTCTCTACTAGACATTCTTGTGGAAGTTTAGTTAATGATTGATTAAGAAGTTTGCAAAATGAAGTATTAATAAAACTTTGGTTTGCACCAGAGTCAATAATACTTTAGCAAAAATGTCATTAACTAAAAACGTACCGCTATCACGTCCGGAATCATTTTAGCTTCATCTGCAGTTAGAACAAATGTTCTAGCATTTTTAGTGTTCTTGTTGTTCGCGGCTGGAGCTAGTTTTGGACAGTTTGGCTTGATGTGACCTTTTTCTCCACAGTTGAAGCACAGTCCATTACTAGATTTTCTCCTGCAATCTTCTTCCTTGTGTCCTGGTAACTTACAGAAATTGCAGTGAGTGGAGCATTTTCCTGAATGCTTCCTTTTGCAGGTCTTACAGTAAGATGCAGAGGTAGATCCTATATTCCTACGGTTGGAATTTCCGTAGCGGAATTCCTGAGTAAGCCTCTGTGCTAGGTTTTTCCTCTGGTCTTCTACTCGTGTACGTACTAATTCATCAGTCAAGGTGTTTGTTAATTCTACAGCTTCTTCTATGGTTTGAGGTCTAGTTGCCTTGACTACATGCCTAATCTCTCCAATTAATCCCCAGATATAACGGGAGATTAATACCGGTTCAGGTGATGCAAGGGTAGGTACTATTCTAGTATATTCAAAGAATAACTTTGTGTACCCCTTACTATCCACTACATTCATCCTAAGATTTAGGAATTTGTTTGCTATTTGTTCCTTTTCATTGGGAGGGCAGAATTTCCTTTCTACCATGTTCCTAAATTCTTCCCATTCCATATTGTAAACTCTATAACTCCCTCTAGACTAGAGGATAGTGTTCCACCATTCTAAGGCTGAATTCTTAAATAGATTGGAAGCAAACATTATCTTGTCCTCTTCCGCACATTTGCTTATTTTTAAGACTGCCTCAGTCTTTTCTATCCAGCGTAGAGCTGCAATAGGTTCTTCATTGCCCGAGAATTCTATCGGTTTACAGGACCATAATTCTTTGTAAGAACAACCATAAGACACAGTTCTTCTTCTTTTGGGAATGGGCACTTGAAGTACAGGGCCATTTTTTACGCTGTTTGTAGGTTCAGAGGGTCGTTTGCTATCATATTTACTCTTATTATTAGCCTCCTTAACAGTTTAAAGAATATATGGCATTGCATCAATAATTCCTTGTGCCACTATGTGTTGAATGGCACTATTATCCACTTGGTTTCCATTGTTATTGTTGTTCGGATTCTCATTAACCAAGTTATTGTTACTCTGATTATCGTTATTCAGATTTTCTTGATTTCCTTCGTCGGCCATCTGAATTTTAAACAGTTACCACGTATTAATATCACAAAATAATATTTAATATAGCTAATCACATGACACACATTTTGGTCAAAAACATCGATCATTGCGACTTTACTCTATTCATATAATATGCATCTATTACACACCAGTACTGAAATTAAAAATTACAATACCAACTGAAATTTAAATTACACTAATAGTAGTAGGCATCCGTAGTTTTTTTTCATACATACATATATTATTATTATAATATTATATTATTATTATTACTATTACTACCGTTTCCATTCTCACATTCATGGATATGGATTCATCCAGAAATCCATATTGCGCTCGTCATACTTCCAGACAAGTCGCTCTCCCACCTGTCTCATCCTTTCACTACTCTCTAAAATTTCCTCACCAAATGTCCTAAGTTCTTGTACGTTTTCTGCACTCATTGGGGGTGCAGGTTCTAGGACTGGGTTCGGAATCTGGGGAGCGAGTTCCTGGTATGGAGGTGTAGGTGCCTGGAATTGGTAAGGATCTTCTAAAATCTCCCTAATGTATACATCGTGGTAATAGGGATCTAAAGGATCCAACCCTGGGTAGGCTACTAAGTTCTGCATGGGTAGGTCTTCGTGTATCGGGTAGCGTTGCGCATAGTCCCTATTGTCGTCCCACCAGGGGCCGTAATTTGGGTCTAAGGGATTTGGTGCTGGTACCCTAGCTATTTCCTCCGGGTTGAAATCATGCATTTCTACTTGATTTTCAGGGTTTTCTATTTCCATTGGTTGATCAGGAAATGCTGGTTGTGGTTGGGGTGCTATTATTTGTTCCAAATTAGGGTCAGCTGCAGTGGTTGCTAGGATGTGGATGTTGGCTATTCCCCTATTGATCATGTCCTAGGCATGGGCATCTGTCTCTCTCTCTTGGCTGCTGCTAGTGCTCTCTGGTCTTGTAACTTTTTCATACGTTTTCTACGCTCGTGTGTTCCTCTACTGAACCATCCCCTCTTTTTTGAGGAAATGGCTCTTCTGACTGAGCCTTAAACACGAATATTTCCTAACAGATTGAATTTTGATGTCAGCAGAACGCTTCTGTGGCTGAATCAGTGGCTTAGCTCTGATACCACCTTCTGTCGCAACCCCCGATCCCTGTATTTTCGGGAACGGGCGGCCGCGAGCCAGTTTCGGTGGTATCGCGTGTTTAGTTAATATTGGCAGCGGAAATTACATCAGGACCGTAGTTAGCAAATATTTTATCAGAGTAAAATACCACACTTTTAGTATATTAAACAATTGGGAAAATCCCAAGTTTCAGTACACACATTTTCATAGGGATAAAACCCTATTTTATTTAAGAAAACATCTATTTATTTTTAGGTAACTTTATTGCCACTTTTCCAAGCCTTCAGTACTGTCCAGCTGGCTTCTAATTGGCTTTCACATTTTGTTACCTGAAACGCGTTTTAAAAACATTTTGTCTGTGGGAAATACTGGTGAGTGAATCCCAGTTTAATCAAGTTTAAATAAAAACCATTGTACAGTATTGAGAGTGATCTCGCAATTACATTTGTTTCCAAGTTATATCAATTAACATCCGTGGT
The DNA here is from genome assembly GCA_030545235.1 of Helianthus tuberosus. Lineage (NCBI taxonomy): Eukaryota > Viridiplantae > Streptophyta > Magnoliopsida > Asterales > Asteraceae > Helianthus > Helianthus tuberosus. The sequence continues at coordinate 186,622,441 of CM060396.1, read as the reverse complement.
ACTGTCAGACCCGACTTGTGGAAATGTTACCCCTCGCAAGGCAATAACATAACTTTGTATACAAAACCCCAACATACCAATGATAATTGTATTCTTACAAATACTCAATAACTGCTTAATATATGTTTAATTAAGTGAGGTTTTGTAAAAATAGTTAACAAAAAGGAGATTACCCACATTGCTGTCTTAGATTATCCTTTAGGGTTTCCTGGTGACAATCTATAATTTACACAATTGCACACGTGTTAGTATAATAACCCATTTTAACATTAGTAATACCCTCCCCGAGACGGCATTCCAACGACTACGTCGGGCAGAACCACGACAGCCGTTACGGAACCCTAGATCAATCGGGTAGCGTATCTAATACGTATCCAGGGGTTATAATACTTACAATGCAGCAGAACTTCGCTATTTAGGGGGGTATTATACCTGTGTATAATGCCTATACTTCAGAATTGAGAGAAAGATAAGAAATCTGAGTGACGTAAACTGAAGACCCAAGCTCCAGCTTTTTAGGGGCTGAGTTTGGTTTCTCGCGGCCCGCGTAAAAGTAGGCTAAGGCCTACGCGGCCCGCGTCAAAGCTGGTCAACAGCGTAGGTGATCCGGGTCAGCTAATAGGTTCGACATGTGTTGGGCCACGTGGTGGCCCAGGGTTTCGCCACATTTTACCTTCTCGCGGCCCGCGTAAGGGTTAAGGGGTGCCTTACGCGGCCCGACATGATGTCATCGTAGAACAGCCCATTTCAGGTGGATTTCATGGTTAAAAGTTGAGATTTGTTGGTGAAAATGATGAAGATGCGTGCATAGATCAAAGAAGTACAAGGTTTGAGAAGAAAACTTACAAGAATCGCGTGAAATCGAGAGAAAAGCGGCTGAGAATGCGAAGGGTTGGAAGAGAGCTGTCACATCACGCGAACAGTGATGTGACAGGTGCTATTTATAGGCAAGAGGGGAAGAAAGGCGGTGCAGAGGATGGGTCAGATGGCCTTCAGATCGGATGGCCATCCGATCGGATGGTCATCCGGACGGATGACCATTCGATCGAATGGTCCTTCGATCGGATGGCTTGAGTGGGTTGGTTTCCGACTTTCATTTCGTGCGTTGAGCGTTGCGATGCATTACGAGTAAGCGATGCGATAGTATTAACCATAGTTACACAAATAACATAACACCTAAATAACATACAAGTAACCCTTATTATTCGAGTCAGCGATGAGATTGCGTTGTGATAGAGTTGCGATTGTGTTTGCGAGTAATCACCTCAAAACAATTATAAACATGTACAAGTAACACACAATAGCACACACACGTAAAACAATATCCATAACCTGTAATTCGAGTTGCGATGCGATAGTGATGTGTTAGCGTTTAACTGTGTTTATTGTATTATAACTCCACATAATACAACTAAGTTAACATGAATTAAAGTATTGATTAACAAGTCGGGAAGTACAAGTAATAATTAAGCAAGGAATGACAGATCGAACTAGCAATCTTTTCTTCCTTTGACTTTGACTTTCGCTTTCGAAAAGTCGGGTTGTTACAGCCTCCCCTACTTTAGGGAATTTCATCCCAAAATTAAGGTGTAGGCATATCGAAAAGCTGTGGATACTTAGCCTTCATATCACTTTGAGTTCCCAGGTGAACTCGGCGCCGCGTATGCCTTCCCAGGGAACCTTCACTATGGGAATGCGTGAGCGTCGAAGTTTCTTGGTTTCTCAATCCATGATCTCGACTGGCTTTTCCATGAAGTGTAATGTTTCGTCCACTTGTAGATCCTCAAATGGTACTTGTAAATTCTGTTCGGCTAGACTAGACACTTTCTGAGGTTTGAGACGTGGAAAGTCGGGTGAACTTTGCTAAGTTCCTCCGATAGTTCGAGTCTGTAGGCCACTTTGCCAATCCTTTCCAGGATCTTAAAGGGTCCAACATATCGAGGCGCGAGCTTTCCTTTCTTGCCGAATGTGATCACCCCCTTCCAAGGTGAAACCATTAGGAGAACGTGATCGCCAACGTCAAATTCAAGGGGCTTGCGGTGTCTATCGGTGCAACTCTTTTGATGACTCCGAGCTTTCAATAGGTTGTCTCGGATTTGGAGGACCTTGTCAGTCGTTTCTTGTAACAGCTCAGGACCGGTAATTTGTGCATCTCCGAGCTCGTGCCACACAATAGGCGATCGACATTTTCTTCCGTATAATGCCTCAAATGGTGCCATTTGAATGCTAGAATGATAATTGTTATTGTACGAGAATTTGAGTAAAGGTAAGTGTGCGTCCTAATTACCACCAAAATCTATGACATACGAGCGAAGCATGTCTTCAAGGGTGCGAATCGTGCATTCAGTTTGACTATCGGTTTGGGGATGGAAAGCGGTACTTAGATTAAGAGTAGTACCGCGAGCAGATTGAAATGTTTCCCAAAGGCGTGAGGTAAACCGGCCATCGCGTTCAGAGATGATATCACTAGGCGTCCCATGTCGACAGATTACCCTCTTCGGTGTAGATCCGTGCCAATCGTTCTACCTTAAAGTCTTCTCGTATTGGTAGAAAATGAGCAGATTTCGTAAGACGATCAACGATAATCCAGATGCTATCGTGACCTGATGGTGTGCGCAGGAGTTTTGTTATGAAATCCATAGCTATACTCTCCCATTTCCACATGGGGATTTCGGGTTGCACGAGTAAGCCAGAGGGGCGTTGATGCTCGGCCTTGACTTTCGAACAAGTCAGGCTCTTCGAAACATAGATAGCGATATCTTTCTTCATGCCCGGCCACCAGTACCTGTAGCGAAGGTCCTGGTACATCTTATCGGCACCGAGATGAATGGAATATTGAGACTTGTGGGCTTCGTTTAGCAGGATCTCTCGTAAATTAGTGCGTTTGGGAATCCAAATTCGGTCTAGATAATGGAATATACCATTCGATTTATTCACTAGTAGTTCGCCATTATTGGTAATCCTTTCTTTCTTCAAGGTGCGTTCGGTAAAACAAGCATGTTGGGCGTCAAGTATAAGAGCTTCGAGATTGTGCTGGGCTCGAGTATTACGAATGCTATGCAAATAGCTTCGTCGGCTGAGAGCATCGGCAACAACATTTGCTTTGCCTGGATGGTAACGAATCTCACAGTCGTAATCGTTGAGAAGTTCAACCCATCGGTGTTGGCGCATATTCAGTTCTTTCTGGCTCAAGATGTGTTGTAGGCTCATATGGTCGGTGAAGACCGTACACTTGGTACCATAAATCGCCAAATTGTTAACGCAAAAACAACTGCACCTAGCTCGAGATTGTGGGTTGTATAGTTCTTCTCGTGGATCTTGAGTTGTCGAGAGGCGTACGTGATAACCTTATCCCGTTGCATGAGAACACGACCGAGACCAAGGTTAGAGGCATCGCAATAGACTACGAAGTCGTGGTTTCCGTCGGGTAGAGTGAGCACAGGAGCATTGCAGAGCATATGCTTGAGAGTTTGAAAGGCAGTCTCTTGCTCAGTTCCCCAAACAAAAGGATTGTCTTTATGCGTGAGAGAAGTAAGCAGCACAGCGATTTTAGAGAATCCTTCGATAAATCGGCGGTAATAGCCCGCTAGTCCGAGAAAAGAACGGACTTCAGACGGGTTCTTTGGTGTAATCCAGCTCTAAACAGCTTCAATCTTCGCAGGATCGACGTGAATACCTTGACTATTGACAATGTGACCGAGGAATTGAACCTCCTCCAGCCAAAATTCACACTTGGAGAACTTGGCATAGAGTCGATTCCCTTGGAGTAGTTCGAGAACCAAACGTAGATGTTGCGCGTGTTTGGATTTTGACTTCGAATAGATCAGAATATCATCGATAAACACGATGACGAAGCGGTCGAGAAAGGGTTTACACACGCGATTCATCAGATCCATGAAAACCGCGGGTGCGTTGGTTAATCCAAAGGGCATAACAACAAATTCATAGTGACCGTATCGGGTTCGAAAAGCGGTTTAGGTATATCTTCCTCCTGGATTCGTAGCTGGTGGTAACCAGAGCATAGATCGATCTTCCAAAAACATGTAGCACCTTGTAACTGATCAAACAAATCATCGATTCGAGGCAAGGGATAGCGATTCTTGATGGTAATCTTATTCAATTCCCTATAGTCGATGCACATCCGGAACGATCCGTCCTTCTTTTTGACAAAAAGGGCAGGTGCGCCCCAATGAGAGGTGCTAGGGCGAATGAAGCCTTTATCTAGCAATTCCTGGAGTTGACTCGAGAGTTCGCGCATTTCGGACGGAGCGAGTCGATAGGGAGCTTTAGCAACAGGATTTGCTCTAGGAATGAGGTCGATCCAGAAATCGATATCACGGGAGGGCGGTAAACCAGGTAAATCATCAGGAAAGACTCGAGGAAAATCACGAACCACAGGCACCTTTTCCATTGCCTTCTCTTTCTTTTCCTTCTCTGCTACTATGATGTGTGCTAAGAAAGCTTTGTATTCCTTTCGGAGATACTTGCTTCCTTGTATGCCGACATGAGTTTAAGATCCTTCGATGGAGTTTCGCCATACACACAGAGTTGATCACCATTAGCGAGAGAGAAACGAATCATTTTATAGAAGCAAACAACTTCAGCACAATTTTCACGAAGAAAATCCATGCCTACTATGAAGTCAAAGCTACCAAGCTGCATCGGGATAAGATCGATAGGGAAGACGTGATTGTTGAGTTTAAGTGTACAATCACGTAGGACGGAACTGACAGTGACGGTTCTTCCAATGGCAATTTCTACGTCAAACGTTGTAGGTAGATTAGCGCGTTTACATTTTAGGAGCTTCTTGAATTCGAACAACACAAAACATTTATCTTCTCCAGTATCAAACAAACACGAAGCATATATATCATTGACAAGAAACGTACCGTTGACAACATTGTTATCAGCTTGAGCCTGGCGAACGTTGATGTTGAAAGTTCGGGCACGGGCTGCTTGTTGCGCTGGCTGCTGCTGCTGTTGTTGTTGATGTTGTTGCTGCGCTGGTTGCTGCCGTGGCTCTTGCTTCACCACTCGGTTCAGGCAAACATTTGCAAAGTGGTTAGGATCACCACACGCATAGTAAGCTCGTGCATGAGCAGCGAGAGCGGGAGCTGCTTGTTGGCCCTGTGGAGCGGGATGAGGAGTTGACAGTGAAGGAGCTTGAGCTTGACGGGGACCAGTATGGCAGTTGGCAGTAAAGTGGCCGTACAGGTTGTAGTGCACACAAAATCGACATGCGATCCCAACAGGATGATGGTAAGTACAGGTAGGGCACAGTGGGTGTGGACCGGTATATGCACGCTTAGCCGGCGTTGCATTGGTCACGGGTGCTGCTACCTGGCGGTTCTAGTTCTGAGGTGGGGCAGGGACAGCATTGAGTGGCGCGGCGATGACAGCACAGTTCTTGTTATTGCTGTTGTTCTTGCGCTTACGACGTGAAGACTTGGAAGCTTGCGGTGCGGGGGTTTCAGCGGTGGGAGCAGCGGTAACTTGATGAAGACTTTTGGCAGTTTTATCGAAGTAACCAGCCCGAACTCGCTTGTCGTTTATCTCGGCAGCGAGCAGGAAGGTTTCTTCAATAGTGGTTGTCTTGGCGACTTGCACAAAATCAGCAACACAATCCGGTAAAGCACTGATGTATTTCTTGATGGTGATGTCAGGAGTAGAGACTTGGCCAGGACATATTATGCTTAGCTGCTTAAAGCGGGCAGTTAGACCAGCATTGTTGCCACCCTCTTGCTTGATGTTCCAAAACTCGTCCTCCAGCTTCTGAAGCTCATGGGGAGGGCAAAATTCCTTCATCATGATCTCCTTCAACTCTTCCCAAGAAAGCCCATAGGCTGCGTCATTCCCTCGCCTGTTCCTTTCGGCAGTCCACCAGTCCAAAGCCCTAGACTGGAAAATGCCAGTTGCGTTGACAGTGCAAAGGTTATCAAGACAGCCGCTTTAGCGCAGAGTGACTTCAATTGAATCGAACCATTGAAACATGGCGGTAGGCCCGTCTTCGCCAGTGAAGTCTTTGGGGCCGCAGACCTTAAACTGCTTGAAGCTAAAAGTAGCGCGGGGAGAGTCGGTCCTTGATTCCTCAGAGGACTTGCTAGCGTTCTCATTAAGTTAGCTGATAATTTGCGGAATGACTTTAGCCATTTTCTTTGCGACTAGCAATGCGATGCGTTTATCAGCGTGATTTCGACGTGCAGATCGGGAAGCATGAGATGACGACATTGTCTGCAACAGACATCGTCATAGGACTCAGACGCGAGTAAATCGAGTATAACCTACAGTAACCTCTCGCTCTGCTCTATATAAAGCTCAGGAACATATTTACATACGTCATATAATCACAGAGGCACACAATTCACGTAGGCACATAAGCATGTAAGCACAGAAGCACATAAGCACGTAGAGCACAGAAGCACGTAATCCACGTAAGCACATATTCCGCTATATTTTTCACGTATTCACCTACATATTTTGCACGTATTCACCTACCTTTCAAAGTTGCAAAAAGCGATCGAGAGTTGTGAATGCGAGCAGCGATAACGATTAGTGATGCGAATAACATAACATGTGAAAGTCTGCGATTTGTTAGCGTGGTGTGAGTTGTGTGCGTTTTGCGGAGCGAAAAACATGGAATCGAAACCATCAGTATAAAGTACAACACTGTTTACCTCAAAACGCTAACAAATAAACATATAAAAACCACATAAAACTCATAAAATCACACATAAAATCAAAGAATCAGCGGTAGCGAGCTCATAATCGAAACGCATAATTACATAAAATCAGCAATTGGAGTGTCTGGGTGGGAGACATCGACTATCCAAAGTGATTTAACTATTTGCAAGGACTTCGAGTACACACTTTAGCTTTCTGGACTGTGCTCTTGCCTCAATCCGGGCGATCGGCATGCATCCTTTCGGCCACTATGTGACTCCAGTCGTTGGAACCCATCGAGACTTTGGTGAGAGTTTTGTAAAACCAAATTGTAGAGCGGAATAAGTCACCAAGGTTTGGGTTTCACCCCTAGCTTAGCGACGACATTCATGTTTGTGTGATAGAGTCATGAGATAGAGAGGGAGATTTGCGTCAAAGTATGGATTTCACTCCTAATTCAACGCAAATTCTCGTATTTATAGTAAAAGTGTGTCGGGCGGGCGATATAATCGAGAGTTTGCAGTTTTCACACCTAATCTCGATCCAATCACTTGTTTGAAAATAGTGTACGTCGTGTCGGCCTAAGGAAAAGCAGTGCAGTTTCCATCGAGCTCGAGCGAGAGTAATCACGTAAACTCGTACAAAACCCCTACTGGGTTTGCACAAGTCGGTATGTTGGTACTTAGACTATAGACTAGGTCAACACTAAGACATCGACACAGACTAGGTCGAGTCTTGCCTAATTCCCTATAGTTATGGCTCTGACACCAATCTGTCACACCCCAACCGATGGCGGAAACATCGGGTCGTGGCACTGAGCGAAACAGATTGTCCAGGAGAAATCCATAACAACTAATATTACCGAATATTTAACATTACGTCCCATACCATAACATATCCAGCAAAATAAATTATTACAGACATTGTATCTCAAAGACAAATCACTGTGTAGATATAACATACAAGCATTCATCGAATAACACGTATAACATGCGAGAGCGATTAGCGTATAAAAAGTGTTGGTGTTGTGTGATCGATGTGATTTGATATAAGTAACGTATGTAACACCCAAAAGTGCGTTAAGCAAAAAGGGATCGCGTATACTCACAGATCGTGTTTAACGAGTAAACACAGTCTTGGATTGAAGAGGGCGCTGAGAGATTAGCCTGAACACAGTATGACAGTATAAGCGTTGAACGGTGCGTAAAACGGTGCCGAGTGAGATAGGTGACGGAGGGTGATCCGATCGGATAACCTTCCGGACGGATGACCATTCGGTCGGAGGGTTGTCCGTTTGGGATGGATGTGTTTGTGTATGATGGAACTTTGAAGTTGTCGTTGTAGCATTTTGAAAATCATGAAGTGTTTCTACCTTCTCAGGTCGCCCGGTCGGACGATCATCCGGACGGATGGCCATCCGCTCGGATGGTGATCCGAGTGGAGGTTTAACATATTTTGAGGATTGAAAGTCGTTTAGAAGTTGACCATCACAAGTCATCCGGTCGGATCGTCGTTCGATCGGATGGCGATCCGATCGGATGGAAATTTGTTTGGAGACCTGTTTGTTTTGCAAACTTGTAAAATTCGTTAATTTTGAAAGTTGTGCGATTTAACCGAGACGGTATGACAACGTGTTAAACAATGGAAACCACAGCAAGCCTAGTCATCCGATGGGATAGGAATCACCTCGTTCGTCTTGTGACTGTTCTTGACGGGATTTCATGTTCAACCCGTGAATCAGTCGTTTCTTCATTAGGAATCCATCCTCAGTCCCAGTCTACACTAAAGAATGAGTAGTGAACCCGAACTAGTCCAGATTCTAACGGTTTTGAGTAAAAAGTTAAGAAAGTTGAAGAAAAGTTTGAAACATTAGAAAAATGTCTAGATTTAGGTGAAATCAGTGTTTAAACACTGTAGAAATCCGTCAGATTTGAGTTGTTCTTGGTGGTATGAGGTCACACTTTGGTGTTCATGAACATCATGATGATGTCATCGTAGAACAGCCCATTTCAGGTGGATTTCATGGTTAAAAGTTGAGATTTGTTGGTGAAAATGATGAAGATGCGTGCATAGATCAAAGAAGTACAAGGTTTGAGATGAAAACTTACAAGAATCGCGTGAAATCAAGAGAAAAGTGGCTGAGAATGCGAAGGGTCGGAGGAGAGCTGTCACATCACGCGAACAATGTTGTGACAGGTGCTATTTATAGGCAAGAGGGGAAGAAAGGCGGTGCAGAGGATGGGTCGGATGGCCTTCCGATCGGATGGCCATCCGATCGGATGGTCATCCAGACGGATAACCATTCGATCGAATGGTCCTTCGATCGGATGGCTTGAGTGGGTTGGTTTCCGACTTTTGTTTCGTGCGTTGAGCGTTGCGATGCGTTGCGAGTAAGCGATGCGATAGTATTAACCATAGTTACACAAATAACATAACCCCTAAATAACATACAAGTAACCCTTATTATTCAAGTTCGCGATGAGATTGCGTTGTGATAGAGTTGCGATTGCGTTTGCGAGTAATCACCTCAAAACAATTATAAACATGCACAAGTAACACACAATAGCACACACACGTAAAACAATATCCGTTACCTGTCATTCAAGTTGCGATGCGATAGCGATGTGTTAGCGTTTAACTGCGTTTATTGCATTATAACTCCACATAATACAACTAAGTTAACATGAATTAAAGTATCGATTAACGAGTCAGGAAGTAGAAGTAATAATTAAGCAAGGAATGACAGATCGAACTAGCAATCTTTTCTTCCTTTGACTTTGACTTTGACTTTCGAAAAGTCGGGTTGTTACACTGTCTACCCGTCGGCGACGCCCTCTAGAATACTGCAATGCTAAAATTCACAATTTTGGGTTTTGACCAATTTTTATGTTTATGAAGGGGTTACGGATTTTGAACACCAACATCACATCTTGGAGCCACTTTTGGTCATCTCTATCATCCACAACCACTCTCTAACACCTAGATCATCCATCATCAATCACCAATTATACCAATCTTCAACCCATAATCCTAAACCCTAACCTTCATCAATCCATCATCATCCTCACCACCAACCAATTCATACTCATCACCAAACCCTAATCATCATCTTCATCTTTTTCTCCAAGACTCAAGACCATGGCTCGATGCTCATCCTCAACATCTGGTGTTCGTGAACCGTCAACCATGAGTGGCTAGTCTTTTCGGGTATCACCCTAAAGTAGGTTTTTGTAAGAATTTATAGGGTTTCAACATTTGTATTTAATTTGATTTCGTGACAAGTTGTTTAAGTATTTGAATCTTTTGATAATTGTCTTGCGTTTGTATTGAATTCATGAATTGTCGAGTGAGTTATGAACTTTGACTTTATGAAACGAATATGCGCAATTATGCCTTGTCATAGGATATGATTTATATGTTCTTGGTAACGAAGTGCATTGCAGTCCATTCCTAAAGTTGATAGTTTTTGGCACCTAAGCCACATGACACTAAATACGTTAATCACCTAATTCAACTAGATCAAGTTAAACGTGTAGGAACCATAGGTTTTACAATTACCGAACCAGGTGTGAACCTTGTCTCTAATTATAATCTTAATCAAGTAATCATTTTTGCAATAGTTAAAGTAATCAGTTTTCATAGTTAATAGCAAACTTGTCGGTTTACTCCGATACCTTTTTCAACCAAACAATCAAACAACAATTCAATTTGCAAGCTTCATAACTGTGCGGTCTGTGCCACTTTTGATAATTGACCAAGTCCGGACACAAACCACAAACTCTTCACGGTTTGACCCGTTACTACCACTAACTCATAGTTTGAGGTAATTTGGGTTATAAGTATTAACTTTGTCCGGGGCAAGGCACTCCGATCAAAACATCATAGGTTCCGTTTTCAATAGTGTTGATTTTTTTGTAGCACATAATTACACATATTTTTTACATCATTTTATACTCATTTTTAGATTGATTTCTTGAAAATACAAGTAAAGTAGTTCTAAATTTGTTTACTTTTAATTTTCAAGGTAATCGGGTCGCAAAATGACAATAGAATCGAAAAACACAGAAAAATCAAGAAGATATCAAGTTGTAGCTCAAGACACAGGTCATGCCTACTTAACACGCCCCTTGAATGATCCACAATTCATGAAAAAGTAGTGATCTCCTCAAGACAAGACAAAATGGTGGTCCCCTAAGCCAACTAAAAGTCAACGTTAGAGCCAGAAAAGCCGAAAACTTCGCAGAAGCATATCTTGGGCTAGAAAATGAGTTATGGGGACTATATTGTATGAATCTAGAGTATTTCGGGAGACGAAGCAAAAAAATGGTTATCGTGAAAAAAATTGAGACACAGGTCGTGACTCCCAAGCACAGGCCATGCCTCTAGCAGAAAACGACAAAAACGTGTTTTTTGGCCTAAAACATCTGAGACACGCCACGTGCCTCCCATACATGGGCCATACCTCGAGAAAAACGAAAAAAAGATCCGCAGAGGACTTCTGAAGATCTCTCAGGGGCTGTAGAGTCGAGACACGGGCCATGCCTCCCAGACACGGGTCGTGCCTCGACCACAAAACAATAAAAAGATTTTTTGTATATTTCTAAATATTTTCGAAGATCCATTTGGGCCCACAAAGCTGACCACACCCCGTGTCTGAGCAACAACCAACTACCGGTCACCTTTACCAGACACACCCCGTGTCTCCCAGACACTCCCCGTTTTTGGGCTTCCAACAACCTATAAATAGATACCTTTGGCCTCCATTTTCACTTTCTCAATTCTTCTCTTGTCTCCATAACACACTTCTCTTCTACTTACTATCTTTAATCATTGTAATCAGTAAGAAAAACTCAAGAATCATTAGTGTAATCAACCTTTTAATGATTAAAATAATCTTTTCATGTTTAGTGAAAACTATCTCCGTGGCCATTTTTGGCTAAGGTTCTTGTGGGTGTTTGGGGGAAAACATACCCCTTGGTGGGGAGTTAACTAAAGTGAGTCATGGTTTAACAAGGGGTGTGTGTGTGTGTTAACGACGTTAAGTAAGGATATGTTTATTGAAAGTGAGTGGAATATTAGTATCGCCATTAACTTGGGACCATTAGTCTTTCAACTTAACCCTTAGAAACTACCAACAATCTTGTGTCGACGCTAATGCGGGACATTCATGTTTTTTATGTCTATGTAGAGTAAAAGAATGTTGATGCCTCGAAAAGGAGTTAAAGGTTTTGGAATGGGACTTTGGCTTGATAAGTTATTGCCAAAGTGTGTCTATAAGATTAAAGCACATAGGACTTGGTTTTTATAAAAGTAACGACCTTTGGGGAATTGACGCCTCACTAAAGGAACCGTAGTCACAAGCAATTTAAACCCCTTAACTAGTAGTAAATCACAATGTTATATACATTTCCTGCTGAGTAAGTAACATCGTTGTGTTTTGATCCGTCCTTGCATGGTGTTTCCCTACTGATTCAAAGCACCATATTGTTGCACTACTACATGTATGGCCTTCCTTACGTTTTGGCTTTGTCGGATCTCATTTACATCCTACATAAACTGTTTTAATGTACCATACCCATGTGCCACGGATACTTTTACCCACTCGAAGACTCCCTTCCACACCTGATTTGCAAAACTACACTGCATAAATAAATGATCTGCAGATTCCTCTGCTACCCCACACAATTTGCAAGTGTAATCAGGAAGCGTCAGTCCTCTACCCCTTAATGTTGTCGCCGTTGGGACCCTATTCTCTACCGCACGCCAGGCGAACATATTACTTTTACCTGATGCCCACCTGTTCGACACAAAACCACTTGCCTCCGTGTTTAAATCTATCTGCTGTGTAATGTCTCTCTTACCCCTTTTATTGTAAAACCAAGCTGATAATTATTTTTCCAGAACTAGACGTCGTTAACTAGTAAAATTGGATACTACAGCAAAGCTATTCTAAGCCCTTCCATTTCCTGTTTTTCCACCTCGCTTCTCGGAGCCCTTAACCACGCCCAGTCCCATATACGACCCCCATTGTTCATCTTGTAACAGTCCATTACTAGTGCTCTCTTCTCGCCCACTAGTTAATACAATTCTGGGAATCGTATCTTTAAAGGTTCATTTCCTAACCATGTCTCCTCCCAAAACATGGTTTTGTCTCCGGTCCCAACCTTGCTTTTTAGGTTTATAGTGACGTCTACGTTTTTCTTCATAAAGTCTGTTTCTATTCCGCCAATATTTTTTCCATACTCCCGTGAGTGTTTTTTTTCACCGATATTGACATTATTCTTCTCTTACTACAATGTATAGCTTTAATTACTCTTACCCAAAACTGGTCCGGCTCCATCTTTAGGCGCCACCACCATTTTAACAAAAGTGCCAAGTTTAAATCTCCAATGTTTCCAATCCCGAGTACATCAAAATCTATCTGCTGCGATAATGTCTCTCTTACCCGTTATTTTTTGTAGTATTATCTTTTGTGTCACTGGGTTTTTTTTAACGGTAAACTTTAAAGTTTTCTATTTTTATAATAATATTTGGAAGAATAGTTACTTTCTTGTCTTTTGTAGTTTTGTCTTTTGTGTGCGTGGTTTTTTTTTTATTTTATTATTATCTATATACTAAACTTTAAGGTTTTCAATTTTTATAATAAAACTTTTTTTTTATAAAATTACCACAAAAGCAAAATTAGTTTTTGTTTTACGTTTTTTTTTGGATTTGGTTGTCGTTTAGCTACTGCTTTGCACAATGTTTGGTCGTCACATTTGGTCTCATGTTTTTTACTCCCCGACTTTCTAATGCATTTCGATATAAATTCGAATCCGTCTACGTTTTACGTCGTGTTATAAATTCATGTTTTTATTTTACGTTTTTTCCCGGTTTTAGTCGTCGTTCGGTTGCTACTTAACATGGTTTTACGCAACCCCCCACCCCCAGCGCAACGCTAGTAGCACAGTTTTACGCTTTGTAACCGCATCGCGGGAGGCTTAATACTAGTTAAATTTAAATCCCAACATCTACAAATTAAATGAAACTGTAAAAAAACTGAAAAAAAAAACTTATCAAACTTATCAAAACTTCAACACTTCAACTCATATGTATAGTCATAATAAATCGGTTCCTATGATACACATACATTTTACCATGTAAAAATCCCGACTAGTCTCTGATTAGTCTCCGATTAATCACTAATCAGAGGTTCACCGATTAATGGCCGATTTATCGCTAGGCGGTCAATGGCGGTTCTATTCTGGCCAAACGCCGGCCAAATTTCGACCAAACCTTATAAATTCATTCCAAATACTTTAGAAAAATGGTCAATGAGGGGTTAAAACTTAAAACATGTCTACTTTAAAAAAACCACATATAAAAGTGTGTGTGTATATCATTAACTAAAAATTACATATAAAAATCTCAATCCGATTAATCCCTGTTAATCCCGATTAATCGCTAGTCGGTACCCCACCGCCCGACTAGCGCATAGCGATTCTTACAACAGTGCATTTTACTATTCTTATTATTATTATACAGAAAACTAATAAATCAAGAATCCACACAAACATAAACAATCAATACATGTAAAGATCTATATGAAAACATAATTAAAAGCTCATTTGGTTTATTGAATACTTAAACCATTTTCAGGATTAAATTTCAAAGACTCTTTCCAAATAAGTTGTTTCACATCATCTTCACTTAAAGAGGCTTGTTCAAAATCAAACACAAAAGGTGATGGACATGTGGGTTCCTCATTGATCTCATGAAGATTTCTCACCATTGGATGGTTTAATGCTTCCTCCACTACAAACAAAATGTTACATAATTATTATAATTTTATTAAAATTAATACATATTTATTAGAAAGAGCAAATTACAATTTTGGCCCCTGTGGTTATATCACTTTTACCCTTTTAGCCAAAAAAGAATCTTTTAACATCTGAGCCCCAAACTTCTTTTTTTCTAACCCTTTTGGCCCCTAACACTAACCCCATCCATTTACTTTTAGGGGCCAAAAGGGTTAGAAAAAAAAGACGTTGGGGCTCAGATGTTAAAATATTCTTTTTGGCCTAAAAGGGTAAAAGTGATATAACCACAGGGGCTAAAATCGTAATTTACTCTATTAGAAATTTAAAATAACTTAAGAGGCTTACCAGTTATGCGTTTGGCAGGATCAAAAACCAACATTCTTTGTGCAAGATCCATAGCCACTGGAGACACATGTGGGAATTTTTCTTGAAAAGTTTTCTTTGGGACATGGGGCAGCTGTTTAACATACCGTCGAGCGTTATCGCTTCTAAGAAACCCGAGATCTGAGTCATCGGGTGAGCCAAGTAGCTGCATTTGACCAATATTTTTAGATAGTTATATTAAAATTTGCATAACTAAACCAGGGGTGTGTATGGTTCGGTTTTGGGGTTTTGAAAACCGTTTGTTATTCGGTTTTTGGTATTTGGTATTTGATTTTCATGATCGGTACGGTTTTGGTTTTTTCGGTTTTATCATTTTTGTTTAAAACTTTGGGCCGAAAAAATAGCCCAAAATAATGAATTTGGGATTGAAAATTTGGGCCTGCTGTGAATTAATAATTAATTGATAATTACACATTTGGGCCTAAACATTTTAGGTTACACTATTTTTAACATTTATAAATTACTTAATATTGAAAAAAAAATTATAAGCCAAAATATCAGTAACAAACATAATAAAATAAAATGACTTTCGATTATTTGGTTCAGTTCGGTTTATTAGGTTTTCAAAAAATCCAAAACCGAAACTGAACCGTAAAATTTGGTTTCAGAAAACACAAAACCAAACCGTTAGTTTTTATTGGTTCAGTTATTCTAGTTATTTCGGTTTCATGCACACCCCTAATTTAAACAACAGAGATAATTTCGAGTCATCTAAAGAACCAATAATTCAAGAAGCTTGCATTTAAACAAATTTTTAAATAGATATATTGAAATTTAATTAAATTAAACAAAAAAATTATAATTTTAAGTCATCTGGAGAACCAAGAAGCTAGATTCAATTCAACCAGTTTTTAGACAATTAGATCATAATCCAAATAATTTAAACAAAAAACAATAATTTTGAGTCATTTGGAGAACCAAGCTGCATTCAACCAATTTTTGGGTAACTATATTAAAATTTAATTAATTAATAACAAAAAAAAAAAAAACAATTTAAGCAGATGGATACCTGAGTTATAAGAGATAACTGCTGAACATAATCTTTTCCAGGAAAAAGTGGTTCCCTCAAAATAATTTCCATCAAAATGCAGCCAACTGACCAGATATCAATGGCTGCAGTATACTCTGAACAGTTAAGTAGCAATTCAGGGGCTCTGTACCATCTGGTTACAACGTATTCGGTCATGAAATCTGTTTCGGATGTGGTTCTAGCAAGCCCAAAGTCACATATCTTTAGGTCACAGTTTGCATCAAGGAGCAAGTTGCTTGGTTTTAAATCGCGGTGTAACACGTTTGCTGAGTGGATGTATTTAAGCCCGCGTAGTAATTGATACAGAAAATACTGCAATGAAAAGGATTATTATTTGGGTCATTTGAGCATAAAAAGTATAGGCGCGTCGCGGTGTCAGGATTTTTGGTGTGCTTTGAACTTTACCTGACAATGGTCGTTTGTTAACGGCTGTGACGAACGAATGATTTGATGTAAGTCGGTATCCATTAATTCATATACGATGTAGACGTCGTTAAAGTTTTCCTTGTTTGGTGGCCGGATGATGTCCTTGATTTTGACAATCTGCAAATGGTCAGAAATTAGACATTTTGACGTTGGGGAAAATATCGAGAAATTAGACACTCTTTTCTTCGGTACTATGCAGTTAATATCGGTGATATGGTCATATCAGTCCTCTAGTAAAATATCGGTGTCAAATATCGGTACCGATATTATCGGCGATATTGACCGATATATCACCGGTATTTGACCGATATAACCAATATATCACTGAATTATTAGTGTTAAATTGATATATATATAAATTCTGCATTATATTAAAAATAAATTCTGCATTATATTAAAATTACCGATATCTCACTGAGATAACCTATATCTCAAATATCGGTCCTTGACCGATATCCGATATTTTACCACATAAACTTCATTTCGGTATGCAAATTATCGAGAAATTATTATTTCAATATGCGAATCATCAAGAATATATAAAAGAACAGCCCAAATTAGTAAAGAAGAAGATGATAATCCATGAAAAAATGTACATACATTCTCATGATCCATATGGCAAAGGAGTTTGATTTCGCGTAAAGTCCTCTTCGCGTCAATCCTGTTATCAAACGCGTTCCCTATTTTCTTTATCGCAACCTCTTCTTTTGTTTCAGAATTCTTAGCACAGCTGAAATTAAGCAAGATTAACCAAAAAGTTATTGTCTAATGAACTCCGTAATTCTTAATTAATTGTTTCTAAATCAAATCCAATAAAAAGGCAACAAATCTGAATAATTTTCATGCTTTAAATACTTTTAGATCTCAATAATACTTCCATAAATTGAATATTTATGAACAATTTATCCTTAAACCTTAACAAATAACATCTAAATTTCAATAAAAATGGAATCACATAATAACTCGAATTGGATACATATTTGAACTTTTTAAATATAATTCGAATCTGAATCAAATTTTTCGAATCTGAATCGAATTCCATCCAGCTTCAAAACATCAAAATTCTAACAACTCTATTCAATTAATTCGAGTAATTCGAAATTCAATTCGTTTAACTTTAAATATTCGTTTAACTCTAACCAACTTTTCCACAAACCCATAACAAATAACATTGAAATTTAAGCAAACCAGAATTAAGCGAAAAGCGATTACCAAACGAGTCCATAAGCACCACGTCCAACGGGTTGAATCGGAGGAACATACTTAGAAGAAACCTCAAACAAATTTCCAAGCACACTATATTGCACATACTTCCCATCATAAACCGGAACTCCTTTCAACACCACACCCACCCCACCACCTTTCGACTCGCCTCGTTCCATTACTAGTGTGAAATCACACGTTACAACTGTGAAATCAGTCACTTTAATTCAAACTAATGGGATGATCATCATAACTAGTGTTACCAAGTGTATTTATAATGGAATGAGGAAAGTAAAGTGATTGGAATTTGAAATTTATGGGCCCTTTGTTTTTTTGTCCACTTATTATTTGTGGGACTTTTGAAATGTCAAATTTTCTTGGTCTTTGTTTTGGTTTGGTGGGAAAAAACTCGATTTTAAGGTCAACTTCAGGCAACTTGTTTGAAGGATTTGTTGACTAATGGTTTTTTTTTTCTCAGTTTTGAAACATGATTGTCTTGAGAAATGGGGAGGAAGAACCGTGGAAATGGAGTGTTGATGAAAGTGGGTTGACTTAAACATGACTTGGTGGTTTTGATTGGGATTCTGATTCTGATCTAACTAGTAAATTGCCCCGCATGTTGTCGCGACGTTTTGAAAAAAAAATTGTATCATAACGTAGACCGACAAAAAACGTACATAAAAATAATCATGAAAACGTGTTATATTTGATCTGACTCATTTCCGGAAAAAAAATTCCGGGAAAAATAACGTCGAATCGTAAATCAACCTGAATTTATACCCACTTGTATATAAAAATAAAACATGTAAAACTCGATTACAAAGTCTATAGAAAGTTAAGGGGTTTGTAAGTGTCAATACTGAAAGTTGAGAGATAAAGGTATAAAAAATATAAAAAGACAAAAAAACCCAGCTCAATTCACTATTCACCTAAGTTGGTAATGGTAATTGAAGTATATATTATATAATATAATAATTGAAGTATATATAATATAATTGAAGTATATATAATATAATGACATTTAATAAGTGTTTTTTTACTTTTAAAAGTATTTAATATCAAACATACTATATAGAGAAAAGTAGTGGGAGTGAACCTGATTACAGTCGGTACCGATTCATTTTGTCATGATACTAGCACTTGGTACAAGAACACAAAAAGAAAACAAAAAAATTAGTAGTGATATGGACAAAAGGATATTGACATCTAATACTAAACGTAATAATTAAATTATATTATTATTACACTTTTTTAACTATCTGATAAGGATTATATAGAAGTATTATTTACATTTTCTTTTTGATATTTTACGTGTGTAATACACGGGTTGGTAACGCTTATAAATTAAAATATTATTCAATCTAAGTTTTTTTATATTTAATTCGTGTAATATATAGGTTTATAAGCTAGTGTATTTATAAAGATGAATATCGGTATCAATTCCCATAACACCTAACACCCTTTTATTAAAGTCATGATATGGTACCGGCAATCGTTATAGTATATGATACGAAAAAATAGTCTAGTTTGAAGACAATTACGTTTCCAATAAAATTTATGTCGGAACGTTGAGAAAAAAATATTAAACACATATGCGTACTTTAATTTTTTTTTAAAAGTTAACGGCGCAAGTTATTACAGGACAATTAAATTATTAAATTAAATGAAAACTAAATTAGTTAAATGCATATATTATTTAATAATTTGAATAATTTGGAGCCATGGCAAGGAAAGAAAATATATAGGTGTGCATAGACTAGAAATACGGACTTAGGAAAGAAAATGTAAAAGAAGAATGTGACCTGAGCGAGAGGTCAGAAAACTAGAAAAGAGGAGAAGAACGTACCAGAAGGTGTTAACAAATAATTATTTTCGTATTTATGACTAGTGGAACAACAGTTTAATCTAACAAATGGATATTTGACCTTTCTTTTACCCTAAATGTGTAACATTTTTTAAGACTTTATTTTTTTCATCATTTTCTTAATATGATTTAGTCAAGCCTGTCGGTTTATTTCTCATAAGTTAAATTAAACATTCAACAGTAGCATATGCGATATAAAGTAAAGATTGTCTTTTTAATAAGGATAATGTCTCAAAGTTATTCTTCTCATAACCTTTCATTTATTATAGCAACAACTCCAATGACTAGCGACGGACACATGGTTATGTAATCAAAAGCTCAAGATTATCTAACCAGATAATCAATAGGGTGATGGTCTATTGGTAAACCTTTAAACATCTGAATTTAGAGGGGAGGGGGGGGGGGGGGGGGGGGGGGGGTCTTGAATCAAGGTACCCTGCCAAAATAATTGATGAAGGCTTTCTTAGAGTTACCCATGCGATATTTTATTCTAGATCATGGAGGATTACTCAAGACGTTTTTTTGAATCTTGATCCTTGATGAAGAGCCTATAGTTACTATGGGTTTCAACTTCCAAGTGTAGCGATCAATATTTAGATGGGTCGTGACATTAAGTCCTAAATAAAGAATCCAAATCCAAACTGGGCCTTGGACACGTGTAAAGGCAAATTAAAATTAGAGATGTAAAAGATCGGTTTGGAAAATCCAAACAAATTCATAATCCGACCCAATATCACACCTGAAACCGGTTTGATCCAAACCAATTTGTAATCCGACCCAATATCATACCTGAAACTGGTTTGATCCAAGCCGATCTATATCGCCATTTTGTATATTAGTTCTTAATCTTGTTACTAAAACCAGTTTGAACTCTAACCGATTTGAAAAATTTTGTTTGAAAAACTGGTTTGCCCAGATCAACCTGACCCAAGCGATTTATATAGGGTTCGAATATTTCTTTTATAACCGGTGTATGACTCAAACCGGTTTCGACCAAAGTTGACCAAACCAATTTGATTTACAACCCGAACCTTGTTCTAAAAAAAGTACACCTCGGATTAAAATAGTTTAAATAAATTTTGAGGGAAGCATCCTAAATTTTAATGTTGGTTGAAACTTAGGAGCTAAAAGTTATAAACTAGCTTCTTATTCTTAGGCAAAAGAACTAAAATTTATTATTATTTTTACTTAAATAACTTAAAAAGTAAATGAAATAATTATTCTTATAATATTAAAATAATAAAGATATTAAAAAAGATATATATATATATATAGGGAGGGGCTCATGCGAGAACCACCCTTATTGTGAGAACCTTGAGAACCAATGTGAACACAACCTAAAATAGCTAAAAAAACCTAACCCCCACCCCCCCCCCCCCCAAAAAAAAAAACCTAAACACCCCCCCCCCCCCCCCCAAAAACCTAAACCCCCCTCCCCCACCCCCCAAAAACCTAAACCCCCCCCCCCCCAAGCTAAAATGCTAAAAACTAAACCCCCAAAAAACCTAAAAAAATCTAAAAAAAATCTAAAAAAATCAAAAAAAAATCTAAATTTTTTTTTTTTTGAATTTTGTAATATTTTTTATGTTAAAATCGCTACTTTTAGAAGCAAAAAAAAATTTTTTTTTTTAAAATGTAAAAAAAATTTTTTTTTTGGCTTCGAAAAGTAGCGAGTTTTTTATAAAAAATATTAAAAAATTCAAAAAAAAAATTTTGTGTGATTTTTAGCTATTTTTAGGCATTTTTGGTGTGTTCACATTGGTTCTCGCGGTTCTCACAATAAAAGGTGGTTCTCGCATGATCTTCTCCCTATATATATATATAGGACAAAGATCCGTTAGGAACCACCCCTTATTACGAGAACCGCGAGAACCAATGTAAACACAAAAAAAAATACCTAAAAATAGCTAAAAAACACAAAAAAAAAAAAAAATTTAATTTTTTTTATAAAAAAATCGCTACTTTTAGTAGCCAAAAAAAAAATAATTTTTTTTTTTGGCTTCTAAAAGTAGCGATTTTAACTTAAAAAATAGTAAAAAAAAAATATTTTTTAGATATTTTTTAGGTTTTTTGGGGGTTTAGTTTTTAGCTGGGTGGGGGGGGGGGGGTTAGGTTTTTGGGGGGTGAGGGAGGGGGGTTTAGGTTTTTGGGGTGGGGGGGGGGGGGTTAGGTTTTTTTTTGGGGGGGGGGGGTTAGGTTTTTTTAGGTTTTTTTAGCTATTTTAGGTTGTGTTCACATTGGTTCTCGCGGTTCTCGCAATAAAGGTGGTTCTCGCATGAACCTTACCCTATAAATATATATATATAGGGGTAAGATCAAATAAAAAGTTAATTTTCCCTAATTAGGATGAGAATGAATCTTAACAATTCATTTTTCAAATCAATGGTTAAGATGAAAGGGTAGGAGAAAGGATAGGGTTGGCATATCGTGTATACCCGTACACGACACGATAAGACACGATACACGAAATCATATACACGACACGATATACATGAAAATTACCTGTTAATACCTGTTAACACGACTGTTCGACTGTTATACACAAAAATTACCTGTTAATACCTGTTAACACGAACACGACATGCTATCTGAGAGTTACAGAGAGAGTTTAGGGTTTTTTTTTTTAATTGAATGAGGAATGAAAATAGAAAGGAATTAAGGAACCCACACGCACATGGCTGATGAGTTTTATTTAATTTAATTTGTTATCGTGTACTAACGGGTAGTAACAGGTAAACAGGTATTTAACCTGTTTATACACGAAAATTAACAGGTAATCTCGTGTCTACCTGTTTAGTACACGATACCTGTTAAGGCCATACACGATACCTGTTAACTCTGTGTAAGTTCGTGTCGTGTATTCTTGTATTCGTGTATAATTGTCAGCCCTAAGAAAGGAGGAGTGCAATGGTATCTTGGGAAAATCCTATTTATGGACTTTCTCTCTCCACATGCAAGGCACATGCATATTCCACCCTAACTTTAATTTCACCGTAAAATTATTTTTTCACATGCAAGGCCCTAAGAAAGGAGGAGTGCAACGTTCATAACTTTTTTATACGACATTATTTTTTCATAAAAATTTCACCGTAAAATCGAGTGCCTTTTTATCTTTAATTTGAGTACCATATTGCTATATAAAATATGAAGACTAAAAAAACTCACTTAAATGTGTTGTATTTCTATGTTGTATAACATTTTTTTTATGTTGAATTTTTGTAGTATATTTTTGTGCTGAATTTTTTTGTGTTAAATTTTTTTTTCTCAATTTTTTGTGCTGGATTTTTTTGTACTACATTTTTTTGCTAAATTTTTTCGTGCTATATTTTTTTGTACTAGATTTTTTGTGCTATATTTTTTTGTACTACATTTTTTATGCTATATTTTTTGTGCTAGATTTTTTTGTACTAGTTTTTTGTGCTAGATTTTTTTGTTGTATTTTTAAAAAACAAAAGGGGTGTCACATGTCATTTTCACTCCTATTTATAAGGACCAAAATGCCCTTCATTCCTACTTATTAGGAGTGTCACGTGTCATCATCACAATCATTCTTAGGCTACTTAGGCAAAATCCACTTTTTAGTGGATCATTCCCCTATATTTGGTCCTTATAAATAGGAGTGAAAATGACATGTGACACCCCTTTTGTTTTTTTAAAATACAAAAAAAAAATCTAGTACAAAAAAATCTAGCACAAAAAATCTAGTACAAAAAAATATAGCACAAAAAATGTAGTACAAAAAAAATATAGCACAAAAAATTCTAGTACAAAAAAATATAGTATAAAAAATGTAGTACAAAAAAATATAGCACGAAAAAATTCACCAAAAAAATATAGTACAAAAAAAAACCCAACACAAAAAATTGAGAAAAAAAATTAAGACAAAAAAATTGAGACAAAAAAGTAATACAAAAAAACCCAGCACAAAAATATAGTACAAAAATCTAGCACAAAAAATGTTCTACAACATAGAATTACAACACATTTTAGTGGGTTTTTTTAGTCTTCATATTTTCCCAAGATACCCTTGCACTCCTCATTTTTCCTACACGTTTATCTTAACCATTGATTTGAAAAATGAATGGTTAAGATTCCTTCTCATCCAACTTAGGCAAAATAAACTTTTTATTTGATCTTACCCCTATATATATATATATATATACACACACACTATATAATAAAAGAAACCAATTAATGGACACGTATCGATACGAGAGACATCTATTTTTTGGTTTTCTTGCCATATATTTATATTTATTTTTATCTTAAAAATTACAAGTTTAAAATAATTTATCAAGTTATCCCATATTTTAAGGCGACATTTATCTATAACTATATCTCTATATGTATATTTATCTTCTAATATAATCTTTATACTTATCTTTAGTTTATTATTTTGCGAGTAAATTGCACAAAACTTCCTTTATGTTTACTCAAACTTGTAGGTTCCAGCCTTAATGTTTGAAACTTGCTAAAAACATCCTTAAGTTTATTTTTGTTGCTGGTTTAATCCTTTATGACTAACCAAGTTAATTATCTCGGTTTATTTCCCTCACATGCCTAACACGACACGATATACACGAAAATTACCTGTTAACACGACTGTTCGACTGTTATACACGAAAATTACCTGTTAATACCTGTTAACACGAACACGACATGCTATCTGAGAGTTACAGAGGGAGTTAGGGTTTTATTTTTTTTAAATTGAATGAGGAATGAAAATATAAAGGAATTAAGGAACCCACACGCATATGGCTGATGAGTTTTATTTAATTTAATTTCTTATCGTGTACTAACGGGTATTAACAGGTAAACAGGGATTTAACCTGTTTATACACGAAAATTAATAGGTAATCTCGTGTCTACCTGTTTGGTACACGATACCTGTTAAGGCCATACATGATACATGTTAACTTCGTGTAGGTTCGTGTCGTGTATTCGTGTAAAATTGCCAGCCCTAGTTCTCATAACTCAAGGTGATTCTCATTTTAACCCATCACTACATGTTAATTACTACAAGATTGTGAAAGGAACAAAAAACTTACATGAAGATAAATTACAAGTATAAACACATAAATTATAACAAAGATTTGTGAGTTTCTAACTTACTCCCCAAGAAATAACAAAGGTGTACAAAATAACGGGTTAAATAACTGTAACCAATTAATAACTGATTGAGAAGTAACCGATTAGTGGTTATTTTTAACTGTAGGTTAGTTATCCGTTAGGGATTTTTTTAGAAATAACCGGTTTTTAACCGATGTACCGGTTAACTGAAAAAATAAATGTTTTTTAAATAACCTTTTAATTAACCAAAAATAACCGGTTATTAACCATACCGGTTAAAGTGAATAATCGAACAATTTAGAATAATATCCGGTTAAAGCAAAAGTGAGAAAATAGCGAGGAGTTAGGTCAACCGAACCAGTCAGAAAAAAATTACCAATTTGTGCACCTCTACTTGACACTCACAAGATTAAAAATAGGGGTTTTCGTTAAGGCCAGGGGGTGTGGCGTCGCGCCACCCTGCCACATCACCAAAAATGGTGCCCTCTGCGCCCCGCCCCGCCCCACCCCACCCCATGCCATCCATTGAGTGGGTGCTATGGCATTGTCGCCAGCGTACTAACGGCCAAAAATGGCATTCTCGAGGTCTTTGGTCAACTGTTTGGCAACGATCCTTTTAAAAAAAATTAAGTTTAATTTTTTTTATTTTAACTATAAATACCATACCCCTTTACTTAGATTTTCATCTTTTCTTCTTTATATTCACACAATGTTTCCAAACAACCAAAACCCGTGAGATCCCAATAATCCGTTTTTGTCACACCCTGGCTTTTGCGGAAGCGTGAGTTTAATTGGTGTGACTTCTTAATACCATAGCAACAATCACAACAATGCTATATGATAAAATACGGGATGTTCATCTATTAAAATAGTTTAGAAAATGCGCAACATATTGTTTTAAAAATCTCAATCCCAAAACATATTACAAAACGTGACTTGTTTAAAATGAGTTCATAAGACTCAACGAAGAACTACCAACAAAACGAGGATTTAAGACATGCAACCCGTCCAGGAATGAGTCGCACTTCCAAAACCCTATGACCCTGGATGACATCCTTATCTAGTACGCAGCTAACATGCACCACTTGCCAGATCCTATTCATTCCCTGAAATACATGTAATTTGAAAAAGTCAACAAAAAGTTGAGCGAGTTCATGTGTAAGTGAGTATATAAAAGCCTTTAAAATGTCTGTATAAGTAAAAGTCCCTGGTATGTAGCAATTAAGGAAAAACCTGATCACCATTGGGTTGCAAAGCCAATAGTATGTGTGAAATGATGCAGGAAGACTCAAACCTAGCAAATTTGTCTCCGGTATGAAGACATAGTCACCACTATGGGCCGCCCCGGCCTCATTGGTGTGGGCTCGCTACACCCAAATAGATCTATCACTCATGTCCCTTGGTCCTTCAATGAGGATTAATGGCCTTAAGTGTTGTGCCCACCACTCACATGATCGCGTAATAAAAACCCTCCTTAAGCTAACCATACCATAATAAATGTCTGTAAATGTCTGTAACATCTATTTCACCCCCGAAATGTAAAACTGGAAATAGTTAAGAGAAAAGGGACAGTAGTGCGTCTTGTACCGAATCTCAAACTCTGTCTGCTACACGACAACCTACATGTACTAATGTCTATTAGACGAACGGGCCGTGCCTTGGCTTAGAGTTTAATGTTTAGAGTTGCGTTACATATATTGATTCGCGTGATAAATATTTGTTCATTCAATGTTCTAGTAAACTCTAGTCTTAGAAAGCAATTATTTACTAAGTGTTAGAATTTTCGGAAAATTTAGCCATAGTCTCCTTTGTAAATAGAGGGGTCCATGCTTAAAAGCATATTATATTCTTTTATATAAATCTCGTAGAGTGTTCCCATATAGCCAACCCGACAATCATACATGCAATACACTACTTATGTCATCTCAGCTTTATTAAACAAAACTGGACTGTTTTAGAGCATTTTAATAAAATAGTTACCATTCTCCAAAAATTCCCAAATTTTTACAGGATGTCATAAACGTTCCAAATTTTATTGTGTAAAAATATCGGGGCTCAGTTCACTAACAATATTATATAAAAATTTATTTACCCGACTGCAATCAGATTTGTTGCTTTCTGATCGCAGTTTACGGAAAAATTCACTATAAATTAATCGTAAGTCCGATCGACGAAATTCCAGTAGGAGGATCACGGCAACAACAGTGACCATCTACAGTAAAAATCCCATGAGCTGATCCTACTAAGGTTTGAGTTATGACTCTGAATACGACACACTTTTTTAGCAGAAAAATTTCAGCTTGAGCTGCTGTCTTAAAACAATTCTTTAAAAATAGTAAACGACCTCGAAAAATTACGATTCCAGTGCCATTCGTTCGGTTGTTCAAAATTACATAATTTAGACTCCAGAAATTCAGTTTTTTGATTTAAAATGACCCAGTTACAGCCTGTTGAAGTTGGCTGGAAATTCCAATCAGCATGCTGTTTACAATGTAAAAGTTACTAAAAACGCATCAACAAGGGTCCTAACCATGGTTTATCGATGATTTACTGATCAAACATTATGCATGCATTAACCAAACTCAAACCAACCCGATAACATCTTCATGCAAACCTCTTTATGGATGATTTTATGTACTGTTCCATGTTCATATTTTTAGTGTTTTAGCTTTTGTGATTTATCACTATCATCCTACTACGAATCATAACAAATAACAAGATGAAACAAGGGTGTGAAGGGACTTACTACTAGCACAAGGCTAGGATAGAAATCTAGAATAAAGATGAAGAGATGATGAAGATGAAGCAAGCGAACAAGTCTCTTGAAGCTTCACAAACTTGCAACTCCTTTGAATCACCGTTGAAGCTTTGAGTGGCACTTGAAGGTGTTGAAGGAGATGAGAAATGTGAAGGTGGTGATGGATTCGGTTATAGGGGGCGAAAGAGAGAGGGAGAGATGGTATAGGGATTGAATGATTGCAAACCTTGGAACTCCACACTTAGAGATTTCTTGTCATATTTTGGCTACTTACACAAGCTAAATCAAATCTAATATAATAATCCACCAATCAACAATTAGGAGGTGAAGAGGGGTTGGGTTGGGTTTGGTTTTGGTGAGCCGAAAATGAGAGAGAGAAAGGGTGTAAGATTTGTAATCATGAGGGATCTTGAATGGCCATACATAAAGAGATGTTCTTACACCTTGGTTATCTCAACAAGTAACCTACCCAATGAAATTAGAGCATAATCAAGGAAATATGATTAAGATCTTGGGTGGGGCCCATGAGGGCTGAAAATCGGTTGGGGGGGGGGGGGGTAATTTGCAACATTTTGGTAATTAGTAGGTAAATAATTAGAAGGTTAAGGGTATTTCCTAAAATAGTGGGTGCATGTTATGTTTCTATAGTGTGTAGGGAATTTTTGTGACCATGATTATTTAAGAAAAATAAAATAATGTTTCTGACAAAATTTTGGTGTCCCGGGTAATGTCCGGTTGTTCGGTTACGTATCGTTCCGTTAAAGTGTTAAATTGTACCGTATAGTGTCTTTTATGCAACTTTTTGTAACGAAGTCATTCCTGGTACTTAGGAAAGTATACAGGACTACTTTGCCATAGTTGTGTATTCTATTGGTATATTAAAATGCTGGATTTTATAAAAGAATGCAGAATTCTGTGTTTAACGCGTGTTTTAGGCACTTCCCGGCACTATATCTATCACCTAATGACGCAGTCTTATGGTCCTCACTTCCCTACACTCCAAACCAATGTAGTATCTTATCCCTGGCTCATACTGGCCATAATAACATTGTCTGTCTATGTGCTAGCATTGTCAGCATTATTTCTGAATCAACCGTTCAGTGTGTTAATTGTGCTGAGTGCATCAAGTATGTCACAAATGTTGGTGTGTAATGAATGAAGTGACTGTATAAAATGTGATGCATGTATATATGATATAGAATCATAGAGCAGTTTAAATTGTCAGTTGTAATCAAGCACAGTCATTAAGCACGGAATTAAGATTAATTAATTTGTACAGTACCTGAAATTTTGAGGGTTGTCACATTCTCCCCCCGTTAAGAAAATTTCGTCCCGAAATTTTAGGTCCTACGCCTAGTTGCAGGGGTCTAGCATTCCATCGAACCTTGACGAGCTTGACACTGCTCCTGCGTGTTTTGTTAATCTTCCAATCAGTGACCTCAACAGGCTCTTCAACAAAGTGGAGTGTGTCGTCGATGTGGACTTCGTCAGCAGGAATGACAACGATGTGTTGAGTTGGACTCTTTTTCATGTTCGATACATGGAATGTATCATGAACACCATTGAGTTCAGCAGGCAGGTCCAACTTGTATGCTACAAGCCCAATCCTTTGTAGGATTTTGAAAGGGCCAATGTAACGCGGATTCAACTTCCCACGCTTCCCAAAGCGTGCCACACCCTTCCAGGGTGAAACCTTTAACAAAACCATATCCCCAACTTGATATTCCACGGACTTCCTGTTTGGATCTGCATAGGCTTTTTGTTTGTCGCGAGCCGCCTCGATGCGTTTTCGAATTTGCGCAATCTTGTCTATCGTCTCTTGGACGATTTCGGGACCAGCGAGCTGCCTATCACCTGCATCAGCCAATCATAGTGGTGATCGACACTTGCGTCCGTAAAGAGCTTCAAATGGCGCGGCTCCAATACTTGTGTGGTAGCTGTTGTTGTATGAAAATTCGACCAATGGTAAATGATTATCCCAGCTACCACCTAGATCCATTACACATGCTCTCAGCATGTCCTCCAATGTCTGAATAGTTCTTTCACTTTGGCCATCAGTTTGCGGATGAAATGCAGTGCTCAGATTCAACTGCGATCCAAAAGCTTCTTGGAAGGATTGCCAAATCCTTGATACAAATCTCCCATCTCTATCTGAGATAATTGAGTGAGGCACTCCATGACGGGCCACGATCTCTCGCATGTAAATCTCCGCAAGTTTACTCGTGTTGTCTTTCTCTTTGATCGGCAAGAAGTGTGCAGACTTTGTTAGACGGTCTACTATTACCCAGATCGTGTCATGGCCCTTGGGTGTCTTCGGCAGTTTCGTTATAAAGTCCATAGAAATTTGTTCCCATTTCCATTTGGGTATTTCAGGTTGTTGCAGAAGACCTGAAGGTTTTTGGTACTCGACCTTTACCTTGGCGCACGTTAAGCATTTGCTAATATATACTGCAACGTCGCCTTTCATCCTTGGCCACCAATAGAAATCCTTAAGATCTTGGTACATTTTATCCGTTCCTGGATGAATCGAGTACCGTGACTTGTGAGCTTCATCGAGAATAACCTTCCTCAATCCACCAAACAGAGGAACCCAAATTCGTTTCATGAAGCACAAGGTTCCTTCCTCGTTTGGTACCAACTGCTTCTCCATCCCACGGAGGTATTCATCCTCGATATTCCTTTCTTTGAGAGCTTCCCTCTGCTCGGCACGAATGCGCAAGGAGAGGTCCGTCTGGACGATCATTTCCAAAGCCCTAACCCTTATGGGCTTGATCATTTTCTTTCGACTTAGGGCATCGGCGACCACATTCGCCTTCCCTGGATGATACTTGATTTCACAATCGTAGTCGTTCAACAGTTCAACCCAGCGTCTTTGCCTCATGTTAATCTCCTTCTGATTGAATATGTGCTGCAGGCTCTTATGATTAGTGAAGATCGTACATCGTGTGCCGTATAAATAATGTCGCCAAATCTTTAATGCAAACACCACCGCGCCCAGTTCCAAATCATGGGTGGTGTAATTTTTCTCGTGTATCTTCAGTTGGCGTGAGGCATAGGCTATAACTTTCTGGCGTTGCATCAACACGCAACCCAAACCTTGACGCGAGGCGTCACAATATACCACGAAGTCTTCCGTGCCTTCGGGTAGAGATAGAATCAGTGCGTCACAAAGCTTGTTCTTCAACAACTGAAACGCTTCTTCTTGCTTGTCACCCCAATCAAACTTCTTGTCTTTCTGCGTGAGTGCGGTCAGGGGTTAAGCTATTTTTGAGAAATCCTCAATAAACCTTCGATAATAGCCAGCCAAACCTAGGAACTGTCGAATCTCAGTTGGCGTCTTTGGAGTCTCTCAATCCTTGATTACCTCGATCTTTGTGGGATCAACATGAATTCCATTTCCATTTACCACGTGACCTAGAAACTGGACTTCACGTAGCCAAAACTCACACTTTGAGAACTTAGCGTATAACTTCTCCTTCTTAAGTAGCTCTAGAATAGCTCTTAAGTGCTGTTCGTGCTCGTTCTTTGTCTTCGAGTAGATTAGAATGTCATCAATAAACACGATCACAAACTTATCCAGGTACGGCTTGCAGACTCGGTTCGTTAGGTCCATGAAAACTGCCGGTGCGTTTGTCAATCCAAACGGCATAACCAAGAACTCGTAATGTCCATAACGAGTCCTAAAGGCCGTCTTCGGGATACTTTCCTCTTGTATCCTTAGTTGATGGTATCCTGAGCGAAGATCGATCTTTGAATAGAAGCTTGAACCTTGCAGCTGATCAAATAGGTCATCAATCCTCGGCAAAGGATAACGGTTCTTGATAGTCAACTTGTTAAGCTCGCGGTAGTCTATACACATACGAAAGCTACCATCCTTCTTTTTGACGAACAGAACCGGAGCTCCCCAATGCGAGAAGCTTGGTCTGATGAATCCTTTATCCAATAGCTCCTGGAGTTGTGTCGACAACTCCTGCATCTCCGACGGTGCAACTCTATAGGGTGCTTTGGCTACAGGCGCGGCGCCTGGAACCAAGTCAATGTGGAATTCGACTTGTCGTTGTGGCGGCAACCCTGGCAAGTCTTCTGGAAAGACTTCAGGATATTCTCTTACGATCGGAATGTCTTCAATCCTGGGCTCAGCAACTTCTTTATCCACGATGTGTGCCAAAAAGGCAACACACCCCTTCCGTAAACACTTTCTAGCCTTCAGACAGCTAATAATTCTCAGTGGCGTATCACGCTTCTCTCCGTGTACTATGATCGTCTCTTCATCCGTCATGGGGATGCGAATGGTCTTTTCATGACAAACGATCTCGGCCTTGTTGCTCGATAACCAATCCATTCCCACTACCACGTCGAAGCTTCCCAACTCGACTGGTAGTAGATCTAGCGCGAATTCGTGTCCTCCCAGTTCTATCATACATCCTCTGATGACTTCTCCCGTTTCAATTAGTTTCCCATTTGCTAATTCGATCGAGTATGGAACGTCTAACTTACTAGTGGCCAACCCAAGTATATTCTTAAACTCTAACGATACGAAACTATAATTGTCACGGCCCCCGACCCGGTTTGACCCGTTTCAGGAGCCGCGGGACAGAAATTCCCGTGGTATTTAATTTAATCACAACAGAAGTCTTTTTAAAATAGGATCATTTAAAACTGCTCGTTTATATATAATATAGGGATAATTCCCATAATTTACAAACACTTGATTTCACTAGGAAATCCTTTATTTCTTTAAAACATGTTTCTCTATTTATTTACATTGAGCCACTTTCTAAGCTTGTAGTGCTACTCGGCACTTTTCCTTTGCTCACAACAGATCACCTGAAACATGTTTGAAAAAGGTTTTGTCAGCGGGAAATACTGAGTGAATCATTCATTTTGCTAAAACGACTCGTTTGTTATAATTCACAGTATTAAGAGAGATTACAATGTTTATTTCAACCAAATACCCACAGTACTTGTCATCGACTCGTTTCGTGACTGTGGTCATATTACTATTGAGTCCGTTCACCCAATAGTAACGAGTATCATTAATTAGGTTCGCCCACCTAAATTGATAAAACAGTAATGTGCACAATACCCCACATACTGGCTGTAATTTGGTGACTACATATACTTAATCACTGTAATTATAATCTTGAAAATAAACATACTTTTGTAAATAGATTTGATAAAAAGAGAATGACTCACATTGTAGATTTTAACGAGCAGAATATAAGCCTACTGATTAGCCTGAATTAACCTAATTTAAATAACAATGCACACACAACAGGTTAGTAACTAATACAGCAGTTACGACAATTCACGAGATTAAACCCTCACAACAATTTATTAGTGCAATACTTAATAATTCAGTGGATTCTCAACGAATGACAGAGTATAGTCCGAATTCGAGCAGTACTCAAACATTCAAGTCGAAATCACAATGAATTAATAAAGTATAATCTCAATTTGAGCGGCACTTAAACAATCATTGGATAGTTATAATCGATCGGACGTTGAATCGTAATAGCGATCGAGTTATTACCCTGATTGCAGCAGCACTTCGTGATCAGTGTGTGTTTTTGAGAGTAAACAGACGATAACTCCCTCTACGAAACTTGAATTTACGTCGTTCAAATTCCAAATTTCAAGTCCCGACGTCCTCTATTTATAGGCAGATTTTAGGTGTGTCGCGGCCCGCGTGAGAATAAGCTTAACTTTACGCGGGCCGCGTAAAGTTTTGTTTTATGTGTAGGGTTGCCACGATTGGGACTAGCCTTGCTGAGTTGCCAGTTTTCGTTAATTCAACTTCTTTCGCACGCAAATTAGATAATCGTTAACTAGGTATTACCCCCCCTGAGTTTTAGGGGCCCTAATCCTGATTCTGAAAATTCTGAAAAAATTAGGGTTTATGCAGAATCACTTGGGTTTCTCAATTAGGGTTTCCTATTAGATAAATTAATTAATTAAATATGACTTTTGATACGAGTTGTTACATTCTACTCACCTTAATAAAAATCTCGTCCTCGAGATTTACTGGAATAAATGAGGATATTTTCGCTTCATTTCTGATTCCAGCTCCCAAGTGTATTCAGCTCCTCTCTTTGAATCCCATCTGACTTTGACTAAGACTAATCGTTTATGTTTGAGAAACTTTATCTTTCGATCCTCAATTTGAAGAGGTTTCTCAACAAATTTTAACTTTTCGTTTACCTCTATATCTTGGAGAGGTACTACCAAAGATTCGTCTGCTAGACATTTCTTGAGATTGGATACATGAAATACATCATGTACTCCAGCTAATTCTTCTGGTAGTTGTAAACGATAAGCAACTGGTCCTATACGTTGGATTACTGGGAATGGTCCTACGTACCTTGGACTTAGCTTTCCTTTCTTTCCGAATCTAACTACTCCTTTCCAAGGAGAAACTTTCAAAAGTACTTTATCTCCAATTTGGAATTCTATAGGCTTGCGGCGATTATCTGCATAACTCTTCTGGCGATCTCTAGCTGTTTTCAATCTTTCCTTGATTTGAGTTATCTTGTCGGTCGTTTCTTGCACTATTTCAGGCCCTGATAATTGACTTTCTCCTATTTCTGCCCAACAAACTGGAGTTCTACACTTTCTTCCATAAAGTGCCTCAAATTGAGCAGTTTCAATACTTGAATGATAACTATTGTTATAAGAGAATTCAATTAATGGTAAGTGATCATCCCAACATCCACCAAAATCAATTACACATGCTCGGAGCATGTCTTCCAGTGTTTGTATTGTCCTTTCACTTTGTCCGTCTGTTTGAGGATGATATGCAGTGCTTAAATTTAGTCGAGTTCCCATTGCTTGCTGGAAACTTTTCCAGAAATGGGAAGTGAAACGACTATCTCTATCTGAAATAATGGAGAGTGGGACTCCATGTAAAGATACTACTTCGTCTACGTACAACTTGGCTAACTTTTCCATGCTAAAGGTTTCCTTCATTGGTAGAAAATGAGCTGATTTGGTTAATCGATCCACAATTACCCAAATCGCATCATTACCTTTTCTGGTCTTGGGTAACTTAGTAACAAAATCCATTGTTATAAGTTCCCATTTCCATATAGGCATTTCCAATTGTTGTAGTAAACCTGAGGGTTTCTGGTGTTCAGCCTTAACTTGTGAACAAGTAAGACACTTAGATACATATTTTGCTATATCTTTCTTCATTCCTATCCACCAGAAATTCTTTCTTAAATCTTGGTACATCTTGTTGTTTCCAGGGTGCATAGTATACCTAGATTTATGAGATTCTTCTAAAATCTTAAGTCTTAAGTCTCCTTGCTTTGGTACCCAAATTCTACTTTTGTGGAATCTCCAAATTCCATCTGCTCCTTGTTCTAATTCCTTTATCCGTCCTTTCATTCCTTCAGCATCATCCTTGATTGCTGTATCTTGAACATTCTTCAATTGTTCCATTAAATCTATCTGTAGATTTAATCTGAGAGCACGAACTCGTCGTTGCTTTTCATGATATTTACGACTTAAGGCATCTGCAACTACATTTGCCTTTCCTTCATGATATTGGATATCACAGTCGTAGTCACTTAATATTTCCATCCATCTCCTTTGCCTCATGTTTAACTCTTTTTGCCCAAATATATATCTTAGACTTTTATGGTCAGTATAGACAGTAAATTTACTTCCGTAAAGATAATGTCTCCAAATTTTAAGGGCAAAAATTACGGCTCCTAATTCTAAGTCATGAGTCGTATAATTTTCTTCATGCTTTTTCAATTGTCTTGAGGCATATGCAATTACCTTCTTGCGTTGCATTAACACGCATCCAAAACCTAATTTTGAAGCATCACAATATACTTCAAAATCTTCGGTACCTTCTTGTAAGGCTAAGATTGGAGCATTGGTTAATTTCTGTTTCAAGATCCTAAAGGCTTCTTCTTGTTTAGGTCCCCATTCAAACTTAACGGCTTTACAGGTTAACTTAGTTAATGGTACAGCTATCTTGGAAAAATCCTTAATAAACCTTCTATAATATCCAGCTAAACCTATAAAACTTCTTATTTCCATTGCAGTTTGCAGAACCTTCCAATTAGTAATTGCTTCTATTTTAGAAGGATCTACGTGAATTCCTTCGTGATTCACCATATGACCTAAAAATTGCACTTCCTTTAACCAAAATTCACACTTTGAGAATTTTGCATAAAGCTTTTCCTTTCTTAACAAAGTTAAGAGTGCATGCAAATGTTTGCAATGTTCTTCTTGACTTTTGGAATAAATAAGTATATCGTCGATGAATACGATTACAAATTTATCCAAGTATGGTTTACGGATTCGATTCATCATGTCCATAAATGCTGCTGGGGCATTTGTTAGTCCGAAGGGCATGACTGTAAACTCATAATGGCCATACCTAGTTCTGAAAGCAGTTTTAGGTATGTCTTCTTCTTGTACCTTCAATTGATGATATCCGGAACGTAAATCAATCTTAGAAAAATATCTAGCTCCTTGAAGTTGATCAAATAGATCATCAATCATAGGTAATGGATATCGATTCTTAATTGTAACCTTATTCAATTCTCTATAATCAATACACATTCTCATTGATCCATCTTTCTTTTTCACAAACAACACTGGTGCTCCCCAAGGGGATGAACTAGGTTGTATAAATCCTTTACTTAGTAATTCATCTAACTGCTTTTTCAATTCTAACATTTCGGTGGGTGCTAATCGATAAGGTGCCTTAGCTATTGGTGTAGTACCCGGAATTAGATGAATCCTAAATTCTACTTCCCTATCTGGTGGTAATCCTGGTAATTCTTCTGGAAATATATCTGGATATTCTGAGACTACTGGTATTTCTTTAAGATCCTTACCCTTAGTGCTAATGATCACTGAAATCATATACACTATTTCTTTCTTTCGTTCATAACTAGCAACTTTCATTACTGATATGAACTTCATGGGTTTGCGTGGTTTATCTCCTGTAATGGTGATTATTTCCCCAGTAGGTGTTTGAATTTCTATAGAGTTTTTATCACAAAAGATTCGAGCATGGTTGGCTATTAACCAATCCATTCCTAACACAACATCAAATTCGGCTAATTTCATAGGTAACAGGTTGGCAGAAAACTTATGGCCTAACAATTCTATCTTTCCTTTTTGCAAAACCTTATTTATTTTAACAGAATTCCCGTCTGCCGTTTCGACTGTAAAATTTTGCCTAAGGGTTGTTAAGGGTAACTTAAGAGCTTGGCAAAATGAAGTATTGATAAAACTTTGGTTTGCACCAGAGTCAAATAATACTTTTGCATATACGTTGTGAACTAGGAACGTACCAGCTATCACATCTGGAATGAGTTCTGCTTCTTGAGTAGTTAACTGAAAGGCTCGGACATTCTTCTTGGTAGCTCCGTCAGCTGGTTTAGCTTTGTTATCTGCTGGTTTGGCCAATTTAGGACATTCTGTTTTGAAATGTCCTGCTTCTCCACAATTGTAACAGATTGTGGATTTCTTCCTACAGTTTTCTTCACGATGTCCTACCATTTTACAAAAATTGCAAGTTACACCACATCTTCCAAAATGTTTCTTTTTGCAATTTTTTCAGAACGGTGGAGTTGAAGATTGCCCTGTTCCTCTTCTTTTGAAATTACTATTATTACCCGTACGAAATCCCTGGGTAATCTTCTGAGCCAATTCCTTCTTTTTGTTTTCATCTTGCGTGCGTATTAGTTCATCGGTTAGAGTATTAGCTAATTCCACAGCATCGTCAATAGTGCGAGGTCTCGCAGCTTTAACAATATTGCGGATTTCACTAATTAATCCCCAGATGTATCGAGAAATGAGTACCGGTTCTGGCGAAGCCAGTGTTGGTACCACTCTAGCATATTCAAAGAATGTCGAAGTATAACTGCGACACTCCACTCCTATCATCCAGTGATTTAGGAACTTATTTGCCATTTGTTCCTTTTCATATTCAGGACAATACTTCCTTTCTACAAGATTCTTGAATTCTTCCCATTTCATGGCATAAGCCATCCTTCTTCCTTTTGCTTGTAGCACCGTGTTCCACCATTCTAATGCTCCTTCTTTGAACAAATTTGATGTATACATCACCTGATCTTCTTCTGAACACTTACTTATTGCAATTACTGCTTCGGTTTTTTCTAACCAACGCAGTACTGCAGTTGCTCCTTCATTACCTGCAAATTCAGCAGGTTTGCAAGCAAGAAATTCTTTGAAAGTGCAACCAGGTGTTACGGCTTTCATTTTCTTAGGAGGTGGAGCCTGTCGTAGATTATTATCATCATAATTGCTGCCTCCATTTACACTGTGACTAAAATTATCTTCCTGAGTACGTTTACTAGGAATGATTTGTTGCGGTTCTACTGGATTTTTAACAGCAGCAACGAATGCTGGAATAGCATTGGCTATCCCTTGTGCAACAATATTTTCTATATCCTGTCTAGTCATATACTGGTTTTCCTGATTTTGTTCAGATTGATTCCCTTCATTAACTGGTTCATTATTAGCATTTTCCATCTGATAATTATTAAAAATATAATTATTAGTATTGAGTAATGAATAAACAATTTCACAGAAGCACATAAAATCTGGTTGATAACACAGATATATATCCAAAATTGTCGATGTTTCGACTTCTATTTTGCTTTATATATATTAGATAGGCATCCATACACACCTTTTATCTTACAATGTTTTATTTCCCATTTTACAGAGTTATATTTACTTATTATTATTAATATACAGACACTTTTCCCAACCCCACTATTCTTTGGTCACACTAAGTTTAGTAGCGACGTTCCCTTTCGTCGTACTTCCAGGTAATCCTTTCTCCCATATCCCTAATCCTATTTCCTGTATTTATCAGTTCTTCACCGTACTGACGGAGTTCGGCTAAATTTTCGTTACTCATTGGAGCATTGGGGATAGGGTCTGGCTCCCACTGTGGAAGGAAAGAATAAGGACTGTTGACAATATTCTCGAATTGCCAGTCATTTGTCCACCATTCTTCCATTTGTCCTAAAGGTAGAGTGTGGATTAGTGGATCTGGAATAGCTGGTTCCAGATTGACAGGTAGTTGGGTTTCTAGGCAAGGATATAAATTATTATGGATAGGGCTAATAACATCACAATTTGCCAGTAGACGGTCGATTTCGTCTTGAAATGTGATATCTTCAGTTTGTCTAGAACTCTCTCCTATCTCTATTCCTTTTTGTTTATAGTCCTCCCTGAATTCTGCTGGTTTGGAACTTTCTCCGACTTCGATTTCCTTTCCTTTCCTTTGTTTATAGGGTTTTCTATTTTAGGAAGTTTCCTAGTAGCTGGCTTTCTCCTGCGCACTTTCCTCCATCCTACATATCTTCTTTTCTTTTTAGATTTTGCTTTTTCCAGCGGTGGAGCTTGGAATTCCACAGGTTCCTCTATGTCAGCAATATAACCAGTAAAGTCGTAGGAGACTTCAATTGGTACTGGGTAGAGGTTGAGATTCTGAAATGCTTCCGACATCTCATTCATGCTGGACAGCATATATGCAAAATGCACAAAAATGCTAAGTTAAAACTTTGGAACAAAGTTTAACAAATAAACATTAAGTTTATTGCATACGGATTTGTACAAAAGATTACAGGAAAGTGAACATACTATAATTTATTTATTTACTGGGTATTACTTTTCTACTAGACCAGGTTTTAAAATTTAGAGATTTGCATTTTCTGCTACGGTAGCTAGCATATAAAGGTTTGCCCATTTTTCATCTAAGGTATCTTCCCAAAGTGACTTATTGCCTAATTCCTGGATTTCTGAATTAAACTTCACTTTCTTGACTTGGGTTTTCTTTATTTTCTCTTGTCCCTTTCTAAGAATCGAATTTCTTTTCTCTTGGGTGAGAGGGTTTTCATAGTTTGCTTTACGAACAAAAATCCCTTCATCTAGATCTGCTGGGTGTTTGGAGGAAGAGGTTCCTTTTCTTGTGGGTGCAGTATCTAATTTGTGATAGATAGCAGAAATCTTGTGTTTACCCATACTGTAACTCAATAATTAATCAGTTAATAGAACATATTTCTATAGAATAGTAATTAAATTTCCTAATTATTTTAATAAGCTAAAATCAATAGTAAGCTTAAATCAGTGGCTCTGATACCACCTTTTTCTGTCACGGCCCCCGACCCGGTTTGACCCGTTTCAGGAGCCGCGGGACAGAAATTCCCGTGGTATTTAATTTAATCACAGCGGAAGTCTTTTTAAAACAGGATCATTTAAAACTGCTCGTTTATATATAATATAGGGATAATTCCCATAATTTACAAACACTTGATTTCACTAGGAAATCCTTTATTTCTTTAAAACATGTTTCTCTATTTATTTACATTGAGCCACTTTCTAAGCTTGTAGTGCTACTCGGCACTTTTCCTTTGCTCACAACAGATCACCTGAAACATGTTTGAAAAAGGTTTTGTCAGCGGGAAATACTGAGTGAATCATTCATTTTGCTAAAACGACTCGTTTGTTATAATTCACAGTATTAAGAGAGATTACAATGTTTATTTCAACCAAATACCCACAGTACTTGTCATCGACTCGTTTCGTGACTGTGGTCATATTACTATTGAGTCCGTTCACCCAATAGTAACGAGTATCATTAATTAGGTTCGCCCACCTAAATTGATAAAACAGTAATGTGCACAATACCCCACATACTGGCTGTAATTTGGTGACTACATATACTTAATCACTGTAATTATAATCTTGAAAATAAACATACTTTTGTAAATAGATTTGATAAAAAGAGAATGACTCACATTGTAGATTTTAACGAGCAGAATATAAGCCTACTGATTAGCCTGAATTAACCTAATTTAAATAACAATGCACACACAACAGGTTAGTAACTAATACAGCAGTTACGACAATTCACGAGATTAAACCCTCACAACAATTTATTAGTGCAATACTTAATAATTCAGTGGATTCTCAACGAATGACAGAGTATAGTCCGAATTCGAGCAGTACTCAAACATTCAAGTCGAAATCACAATGAATTAATAAAGTATAATCTCAATTTGAGTGGCACTTAAACAATCATTGGATAGTTATAATCGATCGGACGTTGAATCGTAATAGCGATCGAGTTATTACCCTGATTGCAGCAGCACTTCGTGATCAGTGTGTGTTTTTGAGAGTAAACAGACGATAACTCCCTCTACGAAACTTGAATTTACGTCGTTCAAATTCCAAATTTCAAGTCCCGACGTCCTCTATTTATAGGCAGATTTTAGGTGTGTCGCGGCCCGCGTGAGAATAAGCTTAACTTTACGCGGGCCGCGTAAAGTTTTGTTTTATGTGTAGGGTTGCCACGATTGGGACTAGCCTTGCTGAGTTGCCAGTTTTCGTTAATTCAACTTCTTTCGCACGCAAATTAGATAATCGTTAACTAGGTATTACCCCCCCTGAGTTTTAGGGGCCCTAATCCTGATTCTGAAAATTCTGAAAAAATTAGGGTTTATGCAGAATCACTTGGGTTTCTCAATTAGGGTTTCCTATTAGATAAATTAATTAATTAAATATGACTTTTGATACGAGTTGTTACAATAATCGGCACCAGTATCAAAAAGAACAGATGCAAATCGTTGGTTTATAGGGAACGTACCGGTGACAACGTTTGGATCTTGGCGCGCCTCCCTCGCACCAATGTTAAACATTCGGCCTTGCGCCTGATTTAGCTTTGGCCATTCTCTTTTGAAGTGCCCAACGTCACCACAGTTGAAGCATCCTGGCCCTCGGCCAATTCCATTACCATTCCCGCCTCGATTTCCGTTGGTTCCTCGATTTCCAGCTTGATTTGCGACATTCCCACGGTTACCACTTCCCCCATTATTCCCTTGGGGCCGGTTTCCATTACCACGGTTGTTGTTATTGAAACTCCTTTGGCCACCTTGGCCTGATCCAACCCAACATGTCTCCTTTGAATGGCCCGTCCTCCCGCAGGATTCACATTTTCTGAGTCTGCATGGGCCAGGATGATGGAACTGGCAAATACCACACTTGGGCAAAGTGCCCATGTAACCCTTTCCTCTGTTTTCATCACCGGTTTTGGCTCTGGCCGGTGTGCTCGACTCACCCCTCTTGCTCACATTGCTTGTACTCTGCTTGAAGTTAGAAAACTTTCGTTTGTTATCACCAGCCGACTCCGCATGAGTCTCCTTCTTCTTTGTTTCAGAAATTGAGAACTTGCCCAACCTTACGGCCTCCTCCGTAAGTGCCACGACCTCCTCCGTAAGTGCCACACTCACGTCGATCGCTTCCGTAATTGTTTTCGGCTTGGATGTGGTAACCATACTCAGGATTTGGGGTGCCAATCCCCAGATAAAGCGCTCGATTCGTTTGAATTCCGGTGTAACCATATAAAGTACCACATGTGACAAGTCATGGAATCTCTGAACATATTCCGCGATTTTGGGACCATCCATCTTCAAATGCCAAAACTCAGTCTCTAACCTATGTATCTCAGCCCGAGAACAATACTTCTTTCGCATCAATTCTTTTAGCTCAGCCCATGTCAATGCGTAAGCAGCGGCCTCACTAAGGGTTTGCACTTGCAAGTTCCACCAGGACAGGGCTCCGTCCAAAAATAGCCCAGAAATGTAGGTCACCTGCTGGTCTGGGGCGCACTTGCTCATTCGGAGTACAGACTCCGTCTTCTTGGCCCATCTTACAAAAGCAACAGCACCTCCGGTGCCGTCAAAGCTCACAGGCTTGCAGTCTAGGAACTGCTTGTAAGTGCACCCTGCACACACGTTAGAATATACAACTGGTATCAGCGGACGTGCTATAAATATCCAATGTATTGTAATATGTCCCAAACGGCTTAATATTACCATGTGGTGGGTTGTTGCCCTGGTTGTTGTTGATACTTCCGCTCGATCCTGGTTGGGATGCTGCATACTGCGCAATGGCGGCAGCGATGATTGCTTGGAGCTCCGCCTCGTTGGCAGGCATGTTCGTAAGGCGTCTTGGAGGCATCCTCTAAAAGGTAATTTCACATTGGTCAGGTCATAATAGCTAAAAATACGTATGTACTCAACAATATCCGCACATAACATCTCATGTTATAAATAAATCAATCACATAACATCTCATGTTATAAATAAATCAACTACATAACATCTCATGTTATAGAACATAAACAAACAGTTTTAACAAGGCATGTAATGAGAATACTGCAATTGGGCTTTTATAAAATCAAGACCACCATACACTGTTTACAAGTTTTCCAAAGTACATACATCCAAAAGAGACTAAGGGTCACAATGCCCTTGTTTATACTGTCTAGACGAATACAACAATCAAAAATCACATATCCAAAGTCATCCTGTCAAGATGTGGTCTTCAAAATACCGCATAATCTGGCCCAATCGATGTCTTCCCTTCAAACGTACTCACAACCTGCAATAGACTAAGGGTAGCTAAGCTGATGGCGGCGGAGGAGGTGGAGAAAAATGAGAGAAGAGTAAACGTCGCATATGCAGCCAATCCTCCTCCATAGCGCGATGAGCTCTCTCTAGCTCTAGCACGCGCCGGGTCAGCGCCTCCTGCTGTATCATGAATGAAACAAGAACATCCTCGGTAGAAGGCCTGACATGATGGGGGTGATACGGATCTGTGGGTGGCATAATAGGTGGCGTGGTCCAGAGAAAAGGCTCACCAGATGGAGCAAAAGATGGCACGGTAACTGGTGCGACAGTGGATGCAACAGAAGAAAACTGGGGTAGGACTGGAACAAATGTCGGTACATGACTAACGGGATGTGCCGAAGAACCCTCCCCCGGACGTGAGGGCGGAACAAACTGTAGGAACGAAACAGGAGGGCCTGTGTGATGAGCGTCTGTGGCGTGTGGGGGAAATAGTGGGGTACCAGATGTATGTGGGTGGGAAGATGGGATATCGAGTGGTGCAGTAACGGGTGCAGTAGGGGGAGTAACTGGGATCACATACGGAGGGTAGTCATCCTCCTCGATCCACCCATTGTGGGTGTCAGCGTATCTCGGGTCAACATGGGTAGCAAATGGTGCCAGGTCATCACAAATGGGGTCAAGTATGGGTGCTACGTCTGGGATCTCAGCAGCTGGTGGTGCAATGACAGGTGCATCCTCAGGAATAGGGTCAAGAGCAAGAACGGGCTCTGGAATGACGGGAGCAGGCTGACGATCAGCAGGCATAACAGGACCCTGATCATCCGGGAGAACAGGAGCCTCAGCAGGCTGCTCCTCGGGAACCAACTCATCCTCCATATCCGTCTCCTCATCATAGTTAATACGAGGGAAGTTACCGAATCCCAACGGTGGGTAAGAGGAAGCTACTGACTCAAAGGAATCTGAGG
Source organism: Helianthus tuberosus (assembly GCA_030545235.1). Classification (NCBI taxonomy): domain Eukaryota; kingdom Viridiplantae; phylum Streptophyta; class Magnoliopsida; order Asterales; family Asteraceae; genus Helianthus; species Helianthus tuberosus. The sequence goes on along the minus strand of CM060396.1, from coordinate 186,578,869 downwards.
CTGATGAATCGGAATGAACCTCCATGTCAGGAAGCTCAACCATAGGAACAACGGGGTCAACAACTGGGATATCAGCATGCGGAGCATCGTCCTCCATCGGGGCCCCACCATCCTGGTCTCCCTCCGGGGGACCCTCGATGGGTAGATCGATATAATCATCGGGTAACGCGTCGAGAGGTTGTTCCTCAAAGGGAACTGCAGCAAATGGGAGAGGGGCAGGGATCGGAACAAGGGGTAGATCTTCTCCTAGCGGGCCATCAGCTAAGGGCATGTCGTCTCCGAAGTTCGGTAGGGCGAAAGGCTGAAAATCGTCTTCATCGGTGCTCGTGTAGTCTGAAGTGTAAACTTCCGGGTCTGTGGCGAACTCGTCGTCTGAGGTAATGGCCATCGGGTCGCTCGTGTTGGACACTCCACTACCAGAAGATGCCATGGTGTCTGTAACACAGCCACAACATATACCCATAAATCAGGTAAGCATGTAAACAAAAGCAATGTAATCATGTATGCATCCTAGTCTTCCCAGACTATCCCTCCCCATTTCTAAGACTGAACTCCCTAGTCTCTCAGACTACCCTGGTCTCTAAGACCAACCTCCTAGTCTCTAAGACTAATTCTTTCCCAATCTCTAAGATTGAACTCCCTCAGTCTCTAAGACCGAACTCCCTCAGTATCTAAGACCGAACTCCCTCAGTCTCTAAGACGGAAATATAATTTTTGAAAAGTGTATTTGTGCCTTTTTGTTTGTAAAAATGTTTGTGCCCTGGATCTGGACGTTTAGTGCATGCAATGTAAAATGTTTGAAAACATTTTCGTGAGAGCCCTAGTGATCATAGTCTAGACTCGAGAATGAATCCTAGTTCACTATGATCGAGGCTCTGATACCAAGCTGTCACACCCTGGCTTTTGCGGAAGCGTGGGTTTAATTGGTGTGACTTCTTAATACCATAGCAACAATCACAACAATGCTATATGATAAAATACGGGATGTTCATCCATTAAAATAGTTTAGAAAATGCGCAACATATTGTTTTAAAAATCTCAATCCCAAAACATATTACAAAACGTGACTTGTTTAAAATGAGTTCATAAGACTCAACGAAGAACTACCAACAAAACGAGGATTTAAGACATGCAACCCGTCCAGGAATGAGTCGCACTTCCAAAACCCTATGACCCTGGATGACATCCTTATCTAGTACGCAGCTAACATGCACCACTTGCCAGATCCTATTCATTCCCTGAAATACATGTAATTTGAAAAAGTCAACAAAAAGTTGAGCGAGTTCATGTGTAAGTGAGTATATAAAAGCCTTTAAAATGTCTGTATAAGTAAAAGTCCCTGGTATGTAGCAATTAAGGAAAAACCTGATCACCATTGGGTTGCAAAGCCAATAGTATGTGTGAAATGATGCAGGAAGACTCAAACCTAGCAAATTTGTCTCCGGTATGAAGACATAGTCACCACTATGGGCCGCCCCGGCCTCATTGGTGTGGGCTCGCTACACCCAAATAGATCTATCACTCATGTCCCTTGGTCCTTCAATGAGGATTAATGGCCTTAAGTGTTGTGCCCACCACTCACATGATCGCGTAATAAAAACCATCCTTAAGCAAACCATACCATAATAAATGTCTGTAACATGTATTTCACCCCCGAAATGTAAAACTGGAAATAGTTAAGAGAAAAGGAGGACATGAACTCAAAGTAGTGCGTCTTGTACCGAATCTCAAACTCTGTCTGCTACACGACAACCTACACGTACTAATTTCTATTAGACGAACGGGCCATGCCTTGGCTTAGGGTTTAATGTTTAGAGTTGCGTTACTTATATTGATTCGCGTGATAAATATTTGTTCGTTCAATGTTCTAGTAAACTCTAGTCTTAGAAAGCAATTATTTACTAAGTGTTAGAATTTTCGGAAAATTTCGCCATAGTATCCTATGTAAATAGAGGGGTCCATGCTTAAAAGCATATTATTTTCTTTTATATAAATCCCGTAGAGTGTTCCCATATAGCCAACCCGACAATCATACATGCAATACACTACTTATGTCATCTCAGCTTTATTAAACAAAACTGGACTGTTTTAGAGCATTTTAATAAAATAGTTACCCTTCTCCAAAAATTCCCAAATTTTTACAGAATGTCATAAACGTTCCAAATTTTATTGTGTAAAAATATCGGGGCTCAGTTCACTACCAATATTATATAAAAATTTATTTACCCGACTGCAATCAGATTTGTTGCTTTCTGATCGCAGTTTACGGAAAAATTCACTATAAATTAATCGTAAGTCCGATCGACGAAATTCCAGTTGGAGGATCACGGCAACAACAGTGACCATCTACAGTAAAAATCCCATGAGCTGATCCTACTCAGGTTTTGAGTTATGACTCTGAATACGACACACTTTTTCAGCAGAAAAATTTCAGCTTGAGCTGCTGTCTTAAAACAATTCTTTAAAAATAGTAAACTACCTTAAAAAATTACGATTCCAGTGCCATTCGTTCGGTTGTTCAAAATTACATAATTTAGACTCCAGAAATTCAGTTTTTCGATTTAAAATGACCCAGTTACAGCCTGTTGAAGTTGGCTGGAAATTCCAATCAGCATGTTGTTTACAATGTAAAAGTTACTAAAAACGCATCAACAAGGGTCCTAACCATGGTTTATCGATGATTTACTGATCAAACATTATGCATGCATTAACCAAACTCAAACCAACCCGATAACATCTTCATGCAAACCTCATTATGGATGATTTTATGTACGGTTCCTTGTTCATATTTTTAGTGTTTTAGCTTTTGTGATTTATCACTATCATCCTACTACGAATCATAACAAATAACAAGATGAAACAAGGGTGTGAAGGGACTTACTACTAGCACAAGGCTATGATAGAAATCTAGAATAAAGATGAAGAGATGATGAAGATGAAGCAAGCGAACAAGTCTCTTGAAGCTTCACAAACTTGCAACTCCTTTGAAACACCCTTGAAGCTTTGAGTGGCACTTGAAGGTGTTGAAGGAGATGAGAAATGTGAAGGTGGTGATGGATTCGGTTATGGGGGGGGGGGGGCGAAAGAGAGAGGGAGAGATGGTATAGGGATGGAATGATTGCAAACCTTGGAACTCCACACTTAGAGATTTCTTGTCATATTTTGGCTACTTACACAAGCTAAATCAAATCTAGTATAATAATCCACCAATCAACAATTAGGAGGTGAAGAGGGGTTGGGTTCGGTTTTGGTGAGCCGAAAATGTGAGAGAGAAAGGGTGTAAGATTTGTAATCATGAGGGATCTTGAATGGCCATACATAAAGAGATGTTCTTACACCTTGGTTATCTCAACAAGTAACCTACCCAATGAAATTAGAGTATAATCAAGGAAATATGATTAAGATCTTGGGTGGGGCCCATGAGGGCTGAAAATCGGTTGGGGGGGGGGGGGTAATTTGCAACATTTTGGTAATTAGTAGGTAAATAATTAGAAGGTTAAGGGTATTTCCTAAAATAGTGGGTGCATGTCATGTTTCTATAGTGTGTAGGGAATTTTTGTGACCATGATTATTTAAGAAAAATAAAAATAACGTTTCTGACAAAATTTTGGTGTCCCGAGTAATGTCCGGTTGTTCGGTTACGTATCGTTCCGTTAAAGTGTTAAATTGTACCGTATAGTGTCTTTTATGCAACTTTTTGTAACGAAGTCATTCCTGGTACTTAGGAAAGTATACAGGACTACTCTGCCATAGTTGTGTATTCTATTGGTATATTAAAATGCCGGATTTTATAAAAGAATGCAGAATTCTGTGTTTAACGCGTGTTTTAGGCACTTCCCGGCACTATATCTATCACCTAATGACGTAGTCTTATGGTCCTCACTTCCCTACACTCCAAACCAATGTAGTATCTTATCCCTGGCTCATACTGGCCATAATAACATTGTCTGTCTATGTGCTGGCATTGTCAGCATTATTTCTGAATCAACCGTTCAGTGTGTTAACTGTGCTGAGTGCATCAAGTATGTCACAAATGTTGGTGTGTAATGAATGAAGTGACTGTATAAAATGTGATGCATGTATATATGATATAGAATCATAGAGCAGTTTAAATTGTCAGTTGTAATCAAGCACAGTCATTAAGCACGGAATTAAGATTAATTAATTTGTACAGTACCTGAAATTTTGAGGATTGTCACAGTTTTGTTCAAGTTTAGCAAACAATCCCAACAACGAGCAAGAAGACCGTTACTAAAGAGACCCGCGAACAGGTGAGCTTGGGTATTATCTGATGCCACCTACCACCCCAACCTCCCCTCTTCCGACCACGCCACCGATTCCCCGTTTTTATGGATACTATTCCCAGCCGCCATTTTTTCCCCAAAACATACCCGAAACCGAATCCGTACCCGAAACCCAAACCCAAACCGAACCCGAAACCCAACCAACTTCCTCAAAAGGTGGACGATCTAGACGGCACCGTAAGAAGGGTGAGAGCGAAACACGTGCTCCTAAGAAGAACTTGCGTTGTCACAAGAATGGCTCGACGTGTCGGAGGATTCGATTGTTGGTAATTTTTCTCTCAATAAAGTTTTTTTTATATATTTTTATAAATATATTTTTATAATTATACATTTATAAATATTTTTTACAAACATACATTTATAGCTATCTTTTATTTTTATAGCAACCGACCAAGATGTAAAAGTATTTTGGAGGCATGTACGTGAGAAGTTTTCCATCGCAATGGATAGTGGTGAATATCGTACGGCCGACTCATTTTTGGGCAAGTGGACCGCAATGCGGACCAAGATTAGCAACTTCAACAATGTACACAATAATCTCGTCAACAATCATAGAAGAAAAAGTGGTTCGAGCGACGTGAACATTATGACCGTCGCCCACAACAACCAGGGGCGGACCTAGTGTAGTCCGAGGCGTAGCCCGGGCTACGGCTCAACTTTTATCCGTTAGTGTAAAAAAAAAAAATTTTTTTTTCGATTTTTATACTAAGGACACCCCTCAACAACAACTAGGACACCCCTCAAAAAATTTTACAAACTGAAATTAAGCCCAAAAAAATACTGATTATATTGGCCAAAATAACCAAATGATAGCCCAATACTAGTTAGCCCAAATAACAAAATAATAACCCAAGTGCATTGGGCGGTTGCAGGGATAATCAAACGTCGGTCAGGAACAGAATTCGCAGGAGGTCCAGGACTGTCGAACTCACGAACTGAGGATTACAATCGAAGGAGGATTACAATCGAAGATTACTCCTTCATCTCGCACATCGCAGCCGCACCGCAGGAGGATTACAATCGGTTATTCGGTTGTACATTGCAGCCGCAGGAGGTTGTTTTTTTTAGTTTCTTTATTGTTGAATTCTTTATTGTTGAATTGTTTATTGTTGAATTGAATTCTTAGTTTTTTTACTGTTGAATACTTGAATTCTTAGTTTTTTAATTGTTGAATTCTTAGTTTTTTTAGTTTCAGTTTCATAACACTTTCATTAGTTTTTTTATTGTTGAATTCTTTATTTCTTTGATCAGTTTTATTAGTTTGTTTAATAAAGACTTTGATTGTTTGAATTGATTGTGTGATTGTTTGAATTCTTTGAAGTGATGACGAAACCAAAGTCCAAAAAACAAGCTTTAATTGGGAACTTTTTCAAACGAAAATACGAAGAAATTAATGATGACGAAACAACTCCTCCGAATGTTGACGTTGATTCAAGTCCGAATGTTGATAATGATAATATCCAAGCAAATGATGATGACGTTGATGCAAGTCCGAATGTTGATCAAGCAAATGATGACGTTGATCCTACAACTTCGATTCCAACAACACGAGGTATTATTGATTTGAATGATCTTCCTTCGGATCCATTTGATAGGCCACCTATTGCTAGTTATCACCCAAATCAAATAGATGACATAAGAAGGTCGTACCTTGTTAAAGGGGCTTTTCAACCGCGTAGTCATAAGTTTCCTGTTAAAGACTGTTATGAAAAAAAAAGACGTTTTGTTGTTAAGGGAGGAAAAAAAGACGTTTCCTGTTAATATTGTATGATTGCACGGTAAAAAAAAATTTTGGGATACCCCTGAATTAATGTTCTAGTTCCGCCACTGACAACAACTATAGATTGTATTATGGGCATGTGTGTACGATGATACCTTCGTAGGAGCTTTTTCACAAATCTCCAAAGTGTAGCCTAAATTATATATGAATATTCTTTCGTACAGCGTGTAGCCTATGGCTTAAAACAATAATTAGGGGCTGTTTGGTAGCCTCTGAATGGTCATTAAGAGGCTACCTCTTAATGGAACCATTAAGAATTTTACCAATGAGAAGGTAGAAGAATGTGACATGTGATGATTTACCATTCAGAGGTTACCTCTTAACCATTCAGACTTGAGGTTACCTCTTATTCATTCAGAGGTTTTAAACCATTAAGAGGTAGCATCTGAATGATCATTAAGAGGCTACCAAACAGCCCCTTAGTTGGATTAAATTCTTCAAAAACCAACCTCCACGTATATTTAAACTAGTATAACTTCTTTATAAAATACATGTTACAATCACAAACTGTGGGGTCGATTGTCATATATCCGAATCGTAGGAACCAAAAGGTGGCCAAACACAAAAATAGCTGTATGATATGAAACTTTATCACAAACCAAAACATGTTACTTCAGGAAGCTTCCTAGAAACAGGTTAACAGTTTTCAACAAATTAAATAATCCAATGAGCCAATGTTTCTCCAAACAAAATCCAAAATATATCTAGTATTATAAAATTCAGTAAGACCATGTGTAGTGGGGCGTGTTTTTTCAAAAGTTTCCCTCAATAACGCCCAATATTGCCTCAGCCCCACCCCCTGGGCGTGATTGGGCGTGATTTTGCAAAAAAACCCCTCAGCGTGTTTTAAATCACACCAAATGGGGGAATAACTTGACCAATCACATTCAACTTCATTTGTTTTGTCCAATAAGATTTTTTAAATGTTTATTTTATTTTATTACAAACATAATGCCCCACAATCCCCACTACACCCCTTTTGTAAAAACGCCCAATAATGCCCCATTGCTGACTAGGGTGCCACATGGCGCAAAACGCCCTAGGGTGGGGCATTATTCACCCCAACGACTACGAATGGTCTAATCATTAAGAGTTCCTGATATGTATATAAAATAGGTATATATTCGATGAACATTATCTTATGTGTTACATTGTTCTCCATTGTGATATTGTGTTTATTCGTATGTGTATTGTTTTGGCTCAATCTTTTTCTTTCTAGATCGAATTTGATCTTGTGGATTCTAGAGGGTTAGAGATGTTATTGCTAGTGTATATTTTAGGGGTTTGCAAGAAGTATATTGCCTTCATATTTTTAAAATATTTTAGTATCATAAAATCAGTTAAAACTTAAATAAAAGTCGATAAAAATTATCAATTTCATGTATTAATAAAAAAGATTTTGTTGCCATAACACTTTCATTAAGGATCTATATATTAAAACCAAATTGTTATAACATATTATCATGGGCTTTCTTTTAAATTAGAGCTAAGTACATAGATAGTCTCCTAGTTTAACTCAAATAACACATTTACGTACTAAGGTTTTCGAGTAACATGTTCAGGTTATATGGTTTCAATTTTGTAATACTTTAGAATACTAAGGCTAACGGACGTATAATTTTATGTTAAGTTTGAGTAAAATGACAAAAATCCCCTTTTAGAACCAGAGATACCATTTATATAATAGATTGTTTTTTTCGTTAAGAAAATAGAAACTAAACTACACTGCTTGATATCAAATGTCGGTAACGGATGACCACCACCATCAGCACTGCAAAACTTACGTGGGGTGGGGGCAGTTTTAGTGTGGCGTGAGGTGGGGGTGTATATGATGGAACCTATGGCGCTTAAAGGTGAGGGGCCAAGGGGGTGTGAGGGGTCCGAGTGGTAAGCAATAGCGCAAACGGAAACGATGGTTAGTTTAAAGATTTATAAAAATTAAATATTCATGTATAAAACATATCTGAAATGCAGCATTTGTGATGCCATTGAATACCGAACTCATCAACGAAGGGATATTGGTCACCTCAACATGTCCATGAATAACTATTGGATACTGAAAATAAACACATAAACAAAGTTTTAAAGGCATTACTATTACTATATATATAATTTGTTGTAGGTTTTAGCTAGAGTACAAAAATTGACAAAAATTTAAACCTTATTTACAAGATTGCCATAATTTCTTTTTGTACCAACTTTCAATAGAGAAAGGACTAGAGAATCATTACTACCCAAAGCTTGCCATATGGTTTTTCTTTCTCTTGAAACTATTTTTAATTTTTGAAAATATGCATATGTAGTAAAAATGTTGGATGGTTATATGAAATTTTATAATTATGTAAATTTAGACAATTTCAAACGTATACACACAATGAAATTTTATAATTATGTAAATTTAGATAATTTCAAACGTATACACACAAGGATTTTTTATGCATATACTAGTTATGTATGGCATGTGTTCATGATGATTGACAGACATATAACAATACAAACATCTGAACATACACTTGCAGCAAATATCCATACTAGAGATAGCAAAGATGGCAGTCGTTGGAGAAGATGACCGGAGTTGCAGGTTTCCGGTGACGGAAGTAGTGGTGGTGTTATATATGAAAGGGATATTAAGTTGTGGTGGTGGCTGGAGGTGGCAGTGGTGGTGAATGGCGGTGGCAGTGGTGGCAGGGGGTAATATCACAGAGTGCACAAAACACAGGGGGTAATATGAAAGGGCATTATAGTCATTTCAAGTTATAGTCAACAGATTAGTCAACAAATTTGAGGCCGGGGGGTAAGGTTGCGACATAACAGTGAACAGTGGAGGGTAAAATTGCAATTATTTCGTTAGGGGGGGGGGGGGGGGGTAAGGGTGCCAATCACCCCTAATCTCAGGGGGTAAAATTGCAGTTTACTCTATTTTAATTAAAAAATTAAAACTTTTATTTTATCATAACTTAATTTATTTAAAAAAAATTAGATAAGTTAGTAAAATAGTTACATAATTATCGTAGTTTACAAAATATTTTACATGAAATATTATATTTTCTATAAGATAAGATGTATAAATTGCCTATATTACCATTAGACGCCATAAGTTTTTCTCACGGTTTTGCGTCCCGTCCTAACACGTATGGTTACTTTCCGAGTCGCACAGATATTCAACCCGCCGGGAAGCGCGGGTTTACACCCACTAGTTATGTACAAATGTTTATATATATATATATTCTATTTATAATTGGTTATCTATTAAGTTTATTACCCAAATTTTCTCTTTCTTAAATAAAAAAAAAAGTAAAAACGCAATTAAAACTAGTAGTGTGCGATAAGAAAAAAGACCAGTTTCCTACGCATTTCCGAAGAAAAAGCTTTCTTTTTATTAACAACCCATCTCCACAACATGAGTAACTGTATCTTACAGTAACTAGCATGTCATCACAAAACGTAATAGAAAATCCGGCCATAAGCGAAACCACCCGTTGTACGATTATGAGTATAAAAGCAGCTTATTATAGTGACCGGGGAAAAATCCAGCTGCAAATGCCTCCTCCATCTATGGCAGCTTTCATTGTTATTTCGACGACCCCAATTGCTAAATCTTTGAATGAAGTACCTATCATCTTGAAAATCATTATCTTGATCCGACCCCTCTTCGGTTGGCATGTAGATTTGGGAGCAGCAGTTGCCATTTGTGGAAGAGAAGATGTTTTAGAGTGAGAAAGCAAGTGCATGTAGATGGATATATCATATATGTTTAGAGAGAGAAAGGTGCAAATGAAAGTAGTTTGCAACCAATATATACAAATAATGTGTCTTTTAGTTTAGAGGTACGTACACATATTTTTAATCATGAAAATCCAACATAAGATTTGACACGTAGAAATGGTGACGAGTCTAGAATGTGCAATTGATGGCCTTGAAAGGGAATATTGTAACAAAAAACGTATCATAAATTTCTAAATATCTCTCACTTCTTAAACTCTTAATTACAAGTGAAATTTTACTTTTATAAACATAGGAGTTAAATGATAGCCCAATAAAATAGAATCAAACGTAGATACCAGAAGAATTTACGTACCCTGTTTCAACTCGAAAAAATGTGCCCTTCTATAATGTTTTATTATTATTTTAAAAAGAATCAAATTAGTATCGGGTTCAATAAACCTAATGCTAAGTGGACTAAATTTTAAACCATAAAGAATGATTTGTAAATGGACCGATATTGGAATCGGTATGTGTTTACTATTTAAAAAAAACGTGTGTGTGTATATATCGGATTTCTTTTTTAAATTTGCGTGCACCTCGAAATCACGGGCCTTGTGCGGAGGTCCTTCCCGCACACAATCATAGCCGCCACTGGTAGATACACTTTACAACTAATCTCGTTGGTCAATTTTGGAGCCGATGATGAAACTGCAACATAGAGATAACTCGTTTGAAGGGGCATTAACATGTTCAGAACCGATGATAAAACTGCAACATAGAGATAACTCGTTAGAAGGGCACTAAGATGTTCAGAGAATGTTGGTGGGGTAAATTATTGGCCAAGTCAAAATGGATCTTGTAAAGAAAATAAGAAATGATGATAATTTTAACTTAACTAGATATAGTGCCGCGCGCGATGCGCTGCGGATTCCACCACGATCACCGATAGTTTAACCCAATACACCCTTCATGTTTCGTTAACACCCACGTAATTGACGTGAATATCGAAACTTATCGTAACGTATATTAAAAACATTAAATGGAAAGCTGGAAAAAATATTAATTCACAACGACAATATGACCTTTAAAGATACTTAATATCCACAATGAAAAGATTAGTTCACACCCCACCAATCCACTTATAATAAAGGTTGCTTGCAATTCAAATAAACAACCTTGTAATCCTTTATTTTACTTGCTGCTAATAACAGGTGCACATTTTAAATAAATATTACATTTCTAATCACCCTTAAAACAACTTATTTTTTGAGGTTGAGAGATAAAGATAAAAGCAACAAAACTTAAAAAAAAACTTAAGGTGTGAAAGTAACCTTCAGTTGACGGATTGTAGCTTAATGTTTCGATGTTTGTTCGATATATAATAGTGCTAATTATTAGCCTACACTCAGACAAACAACAACAATCAGCAGAAGTAAAAAAATGTGAGATCACATATAAATTTACCTCACAATATTCCTCTTATTGACCCGGTTAACCTATTGCCACAACCACGACAGCCGTGATCTCACCACCACTGTAAGCGTTTTGCCTGTGGACCACCACAACTAACAATTAGTTAACAAGAAAGCCGACTGTTGCAGCAAGTTTAGAAAACTCTTTTATTTGGCGACCGATTAGCACCACAACCATGAAATATCTTGAATTTGCCGATGATCATCACTACCATGCCAACAAACCTGATGGTCAGCACCCACCAGACCAAGCACTGCTGCCAAGGTTCAAATATATGGTTGCATGTTGCCTAAATCAACTGACATCATCATTGTAGTCAACGAACTTCTACTCTAAGCCATGCTAGGGTCAACGAATGGTGACAAGCATGTTTGCCCTGCACACGGATTGGTAATTCACTATTCATACTAAGTTTCAATTCATATATAGTCAATTAAATAGTTTTCAGACAAACATTTCATCGAGCACCTTGTAGGCTTCTTCAATGGATTCTCCCCCTTTTCTACCATCAACGTCGAGTCTTAAAAAGAACCTCTAGAGTCTAGACACGCCCACTGACAGCACCTTCCGCCGACAATAAGAAAAAATCACATACAACCGGTCGACCTAATTCAAAAAAAAAAACATTAGGAAATCAGAGCAACGATTGAACGAAATCTAAACATACCTTCGCAAAATAAGTTCGATTACGACTGGAATTCGAGGAAACACCAGAAGGAAAACTTAGGAAAAAAAGGAACCGGTGAATACTTATGAATCTGTAGCCAACAAAAACATAGGTTACCATGACGTCATCACAAATGAATAGTTAGTAAGCAAATTTAACAAAGTAAGAAAGCAAAGCAGATAACAAAAAGGGTAATAGGTGTGATCGGCGGTGATCGGAATAACCGAAAACCCGGTTTTCCAGCGAGGCTCGCTAGTGCAGCCGTGGCCGTCGGAGGTTTGCCAGTCGGCGGCGAAGGAGACGACGTCTCGAGACAGTGTTCAAAGTGAGGTGGCGGCCGGTAGTGCGCCAGGCCGGTCGGAGGGCGGAACGACAGAGGTGGTTAGTTGAAAGGCGGTGGAACCCTTCTTGTGCTTTTTCAACTTTCCTTTTAAGACGTCTCGAACATGTTCGAGTATTTGTACTCTTCATTGAGAGAAGACTTCGAGCGTGAGCATCTTATGCACTTTTCGCCATACGGAGCCTGGCCGACCAATGCGTAGTTATACCCCATGATCTCTGCTGCCGTTGACTTGGTTCGACCCACAATTACAAAGATTTTGTCATTTGTCATATAGAACTCTTTAGCTATAATTCACCAGCATTGATGTTTGTAGCCCATAAAACATGTTTATGGTTATAGTTACCTACTTTGTATTTAGTCTTCTCAACGGGATTTCACTGTAGAATTAACAAAAAGAAAATGAATTCACATTTCTTGAAATAAAGAACCTTAATAAGAATGAAACTGACCTTATGCAATGCACGGGTGTTTGGAACAAAGGCAGCTTGTGAGAGATATACATCAGATATCTATGGAGCAGATGGAGATGGCATGCGCCTAAACATACTCAAATTAGCAAGATACATACGCTATTTAATATCATATCATAAACTTACATATCAAACACTAACAAATTCGTAATAACCAGTAACCCTAGCACCAAAACACTGTATACGTATCAATCAATTTGAGAGTATCTATACTAAGGAAAAACATCATTTACACAACCAAAAGCACATAAACAATTTATATTTCCCCAAAGAAAAACGCAAAAATCATAAACATGGCAATATAGATGCACCTGTTTGAGATGAGTTTGAACTTTGGGAGAGTCCCCTGGAAATTTTTGTGAGAATCATAAGCAAACTGTTTCTAGAAGCCAATTACGGTTGTAACTGATTCCATCTTATGTGAACCACCATTGGAATCTCTCAATCATCACTGTTTCTGGTTGAGTTGTCGGAGTATGACGTCAACAGAGATGACCGGAACGGCAGCCACCCGCCGGAACCCTAGTGAACAGCCATCGCCGGTCAACCTCCCCCTGTCACAGATCAGGGCTTAAGAAGCTTGCACGACGGAAATACCGATCTCTGTTCTCGATCCACCCTCACCAGCCTTCCTTTTCTCTCTAATTTGTTTATTTCACCGCAAGACTTAGTTCTTGATGATCTGAAGATGAACACGTAGCCTACTTAGGGCTCCAATCATTTTTGGGTTGAACACGTGGAAAGAAACCCACCCATGGTTTCTTAGAAACCACCAAACAAATTTTAAAGCACAAAGTACAAGTAGCAATGCCTAAGAATGTTAGAAATTAGAGTATATATAAATTACACAATTAAATAAAAATAAATAAGCAAACAAACTTAATAAATTCAAATAAAATTTAAGTGTGCAGTCCATGGCTTTATAGTCAAGTGGCATCTTAGGGGTGAGATAAGACTTTGGGACCAATAGGTCCTGGGTTCGATTCTCACAAGGGGGTTTTTCCCATATTTATTGGGTTTTCTTATGAATTGGTGTATAGGCATTATGCCTAGTGGAGATGGATATGATCGGGTGGTTCCGTTGGTGGCACGATGATACTCCAGTGATTCAAATTTGCCGTTCAAAAAAATTAAGTGTATATCATGGTGCTAAGTGGTTTATTCCACTTACCAAAATGTTGGGATTTTAAATATTGTTAGCTAAAAGTAAAATTTAAATATTGTTGTGATGTGTTTATCGTATATATCTTGTTAAAAGTAAAAATAATTAAAATAAAATTGAAATGTACAAGTTAGTTACGGTTGTCATTCAATAACATCAAGGCATACTTGCTTTTAGTTTTAGGTTAGTCCATAGAATCAAACAACCCGCAAAAGTTTCATAGGCGTTTGGTTTATGGAACACTTAAAAAGAATTTGTAAAAGGAATTAGATTTGTAATTTAAATCAATTCCTTTAAAAAGCCAAATGTTGTTTGATTTGTAAAATATTTTTTTAGAAAATCTACACATATTACCGACAAATCAAGGGCGCACCTGGCGTTAAACTAGCCGTAGCACGGGCTACGGCTCAACTTCTTATCAGTAGTGTAAAAAAAGTCGGTTTTTATCCAAAGGATACCCCTAAACAACTACGAGAATGCCCCTGAAAAGAAAAGTTTCAAGCCCAAACTAGTTGATAAGTTTTATAAATGTAAACTTTAACTTTATAAAGCCCAATTTCGAAATTTATAAAGCCCAAATAAGTATATAATGGAAGCCCAATTGTTATGTATTTTAGCCCAAAATACAAACTTGAATATCGGAGGCAGGAGGGCGCGGCATTGTGGAACAGTGGAACGATCTTAGGAAACCGAACGTCAATTGTACAAGCAGAATTCGCCACTGATTCAGGCACTCGAGGTCCGCGGATTCAGGCGCAAAACTTTTCTTTTCAGGGGTATCCTCTAAATATAAATACTAATTTGACCTTGAAGACCTGGCTTAAGCCATTGGAGGGACATTTTATTTTTATTAAATTAGGTGGACAGATTCCTATTTTTTATTCAAATAATAACAAGTATATATGGGTTAGTATATAATAGGAAGTTTATTTGGCTAGGAAGTAATCTTGACCATCAATTAATTTAATCAAAGGCTAAGATTAAATGAGTGAAATTGAAGAGAAGAAAAAGGCGCATGGGTTTGTGTAAGGGTATTGTAGTCAATTCAGGACAATAGTTTCTCTCTCCTCCAATTTCCCCCCATTTTTTAAACGTTAATAACTTTTTCATACGAAATTATTTTTTTTTTTATAAAAATTGCACCAAAAAACGAGCGTTTTTTTTTTATCTTTAAAACGAGTATACTATTGCTATATTTTCGAAAACCCAGTTGTGTAAAACGCAATGGAAGATTACCCAGTCGCGTAAAACGCAATGGAAAAAAAAAAACCCTACAAAATGACATTTTTCTAAAACGCAATGCACCAAAAACACAAAGAAATGTCTTTTTTGTAAAACGCAATGGCCAGAAAACACAAAGAAATGTCTTATTTCTAAAACGTAATGGATTGAAAACACAAAAAAATGTGTTTTACATAAAACGCAATGCACCAAAAACACAAAAAAATGTCTTATTTCTAAAACGCAATGACCAGAAAACACTTAAAAATGTCTTTTTTTTTTTTTAAATGCAATGAACTGAAAAAGCATAAAAATGTGTTTTACCTAAAACGCAATGACTAAAAACATTTCAAAAATGTGTTTATCTAAAACGCAATAGCCAAAAAACACATAAAAATGTCTTATTCCTAAAACGCAATTGCCTAAAAACACAAAATAAATTGTATTTTCTAAAACGCAATGGACTGAAAACACATAAAAATATGTTTACCTAAAACGCAATGAACTAAAAACACTTCAAAAATGTGTTTTTCTAAAACGCAATGGCCAGAAAACACATAAAACTCTCTTATTTCTAAAACGCAATGGACACATAAAACGGTCTGTGAATTATCTGAACTAGAGAGTAGCAAATCAAAAGCTGTCTACGAATTACTGTCTGCGAAATGAGGCAATTTCTGGAAAATTAAATTTTCTGATGCATTTTTATTTCCCCGCCAGGGGCTGCCGCCCCTTGGACCCTGCTCCCAGTGGCGCTGCCCTCGGACCCCCGCCAAGATCGTAAAACGCAATAACTCAATTCAAAAACCCAGATCGTAAAAATGCAATTAAAAAAATCTTACATAGATCGAAGCCGATTTTTTCACCGATTGACGAAATTTGAATGTTAGAAACACTTATCAGCGATCGAATCGAACGAATCGAGTGATTCACTTCAAAATCACATGAAAAAAATGAGATATTGTATGAAATTAAACTGGGTTTCTTCAAAAAAGCTGAAGAACACGTTGATCGGGTGTTTGAATCATTGATTGGTGATAAAAATCGCACTATAATGTAATGATTATTAAGATAGAAAGTGAAGAAATGGTTGAAGATGGTGGGTTTGAAAATGGTGGGTTTTAAAGTTACTGGGGAGAAGAATGAAGAAGAAAGGATATGATTGACTAAAATACCCTTCCTCTTTATTTTAAATTTTACCATATGTTATAATCCTATTGCTTTCTATCCTTTTTAGCCAAAATAAACTTTCTATTTGATCATCTCCATATATATATATATTGTTGGACCGTTCTTTGACCCGAAAAGTCAGTCTGAGAAACTCATCTTCACGTGTAAAGGCGGAATCAATGCACGTAAAGTAACAACAGCTATTCCTTTCTTATTTCTATCTCTTTATTGCATTCTGATATTGTTTTGACAGAGTTTTGTTCCAGCAACAACGATCTAGGTTCGCTCCAAAACGTTACAAATGAAACACATCATCAGGCTATATATAGAGTGTGTGGTTCGCTTATATGGACTGCCATAAAAGCGAACCAGCTCACTTACCATAAAAGCGAACCAGCTAATGACCTATAAGCGAACCTGTTATGTACCTATAAGCGAACCAGACCTAACAAAGTCACATAAGCGAACCTGTCAACATTTTACATGATTTTGACATTCTAAACCCTATGTTGACCCATATTGACCTAAGACTTGATATAGACGAATTCAACAGACATTCCGTGCACTAACATATATATATATATATATATATATATATATATATATATATATATGGATACCTAATTAGAGAGTTACACGTGAACTTTTGGTGTAAGTTAAGATTTGGTTTCTAATTGTCAACATGACATCAAATGCGAACATAATCACATATTGCCTTAACAATGTCACCTTTATAATTTTTTAGCCAATTAGAGTTGTTAAAATAAAATGCAACTGATTAATTCATGTTGCAAACATTGTTTCTTTAGTGTGTTATAAAGTTGTTACACCTGTTTGTTATACGGTTATTTTATAAAGGGTGTAAAGTGTGCAGACTTGAAGAATGAAGGGCTTGAATGCAAACATCAGAGGACTAAAGTGAAAGCTTGCAAGTCTTGGAGGATTATAAGTGAAAGTATCTTTTATACTCATATAAAAAGATTGTATAATGTACTGTTGGGACTACTTGTTTCCAGATCTTTCTTGTTCACTCTCTCTCTCTCGCAATTGAGCGATTAGGGTTTGTTTTGTTCAGATCGATTGTGATCTGATCTGTTTGAATCTCGCCTGTGAGATTGTTTCCTTTAGATCAGGTTGTATCTTTCCTGTCTTTTCTGTATATCTTCTGTATTGTTTGATCAACTGATTAAATCGGTTGATCAGAACGTTATTGTTCATCTGATCTTACTTTTGGTAGGATCTTGGGTATTGGTGGGCATTTTCGGTTTGGGTTAATAATAGATTTTCAGTCGCCGTTTTTGTCGCTATTTCTTTGTCTTTGGTTTGTGTGATTGATACCATAAGTTTTTACATGGTATCAGAGCTAAATGCTCTTGATCCGGTCTTATTTCCACTGTTGATCTGATTCTCTTGTTGTTCTTATGTTAGGTCTGCTTCAAGTTTGCAGATCTGTTGTTGACGTTGGATAGATCATCTAATCTTGGGAGTGCTATATTTTCTGTAACACCTCGAAAATTTATGTCCAATAATGTATTGACACGTGTCATAAGCTTTAAACGTGTAAAAGAATACTTTAGAGGGACTAAAGTTGACAAACAGAGAAAGTATGTGAATATAAAGGTTCAAAGTGTCAATAATGGATAAATATACTTTACAATAACCCTACACGATGTTTATATCCTTAAACGAATAAATCATGGATCATACGAAGCTAAGTGTGGAAGAAAGTGAGAGATTACAAACTACAGGGGTTAAATGTGTCAACATGTTTAAAGTACACCTCTGAGTGACCTTTTAGTGAACCTGAAGCTTTGTAACGATAAATTATACTCACTAGAATATGTGATAAAAATTTCACCAAGTTTCGTTATCGTATGAGAAAGTTATGACAATATTCGTATACGAGGGGTTAAAAACGTCAACGTTGAAATTTATGACTTTTTGGGTGATCACAAAGTTAACCAAGGACTTGCCAATGTTTAAACATGTCAAGGAGCCCTTAAAAGTAAGGTTAGAGGGCCAAAAGTGCAAGAAAAATACTTAAAACCACGTTTGGAAGGACCAGGGACCTAAAGTGCAAATAATGAAAATTTGTTTGGCTGGTTCTGGGGGTCATACCAGGCGCGTAAACCCCCTGGGGATTCTTACGCGGGGCGCCTCAGCATGCCAGCGACAGAATTCTCCTGGCAGCTGCCAGTTCAGGCCTGTAACCGACTTAAAAGGCTTGTTTTCTTATACCAGGGACTCCCCCACTGATTTTACATGCACTAGGGGCACTTGGCTTGATCTGGAATCAATTATAGACTTGCTTGGCACCATCTAAATCAATTAAATTCACTATATAAGGAGCCCTTTAGTTGCAACATTGATGCACATTCATTTGCAACCTTCACAACTTCATTTCTGGAGCTCCCCTGATCAGCAACAAGCTTTCTTAGGATCCCTAGTCGAGCTTAGGACTCTTGTAAGTGTCCTTAACCTTCTTTAAATCAGTTTAGCTTAGTTAATTAGCTTAAAGTCAAACCGTCGTAATTAAGGTTTGACTTCGTCATTAGTCTTAATTTGTTTAGTCAATTTCCAAATTGAAAGTACCTATGAGTTGGTAATTATGTGGGCAATAAACCCTTAAAAGGGCACCCTCTGATTCCCACTCTAACTAGGTCAATTGTCGGGTCAAAGTTAATCTTAAAAAGTCAACAGAAAGCTTATTTTCAAATTAATGCATAATTAGCAATGTAGGATCCATGCAACCTATTTTATCATTAATATAACTTGGTAATTAATGTAAGAACATGCCTAAACATGTTCAACCCGACAATTTTCAGTTTAGGCTCGGATCGGAACCGAAAGTCGCATAATTTGACTTTTGCTTTGACTTTCGATTCTGACCCAATGTAGCATGGTTTAGAATTGCCTTAGAGCTTTATTTGGACCAGGTTTCATATAAGTATAACTCTGTGAGATTATACAACTTGGTTCATTAGTTATCCGATTTATATGCATGTTTCCGTTAAATGCTTAAATGTTGACTATTATGCCCATATGACCTTAAAACGTAATTTTTGAAAATGTAAAAGAACAGAAACCTTAGTTACTAATTTATAAAGTTTTCCCTAAGATTTGACATCAGTTTGAGGTCTAGATTAGGAGTTATGCTCATTAGCGTATTTAGAAAGCTTTTTATTAAATAAACGGCGTATTTAGCATATAGCCTATCTAAACCCGATTTTTGATACCAAAATTTTTACCCACTGATGTAATATAATATTTTGGGATTTTTGAAGATTTTTATTTAATTTTAGGCTGAGCATAACATAGAGTTCTAAGCTTGATTCGGTAATTGCCGGTTTTGCCCTTTTGGGCTATAAAATGAGTTTTACAAATTATTTTGATAACAAACCTTTTTCTACTAATCTAATATGATAAATAAAACATTTTGAGCCTTCTGGAATTATAAAAATATCAGCTTTCCTTTAAAAACCCGGAAATAGCTCAAAATCGACTTTTTAAGCGTTTTTAACGCATAGTATGTATTAAAACTACTTTAAACATATAAGGTTTGATGCCTACTGATATTTTCAGTAAATTTTTATATATTAACAGTAAGCAAAAGTTATAAACTCAGATTTCCAGTTTTGACCTTTTAAGCTTATGTGAAATTACCAAAATGCCCCTAAGGTGCATAGTTTGGTTTTAATTGATAGATTTTACATATATGTAATAACCTACTGTTATAACTTATTAAACTAAGTATTTTTACTGATTATATCAGACCTGTAACTCAGATTATTATTTAAACTCTTTTATAACCCTTAAAATGACCAAAATGCCCCTACGGGGCATAGTTTGAGTTTAAATCCATTTCGGGCATAATAGAAGATATCTTACTGATGTCACAATATATTTAAGGCATATTAACTTAGGAAACCTGTATATGACTCATATGGTTACCCGTTACGCATCTTGCGCGTTCGGTTCGGTTTATGTAACTAGTTTGCATAAATTGACCGAAACGGGTCAAACCTTATCATTTTTATCTCAAAATCCAGAATGTGTTTAGGTTACCCATATTACACAAGTCTCCAAACTTGTCGAGTCTAAATCACATTCTATTCCGGTCTTCGCTTAATCGTGCGTTTGAACCGTATATTCCTTTAAAACTAACCGGTCTAAGTTTAGGCTTGATTAAAGACCCGTTAGGAATCTAATAGGTTATTAAAAACCTTTGTTCCAGAATAGGAGACCCGGTAAAAGCTACACGCACTTGCTATTTGTGATTAATACTTGCAAAGGTAAATACTTTTAACTTATTTTCCCTATACGGGCTTGGGGTACGGTATATAAAATACCGCTTGGTCGGGTATTGATTTTTTAATCGTATGAAGGTTAAATTATTGAAATATCCCGTTTAAATTGTTTTGTTTGCTTAAAGCCTTTGGGGGGTTAATGACCATGTCCCGGATATCCTTGGCATCATTTTACGAAATGGGCACGACCTAAGTGTTGGACCCAGTATGGCCTTAAAACAACTTCTTTTCACGTAATATGGCAAGTGATTTCAGTAGATGTGAAAAAGATGTGCGGAAATGGAAATCAGACTTTCAAGAAACAAGACCTACAGAATTATCAAGTTTATATCACTTTGAAACAAAATGGTTTACATGGTGATTGTAATAAGTCCTACAAAAAGTAGCCAATTGACATATTCATTGAATCCAACGTTCAAGTTGCCTTTTTCATCATGATATCAATTAATGTCAACTTGCTTCGGTAAGTGTGGCAGGACAGAGCCAATTTCAGACAAGTGGGGTTGTTCATCAGAATTCTGATAAACCACTTCATCAGAAATTCTGATGAACAAATCATCAGAAAAATCCCGATGATCAGAATCATCAGAAACTGATGATATTTCATCAGAAATATCATCAGATCCATCAGAAATGACCTTCTCTGATAATCCAATTCAGCTCTTGATCAACTTGTGATTCTTTGAAGTAGATGATGTGCATTCCAGTTGTCCCATCTGATCTTCTTTTTCTAGTTCGTGATCTTCAGGACTGTGATCTCTTCATAGATCCAGTTGATTGTGATTTTCTTCAATACTTACAAATAAAGTTTCCTAACAGTTTCCCCCTAAGTATTGTAAGAAAATGAACTACCTCTATATCTAACATAAACAACTTTCTTTGAAAGATAAATTTAAAAACAACTAAGTTCAGAAACATAGAACATAGTCAAACCAATCATAAGTCAGACAAAAATAAAATATTGTTCAAAAACAGGAATTTTAATCTCATTACACTTCTGTATTTGTCTCCTGGCTTCAGTCTTTTCTTGTGGTCTATTGCCTTTTGTGTTTCTTTGTACATTTCTTTATACCATCCTCTTGCTTCCATCCAATTTTCAATGCACTCTTCAATTGTTTTTCTCAGCTGTTCATTGTTCTTTCCCTTCTTTTTGAGCTGCTCTTGTTTATCATTCATGCAGTTCCTTATATATTTTAGAGTTTGATTTGAATACCTGCATATATCACTGATTCTGAACAGAGCTTTCTCTTCATTAGCATCTTTGAAGACTACACTCATTTCTGGTTGATCAAAGATTGCTCCGGTTCTTACGAGTTTAGAAGGGATTTCAGCTGGAATTGAAGTGTTCGGAGGTGGTATTAGCACCTTGTTGCTATACTCAAAATTGATACATAGATCAAAGTCTGCCAGTGCAGCTCTTTTGTATAACTTTGCTCCTGCACTTTTGAGACTTTCAAGGGCTCTTCTGACTACAACTGAATTACCTTTCATTTTATCAATGATATTCTTCATTTTGACTATTCCCAATGGGTGAATATCATCAGCCAGATCTGCATCAGTAACCTTTTGTTCAGTGTTATCTTTTCTGATCAGGGTATACTTGTTTTGTGCTTCAGTACCTAAGACACCTCCTCCAGTGGTCATAGTATCAATTCTTTCAATTGATACTATTGGATTGGTCATGTTCTTGTGTAGAATTACCCAACCTCCATTGTTTCTGTTTTCAACAATACCTTTACTTAATGGAGAGAGAGGTCTCTTTGGGTTGTCTTCTGGACCTTTCCAATAGTAATGCTTTAGATGTTCTTCAGGATACATAATAGTGTGTAAATCACCTGTTAGCACATCCATTTCTCTGATGTTCCCTTCTGAATCTTCTATCATTTCTTTTCTTGGCCTTTTTGAGGAAGTTACTTCAAGTTCCATTCTTCTCTTCTCTTTTGCATCCATCCTTATACTTAACTCTGTTTCTCCTGTGATGGCTGTGGAAGATGACTGAACTGGAACATGATCATTCTGCTGTACCCTTGATGTGTCTGGCTTTGGGACATTTGGTGGAGGACCCATGAGTAACTTTTGTTTATCTGGTGGTGGACCCATGGGTTGCTTCTATTTTTGAGCTGTTGAAGTTTCTGTTTGTTTGGTTTGACCTTGTTGAATGGTTTCTGGTTGTTGTTGAGGAGTTTCTGATCTCCTTTCTTGTCTTTCTTTTGGAATTGAGGCTTTCAGTTCATGAAGATCAACATTTGCTAGTCTGCCAACATTATACTGTAATCTCTTTACTAACAGATGAACATTAGTGAGAGCTTGAGTATTTGTTTCTTCTTGTTTCTTCATTTTCTGAAACTCCTGATTTTCTTGATTTCTTTGTGCAGCTAATTCCATCAACAGTTTCTCAAAAGCCTCAGCCATGCTGCTGTTGTTGGCTTTGAGGAACTGTATTTCTTCAAGAAGCTTCCCAGAACTTGAGCTTTCTCCTGCAGTTGCAACCTCAGCCATCTTTTTCTTGATATCATGCAGTTCCTTGAGAGCCTTCTCAATTTCTGATGAGCTCTCTTTGTTTTCTGATGACTTTTGCAATTTGTTAAGGGCTGCAGTATTGTCTTCTGTTTGCTTCTGCACAGCTTTGACAGTTTCTGACAAAACCTTGATATCTGACTTTTTATTTCTGATTTCTTCTAGTATCAGATCAAGTTTTTCTTCTGTTGCTGTTTTCATAGTAGCAGTTGTGTCTTCAAGTTCTTTGTGAAGTTGTTTAGGGGACATAGTTTGATGTCCTTGGGAGATAGGAAAAACAACTGATGTTTCCCTTCTAACACCAGCAGAAAACACATTCTCTGCTGTTCTGAGGTTAAGAGGATTTGTAGATTCCAAATTCCCTATATCCTCACCAGAAAATTGAAACACATTCAAGTTCTGGATTTCCTCATATCCTGGAACCTTTTCAGGTTCTCCATGAGTTGTTGAGAAACTCTTAGTTTTCTCATCCAGGTTTCCTTGATCAGCAGGCTGATCTCCACCTGTTGCCACCACATTTTCCTCCTCAGAATCTGATTCAGAAAATAGGTCTTTAGTTTTACTCACATCTTGTTTTGAAGAAATAGTACCTCTAAGTAAAATTTCATGTTTTCCTTGAATTGATTCATCAGAATCACTCTCAGAAAAATGAAATATGTTTAATTTGGAATGTTGTGCACCTGTTTCTCCCATATGTGAGATTTCAGCATGATGTTCTTCTGCCACAGGACTCATATTTATATCTTCATCAGCTGGATGAGGATCAGATTCACCCTGCTGTTCCATTCTTGGTGTGCTTAACTCCTGTGCATCATGCTCCATGGGGGACACATTTTGAAAAATTCCTCTGTTCTCTGGCCTTTTATTCAACATCTTCAGATATTCTGCTCTGTATGGTGAATCTTCTGGTATCAGATTCATCATTCTTTCTGATAGAGCAGGCACATCATAATCTGACTTCCAAGATCCTATGGCAGTCCAAGGTCTCATAGTTTCTTTTTTCCACATATTTTCTGATGCTGGAATTTCTAGGTTCCTTTTTGAAAAGGCATCAGAAATTATGATCGACAGAAATCTGGGAAAGGGTAGATGTGAATCTATCCTCCTAGTGTTTGTCAGAATTGATCTTCTGATCAGAATAAATATTTCTGCTCCAAAATCAATGTTCAATCCTTTAATGAGACTGAACATGATTGTTAGAATGTTCATATTTATTTGATCTGTACCTCTAATCTTTGAAGATAGACACTTGTTTAGAATCTCCATTAAAACTTGCCAGAAGGCAGGTAGCTTGTTTCTCTTGAATTCATTGATTTTTGAAATCTTTGTTTTGTAACCCATTACAGCATCAAGTTGTGAGAACATATCTTCTTTTTCTGGTGCTTCTTCATAGCTCTGATTTAAGGGTAGTTCCAAACATTCCCTTATCTTTTCTGGTGAAATTTTAATAAAGATATTTCCCCATACATGTGCTGTTAGCTCAGTTTGACTTGAGATTTTGAGAGTTTTTACAACTTGTTGTATGAGCTCTTGTGGTACCTCTCTGGTCTTTGTAAGAGCTTGAGCTATAGGGCATCTGGTTAGAAATTCAATGAGAATTTGACACTTCATATCATACTCTTCGATGTTATCATTTATTGGTTCATTGTTGCTCTTTAATGGAAGAAATTCAGCTTCAGTGATGAAGGGAACAGAGTGTTCTGTTGGTGGTATGTTGATGTTGATAGCAGCCATTGAGAGTTTTGGTTTTTGTTTCGGAGAAGAGTTTTAGGGTTTCGAATTTGAAGGTTGAAGATGTAAGACTCTGTTTTTGAATGAGGTATTTATAGGGTGTATAGACAGAGATTTTTGAGTGTTTGTCGTGGGTTGTTTGTGTTCAAGGTGATTAATGACACCTTTATGATGTTTTAATCTTTTAAGGAAACAACCGTTTTTGAAAAAACCTTTGGTTTATCTCTAATTTAATGTAAATCTTTTAAAGAGACTTAGAGACTCCAATGATTTTGCAGATAAGCACTATTGTCCAACTTGCACCTTTTCTATATGTGGGTCCCTTTTGGTTTAAAAGGTCCAATAGAAACCTTTTCCGAGTTTGTGTGTCTTCCCAGGTTTTCCTCTTGATGATATATATCAGAAAATTTTGAATGAAACTTTTGAGAGTTGTATCTTCTTTATATATCATCAGAATTCATTTGATTCATAGACAGAGAATGAATCTTTAGTTTTTTTTTTTTTTTTTTTGAGATGAGAGGGAATAAGTAGAGTTCCGAGATTTTTACTTACATTGCAGTCTTGCAGTTCTGACCTCTACACCTTTGTTCTGATATACAGGAAGTATTTTTCATACAGCTTGTTTCAGTCCTCAGAAAATATTTTTTGAAAGAAACTTATTTCAAGAATATTTTTTTTGATGGTCATAAGTTTCTTTGAATCTGGTTAAAAGCATTGTTTTTCTGATGATTAGTCAAACTTCCTGGCTTTTAAGAAATTTTTCTGAAAAAACATTTGATTTTCTGATTCATTGTCAGATTTTCTGGTTAATTTAAACCTCTGTTTCTGGTGAATAATCAGATTCGTGTCGCATAAAGAGTTTTCTGAATAAACATCAGATTTTCTGATTGATTATCAGATTTTCTGAGTTTCATTAAATCATGTCAGATCTCATGTGTGTTTCACCAGATTTTCTTTGTTTTTTTTTATCAGACATGTTGTGTTAGTTCCCCTAGATCTATTGACAAAAAAATTTGAATGAAAAGAAATAAAAAGCAGATATGATATAAATAAAGGAAATATAAAACAAAAAAAAAACAAACTACTCCTCTTCCTCCTCCAATACGTTGTACATGCACTTCACATATAACCAAAGACTGGTTATTCGACCGGTGTGATTCGTTGATGGCGTCAGGGTGGCTTCACTAATGTTTTCTTGAAGTACCAGCATGGCCCTTGGATAGCAGCTTCTCACTCCTCCGAAGTCCAGCTGACTTGCGATCACCTTGGTTACGAATCGAGGGTAGATTAGAAAGGGTTGACGGTCGTGGATGTTTGCTTCTAGGTCTCTCATGAGAAACTTAGCATAGTTGTAAGGTTTTTCCTGTACAACAGCATGAACCACTTCCATCATCTTATGAGACAGCTCGTTGAAGTGTCCAATCTTCTTGGAGAAGCAGACACATAGCTGTGTTACAAAAAACTAAAAAGATGGTATAAAACCAGATTTGCTAATAGCCCTTGACGAGTTGAGTGTATGATAGCCCATTTCAGTCAGGGTTTGTTGCACATCCGCCTTATCCAGAAATTGGGTTTCATGATCATTACCCAGTTTGAGGACATTTCTGATTGTTTCCTCATTTAGGGTAATTTTTACCCCCATAACCTCACTCTCAATCCACATGGAAGTACCACTAAAAATGATTAAAGAGTTCCACCAGAACTCTTGAAGAAGTTTTGGATAAATGGTGACATGTGATGATACAGCAAAGCCCAAAGGACTTCGCATGATCATATTGTACACAAACCTGCAGTCCTCCCATGCAGGTCCTTCCAAGTTGGATCTTAATATAAGATTATGAAGTCTGTGAAATGAGAGAGGGAATTGAGTGGCTTTCATCAATTTTGGGCGACCCATTTTTAGATAAGAAAAATTCTGTCGAAGGGATTTTGAAGAGATGATTTTTGTGAAAAAAAAATTCTTTTCAGGTTGTTAATATTTATAGATGAAAGTGATGTTAACAGCTAACCCTTTTCTCTTCAATTAAGACGATATCTGTTGCAGTGAATGTAACAGTGAATGTGACAGTCTACTAAGCCCCATGTGTGAGTAAGCATTTAATGACTAGGCGGCTATTTTCATAGCTCCTAATGATTCTAGTGCCTACGTGTCACTTAAGTTTCTTATGAAAAAATGACGTTGCATGCATTTGCAGAAAAAAATATGAAATTCAATAATCTGAAAAAAAAAATTGAGACGGTTGATTATCACAGCTGTATGGAATTTCATCAGTATGCATGTTACTTTTCCCCCGTTTTGTTTTGTTTTTGTTTAATTAAAAAAATACAAAAACAATATATACCAAAAATGAGTAAGTACAATATGTAGGATATGCATGAGAATGGAAAAAAAAATTATGATGTTTCAACCTAGTTTCTGATTTTATATCAGAACTTCTGGAGTTTTAACCAGAAATTCTGATATTTCTTCAGATTATCTGATAAATTATCATTTATTGATGTTTCATCAGATTTTCTGATGTTCCATCAGATTGATGGATTGTTTCATTAGAAGCTAGTTGATTTGTTCTATGAGTATCAGAACTTTGATGTTCAACAAGTTGGTTTTCAATTTGTGTTATTGTGTTTTCTGAAAAATCTTCATCATTTAGATTAACCATGCCTAGTTTGCTGATCAAAAAATTATGTCTCTTTTCATCAAGAGGCTTTGTAAATATATCAGCAATTTGATTTTCAGTTGGAACAAAATACATTTCAATGTTACCTTTCTCCACATGATCTTTTATGAAGTGGTATCTGACATCTATGTGTTTGGTTCTTGAGTGATGAACTGGATTTTCTGTTATTGCAATAGCACTCTTTGAGTCACATAGAATTGGAATTCTTGTCAGATTTACTCCATAATCTTTCAGTTGAGTTTGCATCCACAACACTTGTGAACAGCAACTTGCTGCTGCTACATATTCTGATTCTGCTGTTGATGTGGCAACACAGTTTTGTTTCTTGCTTGCCCAACAAACCAATTTTTCTCCCAAGAGTTGACAGGCACCAGATGTGCTTTTCCTGTCAATTTTGCACCCTGCATAATCTGCATCTGTGAATGCAATTAATTCAAGGTTTGTATCCTTAGGATACCAGAGACCAAGTTTTGATGTGCCTTTGAGATATTTGAAAACCCTTTTTACAGCTTTTAGATGGGACTCTTTGGGATCACATTGATATCTGGCCAGAAAGCATGTTGCAAACATGATATCTGGTCTGCTTGCAGTTAAATAAAGCAGTGATCCTATCATTCCTCTATAGGTTTTAATATCAACACTTATACCATCCTTATCAGAATCTAACTTGTTCCCTGTTGCCATGGGAGTTTTTGAAACAGAGCAGTTTTCTAGTGAGTATTTTTGTAGAATTGTTTTCACATATTTTGACTGACTCAAAAATATTCCATCAATTCTTTGTTTTACTTGTAACCCTAAGAAAAAGGTTAACTCACCCATCATACTCATTTCAAAGTGGCTGGTCATCAATTTTTGCAATTTGTCATAAAATTTTTCATTAGTTGATCCAAATATAATGTCATTAACGTATATCTGGACCAGCAAAGTATGACCTTTGTGTGTTTTGAGAAAAAGAGTGGTGTCAATAGTACCTTTGGTAAACCCAAAATTGAGTAAGAAGTTTGATAAAGTCTCATACCAGGCTCTAGGAGCTTGCTTCAACCCATACAAGGCTTTGTTTAATCTATACACATGATTTTGAAATTTTGGATCAACAAAGCCTTCTGGTTGATGCACATAAACTTCTTCCTCAATTTTACCA
Source organism: Helianthus tuberosus (assembly GCA_030545235.1). Classification (NCBI taxonomy): domain Eukaryota; kingdom Viridiplantae; phylum Streptophyta; class Magnoliopsida; order Asterales; family Asteraceae; genus Helianthus; species Helianthus tuberosus. Next base: position 186,550,200 of record CM060396.1, on the reverse strand, counting down.
TTTAGAAAAGCTGATTTTACATCCATTTGATAAACTTTTAAATCCTTGGATGCAGCATAAGCAAGAAAAATTCTTACAGCTTCTAACCTAGCTACTGGTGCAAAAGTTTCGTCATAATAAATACCTTCTTGTTGACAGTAACCCTTGACCACTAACCTTGCTTTGTTCCTTGTGATTATGCCATTCTCATCAGATTTATTCCTGAATACCCATTTTGAACCAATGACAGATTTGTCTTTTGGCTTGGGTACCAGATCCCATACCTTGCTTCTTTCAAACTGATCAAGCTCTTCTTGCATTGCCTGAATCCAGTCTGGGTCACTCAGAGCTTCTTTGACAGATTTGGGTTCTACCTTGCTTAAGAACCCAGAAAATGCACACTCATGTGCAGTGGCAGATCTTGTTCTGACACCATCTGCAGGATTGCCTATGATGTCAGAATGAACATGTCCTTTGATCCATCTTAACTTGTTGTGAAAAGTTGTTGGTTCTGATGGATTTGAAGTTTCCCCCTGAACAGGTGCTTCAATTATGTGTAAGTACATGATGGATCTTTTGATTTGTTTTTGAAAGAATTATCATGTTCTAGGAAATTTTCATTTATCATTTCAAAGAGATGTTCATACTTTTCTTGTTTATCAGAAAAATTTATTTCTTTCATGTATTCATCAAAAACCTCTGTTTCTGGCGAGTCATCAAATGAGACATACAAACTTTCTCTGATTGTCCTTGTATTGAGAATAAAAATTCTATATGATTTTGATGACAAAGAGTAACCAAGAAAAATACCTTTTTCTGCTTTTCTGTCAAATTTTTCAAGGCTTTCAAAATCATTGAAAACAAAGCATCTACAACCAAATGTATGCAAAAATTTTATACTTGGAATTCTTCCATTTATAATGTTGTAAGGTGTTTTGTTGTGCCTTTTGTTGATTATGGATCTGTTTTGTGTAAAACATGCATTTGCTATAGCTTCTGCCCAAAAGTGAGTGGGCAATTTAGCATAAGCAAGCATGGTTCTGGCAGCTTCTACCAAGGTCCTATTCCTTCTTTCAACCACCCCATTTTGTTGATGTGTTCTGGGAGCAGAAAAATCATGAGAAATTCCTTTGCTTATCAGAAAATTCTCAATTTTTGAATTCTTAAACTCTATTCCGTTGTCTGATCTAATCCTTCGGACTGTTAGTTTTAACAGATTTTCAATTTTCTTGATAAAATTAATGATCAGATCAGGAGTTTCACTTTTCTTTCTAAAAAATTATACCCATGTGTACCTGGAAAAGTCATCTACTATTACTAGTATGTATTTCTTTCCAGAAAAACTTTCTGTACTTATGGGTCCACACAAATCCATGTGTAAAAGTTCCAAATTTTGTGAAATAGAAGACTCATAAATTGATTTATGTGAGCTTCTCGTGGATTTACCCATCTCACATGCTTCACAAATTTTATCCTTCTTTGAGGATATTAAAGGTAATCCTTTTACCGGACCTTTGCTTGCTAGTTTACTTAGGTTTTTGAAATTCAAGTGAGCAAGCCTTTTGTGCCATAACCAACTACTACCTTTGTTGATTTTTGAAAATAAACATAGTTTTGGATGTTCACTCTCTTCTTTGAAGTCAAAATAGTAAATTGATTTTCTTATTCTTTTCCCACTTAAATAGATTTTATTATCATCTATACCTATTAGCAAGCATTTTTCTGGTAAAAAGGTTACCTGAAAACCTTTGTCACAGAATTGACCACAGCTCAGCAAGTTATACTTTAAGCCTTCAACATAGGCTACTTTCTCTATGGTCAGACATCCATACTTTATGCATCCATATCCCATGATCCTTCCTTTCACTCCATTTCCAAAGTTTACCATTCTACCCAGCCTTAAAACAAAGTTGCTGAGTAAGCTCCTGTCCCCAGTCATGTGCTTGGAGCTTCCTGAGTCGCAGTACCAGATCTGCTGCACATGATGGTCCTGAAATGAAATGATTAGAGGGTTTTTGGTACCCAGGCATGCTTGGGTACTATTTCTGATGGAATATTAATCACTTTCTTTCTTCTTCTTCTTGATTTTTCATCAGAAACTCTGTTATATGCTGAGCCATTAACAGATTTTACAGTTTTCTTTTGAAGATGGTGTTGAACAAGCTTCAGTATGTCAACACACATACAAGAGTTATCAGATTTTTCTGATATTTCCTCTTGTGATGAAATGAGTGGATAATTTTGAAAAGATGAATGAACTGCTTCTGAAGTTTTTACAGATTTTTGACTGCATTCACTATTTTTTGTTTTGAAGTTTGGTTTTTCAAAAGAATATTCAGAACATGTTGTTTTGCAAGATTCAGATTCAGATTCTGATGTAAATTTATCAAAATTCTGATGAGTTGCTTTTACAAAGATAGTGGGTTTATTTGATCTTGTAGATCTTGTATAACCTAAACCCTCTCCTTTGTTCTTTGGTGTGGACTCAATAAAATTTATGAACTCTTTAGCCTGTTGAAAACCTCTTACATTGATTTCTTTCTCATTGATTTTCTTGTAAAGATCTTTTCTTTCATTTTCATAAAACTCAATTTTAGCTCTTTGATCTAAACTATCCTCTATAAGAAGTTGGTTTTCAAGAATGATTTTATTCAAAGTCCTTTGCAACTCATCAGATTTTCTAATATCCGATTGATGTTTTTCTTGCAGATTTAGAAAATCTGACATGAGCTTGTTTAACTTGTGTTCAAGATCAAGATTGTCTAAATTTACCTTTTGTTCTGAAGTTTCTGGTAGACCTTCAGAGAGTGCCATGAGGCAGAAATTTGCCAATTCTTCTTCTTCATCATCAGAAGAATCATCAGATAACCATGTATCTGTTCCAGCAATTAAGCTTACTTGTTGCTGTTTCTTTGCTTCTTCAAGCTTTTTCTCATAATATGCAACATCCTTCAGCTTTTTGGTCTTGCATTCTGATGCATAATGACCTCTCTGCTTGCACTTGTAACACACAACTTCAGCCTTCCCTTTATCCTTAGATCTAACCTCTTATTTAGATCTTCCATCCATCCTTTCTCTGTCACTCCTCTGGTATCTCTGGCTACCTCCCCTCAACCTCTGCTCAAATGTTTTTGTGAGCAGTGCTATTGCTTCAGCAAAAGTTGAAAAGTCTGATGATGCATCAGAAGTTTCAAGATTTTGACTGTTTGATAGTTGTGGATCATTGGTTGTTGTTGATCTTTGTGAGTTTGAGATAAGAGCTAAAGATCCCCCTCTTTGAATGGTTTCTTCAAATATTTCTTCCTCTCTGGGGGATCAAGATGCTGTATAAGTCATGAAGACTCATGTTTCCTAGTTCTAAGGTTGATGATAAAGTCATGGTTAGACTTCTCCATTCTCTAAGAAGGGCATCAAGAAATTTTATGTTTCTTTCATCATTTGACTTTGTTATTCCAAATTTCTTTAGCTCGTTTAAAAGTTTTGTAAATCTTTGATATGTATCATTTAATCTTTCATTTGGCAAACTTTTAAACCTTTCATAAGATGAGACATTGTTTGTTCTCTTGTTTCTTCTCATCCTTTCTCATCATTCACAAAGATTTTCCAACTGATCCCATATTTCCTTAGCTGATGCACATGCATCAACTTGTGAAAATATGTCATTGGGGATGGCCATTATTAAAAGTGACTTTGCCCTTTCATCCCCAGCCATCTTTTCCTTGTCTTCCTCACTCCAAAGTATTTCACTTTTGGGAACTTGGGAGGCAGGGATAGCAGGTGATTGGTCAGTTGCTGGAATAGCTGGTATTACAGTCATTGGTATATGTGGACCCCTTTCAATGGATTGAAACAGAGCTCGGTCATGACCATTAAGGAAATTGACCATCCTGATTTTCCATTGGGGGTATTCCTCTTTGACCAGAGTCGGAGGTTTGGACATAGAACCAATGTTAAAAGCATTATTCCAGGATTGAAAGCTGGCCATATTTAGAGAAAAGAAGATGAGCGATTGATCGTTTGAAAATAGTTTATTCAATCTGCTTGGATACCAATTGTTGGACCCAGTATGGCCTTAAAACAACTTCTTTTCACGTAATATGGCAAGTGATTTCAGTAGATGTGAAAAAGATGTGAGGAAATGGAAATCAGACTTTCAAGAAACAAGACCTACAGAATTATCAAGTTTATATCACTTTGAAACAAAATGGTTTACAAGGTGATTGTAAGATTATTATCTAGTACAAATGAATCTTGAATTCTGTGGGTGAGAGGGCAATGGAGTTTTGATGTATGTATGAATGATAAGCTTCAAACTCACTTTGCTTCTCCTGGTTGAGCCTTCTATTTATAGAAGGTTGGGTGCATGAATAAACAATAGTTTATTCATGCAATAAGTACTGCAAAAAGTAGCCAATTGACATATGTAAGGACTCTAAAAAATGTCCCAATACGACTCGTAAGTGAAAACCCTGACCCCTGAAACCTTACTGTGCATGAAAATCAAGAAAATCAAGATTTCTGGTCTTCAGGCGGGCCGCGTAAGGTTGAGCATATCTTTACGCGGGCCGCGATAGCTCATAACTTATTCGGGACAGCAACCAGGCCACGTGGCAGACCTAGGTGTGACACGCTAGCCCTAATCTACGAAATAGGTGTCCACGCGGGACGCGTAAGGTTTGGCTGATGGTTTACGCGGGCCGCGACAAAGCCAATTTTCAGCTATAAATAGCTTGGCTCCTGAGTAGTTCTGTGGTGTCGAAATCAAATATCAAAAACGAAGTTAGGCTGCTCCAAAGTCGAATTTACTTTCAATTTTAGTGAGGTGCTGCTCCAATACAGGGTATTAACTCAATCGCTGCTACGATTCAATGTCCGATCGATTGAAACTATCCAATGGATGTTTAAGTGCTGCCCACATTAGGGTTATGCTTTGTCATTCGTCGTGAATTCGATGGATGTTTAAGTATCGCACTTTGTCATTCGTTGTGAGGGTTTAATCTCGCGAGTTATCGTAAATGCTGTATTAGTTACTAACCTAGTTCGTGTGCATGTTGTTTAAATTTAGGTTAAAAGGCTAAATCAGTAGGCTAAGCTCTGTCCACTTAAATCTGCAATGTGAGTCATTCTCTTTCTTTTTACCAAATAGCTTTAAAAATCATGTTTTTAAAGTTATAATTACAGGGATTAAGTCTTTGTAATCTCCAATTTACAGCCGGTATGTGGGGATTTGTATACAATACTTGATAACCGTCACCATTGGACAACGGGTTAGCCAAGGGGTGATATGACCATAATCACAGACACCATTGGACATCCAATAGGTGGTCGAGTGATAAATACCGTGGGTAGATGGTTGATATAGAAACATTGTAATCGCTCTTAATACTGTAAATTATAACAACGTGTCGTAAAAAGAATGATTCACCAGTATTTCCCCGCTGACAAAATATTTTTCAAACATGTTTCAGGTGATCTGTTGTGATCTAGGAAAAGTGCCGCGAAGCACTACAAGCTTAAGGAAGTGGCTCAATATAAATAAAGAAACATGTTTTGTAAAATAAAGATTTCCCAGTGAAATCACCTTATTGTAAAATACCGGGGTTTTATCCCGAATTATGAAATAAAATAATCGGAAATTCTCAGTTTTAAAAGATCCTGATAAAATCTTCCGCTGTCGCATAAATTAAATACCACGGGTTCCTGTCCCGAGATTCCTGACCGGGTCAAACCGGGGCTGGGGCCGTGACAGGAAAAGGTGGTATCAGAGCCACTGATTTAAGCCAATTAAGTATTTAGAAAATACTTAATTCTACCGATTGCCATTTTTGTGATTATGTGTTTTATTATTTGAATATTTGTTTACAGTATGGGTAAGCAAAGACTTTCGGATATCTACCATAAATTAGATACTTCACCAAAAGAAAAGGGAAGTTCATCCCAATCAAATTCCTCAAGATACTCAGTAGATACTGAGAAATGAATATTTGTTCGAAAGGCACAATATGAGGAACCACTTTCTCCTAATAAAAGAAGTTTGATTATTAGGAAAAGTCAGGAGAAAATAAAGAAGTCACAACCAAAAGAAGTGAGGGTTAACCAGGAAACCCAGAAACTAGACAATCAACCACCATGGGAAGACAAGTTAGATGAAAAATGGGCAGATCTATATATGCTAGCCACTGTAGCAGTAAATACAAAAATTTAAATATCTTGATTCAGTTTTAGCACCCGTATCACCTACAAGCCAGAAACTTTACCCAGTAAATAAATAAGTTTACAATAAACCCTAATATGTTTTAATCCTTTGTAATTAAATTAATCACATGGTATGCAATAATACTTGAAGGTTATCTGTGAAATTTTGTTATAACATTTTAACTTAGTATTTTGCATATTTGCTAAACAGCATGAATGAGTTATCTGAAGCCCTTCAGAATCTCAATCTTTATCCGGTGAAAATAGAAGTTTCTAAAGACTTTACTGGTTACATACCCGATACGGAAGAACCTATGGAATTCAACGCTCCACCTCTGGAGAAACCAAAGCCTAAGAAAAGGAGAAGATTCGTAGGCTGGAGGCGTGTACGCAGAAGAAAACCAGCAACTAGGAGAATTCCCAAAATAGAGAATCCCATAGATAAAAGAAAAGGAATTACAATAGGGGAAGATTCAAGGCAAGCAGAAATGGAAATTGGGGAAAGTTCTAAGCAAGTCGAGGAGTTTCCTTTACAGGAAGAATTGGATCGCATACTGGCAGGCTGGGATATCATTAGCCCTATCAATACCAACCTTTACCCTTATCCTGCTGAAACTCAACTTCCAATAAATTTGGAACCAGCCATTCCAGAACCTTTAATCCATACTCAACCTTTAGGAATGGACGAGTGGTGGACTAATGACTGGCAATTTCAAAACCTCCTAAATAACCTTTATACCTTTTTCCCTCAGTTCGACCCAGAACCTATACCAAACCCACCAATGAGTAATGAAAATTTAGCTGAACTCCGTCATTTTGGCGAGGAGCTGATAGGTGCAGGGAATAGGATTCGGGAGGTGGGGGAGCAAATCTCCTGGAAGTACGACGAGAGGGAACGTCGCTACTAAAGTGCCCAGGGAGAGAATGGTGGTAAAACTGTGATTGTATAATAGTAATAATAATAATAAAATAAAGTCTGTAAAATAACCTACAAATAAAATCTTTGTAAAATAATGGTGTGTAATGATGCATAATATATATATAAAATGGGAATCAAGAAATCGATAATTTTGGCTATATGTGTTTTGTGAAATTTGGATGATTGTTTTGTATATAATTGTTATTTATTCTATACTAATAAATTATATATATTAATTATCAGATGGAAAACGCTAATAATGAACCAGTTAACGAGGTTAACCAATTTGAGCAACACCATGAAGATCAATTTCTGAATAGGCAAGATATCGAGAATATCGTTACTCAGGGAATAGCCAATGCTATTCCAGCAATCCTTGCTGCTGCCCAGAAACCTGTTGAACCTCAACAAATCATTCCTAGTAAACGTACTCAAGAAGATAACTTCAGTAATAGTGTAAACGGAGGCGGCAACCATACTAATGACGATAATGATCCAAGGCAGGCCCCACTCCCTAAGAAAATGAAAGCTGCAACACCTGGTTGCACTTACAAAGAATTCCTTGCTTGTAAGCCAGCTGAATTTGCAGGCAATGAAGGGGCGACTGCGGCACTACGTTGGTTAGAGAAAACCGAAGCAGTAATTACCATAAGTAAATGTGCTAAAGAAGACCAAGTCATGTATGCGTCGAATCTTTTCAAAGAAGGGGCGTTAGAATGGTGGAATACAGTTCTACAAGCTAAAAGAAGAACTGTGGCGTATGTCATGCACTGGGAAGAATTTAAGAGTCTTGTAGAAAGAAAATTCTGTCCCGAATACGAAAAGGAACAAATGACAAATAAGTTCCTAACTCATCGAATGGTGGAAGTAGACTGTCGAGGGTATACTTCGACATTCTTCGAATATGCTAGAGTGTTACCAACACTGGCTTCGCCAGAACCGGTACTTATTTCTCGCTATATTTGGGGATTAATTAGCGAAATCCGTAATATCGTTAAAGCTGCGAGACCTCGCACTATTGACGATGCGGTAGAATTAGCTAACACCCTAACTGATGAGCTGGTACGCACAAGAGATGAAAATAGGAAAAAGGAACTGGCTCATAAAATTACCCAAGGATTTCGTGTGGGTAATAATAACAACTTCAAGAAAAGAGGAACAGGGCAATCCTCAACTCCGCCATTCTGCAGAAATTGCAGAAAGAAGCATTTTGGAAAATGCAATGTAACCTGCAACTTTGCAAAGTTGTAGGACATCGTGAAGAAGACTGCAGAAAGAAAACAAGGATCTGCTACAACTGTGGAGAAATGGGACATTTCAAACTAGAATGCCCTAAATTGGTCAAACCAGCAGACAATAAAGCTAAACCAGCCGACGGAGCTACCAAGAAGAATGTTCGAGCCTTCCAATTAACTACTCAGGAGGCAGAACTCATTCCAGATGTGATAGCTGGTACGTTCCTAGTTCACAACGTATATGCAAAAGTATTATTTGACTCTGGTTCAAACCAAAGTTTTATCAATACTTCATTCTGCCAAGCTCTTAATTTACCTTTAACCAACCTTAGGCAGATTTTTACAGTTGAAACGGCAAATGGGAATTCTGTTAAAATATATGAGGTTTTGCAAGAAGGAAATATAGATCTTTCAGGTCATAAATTTTCTGCAAACCTGTTACCTATGAAATTAGCCGGATTCGATGTTGTGTTAGGAATGGATTGGTTAGTAGCCAACCATGCTCGAATTCTTTGTGATAAGAATTCCATAGAAATTCATACACCCACAGGAGAATTAGTGGTAATTACAGGAGATAAGCCACGAAAGCCAATGAAATTCATTTCAGTAATGAAATTGGCCAGTTATTCCAGAAAACAAGAAATGGTGTATATGATTTCAGTAATCATTAACAAGAAAGGTAAGGAACTTAAAGAAATTCCAGTAGTATCATAATACTCGGATGTATTCCCAGAGGAACTACCTGGATTACCACCTGATAGGGAGGTGGAATTTAGAATTCATCTAATTCCTGGAACTACATCGATAGCCAGGGCACCTTATCGGTTAGCACCTACCGAAATGCTAGAACTAAAGAAGCAATTAGATGAATTGTTAAGTAAAGGATTCATACAACCTAGTTCATCCCCTTGGGGAGCACCAGTGTATCGATTATAGGGAACTGAATAAGGTTACAATTAAGAATCGATACCCATTACCTAGGATTGATGATCTTTTCGATCAACTTCAAGGAGCTAGATACTTTTCTAAAATAGATTTACGCTCAGGATATCATCAATTAAAGGTACAAGAAGAAGACATACCTAAAACTGCTTTCAGAACTAGGTATGGTCATTACGAGTTTACAGTCATGCCCTTCGGATTAACGAATGCACCTGCAACATTTATGGACATGATGAATAGAATTTGTAAACCGTATTTCGATAAGTTTGTAATTGTTTTCATCGACGATATACTTATTTATTCCAAAAGTCAAGACGAGCATTGTCAGCACTTGCATACACTCTTAACTTTGTTAAGAAAAGAAAAGCTTTACGCCAAATTTTCGAAGTGTGAATTTTGGCTACAGGAAGTGCAATTTTTATGACACATGGTGAATCATGAAGGTATTCATGTAGATCCTACTAAAATAGAAGCCATCACCAAATGGAAGGTTCCACAAACAGCTATGGAAATTAGAAGCTTTTTAGGATTAGCTGGTTACTATAGACGGTTTATTAAGGATTTTTCCAAGATAGCAGTGCCATTACCTAAGCTAACCTGTAAAGCGGTTAAGTTTGAATGGGGAACTAGGCAAGAAGAGGCTTTTAAAATTTTAAAGCAAAAGTTAACCAATGCCCCAATTCTAGCTTTACCCGAAGGAACAGAAGATTTTGAAGTATATTGTGATGCTTCAAAGCTAGGATTAGGATGTGTGTTAATGCAACGCAAGAAGGTAATCGCGTATGCATCAAGGCAATTGAAAAAGCACGAAGAAAACTATACGACTCATGACTTAGAATTAGGAGCTATAATTTTTGCCCTTAAAATTTGGAGACATTATCTGTATGGAAGTAAGTTTACTGTCTATACGGATCATAAAAGTTTAAGATACATATTTGGGCAAAAAGAGTTAAACATGCGACAAAGGAGATGGATGGAAATCCTAAGTGATTACGATTGTGATATTCAATATCACGAAGGAAAAGCAAACGTAGTTGCAGATGCCTTAAGTCGTAAGTATCATGAGAAACAACGACGGGTTCGTGCTCTTAGATTAAGTCTACAATTAGACTTAATGGAACAATTGAAAAGTACTCAGGAAACAGCAATCAAGGATGATGCTAAAGGAATGAAAGGAAGAATAAAAGAATTAGAGCAAAGCAGTGATGGAATTTGGAGATTCCATAAGAAACGAATTTGGGTACCTAAACAAGGAGAATTAAGAGATAAAATTTTAGAAGAAGCTCATAAATCTAGGTATACCATGCATCCAGGAAACAACAAGATGTACCAAGATTTAAGAAATAACTTCTGGTGGATAGGTATGAAAAAGGACATAGCTAGATATGTTTCTAAGTGTCTTACTTGTTCGCAAGTTAAGGCAGAACACCAGAAACCCGCAGGTCTATTACAATAATTAGAAATGCCTGTATGGAAATGGGAACTTATAACAATGGATTTTGTTACTAAGTTACCCAAAACCAGAAAAGGTAATGATGCGATTTGGGTAATCGTGGATCGATTAACCAAGTCAGCTCATTTTCTACCCATGAAAGAAACCTTTAGCATGGAAAGATTGGCAAAGTTGTATGTAGATGAAATAGTATCCTTACATGGAGTTCCACTCTCCATTGTATCAGATAGAGATAGTCGTTTCACTTCCCATTTCTGGAAAAGTTTCCAGGAAGCAATGGGAACTCGACTAAATTTAAGTACTGCATATCATCCTCAAACAGACGGACAAAGTGAAAGGACGATCCAAACTCTGGAAGACATGCTTAGAGCATGTGTGATAGATTTTGGTGGGAACTGGGACAACCATTTACCTTTAATTGAATTCTCCTATAACAATAGTTATCATTCAAGCATCGAAGCTGCCCCATTCGAAGCATTGTATGGACGAAAGTGCAGAACTCCAGTTTGTTGGGCAGAAATCGGAGAAAGTCAATTATCAGGACCAGAGATTGTGCAAGAAACTACCGACAAGATTACTCAAATCAATGAAAAACGGAAGACGACTCGAGATCGCCAGAAAAGTTATGCAGATAATCGACGCAAGCCGTTAGAGTTTCAAGTTGGAGATAAAGTACTATTAAAAGTATCTCCTTGGAAAGGAGTAGTCCGGTTCAGAAAGAAAGGAAAGCTAAGTCCAAGATACGTAGGACCATTCCCAGTAATCCAACGTATAGGACCAGTTTCTTATCGTTTACAACTACCAGAGGAACTGGCAGGAGTACATGATGTATTCCATGTATCCAATCTCAAGAAATGTTTATCAGACGAATCACTGGTAGTACCTCTCCAAGACATAAAGGTAAATGAGAAATTGAAGTTCGTTGAAAACCCACTTCAAATTGAAGATCGAAAGATCAAGTTTCTCAAACACAAAAGATTGGTGCTAGTCAAGGTCAAGTGGGATTCCAGAAGAGGACTCGAGTACACTTGGGAACTGGAATCAGAAATGAAGTGAAAATATCCTCACTTATTCATATGAATCTCGAGTACGATATTTTAAATAAGGTGGGGAGGATGTAAGGACTCTAAAAAATGTCCCAATACGACTCGTAAGTGAAAACCCTGACCCCTGAAACCTTACTGTGCATGAAAATCAAGATTTCTGGTCTTCAGGCGGGCCACGTAAGGTTGAGCAAATCTTTACGCGGGCCGCGACAGCTCATAACTTATCCGGGACAGCAACCAAGCCACGTGGCAGACCTAGGTGTGACACGCTAGCCCTAATCTACGAAATAGGTGTCCACGCGGGCCGCGTAAGGTTTGGCTGATGGTTTACACGGGCCGCGACAAAGCCAAATTTCAGCTATAAATAGCTTGGCTCCTGAGTAGTTCTGTGGTGTCGAAATCAAATATCAAAAACGAAGTTAGGCTGCTCCAAAGTCGAATTTACTTTCAATTTTAGTGAGGTGCTGCTCCAATACAGGGTATTAACTCAATCGCTGCTACGATTCAATGTCCGATCGATTGAAACTATCCAATGGATGTTTAAGTGCTGCCCACATTAGGGTTATGCTTTGTCATTCGTCGTGAATTCGATGGATGTTTAAGTATCGCACTTTGTCATTCGTTGTGAGGGTTTAATCTCGTGAGTTATCGTAAATGCTGTATTAGTTACTAACCTAGTTCGTGTGCATGGTGTTTAAATTTAGGTTAAAAGGCTAAATCAGTAGGCTAAGCTCTGTCCACTTAAATCTGCAATGTGAGTCATTCTCTTTCTTTTTATCAAATAGCTTTAAAAATCATGTTTTCAAAGTTATAATTACAGGGATTAAGTCTTTGTAATCTCCAATTTACAGCCAGTATGTGGGGTTTTGTATACAATACTTGATAACCGTCACCATTGGACAACGGGTTAGCCAAGGGGTGATATGACCATAATCACAGACACCATTGGACAGCCAATAGGTGGTCGAGTGATAAATACCGTGGGTAGATGGTTGATATAGAAACATTGTAATCGCTCTTAATACTGTAAATTATAACAACGTGTCATAAAAAGAATGATTCACCAGTATTTCCCCGCTGACAAAATATTTTTCAAACATGTTTCAGGTGATCTGTTGTGATCCAGGAAAAGTGCCGCGAAGCACTACAAGCTTAAGGAAGTGGCTCAATATAAATAAAGAAACATGTTTTGTAAAATAAAGATTTCCCAGTGAAATCACCTTATTGTAAAATACCGGGGTTTTATCCCGAATTATGAAATAAAATAATCGGAAATTTTCAGTTTTAAAAGATCCTGATAAAATCTTCCGCTGTCACATAAATTAAATACCACGGGTTCCTGTCCCGCGATTCCTGACCGGGTCAAACCGGGGCTGGGGCCGTGACAACATATTCATTGAATCCAACGTTCAAGTTGCCTTTTTCATCATGATATCAATTAATGTCAACTTGCTTCGGTAAGTGTGGCAGGACAGAGCCAATTTCAGAAAAGTGGGGTTGTTCATCAGAATTCTGATAAACCACTTCATCAGAAATTCTGATGAACAAATCATCAGAAAAATCCTGATGATCAGAATCGTCAGAAACTGATGATATTTCATCAGAAATATCATCAGATCCATCAGAAATGACATTCTCTGATAATCCAATTCAGCTCTTGATCAACTTGTGATTCTTTGAAGTAGATGCTGTGCATTCCAGTTGTCCCATCTGATCTTCTTTTTCTAGTTCGTGATCTTCAGGACTGTGATCTCTTCATAGATCCAGTTGATTGTGATTTTCTTCAATACTTACAAATAAAGTTTCCTAACACTAAGCACAGGGTGTAGGCGTACACCCGACAGTGCATATATAAATAATAAGGTATAACCGCCAGTTACGGGAATAACCCGCCACGGGACTATATCATGTGGTGTGTCTATTAATCTTTAACCCGGTGTCAATCCGGGCTACTGAACGTATAACGAACATATAAATCTTTTACAAGTTTATATATAAATAATTATCCCAGGTTATAAAATATTTTGTGCCTTGTGCATTCAAATCAATTTTCTAAACCTTTTCAAAATGAGTCAGTTAATTGTATTTACCAGTGTAAACTGACGTATTTTCCCAAAAAGGTTAAGTGCAGGTACTACGCGTAATAGGCTGGCCTCTCCTTAGCATCATTAAGAGTCTCGCAAGCTTGGATGCATTTTGAGTCTATTGAACTACCTTTTCTGTTTATTTTGATCCGCCTGTGGATCTGTTTCAACTACGTTGTGATACTTAATATTACAATTGTATTCAGTTGAAATAAATCTATCTTTTCCTTCCGCTGTGCATTTAAAATTGTGTTGTTTGACTATGATGATATCAACTACGTTACGATACTCCCCACCGGGCCCACCGGTAATACGTGGAAATATCGGGGTGTGACAGGTTGCTATCAGAGCCAACACTGAGTGAATTAAACACTAGCCTTTTTGTGTTTAATCTCAGTTACACAGTTGCACATTCCAAAATTTTTGAGTCTAGACAAAGAACTTAGGACAAATCCCGATTTGTTTTTATTTTTGTTCTTTATATATATTCCTTGTTGTTATCTTTGTTTATGTTGACAGGTTAAAAGATGCCACCGAGAGTCAGAGGTAGAGGAAGAGGCAAGGGGCCATTCGTTGCCCCGAATGATCATGAGGTCGGACCTTCGCACCGGCGAACACCGTCAGATTCCCATAACCGGAGTCCTCAAGATAACTAGAGGACCCATGTCGAACCAGCAAGGCGCTTAGTTTCGTTGAGTTCCTCCCCTTTGTTTCACAACTCCTTTGGGCCTCATTCTGAAAATGAGCCCCATAATTCCCACCAATCCTACATTCCTCTCCAGGGCCACAACTCACCTTTTGATGACCCAACGCCCTTCTTCCAGAGCCGGTTCAACCTGGCAAACTACCTTGGAGAACCAGTGGGTTTTAACCCACTAGGACCTGAGGATCACTTCTCAGGAGACTATGCAATGGACATGGATGAGGACACCGATCCTGCAGAGCCACCGTCTGGAGCCCCTAACCATCCCATCGAAATTTCGGATGGGTCACCTTTCATGGGATCACCTTATAATGGTCCCGACAGTTATGAAGAAAGGTTCCGATAGATCGACTGGGTGTTTACTCCCAGTTACCACAACTCTCCACAGCAGCAGCAGCAGCAGGATCCCTCCGAGGATTCTCGTTATGCCGCGGTCACTCCGCCACCACCACCGGTCCAGCAACAGCCTCCGGAGCCACTGAGGCAAAGAAGAACAACCACACGGATGTCTGTGCGAGGAGGGGTGCGAATCGGCACCCCTCAACCTACTAGTGGCAGCCGCTACTCGCCACTCCATAAAGACCCGCAGATGGGTGGATCTTCAAACCCCGTCTTGGAGGTAAACTCTGCGCCTGTCGCGCCGCCACCATTGGGTTTCAGAGACCCTATACCTACATACACCGGTGCGGCGGCGTATAATCCTTTTGAGCAGCCGGTCCACATGAACTACAACTATGCAGAGGCCGACCCTATTCTTGTAGCAGCGGCAAACTACAATGTCCACCATCCGGAAGGATCCTTTGGGATCCCATATCAGACCGGATACTCACACTATGGGTACCCACCATATGGGTATCATCAATCGCCGCCTCCTCAACCTCTACTATATCAGCAACCCCCGCAGCCGCCAGCCATGTCACCACCACAGCATCAGGAGATCCTTTAAAGGATCAATGAGGTGCGGCAGGAAGTACGGGAAGACCATAGTCATAACCAAGGGATGTTCAAGAGTCTGGCAAACTTAATTAAAGGAAAAAGCAAGAAAGATCGTTAAATCCTTTATTTGTTTGTTTATTTTAGTGTTGTAATCATGTCCCTGCGTGGACATTTGTTTCTGTATTCTGCCCCTGCGTGGGCATGTCTTTCTGTATTCCGCCCCTGCGTGGGCATGTTTTTCTGTTTAACCCCTGCGTGGGTATGTTTGTTTGTTTCGCCCCTGCTTGGGCATGTTATTCTTGTAGAAGTCCCGTTTAGGGCAAATTTGTACTTGTTTAAATTTTTGCAATGGAATGATTTAATTTAAATTTTCATTTTTATTAAATTATATACATAAATATAATATGTAAAGTAAATGAAAATATAACATTCCTTTCTAAAACCTATCATTATAATAAAATGATAAAAATCTAAAAAGGGACAAAACCTAGCCATGTGTCATTATAAGACAGGGCCAAGATGGTAGTTCCCATAATTAGATTCAGGTTCTTATTAACACCTCAATTTAGGATTGATCAGCGTTAAATATTAAAAAGAATCTTAAAGGTAAAACCTAGTCTATATGTCGATACAGACATGGCCAAGATGGTAAAACCTATTCAAAAGGTTCCAATCCTTGTTAACATCTGAAAACATGTTAACACTCATGACAAAATGTGATTCGATAAAATCGCATAAGTCATCCTTATTTTGGATTCTTCCAACTTCTTTTATTAATTAAAACATCCATTAAGGATATAACGCCTACGGGCTATACTCATTGTCATATAAGACAAAAGACAGTCGTGGTCTTCGACCCCCTGTTAAGAAGAGGTAATGAATTATAATTAAAACCCTCAATACTATGACCCTATAAGATCATGATTAAAGATTTAAAACTGTCCACGTGACTAGGCCTTTTTGCCATTAATATATTTTTAATTCTAACTAAGGATTTTTATAATATCCTGGATATATATATGTTTAAACAAATTAATCGAAATGGTTCTTAAATACCACGATTAATAAATCTTCTAGAATAATAAAACTGTTATAGACCTCTGAATGAGTTAAAATCATTATTTTATATAGCAAACAAGCTACATGGTCGGGTCAGACGAAGCCAACAGTCATCCTAGAGATAATCATGACACCTCCAGAGTCAACATAGAAGGAACAAAATTACAAGCATTAATAGATAATGCTCTGACGCAAGCTTTGGAAAGACAGTTCAATGAATCCAGTGGTACGCATGTCAGGACCCAATCAGTACCACACTCTAAACCACCCTCAACGACTCATACTGCTCACAAGAGTGATTCCCATCACTCAACGAACCAGAGGAGTGTTCCATCTAAGAGAGTTGTGCTGAACCAAGAACCACGTGCTAAAGGTTGCACCTATAAGTACTTTGTTTCATGCAAACCCAGGGATTTTACTAGGGAGAAAGGAGCAGTTGACTGCATGTCATGGTTAGATGAGATGGACATTGTAGTAGATATCAGTGGTTGTGCTGATAAGGATGTGGTAAAGTTCGTATCTCAGTCATTCAAAGGTGAGGCACTAGCATGGTGGAGGTCTTTGATTCAAGCCACTAGGAAGATCCCATTGTACAATCTGACATGGGATCAGTTTGTTACTCTCATTAAGGAAAACTACTGCCCTCAGCACGAGGTTGAAAAGATTGAAGCTGATTTCTTGTCTTTAGTTATGAAGAATCTGGATTGTCAAGCCTACCTTACAAGCTTCAACACCATGTCAAGACTGGTCCCGTATCTGGTAACTCCGGAACCCAAGAGGATAGCTCGTTTCATCAGGGGTTTGGCCCCAGAAATCAAGGCCAGTGTGAAGGCCTCCAGACCAGCTACTTTTCGGTCTGCAGCTGATATATCATTGTCCCTTACTTTGGACGCGGTCAGGCAAAGATCGCTGAGAAACACAGACACTGAGAAGAGAAAGCGTGAGGATGACAACTCACGACGTTCAGACAAGAAGCATAAAGGAAACAATGACCACAAGAAGAGTTCTGGAACTAAGAAGGATGGTCATCAGTCGGGTGATAAGCCCAAGTGTAAGGTCTGTAAGAAGCACCACTTCGGGAAGTGCCGATTTGAATCGAAATCCCAGCCACAACAGAGAGTTTGTGGGATTTGTAAATCCTCTGAGCACAAGACCTTAGACTGTAAGAAAATCAAGGATGCTACTTGTTATAAATGCAATGAAAAAGGGCATATCAAGTCCAACTGCCCAAAGTTTGCTAAGAAAGCTGAGGAAGGGAAAAAGACCAATGCTAGGGTCTTCCAGATGAACGCAAAGGAAGCTGTCCAGGACGATAATGTCATAACAGGTACCTTCCTTATTAATGATGTTTATGCAAGGGTGTTATTTGATTCGGGAGCCGATAAGTCATTTGTTGATGATAAGTTTTGTAAGTTGTTAAACCTACCTGTTAGAACCCTAAGCATAAAATATGAGGTTGAATTAGCCGATGGCACCATAGAAACCGCGTCAACCGTGTTAGATGGATGTTTCATATGCATTAGGAACTACTCTTTTCCTTTGTCCTTACTTCCTTTGAAGTTAGCCGGTTTCGACATAGTAATAGGCATGGACTGGTTATCTCATAACCAGGCCCAGATTGTGTGCAACAAGAAGCAAGTAGTGGTCAAGACTCCGTCTGGTGAGCCACTTACCATTCAGGGAGATACCCAGTATGGACTGCCTGAGCAAGTGTCTATGCTCAAGGCATCTAGGTGTTTAAAGAACGGTTGTGTCATTTACATGGCTCAAGTGACTATTGATGGGCCGAAGCCTAAGATTGAAGATATTCCCGTCATTTCTGAGTACCTAGAAGTTTTCCCGGAAGAACTACCTGGTTTACCACCAGACAGGCAAGTAGAATTCAGAATTGACATCATCCCGGGAGCAGCACCTGTTGCGAGAGCGCCTTATAGGTTGGCACCAACAGAGATGAAGGAATTGATGACACAACTAGATGAATTGCTATCCAAAGGTTTTATTAGACCTAGTTCGTCTCCTTGGGGAGTGCCAATCCTGTTTGTCAAGAAGAAGGACGGATCGATGCGTCTATGCATCGATTACCGTGAGCTTAATAAGGTCACTATCAAGAAAAGGTATCCTTTTCCCAGGATCGACGATCTGTTCGATCAATTGCAAGGGGAAAGTTACTTTTCTAAGATCGATTTGAGGTTAGGCTATCATCAACTGAAGGTTAAGGATGAAGATGTACACAAGACTGCGTTTAGGACTCGATATGGTCATTACGAGTTCCTAGTGATGCCTTTTGGGCTCACTAATGCACCTGCCGCATTCATGGATCTCATGAATCGCGTCTGCAAGCCTTACTTGGATAAATTTGTCATCGTCTTCATTGATGACATTCTTATTTACTCAAAGAGCCAAGCTGACCATGAGAAGCATCTTCGATGCATTCTAAAACTGCTTCATCAAGAAAAGCTTTATGCTAAATTTTCAAAGTGTGAATTCTGGCTTCGTGAAGTCCAATTCCTTGGACATGTTGTTAGTGAGCGTGGTATCCAAGTAGATCCCGCCAAAGTTGAAGCTGTCATGAATTGGCAAGAGCCAAAGACGCCTACAGAGATTCGTAGCTTTCTAGGTTTAGCAGGATATTATAGGCGATTTATTGAAAATTTCTCAAGGATTGCTGCGCCCTTAACTTCGTTGACACGTAAGAATATTAAGTTTGACTGGGGCCCTAAGCAGCAGGAATCCTTTGACATTCTTAAGCAGAAGTTGAGCAATGCACCTGTGTTGACATTGCCTGATGGAATAGAAGAATTTGTAGTATATTGTGATGCATCGCACACAGGTATGGGATGTGTGCTCATGCAGAAAGGCAAGGTCATTGCCTATGCTTCTCGACAGTTAAAGGTGCACGAGAAGAACTACACCACCCACGACTTGGAGTTGGGTGCCGTGGTATTTGCACTTAAACTGTGGAGGCATTACTTGTATGGAACTAAGTGTGTGATCTACTCAGATCACAAGAGCCTTCAACATCTGTTCAATCAGAAAGATTTGAACATGAGGCAGCGACGATGGATGGAAACTTTGAATGATTATGACTGTGAGATAAGATACCATCCAGGCAAGGCAAATGTGGTTGCCGATGCTCTAAGTAGAAAGGAAAGGGTAAAGCCTATAAGAATCAATGCCAAGAGCATTGAGTTAAAGAATAGTTTGATTGAAAGGTTATTAGCTGCGCAGAAAGAAGCTGTATTAGAAGCTAACTATCCTGATGAAAAGCTAGGAGTAACTGAAGAACAATTATCCTATGGCAAGGACGGAATTCTAAGGTTAAATGGACGAATATGGGTTCCAATTTATGGAGGACTTCGGGATGTTATCCTCCAGGAAGCACATAGTTCTCAATACTCCGTTCATCCTGGAGTTGACAAGATGTACCAGGATCTGAGAGCAAATAATTGGTGGATAGGCTTGAAGAAGTCTATAGCTACCTATGTAGCCAAATGTTTGACGTGCGCCCAAGTCAAAGCTGAACATCAGAAACCGTCAGGTTTGCTACAACAGCCTGAACTTCCCACCTGGAAGTGGGAGATGGTGACGATGGATTTCATCACCAAGTTGCCAAAGACAAGGAAAGGAAATGATACTATATGGGTGATAGTAGATAGACTGACCAAGTCAGCACATTTCTTACCCATTAAGGAGACTTATAGCTTCGATATGTTAGCCCAATTGTACGTAGATAAGATTGTATCTTTGCATGGCGTACCAGTGTCTATTATCTCTGACAGAGATACTAGATACACATCACATTTTTGGAAAAGTTTCCAACAATCTTTGGGCACGCGCTTAAATTTTAGTACAGCTTACCATCCTCAGACGGACGGGCAGAGTGAGCGTACCATCCAAACTTTGGAAGACATGCTTCGTGCATGTGTGATTGACTTAGGTGGTAGTTGGGATAACCACCTGCCATTAATCGAGTTCTCCTATAACAATAGCTACCACACAAGCATTCAGGCTGCGCCTTTTGAGGCATTATATGGTAGGAAATGCAGAACGCCTATTTGTTGGGCAGAAGTAGGAGAAGCTCAGTTATCAGGACCTGACATAGTCTTTAAAACAACGGACAAGATTGTCCAAATTCGTGACCGCCTGAAAGCTGCCAGAGATAGGCAGAAAAGTTACTCAGACTTAAGGCGTAAACCTCTAAAGTTCGAGGTTGGTGATAAAGTATTGCTTAAAGTATCACCCTGGAAGGGGGTGATGCGATTTGGTAAGAAAGGTAAGTTAAGCCCGAGGTATATAGGACCATTCGAGATCATCGAATGTGTAGGAGCAGTGGCTTATAAGTTAAACTTACCTAAAGAGCTCAGTGGTATCCATAATGTGTTTCACATCTGCAATCTGAAGAAATGTCTAGCTGATGAATCGCTAGTCATACCACATACGGATGTGTATATAGATGAGAGTTTGAAATTTGTGGAAAAACCTTTTTCGATCGAGGATCGACAGGTTAAGAAGCTTCGAAGGAAGCATGTGCCTATTGTAAAGGTCAAATGGGATGCCCACAGAGGTCCTGAGTACACGTGGGAGGTAGAGTCCACAATGAAAGAAAAGTACCCTCATTTGTTTCAATAAATCTCGAGGTCGAGATTTCTTTTAAGTGGGTGAGGATGTAACACCTCGAAAATTTATGTCCAATAATGTATTGACACGTGTCATAAGCTTTAAACGTGTAAAAGAATACTTTAGAAGGACTAAAGTTGACAAACAGAGAAAGTATGTGAATATAAGGGTTCAAAGTGTCAATAATGGATAAATATACTTTACAATAACCCTACACGATGTTTATACCCTTAAACGAATAAATCATGGATCATACGAAGCTAAGTGTGGAAGAAAGTGAGAGATTACAAACTACAGGGGTTAAATGTGTCAACATGTTTAAAGTATACCTCTGAGTGACCTTTTAGCGAACCCAAAGCTTTGTAACGATAAATTATACTCACTAGAATATGTGATAAAAATTTCACCAAGTTTCGTTATCGTATGAGAAAGTTATGACAATATTCATATAAGAGGGGTTAAAAGCGTCAACGTTGAAATTTATGACTTTTCGGGTAATCACAAAGTTAACCAAGGACTTGCCAATGTTTAAACATGTCAAGGAGCCCTTAGAAGTAAGGTTAGAGGGCCAAAAGTGCAAGAAAAATACTTAAAACCACGTTTGGAAGGACCAGGGACCTAAAGTGCAAATAATGAAAACTTGTTTGGCTGGTTCTGGGGGTCATACCAGGCGCGTAAACCCCCTGGGGATTCTTACGCGGGGCGCCTCAGCATGCCAGCGACAGAATTCTCCTGGTAGCTGCCAGTTCAGGCCTGTAACCGACTTAAAAGGCTTGTTTTTTTATACCAGGGACTCCCCCACTGATTTTACAAGCACTAGGGGCACTTGGCTTGATCTGGAATCAATTATAGACTTGCTTGGCACCATCTAAAGCAATTAAATTCACTATATAAGGAGCCCTTTAGTTGCAACATTGATGCACATTCATTTGCAACCTTCACAACTTCATTTCTGGAGCTCCCCTGATCAGCAACAAGCTTTCTTAGGATCCCTAGTCGAGCTTAGGACTCTTGTAAGTGTCCTTAACCTTCTTTAAATCAGTTTAGCTTAGTTAATTAGCTTAAAGTCAAACCGTCGTAATTAAGGTTTGACTTCGTCATTATTCTTAATTTGTTCAGTCAATTTCCAAATTGAAAGTACCTATGAGTTGGTAATTATGTGGGCAATAAACCCTTAAAAGGGCACCCTCTGATTCCCACTCTAACTAGGTCAATTGTCGGGTCAAAGTTAATCTTAAAAAGTCAACAGAAAGCTTATTTTCAAATTAATGCATAATTAGCAATGTAGGATCCATGCAACCTGTTTTATCATTAATATAACTTGGTAATTAATGTAAGAACATGCCTAAACATGTTCAACCCGACAATTTTCAGTTTAGGCTCGGATCGGAACCGAAAGTCGCATAATTTGACTTTTGCTTTGACTTTCGATTCTGACCCAATGTAGCATGGTTTAGAATTGCCTTAGAGCTTTATTTGGACCAGGTTTCATATAAGTATAACTCTCTGAGATTATACAACTTGGTTCATTAGTTATCCGATTCATATGCATGTTTCCGTTAAATGCTTAAATGTTGACTATTATGCCCATATGACCTTAAAACGTGATTTTTGAAAATTTAAAAGAACAGAAACCTTAGTTACTAATTTATAAAGTTGTCCCTAAGATTTGACATCAGTTTGAGGTCTAGATTAGGAGTTATGCTCATTAGCGTAATTAGAAAGCTTTTTATTAAATAAACGGCGTATTTAGCATATAGCCTATCTAACCCCGATTTTTGATACCAAACTTTTTACCCACTGATGTAATATAATATTTTGGGATTTTTGAAGATTTTTATTTAATTTTAGGCTGAGCATAACATAGAGTTCTAAGCTTGATTCGGTAATTGCCGGTTTTGCCCTTTTGGGCTATAAAATGAGTTTTACAAATTATTTTGATACCAAACATTTTTCTACTGATCTAATATGATAAATAAAACATTTTGAGCCTTCTGGAATTATAAAAATATCAGCTTTCCTTTAAAAACCCGGAAATAGCTCAAAATCGCCTTTTTAAGCGTTTTTAACGCATAGTATGTATTAAAACTACTTTAAACATATAAGGTTTGATGCCTACTGATATTTTCAGTAAATTTTTATATATTAACAGTAAGCAAAAGTTTTAAACTCAGATTTCCAGTTTTGACCTTTTAAGCTTATGTGAAATTATCAAAATGCCCCTAAGGTGCATAGTTTGGTTTTAATTGATAGATTTTACATATATGTAATAACCTACTGTTATAACTTATTAAACTAAGTATTTTTACTGATTATATCAGACCTGTAACTCAGATTATTATTTAAACTCTTTTATAACCCTTAAAATGACCAAAATGCCCCTACGGGGCATAGTTTGAGTTTAAATCCATTTCGGGGATAATAGAAGATATCTTACTGATGTCACAACATATTTAAGGCATATTAACTTAGGAAACCTGTATATGACTCATATGGTTACCCGTTACGCATCTTGCGCGTTCGGTTCGGTTTATGTAACTAGTTTGCATAAATTGACCGAAATGGGTCAAACCTTATCATTTTTATCTCAAAATCCAGAATGTGTTTAGGTTACCCATATTACACAAGTCTCCAAACTTGTTGGGTCTAAATCACATTCTATTCCGGTCTTCGCTTAATCGTGCATTTGAACCGTATCTTCCTTTAAAATTAACCGGTCTAAGTTTAGGCTTGATTAAAGACCCGTTAGGAATCTAATAGGATATTAAAAACCTTTGTTCCAGAATAGGAGACCCGGTAAAAGCTACACGCACTTGCTATTTGTGATTAATACTTGCAAAGGTAAATACTTTTAACTTATTTTCCCTATACGGGCTTGGGGTACGGTATATAAAATACCGCTTGGTCGCGTATTGAATCTTTAATCGTATGAAGGTTAAATTATTGAAATATCCCGTTTAAATTGTTTTGTTTGCTTAAAGCCTTTGGGGGGTTAATGACCATGTCCCGGATATCCTTGGCATCATTTTACGAAATGGCCACGACCTAAGCACGGGGTGTAGGCGTACACCCGACAGTGCATATATAAATAATAAGGTATAACCGCCGGTTACGGGAATAACCCGCCACGAGACTATATCATGTGGTGTGTCTATTAATCTTTAACCCGATGTCAATCCGGGCTACTGAACGTATAACGAACATATAAATCTTTTACAAGTTTATATATAAATAATTATCCCAAGTTATAAAATATTCTGTGCCTTGTGCATTCAAATCAATTTTCTAAACCTTTTCAAAATGAATTAGTTAATTGTATTTACCAGTGTAAACTGGCGTGTTTTCCCAAAAAGGTTAAGTGCAGGTACTACGCGTAATAGGCTGGCCTCTCCTTAGCATCATTAAGAGTCTCGCAAGCTTGGATGCATTTTGAGTCTGTTGAACTACGTTTTCTGTTTATTTTGATCCGCCTGTGGATCTGTTTCAACTACGTTGTGATACTTAATATTACAATTTTATTCAGTTGAAATAAATCTATCTTTTGCTTCCGTTGTGCATTTAAAATTGTGTTGTTTGACTATGATGATATCAACTACGTCACGATACTCCCCACCGGGCCCACCGGTAATATGTGGAAATATCGGGGTGTGACATTTTCTGTATACGAGCAACTGAAACCCTAGCTAGGGTTTCTTGGTTTTGGTGAAAGATCTCTTCTCTTCTTGTGGCTTCACACACTCTGTGTTGGTCTCTAAATCCTCGAAGATTTAGAGCAAACTGACCAGTAGTGTTGTTTTTTGGTTATTATCTTTATTGGATCTGCTAGTTCTCGAAAACTACAGATCTGATAAATTTTGGAGTTGCTTTGCACCCACTGTGAGATTGTTCTTACTCTCCCTATTTTATTTTCTGTTGTTGGAATAGTTGAAGTCGGGGTAGTGAGGACCGGCACCTTTGTTTGATTGTTTTGTTGCTGATTATTATCTGTTTTTTTGTGTAATCTCTTTCTTATTTGCTGTTGTTATAGTGGGTTATTGTCTAGTTTCGGCTCCTGAGTAAAGGCATGTCCAGGCACATTTGAGTGATGAACCTGGAGTCTTGTCCCTGACTCAGCTTCGCCTTAGGATCTGCAGTTATATTCTTTGTTTGTTCATTGTTGGTGTTATCAGTTAATAACTGATGTTAGTCTGTGTTGTTTGTTTCTTGGTGCTCATTATTGTTTGGTATTTGTTCTGTCTTTCTGTTGCTTAAAATGGGTGATACAGGTAGTTCATCACAGACTTTGATTAGTAAGTTGGATGTAGGAGATCCTTTGTATCTTCATCCGAGTGACTCTAGTGCCCTGACTATAGTGAATATTAAGTTGAAAGGTACAGAAAACTATTCGGTATGGTCAAGTGCAATGAAGTTAGCCTTAGAGGCTAAGAATAAGTATGGGTTCGTAGATGGTAAATGTGTTAAGTCTGAGAGTGATCCTGTGTTAGCTAGCCAGTGGGACAGATGTAATTCTGTTGTGCTTACATGGTTGTTAAATTCTGTGTCTGAGGAACTGTTTCTTGGTCAGGTTTTTTCAAAGTTAGCATCTGAGGTCTGGACAGATCTCAAAGAGTCTTTCTATAGGGTGGATGGTTCTATTGTATATGATTTGTATAAAAAAATTAATAATGTTTCACAAAATGGTTCTTCTGTGGCAGAATATTATAATAAACTGACAACAATGTGGAAGCATTTTGATGCTATGTTGCATTTGCCTTCATGTTCTTGTCAGGCTGCTAAAGACTTTAATGATTTTTCAACATTAATCAAATTAATGTAATTTCTTATGGGGCTTGATGATGTTTATCAATCTGTGAGAACAAATCTATTAACAAGAGAACCATTACCTTCTGTTAAAGTGGCATTCTCTATTATCTCTAGAGAAGAGTCACATAGGTTGTCTAGTAGTGGGTCAAAAACACAAAGTGTGTCTTTTGTGTCTAAATTCAATCAGTCATTTGATCAAAGAAAGAAAGTTAATAGAGGTCCTAACTCAAATCTGAAGTGTACTCACTGTAATATGTTAGGACATACTGTTGATAGATGTTTTGAAATCATTGGATATCCACCTGGGTTCAAACGTAGGGTTAATAGTAACAACCAGTCTAATAGAGTCAACTTGGCTACTAATAATAAAACTAATTCTGTGGTTGGAACATCTTCATCTGTTAGTGGAAATGGTTTACCTTTTACATCTGAGCAGATTGCTAAGTTGTTGAGTCTTGTTGGAGAAAAAGGTGGATCTGATTCTCATAGTCAGAATGTAGGAGGTGAGTGTTTTAATGTTTTTAACTTTGTTAGTTGTTCTAGCTCTGTCAATTTTAGTATGAATGGTGGATTGTTGACTCTGGGGCTAGTCAACATATGGTTAGTACAGATAAAAATCTGATTAATTTTGTGGATGTGTCTGAGTTTAACATTACTGTTGGGCATCCAAATGGTACAAGTGTCAAGGTCTTAAAAATTGGTGATCTAAAATTGACTAATGACATTCTCTTGAAAGATGTTTTTTATGTTCCTGGTTATTGTGTAAATCTGCTGTCTGTGTACAAGTTGTCTAAAGATAATCATGTGTCAGTTAAGTTTAATGAGACAAGTTGTTTCTTACAGGATTCCAGTTCAAAGAGAATCCTGATGAGTGGTAGATAGGACCGTGGTCTGTATTTTGTAGGAAATGCTGGTAATAATGTTAATACCTATTTTAATAGTTCTGTGAAGTCTATTTCTTGGCATAGTAGGCTAGGACACCCTTCAGATCAGGTTCTAGCAGTATTAAAACAAAGTCTTAAAATCATGTCTAGTGAACATGGCCCTTGTGATGTATGTCATAGGGCAAAACAAGTTAGGGTTCCTTTTCCGTTGAGTGAACACAAGTCTAAATCAGTTGGTGATCTCATACATTTGGATGTATGGGGTCCTTATAAAGTGACAAGTTATGATGGTTATAAATATTTTTTAACTATTGTTGATGATTATTCTAGGGCTGTGTGGTGTTATTTTTTAACTAGTAAAACAGATGTTTTTGAAAACTTGAAAATCTTTTATGAGCTTGTGTTGACTCAATTTAAGAAGAAAGTTAAAATAATTAGAAGCGATAATGGAACGGAATTTGTTAACAATCAAATGGACATTTTTTGTAAAACAAAGGGAATTATACATCAAACCTCTTGTTCCTATACGCCACAACAAAATGGTGTGGCGGAAAGGAAACACAGACACTTGTTAAATACTGCTAGAGCTCTGATGTTTCAGAGTAGTTTACCTTTAAGATTTTGGTCTGATTGTGTGTTAACTGTTGTATATCTTATTAACAGGTTGCCATCTTATGTGTTGAATGGTAGGAGTCTTTTTGAAATGATGTTTAACTTTAGACCCTCTTTATCTCATCTAAGAAACTTTGGGTGTTTGTGTTTTAGTACTATTTTACATGAATCTGATAAATTTTCCTATCATGCTGAAAAGTGTGTGCTGCTTGGTTATTCTAGTTTTAAAAAGGGGTACAAACTATGGAGTTTGGATAGTAAGAAAGTGTTTTTTTCAAGAGATGTAATATTTTATGAAAACGTTTATCCTTTTAAAGTTAAAACTTTTGATAACCAAGAACCAGTTTATGATAAACAATTAAATCATGTAAACTTTTTTGACAATGTTTCACCTGAAGTTTCTAATATACCCAATGATGAAGAGGGTACAAATGATGCTCAAGATCCTAATAGTGATGATCAGCAACCATTGTCACCCTCTACATCAGCCCCTGTATCAGATGCTGATACTGTTCAACAATCTGAACAGGTGAGCAGTAGTAGACAGGGTACCAATGAGAGGGCAGAGGACACTATAGGATCAAATGCTGAGACCAACCAATCTGAGGGTAATGTGAATGTTAGAAAATCTTCTAGAAATGTATATATGCCTAAAAGATTTGATGATTTTGTTGTTGAGGGTAAAATTAGATATGGTATAGAAAAGGTTGTTAATTATGCTAGTCTGCCTTATGAAAATGTGTGTTTTATTGCTTCTTTAAATAAAACTGTTGAGCCTAAAACTTATAGTGAAGCTCTTAAAGATGAAAGGTGAGTTGAAGCAATGAATAATGAGATGGAAGCACTTTATAGAAATAATACTTGGGTTTTGGTAGATCTTCCTAAAGGTAGGAAGCCTATAGGGTGCAAATGGGTTTATAAGATAAAGTATAAGGCTAATGGTGAGAAAGGTACAAGGCCAGATTAGTGGCAAAAGGGTTTAACCAAAGGGAAGGAATAGATTTCGGTGAAACATTTTCTCCTGTGGTAAAAATGGTAACTGTCAGAATTGTTTTAAAGCTTGCTGTTAATAATAATTGGCCGTTATACCAAATGGATGTAAATAATGCATTTCTATATGGAACATTAACAGAGGATGTGTTTATGACTTTGCCTCAAGGTTATTTTTCAAATGATAATACTAAAGTGTGTAAATTAGTTAAATCTTTGTACGGTCTAAAACAAGCTCCTAGACAGTGGAATGAGAAATTAACTACTGTTTTAGTGTCAATGGGGTTTGTTCAAAGTGTTTGTGATTATTCGTTGTTTGTGTTGTCTAAACAAGATGTGTTTATAATTCTTTTAGTCTACGTCGATGACATAGTTGTGACTGAAAACAATAAAGTTGAAATAGAAAAAATTAAAACATGCTTGAAAGAGAGTTTTCAAATCAAAGATCTTGGTCTTCTTAGATACTTTCTAGGTATTGAGGTATTATATTCTGATGGATGCATTTGTTTGTCACATAGGAAATATTGTCTTGAATTATTGAATGAATTTGGGTACTTGGGGTGTAAACCTGTTGCTACACCGATTGAACAAAGTTTTCTTGTGACCAATAAATGTAATAAAGAGGAGAAATACTTGGAAAATATAAATGGCTTTCAAAGGTTAATTGGGAAGTTGATATATTTGTCGTTAACTAGGCCAGACATAAGTTATGATGTCCAGTTTCTAAGTCAGTTTATGCATTGTCCCAGCCAAGTTCATTTAGATATAGGGCTGAGGTTGTTGAGATACTTGAAGTTATCACCTGGAAAGGGTGTTAACTTTAAGAAGTCTGATGATATGAACTTGTCAGGGTTTGTTGACTCTGACTGGGCCAAATGCATTAAAACTAGAAAGTCAGTCACTGGTTTTGGTATTTTTCTTGGTGATACACTTGTTTCGTGGAAAAGTAAAAAACAAAGTGTAGTATCAAGGTCAACTGCAGAAGCTGAGTACAGAGCTATGTGCTCAGCTACCTGCGAGATAATGTGGATTTTGAATGTTTTAACTGAGTTGAAAGTTTCATATAATCTGCCAGTTAAGTTATTCTGTGATAGCAAGTCTGGAATCTCTATCTCTCAAAATCCGGTGTTTCATGAGCGTACTAAACATTTTGAGATCGATTTACATTTTTTGAGAGATAAGATTGCAGCAGGTATCATAGAACCTGAAAAAGTTCATTCTGATGTGCAAATTGCAGACATATTCACAAAGGGTTTGAGTGCGAGTCAACATCAAACTCTTTGTGAAAGTCTTGGAATGTTAGACATGTTTGCCACAAGAATTAAGGGGGCATGTTAAAATAAAATGCAACTGATTAATTCATGTTGCAAACATTGTTTGTTTAGTGTGTTATAAAGTTGTTACACCTGTTTGTTATACGGTTATTTTATAAAGGGTGTAAAGTGTGCAGACTTGAAGAATGAAGGGCTTGAATGCAAACATCAGAGGACTAAAGTGAAAGCTTGCAAGTCTTGGAGGATTATAAGTGAAAGTATCTTTTATACTCATATAAAAAGATTGTATAATGTACTGTTGGGACTACTTGTTTCCAGATCTTTCTTGTTCACTCTCTCTCTCTCGCAATTGAGCGATTAGGGTTTGTTTTGGTAGGATCTTGGGTATTGGTGGGCGTTTTCGGTTTGGGTTAATAATAGATTTTCAGTCGCCGTTTTTTGTCTCTATTTCTTTGTCTTTGGTTTGTGTGATTGATACCATAAGTTTTTACAAGAGCCTTAACAATGTCACCTTTATAATTTTTTTTAGCCAATTTAGAGTCAGTGTGGGCTGAAATTGGGCCGTATTTGGGCCATACCAAATTACCAATCCAAATATTTTCACACTTTTGAAATTTGAATCGTGTATCAATTTCATTTTAACAAAAATAAAAACAAAAGTAATCTAACATTACCATTAGAAGAAAATGAAACCAGAAAAAAGGCTATGTTTTATTAACAATCCATCTAAACAATTCAACAACATAATATCTTACACAAAGTAACACATCCGTCATGACGGACACTTACTATTTCCCGGTGTCCGCTGGGCCTCCTTTTTCTCCTCCGAATTCAGAACCGTAGGTGACTGATCCGTCGATCATTTTCACCGCTCCGGTGGCTTCTAGTGGAGTTATAGTGGCGGGAGAGCCAAAGCACCCGCAGACGCCTCCTCCATCTCCAACAGCTTCCGTCGGTTTTCCAGCGACTCCCGCTGCTAAATTTTTCAATGAGTTACCAATCATGTTGAAAATTTTGATCTTGATCTGACCCCTCTTCGGTTGGCTACATTTCACTGGGAATTTGGGAGCAGCAACAACCATTTTTGGATGGTTTTGTGTGTTTAAAAGTCTAAAGTGGAATAGAAGATGTTTTGAAGTTAAGGAAGGAAGGTGCATGTGATTGTATATATACAGAAAGAAAGGTGCAAACGGAACTACTTTGGGACCAATGCTAATCATCTGTCAATTACTACAAAAATTAATTATGAAAATCCAACAACGACAGGACCCTGTACCTCTCTCTTTCATCTTTTTTTTTTAGATTTAAAAAAATAAATACATGAGTAAATAGATGGCAAAAGATAAAATCCCACATAAGTACATGTTACAACTAATAGGGTGGGTCGGATTTTGGAGTCGATGGATCGTTCTAGTGTTTTTCGAGCCAAGGGTGTAACCACGAAATTTTTGATAACCCAGAGTAACAATTGCAAGTATTGTTCTAAGTTAAAATAGGTCGGGATAAAAAGAAACAGATATTAAAACAATATTAACTTAATTACATAATAAAATCGCCAAATGAATATAAACATAATAGGCAAACAAAGTTAAGTAATAAAAAGTTTATTTTAGAATATTTGGTGTAAATTAAAGGGTAAAATTATGTGGGCCCAATTGTTACGGTTGTCTCGTTCACTAAACATCAATTAATACTTGCTTTTAGTGTATGTGGATCCCCAGAGTCATCAACTAATCGGCAACAAAGTCTTACAACTATAAATTTACTTTTTGGGAAATCTTGACAAACATTTGGTCCACCCTTACTTATTGTACCTGGGATCCGCCATCTCCAAGTCCATAGATGTGTCACACATGTGTGTCGCATTTATGAAACCCAAATGAATGAATGATGCATTTAAGTGTATGTAGCATGCATATGTGTGTGGAGGTGATAGTGAGAGATTGTGGCTAGAAGATGATGGTGAAGTCGTTCGAAAATCGATGGAATAACATCTAACCTAGGTTTGATGATTCCCAAAGAAGGCAGCCTAGGCGAAGCAAGCATATCATCGGGATACCCGAGAAAAAGATGCTAGGGCTATCATTGAACATGAAAGACTAGTGAAAGGAGATAAAGCCAAAAAAAAAAGTGCGACAAAATTATGTTCCTCCGAAGTCGGGCCATAACGGCCCGACCTTTGCCTAAAAGGGTCAACATATAGTGAACAATAAACGGATCAAGCCAGACCGGGGTACATTAATGTTGCCTTGGATCCAACTATATATTCCATGTGGAGGTTATTTTAAAAAAAAGTCATAAAACTATTTTTTTTAAATATATATATTTTAGAGTAAATTACAGTTTTCGTTCTTTATGTTTATACCATATTGCAGTGAATGCCCTTTACCTTTTAAAATGACAAGAATCATCCACTTCACGTTTTAAAGACATTGCATCGCCTTTCCTTTGGAACTAACTAGGTTTATTTTAACGTTAAATGGTGTCATCGTGTCATGTGTAAGGGCAGGTTGGTCATGAAACATGAAACAACTCTATGTATTTGGGTTTGAACTTGTATATTATTAATGAGATATTATATGTTTTTAACTATACGCTCTCTAATAAGTTTTAGAATAACTTTATTATCATAATCCAGAAGACTTGAAAATTTAAAGACATAAACAAGGGCGACCGATTTTGTCGCGGATCGTCCAAACAGGGTGACAGCGTCAAACGGGAACCATGACCGAACCCCGATTAAACGGATATGGATCATACTATTAGTCATGGTCCAACCGGTTAACATGATCGATAAACCTAAAACCCAACTGCACTATTTGGTCAGACCATCGATTCTAGTTTGTGATCATAATATCCCCTAGATAGATATAAATACCAATTTGACTTAGTTGATGACCTAGACCTTTGAAGAGACATCTAACTTATTATTAAATTAGGTGGACATTTTCATATATATATATAGGTCAAATATTATCCATTTTGGTGTTACACTTGACCTTTTGGGGTAAGTAACGATGCGGTTTCCAATAGTCAACATGACATCAAAAGCGAACATAATAATACCTTAACAATTGGGATGATATGGGCTGAAAAATGGACTGGATTTGACCCGAACCGATCCAAGTATTTTTCTCACTTTTAGAAAAGATGGATTACTAAATTGCTGTTGAATATTGAACCTATTTCAAGTAGGGGTGTTCATCGGTTCGGGTTATGGTTTATTTGGTTTAATCGGTTCGTTTTATTCGGTTTTCAAAATTTTGTACCCCAAACCAAAAACCAAACCAAACCAAATAAGGAATATGCAAACCGATCCAAACCAAACCAAATTCAATTCGGTTTGGTTTCGGTTAGAAACCAAATAAACCAATTAAACCAAATCTAACCAAATTGCACTTAAGTACTTTTTTTTCCTAATTTATATTTATGTTTGTGTTCCAACTTCTGAACATCACAACTAATTTACACCTCACAATATATGAATACAAGAAAGTTTAATTGCGAAATAAAACAAACACATCCATAAAGTAGTAGTAGACACAACCACAAAGTTAAAGTTTCAAAACATAGATCATAGAAACTATTGGATGACTTAAAGAGTGGTTTTGAGTTGGGTTTTTAGATTTACATTTGGTATTTTGTGCTGCATAAAAAATAACTATTTTGGGCTAATAAATTGTATATGATTTATAAAATATTATTATTTTTATTTAATAATTAATTAAGTTAAATGGTTTATTCGGTTATCTAAATAAACCGAATAAACCAAATAAAATAAAATGTGGATCCATAATGTAACGCCCCAAAACCCGAATGTTTATATTCGTTTTATGTTCCCCATGAATATTCAATGAAATAAATAACTAGTCTATTTGACCTAGTTAAGTGTATGGTGAAAACCATTAAAAGATGAAAGTGGTGCCAATTGTGTTTTAGAGGTAAACACGAGGGACTAAAGTGGTATGGAATGAAAGTTATGTTAATAAATAAAAGATCACACACACACACACACACACTTTCGTGTGTGTTCTGGATAGATCGATCAGGGGCTCTCAAGAGCCCCAAACCCTAGTTCATGCAAAAGCTTCAAATTGAAGAATGAATCAAGGCCCAAATTCACAACCGAGCATGAATTAGTGATCACCTTCACAAGGGGATCGTAAGGTATGTCTTGAATCAAAGATTGGTGATCATGTGTGAAGTGGGTTATGTTCTAATCCGTAAGTTAATGTGAAATTGATCATGTATAAGTGTTAGAATCATCATATAGAACATATGTTATGTATGGTTTGTGTTAATTTGATGTGTAAAGGCGAAACCCAATTGTTATGGTAAAGATGATAGCATGGATATATCATCTAGGTCCAATTCTTGTCCAAAATTGATGTATCATGTTATGTATGATGGATTCTTGTTAGAAGGATTGGAAGAAATGTAATGATTATATGTTTGATGATTATGCATGTATGATTCGTGTTGATTGGAAGGAAGAAATTGATGAATTATGTATGAAATTAGAAGATTGTGCATGAATTAGTTGTACGTTATGCTTAGAAGGTAGTACGCACACCAAGTGTTTGATGAAATGCCTAGGTGAGCTTAATAGATGAAATTGTATGTAAGTAAAAGATGATATGTATATAGTGATGTCCGTATAGTCGATTATAATGTTACGGGCATATAATGAAAAGTCAAAAGTTAAAGTAAATGGACCGTTGACTTCTAAAAGTCAACTGTCATGTTGTCATAATTGCAAGACTAAAGTAAGTTATATGATGCGTGTTAGACGTATGTGTGTCTAATGCGATGACATTAGATAATTTCCAATAGGACAGAAGCCCACCGTCAATTGGATCGACCCAAGGACCTTCTCAAAGATCTCATTGTCAACCGGCCTACAATAACATTGAATCGCTGGATCTGAACACTCCTGTTAGGGCAGAGCAAGGCACTGTGGAAGTTGTTAATGGTGAGACAGATAATTTCGATGGTGAATCCCCAAATCGTACTACGGATATTGATCCTGGGGCAGGTGACTCCGGTATGGGTCATTGTACTTCGAACCTTGAAGCTATTCGGGATGAGGTGGTGGCCACAGTTCATGTCGGTTCTCTAATTGGGATCGATTTGAATGGGTTTGAATCGGTGGCGGAGCAGGTAATTGCTGAAGAAGGTGTAAAAAATAATTCTAGATGAATTGTTTGTCTGTTAATTTAAGGGGGGTGAGGAGCAGCCGGAAGTCGGAATGGATTCGAGGGCTTAAGACCAGCTATGGGATCCATTTTCTCGCCATACAAGAAACTAAGTTGCAAGACTCAGAATCTTTTGTGTTCAATCAATTCTGGGGCAGAGCTGAATATAAAGTTGCTGTTGTTAATTCGCAAGGCAGGTCAGGAGGTTTGGCTTGTTTATGGTGTCCCACAGTATTCAGGTGTGAGAATATTATTCATAATCGTAATTTTATTGTTGTCTCGGGATCCCTTGTGCAATCTGACTGTAGGCTTAATTTTATCAATGTATATGCCCCTAATGATGCGGTTAGTAGGCGAGCTCTTTGGATGGAAATACCGGGGGTTAGGAATTCGTTACAAGGTTTATGGGTTATAATGGGAGATTTCAATGAGGTTCGTAGTGCAAATGAGCGGTTGAATTCTGAATTTATTGAAACAAATGCAGATGCTTTCAATCAGTTTATTCTATCGGCAGGCTTGGTGGAATACAATATGGGTGGGGGGAAACTATACGTATATTTCTGATAATGGCAGAAAACTGAGTAAATTGGATCGGTATCTTGTATGTTTAGGCTTTATGGAGAGTTGGCCTAATGCTTCGGTGATTGCCTTGGACCGGGTAGCTTCTGATCATCGGCCGATCATTTTATCTACTGTTCAGTCAGACTTCGGCCACATCCCTTTTCGATTCTTTAATTCATGGTTCGAGCTTCCGGGTTTTCTTGAGTTTGTTCTTCATAAGTGTGGTATGTTTCACTTTTCAGGGCCGGAAGACCTTGCCTTTGCCATTAAACTTCGGTGGTTGAAAAATAATATAAAATCTTGGCTGAAAGTGGAAAAGGATTATAGAGAGGGGACCTATAGTAGTAAGAAGATGAGGTTAGCTTGTATCGAAAGTATGGCCGAGGAAAGAGTGCTTTTGGATGAAGAATTGGCTGAGAGGGCGGAATGTAAATGTTTCGTTGCAGAATTCGATAGATTAAAGTTGCTAGATGTCAGGCAAAAATCCAGGTCTAGGTGGGCTATAGATGGGGATGAGAATTCAGCCTTTTTCCATCAGGTCATTAATTCTAACATCAGTTCCAGCAGGTTGAATGGCCTGATGATTGATGGTGAATGGGTGACAAACCCTTTGTCGATAAAAGAGCATTTATTTGCATTCTTTTCTCATCAATTTACGGAACCGATGTCTTCTAGACCGGAAATGGTATGTCCGAATCTGGCTACCATTTCTGATTCAGAGGCTTCCATGTTGGTGAGTCCGTTTTCTTTGTAAGAAATTAAAGCGGCAGTTTGGGAGTGTGAAGGAGATCGAGCACCGGGTCCGGATGGGTTCAATTTTAAATTTATCAAGAGGTGTTGGTCTGGCCTAAAGGATGACCTTTTTAGGTTACTTAACAAATTCTATGTTGATGGTTCCCTTAGTAAGTGTTGCTCGTCTTCATTTATTGCTCTGATTCCTAAAGTTAAGGATCCGGTTAGTCCAGCTGATTTTCGGCCAATTAGTCTTATTGGTGTAGTTAATAAGGTGATCTCAAAGGTCCTAGTTAACCGGTTAAAAGGGGTGATGGCAAAGCTTATTTCGGAAGAACAATCGGCCTTTTTGGCGGGTAGAAATATTATGGATGGCCCATTAGTCCTCAATGAAGTGCTTTGTTGGTTAAAGAAGCATAAGCGGAAAGGTATGTTCTTCAAAGTAGACATTAACAAGGCCTATGATTCTGTTAACTGGGCGTTCCTAAATTCGGTCATGACACAAATGAACTTCCCGAGTCGATGGAGAAACTGGGTGATGGCTACACTATACTCGGCTAGAGCGTCCGTCCTCGTTAATGGTTCCCCTACAAGGGAATTCGATTGCTCTCGGGGGCTTCGCCAAGGAGATCCATTGTCTCCTTTCTTGTTTCTTATTACCATGGAAGCATTATCTGGTGTGATGAAAAAAGCCACCTCAATCGGATTGTTCAATGGGATTAATATCTCCTGTAACGGTCCATCCTTATCTCATCTGATCTAGGCGGATGACGTAATGTTCATTGGTGAGTGGTCGATTTCAAATATAGTCAATCTACGGAGGATGATGAGATGTTTTTATCTTGTTTCGGGGTTAAAAATAAACCTTGCTAAGTGTAGTATTTTTGGCATTGGGGTGGAAGAACAGGAAATTCAAGACAAGGCTCTTCTATTGGGTTGCAGACAAGGTACTTTTCCTTTCAAACATTTGGGTTTGTTGGTAGGAGCCAATATGAATCTTGCCCGTAATTGGAAAACTGTGGTCGACATTTTTAAAAATCGGCTGTCATTATGGAAAGCCAAAACTTTATCATATGGTGGGAGGATTACGTTAATTAAGTCGGTGTTGAACTCACTTCCAACTTATTACTTTTCCTTGTTTAAAGCACCGTTAAAAATTCTAGAAGCATTGGATAAAATTAGGAGGGTGTTCTTTTGGGGCGGGTCGGAAGAAAAGGCCAAGATGAATTGGGTGGCGTGGGAAAAAACTATTGCTCCGGTAGAATTTGGGGGGTTGGGTTTCGGGTCTCTCAGAGATGCGAACTTAGCTATGTTAGCAAAGTGGTGGTGGCGTTTTAAATCGGAAAAGAAAGCATTGTGGAGGAGGGTTATTTGGGCGATACATCATCGGCCAAGGGTTTGGTGTGATATTCCGGTCAAAAAATCGATTGCCGGACCTTGGAAGCATATTATCAGCACTGAGCAGGTTCTTTTGAATGCTGGCATCGACCTGAGACAAGCTATTTCAGTGACTCTAGCAGATGGGCAGAATATTTCCTTTTGGCTGGATACTTGGGCCGATTCTTTACCACTCTATCTTAAATTCCCAGCTTTGTTTAAGTTAGAGTTGGAGAAATTATGTTTGGTTGCTGACCGAATACATGCGGATGACAATGGTATTGTTTTGAACTGGGCTTGGGCTCGGCCTTTAGTAGGAGGGGAGGAACATAATCAATTCCAGCAACTAGTTACTTTGATTGGTGGTCCTAACATGTCGGCTGGCTATGATGTTTGGAGATGGCAATATGAAGGAAGTGGGAATTTCTCTGTTGCCAGTATTAAGAAAGTGCTCAGTTCATATAATCGATCCAGGCCTGAAAGTGTGTTTGAATGGAATAATTGGGTGCCGAAAAAAGTGGGTTTGGTGGCTTGGAGGGCGGAGATGGAAAGGTTGCCGACGAAGCAAGCATTAGCGGCTCGGAATGTGCAGATTCAAGACCAGTTGTGCGTGTTTTGCGGTGAATACGTTGAGACGTCGGAGCATTTATTCGTGTCATGTCAGCTCGCTCAAGTAACCTGGCTAAATTTAGCGACTTGGTGGGGTATGCCACCTGTCATTGCCTTTGGTTTGAAAGATTTATTGACGGTACATGGTTCAAACTCGGGCTCGGAAAAAAAGCGGAAAGCGATACACGCTGTGGTTTTGGTGGCAATTTGGAACATATGGAAAACAAGGAACGATGCTCTCTTTAGACAATCAACTCCAAACTGGGTGAAGATGTTGGATGAGATAAAAGCAATGGCGTATCTTTGGATAAAGACTAGATCAAAAACGACGTCTTTAACATGGGAGGATTGGAGCCGTTTTAAATTTGGTGATTAGTTTTTGTTGTAGTGCAGTAGTTTATATACTTGGTGGCTATTGTATGGTGTAAAACTGTTGTAAAATTGGCGGGTAGCATCTTGCTACAAATGAATAAAAAAATTTTGTCGGCCGTTAAAAAAAAATAAAAAGTTTATTTTAGAATATTTGGTGTAAATTAAAGGGTAAAATTATGTGGGCCTAATTGTTACGGTTGTCTCGTTCACTAAACATCAATTCATACTTGATTTTAGTGTATGTGGACCCAGAGTCATCAACTAATCAGCAACAAAGTCTTACAACTATAAATTTACTTTTTGGGAAATCTTGACAAACATTTGGTCCACCCTTGCTTATTGTACCTGGGATCCGCCATCTCCAAGTCCATAGATGTGTCACACATGTGTGTCGCATTTATGAAACCCAAATGATGCATTTAAGTGTATGTAGCATGCATATGTGTGTGGAGGTGATAGTGAGAGATTGTGGCTAGAAGATGATGGTGAAGTCGTTCGAAAATCGATGGAATAACATCTAACCTAGGTTTGATGATTCCCAAAGAAGGCAGCCTAGGCGAAGCAAGCATATCATCGGGATACCCGAGAAAAAGATGCTAGGGCTATCATTGAACATGAAAGACTAGTGAAAGGAGATAAAGCCAAAAAAAAAAAGTGCGACAAAATTATGTTCCTCCGAAGTCGGGCCATAACGGCCCGACCTTTGCCTAAAAGGGTCAACATATAGTGAACAATAAACGGATCAAGCCAGACCGGGGTACATTAATGTTGCCTTGGATCCAACTATATATTCCATGTGGAGGTTATTTTAAAAAAAAGTCATAAAACTATTTTTTTTAAATATATATATTTTAGAGTAAATTACAGTTTTCGTTCTTTATGTTTATACCATATTGCAGTGAATGCCCTTTACCTTTTAAAATGACAAGAATCATCCACTTCACGTTTTAAAGACATACCTTTCCTTTGGAACTAACCAGGTTTATTTTAACGTTAAATGGTGTCGTCGTGTCATGTGTAAGCGCAGGTTGGTCATGAAACATGAAACAACTCTATGTATTTGGGTTTGAACTTGTATATTATTAATGAGATATTATATGTTTTTAACTTTACGCTCTCTAATAAGTTTTAGAATAACTTTATTATCATAATCCAGAAGACTTGAAAATTTAAAGACATAAACAAGGGCGACCGATTTTGTAGTGGATCGTCCAAACAGGGTGACAACGCCAAGCAGGAACCATGACCGAACCCTGATTAAACGGATATGGATCATAGTATTAGTCATGGTCCAACTGGTTAACAAGATCGATAAACCTAAAACCTAAGTGCACCATTTGGTCAGACCATGGATTCTAGTTTGTGATCATAATATCTCCTAGATAGATATAAATACCAATTTGACTTAGTTGATGACCTAGACCTTTGAAGAGACATCTAACTTATTATTAAATTAGGTGGACATTTTCATATATATATATAGGTCAAATATTATCCATTTTGGTGTTACACTTGACCTTTTGGGGTAAGTAACGATGCGGTTTCCAATAGTCAACATGACATCAAAAGCGAACATAATAATACCTTAACAATTGGGATGATATGGGCTGAAAAATGGACTGGATTTGACCCGAACCGATCCAAGTATTTTTCTCACTTTTAGAAAAGATGGATTACTAAATTGCTGTTGAATATTGAACCTATTTCAAGTAGGGGTGTTCATCGGTTCGGGTTATGGTTTATTTGGTTTAATCGGTTCGTTTTATTCGGTTTTCAAAATTTTGTACCCCAAACCAAAAACCAAACCAAACCAAATAAGGAATATGCAAACCGATCCAAACCAAACCAAATTCAATTCGGTTTGGTTTCGGTTAGAAACCAAATAAACCAATTAAACCAAATCTAACCAAATTGCACTTAAGTACTTTTTTTTCCTAATTTATATTTATGTTTGTGTTCCAACTTCTGAACATCACAACTAATTTACACCTCACAATATATGAATACAAGAAAGTTTAATTGCGAAATAAAACAAACACATCCATAAAGTAGTAGTAGACACAACCACAAAGTTAAAGTTTCAAAACATAGATCATAGAAACTATTGGATGACTTAAAGAGTGGTTTTGAGTTGGGTTTTTAGATTTACATTTGGTATTTTGTGCTGCATAAAAAATAACTATTTTGGGCTAATAAATTGTATATGATTTATAAAATATTATTATTTTTATTTAATAATTAATTAAGTTAAATGGTTTATTCGGTTATCTAAATAAACCGAATAAACCAAATAAAATAAAATGTGGATCCATAAACCGAACCAAAAACCATATTCACAATGCGGTTTCGGTTAGAAACCAAACCAATAACCGAATTCGTTATTCGGGTCGGTTTATTTGGTTACGGTTACGGTTCGGTTTACGGTTTTTATTTGGTTACGGTTTTTTCTGAACACCCCTAATTTCAAGTCAAGAAATACGATAACAACATTGACACTTAAATCTATGGTATAAAATGTAATTACATAGTTTTCTATTTAAAGTTGGTTATATATTGAACACGTCCATGAGTAACTATTGCACATTGAAAATTTAATATATTTGACGTTAATGTTTATACAATTTTCTTGTTTTTTATAAGTTTCTGATGTAAATTTGTTTAAAGTTATCAAAAATATAAACGAAATTAATACTAACTAGCATTACCAATGAAAAAAAGAAACCACAAGAAATGTGCTGCTTTATTAACAACCCATCTCCACAACATAAAGAAACATGTCATCACAAACACTAAAACACTTATCATTTCACGTCGAAAAATCCGGCAGTCAAGTGAAACCACCCACCGCAACCTCCATTGTTGGCCCCCCTTTCTCGCTGCTCTTACTTTTGGAAGTTTCTTTCGCCCCTCGAGTGGCTTCGAGTGAGAATATAGTTGCCGGAGATTTAAAGCACCCGCACCCGCAGCTACCTCCTCCATCTCGGGCAGCTTTCATCGTTTTTTGGGCGAGCCCAATTGCTAAATCTTTCATCGTTTAGGGTTTAGTCTTTTACCATCGAGCTTGTCGTTGGGTGGTAATCCCGTGACTTCCAAATAGGAGGTCATGGGTTAGACAAATTTTGTTTTCGGTTGAGCCAGTGAGTTTCCCCGGTTTAGGGTTTCTTTTTGGGAGGATGGGTCGGGTTATTACGTTCTATTCTTCAGATGAAAGGGTGATCCCAGATGTCCGGACGTTTACTGTTAAAAACAGGTAGTGACGAATCCAATTATTAGTAGGAGAAAAAGTATTGGCCAAGCAAAAATGAATCGGGTTATGAAAATAAGAAAATGGTGATAAAACAATGTCAACTTTATAACATAAGTAAAAATAAAAAATAACACGTAAGCAAACAAAATTGAACATTGTTGTCAGGTGACAAATTATAAATCTATGTGGGGCCCATTGTGATGATAACACGTAAGAAAATAAGAAAATGATGATAAAACTTTGAGTAAACTGCAATTTTACACCCTGAGGTTAGGGGTGATTGACACTCCTACCCCCTAAGAAAATAATTGCAAAAATACACCCCACTGTTAACCCTTATGTCGCACTTCTACCCCCGGACCAAGATGCCGTTACACTTACCGTTAGAGTTAGGTGAAATGTCGAAATTACCCCCCAACTTTATCCCCTTCCTCATATAACAAGTTCAAGCCCTAATTTCTCTGTGTTCAACCATTTCAATCGCTGAACATGTCTTCATCTTCTTCCTCTGTGCTTCGATCCAAGGAGACCATGAGCAAAATTCAAGCTTCAGACATCATATGTCCTTGTGGTGCGAGAACGATGTTCAAAGAGTCACAATCCAAAGCTAATCCTGGTCGACGGTATCTTAGATGTGTAAGTTTGTTGTGTTTAATGGTTATTGAAAGTCAAGTTTCATTCTTCTGTTGCTTATGATGTCCGATAACAGGTTGGATGTCACACCCCCAAAATCCACCTGCGGAGTACCACCGCTTGGAGGCGTGACTGACCAGGATCCAGCCACCAATCATATTGAACGAGCATATAAGTAGTTATAAAATCCAACCAATACAATTGGTGTTCAAACAAAACATAGTTAAGTTGCAAGCGGAAGCATAAGTCTTAAATCAAAACATAGTTTAATTGTTTCCAAGTTTAACCTGGCACACAGCCGTCCATGTCCCACAACGATCCTCCTCCACGCAAGCTCCAGCTAAGAACCTAAGGACCTGCAAAGCATGTAGTAACGAGTCAACAACAAGTTGAGTGAGTTCACAGTTGGGTGTTCGTTTTAAGTTGTTTCGAAAACAGTTTCCTTTAGCTGGCATCCTGCCGTGGGGGTTACCCCATAGTTAAAAACGTAATTTGTTTATTCCCGGTTACTCTGGCAATCCAGCCGTGGGGGCTACCCCGTGTTAGTTATCTGGCATTTCGGCCGTGGGGGCTACCCCATGTATACACTAGACTCGTTACCATATCGACTGCTGACTGTAGTCATGTTTATGTGCCCTGAAACTGTCAATGTCTATCATCATTGACGTGCCCCAGATCCATTAGTTCACGCCCGTCCTCTGCGGCACGGTGTGAGGTTTGTCAGACCTAAATAGCGCTATCTAACTAATGACCCGCTCGCCATTGGCCCGACGATTAAGTCGATATAAAAATGAGGGACTTCATGATAGAGTTTTGGTCTAGTACGAGTTATCTGTCCGTGAGGACGAGGAATTACATTCCTGAACCATAGCTGTCCTACCCAAGGAGGACGAGGAACCCATGTTCCTTAACCCCAATTCCCGATCCCTGGGAATCCCATGCTTTGTAGAGGGTGTGAACTCACCTTGGTTTGCTCGGTAGATACACAGAAAAGTCAACCAAGTAATATTGTGGTTACTCACGTCCTATCATAGTTGTATCATACAATCAGGTTCGTATTCAAGTAGTACACGTATGTTTCTACACGTATGCTAGCACGTTGTATTCAAGTATCACTCGTGGCTTTCACATATAAGCATGGCAGTTTGCAAGTAATGCATACGAGTTGAACGAACAGTAACATGCCCATAATTAAACAAAGTCCAAGGTCCGACCCAAACACTAAGCCCATACTAAAGCAAGTCCATACAGCGTACACAAGTGTGTGGTCTCGAGTCGAGACTGTACGGTCTCTACTCGAGACTGTGCGGCCTTGAGTTGTAGCCCACAAGGTTTTGAGTCGCAACTAAAGTGATCTCGAGTCATGCATGCGGTGGTCTCGAGTCGTAACTGTACTCGAAATCATAGTCTCTAGTCATGATGTGTGTGTGTTGATGAAGCATGGTCTCGAGTCGAGACTATAGGTTCTCGACTCGCAACTTGTGTCGAGACCGGGGATCTCGAGTTGACATATGGTGGTCTCGAGTCGAGACCAGGGGTCTCGACCCCCAACCATTGCTGATTCTGCACAGTTGTACTATCCAATGGAAATTTGATTTCATGTAACAGTTTGTACTATCCACTTAAACATGTTTATTTGTCTAACCCTAACCAAAAACGGATCAAACACATAAATT
Source organism: Helianthus tuberosus (assembly GCA_030545235.1). Taxonomy (NCBI): domain Eukaryota; kingdom Viridiplantae; phylum Streptophyta; class Magnoliopsida; order Asterales; family Asteraceae; genus Helianthus; species Helianthus tuberosus. The sequence continues at coordinate 186,506,067 of CM060396.1, read as the reverse complement.
TCAAATATTCATATCATGTTCAAACAGTTCTTCATGTATTCATCATGTTCTTCAAACATTCAAGTAGTTCATCAAAATCATATCTTGAATAACGACCTAAACATTTAAACAACTAATCCGATTTCCCCATATGTGCAGCCCTTTTTAACAAGCATTTGATTCTTAGCATGTAAGTATATAATCCGGTCAACATGGCATTATCTAATACATATATGCAAGCCTATTTCGTGAACATCAACAATAAATGGTTTAAATCACATTTAGACACAAGGTATCATTAGTTCTTTATGCAATATATCCGAATTCAAGACATGTTAGCCAAACATCATCATACACATCCGATACACAAGAACATCATCATTTGTACAATTATTCTAGCTACACCATGTCATTCACAACATTTAACAACAACGACAACATAAAACACTAACCGGTTGTGAGATGGTGCCGAGTTGGTAAGGAAGATGAGTAAAAATGGAGTGTCCGAGTGATGACAATGAGCTTAACCGGGTCTCCTTGTGGTCACCGGTTTGATCCGAGAAGAAGGAGAAGAATGTTGTAGCTTAGGGTTTTAGTGAGAGGGAGGGGGAGTGTGTGTGTAGGTTGCTCAAAAGTGGTGATGTTGGCTCACTATAAGGGTTATATACTAGCTTCTATGTTGATGCACCCTAATGGGTTTTCGAGTGGGGTGGGAAGAGACACGGCCCAACCGGCCCATCAGTTACACTATTCACTCGAGACCACATGGTCTCGAGTCGGGTTCTTGGTTCTCGGCTCACTTAATCATATACACACACTATACACACAAGCATACATATAACATAACACATAATCATATAAAAGGTTCACTTATCATTAATCACACAAGTTAACTAGTCACACGTTTAAGCATGTTACATCGGGATACAAGAAAGGTTCTAAATTTCGAGTTGTCACATCATCCCCAAGTTGAAAGAAATTTCGTCCCGAAATTTGGTAGGCACTCACTGAGGAAGCTAGTTAAGTTGTATGGTTTTCCTGGTTTTCCTGGGGTGTCACATCCACCCCCCGTTGATCTGGAATTTCGTCCCGAAATTCCGTAGCTTCGGCCTCAGTAGTGGGTGTACTGTTTGCGAACAGTTGGGGATACTTTTGTTTCATCTGATCTTCGCGCTCCCAGGTGAACTCTGGGCCGCGACGTGAGTTCCAACGAACTCGAACGAGAGGTATTCTGGTGCTCTTGAGGACCTTAACATCCCGGTCCGTGATTTCGAATGGTTCCTCGACGAATCGTAACTGCTCGTCGATCGTGAGTTCCTTCAGAGGAACTACGTGAGTCTCATCTGACGGACACTTCTTCAGATTCGACACGTGAAAAACGTTGTGAACTACACCGAGTTCTGCTGGTAAGTTCAGTCTGTAGGCCACCCTGCCTATTTTCTCAATGACTTCGAAAGGTCCAACGTATCGTGGGTTAAGTTTGCCGCGTTTACCAAAACGAACCACACCCTTCCAGGGTGAAACTTTGAGTAGTACCCGCTCCCCAACCTGGAGCTCAAGTGGTTTCCTGCCCATGTCGGCGTAAACTTTCTGACATTCGCGAGCTGCCGTCATGCGTTTTCGTATTTGAGCAATTTGTTCGGTCGTGTCTACCACATATTCTGGACCAGTGATCTGACTATCCCCCACCTCTGCCCAACAAAGAGGTGACCGGCATTTACGTCCGTACAATGCCTCAAACGGAGCAGCTTTAATGCTGGTGTGGTAGCTGTTATTATACGAGAATTCCACAAGTGGCAGATGCTTTTCCCAGCGGTTGCCAAAGTCGATTACACATGCACGAAGCATGTCTTCTAAGGTTTGAATAGTGCACTCGGACTGCCCGTCCGTCTGAGGGTGGTACGCTGTGCTCATGTCTAATCGTGAGCCGAAGGATTTGTGCATTGCTTGCCACAGCTCTGAAGTAAAACGTGCATCTCGATCCGAGATAATGGAGGTGGGCACCCCGTGCCTCGAGACAACTTCCTTGAGGTATATTTCTGCAAGAGTGGAGAATTTATCCGTTTCCTTGATAGCCAGGAAGTGTGCAGACTTTGTGAGTCGATCCACGATCACCCAAATAGTATCGTTCCCGCGCTGGGATCTAGGCAGGCCAGTAACAAAATCCATGGAAATCTGCTCCCATTTCCATTGTGGTATCTCTGGTTGTTGGAGTAGGCCTGAGGGTTTCTGGTATTCAGACTTGACTCTCGCACAAGTCAAACACTTACTGACGTAGGTCGCTATGTGGGCCTTCATGCTAGGCCACCAGTACGTAGTTTTGATGTCGTGGTACATTTTATCCGATCCAGGATGTACCGAGTAGCGAGACTTGTGTGCTTCGTCCATCACAAGCTCTCGTAGGTTGCCATAGAGTGGGACCCAAATGCGTCCCGTTACGTAGTAAGCACTGTCTTCCTTTTGTTCTAATCGTTGCCTTGATCCGCGTAGGGCTTCAGCCCTGACGTTTTCTGGTTTCAGTGCTTCTATCTGAGCTGCTCGTATCTGGGAAGGGAGACTAGAGTGGATCGTGAGTTGTAAAGCTCGCACGCGCTTAGGCGCAGTGTCCTTCCGACTGAGGGCGTCAGCCACAACATTGGCCTTGCCCGGGTGATACCTGATTGAGCACTCGTAGTCATTCAGTAGCTCGACCCATCGTCGTTGCCGCATATTCAGTTCCTTCTGCTTGAAGATATGCTCGAGACTCCTGTGGTCGGTGTAGATCGCGCACTTGGTACCATACAGGTAATGCCGCCATAACTTAAGTGCAAAAACAACAGCTCCCAGCTCTAAATCGTGCGTAGTGTAGTTCTTCTCGTGAACTTTGAGTTGGCGTGAGGCGTAGGCTATAACTTTATCTCGTTGCATCAACACGCAACCAAGACCTTGAATTGATGCGTCGCAGTAGACCACAAAATCGTCTGTGCCTTCTGGCAAGGAAAGGATAGGTGCGCTACAAAGTCTATCCTTTAGGTGCTGAAATGCCAACTCCTGTGTGTTTCCCCAGCGATAAACAACGCCCTTCTGCGTTAGTGAGGTGAGAGGCTGTGCAATCTTAGAAAAATCCTTTATGAATCTCCGGTAGTATCCCGCCAAACCCAAGAATTGGCGAATTTCCTTTGGTGTACGAGGTGCAGGCCAGTTCTTAATCGAGTCTATCTTGGATGGATCAACATGAATCCCATCCTTGTTCACCACGTGCCCTAGGAAATGGACTTCTCGAAGCCAGAAGTCGCATTTCGAGAACTTTGCATAAAGTTGTTCTGTTCGAAGGAGTTCCAGAATAAGTCGTAGATGCTGCTCGTGTTCCTCCTGACTCTTAGAATAGATCAGGATGTCGTCGATGAAGACTATAACGAACTTGTCCAGGTAAGGCTTGCACAATCGGTTCATCAAGTCCATGAAAACCGCAGGTGCGTTTGTCATCCCAAAAGGCATGACCAAAAACTCATAGTGCCCGTATCGAGTTCTGAAAGCTGTTTTGGAGACGTCCTCTTCCCGAACTCTCAGCTGGTGGTAACCCGATCTTAAATCGATCTTTGAATAGTAGCTCGACCCTTGCAGCTGGTCAAACAAGTCGTCGATACGCGGTAGAGGATAACGGTTCTTCACCGTCACCTTGTTGAGTTCCCGGTAGTCGATGCACATTCTGAAAGTACCGTCCTTCTTCTTTACAAATAATACTGGAGCTGCCCAGGGCGATGAGCTTGGACGAATAAAACCCTTATCCAGGAGCTCTTGTAGTTGCGTAGAGAGTTCTTTCAATTCTGATGGGGCTAGACGATAAGGTGCACGAGCTATAGGCGCAGCTCCAGGAGCTAGTTCGATCTGAAACTCGACTTGGCGATGAGGCGGAAGACCAGGTAATTCCTCAGGAAATACCTCTGGATAATCGCGTACAACTGGAAAATCTTCTATCTTCTTCTCTTTTTCTGAGGTGTCAGTAACGAGCGCCAAAATGGCAGTGTGGCCCTTTCGCAAGCACTTTTGGGCCTTAAGGAGGGAAATGACGTTCTCAACAGCACTCCTCTTGTCGCCATGAATCATGAGAGGTTCACCACCGGGACCTGGAATACGGACAACCTTCTCGTTGCAAAGAATCTCTGCTCGGTGTTGGGATAACCAATCCATCCCAATGACAACGTCGAAACTACCCAAGACAATAGGAATGAGGTCGATAAAGAAGGTCTGGTCAGCGAGAATAAGTTTACAACCCTTGACTATGTGTGTGGCTTCTAAACTCTTACCATTTGCTAGCTCTACGGTGTGCTTGTTGTTCAAAGGGGTTGGAATACGCTTAAGCATTCGACTAACTTCTAGTGACATGTAGCTAGTATCGGCACCCGAATAAAATAAAACTGAAACATAAAAGTCGTCGAGAAGGAACTTACCCGCCACAACATTGGGGTCATTCCTTGCTTCACCTTGGCCAATCACAAACACCCGCCCCCTGGCGCCATTGTTGTTGTTGTTCTCATTGTTACCATTCCCCTGATTGTTGTTATTGTTGTTGTTGTTCTGGTTCCTGTTCAGTTGGGGACAATCTCTCTTGAAGTGGCCCTCAGCTCCACACTGAAAGCACCCTTTGTTATCACCTTGCTGTTGCTGCTGGCGTTGATTCTGTTGAGCTTGCTGACGATGCTGATTGGCTGGGTATAAGCTCCTGCAATCCTTTGCAGCGTGACCAGGCTTGTTGCACCGATGACAGTTGCCCCTGGTGCATGGCCCGCTGTGGTGCAGGCTGCAGCGATTGCATTTGGGGTGATTTCCTTTGTACCCACCATGACCTTGACCACCAGACGATTGCTGATTAGGGCTCTTGTAGTCATTAGTCTTTCTCTGCTGAGACTGGGACTGAACAGAAGTCGAACCCTTACTTGAAGTTCCATCCCATTTCCGTTTGTTGTCACTAGAGGTACCAGAAGTAGTTGCAGCACCTATGCGTTTTGGTAACTTGTTCTGCTCCACCGCCTGATCCGTGAGACGGTGAGCCAACTGAACGGCTTGCTGGTAGGTGGCGAGGTTCGCTGAAGTCACATGACTTTGGATTTCCAGCACTAAGCCCTGAAGAAATAGTTCGATGCGTTTGATGGGAGGATCCACCATAGTAGGGCACAGAATTGCCAGTTCGTTCGACCTTTTCACATAAGCCTCAATTTCCGACCCCGTCATCTTGAGGTTGAAGAACTCCACTTCCAGTTTGTGAATCTCATCACGACTGCAGTATTCTTCCTTGATCATTTCCTTAAAATTCTCCCATGGGGTGGCGTTGGCAGCAACCAACCCTAGCATTTGAACCTGAGCGTTCCACCATGTGAGAGCTAAACCCTCGAGAGTACCGGTAGCATACTTCACTCTGCGCGCCTCAGGGCATTCGCACATTTCGAACACAGATTCTAGCTTCTCAAACCAGTGTAGGAGACCTACTGCTCCTTCAGTGCCGCTAAAAGTAGTTGGTCGGCAGTCCATGAAAGTCTTAAAAGTACACACGGGTGGTTGAGCGTGCTGACCTATCGTGGGTGAAAGAAAAGACAGAGTTTAACACAAAGGTTGGTTCACGAGAGTAGGATTCTAAAGATCCTAGAATGAGTTCGGACTGCAGGATATACCTCCTGCGTGTGCAGCTGCAAGTGCTGCGGCAACTCGTTCATTGATCAGAGCCGTCAACTGGGCTTGTGTCAGGTTAACGCGTCCAGACATGATCTTCATATCAAGAAGAACGTGAGTGAGAGGGGTTCGCGAAAGAACGACGATAAGATAGAGTAAGTACGCACGTGTTCAAGCAACAGTAGTTACACTAACCAAGCATACCATGAGCAATGTACTATGTAACTAACAAGTAGGCAATATATACACAGATCATATCACCTAGAATGTCGAGCCTTGCATGTGGAGTGAAGCATCGTTGTGGACCGTTGAGCACTGTACAGGTTATAGTCTGGTTTTAACAAAAACGTTTTCCCCTTTATTAAAACCAAGTTCACTATAACCAATGGCTCTGATACCAATCAGTCACACCCCCAAAATCCACCTGCGGAGTACCACCGCTTGGAGGCGTGACTGACCAGGATCCAGCCACCAATCATATTGAACGAGCATATAAGTAGTTATAAAATCCAACCAATACAATTGGTGTTCAAACAAAACATAGTTAAGTTGCAAGCGGAAGCATAAGTCTTAAATCAAAACATAGTTTAATTGTTTCCAAGTTTAACCTGGCACACAGCCGTCCATGTCCCACAACGATCCTCCTCCACGCAAGCTCCAGCTAAGAACCTAAGGACCTGCAAAGCATGTAGTAACGAGTCAACAACAAGTTGAGTGAGTTCACAGTTGGGTGTTCGTTTTAAGTTGTTTCGAAAACAGTTTCCTTTAGCTGGCATCCTGCCGTGGGGGTTACCCCATAGTTAAAAACGTAATTTGTTTATTCCCGGTTACTCTGGCAATCCAGCCGTGGGGGCTACCCCGTGTTAGTTATCTGGCATTTCGGCCGTGGGGGCTACCCCATGTATACACTAGACTCGTTACCATATCGACTGCTGACTGTAGTCATGTTTATGTGCCCTGAAACTGTCAATGTCTTTCATCATTGACGTGCCCCAGATCCATTAGTTCACGCCCGTCCTCTGCGGCACGGTGTGAGGTTTGTCAGACCTAAATAGCGCTATCTAACTAATGACCCGCTCGCCATTGGCCCGACGATTAAGTCGATATAAAAATGAGGGACTTCATGATAGAGTTTTGGTCTAGTACGAGTTATCTGTCCGTGAGGACGAGGAATTACATTCCTGAACCATAGCTGTCCTACCCAAGGAGGACGAGGAACCCATGTTCCTTAACCCCAATTCCCGATCCCTGGGAATCCCATGCTTTGTAGAGGGTGTGAACTCACCTTGGTTTGCTCGGTAGATACACAGAAAAGTCAACCAAGTAATATTGTGGTTACTCACGTCCTATCATAGTTGTATCATACAATCAGGTTCGTATTCAAGTAGTACACGTATGTTTCTACACGTATGCTAGCACGTTGTATTCAAGTATCACTCGTGGCTTTCACATATAAGCATGGCAGTTTGCAAGTAATGCATACGAGTTGAACGAACAGTAACATGCCCATAATTAAACAAAGTCCAAGGTCCGGCCCAAACACTAAGCCCATACTAAAGCAAGTCCATACAGCGTACACAAGTGTGTGGTCTCGAGTCGAGACTGTACGGTCTCTACTCGAGACTGTGCGGCCTTGAGTTGTAGCCCACAAGGTTTTGAGTCGCAACTAAAGTGATCTCGAGTCATGCATGCGGTGGTCTCGAGTCGTAACTGTACTCGAAATCATAGTCTCTAGTCATGATGTGTGTGTGTTGATGAAGCATGGTCTCGAGTCGAGACTATAGGTTCTCGACTCGCAACTTGTGTCGAGACCGGGGATCTCGAGTTGACATATGGTGGTCTCGAGTCGAGACCAGGGGTCTCGACCCCCAACCATTGCTGATTCTGCACAGTTGTACTATCCAATGGAAATTTGATTTCATGTAACAGTTTGTACTATCCACTTAAACATGTTTATTTGTCTAACCCTAACCAAAAACGGATCAAACACATAAATTTCAAATATTCATATCATGTTCAAACAGTTCTTCATGTATTCATCATGTTCTTCAAACATTCAAGTAGTTCATCAAAATCATATCTTGACTAACGACCTAAACATTTAAACAACTAATCCGATTTCCCCATATGTGCAGCCCTTTTTAACAAGCATTTGATTCTTAGCATGTAAGTATATAATCCGGTCAACATGGCATTATCTAATACATATATGCAAGCCTATTTCGTGAACATCAACAATAAATGGTTTAAATCACATTTAGACACAAGGTATCATTAGTTCTTTATGCAATATATCCGAATTCAAGACATGTTAGCCAAACATCATCATACACATCCGATACACAAGAACATCATCATTTGTACAATTATTCTAGCTACACCATGTCATTCACAACATTTAACAACAACGACAACATAAAACACTAACCGGTTGTGAGATGGTGCCGAGTTGGTAAGGAAGATGAGTAAAAATGGAGTGTCCGAGTGATGACGATGAGCTTAACCGGGTCTCCTTGTGGTCACCGGTTTGATCCGAGAAGAAGGAGAAGAATGTTGTAGCTTAGGGTTTTAGTGAGAGGGAGGGGGAGTGTGTGTGTAGGTTGCTCAAAAGTGGTGATGTTGTCTCACTACAAGGGTTATGTACTAGCTTCTATGTTGATGCACCCTAATGGGTTTTCGAGTGGGGTGGGAAGAGACACGGCCCAACCGGCCCATCAGTTACACTATTCACTCGAGACCACATGGTCTCGAGTCGGGTTCTTGGTTCTCGGCTCACTTAATCATATACACATACTATACACACAAGCATACATATAACATAACACATAATCATATAAAAGGTTCACTTATCATTAATCACACAAGTTAACTAGTCACACGTTTAAGCATGTTACATCGGGATACAAGAAAGGTTCTAAATTTCGAGTTGTCACATTGGAGGATGTGGATTCCTCAGATGGGCTGATGTTAGTGAAGAACAGGGATGTCCGGTTTGTCGAGAGGTAATGCCTGCTTTAATTCAAAGCATTAAAGATAAGGATGAGTTGGCTAAGTGCAAAGAACAGTTGGCTCGGTACAAGAATGGCGATGTGTTGAAACTGAAGATGTATTTTGTGATTACTTGGATCTTGATTGTTCTTTTTTTTTGCTTAAGTAGATTTGGTTGTGTATTTAGAGTGTAACCGTATTTGGATTATTAGTTTTCAAGTTTATGCAATGGTCCTTTTAAAGTTCTTATATGTTTGTTTTGGTAGCCTGGTTGTAATTATGTAGGTATGGGTGACAAGGAGAATGATAAAGTTGAGAATGAGAAAAATATTGCAGCCGAAGAACCAGACAGTTATGTATACTTTGAAGATCAAGAGTCTGAGATACTCAAAGCTTACATGGATCAAGAAACTGATTATGAAAAGATATTCGGAGATCCGACAAAGGAGTATGACCCTGAAGTGCTGGAACATGCATGGGATTACACATATTGGGATGAAGATGATGATTGGTACTTTGACCCATATGAAGGGGAGCATGGTTCGGATTCGGATTGGTCTTGTTTGGATGATTGTCACTGGAAATAGGCTAGATTTTGTTTGGTTTTAAGTTTGTATGTTTGACATGTTATTTGTACTAAATGTTGCAATGTAATCTAATCGAATCACTTTCCGCATCTTATTTGTACCAAAATGGTCATTTTGACCTTATAAATGGTCATTGTACTTGTATCAGCAATTATATAGGCTGCAAATACATATATGGGCTGCTGCAATTGACATTTGCTTAACCTGCCTGTGATCATCTAAACACAATATATATAGCCTGCTGCAATGGTCATTTTGACCTTATAAATGGTCATTGTACTTGTACCAGCAATTATATAGGCTGCAAATACATATATGGGCTGCTGCAATTGACATTTGCTTAACCTGCCTTTGATCATCTAAACACAATATATATAGCCTGCTGCAATTGACATGCATGCCAGTTATGAACAACTCAAACCTGCTGCAAATGACCAAAATGGACATTTTGACATTATAAACAAGTCAAACCAACCAAAGTTTGTCTTGAACAAACCAAACAAACATAGTCTAAACTTACAAACCATCCAAACATTGTCTTGAACAAACCACACAAATACCAAACCAAGTCTAAAGATACAAACCATCCATCACTCATCAAGATTGTAAACTGGTGCACCTTGAGTGGCAGTGTGTGATTCCTGTGAAGCAGTTGATTGTTCACCACCTTGTCCTTTACAGCTCCTGACATTGTGACCCACGTTCCCACATTTACCACACTTGATGTTACTTCCCTTTCTGGTCATTTTGCCTCCTTTGTCGAACTCCTGCTCAAGCTCTTTTTCACCAAATGCCTTCCTTCTTTTCTTCTTTGGCCTTCCAACTTGTGTATGATGCTTTGGTGGGATGAGTGTTGTTGGACACTTTGAAGGTGTCCACATCTCTGGCCCGTTGATAGGCTCTATCACATTGTCATAAACTTTCTTCCACGTTGACAGCCAATACACATCATCCACCCACTCTTCTGGTATGCCAGCATCAATGTTATTCATTGACATATCCCATATGGCCGCAACTGCATGTTTGCAAGGCATCCCTGTCAAATCCCACTTCCTACATGCACAAGTTTTATGTTTGACATTCACAACACACTGTGATCTCGGACCTGTTACTTGATACTTGTCTGAATCAACCATTAGAACAGACAATTCAGCAGCCTGTTGCTTGATCTCATCGAAGACCTGAGTGGCATGAGGTGTCAGTGGCCCCATACACTTTGCTTGCAATTTCTTGACATTGACTATCCTCTTGGTCATGTACTCCCGAATGAATTCAAGGCATGTGATTATCGGCTTGTCCCTTGCTCCCACAATTTGTCGGTTAAAAACCTCACATATGTTGTTCAGCAACATATCACATTTAGCTCTTCCAGAAAAGTATGCTCTTGACCAAGCGGTGAATGGGATCTCATTCAGCCAGTCATACATGGCTCGTTCTGTTGTCTTAATTTCTTCCATAGCTTTGTTAAAGTATGGAATAGATGTCTTCCTTCCGGCTGACCAAAGCAAATTCTTGTAAAGATCTCCACGCCATTAGGAAACACAGCTAGCATAGCAGGAATCAGACCCTGTGAAAAAAAATGCAATTCATTTAGAATAACCACAATATTTTGATACCAAAATTAACAAGTTATTACCTTTTGTATGTCACTGATGAAGGTGAAACAAGAGTCAGCCGTACACCCTAGGTCATCTCTCAAAAGTTGCAAGAACCATTTCCAGGTTTGTGTTGTTTCTGACTCAACAAGGGCATAACATACTGGATATATGCTATTGTTCCCATCAATACCAACAGCACTCAAGATTTGACCAGGAAATGGTCCTTTCATGAAACAACCATCCACACCCAGCAATGGTCTTCCAATCATCTTAAATCCTCTCATCATAGAGGCAAAACAAAAATAAACCCTTCAAAACTGCCTTGTAGGACTAGCTGAGTTCCCACATGGCTCCACATCAATTTTAATTGTACTACCTGTGTTGGTGCAATTTATAGATAGTCAATGAGCAGAAATGAGCAGAAATGAGCAGAAAGTGAATTGTACCTGGGTTGGCTTTTAGAAGTTCATCGCAGTATGACCTTAGCAAACCATACTGTTCTTGGTAATCACCATAAATCTTCGTAGTTGCTATCCTCTTGGCTCTGAAGACCTTATGGAGTGATATTTCAAGTTGATGCTTCCAAAGCAGTTGATTTTGGATTGCATGAATCGGCATGTCTGGATTGCTTTCTATCAAAGGTTGGATCTCTCTGGCAATCGAACTCATTGTATACAAAGAAACTGCCCTTGTTGTCAAACAATTGTGTTCATTACGAATGGTCTTGACACACCACTTATCCTTGTCCGTGTTTCTTGAGATGTGAAGTGCCCAAGGACAGGTGGGCTTGATATGCCTTTTAAGGTGCTTGGGTTTGTTTTTCTGCCCTACTTTGGTGCAATTACTATTTTGCCCCTCTTCTCCCTTTTTTTTACAGGACCAAGTAGTGGTGGATTGCTTCCAAAACATACTACCCTATACCTTAACAATTCATTTTTTAGAATAAACACATCCCTCTTAGCCTTAAGAGCATAACTTTTCACCATCTGATTCAACGTTTTCTTGTCATCAATAAGCTGACCAACATAGAATGGCAAATCATTTGGACCTTTTATAGCACTCTTCTTTCTCCTCCTTATCTTTTTGGCAACCTTATCTCTAAGGCTTGAATTGTCATCAGAGCCACTTCCAAAAACCTCCAAGTCAACAGGCTGATGACCTTCTTCGCTTCTGTCATCATCATGATCCCCATCACTAGAACCATCCAGTTCTTCCCTAGAAATTTCAACATTAGCCCTGAACCTCTGCATATCCACCTCTATTTCATAAACCATATTATCTTCCTCAACGTACTCATAATCAGGATCACTACCGTCACTCTCTTCCTCATCTTCATTCATACTATCATTGTCATCATTTTGTGTAAATGATGCTGGAACAATGGCTTTACTAGCCCCTATACGACCTTCACTTGTATTTTCCAATATTGTTGACCTACGGTGTTCAACATACATGTCTATCATGTGGACTCCTTGACGCACATGATCAAATATAGGCTCTAAGTCAACATTACATTTTATTGTCCTAAGACCAAAATCCAGCGCACAGTATGGTTCCTTGTAATGAATGCAACCATATTGCCTATCATTGTATCCTAATTGCTTAACCATCGCCTCTAAAACATCAGTATTCAACACTCTAAAATCTACATGATCAATGTAGTTCATCTTCCCACCAAGGTATTTCCTATTTGGGTTTTCTACAAAATTACCTCCATGGTGAAATTTTATGCTAAATTCAGTTTGGGTTTCGCCTGTAAGCAAACAACAAAAACAAATTAACAGAGAAATATGTTAAAATTTTACCTGATTCAAACGCTGTGAGCTTGCATGTCACTTACGGTACATTACAGCCGGTTCGAAATACTGATCTTCAGCTCGTAGCTTCCACAATCGACGATCCATGCTCCTAACCCAACTTCTAATCACCTGTAATTGTTGAAGGATCCTTGAACGCGAGTGCAGAGTTCTTCAATTTTGAGTTAGGGTTAACCTCAGGGTTCAATAGTGCTGAAATGGGGTTTTTATGAGGATGCAAGTCAACATGATGCCAAAATTACCTATTTACCCTTTGACCATTAACAGAAAAGGCTAGATTGTAACGGCATCTTGGTCCGGGGGGTAGAAGTGCGACATAAGGGTTAACAGTGGGGTGTATTTTTGCAATTATTTCCTTAGGGGGGGTAGGAGTGCCAATCACCCCTAACCTCAGGGTGTAAAATTACAGTTTACTCTAAAACTTTATACAACATCCTTGCTTTTAGTTTTAGGTCAGTGCATGTGGACCCCAGAATCAACCAATGAGCCCCCAAGTCTTACGTTTAAGAGTGGCCATTTGTTTTTTTTTTTTTAACGGCCAACAAAAGTTATTTTATTAATCACAGGGCTAACAACATGTTAGCCCACACCAATACATACACCAATCATCAATATATAGTCTACAAACACCTCCCCGCTACATCAAAACTACACCATTCATCCCATGTTAATTCCTTTATCGATGACCGATTCCCGACCCATAAAAAACTTAAATGTTTAATTTCCGACGTCATACGTTCCAGGCACACCTGCTTATCCCTGAATATCAAATCATTCCTGCTTCTCCATATTACCCACAATGATACTTGAATAATCGCATATACCAACTTTCTCCATTTTTCCGTACCTCGAATATTTTTATGCCAATCCAACAGGTCTTTTATCCTGAAAGCATATATACTTGATACTCTGCACCATTGAGAAACAAAGCTCCAGACATGTTGTGCCTTTTCACAGCTCACGAACAAATGTTCCCCATCTTCTTCATGTAGACCACACATTCGACAGTTAAGCTGACCTAAAATCACATTTCTCTGTGCTAATGCGGCTAGAGTTGGCAGCCGATTCAAAGAGATTCGCCAAGCTAAGAAATTTACTTTTATTGGGTTCCAATTATTCCAAACGAAATCATTCCCCAGGTTCGAAAACCTTCCATTTTGTAGTGTATATTTCAAGTTTTTTACCGAAAAAGAACCTGATTCGTCCAAGTCCCAAATCCAATGATCTTCACCCTCGCCCCAGGGTACCGCACACAGGGCATCGGTCAGTTGTTGCAACTCTGCCACTTCCACCTGAGATGAAGGCAGCCTCACCCATGAAAAGCATATCGTTGTCACTTCATTTGTAACCTTAACCCGGTCCGAAACCACTGCGTTTTTACACTTTTCAAGATCGAACAAAGCCGGATATCTACTTTGCAGTGTACCATCCTCTATCCACCTTTCTTTCCAAAATGATATCGATTCTCCGACACCCGGAGTCGCCCGAAAACAGTCCGCCAAATTCAGCCCATATTTTTCCACATCTTTTGACACTTTAAATACGTTCTTCCATGGACCAGCAATTGTCATTCTGGCCGGAATCGGGTTCCACTTCCTTTCACTATGATGTATACTCCAAATCACCTTTCGCCATAAACTTTCCGGATCCGTCTTGAATCTCCACCACCACTTGGCTAGCATAGCTAGGTTTGCATCTTTTAAAGACCCAACCCCAACCCCACCTAATTCTTTCGGAGTCATAACATTTTCCCAAGCCACCATACTCAATTTTCCTTTTTCCGGTGTGATACCCCAAAGAAACTCCCGCCGTATCCTTTCAAGATGGTCGATAACCTGTGCGGGGGCTCTATACAAAGAGAAAAAATACGTAGGAAGTGCATTTAGCACTGACTTTATTAGTGTCAACCTGCCACCAAAGGATAGAGTTTTTGCTTTCCAGATTGGCAATCTTTTTTTGAACACCTCTACTACCGGCTGCCAATTTCTAACCAGATTCATATTCGCCCCAACATAGAGCCCCAGATGTTTAAACGGAAAGGACCCTACACTGCATCCCAACGCATTGGCCATATTTTTTATGCTATCATCACCCACATTGACCCCAAACACCCAACTTTTCCGGAGATTTACACGAAGGCCCGACGCTAAGTAGAAACACCGTAGAATTCTCTTTAGCTTTTGCACACTATTCACAGACCATCTCCCAACAAATATGACATCATCAGCATATAAGAAGTGAGAAAGCATCAAACCTTGATTTACGAACCGAACCCCTTCATAGAGACCAATAGAGCATGCCTTCTTCATAACCCCCGTTAGGGCTTCGATAGCAATGATAAACAGAAATGGGGATAGAGGATCACCTTGTCTCAAGCCCCTGTAACATGCGAACTCCTGTGTAGGTGACCCATTTACCAAAACGGAAGCTCGAGCATTAACCACAGTAGCCAAGACCCATTTAATATAGATCAAAGGAAAATTCATTTGTTTTAATATGCTTTCTAAAAAACCCCAGTTAAGTGAGTCATATGCCTTTTCAATATCAGCTTTGAAAATGAAACCCCCCTTCTTGTTTGATTTCCACCAAGGTATTATCTCATTTAGAATCAACGGGCCATCCAAGATACTTCTGTTGGCTAAAAAGGCAGTTTGTTCCTCTGAAATTAGTTTGTTTATAACTAATTTCATTCTGTTTGCTAACACCTTCGAGACCACTTTATTTATGCATCCGATAAGACTAATAGGTCTATAATCCCCCATACCATTCGGATCATTGCACTTAGGGATAAGCGCTATGAACGAAGAGGTACATCCGGGGGACAAGGAAGCGTTCCGTGAGAACTCCTCAAACAATTTTAGAAAATCCGCCTGCAACGACCCCCAACATCTCTTGATAAAACTGAAGTTGATACCGTCCGGACCTGGTGCCTTATCCCCACCACAATCCCAAACAGCGCCTTTTATCTCTGATAAAGTGAAAGGGGCAGCCAAAAACTCCCCGTCCACGTCGGTCACCTGAGCAAGGAAGGGACATGCCAGCCCAGGCCTAACCGCAACCGGCTCTTGAAACTTCTGGGCGAAGAAGGAACATATCGAATCCTTTATAACCGGCGGATCCGTCTCCCATACACCATTTATCATAAGCCCGTTGATTCTATTGGGGAATATAGTTGTTTCGTTGGCTGTAAGAAAAAAAAATCAAGCTCAAGTGGATGAGAGAGGAGGAGATGGTGGTCGATGTGGATGAGAGAGGGAGAAGAGGCGTTTACGTGGAAGAAAACCCACAAAGAGGTCCTGTGAGAGAGGACAGGAGGAAGATGGGCGTCCGGGACGTTTTCCAAAGCAATTCGGGCAACTGTCATGTGGCAACGTTTTGAAACTTGCCATTGGCGGTTCAGTAAAGTATTTAAAAAAATTGTAAATAATTTTATAACAAGTAACAAAACTTATAAATTTGGATATTCTGGAGGGGCAAGTTATCTAGTTCCCTATTAGATAAGTGTATTTGTAATTTATTTGAGAAATTTTGAGAAACTGATTATATCTTGTATTTTTATGTTTATGAATTATATTTTCTTTTACTTAATATAAAACATAAAATAACAAGCAAACTCAGATTCTTTGTATAAGAGGAGGGGTTAATCTAATTCAAGTGATAATTACATGGATTGCTTTTAATTATAAAAAAATAAAAAAATTGGTACCTATAATTTATGTTAATTTTCATATACTGAGTTGATTTAACCATCAATTTTCATGTTAATTTTTCAATCAAAACCACCGATTCATCAGTTTGGTACCTATAATTTATGTTAATTTTAGTTCTGTCAATATCAGTTTGGTGACCTTGAAATTCTTGATCACCAGAAGTTTCCTAGAAACAAGTTAGCACGTTTTCAAACAATGATCCAACCTCTTCCATATTTTCAAACAAACTTAATATTCGATTTAACATTCTCAAACTCAGAAATCCTTTTTTGAGTTTCCGCTATAAAAACATAATTTTCTTTTTGTTAAAGAAAAGAATTATGGGTGAAACCATGAACTTCGACTAGGGCTGTAAACGAATCGAACGAATTGTTCGTATTCGTTCATTCCTTAATGAACATGTTCATGAACAGTCACGAACGGTTAACGAACGAGATTTCTTGTCCGTGTTCGTTCGTTAAGTAAATGAACATTTTCATGAACGTAGACGAACGCAAACAAATGTTCGTAAACATAAATGAACATTATAAATCATTTAAAAATATAATATACATTTATCATCAGTTTGATTTCAAAGAATCCATCAAAAATAAATAAATACTTAACATAATTAACGGTTTAACACAAACATTAAGAAGTTTGTCTACCTTTAACATAAACTGAAATTTAAATGATCAAACGAGGAATGTTGGTGGAGACGTATAGTATAACTTTGGTATCAAATTTTAAAACTAAAACCAATAAAATATAAATATAACATAAAAAACTTTTATATGAACACATTACCGAACGTTCGCGAACATAAACGAACGAACACAACCTCTGTTCATGTTTTTTTGTTTAACTTATCGAACAAAATTTTTGTTTGCGTTTATTCATTTATTAAACGAAAGAACATAAACGAACTTCTTGCATTGAGGTTCATGAACTATTTGTTGAACGTTCAGTTCATTTACAACCCTTCATACAACCAAAATTTATTGATGATTGAATTGATAACACCTAACCGCTAGCGTTTGAACATATATCCTTTTTATTAATAATAAATTATAAATAAATCTTCACTCATTCTAGTATTTTTTTTTTAAATCCTCATTTTTGATAAATATTTTTTTCTATTTACACTTTTTTTAAGAAAAAAATATAAAAAACCACCCTCAATTATAACATGTTTCATGGGTTTTTTTTATACATTTAATAAAATCAAATTTTCATATACAAAATGCTATTTTATACAAAATACTTATGATCACCTTTTCGAAATATTATTATTACTTATTAGAAAGTTTTTTATTTTCATTTTTAACAACTTGTTTACATTGAAAATACCACATAACCATGTATTCGCAAGGATTCAAACATATATCGTTTTTATGCGATGGCAAGCACCATTTCACTATATATATTCCGTCTCGTCGTTCCAAACGAATTTTAAGTCATGGTCTTTTTCATTAGTGAAGTAATTAAACAAATAGCGAATCTGCAATTATACTTGATATAGATTTTGTCGGGCAGTTCCTATCATATCAATCTTTTCTTTGTTTTTTTTTTTTAAAGAGGAATAATATATTAACTTTGTGCTCTAAATAGCTTGTAGTGTTATCCGTTGGTTGGTAAAGACGTTTGTCTTTTGTATCGGCCTCGTGGGTTCGAACCATGGGGTTTCCGGTTTTTCAACCCTATTAGGCAAGTTGGATTTAAATAACCCAAACTTTCTCAATTTGGTCGGTACTAATCTCAACTCAGTTATTTGTTGATCAGAACGAGAATTCGAGTCGATTTATGTAAAACTTACCTCGAAACGGTGCTCCAAACGGCTTGATTTTTGTTAATTGGAAGTTCAAACACCCGAATTGAAGCACCTTTTTTGTCGTTTGGACAATATTTCGAGGTAAATTTTATATCAATCAACTTGTATCCTCGTTCTAATCAAAAGCTCTAAAACATCGGTTTGTAATTTTGAAAAAAAAAACTTAACTAAGTTAAGTTATTTTTAACGCAGACTATTATCGGCCAAAAGGGGACCGGTTCAGATTAATATCGGCAAATAATTGAGTTGGGATTATTATCGGTCAAATAAAGAAAGTTAGGATTAATTTAAATCCGGATTTTTTTTTTACTTAGATGTGTGTCTAACGAACAAGAAGATTGAAGGGTAATTTTTTTGATTCAAATGTTTTTTGATTAGTAATCAAGTAGAAATACAATAACTATACAACACTTAAAAGGCGATCCAAGTATTTTCTCACTTTTCACTGTTAGTATATGTGATTATCTTAAAAACACCATCTAAAAAAATGCAATTGATTATCTTTGTTTTGTATTTATAGTTGGTTATGTATTGACAACTATTGGATACTGAAAATATTTAAATGGACACTAGTGTTATACGATTTTCTTGATTTTTTTCTAAGATACAAGTGACCAGAGTTAATTTGTTGAAACTTGAACAAAAATAAAAACGAAATTAGTACCAGCAATAGGTCATGCGTAATGAGGCATTATAGGAGCATGAAGATGCTGGATAACGCCCACAACACCGTCCTTGAGTATTATAGGGACACGAAAAGAGAGGAACAATTCTAGTATAATGCTCAATGGAGAGAAAAGAAAACGGAAAGTAACGATCAAAAGAGCATTAAGAGTGTTAACTATTATACATTTTTTAAATGGGCATTATGCTGATAGGACAAATATTGTTTCTTAGAAGTCATTAACCATTACGGATGGTCTAACCATTAGAAACATATAAACCATAAGAAAAACCCATGTTTTATTAACAACCCATCTCCACCTCAAAGTATCTTACACAATCTAACATGTCACAATCACTTGCCATTTTCCTGTTAAAAATCCGGTCGTCAAGCAAAACCACCCGCCGCAACCTCCACCGCGGGCCCCCCTTTTTCGCCGTTGAATTTAGGAGCCTTGGCTGCTTTCACCTCTCCGGTGGCTTCGAGTGGGATTATGATAGCCGGAGAACTAGCGCACCCACAGACGCCTCCTCCCTCTCCTACTGCTTTCATCGCTTTTTGGGCGACCCCAATTGCTAAATCTTTGAATGAATTGCCAATCAACTTGAATATCTTGATCTTGATGGCACCCCTCTTTGGTTGGCTATGTTTTATAAAAGTGGGAGGAGCAGTGGTCATTTTTTTGTGTTTAGTGTGAAGTGGGAAAGAATGAAAGATGATGTTTTTGAGGGAGGAAGACAAGTGTTTGTTTATATAGTGGGGTGGGGGGGGGGGGGGGGGGGGTGTTGGGGTTGTAGAGTAAATAAATAAAATAAAAATACAGTAATAAAAGTTAAAAATTGTACGGACAAATTCTCTGGGGCTGGCGTTGTCATTCACTAACATCAATGCATGGTTTGGTTAGTCAATCAATCATGTACAACAAGAATAATCAACGGGTCACAAATCTTAAAACTAACTTTTTTATTTAGAGGAACAATCAAAGTATTAAAAAAAATTGTAAATCTGGTTAGCGAGGAACAAGAAGCGTTTTTCGAATACTGATGTAAAAACTGAGGAGATTATCTCGGATATAAAAACTTTTAGTTTCATGTGGTATAGGAATTGATCGAAAGGTTGGTCAATTAGATGAAAAGATTGGTGTAACTTTGATATAAAAACTTAGTTTCTTGTGGTATAGGAATTAGATCAAAAGCGTTTTTATGTCCCTGTTTTTGATATTTTCTATAGCTCCATAGGAAACGCTAAAATAATATAAAACTACTATTTTAACAAGACATACCACGTCAAAGGGTTACTCTATTTTTAGAGTTAAGGACATGTGTTTTTCAGGTTTAGTTTTATATATAAAAACTATACTTAATGCTTTTTTATTATTAAAAATTGAATCTGTTTCATGGTATTTTAATATTATATTATTATAATTTATCGCTAAAAATAAATAAATATACAAAAAGACGTAGGCGACGTGCTCTCCTTGTCTTACACGCCACTTACTCCCCTCACACCCATGTGACAATCTCATACAACTTTACAAGCCTACAAGACAAAGGGATCCTTGTTTTTGGTCCAAAAGCATAGAAGAAGGCAGTTAGCGCAGTGATCCAAACGTTGTCTGGAGCATATGGCGTGTCCGAAATGAAGCCGGTTTTTGCCCCAAAAATCCTATGGTCACAAGGGTCATCAAGGAATCCAAAGCCGATGAGCTTCTTATGGGTCACAAATCGAGCTAAAAGGGGATCGATTTCTTAAGAGGACTGGAAGAAGTTTAATTTAGACGGGCTGAATTAGTCGGTTTTTTTCTCTTCTTGTTTGTTTCGGATGTTTTCGGGTTGTATTACAAAAATATGCAATTAATTACCTTGAAAAAAATATTATTTCTTTAAACTTTTGTTATGTAAGAATATAAAATATCAGTGAATTCAAAGAAACTAAAATAATAATGAAGAAATATACGGTATATGATTTCTCTAATATTTAAATTAAGAATGAAATTTTAGTTTCAAATAAATGTTGGAGTATAGCGGTGGCCAAATAAAATAGAATCTCACATAAAACATGTCGCTACAAATTTGGCGATTCCAATTTAAGGAAATGAGCAGAATATCTTGATCGAACTCGCTTTGTTTATAACCGAGCAATCCAGTTTTGCTCGTTTTTGCTCAGTTTCAATTTTACATTAAATTTTAATACAAATACTTAAAATTTAAATGTCGCCATTGTTTCACTCAAATTGTTGCCCTTTTCGCTCAATTGTCATTCACTCAAGATACATATATCTTGTGTGTCTCTTGTATTATTCCAGGCACTTAACTTTAGAAAATAAAGAGCATTGGATGGATGAAAGTATATGTAAAAGCTTGGATTTAGTATAAGTGATGATTAGGATCAAATACAAAGGCTCCTAATTGTAAGAAGGGTACAAAGACTCCTAAAAAAACCAACTAAAAAAAAAAACCCTTAAACATTCACCACTTGCACCCTGTTTCGATGTGTAACTTATAGCTTAAAACAACAATTTGTTGGATTATTGTAAGCATAAATTTTTTGGTAGTCATTCGCTCCATATATTATTTTTTTTATGTGTAGAAGTATGGGAGAACACCTCTGGGAGGGATTCGAACTTGGGGTGAGGGGTTTAAACAGCATATGCTGGCCCTTTGGAGTCAGCTGGAAATCCAGTTGATCTACTGTTCAAAAAATATATATATATATATATATATATATATATATATATATATATATATATATATATATATATATATATATATATATATATATATTTTATATTAAAAAAACGATGTTAATTATTTAATAGGAGGTCAATTATTTTATATAATAAAAAATGTTGGAACCAAAAAGTAGCCAAACAAACGAAGAAAATTTCTTTATGAGCCCCGGAAGTTTCTTGGAAACACGTTTAACCTTTTTACAACATATTTATTAAAAAAAAATTAATAAGATTAAATATTATCCAAAAAAAATTTAATAAGATTAAATATTATAGCCCATGGCTTTATAGCCTAGTGGCATTCTGGGGGTGGGATAAGACTTTGAGACCTATAAGTCTTGGGTTCGATTCCCACAAGGGGGTTTTCCCATATTTATTGGGTTTCCTCCTGAATTGGTGTATAGGCATTATGCCTAATGGGGATGGATATGATCAGGTGGTTCCGCTGGTGGTACGATGATACTCCAGTGATCCAAATTAGCCGTTAAAAAAAAGATTAAATATTATAAAATTCAGTGAACAATTTAGAATTCCGATATAATTTTGCTTACACACTTTACACTGATTTTTTGGACTTAATATTCACACACTCCTTTTCTTTATCTCTATATATATAAGTAGGTACATATAGAGAGATATAGAGTGGAAAAAGTCAAAAAGATATGAAAATAAGATTTAAGAACGTGAGAATAGTGAAAGCCGTTTTCAATTGTGATTTTGTGTGTTTATTCGTGTGTGTGTGTCGTGCTTCTTCTTTTTTTTCTTTTTTTTTTCGGTTGGGACTTTACAAATCTCAAAATATTTGTATTCTAATTTGGTCTTGTGGATTTTGGATTGTTTGCTTTTAATTTTTTAAACATTAATTGGTGTTGTAAATCTTTTAATTTTTAAATCGATATCAATACTGATAGGAGTAGGCCCGGACAACACTGGTTCAAATCAAGAACTCTGTGTCCAACCAAAAGAAAACAAATGTAAATAACACAAAGGATTTTATCATCAACACACACTGTCGTTTAAATACGGTTACACCATTTTTGCTACATTTTAGGGAAATAAAATACTAAATGTAAATAACTAAAAAGAAAATTAAAATAAAGGAAATAAAACAAAAGCAGTACTTGAAAAGATACTTTTATTGGATGAATAAAATTTATATTTAAAAATCATGAATAAAATTTCTTTGACCTTAACTATTTTCTCATTCAGATACTTTTATTGGATGAACAAATGGATTTTGTTGTCGTAACACTTTCTTTAAGGATCTATATTATCAAAACCTACAATAGATAACGTATTATCGTAGATATTTATAACTTATACATTTAAAAAAAATTGATATCCATGCACAAATATTCTTTGCTTCGGTGTTATTTTAGTATCATCGTTTTCCAAATTACTATCTTTACCTAAGCTTAAATTAAAAATAATTTTATGCCCCATGAAGTAACTAAAACAATATCAAAATATTATTGCGATATTAATTGTTTTTTTAGCATACGCTCTTAAAATACGTTTTAGAATAACCTTATTATTTAATCTTGATCGCTTAAAACTTTAAGGATACAAGTATGGGTGAGTGTTTTTGATCTGGATCATCCAAACCAGCGGACAAAACCAAACCCACAACCAAAACCGAACCAATTATAGAGATATTGGTTAAACAATCAGTCTTGGTCCAACGGGTTAACAAGACCGTGGAATCTAAAAACCCGATTGTGCTACTTGGTTCAATCCTCAATTCTAGTTTTTGGTCATAATAATATCCCCCATATATAAATACCGGTTTGAGCCTTTCGTTAAGTTTATTTAGTGACGTATTTTGTATGGCAATATAATTATCCTATATATTAAAAAACAAAGCTAATGAATAGTGCTTGTCATATCATAATCAATAGTAAACTTTCCTTATTGGTTCATTACTTTGAATTTATTAATAAACAAAGCTAATGAATAGTACTTGTCACATCATAATCAATAGTAAATTTTCCTTATTGGTTCATTACTTTGAATTATCATTCTTCGATAAAGGTGATCGGCCTAAAGAGGAGAATTTTAGCAAAGCATGCTTAGTTATTAATAAATCTTATATGATAAAAATATGGCTATTAGGTGAATCTATATATTAAAAAACAAAGCTAATGAATAGTACTTGTCACATCATAATCAATAGTAAACTTTCCTTATTGGTTCATTACTTTCAATTATCATTCTTCGATAAAGGTGATCGGCCTAAAGAGGAGAATTTTAGCAAAGCATGCTTAGTTATTAATAAATCTTATATGATAAAAATATGGCTATTAGGTGAATTTTTTTTTTTTCTAACAAATATATATGTTTATCTTCTCTCTTTGCAACAAAAAAAAGTTATATTTTAAAGGTGTAAGAGGACTAAAACAAACTGAAACATTAAAGATGGCTTGTACGTTCATGCTTCGATTTCTTGTACATTATAACGAAAACTTGGTTCTGAATGAAATCTACATCGGCACGTAGATATAAATACGTACATCGCATCTGTATATTTAGAATTTTATAAATATCACATTTTAAAAGTTATAAAAGAAAAATAATTAAAAAAAAGATTTGTGAGTGTGCGAAGTGTCATAATCTGGTTTGACAAAAGGAAAAAAAAAATAAAACAAAGGAAAAGTACTGGATTGAAATGGTATCGTAAATTTACAAAAGGCCCATCTTGAATATCATAGTTCTTGCCGCATTTATGTTTCACCTTTTCCATGTTGCATGTGATGACTGGCCTTTCATTCGATTATTCTTTTCCATTGTTCATAAAAAAATTAAAAAAATAATATAAAAAATCTTTGATCATAGACCCTTTCTTCTTTCATTCGTCAGTATCTTTGATAGGGCGGCCCCCACACACTGGACATATATAGTAAATAAACTAAGCAGTCATAAAGTTATCAAACCAAATCAATTAATTTCAACACTTGATTACTTTAAACTTAGAATCTTATAATTGATTTCAACACTTCATTAATTTAAACTAAAAATCTTATATTACATCAACATAAATTAATTTATTACTTTTCATATCTTTTAATTATTCTTAGGATAAATTACTTCAAAACACTTCATTAATTTAAACTAAAAATCTTATAATTACTTCAAGATAAATTAATTTATTACTTACTTTTTATATCTTTTAATTCTTCTTAGGATTTTTTTTTGAAAAGTAAACTTCATTAAAACACGCGCGAGACCTCAAATCAAGGACCGCAAAGGAAAACCACCAAACCAGCAAACCGAACGGGATACAGCAGACAACCGAACAACAAAAAAGCTAGACCTAAAACGAAACCACACGAACGAGCACGAACCTCTACACCCAAACTGACTAACAAACTACCATAAAAACTACTAAAAACAACCGATATCACAATCAAGCTTTATCCCGCTGTAAACATTCCTTAACAATTGTATCTCTCACCATACCCTTGAAATTGGTCAACCGGACGCCAAGCAATTCACCCAAGGCTATCGTAGCATTTACCTCCTCCTCAACCCCATTAAGATGATCATCTGTCGATGTCCCATTATCACCCCTTCTTAGGATAAAGTACTTCAAGATAATTACGTATAATTAAATTAATTTGTTTTTATTTGTCCTCATTCTGTTCCACAATTAACTCAAGTTTGGTTTTGTCTGCAACTGTTCACTTTTGTGTAAGGATAGGAACCTTTTACTTACAACTTTAGCACAACCTCCATCTCTTCTCTCTCTCTCTCTCTCAAGCGCAAAACCACATCTCCAAACCACTGAAGTTGACGAAGGTGACGGTTGCAACCGAGGGTGTAACCGCCATCAATTCGTCGGCTGTTGAAACCGAGACGGTGGTAGTGATCGGTGTTTTGGTGGTGTGGTAGGTGTTGTGTTAGGTGGCGATGTGGTGGTGATACGGTGGTGAGAAAGTAGAGAGAGAATGCGCACAAGGGGATGCGCGCGCAAATACATCATTCGCAAAAGATTATTTGTTTTATATTTAAACTAAAGTTCGTTATGTGTTGACAAGTCCATAACGCTGAAAATTATAAAACTGGACACTAATCTTCATACATTTTTCTTGTTTTTTCTTTGACGTTAAAAGTTACCATAGTAAATTTGTTAAAACTTTAACAAAAAATGAAAACAAAATTAATACTAGCATTACCAATATATATAAAAAAAAACATAAGAAATTTCTCTGTTTATACTTTTATTCCAAGAGGACAAAAAAACTTGCCAAGTTGCCATTTTCCGGTAGAAAAATCCGGCCATCAAGAGAAACCACCCGCCGCAACCTCCACCGTGAACCCCCCTTTTTCGCCACCGAATTCAAGAACCTCCACGCCTTCGGATGGGATTACGGTGGCCGGAGAAGTAACGCACCCGCATACGCCTCCTCCATATCCTGCAGCTTTCATCGCTTTTCGGGCGACCCCAATTGCTAAATCTTTGAATGAATTAGCAATCATGTTGAACATCTTGATCTTGATCTCACCCCTCTTGGGTTGGCTACGTTTTAGTGTCAAATTGGGAAGAGCAGCTGCCATTTTTGTGGTGTTAGTGTGAAGTATGAAAGATGATGTTTTTGAGGGGGGAAGACAAGTGTTATATAAGGGGTTTGGGTTAGGGAAATTACCAATCTAGACATTTGATCAAACATGACATATGTACATGTGACATAATCAAACATGACATATATACATGTGACATACAAAGTATAAAATTAACATTATATACATAAAACTCTGAATCATGATTAATCCTGATTGATCGCAGCCGACTAGCGTCTACCGAGCTCTACAACGTCACTCAAGTATTTGGTACCCAAAATTGTTATTATTATTATCTTTATATAAATTGAAAGAGCTTTCAATAGAGTACCACTGCTAAATTACGCCAGGGGTATGTTGTGCCTTCAACCCTGCCATGAGCAACCTTGCTTTAGATTAAAAAAATAAAATGAGAGAGGGTAGGGTTCCAATGTTGCAACTAGTAAAAAAATGTAACAAATTTTCTTTCCTATTAATTTATAAAAATATTAATGTGAAATTATTAATGGTATATTTTAAAGTTTTTTTTAGTTATTGCAAAATATAAGTAGAACACGAAAATTTACTCAATTGGATTATAAGTTAGACCATGCGTACTGGGCGTGTTTGGCCAGTTTTGTTTTTGCCCAATCCCGCCCAAACACGCCGGGGAACGACCTCCCTGGGCGTGTTTGGCCAGTTTTCTGTTTTGGCGTTGTTTTAATCACGCTTTCGGGGCATTGTCTTGGCCAATCACCTTCAGCTTCATTGCTTTTGTCCAATAAGATTTTTTAATGTTTTTTTATTTAATTTTATTACAAACATAATGCCCCACAATACCCACATCCCCACTACACCTATTTTAGAAAACGCACCATAATGCTCCATTGCTGACTGAGCTGTCATATAACGCAAAACGCTCAAGAATAGGGTGTTAACCACTACAGATGATCTTTTATATGTTCCACTTTATGGTTCAGAACTACTTTTTTTTATAATGATTGAAAATGATTGAAAGAACTCTTTAAGTTTTGTCATAAGCATTTCATCTTTATTTTAAGTTTTACAAAAACTTTTATTGAGATCATTACAGATTATATTAAAGTTTATGGACTTGTAAGTTATAAAAAATGAGGTCATTAATATTGACTTTAATTGAAAAACGAGTATTTTCTTTCATATAATAGGCTATAGCGAGCATCATGATCATTCTGGTATTGTGACACAATGAACCGATTATAAATGAATAACATCATAGTAAGTCTGTGTCAACCAACACATCATCTAGTTAGTCGAGGATAACAATAACATATAAAAGGAAGTGATGGCAAGAGATGGAGGCATTGGCATTTTTCAGGGGCGGATGTACTATATAACAAGGGGTAGCCCCGCTGCCCCTTAACGCTTTCAGCGGTAGAGTAAAAAAAAATGATTTTTTTTTAATTTCGATGCCCCTATAGGAAAAAAAAGAAACGTTGCCCTATAAGAATTTTCTGGATGCGCCACTGTCATTTTCACTTGAAGATGATAGTGACGTTGCTGGATACAAAGGTGATGCAAATAGGTGACATCCACTTAAGGCTACTCAGTATGGGAGGAGGCAAGTTTTTGGAGGATGCCCCTCCACGTCAGCGCCACGTCAACATCCAAGGAGGATGCCCCTCCAAAGATGGACAAAGGGAAATGGAGGATGAGCCTAAATATGTATATATATGTGTTGTATTTATATGTGTGTGTGAGAAGGGGAAGACCCGACAACAACGTCCTGGGGAAGACGTTCACGACGCCGCTGCACCCTTGGAAATGGTGTTGAGGGCCGGCGTCGGTCCAAGACGGGTCTGGACGCCCCCCATACCGAGTATCCTAAGGTGAGAGATAAACAAACTATGAGAGATTGGACTTGTTTTCTCATAATGGCAGAGCCGGCCCTGAAGTAGGGCGGGGAGGACAACCGAACAGGGCCCGTGATTTCGTAGGGCACGTAATTTAAAAAAAAAATCCGATATTATATATGTAAAAAAAAATTTAATAGGGTATAACCAAAAAAATATTAACATAGGCCCACTAAAAAAAATCATGTTGTTTAAACTATTTAGCCCATTAGGTTAGTGAGCCAAATACCCAAATATTTTCTAAAAACTAATAAAAAAACAAGAATTATGGGCGGCAACTCCTTTATATGGGACTGGGAACGGAAAAATCGCACAGGAACAACCGAACAAGAATACAGGAACAGAAACGTCGCACTGCAGCCCTCGATTCGATCATCATTCATCATCATACAGGAACAACCGAACAAGAATACATGAACAGAATGGGTCTGAATGTCTGAGTCGGATCAGTTCACAGGTAAACAACTAAAAATCAATCGTCGAATTCAGTTTACTTATGATTTAGGATTGATTTACCGTTTACGATTTAAGTTATTATGTCGAATTCAGTTAACTTATGTCGAAACCACTTAACTTATGATTTAGGATTGATTTTCGATTTCAATTATTATGTCGAATTCATTTATTCAGTTAACTTATGTCGATTTCAGTTAACTTATGTCGATTTCAGTTAAGTTATGTCGAATTTAGTTCATTTACGTTGTCGAACATTATTTAGGCGTAAACTTAATTTGATACAAACTTTGTCGATTAATGATTATTTAGGCGTTAATGGCTCTTGAACAAGCATCCGGGTGGCAAAAACGTCAAAAGAGGAAACAACAAGATGAATTGGTGAAGTCACAAAAGGGTGCTATTAGCTTATTAGTTTTCACGGTATGTCATTCATTCGAATACTATATTTTGTATTCTGTTAATTGCATTGTTTATCGAATGCTATATTTTTGTCAACGGTTCAAAGTTGTATGAAAAACTAGTTTAAATTTTTTATTTAGTTAAAGACCTAAGGACACATTTTTTTGAGCTCGAACAGGGTAGATGAATTCTCAGGGCCGGCCCTGCATAATGGCAATAAACAAAATTCTTAAATATTTTAATGAGTATCAAAATTTCTAAATATTATATTAACGCGTATCAACATTTGTGAATTATGTCTGATGTATTATATTCACTTTGACTTCATAGGAAATATTAAAATAACATAAAACTAATATTTTAACAAGAAGTCCCACGTCAAAGGGTTAATCTAATTTTGGAGTTAATTACCTGGTTTTTATTTTCAGGTTTGTTTTAAAATATAGAGTTAAATCTATTTTGTCAGTTTAGTCCAAAGGTTTTATTTTTCTCCTGTATGTCCAAAAAGGTTTCACCGTTGCCATTTTAATACATTGGGTTAACTTTATCCATTTTTTTGTTAACCAGAAAGGCAATTCGGTCATTTTATATGTAATTCTGTTAACTAGAAAGGGCATTCGGCCATATAAAATGACCGAATCGTCCTTCTCGTTAACAGAAATAATGGATGAAGTTAACCCAGTGAACTAAAATGGCAACAGTGAAACCTTTTTGGACCCACATACGAAAAATGAAACCTTTGAACTAAACCAGCAAAATGACCTAAACCACGAGGACTAAAATGACATTTAACTCTAAAATATAAAAAACGGCACCTATATTTTATATTAGAAATTGATTCCCGTAGTGTGTGTGTGTATATAGGTTAATTCGTCTATGTTGTTAGCTAGTATTAAGCCCCCGCGTTGTTGCGAGAGCGTCAAACCATGCCAAGTAGCAACAATGCCACAACACTATCAGCGACCACGAATGTTGGAAAAGTTTGTAAAAACAAAATAAATAAAAAAGGAAAAAAATAAAACCAAACGAAAAGCAGACGTAAAATCATTGAACCACACATACCTGTTGCGCGTGTTAATGCGAAGAAATTAGTCCGAAACGTAAAACATAGAAAAAATAATCAAGTCGATCTAGGACCCGTGTGTCACGGGGAACATGTCAAACGAGAAGAAATATGCGCCTTGCGACGAGCCTGTCAAACGGGAAAAAATAAATGAAAAAGCATTGAATCTCACACGCATGTTGCGGCGTGTTAACTTACAAATTTAGAACGAAACGTAAAGAAAAAACTTACAAAAGATGAAAAGTATGGGGGACCAACGTTGAAAGTAAAAAAGTGTTTGAGTTAAATTCCGAAAAATGATAAGCGTTGGGTTAAAAGTAAAAAAAAAAAAAAATCAAATAGGTTAAACTAAAAATGATGAAAAGTTTTGGGTTAGAAGTGAAAAATCATTTTTTATAAACCGCCTAAGTATAGGGTACAATGCTATAAAAGCACAAAATGTTATAAATTAATAGCATGGGAATCGAAATTACTATTTTTGGTTATAATTTTATAGTTTATAAATCAGTTTTTTTACTTTTCAAATTGTAAATAAATAATTCATGTGTTACGACAATATCATTAAATAATTAGATTTATAAAATAATACCTAATTACTTGTTCTTATAACCTTAATGTTCAACTAAATCCACATAAAGTTCGACTTTTTTTATCAGATATTAGATATTGTTCATATATATTAATTGTTCATATATATTAGAGTAAATTTCAAAGTTCGTCCTTTATGTATGTCTAATATATCAAAGTATGTCCTTTGTCTTTAATAACCTCAGAAAACATCCTTAATGTTTGAAAAACCAATCAAGTTATGTCCTTTACCCTAAACCTTGTTTGTTTTCCCAGTTAAGTCAGGTCATGTGAGAAGCACATGAGGGTATATTGGTCATTTTACCCTAAATAAAAATATATAAATATCATAAAGCACCACTGTAAATCATTTTTCTCATTCTAATCACCCACCACCACAACCACCTGACCACCACCCACCTGCCGCCGCCACCACCACCACCCACCTCTCCCGCCGCACGACCACCACCACTGCGAATCCAGATTCAGTTACTAACCCCCAATCTAGATTCACACATCCAAACCCCAAATTCAAATGAACAAAATCTCAGCCCCTATTCCATCAATGAACAAAATAATGAGTTTCTGAAGTTTGTAGTCCTCTGAACTGGGTTTTTTCTTTCAAATTCCATCAACTAAGTGAAGACTATACTTTATAAATTAAGTGAACAAACTATTAATATAATGCAGTTGCAGGAAGATTCTACAGAAATCGACATGAAAAATCCGTATGAATCGAATATATACTTACCGAATCAATAGAAGGAAGCTTCGAGCTTGTGTGAATGTTAGAGAGTTGATACCTAATTCAACATTTCTCTGATCTTCATGTTTACAGAGAGTTTTGAGGTCATTAATGGCAGAAAATAGGCGGTAATACCTGAGCCGACGACGGCAGTAAAGGGGCTAGGTTCCGATTTGTTTCCAATTCGTCAGCCGACCACCACCTGTTTCAGATCTGCTTCTCCGGAGAAGAAGACTAGATGGTGCAACAAGGTGCTTCACCGGAGTAGAAGACCAGGTGATTGAGCGGTGGTGCGTTGATATGGGTTCAGATGGTGGGGTGGCCATAGCAGCGGTGCTTGATCGGAGAAGAACCATGATTTGCAGAGTAGGAGACACACAGTTGTGAGAGAAATTGGGAGAGAGAGGACCATGATTTACAGTGGTGCTTTAGGATATTTATATATTTTTTATTTAGGGTAAAATGACCAATATACCCTCATGTGTTTCTCACATTACCTGACTTAACTGGGAAAACAAACAAGGTTTAGGGTAAAGGACATAACTTGATTGGTTTTTCAAACATTAAGGATGTTTTCTGAGGTTATTAAAGACAAAGGACATACTTTGATATATTAGACATACATAAAGGACGAACTTTGAAATTTACTCTATATATTAATTTGTAACATTTTGATGAATAGTGTCTATTTTGGTTTTTTGTCTATTTTGTCTTCTTATGATTTTTTTTAAATTTATTTTTAAGCATAGCAGTCGTTATGATTTTTCATTTTGCAAAAATCTTTTGTGTTTTACAACTTCATTAAAAAATAGTTAAATACGTTTAGTTTTTTTATGGTTTAGGGTTTAGAGTATTGATTTTACCGAAATCGGTATTGATATTCGCTTTTATGGTTCTTGATCGGCCGCACCGATAACACGATTTTACGCCCCCAGCTTCGCAACGCTGAGGGCTTAAGACTATTAGTTAACAAGTAATGTCTATTTTGTTTTTTTTTTCTCAATTTTGTCTTCTTATGATTTTTTTTTAAATTTATTTATAAGCATAGTAGCCTTTATGATTTTTCATTTTCTAAAAATCTTTGTGTTTTATAACTTCATTCAAAAAAGTTAAATACATTTAGTTTTTTATGGCTTATGGTTTAGATTATTCATTTTACCGAAATCGGTATTGAGATTCGCTTTTATGGTTTCCAATTGACCGTATCGATAGTAAGGTTTTACACCCACGCTCCGCAACACGGGTGAGTTAAGACTACTAGTTTATATTAATTCAAGAGATATTAATAATTTTTTAGATATTAGATATACTAATAATATTATTTTTATTGTTAACATAGAATATGTAGTTTAGTTATCTCACATTGTTTTTCCTTATTTGGAATTTCCTTTTCTGAACGATAAGATATTCATATTAATTCAAGACCTTTTTTTTCTTATTAGATATACTAAGAGTGTGTTTGGGGTTGAGTTTTGAAAATAGATTATGCGTTTTGAATAATCAGAATCACATAATTAACTGTAACAAAACGTGATGTTGAAAGATAGTGTTTGGATTTGAATACGTTGCTTGATATCACAATAATCAGATAATCAACTATTCGAGTGTTTGACAAATATATTTTAAAAAAAATAAACAAGTGAAAATCCTTTTCTAAACGCAAATAAACAATTTTTGGAAAACTGCGTTTTGTTGCAGTATGGGGGCTGCTTTTGGAAAACTGCGTTTTGTAACTTTCTAAACGTAAATAATCAATTTTTTAATTTTTTTTATCCAAACACTCAAAACTGATTATTTACGATTTCAAAACTCAATAATCAAAAAATCTCTTTCAAACTCAACTCCAAACACCCTCTAAAACGATAAGAAATTCAAGACCTTTTTTTTCTTATTGCATTTCTCTGAAGAGGTACAGGTTCAACTCACACTTGGTGTAGAGTGAGGCATTGGTGGGCAATGATAGGAGACCTAGGGAAATCTGGGTTGGATCCTTGAGCCAAAGGGGTTTTTACAGGTAACGAGTTTTCCCCGGAATTGGTGGTGGACTCTCGGGTTACTCTCAGAGTACTCTGTTTGTACAGTGCGTGTCCCGAGAGTGCTCGGGATTTATTCTGTTAGCCGTTCAAAAAAAGATATACTAATAATATTATTAATATTTAATGAGTTGAAAGAGAAAATATCATGTGACATTATTTGGAGTCTTTTATTATAAGTTAAATTCTATTTTAAGGTATTTTAATATTTTTATATTTTTTACACTAAATATTAGAAATTGATTCCCGCAGTATATATAGTTTTCAGGCTTATTCGTCTGTGTTCTTAATGTTGTGAAACTGGCCTAATAGCAAACAATAAGAGAAAGAGATATATAGGGAGAAAGAAATATTTCATTGATAGATATATCATACAAGAGATACAATGGGAATTATATATATGAGAAGAAGCTAATCTATTTTTGGTGTTGATAACCATAATATTAATAACATATTTATAACACTCCCCTTTGGTTATCAACTTGATACGCTTGGAGATGCTGCCTCATTAAAAACCTTGCCAGGAAAACCCAGTGCGACAAAACCTTAGCTAAGGGAAAAAGAGTGCAGCGCGTATCGTCCCCCCCTGATACTTCTGGATCATGTACGTTGGCTCATTAAAAACCTTACTAAGAAAACCCAATGGGATAAAACTTAGTGAAGGGAAAAATAGTGCAACTTATATAATACTCCCCCTCATTTGAACATGTATTCTTCAAGTGACTAGTGCCCGTTTTTCTTGAAAGTTGCTCAAAGTTTTTGTAGAATGATTTGTCGTTTGATGCCTTGAAGTGTAATCCTTTATATTGAGTAATGTTGTAAAATCTTCTTGTGAGACTTCTAGTGCTTCCTCTTGCGAACAAATACCATAAGATCCAAGACTATTTGTGTTACATTCTTTATATCTACAAGACTAACAGAACTAGCTTTCATGGGTTAGTAAAATATAGACACATACCATTCTTACCTTTAGGGTATCGACATATCTGTTTTACCATTCAAATGTCTCCTCATTGGACATGTGCTATATCATGTTGATAAATTCAAATAATATATATATATATATATATATATATATATATATATATATATATATATATATATATATATATATTATCATGCATAGCTAGAAAGTTAAGTTAATGTACAATTGCACTTTAGCCATGGTATTTTTGAAATGAGAATCTCTACTTTGATAGGAGATGATAATAATCATTTCTTATAAAAAGTGTCTGAACAACCTTTAACATACTATAAGGTTGAGCTCTCTACATACTAAAGTGTCCACCAACATCTTCTAGATGTAGTTTGATAGATGAATAAAAGTATGATTACAAATATACTCGAACTGCAAGTCGAGTAATAATTAGACTGTGCTAGGGTCATTAAAAAATTCCCCTTCTAAAAGCTCGCCAGTTTCTCTTGATGATGCGAAGACATCATCACTGTAAATTGCTATTATAGTGAGATTTTAAGAAAGAACATTTGATAAAGATGGATAATATTATCAAACTTATATTGCTCTTTATCAGAATACATCATGAGCTGTACAACACTCAACTTGACTATTTTAGTTCATAGTATCTTTTACTTTATAAAGATACATTCATGAGGACTTGAAATCAATGCTTCAGGCATTTGCAATCATATACATACTTCTTTCAACTTTGAAAAACAATGTATGTGCATTCACTCTTTAGGAGTTCTATTACATATACCTCCTTATTGATTTCTATATCATATGCAAGGATGTCTTGAATATTTACTTCATATTGCACCATGCTTATACATTGTACATTAAGATGCCATAATAACCAGGCACAAGTTTTCTATGTATAGTTATTGGTGCACAAGAATTACATCCTTAAGATGTTTCAACTAACATTATAAACTTAAATGCTTTACGATACTTATCAGGATTTCCAATTATATTCAACGTATT
The DNA here is from genome assembly GCA_030545235.1 of Helianthus tuberosus. NCBI lineage: Eukaryota > Viridiplantae > Streptophyta > Magnoliopsida > Asterales > Asteraceae > Helianthus > Helianthus tuberosus. The sequence continues at coordinate 186,470,904 of CM060396.1, read as the reverse complement.
CAAATATGAATTTGTATACAACGATCATATCGTTCTCGAGAACTCATTTTACATGATTTTTGATAATTCAAATCCTTGAGGGACTTTCATGTAAACTTTTAGTATCAAGTGATACATGACATTCATAAGACGCATATCAACTCTCTCTTTATATTACCAGACTAATAAAATATTGGAAAGTCATTACATCCACCGCTAGAGAATGTGTCTCATTATAATCAATCATGGGTTTTTGCGAAAATCCTTGTGCACCATATTTGCCTTATCTCATTTAATTTGATTTTCACGTGATTCGCATAAAAGACCCATTAATATCCAACATACTTTACAAATTCAGTTGTACGGACTGTTGGTCTGGAAACTTTCCATTTCATTATAGAATTTAAATCTACCATACTTTACGTCTTTCCATTTTGGCCAATCACTTATATATTTTCATTCATAGGCAGATCTTAAATCTTGATCCTCGTCATTTCAAGCGCTATATTACAAAAGTATAACGACGTCGATTTTGTTTCGATTCCATACATATCTTAGACATGATACAACTTATCGAGATCTCTTTATTTTCAGGTACCTGAGGTTCTTCTTGAACCATCATGTCTACTATCTCTTCAGGAGATTTTATTACTATAACCTCGACTTGACCATCTTAATTACCTGCTCCAATTTTCGAGGAATTTTATTATGGGAATCAACTAGTCTACCACGCTTTATGCGTGCAATAAACTCATTACAAAATATGTGGTTGTCCTCTTGGGACACAAATATGACTGGAGCATAAGCAGTTGATTATGTGACTTACTTAGTCACTTTATTATTGGTCAGTGAACTTGTCTGGTAATTTGTTCTTTAATATTGGTAAATGAATTATCCTTTGAACTTCTAGTTCACCGTTTATAGTCTAAGGATCAAGATGACATGATAATTCATTCCACTTTTCACTTTCCAACTGCTTGTTATCTCCCCTTAATGTTGGGAACATTCATTCACTAAAGTGAAAAACAATGAGCCATAAACAAATTTCTCCCTAATGGCTTTAAGTATTCAATAATAGACGATTATTTATACCCAACATATTCTCAAACTTTTTAGAAGTCTCATCTTTGTGAGGTGTGGTGGATGAGTTTCAACATATGTCACACAACCAAAATCTTTGATGAGACATCTTTGGTTCCTGACCAAAAACCAACTGTATGGGGAGAACTATAACTTATTGGTTTGATGTGAATTAATGGTACTATATGTAAAATTACATGTACCTAAATGAACTTTTGCTCCTCTCATGATCATTGGCTTTGTAATCAATAGTAGACGTTTAGTGATCATCTCAACAATAACACTTATTCCAATGATTGTTAATAACTTGGAAATCAAATTCATTATTACCAAATAAATATACTAATCTGGATTAATATGTTTGCTATCACATTAGCTAAGCCACAATCACACAAACTTCAGGTTGTGGATTTGATAACCTTTTAGACGATGCATCGATTTAAAACACTAAATGGTATCATGTTTGGATATATGTATCCTTTATTTATTCCAAAATATTTAGGGATTTACACCCAATCTTGGTTGGTAAATAATTAATTTCTTCTTGAGAGCAAAAACATCTTTAATTATCAGGAAGAATCTTCTAGTTCATTTTGTTTCACATCATCATTGACTCGGCTTGGTCTTATCAGTCATGCCAATCAAATATCATGATCCGTAAACTTCTAGTTTATGATCGTAGATGTATTACTTTCACGTATGTAATACAAAAGTAAGACACGGGAGAGATATCATTTGAAACTATCATGTTATATCACTATCATTATTTCCACATATTATTCGCATATTATCTCTCCCTTATATTACCACTTCTAGTGGTCGATCTCATTATGCCTATCATTACAATATTAATAGTCGGTCTCACTGTTAACTTGGCTATCTTACATTTTCTGATAGTTCGACCTCATTACAAGTTTCTCACAACATTTTCAATGATAGTTATACAGTCACATTCACTTCGGTGAATGGAGTAACCGAACAAGCTTCATAGCTTTCCATTATTTACTTTGTCATACGAATATAAAATCATTTCAATCTTTCTGTAGATTGTAGGTCCCCTATTCGTATGGATCTTCAACAGAATTGTCAATCCAATCAAGAGTGCGGAATCCTCTTGATCAGAATAAGCAGAAAACGTGTAGGAAACAGAAACAGCAAGACACTTTCAAACTGGGTTTCTATTGATTATCCAAACAAATGTTTTACAATCAATCAAACCCTAACCACCTATCAAATTCGTCCAAGCTGTTATGCTCTCATGAAATTGCTCTCAAACAATGTTCTGGCTGATTACCCTAAACCCTAAAGCCTAACCTTGTTTATATAACACAAGGTTGCAACTTTAGGCATGGGTTCCTACATGGGCTAGGCCCAAATCGTCCCCCATCACCCAATGTGGGTTTTGTTTAGCCCAAACTCTATTAACTCACTTATACAAAGCTAAACCCGCTAACTGTTTATCGTTTAACTAATTACAAGATATCCAAAGACCAAATCTAAGCTGTTGTCACAAACATGCACCAACAAACTCCCCCTTGACAATAGCTTCATAAAATAACTTTGTCTTCAGTCATCTTGTCTTCATGTAATCTTGCACTGTCTTTGGTCTTTGGATAGCTTCAGCTTCAACAGCTTCTGTCAGCAACAGACTCCCCCTAAGCTGATGCATCCAATCACCAAATCTTCAAAAACTTTAGCGTTTGAGTAAACTCCAGTTCAGCATTTGTAAAGCAATCTCCAAACTCTTCAACTTTGTCTGCAATGTAGAAAGGAGGTTCTACCATGCATCCAATCAAACTCTCATCTCTTCACAGCAACTCATCAACTTCTCAGCAACATACCGCTTCAATCTGTATACTATAAAACAAACATCTCGAGAAACCATAAGAATTTTTCAACAAAGTTAAATAAATTATTATTATTCAAGAGATTATATCACAGATTAAGCATTTCCAATATCTTCACCAACACGCAAAACTTTTTAATCACACACCCTATAACCCACATGATTTAAAATTTTGAACTCACTTTCTAACACCGTCTCCCCTATCAGTAACAATTCCTCCAAGAATAACAGTTTTCCGTACGTTAAGAATTTTAAACAGAAAAAGACACTATTTTTGGATTTTTATATTTTCTGAAAGCAAGTAAATAACAAAAGCAATAAACACTCTATTTTTGTGAGAATCACTGGTAAGAAGATCATATCAGCACAATCAAACTGTTTTCACACTATTATATAATTCTTTATTTAATTTTTCGTGAAAAGCAGTCCAAGACGATTACCAGTATGTTTGTCCACTTAAACAAAATGCATGAACATTTCAAGTACCATTACCGTATGATACTTTAAGGTAATTTTATTTCTGATATATTAGTGTGTCCCATTTCAGGATATACCCCCGCGATCAAGGTATGCACAAAGATTCATCGTAGTAGGTGAGTATACTGATGTCATCCTTTAAGATATCCTGACAGTGCCTAGGTCTGCATATAATCTGTTTTATCATGTTTTGATTGCTTAACAATGAACACCCATATAAATACTAATCAAATCCTGGAAATATAAACAACACACTCTATCATGCAAGTATCTTCCCTACCACATATTTCACAAGTCCAATCCAGATTTCTGAAATCTTAACTGGGAATAGGTTGAGAAGAGAACAGAATAGATCTTTAGGAGAGATGGTATAATATACAGATCAAATGAGTTTTTCTCAGTTTGATATAGGTTTCTTGGGTTTCTTTTGGGCACTAGAGGGCCTCTTTCGGGTGTATTAGATCTATAGCGCGACAACGTACAGCTAGGTCAGCATGTATCTGGATGTAGCAGAAGCTGTCGTTGCCTAGCACCTCCAGGTCAGCATATATCTGGATGCAGCAGAGGAGGTACACGACTTTTTTCAGAGAAGATTTCAGAATCAGATCAAAATTGTGTGTATCGGGACAACATACAGACATTCAAATAGAAATGAGCTAATTCCAAGTGACTTTCTTTCCTGGGGTCATGTACAAATTTTAGTTCTGAACAGAAGGACAGTCAAGATATCCCCAGATGAAATAATAGTATAAAGACCCAAAACTTTAGATTTTGGCAATCTATCAACGCAAGATTTAAGGTCATTAAAACATACACCACTGATTTGTTCCCCACTCATACACAGTTTATTTAGGTTTATATCACATTGGTAAGTTGATTATTTCATGCTTTTTGCCTACTGGTACATCATATAATGAAGCTGCTATCACACTTAAGCATTTTAATTTCAGTTTCAGTGTGACAGTCTATCTTGCTGATGTACTATCATTTCTCCTTTTTCACACAGTGATAACTCATTTTTGATTTTCTATATTTTTATGTTTTTGATTTATCAATGTTATTGTATTTTTGATTTTTTAAGAAAAGCAGTAAACTATTTACAAAATTCTTATGAAAAACCAGTTATTCAGGATTCCTCATCCCATTGAGTTCAACTAAGTATTCAAAGCGAGCCCTGTCAAAAGCTTTAGTATAAAGATCTGCCAGGTTATCTAGTGTGTCGAATCAGCACTTTGAACTTCAATTTAAATCAATCAATATAAAAATATCAACAATCTCACATCCCCCTTCATATGCCTAGAGCAGCCATTATCAACATAAGTTGATAATCCTCCTTAGCAGCTCCTGCACACACCAACTAAGAAATTAGTTAGATTGGGGGACCCAAGCCTTAATGGTCTTGGGTCGTCCAAATTCACCAACCACTTGAACATCCATCCATTATCCATTACTCCTAACTGGAGTCTTGGATCTCAGACCTGTTGATGGAAATGGATATTGATTTCCACTAGGTCTTTGGTCCTGAGGGTTCCTATATGTATTTGGACTATTTGACCTTTGGAAATTTTGATTTGGGTATCTTGAATTTTGATTCCAAGAAGCATTATTGTTGTAATTTCTAAAGCCATTGTTATAAAAAGTTCGACCACCATTATTTTGGTATCGATTTTGATATTGACCTTGACTTCTGAAATTATTAGAATTAAAATTGTTCATTCTTGGTGAACTGCTTCTAGGTCTCTCGTATCTTCCTGGTGGAGATCTAGGCTGAAATCTTGCTTGATTTCTTTGAAAACGTGGAACTTGTGGAGTTCCTTTTTCAGCCTTATCTACACCAACAGCAACATTCTCTGGTTGCTTAGGAGCAGATTTCTTTGGAGAATTTGAGCCTTTCTCCTCACTATCACCTTTCTTCTCTGGTAATTTCCCTCTCTGTTTTTCACTTAGTTGTGCTTCACTCTTTTTGTTAGGACAACAGCTAGCTACATGTCCCTTTGTGTGACACTTGAAGCACGATCTCCTCTTCAAAGACTTCTTAGCTGGAGTCTCTGAGGTAGATCCCTTATCAGATGGTGATGATCCCTTGGATGAACCTTGTTTAGTTTGCTTGGATTCAGATTTTTCTTTGTTCTTATTTTTAGCAAACTCTACATTTGATTCATTTTCAATAACAGTTGTTTCATTTTTCATATCACTACCTTGAACAAAATTAATCTTTTTAACAAAAGCTTGATTTTTATTCTTAGGCGGTGAATTTTTCCTTTTCAAATCATCACTCTCAGATCCATCACCTTGACTTGATGTGGATGCGAAACTACTTGGTGAGGATGCCATAAAGTTTGCTAGCTCATCTTCACTAGGCAGGAATGAATAGTCACGACTAAGAGGAGGTGGAACTTCATTAAAGCCCAGGAAGCCCACACTGGTCTTGTCATTACTCTTCTTTAACCCACCCATCATGTGTTTCATTACAAAAGACGAATATCTGAATTGACTCAATTTCTTTTCAAGTTCAACAATTTTGAGTTGTGCATCTGACAACTCTTTGCATTTTTCGAAAATCTCTTTTGTTTTCTCAGCCATCATGTCATGAGCTAAATCTATTACTTGAAGTTTTTCATTTAGTTTGCAAGTTAAAGCTTCAATTTCAGCTTCATAACCTCTTATCTTCTTCAAGTATGTAGATTCATTTCTTTTAGCAAAAAAGTTTGCTTCTTTTATGTTAGACATCTCACTTACCAGACTTTGGTTTTGTGTTGACAACCTGTCAACCTCACCCTGTAGTTCACGACATCTCAAACATACAGAATTAGATTGTACCTCTTTCTCATGAACTTTTGTATGTTCATCAGCAACAACCTGTTCAGCTTCACTCTCCTTCTCTACTTCAGCATCCACTTTTGCTTCAGCATTTTTCACTTCAGATTCAACATCACTCACAGTAGTCTCAGCCTCATCAACTGGCACTATCTCTGCCATGAATGCCTGAGTGGCACTCTCATTCCCCTGATATCGCTTTTGTAATGAATCCCACATATCCTTTGAATTAGTGTACTTTGTGAAGGTATGCTTGATGCTATCAGGTAAGGACGTCTTTATTGTAGCCAATGCTCTTTTTTCAGCCTCATACATCTTTTTATCATCCTCTTTCATGTTCGCATAGTCTGTTCTATGTGGTCTGCCCTCAAAATCGTGTGTTGGGTTTGTGTACCCATCTTCTATACAGATCCACATGCGAGCATCCTGAGATTCAATGAAGGATTTGAAGTTGTCCTTCCATGTAAGATAATTCTCCACCTTCATCATCTTAGGTGCATTCAATTTCGTCATGTTTGACATTTTAAGGCAACAGACTGGTAAAACCGTACAAAATATATCCGAAAACAGTGGTTACCAAATTACACCTTTAGAATCGTCTCGAAAAGACAAATCCAATGATATATAATGTCGAAAACCGTATTCGGGATCAATTTCTAAAAATCCAAGGAATTCAACGGTCCAAACGGTCCAAAAATCCAAGGAATTCAACGGTCCAAACGGTTCTGTCTAACGAGCTACGGATCAATTTCTATTTGCAAAACAGTGAAATTTTATCGACGCTTGCCAACAAAAATTCCACCCTGTTAAATTCGCTGGTCTAGGTTAATTTCGCTGGTTTTGATGTTAATTTCGCTGGACTATTATGCTGTTAATTTCGCAGATCAATTTCGCTAGTTATATTCGCTGTCTCAATTTCGCGATTACGACGACCTGTAAAGTCACCGAAAACCGTAATAATTTCGCTGAGGAAAATTATACGGTTACCAAAGTCGCCTTTGGATTTACTTCGCCGATAGATATGCTGGTACAGTTAATTTCGCAAGTTCAGATCAGTGTATTAATTTCGCTGGTCTGTATATTTGTTTGGATCACAACTTCGCAGGGTCTCAAAAACGCTGGTTTTTAAGCAGATTTAACGAACAGCAACAACTTCTCCTCCAAGCCAAACAAATTCGCCAAAAACAAATCTTTTCAGAAATTTAGAAGATCTTATCTCTCTCTCTCTAACAGAAACCTGCAAAATCGAAACAACCAAAACAGTCAAATTTTATGAAGAACATACGAAGAACACGAAGAACGATCTTCGAATCTTCAATTCTGTCCAGCCAAATATACTTCTAAAATCAATCAAAACCTTTCCCCGAAAACCTGCAAATCAGCAAATTCAACACGCAGACTGATCAAAACACAAACACAAACGCACAAATAAATCAGAAACTCAAGAATTTCGAAAACCCTAGTTTTCAGGTTTAAAATTTTCGAAAATCTCAAACCCTTCCACCCGTAATCTGCAGATCACAATTCTGAACCGAGCCTTCAAGAGCCTAACGCTCTGATACCAATTGTAGGTCCCCTATTCGTATGGATCTTCAACAGAATTGTCAATCCAATCAAGAGTGCGGAATCCTCTTGATCAGAATAAGCAGAAAACGTGTAGGAAACAGAAACAGCAAGACACTTTCAAACTGGGTTTCTATTGATTATCCAAACAAATGTTTTACAATCAATCAAACCCTAACCACCTATCAAATTCGTCCAAGCTGTTATGCTCTCACGAAATTGCTCTCAAATAATGTTCTGGCTGATTACCCTAAACCCTAAAGCCTAACCTTGTTTATATAACACAAGGTTGCAACTTTAGGCATGGGTTCCTACATGGGCTAGGCCCAAATCGTCCCCCATCACCCAATGTGGGTTTTGTTTAGCCCAAACTCTATTAACTCACTTATACAAAGCTAAACCCGCTAACTGTTTATCGTTTAACTAATTACAAGATATCCAAAGACCAAATCTAAGCTGTTGTCACAAACATGCACCAACACTTTCATACTCTCTTAATGATATTGCTACTTCAAGAGCATATCTCATGTGTGATAAATGAAATTTTTTATTCGGTTACCAACAATGTTTCATGGTTCCATAATATTACGACTTTAACATATTTGAGATGACAAATGGAAATTGTTTGATCTGATTTTTCCTTGTAAATAATCTTCTCTTTACATAATACAAATAGAGAAGTAACTAAATGTTCGAGTCATGTAAGATTTATCGATTAAATATCTTACGACCTTTTATAACTTGATAATGAGATTCAGGGAGTATAACACTTCAGGTGTCATATCTAAGCATATATATGCCCTTTCATGATAGTAATAATAAACCAACTTTAGTTTAGTTTTTCTATTTAATACTATATATGTATCATAAATAATATCATACAAAATATGAGATATACATAAAGTCAAGTCATACAATACATGTTATAAGTTGCCACATATAAAAGCTCTATAAAATAAAATATTTTTTCATGACAATAAACAAATATATATTTATCATCCTGCTTTTATATAAACAAATATCTCATCAAGTTCTCGTTTTCTTACAAACATATGATCACTTATCACTCATCAAGTTAATTTATGAAAATGTCTTTTACCACAAACATTTATAATTTATGATAGTATCTTACAAATTATTGATTAACTGAAGTTAAAATACAAACATACATACGGTATTATCCAGAAATATCATAGCAAATAATCAAATAATTTAGAACTACTTCTATATATAATCAAAGTATGTCCTAATTTCGTCTATAACGTATATAGAGAAAAAGAATTTACAAGAATTTATAGGAATTTATATGATATTTATGTAACCCAATATCCCAACATAAATGGCCGTGAAATAAATTTACCCCAAAGTTAATATTTGCGAAGGAAACTATTTACAAGATATCAAGCTATGCCAAGGCTCTCAATCTGTATAATTATTATATTATACGAGGCAAAATATCTCACTAAAATATATTTTCTTTTTGTGTTGACTGAGCTTGATGATAAACTAAACAAATATTATTGAGTAGCATAAAGAAGATAAATCAACCCATCTAAAACAACACTCATACTCATATTGTTTATCATATATTAATCAGTATTATTCTTTACGTAAATTTTGTCTTCTTTCATACTATTATATATCGATGATTATTAAGATATTAAAATTCAAATCTTTACTAATTGATATCTATGGATATTTATTTTATATTCACCATCACATTCAAAATTCATAATTGCCAAATTACAACAAAATACATAATTCAATTAAAGGTATCGTGTGTAAGAAAATACAATAAACAGTATTTTGATATTGTTATTGTAAACTAAAAGGAAAATAAAGACCATTTACAAGAATTGTCGAAAGCAAAATGATTAAACTTCAAAGTCGTGGTTTACTTCTAAAGTTTTCTGATGCGATAATAAAATATACCTCCATCTAATTCAAAATTGTATGAATTGCAATAGGATTATTTTGAGGAATTATGAGAAGAACAAAACAAATCTCTAACACAACCAAATATTGTATTAAATTACAATATATGGTTTTTATTTGAGATAATAAGGATTAATGAGAAGTTAATTAGACAATATCGACTTACTTTATGTTGATGCGATCCGACTCTGATTAGAAGCTCGTGCTGATAACGTGTTGTGAAACTGGCCTAATAGCAAACAATAAGAGAAAAAGATATGTAGGGAGAAAGAAATATTTCATTGATAAATATATCATACAAGAGATACAATGGGAATTATATATAGGAGAAGAAGCTAATCTATTTTCGGTGTTGATAACCATAATATTAATAATATATTTATAACAGTTAATACTTAATTTTGTTTTAAGGTATTTTTATATTTTTATCACTAAAAATAAAAAAAACAAATAAAAAACGATATAGGTCACGTGGCCATGTGACCATCTCTTTGAAGACAATGGACTCTCTTAAGTTACATATTTATTTGTCTGTTTCTGTTGATTTATGCAGTTAGCTCCAAGTGTTTTTTTTTCAATAGGGTGGGTCGGATTTTGGAGTCGATGGATCGATCTAGTGTTTCTCGAGCCAAGGGTAACAATTGCAAGTATTGGTCTAAGTTAAAATAGGTCGGGATAAAAAGAAACTGATAATAAAACAATAGAGTAACAATTGCAAGTATTGGAGTCGATGGTCGAGCCAAGAAACTGCAATTTTACCCCCTGGGGTTTGGGGTGATTGGCATGTCTACCCCCCTAAGGAAATAAATGCAATTTTACCCCCCAACGTTTACTCTTATGTCGCAACTTTACCCCCCGGCGTTAATTTGGCTTAACAGTCAACATAAGAAGCTGATGGTCAAAGGGTAAATATGTCATTTTGCTATTAATGTGAAGCTTCTTCTCTACAACACCCCTATAAGTAACATAACAAACCAGAATTACCCCCCACCTTCCCACCATCGTCCTTCAACCTGCGATCACCTTCTCCAGCGACAGGCTTCTCCTCCGATCAGTTATTCTCCGGCGATCAGGCTTCTCCTCCGATCAGTCTTCTCCTCCTGCGACAACAACTCCTCCGCTATCTCCTCCGATCAGTCTTCTCTACAAAATGCCGGTTGTTTGTTGGCTAATCCGCTATCTCATCCGCCACACCGCAGGTATAATCGGCCAATGTTAGTTAATCAGGGTCAGATTTAGTCATTATCATGTTATAAACAGGGTTAGGGTCTGATTTGGTTCACTGTTGGTTTTTTAACAGTTGACCTGACGATGAGCTTATCAAGCTCATCATTGGTGGTCCACCTGGTGGTCTCTGTGTTTGGGAGGCCTGTCTTCAACTTCCATTATACACCGGAGAGTTGAGCGGATGTTTACTCTAGTAGTTATTTAGCTTTTGTGTAATATGTAGGTTAACTTAACTTAATCAAAGCTTTTGTGTACTATGTAGGTTAACTTAACTTATTTAGCTTTTGACTAAAATGATGATGATGAATTTGGGTATGTTGTTAGCTTGGTTACCAAGTACTTAGCTAATCTAGGTCAATGTTGGTAGCTTGATCAGCAGATTGATCAAAATGGGCAGCACACTCATTGTTTCTTGACATTATGTTTGATCAAAATGGGCAGCACATTCATTGTTTTTGTTGACATTTTCACTCATTTAATCTGTTGTGCACATGTAAATAACACAAACTGACCCATTTTTCACTCATTTAATCTGTTGTCTAGCCATATGATCATACAGATGCTAGGGGCATAAGTCCAGTTAATCAGATTGATCAGCAGACAGTTTGGGTCAGGTATGTGCCTTTCAGATGCCTTACATGTGCATTTGCATTACAGTTGGGGCATAATATGCGGATGACAGTTTGGGCATAAGTCCACAATGGATAATGATGCTAAAATGACAGTTTGGGTCAGGTATGTGCCTTTCATGTGCATTTGCATTACAGATAGACTAAAATGAATTGAATCAATATGTGAGCAATGAATTGAATGTGTATACTGATGCTAAAATGTGTATACAGTTGCTGTATGTGCCTTTCATGTGCATTTGCATTACAGATAGACTAAAATGAATTGAATCAATATGTGAGCAATGTGTATACAGTTGCTTGAATGTGTATACTGAATGTGTATACTGATGCTTGAATGAATTGAATTGAATCATGTGCTATATACAGTTGCTTGAATGTGTATACTGATGCTTGAATGTGTATACTGATGCTAAAATGTGTATACAGTTGCTGCAAATGAATTGATTCAATATGTGAGCAATGAATTGAATCAATGGGTTGATTAGGAGCATGGGTTTATAAGAGCAGTGGTTATTAATTGCATCAATATGCATCACAAGTTATTAATTGGTTTTGATTATTAAGTTATTCAATATGCTGTAAATGAATTGAATCTGGGTGGTGGCGGGAAGTGTTGGTGCATATGTCTATTGACTTCGTCTTGTATTGAGTCATGTACTAGAATTGATAGTCCTAGACGTATAGAACAAAAGAAACAGGAAACAGAGCTGAACTGGCCAGTCCATGTGGAGTGGCATGTGTCCAGTTCATGTGAAGTGGCTTGTGTCCAGTCCATGTGGAGTGGCATGAGTCCAGTCCATGTGAAGTGGAGTGTCAAGTCCATGTGGAGTGGAGCTCCCTATAAATAGGTCATGTTGTCATTTCATTTGCAACTTTCTCCATTCCAGCAGCGAAGCTCTGCAGAAGTGTCTACAGGTTTGTAAACTTGTCAAATCAATAAACAAGACGGTTAAACTACTTCCTAGTGCAAATCAAGCTGAACCGACACCGAAATGTCTGATTCCGCCTCTCGTTTTGGTCAAAAACTCTTCTGATCGACTCGTTTAGGTCGTTTCTCGATCCTACAAGTGGTATCAGAGCTCAGGAGGAAGAGTTCTTACCGATTTCAGCTTAATTTCATCAAAATTTATGTTTTCTACTCACATTCTTCACATCTTTTCAAAATTAACATAGTTCTAACGGTCAAAATGTCTTGATTTTCACATATATCGTGCGAAACAGTGTTTTAATCAATCCTTGAAAGAATCAGATCTAAAATCGGCTTAAAACTTGATCAATTTGACAAAATTCATCCCGAAAGTTCGTCATATCTCCAGTCCACATGGAGTGAACCTTCCAGTCCACATGGAGTGAACCTACCAGTCCACATGGAGTGAACTTTCCATTCCACATGGAGTGAACCTTCCAGTCCACAGGAACTGAAGATTCCAGTCCACATGAACTGAACCTTCCAGTCCACACGAACTGAAGATTCCAGTCCACATGAACTGAGTTTTGAGATTCCAGTTCGCATCAAAGTCCCACTTCGCACCAAATCCCAGCTCGCACCAGTGTTAATTTTGGTTGAAAGTTGAACTTGTGAAATCTGTTTTCGAAACATGGAAGAAGAATTTTATAACGCGTTTGCTACATCCCCGACTACTCCGGCTGCCATTGCTCAAAGCATGAACATGGAAAACGAAACTGGAACAATGCAAAAACCCCCGAAGCTAATGGGAATCGAGGAGTATTATGGTTGGAAAGATCGATTTGAAAACTGGGTTCAAGCTAATCATTTGAGATCTTGGGAATGTGTTGAGAAAAAGTATGTTCTACCACGTACAGATTTGGGAGTTGAGAAAAAGATTTATGAATTTACTGATAAAGAACGAGATATGTACAGGGCAGAAAAGATGATGATCAGTTTACTCCAGCAAGCTATTAAAGAAGACATTTTCATATTGCTTCAACATGATAAAACTTCACTCTCAATTTGGGAAGCACTTCGAATTAAATTTGAAGGAAGTGAGAAGATGATCAAGAGTAAAAAGGCATTGCTAAAGAAAGAATTTGATCTATTTACAAGTTTGCCGGGAGAAGATACTAAGAAACTGATTGAAAGATATTGCCACTTAGTACGATCAATGTCACTTTTAAATATTAACAAAGATCGTGAAGAATGGGTCGACAAATTGGCTGATGCTTTACCTCAGAAAGAGTGGGGTACATTTTTGATGATATTAAAGAATACTGGAGAATATGAGGGCTTGACAATTTCTCAGTTCATCGAAAAGATTGAAAGTCAAGATCTTGAGTAACAAAAGATTGCTAGGATGAACAATCCAAGTGCACAACAAGATGTTAAGATGTATTTCAAAGGGAGTGTTCAGAATATCGAAGCAAGTCCAAAAATTCAAACTGCTTTCAGTGCAGGAAACTCATCTGAATTAGTCAACCAAAGTTCTAATAGCAGCAGTGGATTTTCTTCATATCCAAGTGTTAATCCAAAAGAATCAACCTCAAGTCATCAATTTCAAAGTTCAAACAGCAGCAATGGTCATGTATTACACTGCAACATCGCATTGCATCTTCAGAATGGTCAAAATTTTTCTGAAGAAGTTGTTAAAAGTCACATGTCATTGCTAGTTAATGTGTTAGAAGCATATGAAGGGTTGGTTGCAGGAAGGATCGGAAATCCTATGTTGACAAAAGAGGATTACGATCAGATCGATGCTGAGGAAATGGAGTTGATGGATATCAAATGGTGTTTAGCGAGTGTGTTGAGGAGAACTGAAAAATTTAAGATGATTACAGGGAGAAATGATTTTCTGGATGCAAATATATCTACTTTGGGTTTTGATAAATCTAAAGTTACTTGTTTTCGATGCAGGGAGGAAGGTCATTTCAAGAGAGAATGTAAAAATCGAGAAAAAAATGGAGCACATAATCCATTTGGAAAAGATGATTACTATCGGAAAGCCATTTATCAACAAGTTGCTCATCAACCACTTCAACAAAAAGAACCACAAACTGCACATGATAAAATGATTGAAGATGCAAATAAGAAAGCTTATTATGGCATAATTGATCAAGATGATGAAAAAGTTACAGAAGGCTTTAGCTAGGACAAATATATTCCACCTGATTCAAAAACAGTAGCTCTAATTGCATAGATAGTTCAAGAACCAGATCTGATGACGGAATGGATGAAAGTATTTGCTAAAGATGAGAAGATTCAAGATGATGAATCTAATTCTTCAGATGAAAGTTCAGAACAGACACAAGAGTTTGATCAATCATCAACTGATGATAGTGATGATGAGGAAGAAAAGCATATTAATATTGCAAAAACTCATTTATCTCCTGAAAGTTTTCAATTTTATTTTGCAGATCGCTTGGAGAAGTTGAAGGAGAAACAAGCAGCAAAAGAACAGAAAAAGAAGAAATGTGAAAGTGTAGCTCAAAATGAGAAGATTGTTCAAAATGAAGAAGTTAAAATTGCTGAGGAGATTGTTGAAACTGAAAAAGTAATTGAAGTTGAAAAAATTATCGAAGTGGAAAGGATTGTTGAAGTAATCAAACCGTGTCTGAAGTGTTTGGAAACTTGTAAGCAGTGTGAAGAGAAAGAGGAGAAGTTGAGTGAGCAAGACAAGATGAAAGAGCAATTATTGTTCAATCTTAATTACGTGAAAGAATCATATGATGTGTTGAATAGAACGGTAACTGGTCTACAAAAGACTAACTCAGAAAGAGAAGATGCGTTGACTATGATGAATGCTGTGATGATGACCAAGCAGAAGGCCATTAATCATTACATTGAAGAATGTGCAAAGCTGAAGCAAGAGTTAGAAACAGAAAAGATTGAAAATGAAAGAATTAGAAGATTGTTACAAAGTTATTCTAGTTCAGATTATCTGATTGATCGAATTTATCCAACTGTTGTAGGTTTTGAAGCGTTTCAAGACAAGAAGCCTGAAGAAAAGGATACTGGTAAGAAAAAAGGTACAAATTATAAAAAGTGTCCGCCTCCAATTTGGGAAGGTTATTCTCCCAGAAAACCAAATGAGGAGTAAGTCGAAAAGGCTGTCAATATAAAGTTAAAGTCCGAAATAACCGATGAGTTACCAGAAAACATTGATGTCACGTTTACATCATCTGACACTGATCATGAGTCCGAGTTAATAAAAAAGTGGTCGATCAGGTGTTGGATAAAGATGAGGAGTTTGAGTCAAAGTCCGAGTCTGGAAGTTCGAGTTCGTCTGTCAAAAGTTCGAGTTCGTCTGTCAACAGTTCAAAGACGTCGGTTAAAAGGGTTTATAATTGATGTGCGTTAGGTGTGTATATAAGTTTAAGTATATTTTAAGACCTTTTACACTTTCTTTAGCCAAGTTTTAAATTTATAAAACACGATATTTACTAACACTAAACACACATATGGGCAAGTGCACCCATCGTGAGCGTAGTATAGTGTTGGTAAGATACCGAGGTCGTCCAAGGACACAAGAGCTTTTAATACCGGTTTATCCTCAACGTCTAATCAAATCAAAAGTTTAGAAAAAGGTTTTTAAACTAAGAAAATAAAAACTAACTAAAATGCTGAAAAATGAAAATAAAAGTAAAAACAGATAGACAAGATGAATCACTTGGCTCCGACTCGTGTTTAGTGTAACCTTTTATTATTTTCGCACTTTTGCACTTTGTTAAGAGATTATCTTAGTTATTGTAGTAGGCCCCTCTTTTGGAGGTGACGTTACCCTCAACCCAGTAGATTGAGTCAGCAAGGATACAATCCTAAAGGGTCAGATTATTGAAAGATAATTAATTAAGTTATTAATGCATATTGTGGTAGGCCCCTCTTTTGAAGGCGACGTTACCCTCGGCTAAGTAGTCTGAGTCAGCAGGGATACAGTCCTAAGTAGCCGGGTTAAAGTTTTAATAGCAGCTTAACTTATGAGGGGGTCAAAGAGTTTGGACCCCCGCCATCCAATACCGTTAAGTATTGAAGGAGGTCCTACTAAATTTGACCCAGGTCCTTTGCAGGATCTATACACTGAACAATGGCAAGACTCTTACCAAACCGTTCCCTTAACCCCCGACCAGGTAGCCAACATACCTCCATATAGACCGTGGAGATATGAATGGTGAAAATCTTTCATTTTATATAGACAGTAAAATAATGCCAAGACACCACGGACAAATGATAAGGAAGAATCACCTTCAACATAAGAAACTAGTTATTAAAGTCATTAATACATAACCAATTAAAAAGTGCGAAAAGATTAAAAATAAAAAGTACTACACTAGACACTTTGTCTTCACCAAGTGATGTAAGAGACTTAGGCAAACATGGCCTTGATTGTCAAGAACTCTTACGATCAATCTTGGATCCCGAGACGACTCACACACTCTATGATGGACAATGGATGGTGGTGGTGGATGATGGTGTTATGGTGGTGGTGGGTGGTGGGTGAAGTGTGAGAGAGGTGGTGTGCCAAGGGATGGTTTGAGCTTGAGCCAAGCACACCTATTCATAGGCTGAACAGAAGCTCGGGCACGGCCACGTGTCCAGTGGGCACGGCCCCGTGTCCACATCCTTCTCTGTCTTCATTAATTGCTCTTGTCTTTATTAGTTGACCACGGCCCCATGTCTGCTGGGCACGACCCCGTGTGCAGAAGCATATCTGTACTATCAAGATTTGCCTGGATTCTGCGAATCTTATAGTTGACCACGGCCCCGTGTCCGCTGAGCACGGCCCCGTGGTGGGCGATGGAAGCTTCTACAACTTTGTCTTTTATGCTGACACTTGGGCACGCCCCCGTGCTCACTGAGCACGGGGCGTGTTCAGCCTTCTGCTCTGTTGTTTTGCTTGGGTAGATGCTTTCGGGGAGGTCGGGCATGCCACGTTTATTCCTTTTCTTGTATTTATGTTAGATTTAGCTGCCTTTTTGCTTCTTTTGTTAATTTGAGCTCATTTAATCCTGAAAATACAAAAGGAAGACAAAAACACACTTTTTCCAACATTAGTACTAAAAAGGGTTAGTTTTATGCCACAATTGATGTAATTTATATGTTGCATTTTGCACACATCAATAATAAAGAATTTCTGTTATCAAAATCTAATTTGAATGATGAACTAATCAAAGTGGCATATACTTTGATTGATTCAGACAAATTATATTCCGATGAGGAATTTCCAATAAGAAATGTTCAAATTGAAAAGATTAAACAGGTTTTCAAACTAACAGAAATTAATATTTCTGAAATAAAATATTTAAATCTTTCTGAAAAAAACCTAAAAAGTACACTTCAAGAGTTCAACAACGTTTAAACAAGAAAAAATGTTACAATTCTGGTTCTGGTTTTCAAAAGAAACCAAATCATAACGGTAATTTCAAAAGGAAAGGTTTAGGATTTATTCCACTAGAAAATCATAAAAATGAGAAAATTTCTAAAACAAATACAAAATTTGTTTCAGGGACAAGTTGTGAAGAAGAAGCAAAGAGTTCATTCTGGAAGGAATCAAATAAATAATTTCTTGCTAAGAAGCAAGAGAGAATGAAGAATGGAGCTTACCAAAGGAAAGAAACAAGAACCTGTTACAGATGTCAAGAAGTTGGTCACATCGCTTGGAATTGTCCAATGGCCACCAAAATTAAACAGGAAGTTGTTTCTAAACTCAAAGAGAAAGTTGTTGATAAAATCGAACCACCAACTGAGAAATTTAAAGTTTTCAAAAACTTAACATATGAGGTTGGTGAATGTTCGAAAAGATTTTACAAGAGAAGAGTGAATCTTGACAACCAAAAATGGGTTGTTAAAAAATCAGATGAGAAATCTGGCGATGAATCTGATTCCACAAATTCAGAGGAGCCACAAGTTGAGATAAAAATTGAAACATCAGTACCTCCAATGGATGATGTCAATTTTCCACCATTGAGGGCTGAAAATTTTAGAAAAATTGGAAATGTTGAGACTTCGAATCAATTCTATCCTGAGAAGAAAGAATTTGATGTCGAAAAGGTTTTTAATGGAAATGCTAAAAAGATTTTTGGAAAAATGGTGGATGGGAAGGTGAAAGGGGTAAAAGATTTTTATGAAACAAAGAAGGCAACTTATTACCCTAGTGCAGATGAGGAGGTAACATCCAAGTTTGGTGAAGCTTGGATGTCTGTTTTTCATATGTGAAAAGTATGACTTGCCGGAGCTTCCAGGTTGGTAAGTGTGAAGCAGGTATCAGCATCTTTCTTGAGAAATTCACAAAATTGATATTTTGACTTACAGTGGTAATTGGTTTGGTACTTACAAGTGGTAAATCGGGGACATTAATTTGTACTTGATTTTCTACAAGTGGTGATGTTGTTTGAATCTAAAACTGTTATATTTTTCAAAAGGTTGAAATTGGAGAAAAAATGTGATGAATTGAACCCTTAACCTACAAGTGGTTACAAAATTTATTTTCCGAAATAACCATTTGATTAAAACAAACTTAAGTGTTTTGAAATCAATGGGAAAATAGTTTGTTGTAAGGGGGAGTTCTGATTGTTTATGCCAAGTGGATGGCGATTTGAAGCAATTCAAAACAGTTGTCACTTTATTTGTACAGTTTGTTTTCAAATTTCCTTTAAATGATTTTGAATTTTAGGGGGAGTAAAAAATTTCTGAAAATCTAAAAACATTTGAAAATTTGAAAAAGTAAAAAACATGATAAAATTCAAAAACGAGTTTTGTTGTATAAAAGAGGAAATGATAGTACATCAGTGGACTATCACAGCATGCTAAAGAATTGGAAAGTAAAAATGTGATAAACGGTCTCACTGATGTTGTGCCAGTAGGTTTTTACACATTTAGTAGATTGTGACGAGATATAAACCTAAATTTCAAACTTGCTTATATCGTGGGGAACATCTCTCGGATATATGGGTAACCCCCAAAATCTTGTTTGAAAGGTTCCTCTTTCTGAGATATTAGGTCTTTATACTCAGTGATATCTGGGGTATTATCCCGGGACTTCTGCGAAAACAATGGCCTAGTCCCCGTATAATACTTTCTGCATGCTTGAAATATAGCACCACCCTCAGCATAAAAAATTATGAAACATTGAAAAATGCTAAGCATGTGCTGTTGAAGAAAAGATTCTCTAAAGGGAACACACCTAAAGTCGAAGCCATCATCTCTCTGCTGAACGGAAGTTCTGACCTGAGCTCTCATGGCCCTCGCATTTAACCCTTTACAGATATCATCTGTGGTATACTCACCTGTAAGACTGAATATTGAGATCTGGATATGGAAGTATATTCTGAGGTGGGACACGCGAATAAGTTTAAGTCTCTAAAACATTAATCCGTATCTCGAAGCAGTTGAACTTTGTGTGAAAATTTAAGTGGATCAGTATACTGACAATCTAAGTGAATCGTTTAGAACTGAAAATGTTTAAAGCTTAACGGTGTTGGTGATTTGTCTCATCAACTGATATGATCCTCTTACACAAACTCACAAAAATATTGTCTGTAAATATTTTTTTATTGTCTTTCATTAGTGTGTTTTAGCATAAAATTTTGAAAATTCAAAAAGATTTTTGTTCGTCTTATTTTCGTCAACTGATGTTGAAAAGCTTATTTTCAAAATTCCAAGTGCTAAACATGATGGACAAAAGGGTTGGGAGAGTTTGTTTGAAATGAGAAATGTTTTTGAAATAATTTGAGATCAAAATTTGAGTGGTATAAATATAAGTGATTCATCAGAGATTTTCAATGTCATATTTGTATAATATCTGCAAGTGGTTCTAAATTTGTTAAATCTTTAAAAATTGAGAAATTTACTTTTGGGTAGAGTATGTGCAGATTAGAGCCAAGGTCAATCCAAAGACTGCAGATAGCGAATTCCAGACTGCGATCCCAGCTTATCGAAAGGGGGAGTCTGAAGACATAGAGCCAGATTCAGATTCTGAAAGAAGTAAGAGAGAGGATAAAGCCAGGTTGCGGTCTTAGAAGAAAAAGAAGACGAGAAGAAGAGAATGATTGATAAGGATGCTTACAATGTCAGATACTTTGGTGAGAGCAAGAAGACTGATCAAGACTGAAGACTCATCATACTAAAGACTAGTACCAAAGACTCGTCAACATCCAAGGGGGAGTTTGTTGGTGCATATGTCTGTTGACTTCGTCTTGTATCGAGTCATGTACTAGAATTGATAGTCCTAGACGTATAGAACAAAAGAAACAGGAAACGGAGCTGAACTGGCCAGTCCATGTGGAGTGGCATGTGTCCAGTTCATGTGAAGTGGCTTGTGTCCAGTCCATGTGGAGTGGCATGAGTCCAGTCCATGTGAAGTGGAGTGTCCAGTCCATGTGGAGTGGAGCTCCCTATAAATAGGTCATGTTGTCATTTCATTTGCAACTTTCTCCATTCCAGCAGCGAAGCTCTGCTGAAGTGTCTACAGGTCTGTAAACTTGTCAAATCAATAAACAAGACGTTTAAACTACTTTCTAGTGCAAATCAAGCGGAACCGACACCGAAACGTCTGATTCCGCCTCTCATTTTGGTCAAAAACTTTTCTGATCGACTCGTTTAGGTCGTTTCTCGATCCTACAGGAAGGCATTTGGATGTCCCAGGGGGTAAAATTGCTTCTTAACAGAAAGTATAGGGGGGGATAAGAAAGGGCATTTTAGTAATTTACCTGTGGGGGTAATTATGCAACATAACAGGAATGTTGGGGGGTAAAATAAAAGGGTAAAATAGTCATTTCATATTAAATCTGACAGATCAGTTAGCCAAATTAACGCTGGGGGGTAAAGTTGCGACATAAGAGCAAACGTTGGGGGGTAAAATTGCATTTATTTCCTTAGGGGGGTAGACATGCCAATCACCCCAAACCCCAAGGGGTAAAATTGCAGTTTACTCAAAACAATATTAACTTAAGTACACAATAAAATCGCAAAAGGAATATAAACATAGGGGAAAGTTCATTTGAGAAGAAAATTAAATTAAGAAAAAAAAGAACAAAGGGTACAAATGTAAAACATTAAATAGTTTTTCTCTCAACTCATTTATTATTATATTTGACTAATTAATTAGTTATAAATATTATCATCCTCCATACTTAAATTTTTGCTTACACACATCAAAATTTATCCTACACGTTTTGAAATTTATCCTACACATATTGAAATTTATCCTACACAGCTCGTAATTCATCCTACACACCTCGTAATTCATCCTACATTTTAAATTTTTTATATATATATTTGAAAAAATATGTTTTTTTTTTAAAATAAGTTACAAATTTAATGTAGTTAGCTGTTAAAAAGGAAGACTACAAATTAATGATTCATCTAAGTTTACTAATATACCCTTACACTAATATTAAATACAAAAATTAAATGAAATAAAATGAAGCATTCTTATTGTTTGAAATTTCTTCTTTTTTATTCTTACAAAAAATTTCTTCGCATTTGAACTCTCAACTATAAACATAATAGGCAAACAAAGTTAAGTAATAAAAAAGTTTATTTTAGAATATTGGTGTAAATTAGAGAGTAACATTTGGATTAAAAAAGTTTATTTAATTATAACTGAATTGTACTACAGGTGAAAAGTTCAATAAATGTGGGCTCGATTGTTACGGTTGTTTAGATCACTAAGACTATCTCCAATGCTAAGAGCATCCTTAGGCGCCCTTAGCTGCCTAATCAGCTGCCATATCATATCATCACCAATCCTTAGAAATTCTTAAAAACCTCCATTTTCATCTCCAACCATACAAGCATCCTTACATTTTACACCTCATCACCTAATTTTTTATTATAAGATAAACTTTATAACAATACAAATACTTTAAACTTATAAATAGCAATTTATTATTAATTTCTTTTCTGCGTTAGACAGCCAGTTATGAACACTAATCCACGATCCAAATGTGTTGAATAAGTTGTGAGTATATGGCCCGACTGTCTTTAATTAATGTTTGTGCATATTCTATGACAACAACTTAATAGTTTGATTATTTAGTCTTTGGATATTTTGTATTGAGCTTAGCATTATTGGTTAGGGAGTTAATTAGTGTTATGGGCTTGGAGAATGGCCTAGCCCAGACCAAAGCTCATGTGCAAAGCTTGTCCTATATAAACAAGGCTTAGCATTAGGGTTTAGGTTAGCAGTGAATAGAGTTTGAGAGAGAGTTAGAGAAATCTATAGAGAGTGGCTGTGAGATTTCTTGTGGGTCTTGGATTGATTGTAAACTTCGTGTTGGATAATCAATAGAAGACCAGATTGAAAGTGCATCGTGTTCTTGATTCTGTTTCTACTCGTTTTCTGTGAAATCTGATCTAGGGGATTCCGCACTCTAGATTAGATCGACGATTCTGTTGCGATCCATACGGATTAGGGGACCTACAATTGGTATCGGAGCATTAGGCTCTTGATTGGCTTGGTTAAGAATCGTTTTCGGCAGAAAATCGAAGTTTTGGACGTTTTTTACGGCTGTTCTAGGGTTCTGCTGGTGATTTCGGATAAACTGCTTGGATTTCGGACAAAACATGATCAATTTCGGATAGAAATCAAGGATTTCGGATCCATTTCGGATAGATAACTTGCATCTCAGATCATTTCGGATTAAAACAGTTGCATTTCGGACCAGTTAATTTGCATTTCGAATAAATCTGAAGGATTACGGATCATTACGGATTATAAGGGGTTCATTTCGGATAAAAAGGTCTGATTTCGGATCAGTTTAGTTCATTTCGGACCAGAGGGTGCTCATTTCGGATAAAGAACCATTTCGGACCATTTCTGTTTATTTCGGAAGGGGTGGAATTTTTCTTGGCTTGCGTAAGAAAATTTTCACTGTTTCGTGTTTAGAAAATTATCCGTAACTCATCTCAGATAACCGTTTGCACCGTTGGAATCCTTGGATTTTTTAGGAAAAAAAAACTCTGGAAAATCCCGAAAAAGGTCTTCGACATTATATATCATTGGAATCGTAATCTCGAGACGAATCTAACGGTATAATTTGGTAAAAACAGTTTTCGAAAACTTTTTGTACGGTTTTATCAGTTCGCTTACGGTAAAAGCTTGAAAAGAACCAGTAGAGAAGTTAGATTTGGATTTTGACATAGGTTACCAAAATCCGTTTAAACTTTTACGCTGCATGATGGCTAAGATGGATAAGATCAGTGAGACTGTTAAACATTGGCCAAAGCTGATAAATGTTAAACAATTTGCTGTCTGGAAAGAGGAGTTTGAGGTATTTGTGAAAAGTGAGGATACTAGAATGTGGAACTGTATGATAGATGGATATGTTGCTCGTACACGTCGTGTTGAAGGAAGAGTTAAAATTATTTCTTATGACAAGATTGATGGATTTGAGAAACAGTTGGTTGATGCTGAGAAGAAAGCTTTAGCAGGAATAAAGATGTTCTTGCCTGAGAGCGTTAAACATATCTTTAAGAAGTATGGGACTTTTAGAGAGCTGTGGGAAGCTTTGAACAAACGTTATCAGATCTCTTCAACATGTGATCAAGCATTGGTGGCTGAGCTTGCAGATGTGAAGATTGGAAAAGTAGCTGCTGAGGTAGAAGAGAAGAATAAAGATGATGAAGAGAACGCTGAGAAAAAGGAAGCTGATAAGGAAGCAGTTGAAAAGAAGGATGCAGAAATTTCAAAGGGCTTGAGTGATGTGGATGGACTTACAGCAGAGGTGAAGGCATCATCAGAATCTGTAAGTCATACATGTCATAATTGCACTGAACTACAAGGTAAAGTTGATAGACTATCAGAGCAAAACAAAATTCAGTCAGCTGAGAGTCAAATGTTATTTTGATTAAATGAGAGTCAAATTGTTTAAATGAAATCAAATCAAATGAACAGGAAATCAGCAGTTTAACAAGCAAAGTCAATGAACTGTTGCAGATCATTGATTTGGCTCGTGAAACTGTGAAAGAAAAGACTAACGAGCTTTCAGAAAAGTGCACAGAGTTGGCTGATGCACAAGCCAAAATTGTAGAACTTCAGGGTAAGTTAGACAAATTTGGAAATTCTTCGTTAGTCAGGACTCATATTCAAAAAGGTTTGAAAAGGAGTAATGACAAAACAGGGGTGGGGTTTAGTAAAGCTTCATCTTCTGAAAATCAAGACTACTCTTTTCTACCAAATGAAGATGAGCTAACTAATTTTGTCCCCACTGCAAAAGTAGTAGTGGATCCGATAGCGGTGGACTTGCCAAATAGTCCAGTTTCTTTGAAAGAATCTGTAGGGTCTAACAGTACACCTCATAAAGTGGATGAGGATACTGAAGACGAAAAGGTCAACACATTTAAAAAGGGATCAAACAAAAAGAAAACTTATAAGAAAAGATCCTGTTTTAGATGTCACAACAAAGGGCACGTGGCGAGTTGTTGTCCTTTGAAGAAAGGTAAACAAAAGGTTGATGAGGTTAAGGATGAGAATCAGGTTGGGTCAAGCAATAGTGTAAAAACAAGTTGTCAGACGAAGAAACCTGAATTTCAATCAAAACCCTCAACTTCGAGAAGATTTGATAAACCAAGAAGTATTTCTCCACAATTTAGTCATTATAATGGTAAATCAAATCGATTTCAAAGCCAAAGTAAAAATTTTGGATATCAAAATCGATACCAGACTTCTGGTAATCGAAATTTTCAACAAAGAAATGGACATAGGGGTTTTGGTAACTCAAATGTTCAACAACATCCAAAATTTTTCCAAAATTCATGGTATGAGAATGGGAGAAGAAGGTATCAAGATAATAATTTCCAAAGGTCAGAAAATCCGAGAGTTTATTGGAACTTTCGCAATCAAAGACCTTGTGGAAATTATCAGTCTTGTTCAACAACGGGTAAGAGATCCATGACTCCTGTTAGGAGTGATGGGTATTGGATGGATGTTCCTGTAATGGATGAATCTGGAAAACCCAAGACTGTCAGGGCTTGGGTTCTCAAGACTAACTGAGTTGTTGAGTGAATGCAGGATGACCAAGAAGGACTGTTGATGTGTTCAACAGTGGTTATTCCTGTAAAGCATCTGAGGTGAATAGTAGGTTAACATGGGTAACGAACTATTTACTTCTGTGATTGTTTTGATTATTCTAAACTTTAAACGCGAAAAACTTTTGTCAGATTTAAAGTGGGAGTCTGTTTGTGTTTAAATTTGTGTTTTTGAAACTTACTCCATGAAAACAAAAATTTAGGGGGAGAAATTCCTCTAAGCCAAAAAGAGTTTAGATAGTGCGTGTGTTTAGGGGGAGTGAGTTATAAAATTTTAAAAATAAAAAACATAAAAAATAGAAAATCAAAAATGAGTTTTCACTGTGTGAAAATGAAGAAATGATAGTACATCAGCAAGTTAGACTGTCACACTCAAACTGAATTAAATTGCTTAAGTATGATAGCAGCTTCATCATATGATGTACCAGTAGGCAAAAGCATGAAATAATCAACTTACCAATGTGATATAAACCTAAATGCACTGTGTATGAGTGGGGAACACATCAGTGGTGTATGGTTTAATGACCTTAAATCTTGCGTTCATAGATTGCCAAAATCTGAGGTTTTTGGTCTTTATACTGTTATTTCATCTAGGGATATCAGGGTTGTCCTTCTGCTGCATCCAGATACATGCTGACCTAGGCACAACCAGGATATCTTAAAAGAGCAAAAAATGCCAAATCCCATAAATGAAGAAGCTCTTCTAGAGAGTCATTCAAATGTGCAAAATGCATAAATCGTACCAAAAATGGTATTTGTCTTAGCCCTCGTTAGATATTTTGGTCTCTTTGCTATACGGAAGTACTGACCTGATCACCAATAATCTAAACGTTGAAAAAACAAAACGGATGAATTCAGTATACTCACCTACTATGATGAATCTTTGTGCGTACCTTGATCGTGGGGGTACATCCTGAAGTGGGACACACTAATGTTTCAGTAATAATATTACCTTAACGTATCATACGGTAATGGTACTTGAAATGTTCATGCATTTTGTTTAAGTAGACAAACATACTGGTAATCGTCTTGAACTGCTTCTCATGAAAATTACATAAAGAATTATCTAATGGTGTGAAACAGTTTGATTTTGTTGATATGATCTTCTTACACATGATTCTCACAAAAAGATGTATTGTATATATTTTTGAGTTTAGTTTAGTTTGTTTAGTTGTTTTGAGAAATATCAAAAAAAAAAAAAAAATTCCAAAAATATTTCCTTTTAAAAGATCTCCCATTTTGAATTGACAAGTAGTTGTTTTTGCATGAGAAGATAAAATATTGATTTATCTTTAAATGTGAAAAAGACTAATGGTTTTTCGAGATACTTGCTTGTGTTTCTAAACAGATTGATGGAGTTATCAAAATGAAGTGCAGAATACAAGTAAAGTGCAAATTGAAAGTGAAGTGAAGACGTGTGAAGATGCTTGGTAGGATCCTTCTACTACATTGCAGAGAAAGAGATATGGAAGAGTTGAAGTTTACTTGCTTAACCAAAGATTGCTAGTTCACTGATCTACAACGAATGAAAGTTTTGGAGATTGGAAGCATCAGCTAAGGGGGAGTCTGTTGGTGTCAGAAATTGTGTAGCTGACGCTACCCAAAGACCAAAAGACTGCAAGATGTTTGAAGACAAAGTTACACTATGAAGCTATTGTTAAGGGGGAGTTTGTTGGTGCATATTCTGTGACAACAGCTTAATAGTTTGATTATTTAGTCTTTAGATATTTTGTATTGAGTTTAGCATTATTGGTTAGGGAGTTAATTAGTGTTATGGGCTTAGAGAATGGCCTAGCCCAGACCAAAGCCCATGTGCAAAGCTTGTCCTATATAAACAAGGCTTAGCATTAGGGTTTAGGTTAGCCAGTGAATAGAGTTTGAGAGAGAGTTAGAGAAATCTACAGAGAATGGCTGTGAGATTTCTTGTGGGTCTTGGATTTATTGTAAACTTCGTGTTGGATAATCAATAGAAGACCGGATTGAAAGTGCATCGTGTTCTTGATTCTGTTTCTACTCGTTTTCTGTGAAATCTGATCTAGGGTAATCCGCACTATAGGTTAGATTGACGATTCTGTTGCGATCCATACGGATTAGGGGACCTACAATTAATTAAGCCAATTATATTAGCCCATTTAACTTCTACCCTAAAATCATATTGAATTCATATAGAACTGTTAAATTCCGCCATTATTTTCAAAAAAAAAAAAAAATTCATGTTCATCAGCAATTCTCTCTCTAGCCTTCGATCATTCATTCTTCATCACTTTCAAATGAAACCGTCGTCGTTCAAGGCCAGCAACTGTTCAATACCACCGTTCAACTCCAACCGGTGAAAACTTCTCGTCTCCTTCAATTTCATCATTCAAGACCAGAACCCACCAACCTGGAGATCAACGGAGGGGATACAATATTTGACGGACCTATTGGGCCCACCCCATCGTTTAGAACGAGCCAAATCCACGCCCTTCTACACAGGCACCACATCTTCGGACATCGTTGGAAACGGATCTCCAATGCAAAGGTGTAACAACTCTCACCAAAACTATTATTTCTTATTATAATTTGTCCAAAAGGAAACTCTAATTAAGACCCCCAAGTAATCCTGCATAAACCCTAAAATTTTCGGAACAATCGGAATCAGGATCAGGGCCCCTAAAAACTCAGGGGGGGTATTTCCTATTCGGTATTATCAAGACAGTTTTACGTGGAAGTTGAAATTCGACGAACGACCAACTCAGCTAGGCTACTGAGACACGGGGCTACCCTATGGTAGGGTAGTGCCCCTCGCGCCACGCGAGGGGACTGTTTTTCCAGTATAAATTGAGGGGTGTGGGACTTGATATTCTGCGTTGGTTCGATGTTAAAACTCAATACGTACTCCAAGTTATCTTCTGTTAATTACAAAACACACACAATCACGAAACGCTGCCGCAAGAACAGGGTAATAACTCGATCGCTACTACGATTTAATGTTCGATCGATAGAAACCAATCCAATGGATGTTTAAGTGCTGCTCAAACTTGGGTTATACTTTGTCATTCGTCGTAAATTTGATGGATGTTTAAGTATCGCACTTTGTCATTCGTTGTGAAGGTTTCGATCTCGTGAGTTGTCGTAAAAAGTTGGATTAAGGTTACTAACCTAGTTTTCGTGTGCATTGTTATTTAAACTAGGTTAACAAGGCTAATCAGTAGGCTAGACTCTGCCCATATTAAATCTGCAATGTGAGTCATTCTCTTTTATCAAAAGTATTTTACAATACTCCATTTTCAAATGTTATAATCACAGGGAGTAAGTCGTGGTTACCTTAATCACTGGCTAGTGGGGTATTGTGCACATTACTAATTTCTCACGGGTTAGGCTAATAAATCCTAACAGTGATAAACGTCACTACTTGGGGAAAGACCCAATAGTGGTATGACCATCGTCACCAGGTGACACGGCGCCAGATAAAAATAAGATAGAAGCCATTGTAATCGCTCTTATGCTGTAATTGATAACTATTGTGTGGTTTTATCAACTTGAATAACTCGCCAACATTTGCCCGCTGATAAAATATTTTTAAAACATGTTTCAGGCGACCTGCTATAAATCAAGGAAAACGTGCTACGGAGCACTAACATGCTTGAAGAGGTGGCTCAGTTAAAATGAATAAACATGTTTTAATAAATCAGAGAATTTCTTAGTTAAATTCCTCTATTGTAAATTACAGGGTTTTATCCCGAATTATGAAATAAAATAATCGGGCATTTTGAGTTTTAAAAAGATCCTGTAAAATCTTCCGCTGTCGCATCAATTAGATACCACGGGTTCCTGTCCCACGGCTTCTGACCGGGTCAAACCGGGACTGGGCCGTGATAGGAAAAGGTGGTATCAGAGCTACTGAAAGAGCCACTGATTTAAGCCTATTAAGTATTCAAAAATACTTAATTTCCCTAATTGCCATTGTGTGATTATGTGTTTTATTAACTGACTAATTGTTATTTACAGTATGGGTAAGCAAAAGCTTTCAGACATCTATCATTAATTAGATAGTGTACCAAAAGATAAGGGATCCTCATCCCAACCAAATTCCTCAAGATACTCAGTAGATATTGAGGAGGGAATATTTGTTCGTAAGGCACAGTATGCGAAACCACTTTCTCCTAATAAAAGAAGTTTGATTATTAGAAAAAGTCAAGAGAAAATAAGGAAATCACAGGAAACCCAGAAAATAGGCAGCAAACCACCATGGGAAGACGAACTAGATGAGAAATGGGCAAATCTTTATATGTTAGCCACTATCGCAGTAAATGCCAACCTTTAGTTAAATTATCAAACCAGTATCAGTATCTACGACACTTAAGAGTCAGAAACTTTCTTAAATAAACCACTAGTATATTTCAAAGTTTAGTTGTACTAAAAAATAAATATTTTGTTTCAATAAAATGGTTTGTATTTAAGTTTCTAAATTGTCATTCTGTGATTGTGTGAATTACAAAATTTAACTTATAATTTTTTTGTGTTTTTTCATAAATGCTAAACAGCATGAATGAATTATTTGAAGCCCTAGAAAATCTCAATCTCTATCCTGTGAAAATAGAAGTTTCCAGAGATTTTACTGGTTATTTGGCCGATGTGGAAGAACCTATGGAATTCCAAGCACCACCTCCGGAAAAATCAAAACCAAAGAAAAGAAGAAGATTTGTGGGATGGAGGCGTGTACGAAGAAGGAAACCAGCAACTAGGAGAATTCCCAAGATAGATAATCCCATGGATAAAGGAAAATGGATCGAGATTGGGGAAAGTTCTAGACAAGCAGGAATGGAAATTGGGGAAAGCTCTAAGCAAGCCGAGGAATTGCCACTACAGGAAGAACTAGATCGCATACTGGCAAACTGTGATATCATTAGACCTATCAATGAAAATATCTTCCCTTATCCTGCTGAAACCCAACTCCCAATAAACTTGGAACCAGCCATCCTAGAAACTCTGATCCACACCCAACCTCTAGGAGAAATGGATGAGTGGTGGACCAACGACTGGCAATTTCAAAACCTCCTAAATAATCCTTATACCTTTTTACCTCAGTTCGACCCAGAACCTGCACCAAATCCACCAATGAGTAATGAGAACTTAGCTGAACTCCGCCATTTCGGCGAGGAGCTGATAGATGCAGGAAATAGGATCTGGGAGGTGGGAGAACAAATCTCCTGGAAGTACGACGAAAGGGAACATCGCTTCTGAGATGCCAGTTGACAGGAGATAATGTAGTTGTGAAAATATGATTATATAATAATATAATAATCAAAATAAAAAGGGTAAAATAAACAATAAAACTTGTGTAAAATAATCAGTGTGTACGGAAGCATATTATAAAAATGGAAGTCAAGAAATTGACAATTTTGGCTATATATTTGTTTATGTGATTATGTGTGATTGTTTGTTATATTTGGTTGTTTCTTATACTAATCACTTATATATAAATTAATTACCAGATGACACATGCTGGTAATGAACCTGATAATGAAGTTAATCAATCTAAGCATATCAATGAAGATCAATTTCTGAATAGGCAATATATCGAGAATATCGTTGCTCAAGGGATAGTCAATGCTATTCCGGCAATACTTGCTGCTGCTCGAAATCCAGTTGAACCTCAAATCGTTCCTAGCAAACGTACTCATGAGGACAACTTCAGTAATAGTATAAACTGAGACGGTAACAACAACAACAATAATGATAATGATAATATACTGCAAGCCCCAATTCTCAAAAGAATGAAAGCTACAACGTCTAGTTGCACTTATAAGGAATTCCTTGCCTGTAAACCAGCTGAGTTTGCAGGTAACGAAGGGGCGACTGCAGCACTGCGTTGGGTGGAGAAAACCAAATCAGTAATTTTGATAAGTAAATGTGCTGAAGAAGATAAGGTCATGTATGCGTCACATCTTTTTAAAGAAGGGGCGCTAGAATGGTGGAATACGGTACTCCAAGCCAAAGGAAGGAGTGTGGCCTATGCCATGAACTGGGAAGAATTTAAAAGTCTTGTAGAAAGAAAATTCTGTCCCGAATACGAAAAGGAACAAATGACAAATAAATTCCTGAATCATCGGATGGTGGATGTAGACTGTCGAGGGTATACTTCGACATTCTTCGAGTATACAAGGGTGGTACCTACTCTGGCTTCGCCAGAACTGGTACTTATTTCCCGCTATATTTGGGGATTGATTGGCGAAATCCGTGATATCGTCAAGGCTGAGAGACCTCGCACTATTGACGATGCTGTGGAATTAGATAATACCCTAACTGATGGACTGGTACGCACAAGAGAAGAAACCCGGAAAAAGGAAGTGGCCCAAAAGCTTACCCAGGGATTCTGTATGGGTAATAGATGCAATTTTAAGAGAAAGGGAACTGGGCAATTTTCCACTGGTTCATTTTGCAATACCTGCAAAAGGAAGCATTTTGGAAGAGGCAAAGGGTATTGCAATTTCTGCAAGATTCCGGGGCATCAAGAAGAAGATTGTAGGAAGAAGAAAGCAACAGTCTGCTACAACTGTGGAGAAGCTGGACACCTTAGGCCAGACTGCCCAAAACTGGTCAAACCAGCTGACAACAAAACCAAAACTGAAGAAGGAGCTACCAAGAAGAACGTAAGAGCCTTCCAACTGACTACCCAGGAAGCCGAACTAATTCCTGATGTGATAGCTGGTAC
Source organism: Helianthus tuberosus (assembly GCA_030545235.1). Classification (NCBI taxonomy): domain Eukaryota; kingdom Viridiplantae; phylum Streptophyta; class Magnoliopsida; order Asterales; family Asteraceae; genus Helianthus; species Helianthus tuberosus. The sequence goes on along the minus strand of CM060396.1, from coordinate 186,438,673 downwards.
GTTTCTAGTTCACGATGTTTACGCAAAAGTATTATTTGACTCTGGTGCAAACCAAAGTTTTATAAATACTTCATTTTGCCAAACACTTAATTTACCCTTAACCAATCTTAGGCAGATTTTTACAGTTGAAACATCAGATGGAAATTCTGTTAACATAGATAAGGTTTTGCGAGAAGAAAAAATAGAACTTTTAGGTCATAAATTTTATGCAAACCTGTTACCTATGAATTTAGCCGGATTTGATGTTGTGTTAGGAATGGATTGGTTAGTAGCCAACCATGCTCGAATTCTTTGTGATAAGAATTCCATAGAAATTCATACACCCACAGGTGAGTTAGTGGTGATTAAAGGAGATAAGCCACGAAAACCACTAAAGTTCATTTTAGTAATGAAAGTTGCTAGTTATGAACGAAAACAAGGAGTAGTGTATATGATTTCAATAATCATTAACACTAAAGGAAAAGAACTTAAAGAAATTCCAGTAGTATCAGAATACTCTGATGTATTCCCAGAAGAACTACCTGGATTACCACCTGATAGGGAAGTAGAGTTTAGAATTCATCTAATTCCTGGAACTACACCGATAGCCAAGGCACCTTATCGGTTAGCACCCATTGAAATGCTAGAATTGAAAAAGCAGTTAGATGAATTACTAAGCAAAGGATTCATACAACCTAGTTCATCCCCGTGGGGAGCTCAAGTGTTGTTTGTGAAGAAGAAAGATGGTTCGATGCGAATGTGTATTGATTATAGGGAATTGAATAAAGTTACAATTAAGAATCGATACCCATTACCTAGGATTGATGATCTTTTCGATCAATTACAAGGAGCTAGATACTTTTCTAAGATAGATTTACGCTCCGGATATCATCAATTGAAGGTACAGGAAGAAGACATACCTAAAACTGCTTTCAGAACTAGGTATGGTCATTACGAGTTTACAGTCATGCCCTTTGGGTTAACAAATGCTCCTGCAACATTTATAGACATGATGAATAGAATCTGTAAACCATACTTGGATAAATTTGTAATTGTCTTTATCGATGATATACTTATTTATTCCAAAAGTCAGGATGCACACTGTCAGCACCTGCATGCACTCTTAACTCTGTTAAGAAAAGAGAAGCTTTATGCCAAATTCTCGAAGTGTGAATTTTGGCTAGAGGAAGTGCAATTTTTAGGTCACATGGTGAATCACGAAGGTATTCACGTAGATCCTTCTAAGATCTAAGCAATCACCAAATGGAAGGTTCCACAATCAGCAATGGAAATTAGAAGTTTTATAGGGTTAGCCGGATATTATAGACGGTTTATTAAGGATTTTTCCAAAATAGTTGTACCATTAACTAAGCTAACCTGTAAATCAGTTAAGTTTGAGTGGGGACCTAAACAAGAAGAAGCTTTTAGGATTTTGAAGCAAAAGCTAACAAATGCTCCAATTCTAGCTTTACCAGAAGGAACATAAGATTTTGAAGTATATTGTGATGCTTCAAAGCTAGGATTAGGATGTGTGCTAATGCAACGCAAGAAGGTAATTGCGTATGCATCAAGGCAATTAAAAAAGCACGAAGAAAACTATACGAATCATGATTTAGAGTTAGGAACCATAATTTTTGCCCTTAAGATTTGGAGACATTATCTGTACGGAAGTAAGTTTACTGTCTATACAGATCATAAGAGTTTAAGATACATATTTGGGCAAAAAGAATTGAATATGAGGCAAAGAAGATGGATGGAAATTCTAAGTGACTACGACTGTGATATTCAATATCACGAAGGAAAGGCAAATGTAGTTGCAGATGCCTTAAGTCGTAAGTATCATGAAAAGCAAAAGCGAGTTCGTGCTCTTAGATTAAATCTACAGTTAGATTTAATGGAACAATTAAAGGATATTCAGGAAACAGCAATCCAGGATGTTGCTGAAGGAATGAAAGGACGAATAAAAGAATTAGAGCAAGGAGCAGATCAAATTTGGAGATTCCATAAGAAATGAATTTGGGTACCTAAACAGGGAGAGTTAAGAAATAAAATTTTAGAGGAAGCTCCTAAATCTAGGTATACCATGCATCCTGGTAACAATAAAATGTACCAAGATTTAAGAAATAACTTCTGGTGGATAGGAATGAAAAAGGACATAGCTAGATATGTTTCTAAGTGTCTTACTTGTTCAAAAGTAAAGCAGAACACTAGAAACCTTCAGGACTACTACAACAATGAGAAATGCCAGTATGGAAATGGGAACTCATAACAATGGATTTTGTTACTAAGTTACCCAAAACCAGAAAAGGTAATGATGCAATTTGGGTAATTGTGGATCGATTAACCAAATCAGCTCATTTTCTACCTATGAAAGAAACCTTTAGCATGGAAAGGTTAGCCAAGTTGTATGTAGATGAAGTTGTATCCTTACATGGAGTTCCACTCTCCATTGTATCGGATAGGGATAGTCGTTTTACTTCCCATTTCTGGACAAGTTTCCAAGAAGCGATGGGAACTCGACTAAATCTAAGCACTGCATACCATCCTCAAACAGATGGACAAAGTGAAAGGACGATCCAAACTCTAGAAGACATGCTTAACGCATGTGTGATAGATTTTGGTGGAAATTGGGATAACCATCAACCTTTAATTGAATTCTCATCAACCTTTAATTGAATTCTCCTATAACAATTGTAACACCCCGAAAAATGTAAAACCTTAAACTGGAATTAGTAAGGTTTAAATAAATGAGAGTTTACTAACTAAGAATTTTAACCAAGTTAGTTAACTAGTCTAGAAATAGCTTATAGAGTGATTAAAAGCTATCAAACTATATCTTGAACAAAATAGAGGGACCATAGTTGTTAACTCTAAAACTTAAATAAAAGTGGGACAAATAAAATAAACCAAACACCCCAAACAAGGGTGTTGGTCGACCAGAAGAAGGCAGGGGGGCGACACCCCCTATCCAAGAACCCTAAAACCCACAAATTCCTTAAATTGAAGATGCAATTCTAATCCAAAACGAAATCCGAGTTTAAATTATCGATCCTCATCACAAGAGGATCATAAGGTATGTAAAAATTCGTGTTAAAACCTTGTTTGAAATTCTCATGATTTTGGAAATCTGAAATTTGATGCTTGCATGTGTGTTATTTGGTTAGATTAAAGTTGATTAGGTGTTTAGAAGTAAAACCTAGTTAACTATTTGAGAAATCATGACCCAATTCAGAAAGTTCCATGAACACCTTGAAGGTGGGTTGTGGGTTTTACATAAAGATGATGAACACTAGGGTTAAGAAGGGTTATTCTAGTGTAATTTGATTGTTGGAAGTGATTCCAGAAAGATAGATGCTTAAAACACTATAGGTGGACTCTATTGTTGTCAAGATAGCTAATTAGCAAGCTAAGAAGTTGATTTCTAAAGTTATAAAAATTCTGCATATGAAGTGTTTGTTGAAATGCCTCTATGAAGGCTTTAAAATTTGAGATTTTGAGTTAAAACGCATAATCATGATGTTCGGTGTATTATGCGAATTATGATATGAAAAGAGTTCTAAACAAGTATTGAATTGAACTCTACAGGACAAGATACCGGAACGTCAAGTGGACAAGCCGGCGGGGATTCACGGTTGAAGGGCGTGCGATAAGGTATGTAACTTGACCCGTTACTCTATTAAGCTTGATGATTTAGTGTGTAATTGAATCCTTGAATAAGAGTTGTTTTGGTTACGCGATGAAGTCGCTATATTGATTGTTAAATTCGGATGGTACTCGTTGGTAGTCGTCATAGGAATGGATTTCGTAGACGAGCCAAACGGGTCAATTAATCGAGTAAAACATAAATCATATTCCGGAAATATGTTAGATTTGTTCTATGCTATTGGTTAATGTTTATTACATGCTAGAAATACTAGTTTTAGATGAAATGGGTTGTTTGCAAGGCAATTTCCGAAATTGGTTTTGAAGGAAATGAACTAAGAAATCAAAACATAGATTTCCAGGACCTACCGTAAATTACGGTGATACCGTAATTTACGGTGTAGGTCAGAATGGTTACGGTAATTATTTACTGATTTACGGTGTCCAGGAAAAGTCAAGGATCACCGTAAATTACGGTGATACCGTAATTTACGGTGGATCCAGGAAACTTGTTTTTTTTGTTTTTGTTATATAAATGTAACGTTCAAACTTGTGTTTATAGTATACGTTAATGTCAAAACTAATGTTTTATCTGGTTTTGACCATAGGTAAATCGACAAGTCTTACGGGTGAAGATCAAGCGACATGACTAAGAACCGAACACTCTATTTTGAAGCTTCCGCAACGTTTTAGATCTTTTGTAGTCTTTGTGTATGGTTGTTACTACATTTTAAACAGTTGAAATATTTTGTATCTTGGTCATCCCTCAACTAGGGTTTTGGTTATTATTAAATTTTGTAAATGAAAGTCATGTAATCAACTATATTTTATTTAAAATCAAGGGTTTAAATTCTAGGGTGTTACAAGTTGGTAATCAGAGCTCATGGTTGTCAATAAGTGTTCGGTTCAAGCTTGATCGATCGTCCGGTAAGAACTAGCTTATTTGTTAATAAATTAGGTACTACGTAAAGAATAAGAAATGAACAATATGCATGAAACAAGTGAGTAAGCTCACTCAAAAAGCAGGAAATGCATGAAACAAGAATTACTAAATCAAGTTACGAACTTGATTAAATTGAAACAAGAATTACTAAATCAAGTTACGAACTTGATTAAATTGAAACAAGAACGACTAAATCAAGTTACGAACTTGATTAAATTGAAACAAGAATGATTAAATCAAGTTGCGAACTTGATTAAATCAAAACAAGTAAAGCATGTATTATAAATGGAATGTTTAATAATCTATGTAAACATTTCAGAAATCAAGATGGCTAATGAAGGCAATGATAATGCGGTGCCAAGAGTCACCGAACAAGTGAGGGAAGTGATTGCCGAAGAGGTTGGAAAGGCGATCGAAAACAGTTTGTCGGGCTTTATTGATAAAATCCAACACACGGTTTTATCAATAGTAGAAGATAGAATCAAGAAACTAGAAGATGATTCAAATGTAGCAAAGGAAAAGCGTGGAGGAAGAAAGCCTTGTTCATACAAGGAATTCATGGCTTGTAAACCACCAATATATAATGGGGAGGTTGACCCAATAGTGTGCCAAAGATGGCTAAGTGACATTGAAGGGGTATTCGAGAGAACCCATTGTGACGAAGAAGACTACGTAGCCTATGGTACGGGTCAACTAAGGAGTCAAGCGAAAGATTGGTGGGATAACAAAAAGAAGGAGATTGGAAGTGAAGCGGCCAAGGCCATGACTTGGGAGGAGTTTAAGATGCCGTTTCTTAAACACCATAGTCCCAAGGCGGTCATAAATAAAATCAAGGAAGAGTTCATGCAACTCAGACACAAAGGCGAATCCATAGACAAGATCACGGGAATGTTTATGGACAAGATGAAGTTCTGTGATGACTTGATAACGAATGAAGAGCAAAAGGTGTATTATTATCATAACATGCTAAGCGCGGAGTATAGAGAGTTCATAACCCCTTCAAAATACGAGACCCTTACCGAGATTGTTAATGCTGCTCGGGAAAGGGAGATTGAATTGAAAAAGAGTATAGAAAGGGGTGAACGAAGGGCGCAAGATGTGAATCCAAGCCCTACCAAGAAAGCAAGAACGAATGAAACAGCAAAGAGATCAGATGCTAAAGGTAGTACACCAGGTTGCAAAATTTGTGGGAAGAATCATAAAGGCGAATGTCGTTACAAGGATAAGCCTTGTCCCATATGCAAGAAAACGGGACATATGGCTATGTCGTGCCCGGAGAAGGTGACGGTTTGTTACAACTGTTATCGAACGGGTCACAAAAAGTCGGAGTGCCCGGAACTGGTTGGAAAGAAAGATGGGCAGGAACCGAAAAGTGAAGCCCCAAAAGCAAAGGCAAGATCTTTTCAATTAACCACCGCAGAAGCGAAGATTGAACCTGACGTGGTCTCAGGTATATTTGCTGTAAATTCAATTCCCGCACACGTGTTATTTGATACGGGTGCGAATAAATCCTTTGTTTCATATGGGTTTATTCGACATCCTTCATTTATTCTAACAAAATTACCTGTGCCTTTAGAAGTAGAGATAGGTAATAACAAAAGTTTTATTGTTTGTGATGTATGTGAAAATTGTAAACTGAGCATCGATGATGAAGAATATCTGATAAATCTAATCCCGATGTCGATGGGAGAATTCCAAGTAGTCGTGGGGATGGATTGGCTATCTCAATACCATGCAAAGGTCGTGTGTTTTCGCAAGGAGATAAAACTAACATCTCCGAGCGGAAAACCCGTCACTATTTATGGCGAAAAACGAGGCAATCCCATAGTATGTTCGATGTTGAAAGCTCACAAGCTCATGAAGCGAGGATGCAAGGCATTTATAATCTATGCAAATGAGGCGGAGAAAGAGTCACGGAAGATTGGAGATGTACCGGTAGTACGAGATTATGAAGATGTTTTTCCGGAAGATTTACCGGGGATACCGCCTGAACGGGAAGTAGAGTTCGGGATCGAATTGATTCCGGGCGCGAAACCTGTGGCAAAAGCCCCGTACCGACTTGCACCGTCGGAATTACAAGAGCTGATGTCCCAAATTCAAGACTTGCTTGATAAAGGATTTATAAGGCCGAGTGTGTCTCCTTGGGGCGCACCGGTGTTGTTTGTGAGAAAGAAGGACGGGAGTATGCGCATGTGTATCGATTATCGGGAGTTAAACAAACTCACGGTAAAGAATCGATACCCGCTCCCGAGGATAGACGACTTATTTGACCAACTACAAGGCGCGAGTTGGTTTTCAAAAATTGACCTTAGGTCGGGGTATCACCAACTAAAGGTCAAAGAAGAAGATGTGCCGAAGACGGCTTTTCGCACAAGATACGGACATTACGAATTTCTCGTGATGTCATTTGGGCTAACAAATGCGCCCGCGGCTTTCATGGACCTCATGAACCGGGTTTGCAAGCCAATGTTGGATAAGTCGGTCATCGTGTTTATCGATGATATATTAGTGTATTCGAAAAGTGAAGCCGAACATGCACGCCATTTACAAGAAGTGTTAGAGACACTTAGACGAGAGAAGCTTTATGCGAAATTTTCCAAATGTGCCTTTTGGTTACGAGAGGTACAATTTCTCGGTCATGTCATAAATGCCGATGGGGTTTTGGTGGATCCGTCAAAAATAGAGTCGGTGTCAAAATGGAATCCCCCGAAGAACCCTTCTGAAATTAGAAGCTTTTTGGGGCTTGCTGGATATTATAGGAGATTCATTCAAGATTTCTCCAAGATTGCATCGCCGCTAACAAAGCTAACCCAAAAGAAAGTAAAGTTTGTCTGGGGAGTTGATCAAGAAAAAGCGTTTCGAACGTTAAAAGAAAGGCTAACTCAAGCTCCGGCACTGACATTGCCGGACGGAGTCGAAGACATGGTGGTCTATTCAGATGCTTCATTAGTAGGGCTCGGTTGCGTGTTGATGCAACGGGGCAAGGTAATAGCTTATGCCTCGAGACAATTGAAGATACACGAGAAGAAATATCCCACGCACGATCTCGAGTTGGCAGCGGTGGTATTTGCATTAAAAATATGGAGGCATTACTTGTATGGAGTAAAATGCACCATATTCACCGACCACAAGAGTCTGAAATACTTCTTCGATCAGAAGGAGTTAAATATGCGACAAAGGCGATGGCTGGAAACGGTGAAGGACTATGATTGTGAGATACACTATCACCCCGGAAAGGCAAATGTGGTAGCGGATGCTTTAAGCAGAAAAGCGGACTATGTCCCAATACGAGTGAGATCGATGCAACTCGTGGTAACCTCGGGTATACTTGAACGTATTCGAGAAGCACAGTTAGAAGCAGTAAAAGAAGAGAATTGGAAGAAGGAAAGAATAATTGGGCAGTTGAAAGACTTGTCGGATGGAAATCACGGGTTAAAGACTCGATCCGGAAGGATATGGGTCCCACATACCTGTGGAGTAAAGGCGCTTCTACTTGATGAAGCTTATAAATCCCGTTATTCAATTCATCCGGGTGCGACCAAGATGTACAATGATTTGAAACAAAATTATTGGTGGCCCGGAATGAAGAGGGATGTGGCAAAGTATGTGGAAAAATGCTTGACATGTTTACAAGTCAAGGCGGAGCATCAGAAACCCTATGGCAAACTCCAACCGTTGGAAATTCCGGTTTGGAAATGGGAACATATTACAATGGACCTGTTAACCAAACTGCCTAGAACAAATCGTAGCTTTGATGCCATATGGGTAGTGGTGGATAGACTGACAAAAAGTGCTCACTTTATTCCGATTCGTGAGACTTACACGTCAGAAAAGATGTCGGAAGTTTACACCAATGAAATAATAGCCCGTCATGGGGTGCCGGTGTCCATCGTGTCTGATAGGGATACCCGGTTTACTTCGAAATTTTGGCGGGAATTCCAAGAGCAAATGGGAACCAAATTGTTCATTAGCACCGCGTACCATCCTCAAACGGATGGGCAAAGTGAAAGAACGATACAAATATTGGGAGACATGCTACGGGCGTGTATAATCGACTTTGGAGGCAGTTGGGATGTTCACCTACCGTTAGTCGAGTTTTCGTATAACAACAGTTATCAATCTAGTATTAAAATGGCACCATACGAACTGCTTTACGGTAGGAAGTGTCGAACCCCGGTTTGTTGGGGTGAAGTGGGTCCACGTGAACTCGCCCACCAAGACATAGTACGAGCCACGAACGAAAAGATCGATAAAGTTCGGGCACACTTGAAAGCGGCTCAAGACAGACAAAAGGCGTATGTTGATAAAAGGAAAAAGCCAATTGAATTCCAAGTGGGTGACATGGTCATGCTAAAAGTGTCCCCATGGAAGGGTGTTATTAGATTTAGAAAGAAGGGGAAGTTAAGCCCAAGGTTTATCGGGCCATTTAAGATTATCGGAAGAGCTGGCAAGGTAGCTTACCGTCTTGAACTACCGGAGGAGCTGAGTGGGATCCATAACACGTTTCACGTATCTCAGTTAAGAAAGTGCCTAGCAGACGAAACGACCTATATTCATTACGATGATATCGAAGTGGATGATAGTTTAAATTATGTGGTAAGACCGGTTGAAATTTTAGATAAAAAGGTCAAACGTTTACGAAATAAGCAAATTGAACAAGTCAAGGTGAAATGGGAGCATAGAAAAGGTTCGGACATTACATGGGAGTCCGAAGAGGAAATGCGACGCCTTCACCCTACTTTATTTGGTACGTATTGCGGTTTCGAGGACGAAACCCTTTTAAGGGGGGTAGACTTGTAACACCCCGAAAAATGTAAAACCTTAAACTGGAATTAGTAAGGTTTAAATAAATGAGAGTTTACTAACTAAGAATTTTAACCAAGTTAGTTAACTAGTCTAGAAATAGCTTATAGAGTGATTAAAAGCTATCAAACTATATCTTGAACAAAATAGAGGGACCATAGTTGTTAACTCTAAAACTTAAATAAAAGTGGGACAAATAAAATAAACCAAACACCCCAAACAAGGGTGTTGGTCGACCAGAAGAAGGCAGGGGGGCGACACCCCCTATCCAAGAACCCTAAAACCCACAAATTCCTTAAATTGAAGATGCAATTCTAATCCAAAACGAAATCCGAGTTTAAATTATCGATCCTCATCACAAGAGGATCATAAGGTATGTAAAAATTCGTGTTAAAACCTTGTTTGAAATTCTCATGATTTTGGAAATCTGAAATTTGATGCTTGCATGTGTGTTATTTGGTTAGATTAAAGTTGATTAGGTGTTTAGAAGTAAAACCTAGTTAACTATTTGAGAAATCATGACCCAATTCAGAAAGTTCCATGAACACCTTGAAGGTGGGTTGTGGGTTTTACATAAAGATGATGAACACTAGGGTTAAGAAGGGTTATTCTAGTGTAATTTGATTGTTGGAAGTGATTCCAGAAAGATAGATGCTTAAAACACTATAGGTGGACTCTATTGTTGTCAAGATAGCTAATTAGCAAGCTAAGAAGTTGATTTCTAAAGTTATAAAAATTCTGCATATGAAGTGTTTGTTGAAATGCCTCTATGAAGGCTTTAAAATTTGAGATTTTGAGTTAAAACGCATAATCATGATGTTCGGTGTATTATGCGAATTATGATATGAAAAGAGTTCTAAATAAGTATTGAATTGAACTCTATAGGACAAGATACCGGAACGTCAAGTGGACAAGCCGGCGGGGATTCACGGTTGAAGGGCGTGCGATAAGGTATGTAACTTGACCCGTTACTCTATTAAGCTTGATGATTTAGTGTGTAATTGAATCCTTGAATAAGAGTTGTTTTGGTTACGCGATGAAGTCGCTATATTGATTGTTAAATTCGGATGGTACTCGTTGGTAGTCGTCATAGGAATGGATTTCGTAGACGAGCCAAACGGGTCAATTAATCGAGTAAAACATAAATCATATTCCGGAAATATGTTAGATTTGTTCTATGCTATTGGTTAATGTTTATTACATGCTAGAAATACTAGTTTTAGATGAAATGGGTTGTTTGCAAGGCAATTTCCGAAATTGGTTTTGAAGGAAATGAACTAAGAAATCAAAACATAGATTTCCAGGACCTACCGTAAATTACGGTGATACCGTAATTTACGGTGTAGGTCAGAATGGTTACGGTAATTATTTACTGATTTACGGTGTCCAGGAAAAGTCAAGGATCACCGTAAATTACGGTGATACCGTAATTTACGGTGGATCCAGGAAACTTGTTTTTTTTGTTTTTGTTATATAAATGTAACGTTCAAACTTGTGTTTATAGTATACGTTAATGTCAAAACTAATGTTTTATCTGGTTTTGACCATAGGTAAATCGACAAGTCTTACGGGTGAAGATCAAGCGACATGACTAAGAACCGAACACTCTATTTTGAAGCTTCCGCAACGTTTTAGATCTTTTGTAGTCTTTGTGTATGGTTGTTACTACATTTTAAACAGTTGAAATATTTTGTATCTTGGTCATCCCTCAACTAGGGTTTTGGTTATTATTAAATTTTGTAAATGAAAGTCATGTAATCAACTATATTTTATTTAAAATCAAGGGTTTAAATTCTAGGGTGTTACAACAATAGTTATCATTCAAGTATTGAAGTTGCCCCATTCGAAGCACTATACGGACAAAAATGTAGAACTCCCGTTTGTTGGGCAGAAATAGGAGAAAGTCAATTATCAGGTCCAGAGATTGTGCAAGAAACTACTGACAAGATTACTCAAATCAAGGAAAGACTAAAGACGGCTCGAGATCGCCAGAAAAGCTATGCCGATAATCGACGTAAGCCGCTAGAGTTTCAAGTTGGAGACAAAGTACTCTTAAAAGTTTCTCCTTGGAAAGGAATAGTACGATTCGGTAAGAAAGGAAAGCTAAGTCCGAGGTACATTAGACCATTTTCAGTAATCCAACGTATAGGACCAGTTGCTTATCGTCTACAACTACCAGAAGAGTTAGCTGGGGTACATGACATATTTCATGTATCCAATCTCAAGAAATGTCTATCTGACGAGTCTCTGGTAGTGCCTCTTCAAGATGTAGAGGTAAATGAAAAGTTAAAATTCATTGAGAAACCACTGCAAATAGAAGACAGAAAGATTAAGTTTCTCAAAAACAAGCGACTAGTGCTAGTCAAAGTCAAATGGGATTCAAGGAGAGGACCTGAGTACACTTGGGAGCTGGAATCAGAGATGAAGCGAAAGTATCCTTACTTATTCCAGTAAATCTCGAGGACGAGATTTTATTTAGGTGGGGAGGATGTAACAACTCTCACCAAAACTATTATTTCTTATTATAATTTGTCCAAAAGGAAACTCTAATTAAGACCCCCAAGTAATCCTGCATAAACCCTAAAATTTTCGAAACAATCGGAATCAGGATCAGGGCCCCTAAAAACTCAGGGGGGGGGGGGGTATTTCCTATTCGGTATTATCAAGACAGTTTTACGTGGAAGTCGAAATTCGACGAACGACCAACTCAGCCAAGCTACTGAGACACGGGGCTACCCTATGGTAGGGTAGTGCCCCTCGCGCCACGCGACAGCCCCTCGCGCCACGCGAGGGGACTGTTTTTCCAGTATAAATTGAGGGGTGTGGGACTTGATATTCTGCGTTGGTTCGACGTTAAAACTCAATACGTACTCCAAGTTATCTTTTGTTTATTACAAAACACACACAATCACGAAACGCTGCCGCAAGAATAGGGTAATAACTCGATCGCTACTATGATTGAATGTCCGATCGATAGAAACCAATCCAATGGATGTTTAAGTGCTGCTCAAACTTGGGTTATACTTTGTCATTCGTCGTAAATTCGATGGATGTTTAAGTATCGCACTTTGTCATTCGTTGTGAAGGTTTCGATCTCGTGAGTTGTCGTAAAATGTTGGATTAAGGTTACTAACCTAGTTTTCGTGTGCATTGTTATTTGAACTAGGTTAATAAGGTTAATCAGTAGGCTAGACTCTGCCCACCCCTACTTATTGTACATAGGATCCGCCATCTCCAAGTGCATAAATGTGTCACACATGTGTGTCGCATTTATGAAACCCAAATGATGCATTTTAGTGTATGTAGCATGCATATCTCTGTGGAGGTGATAGTGAGAGATTGTGGCTAGAGGATGATGCTGAAGTCGTTCGAAAATTGATGGAATAACATCTAACCAAGATTTAATGATTCCCAAAGAAGGCAGTCTAGGCGAAGCAAGCATATCGTCGGGATACCCGAGAAAAAAAGGATGTCAAGGCTATCATTGAACATGAAAGTCATGAAAGACTAGTGAAAAGAGATAAAGCCAAAAAAAGTGTGACAAAACTATGTTCCGCCCAAGTCGGGCCATAATGGCCCAACCTTTGCCCAAACCGGCCAATATATAGTAAACAATAAATGGATCAAGCCAGATCAGGGTACACTTTAAAATAAAGCTATAAAACTAGTTATATACACACACATGTTAGAGTAAATTACAGTTTTCGCTCTTTATGTTTATACCAGATTACAGTGAATGGCCTTTACCTTTTAAAATGACAAGAATCGTCCACTTCACGTTTTAAAAACATTGCACCGTCGTTTCTTTGTCACTAACCAGGTTTTTTATAACGTTAAATGGTGTCATGTGCAAGGGCAGGTTGGTCATGAAACTAGGGTTGTCCAAAAAAGCTCGTAGCTTTGAGCTCGCTCGGATTTAGCTTGGAAAAAGCTCGCTTGATGTGGCTTGGTTTGAAAGTGAGCCAAGCCAGCTTGGCTCAGTTAGAAAGTGAGGCTAGCTCGGCTCAGCTCAGCTCGTAATTGATGGAGAGGGTGAAACCCAAGCCTTAATGTGTTTATATCATGGTTTTTATTGCGTTTTAGGTCATTACATGCTTTGAATGTGATAACTACGAGAGATTGTGGTTTTACAGGTTAATTGCTTAAATTGGTAAAGCTAAAGTTCTTTGAGGTGAAGCGGATTACCCGAGGATGATAATCAAGGTAGAATACGTTGATCGGGAGTTGTTTCGGTTCAAAAGATAACTTGGAAGCACAAGAAACGTGAAAGAATAAAGTCCGGGGGCTTGTTGGTCATTTAATGAAAGATGAATATGTGAAAGAAAGAGAGTGGGCAATCCCGCTGTAGGCTACGGTGGGTATACCGTAACCTACGACCAGCTCTTGTGAGTTAAAAGGAATATGTGACGTTGAACCGTAATCTACGGCCCAAGCTGTAGGCTACGGCTGGCTTCATGTGATTTCAGCAGCATGTACATACCGTAACCTACGACCAAAGGACTGTAGGCTACGGTGGGAATGGTCAATGACGCACAAGCTGACTTATCAACGGGTTTAAAAGGGTTTCTCATAACCCTAACAGATTATTCATCATTGGGGACGAAAATTGTGACCTAGGAGGGGATTTTTGGGACATTATTTCACTTCTCTTCCATCATCTTTCTTACCAAATCAATCTATCGAAGATGAATTGAACCATTGTTCAAGCCTCCGAATATCAAATCACCGAGATGAGCGACTAATTTCCTAGTGGTTTCCTCCGGGTGGAGGATTCTTGTAAGTAGACGATTTTATGTGTTTTTGATTGTGTTTGAACTTGATTTTTTAAGCATTCGATGTTTTTTTATCATTTGATTCGATTGATTGAATTGTAAACGATTGAATTTGCTTGACCTTATTTCAAATTCACTCAATTCCGAGAATTCGAGCAATTAAGATACATTTGATAGGGGTTATGGTTGGTAATTTCAATTGATTATTTATATGATAACCTTCCGTTGTTTCGCAATCGAAGTAAGTAGTCTTTAGATAATCACACTCGATAATTGAGTTATGCAATCACGTCTATGTGATTATAACAATCAACACATAATTGAAGTCTATTTTGAATCTGAATCCAGAGGAACCATTGTTTTTATCCTATTGTTATAAATTCGTTTTAATTAGTTTTTTGTTAAATTAAACTCTCAAACAACAGATTTTACATTTTTTGCAATTAGTTCCTGTATACTTAATCAACAACACTTTCCACCACACTCTTCTAGTTCGATACCAAGTTTACACTATCTATATAGTTATTTAGGTTTTTGTATGACACTCACGACAGTCATCAGTAATGAGCGAAATTGGCTCGGTTTGACTCGCATACCAGCTCGGCTTAGCTTGGATTATTTTACTTTTAATATATTTTATTTTTATATCATTATAATATATCACAAAAACTGTTAATTATTTCATGTGATTAGGATTGTAATTTGATATCTATACCACATTTAAAGGTTGAGTACCATGCTAATGAACTTATATTGTACTTCGTTGAAATTAAGAATGTATTTTGTGTTGTTAAACTTGATTTCGGCTTATAATGTATTACGTTGAGCTTATTTTAGATATGTTCTTTTGAATTATTGAATAATATTTTATATTACTGAATTTTGAGAGCCATGTATTAATTTTTTTTTTCATAATCGAGTCAAACCAAACCAAGCCGAGCCAGCTCGGTGTAAAACCAAGCCGAGCCCGAGCTTAGATTTCCAACTCGGTTTCAAATCCGAGCCGAGCCAACTCGATTTATAATTGAGCCGAACCCGAGTTTTGCCCTAGCTCGGCTCGATTCAGCTCGTGAACAACCCTACATGAAAAACATGAAACAACTCTATGTATTTGGGTTTGAACATGTATATTATTAATGAGATATTTTATGTTTTTAACTATACGCTCTCTGATAAGTTTTAGAATAACGTTATTATCATATTCTAGAAGACTTGAAAATTTAAAGACATAAACAAGGGAGAGCGATTTTGTCATGGATCGTCCAAATAGGGTGACAGAGCCAAGCACGAGACCGAATCCCGATTAAACGGATATGGATCATAGTATTAGTCATGGTCCAACCGGTTAACATTACCGACAAACCTAAAATCCAACTGCCCTATTTGGTGAGACCATGGATTCTAGTTTGTGATCATAATATCCCCCCAATTTGACTTAGTTGATGACCTGGCCTAGACCTTTGAAGAGACATCAAACTTATTATTAAATTAGGTGGACACTTTCCGATTTTTTTTTTGTCAAATATTAACAAATATATCTGGATACCTAATTTTGGAGTTACACGTGACCTTTTGGTGTAAGTAAAGATGCGGTTTTCAATTGTCAACATGACATCAAATGCGAACATACTACCTCTACAATAGGGGGATTATATGGGTTGAAACATGGACTGGATTTGGCCCGAACCGATCCAAGTATTTTCTCACTTTTGGAAAATTTGGAAAAGATGGATTACTAAATTTTTGTTGAATATTGAACCTACTTCAAGTAAAGAAATATGATAACATTGACTTTAATTTATGGTATATAATAATATAATTATATAGGATGGTTTTTAGCCATCTTCCTTTCTCTCTAAATACATTTGATTATCTTACACGTATTATGTACAAATGTCTATACGATTATCATAATTTTCTGGTTAAGTTGGTTGTATATTGAACAAACGCACTATGTACAAATACTTATACGATTAGGAAAATATAAACCATAAGAAAATACCTTGTTTTATTAGCAACCCATCTCCACAAAAGAGTATCTTACACAAACTAGCATGTCACAAACACTTACCATTTTCCAGTAAACTATCCGGCCATCAAGCAAAACCACCCGCCGCAACCTCCATCGCCTGTCCCCCTTTTACGCCGCCGAATTCAGGAACTTCCACCGTTGGGAAAATCTCCCTTTCCCTTGGTGGGCTTTGCATGATCTTACTTTCAGAAGCTACGTTCACCCCTCGAACAACTTTCATGGCGAGCCCAATTGCGAAATCTTTGAATGAATTACCAATCATCATGAATATCTTGATCTTGATTTGACCCCTCTTTGGTTGGCTACGTTTTAGTGTAACATTGGGAGCAAAAGGGGCCATATTTTTTAAGGTATTGTGTTTAAAGTTTAAACCCTAAAAGTGAAATAAAAATGTTTTGAGTGAGAAAGAAGTGCATGTGGTGGGTTATATAGAGAGGGTGGAAACAAAAGTACTTTTAACCAATCCCAAGTATTTGTCTTTTACTTTAAATGTACAAAAATTAATTATGAAGATCCAACAAAAGATCCGACACACATCAATGGCAATTAACGACCTTGAAAAGGGTGCACTAAAAGAAAAAAATTATATAGAATAAATTTCTAAATATCTTTCTCATTTATTAGTTATTACAAGTGAAAATTTACTTTTTAATAAACATAACAGTAAATGGATGGCCAGATCCGACATAAATACATTTTTATAACTAATCTGGCGGGTCGGAGTTTGGAGTCAGTTGGCCGTATTCTAGTCTTTTACGGGCCGCAGAAGAAGGTGCAACATAAATGACGACGGGCCAATGGGAGATCCTATCTTACCCGTTGTGGGCTACCTTCATGCGGGCCCAACAAGGTACAAGCCCAAATAACAAGTTGCCTTGCCCATTAAGGTTCCCTTCGTTAGAAATGAGCGGGAAACCATGATCAGAAGAAGCAGGTCTCATTTAATGCTTGATAAGAAGAGGATCTTGGCTGGCAATTGTACTTCTCCGGCTAGAACATTAAATAAGGTTGTCATCTTACCGTTAGGGGTCAGACACGTGTCTGAACCCCTCGAAAGCCCGCAGAATCCGTTGGATCACCTTGATAAAATATCTCACATGTGGAATAAGGGCTGAGGATTATATAAGAGCCAGAGGGATAACCATAAGGCAGATCGGAGGTATCACATTTAATACTCTCTCATTTACTCTTCTTTCATTAATTCCGACCAACATTCTTATACATTCAACACACACGTACATTTATTGGATTCACACCCTAGAGGAAACATTCCGGTGATCACACTCATCGGAAGAAGCTCTTCTCACTCCCCGGCAAGTTTACTTACTCTCACGCCGGAGCTTGGTCACGGATCCCCCTCCCGGTGCCCTCCGTGACGAGGCTAACGGTTTATTCTTTTGTAGCTACAAGGAACGGGATATCTGGACGTCAGCGAAGACACCATTAAACGTCACCAGGGATTTGGGTATTCGACATTGGCGCCATCCGTGGGACATCGGTCCAGCTGGTGTTTCCACTCTGAAATTCCGACGTCGAGATAACCCGTTTTGACAAGAAACAACATGACTACTCCACCCAGCTCACTCACCATCCAGACAGCACAAAACGACCACGATCAGGTCACAGTGGAAGATATAACTCTTGAAGAAGAAAATGAGAACCAAGTGGAAATTCTGGAAAAGGAAGAGACCATCACTCCGGGTTTCGTTGCCATGCACAAAGAGAAACTAAAAAAGTGTCTCAAAGACCTAGAAAGACAAGAAAAACTTGATAGCCTCAGGGCTAGACTATCGTTCGATACACCCTCTAATCAAGACGGGGTAGACCCTCAAAACAAGGGCAGTGGGAACGACCCACTGGAAATGTTCATGGCAGCCCTTAGACAGATGTCCTCGGAAGAAAGGGAGGATATCATCACGGGAAAGAAACCGAAAGGAAAAGAAAAGGAAAAGGAGAATCAAAGTAATGATGGCCTGGATCAACCCTACCTCCGACGGGACTTAGCTGAAGTCTCAAAATTCACCAGGAGGATTGCAGAAGCACCGATGCCCCATAAGACGAAGCTACCCCCAAACTTTGACCGGTATGATGGGACGAGAGACCCTGAAGATCATCTCCATGCCTTCAGGGGTGCGGGACAATTTGGGCGGTGGCCCATGCTAGTTTGGTGCCATATGTTTGTACAGACCCTGACGGAGGGGGCCCGGCTCTGGTTCGACAGCCTCCCTCCTGGAGGGATTAATAGCTACGAAGAACTGAGTGAAAAGTTCCTGAGAAACTTTGGTCAACAAAGAAAGGTGGTCAAGAACCCAAACGAAATTTTGCATATAAGGCAGAGGGACAACGAGCGGATAGACCAATACATGGAGAGGTTTGTCAAGGAAAGCATGAACATAAAGGATGTCCCGGAGGTCAAGAAGATCAACAGCTTCATAAATGGATTAAAACATGGACAGCTATGCGAGAAACTGGGGGAAGAGTTCCCACACTCATTCGACAATCTCAGGGACAGGGTCAGAGCCTTTGTCAGAGGCAAGGACACAATCAGCAAGGCTAAGGAGACAGATACCCTACCCCGAAGGGTTACCCTGGCCGCAAAACCTCTCGATAAAGGTACACCTTATTCCAAAAAACTTGCTTTTGATAGAATGTTGCATGATAGGGCAAGGCCCTCATACTCCCCATATAGACCTCGGGGGAGAGGCCCATCCCCCTACTCTGACAGCTTCACCCCTCTCACCAAGACCCCAAGTGAAATATTGGCCACTGAGAGGGTGAAGAGCTTCTTCCCAAGGCCACCCCCCCATAAAACCTGGGCCAAAGGCACAACCGAGCGAATATTGTGACTTTCACAAAGGGTTTGGCCATAAAACTGACGATTGCATGTACCTAAAGAGGGAAATAGAGGCCGCGGTAAAAACGGGAAAACTGGCCCATTTGGTTAAGGAAATTAAGGAAGGAGGGGGGGGGGGGGATCGCAAAGGGGAAGATGCAAGGGAGCCTGGGAGGGCAGATGTAGATATGATTAGAAGGAGGAATGAATTTGATACCACCAGAAGTGTAAAGGCCAGAATCCTGGGCTCCTCAGACTGCATGAAAGCTCCCATCCTGATGCCACACTTGGAGGAAAATGAGGTGCAGCGGCTCCCACTAAACATCTCAGCCATAATAGTTGGCCACAAGGTGGCTAGAATACACGTGGACGGGGGATCCGGGGTAGAAGTTATATACGAGCACTGCTTCCTCAGGTTCGACAGGGATGTAAGAGACAGGCTCGAGGAGGATTCCATCCCTCTAGTAGGGTTCAACAACAGTGTGTCACATCCCCTGGGAAAGATCAGACTCCCATTCACAGTTGGGGTAGGAGACCGCGTTCGAACTATAAACCTAACTTTCACAATGGTCCGAGCACCCTCAAAGTACAACGCAATCCTGGGAAGACCTGGAATTGGGGATCTGCAAGCACAGGCATCCACCCCACACGGAGCCTTAGTGTTCCAGATGCCAAAGGGCTTGGCTTGGGTAAAGTCTGCATACGAAGTAGTTTCCTCCGTGTCTGAAGGGGAAGCATCCGAGAAGCCCCAGAAGGAGGGGGTCAAGGAATGGGTCCTTTGCGACAGATTCCCGGAACAGACGGTTAAAGTAGGAAGTCACCTGAGTGACAAGTGCAAGAGTGCTCTCAAGGAATTGCTCCTTCTCAACATAGATGTGTTTGCATTTCAACATGGGGATATGACAGGAATCCCAAGAAGCCTAACTGAACATCGGCTCAATACATACACCTGGGCAAAGCCAGTAAAGCAGAAAAAACGAAGCATGGGTCCCAGTAAGAGGAGGGCCGCCTGTGAAGAAACCAGGAAGCTGCTTAAGGCCGGAATAGTAAGGGAGGTGAAGTACCCGTCTTGGGTTGCTAACCCGGTTATGGTCCAGAAGAAAGACGGAGGATAGAGGATGTGCATTGACTTTCAAGATTTGAACAAAGCATGTCCCAAGGACTGCTACCCTCTCCTAGAGATAGACGTCCAACTGGACTCTGTATCCCAGTATCCCCTGAAGTGCTTCTTGGATGCCTACAAAGGATACCATCAGATTCAAATGTCAATAGAAGATGAGGAAAAGACCGCCTTCATCACAGACGAAGGAATGTTTTGCTATACCAAAATGCCCTTCGGACTCAAGAACGCTGGTGCCACATATCAGAGGTTCATGAATGCCCTCTTCAGGGAACAACGGGGAAGGAACTTGGAGGTATACGTCGATGACATCGTTATCAAAAGCCTAACCGAGATGGCCATGATAGATGATATAGCTGAAACCCTCCGCACCATGCAAGATATGAATATGAAGCTAAACCCCGGGAAGTGTTGTTTTGGGGTAGAAGAAGGAAAATTCTTGGGGGTAGTGGTCACTAAGGGCGGAATCAAAGCTAACCCGGAAAAGACTCAAGCTATGGCCGAAATGCGATCTCCCAGGTCCCTAAAAGACATCCAGCAACTGAACGGGAGGCTAATCGCATTAAACCGTTTTTTATCAAAAGTAGCTGACAGGACCCTTCCCTTCATGAAGGTGCTGAAGGACTGCCTTCAAACGGACAAGTTTATGTGGACCTCTGAGGCAGAAGCCGCTTTTCAGGAAATGAAGGCCTATATCTATAACTCCCAACACTGGCCACCCCAATACCCGGGGAGGATCTGACCTTGTATCTGTCCGCCTAAAAAACAACCATAAGTGCGGTCATGATGGTGGAACGGGTGGGAAAACAGATACCAATATATTTCATCAGTAGAACACTTAAAGGTCCTGAAGAACGCTACATGCCTCTGGAGAAGTTAGCATTAGCCCTTGTTATTGCATCCCGGAGACTCAGGAGGTATTTCCAAGGGCACAAGATCACCCTGATGACAGATCAGCCCCTCCAAAAGGTACTCAGGAGGCCAGAGCTATCGGGACGGTTGGCTAAATAGGCCGTGGAACTAGGAGAACACTCCTTGGAGTTCAAACCCAGGACAGCCGTGAAAGGACAAATACTGGCCGATTTCCTAGCAGAAGTCCCCGAAGATGAAGAAAAGGAACTCCTAAAATGGGAAGCCTTGGAAAGAGAAGAAAAAGAGAAGGAAGACGGGGCTGTGTGGAAACTGTTCACAGACGGAGCCTCCAGCGAAGAAGGGAGCGGAGCAGGCATTACTTTGATAAGCCCTGAAGGGATTGAGCTAACCTATGCCATAAGACTGGACTTCGAAAATACCAACAATAATGCAGAGTATGAAGCCCTTTTAGCAGGGATGAGGCTGGCAGAAAAGATGAAAGCAAAGCATGTGGAAGCCAGCACTGACTCACAGCTGGTAGTTAAGCAATACCAAGGAGAATACGAGGCCAAAGACAGCACCATGGCTCAGTACGTGGCAAAAGTAATAGAGACGGCCAAGGTATTCAAAACTTTTAAGCTGGAATACATCCCCCGCGGGAGAAACAGAAAGTCTGATGCCCTCAGTAAGCTAGCCTCAGTAGCATTTGATCACCTCGCAAGAGAAGTCAAAGTGGAAGTCCTAACCTCCCCCTCCCTCAGCACAGAGGAGGTAGCTGGAGTTGAAAACGCACAAGAAACATGGATGACACCAATTATAAAATTCCTCAGAGACGGGACACTACCCGAGGGAGACTGGGCAGCTAGGAAGATAAGGGTAAAGGCCTTACAATATGAGTTGGTTGATGGGGAACTGTACCGAAGGTCGTACCTGGGCCCATCCCTGAAGTGTGTTGACATTGAGGAAGCTGAGTATGTGATTAGAGAGATACATGAGGGGATTTGTGGAATGCATTCGGGGCCAAGGACAGTAGTAGCAAAGGCAATGAATGCGGGATTCTATTGGCCTCGAATGTACGAAACATCATCCGAAGAGATTAAGAGATGTGACAATTTCCAGGTGCATGCACCTATGACTCATCGACACAAACACCCGATGATACCAGTCTCAACATCTTGGCCCTTCCAAAGGTGGGCCATCGACATCATCGGGCCATTTTCGGAGGGTCCAGGAGGAGTCAAGTATGTGGTGGTTGCTATTGATTATTTTACCAAGTGGATCGAAGCAAGGCCCTTGGCAAAAATAACCGGGGAACAGATGAGGCGATTTGTATTAGACAACATCATCTGCAGGTACGGGGTCCCAAAAGAGCTGGTAAGTGATAACGGTGTCCAATTTGCTGGAAGACCTTTCAAACCATGGTGCGAGCAGATGCACATACAGCAGGTTTTTACCTCCGTCACTCATGCCCAAAGCAATGGACTGGTAGAGAGAGCCAACCAACGCGTTTTCAAAGAGATGAAGGGAAGACTCGGGAGGAAACAAAAAGGATGGCTGGAGGAGCTACCGTTTGTACTATGGGCATACAGGACCACCCCCAAGGACTGCAACGGGGAAACTCCTTTCAGCTTAACTTACGGGACGATGGCAGTCATCCCGGCTGAAATAGGATCCCCGACTGCAAGGATGAAGCTCAGGGAGGCAGAAAACGAACAGGACCTCCGGATGAACCTGAACTTGCTGGAAGAAAGGAGGGAAGTGGCAGCAGTCAGGGAGGCTAAGTACAAGAAGCAACTAGAAAGCTATTACAATGCCAAGATGAAAAAACTTAGCCTCGTACCAGGGGATCTGGTCCTAAGAGCAAATGAAGCCAGCCTACAGGAAAGCACCGGAAAACTTGGACCCAACTGGGAAGGGCCTTACCGGGTCATATGGGCAAACGGCAAAGGGAGTTTCAAGCTGGAAACACTCCAAGGCAAGGAGGTCCCTAGGACGTGGAACCTCATGCAGCTCAGGAAGTACCACACATGAGGGGTGAACCCCCAGAAAAAACGGCCAAGGAGCCAATTTTGTTATATTTAACTATTAGTCTGGGGCTTACCCCAAGGACAGATCTTTTGTAACAACTTATGCTGGGAAATTCAATCCCCAAGAAATGAATGACAAACGGACAGCTGACCTGTCCTCTTTTGACAAAATAACAGGTATTATATCTAGGCAGACGTGCCCAGAAACACTATAAACCTAACCAATAAATAAACACACGTGTATAAGGTATATCAAACATACCAAAAGCCCAGCTGTGGGGCGAAATAGGGTCTAGCTAACCCCAAGAAAACGGACAAAACAAACCAAAAATACAACGAACTTCTGTAAACAAACTACAAAAAGAAGTCTTTCTTTATTTATTTACAAAATAAATGTACGAAGAGAAGCCTTAACAACTTTGGCAAAAGCAAATAGCATACAAAACAACAAACACAACAAACTTAGACCAAGTCACAACTTCTTGAAAAACAGCCCAAAGGTCTTCAGGGAAGCGCCAACTTGATCCTCGGCAAAGGCCCCTGCAGCATGAAAAACCACAACAGGAAACAAGCAAAAGACAAGAAAGCAACATACAGTCATAAGTTATATGATTAGATACCTAGGAGGACCCCAACACGAAGGACCTCCTTCCAAACAACCAAAAAAGTTTAAAGTATCCTAGGGTAAGCAAGTTATCCAGATCACAACCATATCGAAAGAGGTTAATGTTTAGAAATCACTGGGGATCACCCCCAGACAAAGACGGTGGAGACGAAGGACCAGCGGAGGAAAATAGGGCTTTCAATTCATCAATTGATATCATGGGGTGCTCCAGGATTTTCTTGAGAATGGCCGGGGTTTTACTCCCAAACTCCTCGTCCAACTTGGATAGTCTCTTCTTCGCTTTGGAGTTGTAAAGCGGAGTCTCTTTTCTGCTCAGGCCCTGAGCAGAGTAGTTATAGCCGTCCTTCAGCCCAGCCTGGTAGCCAACATCCCGGTACGCCCTATACACTTCCTCCAAGCCACTTTTGAATTCCTCTGACTGAGAAACGACAATAAGGAAGGCCCCGAAACCTTCAGTAATTAGCCAATGTTTCTCCTTAGCCAGCCGCTGGTTATCATCAGAGGTTATCCCATAGTCTGCATACATAGTATTCAGTTGCTCCTGGGAAACAGAGCCAACTTCCTTCAAATGTTTTAACTCGGCAGCCAACTCTTCCTTCTCTTCCACTAACACCGCCATCTCCCTTTCCCAAGCCTGTTCCTTTCGCTCCAGCAAGGCTCCAGCCCCCTGGGCAAGAAACATCATAAAAAAGTCCAAAAAACAGTTGAAAATATAAAAAAAAAGAGGGGGGGGGGGGGGGAGAAAGGCTATGTACCTTCTCCTCCTGCAACTTTCTCTCAGCTTCAACCACTCGGTACCTGGGTTCAGCAGCGACAAACTGAGAAGTCTTGAGCTCGCCCTTGAGTCCTTTATTCGCCCTCCACAAATCGTCAATCCGCTGCAGCATGCCAGCACCCCTGAAAAAACTCTCACAAAGAGACATGCTATACTGATCCTCAAAAAGATCATCTCTCAAGGCAGAATTCACGAATTTATGGGAGGGAGGAACAGCGTGACTCAGAAAATCCCTAGCAGCCTCAGGAGTCCTTATCACCGAAGAATGAGTTACTTTCCATTTGGGGACATAGGTGAAAGGGATAACATCAACAAAGAGGGGAGCCAGAGGGGGCCGATGAGTAAGACCCTCAGGTTGAGAAGGTTTACTGGTCCCTGTAGCATGGAGAGGTGAGAGTACAAAGGCCGAAGTAAAATGAGCAATGCCCACTTCTGGAGTCTTGTCCCGAACACGGGAAGAGGAGGGACCGGTAGGGATCTCTATGGGATCATGAGAACTCCCCTACACAAAAAGAAAAAAGAACATCAAGAGCAAAACAAAGGAAGGGCAAACAGGTAAGGGGAAAAAGAAACTCACCAACAAAGGTGCACTCACAAGGCTTGATGACCTCAGGTGTTTGGACAAAGAACCCTTGACCCCAACAGGGGTAAGTTCGGAGGCAGCCTTCGACGAAGGAGGGGGCGTCTATCCGCTGGCACTCCAGAGCCTTTGCCAGATATCACGAGAAACAAGGGCTGGCTTAGGACTTGCAACTTTCCTCTTACGAACTAAACGAACCTCCAGAGCTTCATCATCACTTTGATCAGAATGCTTAACTGGAGCGGGATCAGGGGAACTCTCTTCCCCATCAGAGGCGGTCTCCTCACCCCCTTCCATAGCAACGGAGCCCCCCGCCTGGGCAGACCCCCCGGTAACCTGCATCCCTACACTCCGGTTTAAACCCGGATCAACCTCATCGCCAACTACAAACTTGACATCCTTAGAATCTCCCTGAAGCAGCCTCCACAAAGTCAAGTCTGTGAAAGAAAGACACTAAAGATGACTACACAAATACCAAGAAACAAAAACAAACAAATGCAGACCCAAGGCAAAAAGATACCTTTTTTTACCGAAAAAATCCTTGGGACGAACAGGGTAGGAAGGGCTCAACCCTCCCATGGCCAAAATTCCCTCAGAAAAAGTAAAAGCCCTCGTAGGGTTTTCATACACGCGTTTCCACTGCACAGTTTCGTTAGCCGACAGGGTGGGAACAGTATCTTCAATAGCAGCGTCGACATCCTTAGGCAATGGGGATTCTGGTATCATGGCAGCGGAGACAAAGATGAACCTACTCTTCCAATCCTTCGGGTAAGTGGAGGTTGGCATAAAGGTATAACAGGGTTTCGACACACTGTTCTGTCTCTTGGAAAAAGTAAACCAATCTCCATTAGAGATTAGTTTATAGAACATGCAAAACAAGGGGACGGAAGGTTCACCAGAAATGGCCGCACAAGATAACTCAAAGTGCACCACTCTTATCAACCCTAGGGGATGCAACTGAGAAAAGTGAACCCCAAAGTGGCGAAACAAAGCAACCTTGAAAGGAGAAAGGGGATACCGGACTCCGCAAGAGGAAAATGCCAATGTATAAAGGGGAATTTTGTCCGGTGTACATTCAGCCGGTTCGTTGGGGCCCGGCAAGGTGGGAGAAAACTGCTCAGGAATGTTGTATGTCTCGACAAAAGACTTTAAGTCCTTCACCGTTAAGACTGATCTAATAGCAAGACGACCAGAACGACTCATATTCAGAAGAAAAAAAAAGCGGTGATCGGAGAAATGTGGGGGAGAGAAAGAAAAAACAAGAGGAAATGGGGAAGAAGTTGGGAAAGGAATGGGGGTATTTAAAAAAGGATAACTGACAAGGTGAGTAACTGTCACATCACCCGTTCCTTCGAAATTCAAAAAAAGGCACACGTGTGTTTAAGTGGCTAAACCCCCGCCACTAGTCTACGGTGGAATGATGGGTTTTATGAAAAGCGGAGATAATTAATGACCAGCCAGAAGTGGACCCACACTCGTAGCCCAAGAAAACTAAACTCCCTCTTGAACGGTTATGATTCAGCCCCGGATCATGAGCCTCGGGTCTCAGAACCAGGGACTAAAGATGACTTGACGACGGGCCAATGGGAGATCCCATTTTACCCGTTGTGGGCTACCTTCATGCGGGCCCAACAAGGTACAAGCCCAAATAACAAGTTTCCTTGCCCATTAAGGTTCCCTTCGTTAGAAATGAGCGGGAAGCCATGATCAGAAGAAGCAGGTCTCATTTAATGCTTGATAAGAAGAGGATCTTGGCTGGCAATTGTACTTCTCCGGCCAGAACATTAAATAAGGTTGTCATCTTACCGTTAGGGGTCAGACACGTGTTTGAACCCCTCGAAAGCCCACAGAATCCGTTGGATCACCTTGATAAAATATCTCACATGTGGAATAAGGGCTGGGGATTATATAAGAGCCAGAGGGATAACCATAAGGCAAATCGGAGGTATCACATTTAATACTCTCTCATTTACTCTTCTCTCATTAATTCCGACCAACATTCTTATACATTCAACACACACGTACATTTATTGGATTCACACCCTAGAGGAAACATTCCGGTGATCAAACTCATCGGAAGAAGCTCCTCTCACTCCCCGGCAAGTTTACTTACTCTCACGCCGGAGCTTGGTCACGGATCCCCCTCCCGGGGCCCTCCGTGACGAGGCTAACGGTTTATTCTTTTGTAGCTACAAGGAACGGGATATCTGGACGTCAGCGAAGACCCCATTAAACGTCACCAGGGATTTGGGT
Source organism: Helianthus tuberosus (assembly GCA_030545235.1). Classification (NCBI taxonomy): domain Eukaryota; kingdom Viridiplantae; phylum Streptophyta; class Magnoliopsida; order Asterales; family Asteraceae; genus Helianthus; species Helianthus tuberosus. The sequence goes on along the minus strand of CM060396.1, from coordinate 186,411,437 downwards.
ATTCGACAATAAAGATAACTCATTCAAAGAGGCACTGACGGGTTAGGGTTTAGTCTTTTACCATCGAGCCTGTGGTTGAGTGGTAGCCCTATGACTTCTAAATAGGATGTTATGGGTTAGAGTCTCACCTGGGCAAATTTTGTTTTCGGTTGAGCTAGTGAGTTTTCCCAGTTTCGGGTTTCTTTTGAGAGGGTGAGCCGGGTTATTATGTTCTATTTTTAGGGCGAAAGGGTGATCCCGGATGTTTTGTGTTTAAAAAAAGATAGTGATGAATCTAAATATTAATAGGAGAAAAAGTATTGGCTAAGTAAAAAATAAATCGGGTTAAGAAAATAAGAAAATGATGATAAAACAATTTCAATTTATTACATAAACACCTAAGACCATGCGTAGTGGAAGACACCCCACACTTGGTCGTTTTGCGCCATGTGACAGTTCAATCAGTAATGGGGTATTATGAGGCTTTTTTTTTAAATGGGTGTAGTGGGGATGTGGGCATTGTGGGGCATTATGTTAAAAGGGTTGTAAAGAATTAAATAAAAAAAAACAACAAAAAAAGCTGTTGGACAAAAAAAGAAGATTAAATGTGATTGGCCAAAAAATTGAACAAGAGGCGTGGATTTAAAAACGTCTGGGACAAATTTTTTTTTGAAAAAAAACGCCCAAAGGGATGGTTTTTGGGCGTGGAGGGATGTGATTTTGGCATAAAACACCTAGAATTTCCCGTACTACGGGTGGTCTAAAACAAAATTGAATAGGGGGAGACTATTTGCACACTTGGTGTGTAGATAGTCAGCCCAAAAAGGGCTTTTTTGTCCTATATGCACACCCTGCAGTGTCGAACTGTGGCGAAAAGCGCGGTGTTTTGGTCCGGTCAACCAGACAAAGACTGACGGGTGTCTGACGGGGGTCGAGCGCCCGTTCAGGGGACAACTGTTCAGGGGTCGAGCGCCCCCCCTCCATAACACTACCTAAAAAATTTTGGTCGCCGGTGATGGTATACCAACAGATGTATTTTGGGGACAATTGTTATGGGTGATTTTCTGCTCGTATATCCTGACTAATATTCTGACTTTGTTTGTTTTATCGTGGCCAGGATGCTGGATCAGGATATTGGTAACATCTTGATACGATATCCTGGTAGTTAATAATTAACTCATGTGCAGATTGTTGAAACTAATCTCTAACGGTCAGGAGGACTTCTTCTCCTCAAGACTCGGGCAAATCAGTTATATTACGAACGTTGAAGCTGGAAGACGTGGACTACAACGTCCACATATGGAATATTCGCCGGATCCCGGAATAGTAGGATAGTTAGTTGCTTTTTTTTTACTATAAAAGGGGATTGATCGGATCAGATTAGGGACACAATCTTTCGCACACTCTTTCTCTCTACTTGCAAACACTCACAACGCACTAACACTTGTACTCGAATTGCATTGTAACACTTAGTTGATCCGCATCATATCCTGCACTGTATCCTGATATTTGAAGCACCGTGGGGCAAGTGGTGATATTTCTACTAAAAGCTTTTGCAAAATCATTACTTGGTTCTCTATTTTCAAGGCTTTTTGCTACACTATTTTCAATGGCCTCGAGATCAAACATGTGCTCCTCCACCGTGTCTGCCACAACCTCTGCAACAATTGGTTCGGTGCTTCCACCACCTCCTCCAAGAATGCAAGCCTCTTCACAGGGAACTGAAAGTCATGTGGCTTGGGATGTTATCCCCGCTCGCAATATCCAGGGATCTGGTCCTGTTTTGGCTTCTAATGAAGAAATTCTAAATTTGTTTGGTAGTGTACAGGAACAGATGAGGCAGCAGCAGGAAACTAATCAGATGCTGATGAGAGAGATTCAACTCTTGAAATCTGGCCCAAGTAGGTCTGCTGAAGATACTGTCACTCCCTTGTAACCCAGGGCTTTGAACTTCAGTTCTGCAGTTTATACTGAGGATAACCGGGGGAATATTGTGCCTAGCCATTCCAAGAATCATACTCCTGCGATACCCTCTTCAGTAAGAGTATCAACTGTGAGAAGCTCAGCATATGCATCAGGATATGGCCAGAATCCACAGACTGGTAATGTATCTAATGATAATAATACTCTTGCTACTAATGGTGTTGGATCTTTGTAGGATGCAGGTATGACATCATCATTTTCCAGGGAGCTTCAAAAATTGAAAGACATGATATCCAGTGTACCTGGGGTGGTCCAGCCAATTCCGAAAGTGTCCTAGGATAGCCACAGGATATCCCGGTTTGCATATCCTATTTGTGATGCTGAAATCCCAAAAAGATTTCAAACCCCCAATATGAAGCTATATGACGGAACTACGGATCCTGAAGAGCATGTTGCCCAGTATAGGGAAAGGATGGAGATCAACCCTATCCCTCCAGACCTCAAGGAAGCATGCCTATGCAAGGGTTTTGGTTCTACCTTAACAGGATCAGCCTTAAAATGGCTCTTAAACGTTCCTCCTCACTCAATTACTTCATTTGCTCATTTAGTTAATTTACTTAATAGTCAATTTTCTTGCAGCCGGAGATTTGAGAAACTAACAAGTGATCTCTACAGGATAACTCATGGACCTCAGAAATCCTTAAGAGATTATGTGAACAAATTTAGTCGTGAATCCTTGGATATTCCACATTGTTAGGGCATGAATTTTATGCTAAGGATCATCTATCCTGAGACTAGGCATGGATCACGGATGCTTAATGGCTGATGCAGAGAGTCTGAGGAACCAGAGTCTGAGGATCACGAGTCTAAGGATCCAGAGTCTGAGGATCATGAGTCTGAGGATCACGAGTCTGAGGATCCAGGATCCTTAACAGAACTTATGTTTTGCACGTTTTTAATGTGTAAATGTAGGTAATGGACGTAGTGGACCACTTCTTTGCTGGAATCTCGTGGAATATGCTTTTAGGCACGTGCATATTGAAGAAATAACCGTTAGTGGTGGTCATAGGTGACTTCCACCTTTTTCGAGAAGTTAGTTAGTTGATTTTTCTTATCATTTTAAGGGGAAAACGAGCTCAAAAAAGGCATAAGTCGTACACACCACACCAAAAACACATAACACTCGAATTCTCTGCAAACACTTAGCAAAAACACACACTTACACTAGAAATTCATTGTATTGAACTTGTTTTCTTCCGAAGTTGTACAAGGATCACTATTGTTTCAGCAATATATTTGGTGATCGGTAGTTTCCATCACCCGAGGTTTTTTATGCCGGAGATCTTCTAAAGATCAAGGGCTTTTTCCTCGTATAAATCTCGGTTTTCATCATTGATTTCATATACTTGTCGTTCATACAATTAACCAAGCATCATACCTCACAAAATCATATTTGGTTGCATTATCCTTGTGTGATTTTTGACCAAAACAGTTTGGCGCCCACCGTGGGGCCATTGGTGCTTCAATTCTGAGAAATTTTGTTCATTTCATTCATTTCAGTTCATTACCTTCAACCACATGGCTTCTCAGGGAAAACTACTCCATGTTCTATGTCGACGGTCACTTTTTCACAGGGCATTCCGCCTTTGCATCATCTCCCTCTTGCATTCCAGAAGAATGCTGAGAATGCTCCAAAGAAGACAACCCCCGTTTTCACAAAACCAACTGTTGTTTCTTCCTCTACACTTACTAACATTGATTTTTATGCTTTGATTGTGCAGATGAAGGATCACATGCAACAGCAGGTCAAAACTAATGGCAGGATCCTTCGCGAAATTGATAAATCAGCAGAGGATCACTCCCCTTTGATGTCGAGGTCGATGAATTTCGACACTCCGGTCATAACTTCCCAGCACTTTGCAGCTCCATATGTCCAATACCAGGGTGCATCAATAGGAATGCGTTCTGGATCATCGGTAATGTCTCAGGCTCGAGGATCCTCTTTCTAGCCTTCAGGATCCTCATTTCAGCATCAGGGATTCTTCACCAGTTTAGGAGGATGCATGGGGACGCAGCCAATTCAGGGATCCTCCTATCAGGTTCAAGGATCCTCTCAGGTTCAAGGATCCTCTCAGGTTCAAGGTTTCTCCTCTCAGGTTCAAGGATCCTCTCAGGTTCAAGGATCCTCACAAGTTCAAGGATCCTCTCAGGTTCAAGGTTTCTCCTCTCAGGTTCAAGGATCCTCTCAGGTTCAAGGATCCTCACAGGTTCAAGGATCCTCTCAGGTTCAAGGATCCTCTCCGGTTCAAGGATCCTCTCAGGTTCAAGGATCCTCTCAGGTTCAAGGATCCTCTCAGGTTCAAGGTTTCTCCTCTCAGGTTCAAGGATCCTCTCAGGTTCAAGGATCCTCACAGGTTCAAGGATCCTCTCAGGTTCAAGGATCCTCTCCGGTTCAAGGATCCTCTCAGGTTCAAGGATCCTCTCAGGTTCAAGGATCCTCTCAGGTTCAAGGATCCTCACAGGTTCAAGGATCCTCTTCGGTTCAAGGATCCTCACAGGTTCAAGGATCCTCTCAGGTTTAAGGATCCTCTCAGGTTCAAGGATCCTCTCAAGTTCAAGGATCCTCTCAGGTTCAAGGATCCTCTCAGGTTCAAGGTTCCTCCCTCCAGGTTCAAGGATCTTCATCTCAGGTTTCCGGATCTATGGATTATCCTCCAAGACCTACATTCACAGCACTTCAAGGATCCAACATCTTCCAGGATCAAGGATACTTAAGGAGTGTGCAACCCGGAAGTTCAGATGTTTATCTAGGAGACTTCATACCAATGCAGACCATTGCTTCCTCTGGTCCCTCGGTTATGCCAGAATCCCGCCAACATGGATTCACATCTAGAATTCCAAATTTGAATCATTCAGGAGAGATACCGAAGAGGTTTCAGACATCAAATCTGGTTGCTTGTGCAAGGGCTTTGGATCCACACTTACCGGATCAACGTTAAAATGGCTGCTAAGTCTTCCTCCTTACTCTATTACTTCATTTGCTAATCTAGTTAATTTGTTTAATAGCCAATTCTCATGCAGTAGGAGATTTAAACGATTAACTAGTGATTTATATAGGGTAACTCAAGGTCATAATGAATCACTTAGAGATTACATAATTAAATTCAGTAAAGAATCCTTAGAAATCCCTAACTTAGATATTGCTACAGCTCTAGAAGCCTTTAAAATGGGTTTGCTTAGGGATTCAATGTTCTATGATGATCTTGTCATGACCCCTTGCAGGAACTTAAATGAGGAAAGAAACAGGGCCCTTAGGTTCATCCGTTTAGAGGATGACAAAAGGATCCACGAGAGATTGTCAGGATCCTCAAAGCAAGAAAAATAAAGATCCTATCTCAAGGATAACTGATCCAAGCAATACTCCAAGCATGACAACCAGAATGTGCATGCTGTGGAACAAGAGGAAGATGATGAGGATTATCCTCCTATTTCTGAATATTGTTTTCCTGCTGATAATAATGAACTAATCCTTTCTATGCAGAGTTTAGGTGACAAGGTTAGGTGGCCAAGGAAGAATGACAAACCGCCTGCCACCAAAGACGAATCGAAATGGTGTGCTTACCATGGGGATTCTGGTCATCTCACAGATGAGTGCATAGCATTAAGGAAGGAGATAGGTTATCTTTTGAGCAAAGGATACTTGAAGGAATTGCTCGGAAGGAAAAAGTCAAGGATCAAGTATCCTGAGAAAGTTCCTGAAAAAGCTCCTCCTCCACCATCCGATGCTCAAATCATCCATTTCATTTTCGGAGGTTCTCAGCAGCTAAGAGACGTGCAAAGGAAACAAAGATGGAGAATGGGGGCAGACCTGTTCGGACCTCCCTCCTTACCCAACAGAAAGTGATATCATATGATGAGGATAACTGTGCAGACATTCAGGATCCTCATCACGACGGCCATGGATACATGATATGAAGGCAGTCCCCTCAACATATCATCAATGTGTCAAGCTCCCAACTCTATGGGATGTGGTGAAGATAGAAAGTGATCAGCATGAGGCAAAGAACTGTTACACTTCTTCATTGAAGCCAACCTCCAAGGAGCAAGACGTCAAGGATATTCTGTTGAACCCAGAGGATCCTGAATCCAAAATTTTTATAGGATCCGGGATCCTAGACAGTATTGAGCAGGATTTAATATCCTTCTTGAAAAGAAGAAAGTCTACCTTCGCTTGGAAACATGAAGATATGACAGGAGAAAGTTTGCACTCGAAAGAATGCCATTATCCAAGAAGAGCACCAGCCCTGATGAAACCAGAAAATGGAGAATCGTTATCCTTATACTTAGCTATTTCAGCTAAAGCTGTAAGTGTGATCCTAGTTAAGGATCATGAAGGCTCTCAACATCCGGTATACTATGTAAGTAATATTCTACTTGATGCTGAGGCCAGGTACTCTCATTTAGAGAAATTAATTCTTGATTTAATTATGGCTTCTGCTAAACATAGACATTATTTAGAAACTCATACCATTATTGTGAAAACTAACCTTGCTATCAAGAATGTTCTCAGGAAACTTCAAATGTCAGGTAGAATGGCAAAATGGGCAATCAAGTCCCAAGCTTTACTTGACTTTGTGGCTGATTTCAGTAGTGATCTACAAAAGGAAGCTGAATTAAAAGTTAAACAACTTGAGAAGACCAAGGATCCTTAGACACTCTTCACGGATGGAGCTTCAAATGTTAAAGGAACTTGACAAGGCACATTACCAAAATCGCCACAGGGGGACATTATACCCCAATCCACTGCATGGAATTCCAAACCACTAATCATGAGTCAGGAAACTGGCAGATTCTTTTGCTTTTTTCAGTCTACCACGGGTACCCAGGGAAGAAAATGCAGAAGCTGACGCTTTAACTAACCTTGGATCATTCCTAAAGATGCCAGAAGATGTGAAAAATACTCATCACCCATGTTTTAACTCCTGCAATTGAGGATCACGTAGCCATGGAGATAGTGGAGGATTCTGCAATCATACCTGGTGATCCTGCACAGTCGAATTCAGGATCTTGGATCCTTCCAATCCTAAGATATATACAGCATGGAGAGATCCCTACAGGACAAAATCCTAAAGCTTTCAAAGTCAAGGAGACTGTGGAAACTACACTGGGGGCAGAGCACTATTCTCAAGGATCCTTAGAACAACATACTATAGGCCTACCACGAAGAAGGATGTTGTGGATTATGCAAAGAAGTGTGATGCTTGTCAAAGACACAGTAATATTCTACACCAACCAACATAACATCTGCATCCTAAGAAGAAGCTTTTGCTCAAAGTCAGAAAAAAGGAAATGGCCAGTTATCAACAAAGAATGGCTGGAGCATACAACAAGAATGTCAGGATTAGAAGAATTCAAGTTGGTGATTTTGTGCTAAGAAAAGCATTCCAGAACACTACAAATCCTTCTGATGGCAAGCTAGCACCAAAGTGGGAAGACCCCTATCTAATTGAAGCTGAATCAGGAAAGGGGGCATATCATTTGTTAACAATGGATGGTGATCTCCTACCAAGAGCTTGGAATGCTGTTCATCTAAAAAAAAATACTAAGTAAGAAGGATCAGGGATCCTCAGCGATACCGGTATTCTGATTAAGGATCCAGGATCCTCAAAGGATATATGATTCTACATTTGGTAACACATTACTTTCATTTTCATTTTCTTTTTTTTATACTTATTACTTATCATAAGTTAAATATGTTAATCAGTTAACATCTATTTTCACAAAGTTTAAGCTTTTGCAGAGTTGTTATCATTTTACAGAAGATCAAAGTGGTTGGCCAACTCTCCAAAGTTTATGGGCTTGTCCCCAGTTATTTGGGCTTGTCCCCAGTTTCGCCAGTAGCGCACGATGATCCTGGTGCAGTTCAAGGCAGTGCGACCAGTACTCGTTTTAGGGGCTGACAATTTCATTGTACTGGCTGTACCCAGGATCCTACGTATAATGGTAGACGTACCATACACCCGTTCCTAAGGTTTCTAACGTTTTCACGTTAGCTAAGGTTTCGGCATTTTCATGTCGCTCAAGCTTGGATAGTCGCCAGTGAGGGCCATACTCCAGTTTACATCCGTTTATATGGGCTTGACCCCAGTTTACATCCGTTTATATGGGCTTGACCCCAGTTTACATCCGTTTATATGGGCTTGACCCCAGTTTACATCCGTTTATTTGGGCTTGTCCCCAGTTTATTTGGGCTTATCCCCAGTTTGTTGGGCTTGTCCCCAGTTACTAACTCTTATCTTATATTGGCTTAGTCCCAATGTGTATCCTATTTCAGGTTTTTGGAGACAAACGACCAAGGATCCTTGATCCTTACCTTCCATTAAGGTTTGTCTTATGGTTATCCTGTTTATAATGATAAAGGTTAGGATCCTAACTTGGATTCTCAGGTATGATCCTTAACTATTTTGATTTTATTCATTATTCATTTGAATAACCTTTATACCTGACAACTGAACTTGTGATTCTTAAACTATATCACTTTTTAGAACTTATCGGTTATGGGATATGTGATCCTTGATCATATCCTAAACTTTTTGGATATCTTTTTTAATTTTTCAAGGCTTGATAAGTATAAACAGAATGAACATTACAACAGTTGGAAAGTAAGATATTAACAAGGATATCAACACAAAATAAGCCAAAAAGTTCAAGTTATTTTATTCGCAAAAGGTTAAACCATTTACGGTTGTCAAAATTGCCAACCCACGTTTCTACCAGCAAAACGTGGCCCGTCCACATGGGTTGGCAAAGGGTGTCCATTGTTTATGGGTCTTTGTAGTGCAGAAAATAAAAGATGGAAGGATAACGAGTGGCTTCATCCCCCAAACAGAGGATCCATCCACCACCCATTATCATGCCTATTGTTCAAGGATTCCTGATCCTTCACCCTAGAAACTACTGTCTAAAGTTATACAAGTTCCGAGGATAAGGATCCTTGATCCTAGAAGCTTTACTTTTCATAGTTTGCTTATTTAGCAATAATTTACAAGGATATAGAATCCTAACTTGGATTCTCTGGTATGTTATATTCTAACTTTTTCTAAGCTGTAAGTTGTCTCTTATCCTTTTTGGTTAGGGATCATTGATCCACATTTGTTCGAACACTTCAAGTTTTCTGTTAAAAGTTTTACATTATCATCAGATTTTCAATAACTTTCCAGTTGTTTGGTGATGATATTTTTGAAAATAGAAAGCATACATGGAAAATAAAAAGGGAAGAAACAACTATAGATGTAGCTAAAAAAGTTTAATGTTATTACCTATTCATTATGTATCAAAATCATCTGGCCTGGATTTCACCAGCAAAATCGTGGACCATCCACCCAGGCCAGATAAGGCTATCTAACAGTTAAAGTGTCTATGCAGAAATTAAAGTGCAGGAAGGTTAATAGCAAACTGTGTAGAAGGATTCATTCTCCACGAAAGGAAGGATCTTCTGATCTGTAAAGGCACTTGAGGAGTTATCTCTAACTCTATATTCTGCAATGATGATTATAGCAGGTCTTATCAGTGACGACAGGCAGTGTAACAACTAGTTACCAGCAGCAACGGCTAGTCCGCTTCTGACGGAAATATGACAGCTGTGAATCCTTATCACAACTGCCATATTGGGGGCAATTGTTAGGGCATGAATTTTATGCTAAGGATCATCTATCCTGAGACTAGGCATGGATCACGGATGCTTAATGGCTGATGCAGAGAGTCTGAGGATCCAGAGTCTGAGGATCACGAGTCTGAGGATCACGAGTATGAGGATCACGAGTCTGAGGATCCAGGATCCTTAACAGAACTTATGTTTTGCACGTTTTTAATGTGTAAATGTAGGTAATGGACGTAGTGGACCACTTCTTTGCTGGAATCTCGTGGAATATGCTTTTAGGCACGTGCATATTGAAGAAATAACCGTTAGTGGTGGTCATCGGTGACTTCCACCTTTTTCGGGAAGTTAGTTAGTTGATTTTTCTTATCATTTTAAGGGGAAAACGAGCTTAAAAAAGGCATAAGTCGTACACACCACACCAAAAACACATAACACTCGAATTCTCTGCAAACACTTAGCAAAAACACACACTTACACTAGAAATTCATTGTATTGAGCTTGTTTTCTTCCGAAGTTGTACAAGGATCACTATTGTTTCAGCAATATATTTGGTGATCGGTAGTTTCCATCACCCGAGGTTTTTTATGCCGGAGATCTTCTAAAGATCAAGGGCTTTTTCCTCGTATAAATCTCGGTGTTAATCATTGATTTCATATACTTGTCGTTCATACAATTAACCAAGCATCATACCTCACAAAATCAGATTTGGTTGCATTATCCTTGTGTGATTTTTGACCAAAACACACATCTTGATGTTGCAACAGCTATACAGGCATTCAAGATGAGGTTACAAAAAGATTCTCAATTTTACCAGGATCTTGATATGAACCCATGCAGGAACCTGGATGAAGCTCGGAATAGGGCTTTAAAATATATTCGACTGGAGGATGACAAAAAGATGCAAGAGAGGATGAATTCGTCCACAACCTACGAGTCAACCAACAGGAAATCAGAGTCTTTGTATAAACCATATCGCTCCAAGCCATATGGTAGAGAAATGACAGCAAGAAAGTGAATGCTGTTGAAGACGAGGATCCTGAGGAGTATCCTGAATTATCTGAATATTGTTTTTCTGTTAACATAGCTGAACTGATGTATGCTATGCAGTGTTTAGGAGACAAAGCCAGGTGGCCTCGGAAGAATCAACAAAAAGCTGTTTGGAAGGATAAGTTTAAATGGTGTGCCTTCCATGAGGATTTCGGGCATGTTACCGAGGATTGCATTGCTCTGAGTAAAGAAATAAGTTATCTCTTGAGCAAGGGATATCTGAAGGATCTTCTGAGAAGAAAGAAGAACAAGGCTCGGGATACTGAGAAGGATCCTGAACGAGCAGCATCACCTCCAGCCGACGCCAAGATAATTAACTCTATTTCAGGAGGGTCTGACATTTGTGGGACTTCATATTCCGCGGCCAAGAGACATGCAAAGGAGGCTAAAGCCGAAAGGGGAGAAAAGCCAACCAGGATGACGACCCTCACAACTGATAAAATGATCACCTTTGACAAGGATGACAGGGATACTGTCCAGGATCCTCACCATGATGCTCTAGTAATAATATTATATGTGGCTAACCATTTTGTACGCATGATACTAGTGGATAATGGCAGCTCCGTCAACATAATCCAACTAGAAACGTTGAAGATAATGAATGTATCTCCAATGGATATCACTTCGAAGTCCACTGTTCTTGTTGGGTTCAGCGGAGAAGCTAGGAACACAGTGGGGGAGATAAAATTACCAGTATATGTTGAAGGGGTCAACTCAATACAACGCTTCTGTGTGATGGACTCCCTATCCTGCTATAATATCATATTGGGTAGGCCATGGATCCATGACATGAAAGCTGTGCCGTCAACCTATCATCAATGCATCAAGATCCCTACCCCTTGGGGGGTTGTCAAGGTAGATAGTGATCAGCAGGAGGCAAAGGAGTGCTACTCATCCTCGATGAAATCCTCAACCAAGCCTAATACAGCATAGCAATTAAAGATGCGGGCCCAGGGTATCGTGGAAGCTAAAGAGCAGGATGTAAAGAAAATTATCGTGGATCAGGATAATCCGGATATCTCGGTGCTCGTGGGAACCAATATCCCTAAGGATATTGAAGACCAATTGACTAATTTTTTGAAATGCAGGATGTCAACATTCGCGTGGAAGCACGAGGATATGACAGGAATTTCCAAGGATATTATAACACATAAGCTCGGTATTGACAGGTCATTCAAGCCTGTCCAACAAAAGAGAAGGAAATTTGCTCCGGAGCGAAATATGATTATTCAGGAAGAAGTAGATAGGTTATTGAAATCCAAAATGATCAGAGAGGTCAAGTTTCCAAGATGGCTAGCAAATGTGGTGGTGGTGCAGAAGAAAAATGGGAAATGGAGAGTTTGTGTAGATTACACAGACTTGAACAAAGCTTGTCCCAAAGACCCATTTCCTCTTCCTTATATTGACTCAATGGTGGATGCTACTGCCGGCCATGAGATGTTAACCTTCAAGGATGCATCCTCAGGATTCCAGTAGATCCAAATGGAACCTTCAGACCAGGAGGATACTGCCTTCATGACACCAACAGGTATTTACTGTTACACTACTATGCCCTTTGGTTTGAAAAATGCAGGTGCAACATATCAAAGATTGGTGAACATGATGTTCAAAGAGAAGCTGGGGGACACTATGGAGGTGTACATTGATGACATGGTAGTAAAATCCAAAAAGGCTGAGGATCATCTCCAGGATATTAAAGGGGCATTTGATATCCTGGATCAGTATAACATGAAGTTGAATCCTGCTAAGTGCCATTTCGGAGTGGGGGCAGTAAAGTTTCTTGAATACATGGTTACTAAAAGAGGGATAGAAGCAAGCCCAGTGTTTTGGTCAAAAATTACCGAAGCAATTAAGTGATTAAATTAGTTAAGTGAGGTAGTGTGCTAAAAAGTGTGTTGAAAATATGCTGGTTAAGTTGTTTGGAAAAACAATATTCAGGATACGGCTCAGGATATTGAGCTGTATCTATGATCAAACAATGAGCAAAAAGTAAAGAGGGTGACACGAGATATACGAGGAAAGCCCTTGATCAATCTAGATCGCCGGCATAAAACCTCGGGAGCTGACAATCGCAGCTGCCTTGTTCCTCTTATTGCTTTAAACTTCAGGATACAGTGCAGGATATTAACCAGATCGCTAAGTGTTACAATGCTTTTGTGCGAAAGTAAAAATTGCTAGAGAGCGAGTGTAAGAGTGTAGTGAGTGTTGATGTGATGTCCTATTCGACCTGGTATACCCACCTATTTATAGTAACGAATTACAAACAAAAAATCCTACAAATATGGGCTGCTTCGAATATTCCATTGTAAACATTGTAGACCGAGTAATGCGGCTTCAACGTCTTCATTTGAACGACTTGGACCGAGTCTTCCGCGAAATGAGTCCTTGTGAACGTTACTAGCTTCTAGCCCACGTACCTGCACATAATCCGTTAATGATCCTGAGGACACCATTCAGGATGTTACCAATATCCTGAATCAGCATCCCGGATGTGAACAAATATCATATAACCAAGATATAACCCAAGATATTTCTCAGGATATAGGCTCAGAATTCTACCCATAACAATTGTCCCCAAAAATGTTACCGTTTAGTATCCTGCACTAACGGTTACATTTTTCACAGAGAGTGGGGTAATTAAGAGATAAGACCAATGATGTGACCGTTTGCAACTTACTCAGCCTATATTTACTCATTGCACCCTATATCTTCTCATCCTCATCTCTCTTTTAATCACTATCGATAAGGAAAAAAGGTAAACATTCTCTCTCTAATCTTCATCTTCACCCTTCTTTTCCGGTCAAAAATTCAGGCGATCAAATGCCGAGACACACAAGATCCAGTTCTGGTGATTCGGCTCCCACATTCATTCAACAGAATCTTCTCCAAGAACCGGAGAAAGAGATATGTTCTTTCTATAGTGCCCACTTGTCGGCTCTGAAATCCTCCGGTATCTTTCCGAAAGGAACGGTATTCCGGCCATTCGACTGGGAAATCCGGTCCGATATGGTCTCCGATGAGTGGTTGTGCTTTAGTGCCTTTCCCTTCACCTTAGGGTTACAGTTCCCCTTTCCAGACTTCATCACCGAATTCTTCAAGATTACAAAAATCTCCTTCAGTCAAACAATGCCAATGTTGTGGCGTGTTCTATCCGTTCTTGATCAGATCAAGAAAAATCACATTCCTGATCTTTCTATTCATGATCTCCCCTTAGCTTACAAGCTTAGATGCCACGGATCATGTAGATTTTTGTTTTATTCCACCTCCGGCGACCCGCTGATACTTCGTGCCACCAGGAACGAGGATAACTGGCAATCTAAGTTCTTCTTTGTAAAAAGAGACTCAATCCCTGGTGGAACGGAATATCCGGTGAAATGGTTGAAAAAGGGTAGGATTTAGGGTTTAAGGAAGATCCTGCGTCTTATCCTGTTCCATATCCTGAACTGATCAATTTTTCTTTTTTCTGTTTTGCACGCAACTGATTTTAGGAAGATTGCACCTCCCCTTGTTGATTCACAAAAAAGGATTGACACTATCAGACTCCTTCCAGAGGCTGAAAGAAGTTTCAACCCATCTCCACCATCTCCAAGTCCTCTTTCTAGTGCAAACATGTCTGGTAAGGATCCTGCAAAATATCCTGTATATACATGTTTTTATTTGATATCCTTAGAAAAAAATTTACTCCCTGTATGTAGACTCCAGCAAGGTTCCTGTCTACCTAGACCTTGAAGAACTTGACAGCTACCCTACTCCAGTCACGGTCAAGAAAGAGACCTCTGCTGCCACCAGCTCCAAGCTGCTCCCGGCTCCTAAATCCAATCCGAGGACTCGTGCTTCCACAGCAAAAAAGAGGAAAGCTCCTGAAATCAGTGATCTAGGTCTAGAAGGGTTCTCCTACGATGAACTCAGCTTTTCTGACTCCTTAGAGCCAATGACATCCTTCCTCAACAAGGTAATATCCTGATACATATCCTGCATATATATCCTGATAGGATATCCTGGTTAATATATTCTAACTTATACCTGAACTTGATGTGCAGGGCCTCCAGCATTTGCTCCACCTGTACAATGATGCCTGTGGTACTGCTGCACTCCATGAAGCCAGGATCAAACAGCTTGAAAGCACCGTTGCTGACCAAGGTGCCATTGCTGAAGCAAAGATCCGGCACTACGAGGGCATGCTGAAGAAGGTCACCCAAGATGCTGAGCTCAAACTTGCCACCGTCCAAATGGATCACGAACAGGCCATGGTTTCTTTCCGATAAGGGATCAAAGCCTCTGCTATCGTCTCCCTGCTACAAGCTCGCATCAGGATGGCCTACGAGGCCAAGGAGACAGGCCTTGCATGCCCATCCTGGCTGGTTGAATCCTGGGTGGCCAAGCTGAAAGAGCTTGGAGGTAAAGCTGTGCCACTCCCTGCCGAAGCCGGGGAATCCTCTAAGATAGCAGAGGTGGCAGACAAGGATGGAGATAAGAAGGATGCCGGAGAGGATGCTGGTCAGGATGCTGGTGAGGATGCTGCTCAGGATGCTGGTGCTGAGAAGCTGGAGAAGGTTGGAGAAGATTCAGGTGGGCAATGATGGATATACGTGCCAAGGCCGGAGCCCACCTTTTTGAATTCGAATGTTGGTCTGTAATCCCCAAAACAATTTACTTTTTCCGCACTTTACTTTTCTGCACATGAACAATTTACATTTCCTGCATGCTTTTTGAACAATACAACAGTTGGAGGTGGATGGGTCTCGGTTTGAGATGAAACCTTCAACTGTTGGGTAAATATGGTAAGGAACTATTAGTGCTCTTAGTGGATGGGCCTTGTTTTGAGGTGAAACTAAGGGCACATCTTTTGGTATGTTAATAATATAACTTCTCTTTTGACTTTATTATTGTTGTTATTAGTGCACAAATTTTACTTATGAAAACTGTTTTGTTTGAACATTTTTGGGTATATTATGGGAACACATTCTGAAAATATCCTGACAAGTATTCTAAGAGATATCCTGGTCAGGATATTGTCATATAACTTAGAAGACTTAAATCATTTGAAAAAAGGAGAGATCATACCAAAGACTCTTAGAGAGTCAATTCCAATCTTCCACCTTAGGAATGTCCCCAATGCCTACTTACAAACTTGGATCAACCCTTCGAATAGTATAATGTATGTCCCCTGTGTATAGAAATGCCAATGTATATATACTTTGGCTTGAATAAATTCCGAACATCCCGAGGCAAAATTTTTGATATCCTGAAATGAATCCTTAGCATACTGGGGATAAACCCTTAATATCCTGGGGATAAACCCTGATATCCTGGGGATAAACCCTGATTTTCATGCGCTACAGGCGAGAGTGTATAAAATCCAAATCTTAGAAAGGTGAAAACCTTTAAACCTTAGAGAGTATGAAAATACCCTTTCGTGAGAGAGGGTGATCAATCCTCATATACCTTCAGGATCCAGGATATAGCCAACAGTAACGAAATTGTCAGCCACTTTTACATGAACTGGTCCCGCTACCTTGAACTATACCTAGATAACTTGCGCTCCAGGCGAGGTGTTTAAACCCAATTCGAAAGAAAGGTGAATACCTTTAAACCTTTGAAGGGATCAGGATCCATTAAACGTGAGAGAGGGGGCCAATCCTCTAATCTTTCGAGTTATCCTGAGTGCATATCCTGGAGCTATATCCTGAAACATATGCTGCAAAACAACTGTAAACTAAGGTGGGTGTTAGCTTGGCTAACACCCCTCCGATGCTTAAGTCAGTATTGGGTTCAAGATAATAAACAAATATATTTAAAAGATATAGAATACATACCATTCTGAGATAGAAATTAAATTCTATTCTTACTTGAAATAGAGCTTTAAGTGTATCGCATTCCAGGACCTCGGTAGCATATCCCCTTCCATATTGTTGAGTCGATATGCTCCTTTCCCTGCCTCTGACTCAACCTTATATGGTCCTTCCCATTTTGGAGCTAGCTTGCCTTCTGCAGGATTGGTGGTATTTTGAAAAGCCTTTCTTAGCACCCAATCACCAACTTGAAATCTCCTAGTCCTTATATTCTTGTTATATGCTCTGGATATTCTCTGTTGATGTGCTGCCATCCTTAGCCTTGCTGCATTTCTTTTTTCATCTATAGTATCCAAATCTTGACATAAGGCTTCAGGATTCTGTTCAGGATCCTGTAAGATAGATCTTGCAGTAGGTATCGCCATTTCCGTTGGAATCACTGCTTCCGCTCCAAATACCAAGGAAAATGGGGTTTGGCCGGTTGCATTCTTTACCATTGTCCTATCAGCCCACAAAACAAAGGGTAATTCTTCTGCCTATCTTCCTTTTTTAGCTCCAAGTCTCTTCTTCAGGTTATTGACAATTATCTTGTTTGAGGATTCAACTTGTCCATTCGCTTGAGGATGTACCGGAGTAGACGTGACCATTTTGATTCCCCAACTTTTGCAAAAGTCAGTAGTCCTCTTGCTTATAAACTGGGACCCATTATCACAAATGATTTCAGCTGGTACCCCAAACCTAGTCAGTATATTCCTCTTTATGAAGGATACTACTTCTTGGTCTCTAACTTGAACAAATGCTTCAGCTTCAACCCACTTAGAGAAATAATCCGTCATTGCTAGCCTAAAGACTTTTCTTCCTGAAGCTTTTGGTAACTTCCCTACTGTTTTGGTCAAAAATTACCGAAGCAATTTAGTGATCAAATTAGTAATGTGAGGTAGTGTGCTAGAAAGTGTATAGAAAATATGCTTGTTGAATTATTTAGAAAATCAGTATTCAGGATACAGCTCAGGATATTGAGCTGTATTTGCGATCAAACAGTGAGCAAACAATGAGCAAAAAGTAAAGGAAATGACACGAGATGTACGAGGAAAGCCCTTGATCAATTTAGATCGCCGGCATAAAACCTCGGGAGCTGACAATCGCAGCTGCGTTGTTCTTCTTATTGCTATAAACTTCAGGATACAGTGCAGGATATGGACCAGATCGCTAAGTGTTACAATGCCTTTGTATGAAAGTAAGAATTACTCGAGAGCAAGTGTTAGAGTGTAGCGAGTGTGATTGTGATGTCCTAGTTGATCTGGTATACCCACCTATTTATAGTAACGAATTACAAACAATAATCCCTACAAATATGGGCTACTCCGAATATTCCATTATGAACGTTATGGACCGAGTAATACGACTTCAACGTCTTCATTTGAACGACTTGGACCGAGTCTTCCGCGGAATAAGTCTTGTGAACGTTGCTAGCTTCTAACCCACGTACCTTCACATAATCCATTAGTAATCCCGAGGATACCGTTCAGGATGTTACCAATATCCTGAACCAGCATCCCGGATGTAAACAGATACTACATAAATAAGATATAGATCAAGATATTTTCCAGGATATGGGCTCAGAATTTCACCCATAACAATTGTCCCCAAAAATGTTACCGTTTGATATCCTAACGGTTACATTTTTTCACGGTGGCCAAGGCAATTAAGAGATAAGACTATTGATGTGACAGCTTTCAACCATCGGCCTATATTTACTCATCATACCCTATATCTTCTCATCCTCATCTCCTTTTTTACCCACAATCGACAAGAAAAAGGTAATATTCTCTCTCTCATCTTCATAACCATCTTTTATCTTTCTCCGGCAAGAACTCAGGCGACCAAATGCCGAGGCAAATGAGGTCCAGTTCAGGCGATTCTGCTCCCACATTCATCCAACAGAATCTTCTCCAAGAACCGGAGAATGAAACATGCACCTTTGACAGTGCTCATCTGTCGGCCTTAAAATCCTCCGGTATCTTTCCGGAAGGAACTATTTTCCGACCTTTTGATAGAGAAATCCGGTCAGATATGGTTTCCAACGAGTGGATTTGTTTCAATGCTTTCCCCTTTACCTTAGGGTTACGATTCCCCTTTCCGGACTTCATCACCGAGTTTTTTAATATCACCAAAATTTCTTTCAGCCAAACCATGCCAATGCTTTGGCGTGTTTTGTCTGTTCTTGACCAAATCAAGAGAAACCACATACCTGACCTTTCCGTCCATGATCTCCCTTTAGCCTACAAGCTTAGATGCCATGGCTCATCTAAGTTTCTGTTTTATTCTAGTTCCGGTCCCCCATTGATACTTCGTGCCACCAGGAACGAGGATGGTTGGCAATCCAAGTTTTTCTTCGTAAAAAGGGATTCAATCCCTGGTGGAACGGATTATCCGATGAGATGGTTAAGAAAGGGTAGGACTTAGGGTTTAAGAATGATCCTGTCTCTTATCCTGTCTCATATTCTGAACTAACAAATTTTCATTTTTGTGCAGCTGATTTCAGGAAGATTGCACCTCCTCTTGCTAATTCTCAAGAAAGAATAGACGCCATCAGACTCCTTCCAGAGGCAGAGAGAAGTTTCAATCCATCTCCACCGACTCCAAGCCCTCTTTCCAGTGCCAACATGTCTGGTAAGGATCCTGCAAGATATCCTGCACACATATGTTTTTTATCTGTTATTCATAGGAGGGATTTAGAATTTACTCCCTGTGTGCAGATTCCAGCAAAGTCCCAGTCTATCTAGACCTTGATGAACTTGACAGCTATCCAACTCCAGCCACAGTCAAGAAGGAGACTCCTGCTGCTACTAGCTCCAAGCCACTCCCGGCTCCCAAGGCCAATCCAAGAACCCGTGCTTCCACAGCGAAAAAGAGGAAGGGTCTTGAAGTCAGTGCTCCGGGCTCAGAAGGGTTCTCCTATGATGAACTCTGCTTCTCTGATTCCTTAGAGCCAATGACATCCTTCCTTAACAAGGTAATATCCTGATGCATATCCTTTGTGTATATCCTGCACATATATCCTAACAGGATATCTTGGTAGGATATCTTGGTCAACATACATTCTAACTTTATACCTGTAATTGATGTGCAGGGCCTCCAGCATTTGCTCCATTTGTACAATGACGCTTGTGGTACTGTGGCACTTCATGAAGCCAGGATCAAACAGCTCGAAAGCACCGTTGCTGACCAAGGCGCCATAGCTGAAGCGAAGACCCGACACTACGAAAGCCTGCTAAAGAAGGTCACCCAAGACGCTGAGGTCAAACTTGCCACCGTTCAAATGGATCATGATCAAGCCTTGGTCAATTTCCGGGAGGGAATCAAGGCTTCTGCTATTATCTCCCTGTTACAAGCACGCATCAAGATGGCCTACGAGGCTAAGGAGACGGGCCTTGTTTGTCCGTCTTGGCCAGTTGAATCCTGGGTGGCCAAGTTAAAGGAGCTCGGAGGCAAAGCTGTGCCCCTTCTTGCTGAAGCTGGCGAGTCTTCTAAGTCAGCAAAGGTGGTGGTCCAGGCTGGAGACAAGAAGGATGTTGGAGCTGATGCTGAGATGGACATTGGCCAGGATGCTGCGCAGGATGCTGGTCAGGATGCTGGTGCTGAGAAGCCTGAGAAGGTTGGAGGTGATGCCGCTGTGTGAGGGCATTTAGGTGGGCGATGACGGATATACGTGCCAAGGCCATAGCCCACCTTTTTGAATTTGAATGTTGGTTTGTAGTCCCAAAAACAATTTACTTTTCCGCACTTTACTTTCCTGCACCTGAACAATTTACATTTCCTGCATGCTTTTTGAACAATACAACAGTTGAAGGTGGATGGGTCTCGGTTTTAGATGAAGCCTTCAACTGTTGGGTAAATATGGTAATGAACTATTAGAGCTCTTAGTGGATGGGCCTTGTTTTGAGGTGAAACTAAGAGCACATCTTTTGGTATGTTAATAATATAACTTCTCTTTTGACCTTATTACTGTTGTCATTGTTATGAAAATCGTAGTTGTAAAAATTGTTTGGTTTGTACACTTTTAGGAATATATATTATAGATGTATCCTGAAAGGTATCCTGAAAGATATCTTAATAAGGATATTAAAATATAACCTACAAATTATCCTGAAAGATATCCTGAGAGATCATACCAGAGATTCTTACAGAACCAATTTTAATCCTTCATTATAAGTTTTGTCCCCAGTGCATACTTGTGAACTTGGATCCATTCTTTGAACAGTATAATGTATGTCCCCTGTGTTTGACAAAGAAACGCAAATGCATTTATACCTTGTCTTAAGTAAATTCCGCATACCCTGGGGCAAAACCCCTGATATCCTGAAATGAATCTTTAGCATACTTGGGATAGACCCTTAATACGCTGGGGATAAACCCCGATATCTGGGGATAAACCCTAAATTTCATGCGCTACAGGCGAGAGTGTATAAACTCCAATCCTTAGAAAGGTGAAAACCTTTAAACCTTTGAGAGTATGAAAATAATCTTTCGTGAGAGAGGGTGATCAATCCTCATATACCTTTAGGATCCAGGATATAGCCAACAGTAACGAAATTGTCAGCCACTTTTACATGAACTGGTCCCGCTACCTTGAACTATACCTAGATAACTTGCGCTCCAGGCGAGGTGTTTAAACCCAATTCGAAAGAAAGGTGAATACCTTTAAACCTGTGAAGGGACCAGGGTCCCTTAAACGTGAGAGAGGGGGCCAATCCTCTAATATTTCGACTTATCCTGAGCATATATCTTGGAGTTATATCCTGAAGAATATCCTGCAAAACAATTGTAAACTAAGGTGGGTGTTAGCTTGGCTAACACCCCTCCGATGCTTAAGTCAGTAGTGGGTTCAAGACAATAAACAAAAATATATTTAAAAATAGAATACATACCATTCCGAGATAGAAAATAAATTCTACTCTTACTTGAAATAGAGCTTCAAATGTATTGCATTCCAGGATCTTGGTAGCATATCCCCTTCCATATTTCTGAGTCGATATGCTCCTTTCCCTGCTTCAGACTCGACTTCATAAGGTCCTTCCCATTTAGGAGCTAGCTTGCCATCGGCAGGATTAGTGGTATTTTGAAAAGCTTTTCTTAGCACCCAATCACCAACTCGAAATCTTCTAGTCCTTATGTTCTTGTTATATGCTCTGGATATTCTTTGCTGATATGCTGCCATCCTTAGCCTTGCTGCGTCTCTTTTTTCGTCTATAGTATCCAAATCTTGACATAAGGCTTCAGGATTCTGTTCAGGATCCTGTAAGATAGATCTTGCAGTAGGTATCGCCATTTCCGTTGGAATCATCGCCTCCGCTCCGAATACTAAGGAGAATGGGGTTTGGCCGGTTGCATTTTTTATCGTTGTCCTGTCAGCCCATAAAACAAAGGGTAATTCCTCTGCCCATCTTCCTTTTTTGGCTCCAAGTCTCTTCTTTAAGTTATTCACTATTATCTTGTTTGAAGATTCAGCTTGTCCATTCGCTTGAGGATGTACCGGAGTAGATGTGATCATTTTGATTCCCCAACTCTTGCAAAAGTCGGTAGTCCTTTTGCTTATAAACTGGGACCCATTATCACAAATGATCTCCGCTGGCACTCCAAACCTAGTCAGGATATTCCTCTTTATGAAGGATACTACTTCTTGGTCTCTAACTTGGACAAATGCTTCAGCCTCAACCCACTTGGAGAAATAATCTGTCATAGCCAACATAAAAACTTTTCCTCCCGGAGCTTTTGGTAACTTCCCTACTATATCCATCCCCCACTTCATGAATGGCCAAGGGGAAACTATAGGATATAATGGTTCAGCTGGTTGATGTAGTATGTTACTATGTCTTTGACATGCATCACATCTTCGAGCATATTCTGCAGCATCTTTCCTCATCGTTGGCCAATAATATCCTGTCCTTAATACTTTCGAGAACAATGATCTGCCCCCGGTGTGATTACCACAATTCCCTTCATGTATATCCTGAAGTACTTCTTTGGCCTCAGGATCCTCCAAGCACCTCAAATATGGTCCTGCAAGAGATTTCTTAAATAAAATATTATTTATAATAGTGAATCGTGATACCTTCATCCTAAATGCCTTTGGATTTTGATTTCCGGGGATGTGTCCTTCCTTAAGATATTTTATGATTGGAGCCATCCAGGATTCAGGATCCTCTTCAGGATATTCTGCTCCAGGATCTTGGATGCCCGCTACTTCCTTATCCTGAGGATTCGTCGCAGGATACAAGATATGTAATATTGGTATTCGGGTCCCTTCAGGTATCCTGATTGATGATCCCAAATTTGCTAAGGCATCCGCCTCAGCATTATCCTCCCTTGGTACCTGTTCAAGTGTAAAAACATCGAAATATCCTGCTAATTTTTTGAGAATATCAAGGTATTCGATTAACTTCTCACCCTTAACTGCATAGGAGCCATTGAAATGGTTAGTAATTAACAAAGAGTCAACGTATACTTGCAAATTCTTGATATTCATACTCTTAGCCAATTCTAATCCTGCAATTAAAGCTTCATATTCTGCCTCATTATTAGTGGCAGGAAACTCACACCTAATAGCCTGGGGTAATATGTCCCCCTATGGCGATTTTAGGAGTATTCCTAATCCTACTCCTCTTACATTAGATGCACCATCAGTATATAATGTCCAGGATCCTGAGGATTCTCCTAACTGTTGAACTTCTAGGTCTATCTCATCCTGAATGTCACTACTGAAATCAGCCACAAAGTCAGCTAGAGCCTGCGATTTTATGGCATTTCTAGGTTCATATACTAAATCATAAGCACTCAATTTTACTGACCACTTGGCCATCCTGCCTGACATTTCTGGCTTTCTAAGCACATTTTTTACAGGATAATTGGTTTTAACATGTATCCTATGTGTCTCAAAGTAGTGTCTAAGTTTTGTTGATGCCATAACTAATGCTAGTATTAATTTTTCTAAATGAGAGTACCTAGTTTCAGCATCTAACAAACTTTTACTAACATAATAAACAGGATATTGCTGACCTTCATGGTCTTTTATGAGAACGACACTTACAGCATTCCCTGATACAGCAAGGTACAGGCATAGTGGTTCACCATTTTCAGGTTTCATCAACAGAGGTGCGGTTGAGAGATATCGTTTCAAATCCTGTAGGGCTGCTTCATGCTTCTCTCCCCACTCGAATTTTTTGTTCTTCTTCAGGATATCATAAAAATCTTTACATTTTTCTGAAGATCTTGAGATAAATCTATTCAATGCTGCCACTCGCCCTGTTAGTCGTTGAACATCCTTCATATTTGATGGTGATTTAATATCCAAGATGGCTTTAATCTGCTCCGGGCTTGCTTCTATTCCTCTTTTGGTCACCATATATCCTAGGAATTTTCCTGCTCCTACTCCAAAATGGCACTTAGCAGGATTCAGCTTCATGTTATACTGATCCAGGATATCAAATGCTCCTTTGATATCCTGGAGATGATCCTGAGCTTTCTTTGATTTTACCACCATATCGTCGATGTACATCTCCATGGTGTCCCCCAGTTTGTCTTTGAACATCATGTTTACCAATCTTTGGTATGTTGCACCTGCATTTTTCAAACCAAAAGGCATAGCAGTATAACAATAAATACATGTTGGTGTCATGAAGGCGGTATCCTCCTGGTCGGAAGGCTCCATTTGGATCTGTTGAAATCCTGAGGACACATCCATGAAAGTCAGCATTTCATGCCCGGCAATGGCATCTACCATTGCATCAATGTGGGGAAGAGGAAATGGGTCTTTAGGACAAGCTTTGTTCAAGTCTGTGTAATCTACACAGACTCTCCATTTCCCATTTTTCTTCTGTACCACAATCACGTTTGCTAGCCACCTCGAGAACTTAACCTCTCTGATCATCCTGGACTTCAATAATCTCTCAACTTCCTCTTGAATAATCGCATTCCGCTCAGGAGCAAACTTCCTTCTTTTTTGTTGCACAGGCTTGAATGATTTATCAATTCCAAGCTTGTGAGTGATAATATCTTTGGATATGCCTGTCATATCCTCATGCTTCCATGCAAACGTTGACATCCTGCATTTTAAAAATTTAATTAATTGCTCTTCAATATCCTGAGGGATATTGGTTCCCACGAGCACCGAAATATCGGGATTATCCTGGTCTAGGATAATTTTCTTCACATCCTGCTCCGGATCCTCCACGATATCTTGGGCCCGCGTCTTTAATTGCTATGCTGCATTAGGCTTGGTTGAGAATTTCATCGAGGATGAGTAGCATTCTTTCGCCTCCTGCGGATCACTATCAACTTTGACAACTCCCCAAGGGGTAGGTATCTTGATGCATTGGTGATATGTTGATGGCACGGCCTTCATATCGTGAATCCACGGTCTACCCAGTATAATGTTATAGCAGGATAGAGAGTGCATTACACAGAAATGTTGTATCGAGTTGACTCCTTCAACGTACACCGGCAACTTTATCTCTCCCACTGTGTTTCTAGCCTCTCCACTGAACCCAACAAGCACGGTAGACTTTGAAGTGATATCCATTGGAGATACATTCATTCTTTTAAGCGTCTCTAGTTGGATTATGTTGACGGAGCTGCCATTGTCTACCAATATCCTGCGTACAAAATGGTTAGCCACATATAACGTTATTACCAGGGCATCATGGTGAGGATCCTGGACAATATCCCTGTCATCGGCATCAAATGTGATCACTTTATCAGTTGTAAGTGTAGTCATCCTGACAGGTTTGTCTCCCCTTTCGGCCTTAGCTTCTTTTGCATGTCTCTTTGCTGCCGAATAAGAAGTCCCACAAATGTCGGATCCTCCCGAAATGATGTTGATTATCTTGGCATCCGCGGGAGGTGATGCTGCTCGCTCAGGATCCTTCTCAGTATCCTGACCCTTATTCTTCTTTCTTCCCAAGAGATCTTTAAGATATCCCTCGCTTAGAAGATAGCTTATTTCTTTCCTTAAAGCGATGCAATCCTCAGTCATATGTCCGAAATCTTCGTGGAAAGCACACCATTTTGATTTGTCTTTCCAATCGGCTTTTGGTTGATTCTTTCGAGGCCATCGAGCCTTGTCTCCTAGACCCTGCATGGCATACATCAATTCAGGAATGTTAACAGAAAAGCAATATTCAGATAATTTAGGATACTCTTCAGGATCCTCGTCTTCGACAGCATTCACTTTCTTGTTTTCATTTCTACCGTATGGCTTAGGCCGATATGATTTGAATGAGGATTCTGACTTCCTGTTAGTTGACTCATAAGTGTTTGATGAGTTCATTCTTTCTTGCATCTTTCTGTCATCCTCCAACCGAATATATCTTAGGGCCCTGTTCCGAGCTTCATCCAAGTTCCTGCATGGGTTCATTACAAGGTCTTGATAAAATTGAGAATCTTTTTGCAACCCCATCTTGAAAGCTTGCACAGCTGTTGCAACATCAAGATGAGGAATGTCTAGTGATTCCCGGCTGAACTTATTCACATAATCCCTAAGGGATTCCTGAGGTCCCTGTGTTATCCTGTAGAGATCACTCGTTAGTTTTTCAAAGCTTCTACTACAAGAAAACTGACTATTAAATAAATTTACTAAGTGAGCAAAAGATGTAATCGAATGGGGAGGAACGTTCAAGAGCCATTTCAGGGCTGATCCTGTCAAGGTTGAACCAAAACCCTTGCACAAGCATGCTTCCTTGAGATCCGGAGGGATAGGGTTAATCTCCATCCTTTCCCTATACTGAGCGATATGCTCCTCAGGATCCGTTGTTCCGTCGTAAAGCTTCATGTTGGGGGTTTGGAATCTCATTGCGATCTCAGCATCACAGATAGGATATGCAAAGCGAGATATCTTGTGGCTGTCTTGAGACACTTCCGGGATCGGCTGGACCACCCCGGGTACACTTGATATCATGTCCTTCAACTTCTAGAGTTCCCTAGTAAGTGCTGATGTCACACCTGTATCCTGCAAGGATCCACTATTGTTAGTAGTATGAGTATTATTATTATTTGACATGTTACCCGTTGGAGGATTTTGCCCATATCCTAGAGCATATCCTGAGCTCCTTATGGTCGATATCCTGACCGAGGAGGGTATTTCAGGGGTGTGATTCTGAGGAAGGCTGGGCACAATATTCCCCCTGTTATCCTCAGTATACACAGCTGAACTGAAGTTCAAAGTTCTGGGTTGTAATGGAGTGACAATATCCTCAGCAGATCTGTTCGAGCCAGACTTCAGGAGTTGTATTTCCCTTAAAAGCATTTGGTTTATTTCCTGCTGCTGCCTCATTTGTTCCTGCACACTTCCAAATAAGGTTAAAATTTCGTCGTTAGAAGCTAAAACAGGGGCAGATTCCTGAACACTGCGGGTAGGGATAATATCCTGAGGTCGTGTAGAGGCTGGCATTCTTGGAGGAGGTGGTGGAAGCACCGAACCAGTAGTAGCAGAAGTCGTAGCAGACACAGTAGAGGAACTCATGTTTGATCTTGAGGCCATTATGGACAATGTGGCAAAAAGTTTTGAAAATAGATAACCGATTTGCGATTTACCAAAATTTTTTAGTAAAGAGAGCACCACTTGCCCCACGGTGGGCGCCAAATTGTTTTGGTCAAAAATTACCGAAGCAATTTAGTGATCAAATTAGTAATGTGAGGTAGTGTGCTAGAAAGTGTATAGAAAATATGCTTGTTGAATTATTTAGAAAATCAGTATTCAGGATACAGCTCAGGATATTGAGCTGTATTTGCGATCAAACAGTGAGCAAACAATGAGCAAAAAGTAAAGGAAATGACACGAGATGTACGAGGAAAGCCCTTGATCAATTTAGATCGCCGGCATAAAACCTCGGGAGCTGACAATCGCAGCTGCGTTGTTCTTCTTATTGCTATAAACTTCAGGATACAGTGCAGGATATGGACCAGATCGCTAAGTGTTACAATGCCTTTGTATGAAAGTAAGAATTACTCGAGAGCAAGTGTTAGAGTGTAGCGAGTGTGATTGTGATGTCCTAGTTGATCTGGTATACCCACCTATTTATAGTAACGAATTACAAACAATAATCCCTACAAATATGGGCTACTCCGAATATTCCATTATGAACGTTATGGACCGAGTAATACGGCTTCAACGTCTTCATTTGAACGACTTGGACTGAGTCTTCCGCGGAATAAGTCTTGTGAACGTTGCTAGCTTCTAACCCACGTACCTGCACATAATCCATTAGTAATCCCGAGGATACCGTTCAGGATGTTACCAATATCCTGAACCAGCATCTCGGATGTAAACAGATACTACATAAATAAGATATAGATCAAGATATTTTCCAGGATATGGGCTCAGAATTTCACCCATAACACCTACTATATCCATCCCCCATTTTATGAATGGCCAAGGGGAAGTTACAGGATATAGCGGTTCAGCTGGTTGATGTAGTATGTTACTATGCCTTTGACATGCATCACACCTTCGAGCATATTCTGCAGCATCTTTCCTCATCGTTGGCCAATAATATCCTGTCCTTAACACTTTCGAGAACAATGATCTTCCCCCAGTGTAGTTACCAAAATCCCCTTCATGTATATCTTGAAGTACTTCTTTGGCTTCAGGATCCTCCAAGCACCTCAAATACGGTCCTACAAGAGATTTCTTGTACAAAACATTATTTATAATAGTGAATCGTGATACCTTCATCCTAAATGCCTTAGGATTTTCATTTCCGGGAATGTGTCCTTCCTTGAGATATCTCATGATTGGAGCCGTCCAGGATTTAGGATCCTTTTCAGGATACTCTGCTCCATGATCCTGAATACCCGCTACTTCTTTATCCTGAGGATTCGTTGCAGGATATAAGATATGTAATATTGGTATTTGGATCCCTTCTGGTATCCTGATTGATGATCCCAAATTTGCTAAGGCATCTGCTTCAGCATTATCCTCCCTTGGTACCTGTTCAAGTGTAAAAACATCGAAATATCCTGCTAATTTTTTGAGAATATCGAGGTATTCGATTAATTTCTCACCTTTAACTACATAGGATCCATTAAAATAGTTAGTAATTAACAAGGAGTCAAGATATACCTGCAAATTCTTGATACTCATATTCTTAGCCAACTCTAATCCTGCAATTAAAGCCTCATACTCTGCTTCATTATTAGTAGCAGGAAATTCACACCTAATAGACTAGGGTAATAAGTCCCCCTGTGGCGATTTTAGTAGTATTCCCAATCCTACTTCTCTTACATTAGATGCACCATCAGTATATAATGTCCAGGATCCTGAGGATTCTCCTAACTGTTGGACTTCTAGGTCTACCTCATCCTGAATGTCACTACTAAAATCAGCCACAAAGTCAGCTAAAGCCTGAGACTTTATGGCATTTCTAGGTTCATATACTAAATCATAAGCACTCAACTTTACTGACCACTTAGCCATCCTTCCTGACATCTCTGGTTTCCTAAGCACATTTTGACAGGATAATTTGTTTTAACATGAATCCTATGTGTCTCAAAGTAATGTCTAAGTTTCGTTGATGCCATAACTAATGCTAGTATCAATTTTTCTAAATGAGAATACCTAGTTTCAGCATTTAACAAACTTTTACTAACATAATAAACAGGATATTGCTGACCTTCATGATCCTTTATAAGGACGACACTTACAACATTCCCTGATACTGCGAGGTATAGGGATAGTGGTTCACCATCTTCAGGCTTCATCAGTAGAGGTGCAGTTGAAAGATATTTCTCCAAATCCTGCAGCGCTGCTTCATGCTTCTCACCCCATTCGAATTTCTTGTTCTTCTTCAGGATATCATAAAACTCTTTGCATTTCTCTGAGGATCTTGAAATAAATCTGTTTAATGCTGCCACTCGCCCTGTTAATCTTTGAACATCCTTCATATTTGAGGGTGATTTAATATCCAAGATGGCTTTAATCTGCTCCGGGCTCGCCTCTATTCCTCTTTTGGTCACCATATATCCTAGAAAATTTCCTGCCCCCACTCCGAAATGACACTTAGCAGGATTTAGCTTCATGTTATATTGATCCAGGATATCAAATGCTCCTTTAATATCCTAGAGATGATCCTGAGCTTTCTTTGATTTTACCACCATATCGTCAATGTATACTTCCATGGTGTCCCCCAGCTTGTCTTTGAACATCATGTTTACCAATCTCTGGTATGTTGCACCTGCATTTTTCAAACCAAAAGGCATAGCCGTTTAACAATAAATACCTGTTGGTGTCATGAAGGCAGTATCCTCCTGGTCAGAAGGCTCCATTTGAATCTGCTGAAATCCTGAGGATGCATCCATGAAGGTCAACATTTCATGCCCGGCAGTAGCATCCACCATTGCATCAATGTGAGGAAGAGGAAATGGGTCTTTAGGACAAGCCTTATTCAAGTCTGTGTAGTCTACACAGACTCTCCATTTCCCATTTTTCTTCTGTACCACGACTACGTTTGCTAGCCATCTTGGAAACTTGACTTCTCTAATCATCCTGGACTTCAACAATCTTTCAACTTCCTCTTGGATAATCGTATTCCGCTCAGGAGCATATTTCTCCTTTTTTGCTGAACAGGCTTGAATGATCTGTCGATTCCAAGCTTGTGAGTGATAATGTCTTTGGATATGCCAGTCATATCCTCATGCTTCTATGCAAACGTTGACATCCTGCATTTCAAAAAGTTAGTTAACTGCTCTTCAATATCCTGAGGGATATTGGTTCCTACGAGCACCGAGATATCATGATTATCCTGATCCAGGATAATTTTCTTCACATCCTGCTCCGAATCCTCCACGATATCCTGGGCCCGCATCTTTAATTGCTATGCTGTACTAGGCTTGGTTGAGGATTTCATCGAGGATGAGTAGCATTCTTTCGCCTCCTGCTGATCACTTTCAACCTTGATAACTCCCCAAGGGGTAGGGATCTTGATGCATTGGTGATATGTTGATGGCACAACCTTCATATCATGAATCCATGGTCTTCCCAGTATGATGTTATAGCAGGATAGAGAATCATTCACACAGAAACGTTGTATCGAGTTGACTCCTTCAACATATACTGGTAACTTTATCTCTCCCGCCGTGTTCCTAGCCTCTCCACGGAACCCAACAAGCACGGTGGACTTTGAAGTGATATCCATCGGAGATACATTCATTCTCTTCAGAGTTTCTAGTTGGATTATGTTGACGGAGCTGCCATTATCAATCAGTATCCTGCGTACAAAATGGTTAGCCACATATAATGTTATTACCAGAGCATCATGATGAGGATCCTGGACAGTATCCCTGTCATCAGCATCAAATGTGATCACTTTGTCAGTTGTGAGGGTAGTCATCCTGACAGGTTTGTCTCCCCTTTCGGCCTTAGCTTCTCTCGCATGTCTCTTTGCCGCTGAATACAAAGTCCCACAAATGTCGGATCCTCCCGAAATAAAGTTGATTATCTTGGCATCCGCGGGAGGTGACGCTGCTCGCTCTGGATCCTTCTCAGTATCCTGACCCTTATTCTTCTTCCTTCCTAAGAGATCTTTCAGATATCCCTTGCTTAGAAGATAGCTTATTTCTTTCCTTAAAGCAATGCAATCCTCAGTTACATGTCCGAAATCTTCGTGGAAAGCACACCATTTTGACTTATCTTTCCAATCGGCATTTTGTTGATTCTTTCGGGGCCACCTAGCCTTGTCTCCTAAACCCTGCATGGCATACATTAATTCAGGAATGTTAACAGAAAAGCAATATTCTGATAACTCAGGATATTCTTCAGGATCCTCGTCTTCGGTAGCATTCACTTTCTTGTTTTCATTTCTACCATATGGTTTAGGGCGATATGGCTTAAATGAGGATTCTGACTTTCTGTTAGTTGACTCATAGGTGTTGGACGAGTTCATCCTCTCTTCCATTTTTCTGTCGTCCTCCAATCGAATATATCTTAGGGCCCTGTTCCGAGCTTCATCCAAGTTCCTGCATGGGTTCATTACATGGTCTTGGTAAAATTGAGAATCTTTTTTGCAGCCCCATCTTGAAAGCTTGCACAACTGTTGCAACATCAAGATGCGGAATGTCTAAGGATTCCCGGCTGAACTTGTTCACATAATCTCTCAAGGATTCTTGTGGCCCCTGTGTTATCCTGTAGAGGTCACTTGTTAGTTTTTCTAAGCTTCTACTACAAGAAAACTGACTATTAAATAAATTCACTAAGTGAGCAAAAGATGTAATCGAACGCGGAGGAACATTCAAGAGCCATTTCAAGGCTGATCCTGTTAAGGTAGAACCAAAACCCTTGCACAAGCATGCTTCCTTGAGCTCCGGAGGGATAGGGTTAATCTCCATCCTTTCCCTATACTGGGCAATATGCTCTTCTGGATCCGTAGTTCCATCATAAAGCTTCATGTTGGGGGTTTGAAATCTCTTTGGAATCTCAGCATCACAGATAGGATATGCAAAGCGAGATATCCTGTGGCTGTCTTGGGATACTTCCGGGATTGGCTGGACCACTCCAGGTACACTGGATATCATGTCCTTCAACTTCTGAAGCTCCCTAGTAAATGTTGATGTTACACCTGTATCCTGCAAAGATCCACCATTGTTAGCAGCATGAGTATTATTATTTGATATGTTACCCGTCGGAGGATTTTGCACATATCCCGAAGCATATCCTGAGCTCCTCATGGTTGACATCCTGATCGAGGAGGGTATTTCAGGAGTATGATTCTGAGGAAGGCTGGGCACAATATTCCCCCTATTATCCTTAGTGTACACGGCCGAACTGAAGTTCAGAGTTCTGGGTTGTAGTGGAGTGACGATATCCTCAGCAGATCTGCTCGAGCCAGACTTCAGGAGTTGTATTTCCCTCAACAGCATTTGGTTTGTTTCCTGTTACTGCCTCACTTGTTCCTGCACACTTCCAAATAAGGTTAGAATTTCATCATTAGAAGCTAAAATGGGAGCAGATCCCTGAACACTCCGAGTAGGGATAATATCCTGAGGTTGTGAAGAGGCTGGCATCCTTGGAGGAGAGCCAAAATGGCAGTGTGGCCCTTTCGCAAGCACTTCCGGGCCTTAAGAAAATAGATGACGTTCTCAACAGCACCCCTTTTGTCGCCACGAATCATGAGTGGTTCACCACTGGAATCAGGAATACGAACAATCTTCTCGTTGCAAAGAATCACTGCTCGGTGTTGGGATAACCAATCCATCCCAATGACAACGTCGAAACTACCCAAGACGATAGGAATGAGGTCGATAGAGAAGGTCTGGTTAGCAAGAACAAGTTTACAACCCTTGACTACGTGTGTGGCCTCTAAACTCTTACCATTTGCTAGCTCTACAGTGTGCTTGTTATTCAAAGGTGTTGGAATACGCTTAAGCATTCGACTAACTTCTAGTGACATGTAGCTAGTATCGGCACCCGAATCATATAAAACTGTAACATAAAAGTCGTCGAGAACGAACTTACCCGCCACGACGTTGGGGTCGTTCCTTGCTTCTCCTTGACCAATCACGAACGCCCGCCCCCTGATTGTTGTTATTGTTACCATTGTTACCATTCCCCTGATTGTTGTTATTGTTGTTGTTGTTGTTGTCCTGGTTCCTGTTCAGTTGGGGGCAATCCATCTTGAAATGGCCTTCAGCTCCACACTGAAAGCACCCTTTGTTATCACCTTGCTGCTGCTGCTGGCGTTGGTTCTGTTGAGCTTGCTGACGATTCTGATTGGCGGGATATAAGCTCCTGCAATCCTTTGCATCGTGACCTGGCTTGTTGCACCGATGACAGTTACCCCTGGTGCATGGCCCACTGTGGTGCAGGCCGCAGCGATTGCATTTGGGGTGATTCCCTTTGTACCCAGCATGGCTTTGACCACCAGATGATTGTTGACTAGGGCTCTTGTAGTCACCAGTCTTTCTCTGCTGAGACTGGGACTGAACAGAAGTCGAACCTTTACTTGAAGCTCCATCCCATTTCCGTTTGTTGTCACCAAGAGCACCTGAAGTTGCTGCAGCACCTATGCGCTTTGGTAACCTATTCTGCTCCACCGCCTGATCCGTGAGACGGTGAGCCAATTGAACGACTTGCTGGATAGTGGCGAGGTTTGCTGAATCAGATGACTTTGGATTTCTGGTACCAAGCCCTTGAGAAATAGTTCGATGCGTTTGATGGGAGGGTCTACCATAGTAGGGCACATAATTGCCAGTTCATTCGATCTCTTCACATAAGCTTCAATCTCTGACCCCGTCATCTTGAGGTTGAAAAACTCCACTTCCAGTTTGTGAATCTCATCACGATTGCAATACTCTTCCTTGATCATCTCCTTAAAGTTGTTCCATGGGTTGGCGTTAGCAGCAACCAACCCCAACATTTGAACCTGAGCATTCCACCACATGAGCGCCAAACCCTCTAGAGTACCGGTAGCGTACTTCACCCTGCGCTCCTCAGGGCACTCGCACATTTCGAACACAGATTCCAGTTTCTCAAACCAGTGGAGGAGACCCACTGCTCCTTCAGTGCCGCTAAAAGTAGTTGGTCGGCAGTCCATAAAGGTTTTAAAAGTGCACACAGGTGGCTGAACATGTTGACCTATCGAGGGTGAAAGAAAAGACAGAGTTTAACACAAAGGTTGGTTCACGAGAGTAGGATCTAAAGATCCTAGAATGGGTTTGGATTGCAGGATATACCTCCTGCGTGTGCAGCTGCCAGTGCCGCAGCAACTAGTTCGTTAATCAGAGCCGTCAACTGGGCTTGTGTCATGTTTACGCGTCCAGACATGATCTTCACATCAAGAGGAACGTGAGTGAGAGAGGTTCGTGAAAATACGATGACAGAAGAGAGTAAGCACACACGTGTTCAAGCAACAGTAGTTATACTAACCAAGCATACCATGAGGAATGTACTATGTAACTAACAAGTAGGCAATACATACACAGATCATATCACCTAGGATGTCGAGCCTTGCATGTGGAGTGAAGCGTCGTTGTGGATCGTAGAGCACTGTACAGGTTATAGTCTGATTTTAATAAAACTTTTTCCCCTTATTAAAACCAAGTTCACTATAACCAATGGCTCTGATACCAATCTGTCACACCCCCAAAATCCACCTGTGGAATACCACCGCTTGGAGGCGTGACTGACCAGGATCCAGCCACCAATCATATTGAACAAGCATGTAAGTAATTATAAAATCCAACCAATACAATTGGTGATCAAACAAAACATAGTTTAAGTTGCAAGCGGAAGCATAACGTTAAAACCAAAACATAGGTTTAATTGTTTCAAAGTTTAACATGGCACACAGCTGTCCATGTCCCACAATGACTCTCTTCCATGCAAGCTCCAGCTAAGTACCTATTGACCTGCAAAGCATGTAGTAACGAGTCAACAACAAGTTGAGTGAGTTCACTGTTGGGTGTTCATTTTAAGTTGTTCCAAAAACAGTTTCCTTTAACTGGCATCCTGCCGTGGGGGTTACCCCATAGTTGAAAACGTGACCTGTTTATTCCCGGTTACTCTGGCAATCCAGCCGTGGGGGCTACCCCTTGTTAGTTATCTGGCATTTCGGCCGTGGGGGCTACCCCATGTATACACTAGACTCGTTACCATATCGACTGCTGACTGTAGTCATGTTTATGTGCCCTGAAACTGTCAATGTTTATCAGCATTGACGTTCCCCAGATCCATTAGTTCACGCTCGTCCTCTGCGGCACGGTGTGAGGTTTGTCAGACCTAAATAGCGCTATCTAACTAATGACCCGCTCGCCATTGGCCCGGCGATTAAGTCGATATAAAAAGGAGGGATTTCGTGATAGAGTTTTGGTCTAGTACGAGTTATCTGCCCACGAGGACGAGGAATTACATTCCTGAACCAATGTTGTCCTACCCAAGGAGGACGAGGAACCCATGTTCCTTAACCCCATTCCCAACCCCTGGGAATCCCATGCTTTGTAGAGGGTGTGAACTCACCTTGGTTTGCTCGGCATATAAACGAAGGGTCAAATCAAGCTAATTATGGTCAACCACGTCCTAGTATGGTTATCACACAAGTCAGGTACAACCAAGTAACGCACATACATTTTCTACATGTATACTAGCACGTTGAAAACAAGTGTTTCTCATGGCATTCCAAATCAGTTCACAACATACACAAATAACAATACACATACAGTCCATATGTTTGGCCCAATTACTTAGGCCCGTATCAGTGTGCAAGTCCAAATCAGTGGGTGTGTGTACGTGGTCTCGAGTCGAGACTAGGGATCTCGAGTCGAGACTGTGCGGTCCCGAGTTGTAGTCTACGAGTTCTCGAGTCGCAACTGAGGAGGTCTCGGGTCATACGTTCATCACTCGAAACTAGGCGGTCTCGAGTCATGTCTCGAGTCGCAACAAGACTCGCAACCATGATCTCGGGTCATGCTGTTTATGCAGGTAGTGTGTGGTCTCGAGTTGAGACTAGGGGTTCTCGACTCGCAACCTATATTATAACCGCGGTCTCGAGTCGTCCTGGGTTGGTCTCGAGTCGAGACGGGGTGTCTCGACTTGTTTGTCTGATTTGGAGATCCTTCTAGAACCTCAATGTACTAGCCAATAAAATTACCATTTCATGATATCATGTACTATCCAATGATAATGCACAAACATGTTTTGTTGTCAAATACTCAAATAAAATGGATCAAAACACATAATTCAAATCTTCATATCATGTTCATGTTGCATTCAAATAGTTCATGTCCATTAGGGTTTTCATCATATTCAAAACACATACTTTAAACAAATTATCCAAACATGCCGTACATAGCTTAGTGCATCATCATCCGATTATTCAAGAACATGTTTACATACCCTATTCATTTCTTTAGATAACTTAATTGTCAAGTTAGCATGATCATCACTAATTCACCTCAATCTTCCTATCCACCTAAGAGTATGTGTGTTATACAAGAACATGTGCATCTTTCAATAAATAAACCTCATTTATCACACAACACCTTCATCATAGATTAAACAACAATCTTAATATTGACCATTCAAGAAAGATATATTCATCATGCATCAAACTTAACAAGCAAACACATTATCACATAACCTTATCATACATCATCATCAAGCCGAAATAGAAGCACATAGCGTGAATCACTAACCGGTTGTGAAAAGGCACCGAGATAGTAAAGAAGATGAATAAGATGAAGTGTCCGAGTGTTGATGATGAGCTTGACCGAGTCTCCTTGTTGATGCCGATTTGATCCGAGAGAGAGGAGGGGGGAGGTGATGTTTGATCTTTCGGGTTTAAGGTTTTCTAGAGAGAGAGTGTAGGGGAGTGTGTGTTGTCCAAAGAAATGGAAAAAATGGCTAGGAGCATGAGTTATATACTAGCTCTTAAGTTGGTTCACCCTAGTGGGTTTTCGAGTGGGGTGGAGAGGGACATGGCCCAACCGGCCCAACAGTTACACTATTCACTCGAGACCGCATGGTCTTGAGTCGGGTTCTTGTGTCTCGGGTCGCATACATACAAGCATACATATAAACACAACACATAATCACATAGGATGTTCACTTATATCATTAAACTAACAAGTTAACTAGTCCCATAACGTTCAAGCATGTTACATCAAGATACAACGAAAGGTTCTAAATTTCGAGTTGTCACATCATCCCCAAGTTGAAAGAAATTTCGTCCCAAAATTTGGTAAGCACTCACTGAGGAAGCTAGTTAAGTTGTATGGTTTTCCCGGTTTTCCTGGGGTGTCACATCCACCCCCCCGTTGATCTGGAATTTCGTCCCGAAATTCCGTAGCTTCAGCCTCAGTAGCGGTTGTACTGTTTGCGAGCAGTTGGGGATACTTTTGTTTCATCCGATCTTCGTGTTCCCAGGTGAACTCTGGGCCGCGACGTGAATTCCAACGAACTCGAACGAGAGGTATTCTATTGCTCTTGAGGACCTTAACATCCCAGTCCGTGATTTCAACTGGTTCCTCGACGAATCGTAACTGCTCGTCGATAGTGAGTTCCTTCAGAGGAACTATGTGGGTCTCATCTGACAGACACTTCTTCAGATTTGACACGTGGAAAATGTTGTGAACTGCACCGAGTTCTGCTGGTAAGTTCAATCTGTAGGCCACCCTGCCTATTTTCTCGATGATTTCGAAAGGTCCAACGTATCGTGGGTTAAGTTTGCCTCGTTTGCCAAAACGAACCACACCCTTCCAGGGTGAAACTTTGAGTAGTACCCGCTCCCCAACCTGGAGCTCTAGTGGTTTCCTGCCCTTATTGGCGTAGACTTTCTGACGGTCACGAGCTGCCGCCATGCGTTGTCGAATTTGGGCAATTCGTTCGGTTGTGTCTACCACATGTTCTGGACCAGTGATCTGACTATCCCCCACCTCTGCCCAACAAAGAGGTGATCGGCATTTACGTCCGTACAATGCCTCAAACGGAGCAGCTTTAATGCTGGTGTGGTAGCTGTTATTGTACGAGAATTCCACAAGTGGTAGATGCTTTTCCCAGCTGTTGCCAAAGTCGATCACACATGCACGAAGCATGTCTTCTAAGGTTTGAATAGTGCGCTCAGACTGCCCTTCCGTCTGAGGGTGATACAGTGTGCTCATGTCTAATCGTGAGCCAAAGGATTTGTGCATTGCCTGCCACAGTTCTGAAGTAAAACGTGCATCTCGATCCGAGATAATAGAGGTGGGCACCCCGTGCCTCGAAACGACTTCCTTGAGGTATACTTCTGCTAGAGTGGAGAATTTATCCGTCTCCTTGATAGCCAGGAAGTGCGCAGACTTTGTGAGTCGATCCACGATCACCCAAATTGTATCATTTCCGCGCTGGGATCTAGGCAGGCCAGTAACGAAATCCATGGAAATTTGCTCCCATTTCCATTGCGGTATCTCTGGTTGTTGGAGTAGGCCTGAGGGTTTCTGGTATTCAGACTTGACTCTCGCACAAGTCAAACACTTGCGGACGTAAGTTGCTATGTGGGCCTTCATGCTAGGCCACCAATACGTGGTTTTGATATCGTGGTACATCTTATCCGAACCAGGGTGTACCGAGTAGCGAGACTTGTGTGCTTCATCCATCACAAGCTCTCGCAAGTTGCCATAGAGTGGGACCCAAATGCGTCCCGTCACGTAGTATGCACCGTCTTCCTTTTGTTCTAATCGTTGCCTTGAGCCGCGTAGGGCTTCAGCCCTGACGTTTTCTGGTTTCAATGCTTCTATCTGAGCATCTCGTATTTGGGAAGGAAGACTAGACTGTATAGTGAGTTGTAAAGCTAGCACGCGCTTAGGCGCGGTGTCCTTTCGACTGAGGGCGTCGGCCACAACATTGGCCTTGCCCGGGTGATACCTGATCGAGCACTCGTAGTCATTCAGTAGTTCGACCCATCGTCGTTGTCGCATATTCAGTTCCTTCTGCTTGAAGATGTGCTCGAGGCTCCTGTGATCGGTGTAAATGGTGCACTTGGTACCGTACAGGTAATGTCGCCAGATCTTAAGTGCAAAAACAACCGCTCCCAGCTCTAAGTCGTGCGTGGTGTAGTTTCTTTCATGAACTTTGAGTTGGCGTGAGGCGTAAGCTATAACTTTATCTCGTTGTATCAATACACAACCAAGACCCTGAATTGATGCGTCGCAGTAGACCACGAAGTCGTCGGTGCCCTCTGGCAATGAAAGGATAGGTGCGCTGCAAAGTCTATCCTTTAGATGCTGAAATGCTAATTCCTGTGCGTTTCCCCATCGATAAATAACGCCTTTCTGCGTTAGTGTGGTGAGAGGCTGTGCAATCTTGGAAAAATCCTTAATGAACCTCCTGTAGTAACCTGCCAAACCCAAGAATTGGCGAATTTCCGTTGGTGTACGAGGCGCAGGCCAGTTCTTAATTGAGTCTACCTTGGATGGATCAACGTGAATCCCATCCTTGTTCACCACGTGGCCTAAGAAAT
Organism: Helianthus tuberosus; assembly: GCA_030545235.1. NCBI lineage: Eukaryota > Viridiplantae > Streptophyta > Magnoliopsida > Asterales > Asteraceae > Helianthus > Helianthus tuberosus. Next base: position 186,372,057 of record CM060396.1, on the reverse strand, counting down.
GGACCTCACGAAGCCAAAAGTCGCATTTCGAGAACTTCGCATAAAGCTGTTATGTTCGAAGGAGTTCCAGAATAAGTCGTAGATGCCGCTCATGTTCCTCCTGACTCTTAGAATAGATCAGGATGTCGTCGATGAAGACTATAACGAACTTGTCTAGGTAAGGCTTGCACACTCGATTCATCAAGTCCATGAAGATCGCAGGTGCGTTTGTCAGTCCAAAAGGCATGACCAAAAACTCATAGTGTCCATATCGAGTTCTAAAGGCTGTTTTGGAGACGTCCTCTTCTCGGACTCTCAGGTGGGGAAATCCCGATCTCAGATCAATCTTTGAATAGTAGCTTGACCCTTGCAGTTGGTCAAACACGTCGTCAATGCGTGGTAGAGGATAACGATTCTTCACCGTCACCTTGTTGAGTTCCCGGTAGTCGATGCACATTCTGAAGGTACCATCTTTCTTCTTCACAAATAGCACTGGAGCTCCCCAGGGCGATGAGCTAGGACGAATAAAACCCTTATCCAAGAGTTCTTATAGTTGCGTAGAGAGTTCTTCCAACTCTGATGGAGCTAAGCGATAAGGTGCACGAGCTGTAGGTGCAGCTCCAGGGGCTAGTTCAATCTGAAACTCGACTTGGCGATGAGGCAGAAGGCCAGGTAATTCCTCAGGAAATACCTCAGGATAGTCGCGTACAATTGGAAAATCTTCTATCTTCTTTTCTTTCTCCGAGGTGTCAGTAACGAGAGCCAAAATGGCAGTGTGGCCCTTTCGCAAGCACTTCTGGGCCTTAAGAAAAGAGATGACGTTCTTAACAGCACCCCTTTTGTCGCCACGAATCATGAGTGGTTCACCACTGGAATCAGGAATACGAACAATCTTCTCGTTGCAAAGAATCTCTGCTCGGTGTTGGGATAACCAATCCATCCCAATGACAACGTCGAAACTACCCAAGACGATAGGAATGAGGTCGATAGAGAAGGTTTGGTTAGCAAGAACAAGTTTACAACCCTTGACTACGTGTGTGGCCTCTAAACTCTTACCATTTGCTAGCTCTACAGTGTGCTTGTTGTTCAAAGGTGTTGGAATACGCTTAAGCATTCGACTAACTTCTAGTGACATGTAGCTAGTATCGGCACCCGAATAAATAAAACTGTAACATAAAAGTCGTCGAGAAGGAACTTACCCGCCACGACGTTGGGGTCATTCCTTGCTTCTCCTTGACCAATCACGAACGCCCGCCCCCTGGCACCATTGTTGTTGTTGTTCCCATTGTTACCATTCCCCTGATTGTTGTTATTGTTGTTTTTGTTGTTGTTGTTGTTGTCCTGGTTCCTGTTCAGTTGGGGGCAAACTCTCTTGAAATGGCCTTCAGCTCCACACTGAAAGCACCCTTTGTTATCACCTTACTGCTGCTGCTGGCGTTGGTTCTGTTGAGCTTGCTGACGATTCTGATTGGCGGGATATAAGCTCCTGCAATCCTTTGCAGCTTGACCTGGCTTGTTGCACCGATGACAGTTACCCCTGGTGCATGGCCCGCTATGGTGCAGGCTGCAGCGATTGCATTTGGGGTGATTCCCTTTGTACCCACCATGGCTTTGACCACCAGATGATTGTTGACTAGGGCTCTTGTAGTCACCAGTCTTTCTCTGCTGAGACTGGGACTGAACAGAAGTCGAACCTTTACTTGAAGCTCCATCCCATTTCCGTTTGTTGTCACCAAGAGCACCTGAAGTTGCTGCAGCACCTATGCGCTTTGGTAACCTATTCTGCTCCACCGCCTGATCCGTGAGACGGTGAGCCAATTGAACGACTTGCTGGATAGTGGCGAGGTTTGCTGAATCAGATGACTTTGGATTTCTGGTACCAAGCCCTTGAGAAATAGTTCGATGCGTTTGATGGGAGGGTCTACCATAGTAGGGCACATAATTGCCAGTTCATTCGATCTCTTCACATAAGCTTCAATCTCTGACCCCGTCATCTTGAGGTTGAAAAACTCCACTTCCAGTTTGTGAATCTCATCACGATTGCAATACTCTTCCTTGATCATCTCCTTAAAGTTGTTCCATGGGTTGGCGTTAGCAGCAACCAACCCCAACATTTGAACCTGAGCATTCCACCACATGAGCGCCAAACCCTCTAGAGTACCGGTAGCGTACTTCACCCTGCGCTCCTCAGGGCACTCGCACATTTCGAACACAGATTCCAGTTTCTCAAACCAGTGGAGGAGACCCACTGCTCCTTCAGTGCCGCTAAAAGTAGTTGGTCGGCAGTCCATAAAGGTTTTAAAAGTGCACACAGGTGGCTGAACATGTTGACCTATCGAGGGTGAAAGAAAAGACAGAGTTTAACACAAAGGTTAGTTCACGAGAGTAGGATCTAAAGATCCTAGAATGGGTTTGGACTGCAGGATATACCTCCTGCGTGTGCAGCTGCCAGCGCCGCAGCAACTCGTTCGTTAATCAGAGCCGTCAACTGGGCTTGTGTCATGTTTACGCGTCCAGACATGATCTTCACATCATGAGGAACGTGAGTGAGAGAGGTTCGTGAAAATACGATGACAGAAGAGAGTAAGCACACACGTGTTCAAGCAACAGTAGTTATACTAACCAAGCATACCATGAGCAATGTATTATGTAACTAACAAGTAGGCAATATATACACAGATCATATCACCTAGGATGTCGAGCCTTGCATGTGGAGTGAAGCGTCATTGTGGATCGTAGAGCACTGTATAGGTTATAGTCTGATTTTAATAAAACTTTTTCCCCTTATTAAAACCAAGTTCACTATAACCAATGGCTCTGATACCAATCTGTCACACCCCCAAAATCCACCTGCGGAATACCACCACTTGGAGGCGTGACTGACCAGGATCCAGCCACCAATCATATTGAACAAGCATGTAAGTAATTATAAAATCCAACCAATACAATTGGTGCTCAAACAAAACATAGTTTAAGTTGCAAGCGGAAGCATAACGTTAAAACCAAAACATAGGTTTAATTGTTTCAAAGTTTAACATGGCACACAGCTGTCCATGTCCCACAACGACTCTCTTCCATGCAAGCTCCAGCTAAGTACCTATTGACCTGCAAAGCATGTAGTAACGAGTCAACAACAAGTTGAGTGAGTTCATTGTTGGGTGTTCATTTTAAGTTGTTCCAAAAACAGTTTCCTTTAACTGGCATCCTGCCGTGGGGGTTACCCCATAGTTGAAAACGTGACCTGTTTATTCCCGGTTACTCTGGCAATCCAGCCGTGGGGGCTACCCGTTGTTAGTTATCTGGCATTTCGGCCGTGGGGGCTACCCCATGTATACACTAGACTCGTTACCATATCGACTGCTGACTGTAGTCATGTTTATGTGCCCTGAAACTGTCAATGTCTATCAGCATTGACGTGCCCCAGATCCATTAGTTCACGCTCGTCCTCTGCAGCACGGTGTGAGGTTTGTCAGACCTAAATAGCGCTATCTAACTAATGACCCGCTCGCCATTGGCCCGGCGATTAAGTCGATATAAAAAGGAGGGACTTCGTGATAGAGTTTTGGTCTAGTACGAGTTATCTGCCCACGAGGACGAGGAATTACATTCCTGAACCAATGTTGTCCTACCCAAGGAGGACGAGGAACCCATGTTCCTTAACCCCATTCCCAACCCCTGGGAATCCCATGCTTTGTAGAGGGTGTGAACTCACCTTGGTTTGCTCGGCAGATAAACGAAGGGTCAAATCAAGCTAATTATGGTCAACCACGTCCTAGTATGGTTATCACACAAGTCAGGTACAACCAAGTAACGCACATACATTTTCTACATGTATACTAGCACGTTGCAAACAAGTGTTTCTCATGGCAGTCCAAATCAGTGCACAACATACACAAATAACAATACACGTACAGTCCATATGTTCGGCCCAATTACTTAGGCCCGTATCAGTGTGCAAGTCCAAATCAGTGGGTGTGTGTACGTGGTCTCGTGTCGAGACTAGGGATCTCGAGTCGAGACTGTGCGGTCCCGAGTTGTTGTCTACGAGTTCTCGAGTCGCAACTGAGGAGGTCTCGGGTCATACGTTCATCACTCGAAACTAGGCGGTCTCGAGTCATGTCTCGAGTCGCAACAAGACTCGCAACCATGATCTCGGGTCATGCTGTTTATGCAGGTAGTGTGTGGTCTCGAGTTGAGACTAGGGGTTCTCGACCCGCAACCTATATTATAACCGCGGTCTCGAGTCGTCCTGGGTTGGTCTCGAGTCGAGACGGGGTGTCTCGACTTGTTTGTCTGATTTGGAGATCCTTCTAGAACCTCAATGTACTAGCCAATAGATTTACCATTTCATGATATCATGTACTATCCAATGATAATGCACAAACATGGTTTGTTGTCTAATACTCAAATAAAATGGATCAAAACACATAATTCAAATCTTCATATCATGTTCATGTTGCATTCAAATAGTTCATGTCCATTAGGGTTTTCATCATATTCAAAACACATACTTTAAACAAATTATCCAAACATGCCGTACATAGCTTAGTGCATCATCATCCGATTATTCAAGAACATGTTTACATACCCTATTCATTTCTTTACACAACTTAATTGTCAAGTTAGCATGATCATCACTAATTCACCTCAATCTTCCTATCCACCTAAGAGTATGTGTGTTATACAAGAACATGTGCATCTTTCAATAAATAAACCTCATTTATCACACAACACCTTCATCATAGATTAAACAACAATCTTAATATTGACCATTCAAGAAAGATATATTCATCAGGCATCAAACTTAACAAGCAAACACATTATCACATAACCTTATCATACATCATCATCAAGCCGAAATAGAAGCACATAGCGTGAATCACTAACCGGTGGTGAAAAGGCACCGAGATAGTAAAGAAGATGAAGTGTCTGAGTGTTGATGATGAGCTTGACCGAGTCTCCTTGTTGATGCCGATTTGATCCGAGAGAGAGGAGAGGGGAGGTGATGTTTGATCTTTAGGGTTTAAGGTTTTCTAGAGAGAGAGTGTAGGGGAGTGTGTGTTGTCCAAAGAAATGGCAAAAATGGCTAGGAGCATGAGTTATATACTAGCTCTTAAGTTGGTTCACCCTAGTGGGTTTTCGAGTGGGGTGGAGAGGGACATGGCCCAACCGGCCCAACAGTTACACTATTCACTCGAGACCGCATGGTCTCGAGTCGGGTTCTTGTGTCTCGGGTCGCATACATACAAGCATACATATAAACATAACACATAATCACATAGGATGTTCACTTATATCATTAAACTAACAAGTTAACTAGTCCCATAACGTTCAAGCATGTTACATCAAGATACAACGAAAGGTTCTAAATTTCGAGTTGTCACACAAAGACTGACAGGACGAGTAGCAGCATTGAATAGATTTATCTCAAGATCCTTAGAAAAATACAAGGAATTTTATGATATCCTGAAGAAGAACAAGAAGTTCGAATGGGGAGTGAAGCATGAAGCAGCTTTGCAGGATTTGAAGCAGTATCTTTCAACTGCACCCATATTGATGAAGCCTAAGGATGGTGAACCATTATCCCTGTATCTTGCAGTATCAGGGAATGCAGTAAGTGCTGTCATTGTAAAGGATCATGAAGGTCAGCAGTATCCTGTTTATTATGTTAGTAAAAGTTTATTAGATGCTGAAACTAGGTATTCTCATTTAGAGAAATTGATATTAGTCCTAGTTATGGCGTCGAAAAAACTTAGACATTATTTTGAAACACATAGGATTCATGTTAAAACCAACTATCCTGTAAAAAATGTGCTTAGGAAACCAGAGATGTCAGGTAGGATGGCTAAGTGGTCAGTAAAATTAAGTGCATATGATCTAGTGTATGAACCTAGAAATGCCATAAAGTCTCAGGCTTTAGCTGACTTTGTGGCTGATTTCAGTAGTGATATTCAAAGTGAAGTAGACCTAGAAGTGCAACAGCTAGGAGAAAACTTAAAATCCTGGACATTATATACTGATGGTGCATCTAATGTAAGAGGTGTAGGTTTGGGTATACTACTAAAATCGCCACAAGGGGACATATTACCCCAGGCTATTAGATGTGAATTTCCTGCCACTAATAATGAAGCAGAACATGAAGCTTTAATTGCAGGATTAGAATTGGCTAAGAGCATGAATATCAAGAGTTTACAAGTATATGTTGATTCCTTGTTAATTACTAATCATTTTAATGGATCCTATGCAGTTAAAGGTGAGAAGTTAATCAAATATCTCGATATTCTCAAAAAATTAGCAGGATATTTCGATGTTTTTACACTTGAACAGGTACCAAGAGAAGATAATGCTGAAGCTGATGCGTTGGCAAATCTAGGATCATCAGTCAGGATACCGGAAGGAACCCGAATACCAATATTACATGTCCTGTATCTTTCGACGGATTTTCAGGATAAGGAGGTAGTAAGTGTTCAGGATCCTAATGATGAATATCCTGAGGAGGATCCTAAGTCCTGGACGGCTCCGATCATGAGATATCTCAAATAAGGGCACATTCCAAAGGATGAAAATCCTAAGGCCTTTAGAATGAAGGTATCAAGATTCACTGTTATAAATAATGTTTTGTATAAGAAATCTCTTGCAAGACCATATCTGAGGTGCTTGGAGGATCCTGAAACTAAAGAAGTGCTTCAGGATATACACGAAGGGGATTGTGGTAACCATACTGGGGCCATGTCATTATTCTCGAAAGTATTAAGAACAGGATATTATTGGCCAACGATGAGGATAGATGCTGCAGAATATGCTCGAAGGTGTGATGCATGTCAGAGACATAGTAATATATTACATCAGCCTGCTGAACCACTGTATCCTATTGTTTCCCCTTGGCCATTCATGAAGTGGGGAATGGATATAGTAGGAAAATTGCCAAAAGCTCCAGGAGGGAAAGTCTTCATGCTGGCAATGACTGATTATTTCTCTAAATGGGTTGAAGCTGAAGCATTTATCCAAGTTAGAGACCAAGAAGTAGTATCCTTCATAAAAAGGAATATCCTGACCAGGTTCGGAGTACCAGCTCAGATAATATGTGACAATGGATCTCAATTTATAAGTAAGAGGACTACTGACTTTTTCAAAAGTTGGGGAATCAAAATGATCACATCCACACCGGTACATCCTCAAGCAAATGGACAAGCGGAATCCTCAAACAAGATAATTGTCAACAATTTGAAGAAAAGGCTTGGAGCTAAGAAGGGAAGATGAGCAAAAGAATTACCCTTTGTTTTATGGGCTGATAGAACAACGGTGAAAAGTGCAACTGGCCAAACCCCGTTTTCCTTGGTATTTGGAGCAGAAGCGGTGATCCCGACAGAAATGGTGATACCTACGGCAAGATCCGATCTCCGGGATCCTGAGAAGAATCCTGAAGCCCTATGCCAGGAGTTGGATACTATTGATGAGACAAGAGAGGCAGCAAGGCTAAGGATGACAGCATATCAATAGAGGATATCTAAAGCATATAACAAGAATATAAGGACTAGAAGGTTCCAGGTTGGAGATTGGGAAAGGCTTTTCAGAATACTACTAATCCTGCTGATGGAAAGTTGGCTCCGAAGTGGGAAGGACCCTACGAGATTGAATCAGAATCAGGAAAAGGAGCATATCGAGTCAAGAATATGGAGGGGGATATGCTACCGAGATCCTGGAATGCTATACATCTAAAGCTCTATTTCAAGTGAGTTTGCAATTTAAATTCAAACTCATAATGGTATGGATTCTATCTCTTTTAATATGTTTTGATATTGTTTATTCTTTTGAACCCATTACTGACTTAAGCATCAGAGGGGTGTTAGCCAGGCTAACACCCACCTTAGTTTATAGTTATTTTGCAGTATATGCTTCGGGATATAGCTCCAGGATACACATTCAGGATACTTCGAAAGATTAGAGGATTGGCCCCCTCTCTCACGTTTAAGGGATCCTGATCCCTTCACGGGTTTAAAGGTATTCACCTTTCTCTCGAATTGGGTTTAAACACCCCGCCTGGAGCGCAAGTTATCCAGGGATAGTTCAAGATGTGTGCAAAATGCAACATATAAATTACATCAATTGTGGCATAAAACTAACTATTTTTTAGTACTAATGTTGGAAAAAGTGTGCTTTTGTCTTCCTTTTGTATTTTCAGGATTAAATGAGCTCAAATTAACAAAAGAAGCAAAAACACAACTAAATCTAACATAAATACAAGAAAAGCAACAAACGTGACATGCCGACCCCACGACAGCATCTTCCCAAGCAAAACAAGAAGACAAAAGACTGAACACGCCCCGTGCTCAGCCAGCACAGGGGCGTGCCCAAGTGTCAGCAGAAAAGACAAAGTGGTAGAAGCTTCTATTGCCCACCACGGGGCCGTGCTCAGCAGACACGGGGCCGTGGTCAACTATAAGATTCGCACAATCCAGGCAAATCTTCATAGTACAAAGATTCTTCTGCACACGGGGGCGTGGTCAACTAATAAGACAAGCTGCACTAAATGAAGAAAGAGAAGGATGTGGATACGGGGCCGTGCCCGAGCTTCTGTTCAGCCTATAAATAGGAGTGCTTGGCTCAAGCTCAAACCATCCCTTGGCACACCACCTCTCTCACACTTCACCCACCACCACCATAACACCATCATCCACCACCATCATCCATTGTCCATCATAGAGTGTGTGAGTCGTCTCGGAATCCAAGATTAATCGTAAGAGTTCTTGAAAATCAAGGCCATGTTTGCCTAAGTCTCTTACATCACTTGGTGAAGACAAGTGTCTAGTGTAATACTTTTTATTCCTAATCTTTTTGCACTTTTTACTTGGTTTTGTATTAATGACTTTAATAACTAGTTTCTTATGTTGAAGGTGATTCTTCCTTATCGTTTGTCCGTGGTGTCTTGACATTATTTTACTGTCTATATAAAATAAAAGATTTTCACCATTCATATCTCCACGGTCTATATGGAGGTATGTTGGCTACCTGGTGGGGGTTAAGGGAACAGTTTGGTAAGAGTCTTGCCATTGTTCAGCGTTTAGAGGTCCTGCAATGGACCTGGGTCAAATTTAGTAGGACATCCTTCAATACTTAACGGTATTGGATGGCGGGGGTCCAAACACTTTGATCCCCTCATAAGTTAACTACTATTAATACTATATTCCAGCTATTTAGGACTGTATCCCTGCTGACTCAGACTACTTAGTCGAGGGTAACGTCACCTCCAAAAGAGGGGCCTACCATAATTTGCATTAATAACTTAATTAATTATCTTTCAATAATCCGACCCTTTAGGATTGTATCCTTGCTGACTCAAACTACTGGGTTGAGGGTAACGTCACCTTCAACAGAGGGGCCTACTACAATAACTAAGATAATCTCTTAAATAAGTGCAAAAGTGCGGAAATAATCAAAGGTTACACTATACACGAGTCGGAACCAAGTGATTCATCTTGTCTATCTGTTTTTTCTTTTATTTTTTTTTCAGCATTTTAGTTAGTTTTTTTTCTTAGTTTAAAACATTTTTCTAAACTTTTTGATTTGCTTAGACGTTGAGGATAAACCGGTACTAAAATCTCTTGTGTCCTTGGACGACCTCGGTATCTTACCAACACTATACTACGCTCACGATGGGTGCACTTGCCCATATGTGTGTTTAGTGTTAGTAAATATCGTGTTTTATAAATTTAAAACTTGGCTAAAAAAGTGTTAAAGGGCTTAAAGTATACACCTAATATATATAACACTTCACACGCATCAATACACTCCCGCCTGTAGCGCATGAAAATTTGGGATTTTCCCGAGGATACTTATGGGTTTATCCCCTGGGTGCTACGGATTTATCTCCAGTACATTTTAGGGTTTACCCCCTGTAACACAAGAACTGTTCAAACAATTGGAACTAATGTTCAGAAAATTTCTAAGTGTTCAAAGGATTTATGCACATGGGACATTCCTTCTGAGGCGATTGTGTAGAGCTCAAAGGATCAAATTTGGACCTAGTGTATTAAGCGCCTCGGACTAGGGACATCTTAGTGGAAAAAATTGCAAAGGGATTGAAGCTCGATAAAAGGGTTACACTCTATTCCTGGTATGGTCTTTCCTTTGTAAACCTTATATAAATCATTTGAACTTTTGAAACTATGTTTGGAAAAGGCTTAAATATCCTGATTAAGGTATATACTTAGGATATATTCTCGAAATGTGTTTTCGGAATATGTTTCAGGATGTTTGGTTGGAATATTTGGGATATAATACTTGGGCTGAAAATTAAAACTTTAGCTATATAAGTATTATCAAAATGAACTTCGTAAAATAAACTGTTCTTTTTTCTTTAAAAACTTTATCTGAATTGTTTGAATTTTGAAAAACCCTGTTAGACGAAAGTCATTGTAGGATATCGCTGAATATTCTGATCATGATATTTTCAAAAAGTAATGGCACTGATTTTTGGAGAGTTGAAATTTAAATTAAGCAATGCATAACAAAAAGTTGAAAGACAACAACAAATAAGTCAAAAAGAGGTTATACTATTAACATGTCAAAAGTAGTGCTTTTGGTTTCACCTCAAACCGAGGCCCATCCACCTCAAACGGTTGAAGGTTTCATCTCAAACCGAGACCCATCCGCCTCCAACCGTTGTATTGTTCAAAACAGATTATACTAATTGATGACCAAGGGCTTCATCCTGAAACCCAGGACCCATCCACCTTTGGTCATCAAATTGTCTTAATACATGAAAAGTAAATTGTTTAACAGACCACAACCATCAAATTTAAAAAAGTGGGCTCCGGCCTTGGCACGTATATCCATCATCACCCACTTCGCTGCCTCTAAGGGGCAGCTCCTCCTTCCATCATGACCTCGTCAGCAGCATCCTTCCCAGCATCACCACCAGCATCCTTCGGAACATCGGCACCATCCACCTTCTTGGCCACTTCAGCAGGCTCCTCCGCTGTGGGCTTCACGGGAGGCTCCACAGGATTACCACCAAGATCTTTCAGCTTCATCTCCCAAGCCTTGATATTCCATGAAGGACATTCAAAGCCCATAACCATAGCTTCATAAGCCATTTTCAGTCTGGCACGGAGGAGGGATATAAAAATGGAATTCTTGAGGCTTTCCCGGTATGAAGCCATGTCCTGCTCATGTTGAACTTAGGCAGCATCGGACTTAGCTTGGGCCTCCTGGGTGATCTTTTGGATGACAGATTGATGCTCTTGGACCATTGCCTTGTATTTAGCCTCGTAATGCTCCGATTTGGCGGTAGCAATTGCTGCCTGATCTGCAATGGTGGCTTCGGCCTTCATCAGCTTGCTCTCTAGCATGGTGTTTTGGCCACATGCATCTTCGTAGAGGAATACCAGGCGTTCGAGGCCCTGCAAAATAAGAAAACAGGTATTGACCTTAATTAACTTTTATAACCAGCATATGGTGCAGGATATAGGTCAAGGATACTAACCTGGTTGAGGAAGCCGGTCATGAATTTGCTGGATTCCGTGAACCCATGATTCTCAAATGGAAACACGTGGGGTGTAGCAGGATGGTCTACTTCCTTCCTCTTCCGGGAGCTGGAGGCCCGGGTCCTGGATGCTGGGGGAGCTTTGGGAGCGATAGCAGTCTTCGAACTAGTAGGCTTTGGAGTATTAGCTGGCTTCGGATTGGTCTCTTGCTTAGCAGGTGCAAAGCTGGAATAACTGTCCAACTGGTCGAGCTGGAAGCCTTCGAGGTTGATTACCGGCACTGGAAAAAAAGGGAGAAATGTTTAGTTCTTAACAGTTACACTCTATAATCAATATAATCATATACTTACTAGACATTTCTGAGCTTGATTTTTGACTTGAGTTTGTGAGAGACAGGGAGAAGGTGTTTTGGTCAAAAATCACACAAGGATAATACAACCAAATTCGATTTTGTGAGGTGTGATGCTTGGTTAATTGAACAATGAAAAAATGAATTGCTTGTTGAATGTGAAGATGAACACAACGATTTTTTACGAGGAAAAGCCCTTGATCGCTAGCAGATCGCCGGCATAAAAACCTCGGATAGTGAAAACTATCACTATCAACTATATTGAACGAAAAAGATTACAACTTTGGATGTTGATCAAGTGTGGTACAATGATTGAATGCTATGTGTGTTGTGAAAGCTTCTGATTTGCGAATGTATGCGAGTGTGTGTATATAAGAAGGTGTTCTCTGATTCATAGTGTGTGTTTTTTATAGTGATAACCGGCCTAAAACACTTGATCAACCCCTTAAATCTCAGAAATAACAAACTAACCGAAAATTAAGGTAGTCCACGTTTTTCCCCATGATCATCGTAAAAATAACACATGTGCGGCATCTTGAAGGAATATTCCCGTGATTCTAGCTGAGAATTAGTCCACAATGTCCATTACCTGCATATAAACATTAAAAACATGACAATTGTTAGAAATCATAAGTAATGTTAAGGATCCTGGATCCTCAGACTCTGGATCCTCAGAATCCCTACATAATCCGTTAAGGATCCGTGATCCATGCCCAGTCTCAGGATAGATGATCCTTAGAATAAAATCCAAGCCCTAACAATTACCCCCAATATGGCAGTTGTGATAAAGATTCACAGCTGTCATATTTCCGTTAGAAGAGGGCTAGTCGTTGCTGCTTGTATCTAGTCGTTACACTGCTTGTCGTCACTGATAAGGCCTGCTATAATCATCATTGCAAAATATAGAGTTAGAGATAACTCCTCAAATGCCTTTACAGAGAAGAAGATCCTTCTGTTTGTAGAAGATGAATCCTTCTACAGCGTTCGCTAACAACCTTCCTGCATTTTAATTTCTGCACAGACACTTTAACTGTTAGATAGCCCAGTCTGGCCTGGGTAGATGATCCACAGTTTTGCTGGTGAAATCCAGGCCAGTTGATTTTGATACATAATGAATGGGTAATAACATTAAACTTTTTTGGCTACATCTTTTGTTTCTTCCCTCTTTATTTTTCATGTATGCTTTCTATTTTCAAAGCTATCATCGCCAAACAACTGAAAAGTTATTGGAAATCTGATGATGATGTTAAACTTTTAACAAAAAACTTGAAGTGTTCCTACAAATGTGGATCAATGATCCTTAACCAAAAAGGATAAGAGACAACTTGCAGCTTAGAAAAAGTTAGAATATAACATACCAGAGAATCCAAGTTAGGATTCTATATCCTTGTAAATTAATACTGAATAAACAAACTGTGAAAAGTAAACTTTCGAGGATCCAGGATCCTTATTGTCAGAACTTGTATAACTTTAGAGCTTCAAGATCCTGTAAGAAAAACAAACTTGGGACCAAGCCAAATAATTGGGAATGAACCCATAATAACTGGGGACAAGCCCAAATAAACTGGGGACAAGCCCAACAAACTGGGGACAAGCCCAAATAAACTGGGGACATGCCCAAATAACTTAGGAGACTTCTGAGGATACTTGATCCTCTGCTTAGGATACATCAACCTTCTGCAAAACTCAGAACAGAGTGAAAGAAGGATAAAGGATCTAGGATCCTTTTCCTTGTAAATAGGTTAATTAAAGAAGTAGATAAATTGAAGTTAGATCATTACCAGAGTGAGGATCATCTATCCTCTGAGGATCCTTGATCGGACATGGAAATAGTTGAGAATCCTGGATCCTGATTACACGAAGTATCTCTTTAAGTGGACAGCATTCCAAGCTCTAGGTAGCAAATCTCCTTCCATTGTTAATAATCGATATGCCCCCTTTCCTGCCCCAGCTTCAATAAGATAGGGACATTCCCACTTAGGTGCTAACTTGCCATCAGAAGGATTGGTGGTATTTTGGAATGCTTTCCTCAACACCATATCGCCAACTTGAAACTTCCTGATCCTGACATTCTTGTTATAAGCTCCAGCTATTCTTTGTTGATAGCTAGCCAATCTTATCCTTGCCAAATCCATGAGTTCTTCTATGGTATCCAGGTCTTGAGTCAGGCTTTCAGCATTTCCTTCAGAATCACGGATGCTTTTCCTCATGGTGCCTTAGGAAGCTTGCCAACTATATACATTCCCCATCTCATGAATGGCCAAGAAGAGGATATAGGATGCAGAGGCTCAGCTGGTTGATGAAGGACATTACTGTGTCTTTGACAAGCATCACACTTCTTTGCATATTCCACAGCATCCTTCTTCATGGTTGGCCAATAATATCATGTTCTAAGGATCCTTGAGAACAGTGCTCTACCCCCAGTGTGGTTTCCACGGTCTCCTTCATGAAAATCCTTTAGAACTTCTTGGATTTCAGGATCCTCGATGCACCTTAGATGTGGACCTGCAAGAGATCGTTTATATAACATGTTACATAGTATGGTGAATTAAGATACCTTGACTTTGAAAGATCTAGGATTTTCTCCAGTAGGAATCTCTCCATATTGTATATATCTTAGGATCAGAAGGATCCAGGATCCTAAACTTGACTGTGCACCATCACTAGGTATGATTGTTGAATCTTCCACTATCTCCATAGTTGTGTGATCCTCGATAGCAGGAGCCAAAATGTGGATGATAGGTATCTTCACATCCTCTGGCATCTTAAGGAATGATCTAAGGTTAGCTAGGGCATCAGCTTCTTCATTTTCTTCCCTGGGTACCTGTGATAGACTGAAAAAAGCAAAAGAATCTGCCAGTTTCCTGACTATTTCTAAGTACTTGATTAGCTTTTCACCTTTGACAGTGTAAGAACCGTTATAATGATTAGTAATTAATAGAGAATCTACATATACTTGAAGATACCTGATCCTCATATTGTTAGCTAATTGCAAACCTGCTATCAAGGCCTCATACTCTTCCTCATTATTAGTGGTTTGGAATTCACATGCAATGGAATGGGGTATAATGTCCCCCTGTGGCTATTTTAGTAGTGTGCTTTGTCTAGTTTCTTTAACATTTGAAGCTCCATCCGTGAAGAGTGTCCAAGGATCCTTGGCCTTCTCAAGTTGTTGAAGAAACTAGCCTCCATTAGATCTACAAAGGGAAGGTGAATTAGAAAGGGAAGATAGATACGAACCTAATGGCAGTTCTATCTTCCCTTTGTAGTCCCTTGGAGGATACTTTAATTGCTATGCTTCTTTTGCTTGGGACCTAATGGCAGTTCTAGGTTCGTATTTAATGTCATATGCATTAAGCTTGACTATCCATTTTGCCATTCTACCTGACATTTCAGGTTTCCTGAGAACATTCTTAATAGGAAAGTTAGCTTTCACAATAATAGTGTGAGTTTCGAAATAATGTCTATGTTTAGCGGGAGCCATAATTAAATCAAGAATTAATTTCTCTAAATGAGAATACCTGGCCTCAGCATCAAGTAGACTTTTACTTACATAGTATACCAGATGTTGAGAGCCTTCATGATCCTTAACTAGGATCGCACTTACTGCTTTAGCTGAAACAACCAAGTATAAGAATAATGATTCTCCATTTTCTGGTTTCATCAGGGATGGTGCTGAGGATACATAATCCTTAAGAACCTTGAGTGCAGCTTCATGTTTCCAAGCAAAGGTAGACTTTCTTCTTTTCAAGAAGGATATTAAATCCTGCTCTATGTTGTCTAGGATCCCGGATCCTATAAAAATTTTGGATTCAGGATCCTCTGGGTTCAACAGAATATACTTGACGTGTTGGTCTCTTGCCTCCATGACGTCCCTTGGAGGATACTTTAATTGCTATGCTTCCCTTGACTTGGAGGCTGATTTCATTGAAGAAGTGTAACAGTTCTTTGCCTCCTGTTGATCATATCTATCTTCACCACACCCCATAGAGTTGGGAGCTTGACACATTGATGATATGTTGAGGGGACTGCCTTCATATCGTGTATCCATGGCCTGCCAAGGATAACATTACGGCAAGATAAGCAATCAATAACTTAGAATTTTTTAACAGAATTCACTCCCTCTATATAAATAGGAAGTTTCAAGGATGTTCCCCAATGTAATCTTTGTCTCTCCACTGACTCCCACAAGGACAGATGATCATAGGACAATATCAGATTCAAGGATGTTCATTCTTTTAAGGACATCCAACTGGATTATATTCACTGAGCTTCTCCCATCAATGAGAATCCTGCGAACAAAAATGGTTAGATAATGTAACAAGCAAACCGTCATGATGAGGATCCTGTATGTCCACACGATCATCCTCATCAAAGGATATGATTTTTTCCTGGGTAAGAAAGGAAGTTCGAACAGGTCTGTCCCCATTCTCCATCTTTGTTTCCTTTGCATGTCTCTTAGCTGCTGAGAACCTCCGGAGATGAAATGGATGATTTGAGCATCAGCTGGTGGAGGAGGAGCTTTTCCAGGAACTTCCACAGAATCCTGGATCCTTGACTTTTTCCTTCCAAGCAATTCCTTCAAGTATCCTTTGCTCAAAAGATAACCTATCTCCTTCCTTAATGCTATGCACTCATCTGTGAGATGACCAAAATCCTCATGGTAAGCACACCATTTCGATTTATCTTTGGTAGCAGGCGGTTTGTCATTCTTCCTTGGCCACCTAGCCTTGTCACCTAAATTCTTCATAGCAAGGATTAGTTCACTATTATCAGCAAAAAAACAATATTCAGAAATAGGAGGATAATCCTCATCATCTTCCGCTTGTTCCACAGCTTGCACATTCTGGTTGTCATGCTTGGAGTATTGCTTGGATCAGTTATTCTTGAAATAGGATCCTTGTTTGTCTTGCTCTGAGGATCCTGGCAATCTCTCCTGGATCCTTTTGTCATCCGCTAAATGAATGAACCTAAGGGCCATGTTCCTTACTTCATCTAGGTTCCTGCAAGGTGTCATAACAAGATCATCATAGAACTAAGAATCCTTAAGTAAACCCATTTTAAAAGCTTCAACAGCAGTAGCAATATCTAAGTTAGGGATTTCTAAGGATTCTCTACTAAATTTAGTTATATAATCCCTTAACGATTCATCATGACCTTGGGTGATCCTATATAAGTCACTAGTCAACCTTTCAAATGTTCTACTACATGAAAACTGGTTATTGAACAAGTTAACTAAATGAGAAAACAAAGTAATTGAGTAAGGAGGAAGGCTTAGCAGCTATTTTAACGCTGATCCTGTAAGTGTGGATCCAAATACCTTGCATAAGCAGGCTTCCTTCAATCTTTCAGGAATGGGGTTGATTTCCATCCTTTCCCTGTATTGAGCTACATGCTCTTCTGGATCCGTTGAGCCATCATATAGCTTCATGGTTGGTATTTGAAACCTCTTAGGTATCTCTGCATCACAAATAGGTGGTGCAAAATGAGATATTTTGTGAATCCCATCTGGGATTTCAGGAATGGGTTTAACCACTCCTGGAATGCTGGATATCATATCCTTGAGTTTTTGAAACTCCCTAGCCATGGTCTGGTTGATTCCTGGTTTCTGCACAAAGCCATGGTTAGCATTATAAGAATTATTCAAAGTGTTACCTCCTGGAGGATTCAGGTTGGGATTCCTGATGTGAATCCATATTGATGTGACTCTGGTATGATCGAGGGACCAGACGAAGCAATAGTCTGCATGGGAATGAAGTCTCCCACATGAATCTCTGAACTTCTGGATTGTTGACTCCCTAAGGATCCTTGATCCTGGAAGGTGTTGGATCCAAGTGTTAGGGCATGAATTTTATGCTAAGGATCATCTATCCTGAGACTGGGCATGGATCACGGATCCTTAATGGATGATGCAGGGAGTCTGAGGATCCAGTGTCTGAGGATCCAGGATCCTTAACAGAACTTATGATTTCTAACAATTGTCACGTTTTTAATGTTTATATGCAGGTAATGGACGACATGGGCTTAGTCTTGCTGGAATCTCGTGGAATATGCTTCATAGGCACGTGCTTGATGAAGAAATAACCGTTTTGGAGAACATGGGTGACCTCCACCTTTTTAGGAAAGTTTGTTGCTGGATATTTCTTATCTTTTAAGGGGGAAACGAGCTCATTTGAGGCATAGGTCGAACACACCACAAAAAAAAACACACAACACTCGAATTCTCTGGAAAACACTTAGCGAAATGCACACAGTTATACTAGCAATTCATTGTATTGAGCTTGTTTTCTTCCGAAGTTGTACAAGGATCATTATTGTTTTGCAATATATTTGGTGATCGGTAGTTTCCATCACCCGAGGTTTTTTATGCCGGAGATCTTCTAAAGATTAAGGGCTTTTTCCTCGTATAAATCTCGGTGTTCATCGTTGATTTCATATACTTGTCGTTCATACAATTAACCAAGCATCATACCTCACAAAATCAGATTTGGTTGCATTATCCTTGTGTTATTTTTGACCAAAACAGTTTGGCGCCCACCGTGGGGCAATTGGTGCTTCATTTCTGAGAAATTTCGTTCATTTCATTCATTTCTCCTCATTACCTTCAACCACATGGCTTCTCAGGGAAAAACTACTTCAAGTTCCATGCCGGCAGTTACTTCTTCACAGGGCATTCCACCGTTGCATCCTCTCCCCCTTGCATTCCAGAAGAATGCTGAGAATGCTCCGAAGAAGATAACCCCTGTTTTCACAAAACCAACTGTAGTTTCTTCCTCTACACTTACTAACAGTGATCTTTATGCTTTGATTTTGCAGATGAGAGGATACATGCAACAACAGGACGAAACTAAGTGCAGGATCCTTCGCGAAATTGATAAAATCAGCAGAGGATCACTCCCCATTGATGCCCATGTCGTTGGATTTTACTACTCCATCATCAACAATCCAGTTTTCCAAAGGATCCAATGTCCAGATTCAAGGATCCTTTATCCTTCGGCAAGGATCACTGGAGTCAGTGCAGCCTCAAGGATCCTACTTCCAGCCTTTAGGATCCTCTTTCCAACATCAGGGATCCTTCGATAGCTCAGGAGGATATATGGGGACGCACACAGTTCAAGGATCCTCCCAGGTTCAAGGATCCTCCTCCCAGGTTCAAGGATCCTCTCAGGTTCAAGGGTCATCCTCTCAGGTTCAATGATCCTCTCAGGTTCAAGGATCCTCCTTTCAGGTTCAAGGATCCTCATCTCAGGTTTACGGATCCATGGATTATCCTCCAAGACCTCCAGTCACAGCACATCAAGGATCCAACATCTTTCAGGATCAAGGATTCTTAAGGAATGTGCAACTCGGAAGTACAGATGTTCATCAAGGAGACTTCATTCCCATGCAGACCATTACTTCATCTGGTCCTACTATTGCACCAGACACGTCTTATCCTAGATACGCTTCATCTGGTCCTACTATTGCACCAGACACGTCTTAAATGGCTGCTAAGTCTTCCCCCTTACTCTATTACTTCATTTGCTAATCTAGTTAATTTGTTTAATAGCCAATTCTCATGTAGTAGGAGGTTTGAACGTTTAACTAGTGATCTATATAGGGTAACACAAGGTCAAAATGAATCACTAAGAGATTACATAACTAAATTCAGTAGAGAATCCTTAGAAATCCCTAACTTAGATATTGCTACAGCTATAGAGGCTTTTAAAATGGGTTTACTTAAGGATTCACAATTCTATGACGATCTTGTTATGACACTTTGCAGGAACCTAGATGAAGTAAGGAACAAGGCCCTTAGGTTCATCCGTTTAGAGGATGACAAAAGGATCCAGGAGAGGTTGTCAGCATCCTCAAAGCAAGACAAACAAGGATCCTATTTCAAGAATAACTGATCCAAGCAATACTCCAAGCATGACAACCGGAATGTGCATGCTGTGGAACAAGAGGAAGATGATGAGGATTATTCTCCTATTTTTGAATATTATTTTTCTACTGATAATAATGAACTAATCCTTGCTATGCAGAATTTAGGTGACAAGGCTAGGTGGCCAAGGAAGAATGACAATTCGCCTGCTACCAAAGACAAATCGAAATGGTGTGCTTACCATGAGTATTTTGGTCATCTCACAGATGAGTGCATAGCATTAAGGAAGGAGATAGGTTATCTTTTTAGCAAAGGATACTTGAAGGAATTGCTTGGAAGGAAAAAGTCAAGGATCCAGGATTCTGAGAAAGTTCCTGAAAAAGCTCCTCCTCCACCAGCTGATGCTCAAATCATCCATTTCATCTCCGGAGGTTCTCAGCAGCTAAAAGACATGCAAAAGAAACAAAGATGGAGAATGGGGACATACATGTTCGAACTTCCATTCTTACCCAGGAAAAAGTCATATCCTTTGATGAGGATGATCGTGTGGACATACATGATCCACATCATGACGGTTTGGTTATTACATTATTTATATCTAACCATTTTGTTTGCAGGATTCTCATTGATGGGGGAAGCTCAGTGAACATAATCCAGTTGGATGTCCTCAAAAGAATGAACATCCTTGAATCTGATATTCTCCCAAGATCATCTGTCCTTGTGGGATTCAGTGGAGAGACAAAGATTACATTGGGGGACATCAAACTTCCTATTTATATAGAGGGAGTGAATTCTATTAAAAAATTCTATGGGGTGTGGTGAAGACAGAGATGATCGGCAGGAGGCAAAGAACTCTTAAACTTCTTCAATGAAACCAGCCTCCAAGGAGCAAGGCGTCATGGAGTCAAGAGAGCAAGACGTCAAGGATATTCTGCTGAACCCAAAGGATCCTGAATCCAAAATTTTTATAGGATCCGGGATCCTAGACAGTATTGAGCAGGATTTAGTATCCTTCTTGAAAAGAAGAAAATCTACCTTTGCTTGGAAACATGAAGACATGACATGTATATCTAAGGATGTTATTACTCACAAACTTGGCATTGACAGGTCTTTCTAGTCAATACACCAAAAAAGGAGAAATTCGCTCCGAAAGAAATGTCATTATCCAAGAAGAGGTAGACAAATTGCTCAAGGCAAGTAAGACATATTGAGGAAGAATAAGAAGTTTGAGTGGACTGATAAGCATGAAGCTGCACTCAAGGCTCTTAAGGATTATCTATCCTCAGCACCAGCCCTGATGGAACCAGAAAATGGAGAATCATTATCCTTATACTTAGCTGTTTCAGCTAAAGCAGTAAGTGCGATCCTAGTTAAGGATCATGAAGGCTCTCAACATCCGGTATACTATGTAAGTAATATTCTACTTGATGCTGAGGCCAGGTATTCTCATTTAGAGAAATTAATTCTTGATTTAATTATGGCTTCCGCTAAACATACACATTATTTCGAAACTCACACTATTATTGTGAAAACTAACCTTCCTATCAAGAATGTTCTCAGGAAACTTCAAATGTCAGGTGTTTTGGTCAAAAATCAAGCTAAGATAATGCAACCAAACTTTCTGTTGTGAGGTGTAATGCTTGAATCAATGGACAATATTAAGGATCACTCAGAAATGTAATGAACAAGTGACACAAAGATTTGTACGAGGAAAAAGCCCTTGATCAAGAGTTGATCTCCGGCATAAAAAACCTCGGGTGATGGAAACTACCGATCACCAACTCAGATTAAACAGAAAATGTATTACAACTTTGGATGATAGCGAGCTTATTACAAGGATCACTAGAGTGTAATGTGCAAAAAAGTGTGTAATCGCCGAGCAAACTGTCGAGAGCAGTTACGAGTGTGTGTGTTTAGCCAAAAATAGCCAAGTGTTCTAATCTAGCTCGTTATCCCCTTATAAATTTGGAAAATATCTAAGCTAACTAACTATCCGCATTTCGTGCAAGTCTTCCACGACCTCCATAACGTCCATATTAGTCAAGCACGTGCGGAATAAAAAGAGAATATGCTCCAGGAATATCGCCAAGACCAAGTCCAAGCACGTACTCTTGCAAAACAACTTCATATTCAAAGCAGACAATCGTTAGTGTAAGGATCACTATGATGATCCTGGATCCTGATCCTACAATACTCTCTGAGGATCACTAATTCAAACAGAATTGAGGATCCCTAAGCCCGACAGTAATTGAGGATCACTGATCTTTGGAAAATCCTCTCCTAAAAATTGCCCCCAAAATATAAGGAGTAAAGTGTAAATAAACGAGTTATATTTTCTCGTTCTTATCCGTAACAAACTAACGGATATATAGCCGTTACATTCTTACTAGCCGTTGCCAATCTGACGTCATTGAAGTGACTATCCTGCAAAATCATGATTATAAATTGAAATTAGATATAAGGGTTAGGAAGCATTTAAATTCGTGCGTTGCATACTTTAAATCCTTATTCGCAGGTCTGATCAGGTACTTCTCTTTCCTTTCTCTCTTCATATTCTCATTCTGTTTCTTCTTCTTCACCATCGTCATGACCAAGATGATGCTAAGATCTTCACCGGCTAAGGATCACAAAAAGGACAGTCCCTTGAGGAGCCAAGGGATCATCGAAGACTCTGCGAAGGAACGATGCTGCTTTACTGATCCGCAGATAGACAGGATTCGCCATTGTTTTCCGTCGAGCACCGTTTTTAAAGCTTTTGAACCTACCGTCCTAAGCGATTTTGTTTCTGAAACCTGGGTGGCTTTTCCGATCACCCCATTTACGATAGGATACTCGTATCCTTTTCCTGATTTCACCCAATCTTTCTTCTCTCTCACCGGCATCTCCTACATCCAAGCGATGCCAATGATGTGGAGGGTCTTGTATACCCTTGAAAGAATCATTGAGCATGAAGGTATTGATCTGGGAATGTCGGAGTTAGCAGAGATGTACAACCTTGTGAGCCATGGATCTAATCGATATCTATTCAAACACAAACCCGGTGAAGAACACCTCATCCTCAAAACCACTAAGAATGACACCAACTGGAAAAGGCGATTTTTCTTAGAAGGATCACATGATAACCTTGTTTCTGCTGAGGATCACTAACATCCTTTTGTTTCTTTTGTGCATCTGTCTCTGTTTCGCACCTCATTACGTCACCTGCAAAGAAGGAAAGGCTTGACGCTTTTCAGAGTCTCGATCCTGCTATAAGATTATTCCAAGCAAGTACTAAGGATTCTCAAGAAGTATCCTCAGGCTCTGTTACGATGTCAAGTAAGTATCCCATTTTGTGCATAACTAAATGTTTAAATTAAAATGAAATAAGGATACTTATCTGTTTTGGATGTGTAGGTGCTGGAAAATCATCGAAGTCTGCTACTCGTTTCAGTATCACTGACCTCGATGCTGTCCGATCTGCAAAGAAGAAGCCTGCTGCTAGTCCATCCGCCACGGTCCCCAATGTTAGGGGTGGATTTCTAAATGACCCGTGATCCTCAATTATTATCATGCTTGGTGATCCTTACTTCTGTGTCAGTTAGTGATCCTCAGAAGTGCTTCAGGATCAGGATCATGGATCATCCTAAGGATCCTTATACTAATGATTGTCTGCTTTGAATTCGATATTGTTTTGCAGGAATATCAGCTTGGACTTAGTCTTGGTAACGTTCCTGAAGAATATTCCACGTCTATTCCGCACGTGCTTGGTCAGAAATGGACGTTGTGGAGTCGTGGAGGACTTGCATCATTTGCGGATAATTAGTTAGGCTATATATTTTCTAATTTAAAAGGGGTAGCGAGCTAATTAGACAACACTTTTTGGCTATTTTTGGCTACACACACACTCATACAACTGCTCTCATCAACTTTCGTTAACACACTTGGCGATTACACACATTTTCTACACGATACACTATAGTGATCCTTGTACTTAGCTCGCTATCATCCGAAGTTGTAACAGATTATTTGTTTAGTTTAAGTTGGTGATCGGTAGTTTCCATCACCCGGGATTTTTTGTGCCGGAGATCAACTCTTGATCAAGGGCTTTTTCCCCGTATAAATCTTCGTGTCATTTGTTCATCATACTTCATAGTGATCCTTATTATTGTTCATCAATTCAAGCATCATACCCCGTAACAAAGAGTTTGGTTGCATTATCCTCGTCTGATTTTTCACCAAAACAGTTTGGCGCCCACCGTGGGGCAATTGGTGCTTCATTCCTAAGAAATTCTCATTTTTGTGATCATTTCGGTTCGTTACATCCAAGCAGATGGCTTTGTCATCAAAGAACACATCCAGTGCGATGTCTGCAGTAAATTCATCCCAGGGCATTCCACCGTTGCCTCCACCACCTTCTGGACCTCAGAAAAATGCCGAGAAGAAACCAACTCCCATTTTCTCAAAACCTCCAACTTCTTCTGCTTCTTATACTCCCACTACTACTGACTTGTTTACTCTGATTTTGCAGATGAAGGAGCATATACAGCAGCAGGATAAGACCAATGAAAGGATTCTCAGAGAGATTGGAGACATCAAGAAACAGAAGAGATCGGCAGAGGATCATTCCCCACTGATGCCCAGATCTTTGAATTTCGATACTCCAGTTATAACTTCTCAGCCTTCAGTGGTTCCAGACGTTCAATATGTGGGAGGACCAAAAGGAGTGCATTACGGATCATCAGCAATGACTCAGGCTTCAGGGTTACACTTCCAACCAGCAGGATCCCATCCTCAGCATATAGGATCCTTCGCCAGCTCAGGAGGATACTCAGGAGCGCAACAGATTCAAGGGTTCTGGCCGTTTCAAGGATCCTCCCAGGCCCAAGGGTCCTCCCAGGTTCAAGGATCCTCTCAGGTTCAAGGATCCTCCCAGGTTCAAGGATCCTCACAGGTTCAAGGATCCTCTCAGTTTCAAGGATCCTCCCAGGTTCAAGGATCCTCCTACGTCCCAGGATCCTCACAGGTTCAAGGATCCTCTCAGTTTCAAGGATCCTCCCAGGTTTTAAGGATCCTCCTACGTCTCAGGATCCTCACAGGTTCAAGGATCCTCTCAGTTTCATGGATCCTTAAGGAGTTTGCAATCAGGGAATTCCGATATCCATCAGGGAGATTTCATTCCAATGCAGACCATTGCTTCTACTGGTCCATCGGTCATTCCAGAGCCCCAACAATATGGATTCACATCCGCTCTTCCTAATTTGAATCCAATGGGAGGTAACACTTTCAATAATTCTTATACCACTAACCATGGCCTTATGCAGGATACAGGTATCAATCACGCCATGGCCAGAGAATTGCAAAAGTTAAAGGATATGATATCAAGTGTCCCAGGAGTGGTCAAGCCTATCCCCGAAATTGCAGATGGGAGCCACAAGATATCTCGTTTTGCACCACCAATCTGCGATGCTGAGATACCAAAGAGGTTCCATGTGCCTACTATGAAGTTGTATGACGGTTTAACAGATCCTGAAGAACACATAGCACAATACAGGGAAAGGATGGAGATCAATCCCATCCCAGAAAGGTTAAAGGAAGCATGTCTGTGCAAGGGATTTGGATCCACTCTTACTGGATCAGCTCTTATATGGCTGCTAAGTCTTCCCCCTTACTCTATTACCTCATTTGCTAATCTAGTTAACCTATTTAATAACCAATTTTCTTGTAGTAGGAAATTTGAGCGTTTAACTAGTGATCTGTATAGGATAACCCAAGGTCATAAAGAATCATTAAGGGATTATATCACTAAATTTAGTAAACAATCCTTAGATAATCCTAACCTGGATATAGCTACGGCTGTTGAAGCCTTTAAAATGGGATTGCTTAGGGATTCGTTATTCTATGATGATCTTGTTATGACACCATGCAGGAATCTAGATGAGGTAAGAACCCGGGCCCTTAGGTTCATCCGGCTAGAGGATGACAAAAGGATCCAGGAGAGGTTAGCAGGATCCTCAAAGCAAGAGAAGCAAGGATCCTCATTCAAGAACAGCAAGTTTAGATCCTATAACAAATCTGATAACCAGAATGTGCATGCCGTTGAACAAGAAGAGGACGATGAGGATTATCCTCCAATTTCTGAATATTGTTTTTCTGTTGATAACAATGAACTAATCCTTGCGATGCAGAATTTAGGTGATAAAGCTAGATGGCCCAGGAAAAATGACAGACCGGCTGCAACCAAAGATAAGTCAAAGTGGTGTGCATATCATGAAGATTTTGGGCATCTCACAGAAGAATGCATCGCACTAAGAAAAGAAATTGGATACTTGTTGAGCAAGGGGCACTTAAAAGAATTATTGGGGAGAAAGAAGTCAATGACTCAGGATCCTGAAAGGATCCCAGAGAAAGCTCCAGCCCCTCCAACAGATGCACAAGTTATAAACTTTATTTCTGGAGGATCAGACATTTGTGGAACATCCTTCTCTGCAGCTAAAAGACATGCAAAGGAAACCAAGATGGATAATGGAGATAGACCCATTCGAACATCCAGTGTCTCCGAAAGAAAAGTTATAACTTTTGATGAGGATGATCGCGTTGACATTCAGGATCCTCATCACGATGGTTTGGTTATCACTCTTTTTATTTCTAACCATTTTGTTCGCAGGATCCTTATAGATGGAGGAAGCTCTGTGAACATTATCCAGCTTGATGTCCTCAAGAAGATGAATATTCCTGAATCCGATATCATACCAAGATCCTCTGTGCTCGTGGGATTCAGTGGCGAGACTAAGAATACTCTGGGGGAGATTAAACTCCCAATCTATATCGAAGGCCTACATTCTTACCAAAAGTTTTGTGTTATTGACTGTTTATCTTGTTGTAATGTTATCCTTGGCAGGCCTTGGATACATGACATGAAGGCAGTCCCATCCACTTATCATCAATGTGTGAAGCTACCTAGTCCTTGGGGAATAGTGAAGATTGATAGTGATCAGCAAGAGGCTAAGAACTGCTACACCTCATCAATGAAACCAACATCAAAGTCAAGGGAGCAATAGCAATTAAAGCGTCCTCCAAGGGATGTCTTGGAGGCAAGAGAACAGGATGTAGTAGAAATCCTTATGGATCCTGATGATCCTGAATCTAAAGTTTATATAGGACCAGGGATCCTTGGTGAAATAAAGGAAGACCTCATATCCTTCCTCAAAAGGAGAAAGACTACCTTTGCATGGAAACACGAAGACATGACAGGTATATCTAAAGATATAATCACTCACAAACTTGGCATTGATAGGTCCTTCAAACCAATCCATCAAAAGAGGAGGAAATTTGCACCAGAAAGAAATGCCATTATCCAGGAGGAGGTAGAGAAATTACTCCGAGCAGGTATTGTTTTGGTCAAAAATCAGACGAGGATAATGCAACCAAACTCTTTGTTACGGGGAATGATGCTCAAAATGTGTAACAACAATGAAGATCACTTCAATGTAAATTGCACAAACAACACAAGGATTTATACGGGGAAAAAGCCCTTGATCAAGAGTTGATCTCCGGCACAAAAAACCCCAGGTGATGGAAACTACCGATCACCAAGCTCAAATAAATGAATGAATGTTTACAACTTCGGATAGTAACGAGCTAGGTACAAGGATCACTACGGTAGAATGTGTAAAAAGTGTATGTAATTGCTAAGTGTTTGAATGAGAGCTTGTATGAGAGCTTGTGTGAGTGTGTGTAACTGCAAAAATGACTAAGTGTTTTTCTACTAGCTCATTACTCCCTTTTAAAATAGAAATAACCACCTAAACTAACTATCCGACTTTCGTGCCAAGCCTCCACGTTCTCCACAACGTCTATTTTTTGTCAAGCACGTGCAGAATAGTTTAGGAATATTCTTCAGGAATGTCGCCAAGACTTGGTCAAGCTCATTATACCTGCGAGATAGTACAATACATAAGTAAACAATCGTTAGTACGAGGATCCTTAAAGTGATCCATGATCCTGATCCTGAAGCTCTTCTGAGGATCACCACCTGTCACAGAAGTAAGGATCACTAGTTAGGATAACGAATAAGGATCACTAATTGTTAGAAAATCCTCCCCTAACAATTGCCCCCAAAATATAAGGAGTGAAATTGTAAAATTAGCGAGTTATGTTTTCTTGATCTTATCGGTAACAAACTAACGGATATATAGCCGTTAAAATAGAACTAGCCGTTGCGATGATGATGTCACGGAAGTGACAATCCTGCAGAATCATAATTATAAATAGAGATATAGATAGGATCATTATGCATTCGAATTCGAAAGAGACTCCCTTTAAATTCTCAGTCGACGAACAACCAGGTAATTCTTTCTCCTCTTCCTTCCTTCTTACTCTGTTTCTCTATCTTTATCTCCGTCACTTCGAAAATGTTGCTCCGAAGTTCACCGGCCAAGGATCACAAAAAGGATAGCCCTTTGAAGAGTCAAAAGATCATCAAAGACTCAGTGAACGAGAGGTGTTGCTTTAACGACGCACAAGTAGATAACATCCGTCACCGTTTTCCGGCGAATGTCTTTTTCAAACCCTTCGATCCAACTGTTCTGAGCGACTACGTTTCTGATACATGGGTTGCCTTTCCAGTCACTCCATTTGCTATAGGGTACACCTATCCTTTCCTGGAGTTCACACAATCCTTCTTTTCCCTTACCGACATATCTTACATTCAAGCCATGCCGATGATTTGGAGGGTTTTATACACCCTAGAGAGGATCATTGAGCAGGAGGGTCTTGATTTAGGAATGTCAGAACTGGCGGAGTTGTATGATCTTACTACCTTCGGTTCCCACCGTTATTTGTTCAAACGAAAACCCAGTGCAGATCATCCTCTTCTCAAAGTCACCAAAAACGACAAAGATTGGAAGCGTCGCTTCTTCTTTGTAAGAAGGGATACCATTTCAGATGGAGAACACTTACCAAGAACATGGTCCACCCATGGTAGGCCGGAGGATCCTGGGAAGGATCACCAGATGGTCATGTTTTTGTAATAGGATCACTAACCCCTTCTTTGTCTTGTGTCATGCAGCCATCTCTGTTTCACATCTCATCACAACACCCGCAACCAGGGAAAGACTTGCTGCTTTCTGGGGACTCGACCCTGAAACTAGAACTTTTAAGACAATAACCCAAGACTCACAGGAGGTATCCTCAGGCTCTGTCACAATGTCAAGTAAGTATCCTTGTTTAAAATTTAAATAAATAGTTAAATGTATATTAAGAAAAGATACTTATCTTGTTTTGGTTGTGTAGGTGCTGGAAAATCTGCCAAAGCTGCTTCAAGGTTCAGTGTCACCGATCTCACCACTGTCAAATCCTCCAAAAGAAAGGTCCCTACTAGCCCGACAGCCTCAATCCCCAAGGCACCCCTCAAAGGGAAGGGAATTAAGAAGAGAAAGACTTCCGAGGCTGAGGATTTGCAGGGTCTGCCCTTAATTCGCCACCAGTTCCTCGAGTACTTCAATGATGTAAGGATCACTGTCTCTGCTTGTATATCCTGCTGATCTAAGGATCACTTACTCTTGAACTGCTTTATCCTTTTCTTTTGCAGAAATTTGCTGAGATCGAGGATTACGTCGGCCATGTTGAGGATCAAGATAAGAAGATTGCCGACCTCCTGCAGGTTGCTGTGCTAAAGGATCTTGCACTTGCTGATCTTCAGAAGGAACTCCAGGATACCAAGCAGAAGATGGCTAAGGTGTTGGTTAACTTTGACTATGAAAGGCAGGAGATCACAGAAGATGCTAAAGTTTCTGCCGCCATAGCAATGTACAAAACCAAGCTTCAAATGGCCTTGGAAGCTCAGGATCCTGCCTTTGACAAAAGTAGCTGGGAAATTGAAGAATGGAAGGCAAGGCTGGCTGAATTGGGTGATGAAGAGGAGGCTGAGGAGATTCTGGCAATTGAGGCTAGTGGCAGCGGGTTGAAGGATAAAGCTGAGGATGCAGCGGCTGGTGGTGATGATGATGCAGCGAAGGTGTAAGCTGCAAAAATGGGCGATGATGGAAATTTCTAGACGTGACCGGAGCCCATTTTTCATGGTTTGGTAGTTTTTTGATTGTTGATGTTTTTGAACAATGGTGGGTCTGTAATAACTCTAAACAATAGTTCTTAGGTTTAAGGATCATGTATGATCCTTTGGACAATAGGCAGGATTGCAATTGGTGGAAGGATCCTCTGTTTGGGGGATGAAGCCATTGTGATCCTGCCGCCTTTATATTCCTGCACTACCTTTGAACTCATTATCATGGACACCCTTTACCTACCCCAGCGGACGGGCCACGTTTTGCTGGTAGATGCTCGGGTAGGTAATTTTGACAACCTTTAAAGGGTTAGCCTTATGTTAATAAATAAAAACTTAACCTTTTGTCGCTTATCGTGTGTTGTTATCCTTTTTAATATGTTACTTTCCAACTGTTGTAATGTTCATTCTGTTTATACTTATCAAGCCTTGAAAAATTAGAAAAGATATCCAAAAAGTTTAGGATATGAACAAGGATCACATATCCCATAACCGATAGGTTTTAAAAAGTGATATGATTTAAGAAATACAAGTTCAGTTGTCAAGTATAAGGGTTATTTAAAAGAATAATGAATAAAATCAAAAGAGTTAAGGATCATACCTGAGGATCCAAGTTAGAATCCTAACCATAATAAGGATAACTATAAGATAAACCTTAGAGTGAAATAAGGATCAAGGATCCCTAGCTGCCTATCTTCAAGGACCTGAAATAGAGCATAACTTGGGACTAAGCCAATATAAGAAAAGAATTAGCAACTGGGGACAAGCCCAAGGATAACTGGGGACAAGCCCAAGGATAACTGGGGACAAGCCCAAGGATAACTGGGGACAAGCCCAAGGATCGTGTGTAAACTGGAGTATGGCCCTAACTGGCGACTATCCAAACTTAGTGACATGAAGATGCCAAAACCTTAGCTAACGTGAAAACGTTAGAAACCTTAGCTAACGTGAAAACGTTAGAAACCTTATGAACGGATGTATGGTACGTCTACCATTATACGTAGGATCCTAAGCATAGCCAGAACGATGGAATTATCAGCCCCTAGAACGAGTACTGGTCCCAAAGCCTTGAACTACACCAGGATCATCGTGCGCTACAGGCGGAATCTGGGGACAAGCCCAAATAACTGGGGTTAAACCCAAAAGACGGATTGCTTCTGTGGATAACCAACGTTGTGCTAAAGATACCTGAACTTTCAAAACTTGAACTCATGTGAGAGATGGATAAAGGATACATGATCCTTATCCTTATATGAGAAAATAAAGAAATGAAATAGTTCAAGATTAGGATATTACCTGAGTAAGGTTCACCGATACTTTGAGGATCCTTTAAGGATATCCCTATCGTGAGGATCACCTATGCCATAAGGATCCTGCTTACAGGAAATATTTCTTCAAGTGGACAGCATTCCAAGCTCTTGGTAGCAAATCACCTTCCATGGTTAGCAATCTATATGCCCCTTCCCTGCTTCAGCTTCAATCAAATAAGGGCCTTCCCATTTTGGAGCTAATTTTCCATCAGCAGGATTGGTGGTATTCTGAAATGCTTTCCTTAACACCATATCTCCAACTTGAAACCTCCTGGTCCTGACATTTTTGTTGTAAGCACCAGCCATTCTTTGCTGATAACTGGCCATCCTTATTCTAGCCATATCCCTGATTTCTTCAATAGTATCCAGGTCTTGAGCCAAGTTTTCATTATTTTCCTCAGGATCACGAGTACTTGTTCTAGCAGTTGGAACCACCATTTCTGTTGGGATCACCGATTCTGCCCCAAACACCAAAGAGAATGGTGTTTGACCAGTAGCATTCTTAGGGGTTGTCCTGTCAGCCCAGAGCACATAGGGTAGTTCTTCTGCCCATTTCCCTTTCTTGGATCCAAGCTTCTTCTTCAAATTGTTGATGATGATCTTGTTGGATGATTCTGCCTGACCATTAGCTTGTGGGTGGACTGGTGTTGATGTTATCATCTTAATCCCCCAGCTGTCACAAAAGTTAGTGGTTCTGCCCCCAATAAATTGGGAACCATTATCACATATAATCTCAGAAGGAATTCCAAATCTAGTTATAATATTTCTTTTAATGAAGGATATAACTTCCTTTTCTCTAATTTGGGCAAAAGCTTCAGCCTCTATCCACTTGGAGAAGTAATCAGTCATAGCTAGCATGAATACTTTTCCACCAGGTGCCTTAGGGAGCTTGCCAACTATATCCATACCCCATCTCATAAATGGCCAAGAGGAGGATATAGGATGCAATAATTCAGCTGGTTGATGAAGGATATTGTTGTGTCTCTGGCAAGGATCACATCTTCTGGCATACTCCACATCATCTTTCTTCATGGTTGGCCAGTAGTATCCTGTCCTCAGGATCCTCGAGAATAATGCCCTGCCCCCAGTGTGGTTTCCACAATCTCCTTCATGGAAGTCTTTTAAAACTTCTTGAACTTCAGGATCCTCAATGCATCTCAAGTATGGTCCTGCAAGAGATCGTTTATACAACATATTATTCATAATTGTGAATTGAGATACCTTAGATTTGAAAGCCCTAGGGTTTTCTCCTGTAGGAATCTCTCCATGTTGTAAGTATCTCATAATTGGTGAGATCCATGATCCTGATCCTGAATGGGATTGAGTACCCTCACAAGGGATAATTGCAGAATCATTTCCTATCTCCATAGCCTCGTGATCCTCGATAGCCGGGGTCATGATATGGATAATAGGAATCTTGATATCCTCCGGGATCTTCAAGGATGATCCTAAGTTAGCCAATGCATCAGCTTCTGTATTTTCTTCCCTTGGTACCTGTGACAAACTAAAGGAAACAAAAGAGAGTGCCAAACTTTTGACTATCTCTAAATACTTGGTTAGCTTTTCACCTTTAACAGAATATGATCCATTAAAGTGGTTTGTAATCAACAAAGAATCTACGTGTACCTCAAGATACCTGATCCCCATGTGCTTTGCAATTTGTAAACCAGCAATTAGGGCTTCATATTCAGCCTCATTGTTAGTGGTTTGGAATTCACAAGCTATAGAATGGGGTATTTTGTCCCCCTGTGGCGATTTTAGTAGTATTCCAAGCCCTGTGCCTTTGACATTTGAGGATCCATCAGTATAAAGTATCCAAGGATCCTTGGTCTCTTCTAGCTGCTGGACTTCTAGCTCAGCTTCTTCTTGTAAATCACTACTGAAATCAGCCACAAAGTCAGCTAATGCTTGGGATTTGATGGCTGTCCTAGGCTCATATCTTATATCATATGCACTCAATTTCACTGCCCACTTAGCCATCCTTCCTGACATCTCTGGTTTCCTGAGGACATTCTTAATTGGAAAATTAGTTTTAACAATGATAACATGAGTTTCAAAATAATGTCTTAACTTGGTAGATGCCATTATTAATGCAAGAATAAGTTTTTCAAGGTGTGAATACATGGATTCGGCATCAAGTAAACTTTTACTTACATAATAGACAGGATGTTGTGTACCTTGATGATCCTTAACAAGGACCGCACTTACTGCTTTTGAGGATACTGCAAGATACAAGGATAACACATCGCCTTTTTCTGGTTTCATCAAGGATGGGGCTGAGGATAAGTAATCTTTGAGGGCTCTCAAAGCATTTTCATGCTTCTCGGTCCACTCAAATTTCATGTTCTTCCTTAGGATATCATAGAATTCTTTGCACTTCTCCGAGGATTTGGATATAAATCTGTTCAAAGCGGCTATCCTGCCTGTTAGCCTTTGAACATCCTTAGCATTGGCCGGAGATTTGATGTTCACTATTGCTTTGATTTGTTCCGGGCTAGCTTCAATGCCTCTCTTAGTCACCATGTATCCTAAGAATTTACCTGCTTTAACACCAAAATGACATTTTGAAGGATTAAGCTTCATATTATATTTGTCAAGGATATCAAATGCTTCCTCCAAATCCTTTAGGTGATCCTCAGCTCTTATGGATTTTACCACCATATCATCTATGTAAACCTCCATAGTTTGTCCGATCTGATCCTTGAACATCATATTCACCAGCCTTTGGTACGTTGCACCTGCATTTCTCAATCCGAACGGCATAGCAATATAGCAATATATACCAGTTGGAGTCATGAAGGCTGTATCCTCTTGGTCGGATGGTTCCATTTGGATTTGTTGAAATCCAGATGAAGCATCCATAAAAGTTAACAGTTCATGACCCGCAGTTGCATCCACCATGGAGTCAATGTGGGGTAAAGGGAAAGGATCCTTGGGACATGCCTTATTTAAATCGGTAAAATCGACACATACCCTCCACTTTCCGTTTTTCTTTTGAACAACAACCACATTGGCCAACCATCTTGGATACTTGACCTCTCTAATCATACCTGCCCGGAGCAATTTCTCTACCTCTTCCTGGATAATGGCATTCCTTTCTGGTGCAAACTTCCTTCTCCTTTGATGGATTGGTTTGAAGGATCTGTCGATGCCGAGCTTGTGAGTGATAACATCTTTGGATATACCAGTCATATCTTTGTGTTTCCATGCAAAGGTAGTCTTTCTCCTTTTGAGGAAGGATATGAGGTCTTCTTTCATTTCGCCAAGGATCCCTGATCCGATATAGATTTTGGATTCAGGATCATCAGGATCCATGAGGATTTCTACCACATCCTGCTCTCTGGCCTCCAAGACATTCCTTGGAGGATACCTTGATTGCTATTGCTCCCATGACTTCGAGGCTGGTTTCATCGATGAAGTGTAGCAATTCTTAGCCTCCTGCTGATCACTATCAATCTTTACTATTCCCCAAGGACTAGGGAGCTTCACACATTGATGGTAAGTAGACGGGACTGCTTTCATATCGTGTATCCAGGGCCTGCCAAGGATAACATTACAACAAGATAAACAGTCAATAACACAAAATTTTTGATAAGAGTGTAAGCCTTCAATATATATTGGGAGTTTAATGTCCCCCAGGGTGTTCTTAGTTTCGCCACTAAATCCCACGAGCACGGAGGATCTTGGTATGATCTCTGATTCAGGGATACCCATCTTCTTTAGAACATCAAGCTGGATAATGTTCACTGAACTTCCTCCGTCTATTAGGATCCTGCGGACAAAATGGTTAGATATGAAAAGAGTAATAACTAAACCATCGTGATGAGGATCCTGGATATCAACACGATCCTCTTCATCAAAGGTTATGACTTTTCCTTCGGAGACACTTGATGTTCGAACTGGTCTTTCTCCATTATCCATCTTAGCTTCCTTCGCATGCCTTTTAGCTGCTGAGAAGGATGTGCCACAAATGTCGGATCCTCCAGAAATAAAGTTTATCACTTGTGCATCTGCTGGAGGAGCTGGAGCCTTCTCAGGGATCCTTTCAGGATCCTAAGTCCTTGACTTTTTTCTTCCCAACAACTCTTTTAGATGCCCTTTGCTCAACAAGTATCCAATTTCCTTTCTTAATGCAATGCATTCTTCTGTGAGGTGCCCAAAATCTTCATGATATGCACACCACTTTGATTTATCCTTAGTTGCAGTCGGCCTATCATTCTTTCTTGGCCATCTAGCTTTATCACCTAGGTTCTGCATAGCAAGGATTAGTTCATTGTTATCAACACTAAAGCAATATTCAGAAATTGGAGGATAATCTTCGTCATCCTCTTCTTGATCAATAGAGTGTACGTTCTGGTTATCAGATCTGTTGTAGGATCTGAACTTGTTGTTCCTGAATGAAGATCCTTGCTTATCCTGCTTTGAGGATCCTGTTATCCTCTCCTGGATCCACTTGTCATCCTCTAGCCGAATGTACCTAAGGGCCCGGGTTCTTACCTCATCTAGGTTCCTGCATGGTGTCATAACAAGATCATCATAAAATAACGAATCCCTAAGCAATCCCATTTTGAAGGCCTCAACAGCCGTGGCTATATCTAAGTTAGGAATGTCTAAGGATTCTTTACTGAATTTGGTAATGTAATCCCTTAATGATTCATTATGACCCTGGGTTATCCTATATAAATCACTAGTTAATCGTTCAAATTTTCTACTACAAGAAAACTGATTATTAAACAAGTTAACTAGGTTAGCAAATGAGGTAATAGAATAGGGAGGAAGACTTAGCAACCATTTGAGAGCTGATCCAGTAAGAGTGGATCCGAATCCTTTGCACAGGCATGCTTCCTTTAACCTTTCTGGGATTGGATTGATCTCCATCCTCTCCCTGTATTGTGCTATGTGTTCTTCAGGATCTGTTGAGCCATCATACAGCTTCATTGTAGGCACATGGAACCTCTTAGGTATCTCAGCATCACAGATTGGTGGTGCAAAACGAGATATCTTATGGCTCCCATCTGCAATCTCTGGGATAGGTTTGACTACTCCCGGGACACTTGATATCATATCCTTTAGCTTTTGCAATTCTCTGGCCATGGCATGATTGATACCTGGATCCTGCATAAGACCTTGGTTAGTAGTATAAGAATTGTTAAAAGTGTTACCTCCCATTGGATTCAAGTTAGGGAGAATGGATGTTAATCCATATTGTTGGGGCTCTGGAATGATCGAGGGACCAGTAGAAGCGTTGGTCTGCATTGGAATAAAATCTCCCTGATGGACATCTGAACTTCCTGTTTGCAAGCTCCTCAAGGATCCTGGCATCTGGAAGGATCCCTGAAACTGGGACGATCCTGGAACGAAGGAGGATCCTTGAACCTGGGATGATCCTGGAACGAAGGAGGATCCTTGAACCTGGGATGATCCTGGAACGAAGGAGGATCCTTGAACCTGGGATGATCCTGGAACGAAGGAGGATCCTTGAACCTGGGATGATCCTGGAACGAAGGAGGATCCTTGAACCTGGGATGATCCTGGAACGAAGGAGGATCCTTGAACCTGCTGCACTCCTGAACTTGTGAGGGATCCCATATGCTGAGGATAGGATCCCGTTGGCTGGAAAAGTGAACCTGATGCCTGGTTCATTGTTGTTGTTCCGTAGTGCACTCCTTTTGGTCCACCCACATATTGAATGTCTGGAACCACTGATGGCTGAGAAGTAATCATCGGAGTATCAAAATTCAAAGATCTGGGCATCAGTGGGGAGTGATCCTCTGCCGTTTTCTTCTGTTTCTTAATTTCGTCAATCTCCCGGAGGATCCTTTCGTTGGTTTTATCCTGCTCTTGTGCATGATTCCTCATCTGCAAAATCAAGGCATAGAGATCATTAGTAGTAGGATTAGTTGAAGTAGAGGAAGTAGATGGTTTTGAGAAAATGGGAGTCGGTTTCTTTGCAGCATTCTCAGTATTCTTCTGGGATCCAGAAGGTGGTGGAGGCAAAGGAGGAACGCCTTGTGAAGAAGTGAATGAGGGCATCAAGTTTGAAGCATTCTTCGATGAGGAAGCCATCTGCTTGGTTGTAGTGAACCGAATTAAGCACAGAAATGCGTATTTTCTTAAGGACGAAGCACCAATTGCCCCACGGTGGGCGCCAAACTGTTTTGGTCAAAAATCAGACGAGGATAATGCAACCAAACTCTTTGTTACGGGGAATGATGCTCAAAATGTGTAACAACAATGAATATCACTTCAATGTAAATTGCACAAACAACACAAGGATTTATACGGGGAAAAAGCCCTTGATCAAGAGTTGATCTCCGGCACAAAAAACCCCGGGTGATGGAAACTACCGATCACCAAGCTCAAATAAATGAATGAATGTTTACAACTTCGGATAGTAACGAGCTAGGTACAAGGATCACTACGGTAGAATGTGTAAAAAGTGTATGTAATTGCTAAGTGTTTGAATGAGAGCTTGTATGAGAGCTTGTGTGAGTGTGTGTAACTGCAAAAATGACTAAGTGTTTTTCTACTAGCTCGTTACTCCCTTTTAAAATAGAAATAACCACCTAAACTAACTATCCGACTTTCGTGCCAAGCCTCCACGTTCTCCACAACGTCTATTTTTGGTCAAGCACGTGCAGAATAGTTTAGGAATATTCTTCAGGAATGTCGCCAAGACTTGGTCAAGCTCATTATACCTGCGAGATAGTACAATACATAAGTAAACAATCGTTAGTACGAGGATCCTTAAAGTGATCCATGATCCTGATCCTGAAGCTCTTCTGAGGATCACCACCTGTCACAGAAGTAAGGATCACTAGTTAGGATAACGAATAAGGATCACTAATTGTTAGAAAATCCTCCCCTAACAGGTATGATTAGAGAGGTCAAGTATCCAAGCTGGTTGGCCAATGTGGTTGTTCTTCAAAAGAAAAACGGAAAGTGGAGGGTATGTGTCGATTTCACCGATTTAAATAAGGCATGTCCCAAGGATCCTTTCCCGTTACCCCACATTGACTCCATGGTGGATGCAACTGCGGGTCATGAACTGTTAACTTTTATGGATGCTTCATCTGGATTTCAACAAATTCAGATGGAACCATCCGATCAAGAGGATACAACCTTTATGACTCCAACTGGTATATACAGTTATATTGCTATGCCATTCGGACTAAGAAATGCAGGTGCAACTTATCAAAGGCTAGTGAATATGATGTTCAAGGATCAGATTGGACAAACTATGGAGGTTTACATAGACGATATGGTGGTAAAATCAAAAAAGGCTGAGGATCACCTTAGAGACTTGGAGGAAGCATTCAATATCCTTGACAAATATAACATGAAACTTAATCCTTCTAAGTGTCATTTTTGTGTAAAGGCAGGTAAATTCTTAGGATATATGGTGACAAAGAGGGGTATTGAAGCCATTCCAGAACAAATCAAAGCTATAGTGAACATCAAGTCCCCTGCCAATGCTAAAGATGTTCAGAGGTTAACAGGCAGGATTGCAGCTTTAAACAGATTCATATCCAAATCCTCAGAAAAGTGCAAGGAATTCTATGATATCCTAAGGAAGAACAAGAAATTCGAGTGGACTGGGAAGCTTGACAATCCCTTAAAAGCTTTTAAGGATTACCTATCCTCAGCCCCAGCCTTGATGAAACCAGAAAAGGGAGATGTGTTATCCTTATACTTGGCGGTATCCTCAAAAGCAGTATGTGCAGTCCTTGTTAAGGATCACCAAGGTACACAACATCCTGTCTATTATGTAAGTAAGAGTTTACTTGATGCTGAATCCAGGTATTCACACTTAGAAAAACTTATCCTTGCATTAATTATGGCATCTACTAAATTGAGACATTATTTTGAAACTCATGCCATTATCGTCAAAACTAATTTTCCAATTAAGAACGTCCTCAGGAAACCTGAAATGTCAGGAAGGATGGCTAAGTGGGCAGTGAAGCTTAGTGCATATAATATAAGATATGAGCCCAGGACAGCCATTAAATCCCAAGCATTAGCCGACTTTGTGGCAGATTTCAGTAGTGATTTGCAATAGGAAGCTGAGTTAGAAGTCCAGCAGCTAGAGGAGACCAAGGATCCTTGGATACTCTATACTGATGGATCCTCAAATGTCAAAGGAACAGGGCTTGGAATACTACTAAAATCGCCACAGGGGGACATAATACCCCACTCTATGGCTTGTGAGTTCCAAACCACTAATAATGAGGCTGAATCTGAAGCCTTGATAGTTGGTTTGCAAATTGCTAAGCACATGAGGATCAGGTATCTTGAGGTACATGTAGATTCTTTGTTAATCACTAATCACTTTAATGGATCCTATGCTGTTAAAGGTGAGAAGTTAACCAAATATTTGGAGATAGTCAAAGAATTGGCACTCTCTTTTGTATCCTTTAGTTTGACACAGGTACCAAGGGAAGAGAATGCAGAGGCAGACGCATTGGCCAATTTAGGATCATGTGGCTATGGAGACAGCAGAGGATTCTGCAATCATCCCTAGTGATGATAATCAATCTCATTCAGGATCATGGACCTTTCCAATCATGAGATACATACAACATGGAGAGATTCCTACAGGAGAAAACGCTAGGGCTTTCAAAATTAAGGTATCTCAATTCACAATTTGAAATAATATGTTGTATAAACGATCTCTTGCAGGACCATATTTAAGATGCATTGAGGATCCTGAAATCCAAGAAGTTTTAAAATACTTTCATGAAGGAGATTGTGGAAACCACACTAGGGGCAGGGCATTATTCTCAAGGATCCTGAGGACAGGATACTATTGGCCAACTATGAAGAGAGATGCTGTGAAGTATGCTAAGAAGTGTGATCCTTGTCAAAGACGCAGCAATATCCTTCATCAACCGGCTGAATTATTGCATCCTATATCTTCCACTTGGCCATTCATGAGATGGGGCATGGATATAGTTGGTAAGCTCCCTAAGGCGCCTGGTGGAAAAGTGTTCATGCTTGCTATGACTGATTACTTCTCCAAGTGGATAGAGGCTGAAGCTTTTGCCCAAGTCAGAGAAAAGGAAGTTATATCCTTCATTAAAAGAAATATTATAACTAGATTTGGTATTCCTTCTGAAATTATATGTGATAATGGTTCCCAATTCATTGGGGGAAGAATTACTAACTTTTGTGACAGCTGGGGGATTAAGATGATAACATCAACACCAGTCCACCCACAAGCTAATGGTCAGGCAGAATCCTCCAATAAGATCATCATCAATAATTTGAAGAAGAAGCTTGGATCCAAGAAAGGGAAATGGGCAGAAGAACTACCTTATGTGCTTTGGGCGGATAGGACAACCCCTAAGAATGCTACAGGCCAAACTCCATTCTCTTTGGTATTTGGGGCAGAATCAGTGATCCCTACAGAAATGGTGGTTCCAACTGCTAGAACAAGTATTCGTGATCCTTAGAAAAATGATGAGAACTTGGTTCAATACCTGGATACTATAGAAGAAATCAGAGATTTGGCAAGGATAAGGATGGCCAGTTATCAGCAAAGAATGGCTGGAGCCTACAACAAAAATGTCAGGATCAGGAAATTCCAAGTTGGTGATATGGTACTAAGGAAAGCATTTCAGAATACCACCAATCTTGCTGATGGAAAGTTGGCACCAAAATGGGAAGGACCTTACTTGATTGAAGCTGAGGTAGGAAAGGGGGCATATCGATTGCTTACAATGGAAGGTGATTTGCTACCTAGAGCCTGGAATGCTGTCCATTTGAAGAAATACTTCATGTGATAAGGATCCATGATCCTCACATGATAAATATCCTTAAAGGATCCTAAAATCACAGATGATCCTCATTTGGGTAACATTCTAATCTTAAACTATTTCATTTCCTTACTTTCTCACAAAAGGATAAGGATCCTGCATCCTTTATCCTCCTTTCACGTGATTTTGAGTTTTGAAGGTTCAGGTACTCTTAGCAAAAGGATGATTATCCACAAAAGCAACCAGTTACTTGGGTTTGACCCCAGTTGTTTGGGCTTGTCCCCAGTTCCGCCAGTAGCGCATGATGATCCTTGTATAGTTCATGGCAGTGGGACCAGTACTCATTTTAGGGGCTGATAATTCCATTGTACTGGCTATACCTAGGATCCTACGTATAATGGTAGACGTACCATACATCCGTTCTTAAGGTTTCTAACGTTTTCACGTTAGCTAAGGTTTTGGCATATTCATGCCACTAAGTTTGGATAGTCGCCAGTTAGGGCCATACTCCAGTTCACACACGATCCTTGGGCTTGTCCCCAGTTATCCTTGGGCTTGTCCCCAGTTATCCTTGGGCTTGTCCCCAGTTATCCTTCGGGCTTGCCCCCAGTTGCTAATTTTTATCTTATATTGGCTTAGTCCCGAGTTATGTTCTATTTCAGGTCTTCAAAGTTAAGCAACCAAGGATCCTTGATCCTTACTTCTTACTAAGGTTTGTCATATGGTTATCCTGGTTATAATATTAAGGGTTAGGATCCTAACTTGGATCCTCAGGTATGATCCTTAACTATTTTGATTTTATTCACTGATTATTTGAATAACCCTAATACTTTGACAACTGAACTCATGATCCTTAAAATATACTACTTTTTGGAATTTTTCAACTATAGAATATTTGATCCTGAATCATATCCTAAATATTTTCTTTATCTAATTTGTTTAACTTTTCTTACACAGAAAAGTGTACATTAAAACAATTGAAAAATAAAATAACAACACAGGATATAGCCAAAAAGTTAAAGTCATTTTATTCACAAAAGCTTAAACCCTTTTTAGGTTGTCAAAATTACCTACCCCGAGCATCTACCAGCAATACGTGGCCCGTCTGCTGGGGTAGGTAAAGGGTGTCCATTGTTCATAGGTTTTTCAAGTGCAGGAATCAAAAGACGGCAGGATCACAATGGCTTCATCCCCCAAACAGAGGATCCCTCCACCATTTGTAATCCTACCTATTGTTCAAAGGATCATCCATGATCCTCAATCCTAGTTACTATTGTTTGAGTACAGACCAACCATTGTTCATCAAAACATCATCAAAAGAAAAAAACTACTACCAAATTTAAAAATTGGGCTCCGGCTACGTCTAGGAATGTCCATCATCACCCAATCGTGCAGCCTACACCTTTGCTGCATCTTCATCCCCTCCAGCTTTGGTATCCTTCACCAGATCCTTTCCACTGCTTCCAGCCTCAATCGCCAAAACCTCCTCGGCCTCCTCATCATCTTCCAGATCAGCTAACCTCGCCTTCTAGCCCTCAACATCCCAGCTGCTTCTGTCGAAGTCAGGATCTTGAGCCTCCTCGGCCATCTTCAGTTTTGTCTTGTACATTGTGATGGCAGCGGAGACCTTTGCACCTTCTATGAGATCATGCTTCTCGTAGTCAATGTCGATCAAGATCTTAGCTGTCTTAGTCTTGGCGTCTTGAAGGGCTTTTTCGAGATCAGCAATCTTAAGATCCTTGAGCACTGCAACTTGTTGGAGGTCAGCAATCTTCTTATCCAGCTCCTCAACGTTCCCTACGTAGTCTTCAATCTCAGCAAATTTCTGCAAAAGAGACAAAGCAGTTCAAAATCAGGTGATCCTCAAATAAGTAGGATACCTAGGCAGAATTGGTGATCCTCACGTCATTGAAGTATTCAAGGAACTGGTGGCGGATCAGTGGCAGGCCTTGTAGGTCCTCTATCGCAGAGTTTTTCCTCTTCTTGCCACCCCTTCCTTTAGTGGGTGCCTTGGGGATGGAGACACTAGGGCTGGTGATGGCCTTCTTCTTTCTGGATCGAACAGTGTCAAGGTCGGCCATGTTGAACTGGGAGGCAGGCTTGGAAGCTTTTCCGGCACCTACACTTTCAAAGCAAGATAAGTATCCTTACCCTATTCTTATTTAACTATTTATTTAAATCTTTAACTATATAAAAAGCAGGATACTTACTTGGCATGGTGACTGAGCCTGAGGATACCTCTTGAGAGTCCTGGGTGATTGTCTTAAACGATCTTGTTTCAGGACCGAGTCTTCTAAAAACAGCAAGCCTTTCTTTAGTATCAGGAGATGGTATGAGGTGTGAAACAGTGACAGCTGCATAACATAAAACAAAAGGGAATTAGTGATCCTATCACAAGAGCAAGATTACCTGGTGATCCTTCTCAGGATCCTCTATCCTACCATGGGTGGACCACTTCCTTGGTAGATCCTCTCCGTTTGGAATGGTATCCCTTCTGACAAAGAAAAAGCGTCGTTTCCAGTTTGTATCGTTCTTGGTGGCCTTAAAAATGGGATGTTCTTCGCCGGGTTTTCGCTTAAACAGATATCGGTGGGATCCAAACGTTGTGAGATCATACATCTCTGACAGTTCCGACATTCCTAAATCAATCCCTTCCTGCTCTATGATCCTTTCAAGGGTATATAAGACCCTCCAGATCATCGGCATAGCTTGGATGTAGGAGATGCCGGTTAGGGAGAAAAAGGATTGGGTAAAAGCTGGAAAAGGATAGGTGTATCCTATGGTGAATGGGGTAACAGGAAAGGCAACCCATGTCTCAGAAATGTAGTCGCTCAGAACATTGGGATCAAAGGGTTTGAAAAAGGCGTTCGCCGAAAAGCAGTGCCAGATCTTATCTACTTGTGCATCGTTAAAGCAACACCTCTCATTCGCTGAGTCTTTGATGATCCCTTGACTCTTCAAGGGGCTATCCTTCTGGTGATCCTTGGCGGGGGAGGATCGGAGCATCATTCTTAACGTGATATTGGTAAAGAAAGAAAAACAGAGTAAGAGAAGGAGAAGTAGGAAAAGAGATACCTGATTGATCTTCGGCTGAGAATTTAAAGGGAAGTTCTCTTGGATTTAAATGCAAATTGATCCTATCTCTAACTCCTATTTATAATGATGATTTGCAGGATTGTCACTTCGGTGACGTCAGGTTTGCAACGGCTAGTCCGTCTTCAGCG
This sequence comes from Helianthus tuberosus, assembly GCA_030545235.1. NCBI lineage: Eukaryota > Viridiplantae > Streptophyta > Magnoliopsida > Asterales > Asteraceae > Helianthus > Helianthus tuberosus. Next base: position 186,328,051 of record CM060396.1, on the reverse strand, counting down.
GCTAGTTATCCGTTAGTTTGTTGCGGATAAGATCAACAAAATACAACTCGTTTATTTACAATATAACTCCTTATATTTTGGGGGCAATTGTTAGGGGTGGATTTCTAAATGACCCGTGATCCTCAATTATTATCCTGCTTGGTGATCCTTACTTCTGTGTCAGTTAGTGATCCTCAGAAGTGCTTCAGGATCAGGATCATGGATCATCCTAAGGATCCTTATACTAATGATTGTCTGCTTTGAATTCGATATTGTTTTGCAGGAATATCAGCTTGGACTTAGTCTTGGTAACGTTCCTGAAGAATATTCCACGTCTATTCCGCACGTGCTTGGTCAGAAATGGACGTTGTGGAGTCGTGGAGGACTTGCATCATTTGCGGACAATTAGTTAGGCTATATATTTTCTAATTTAAAAGGGGTAGCGAGCTAATTAGACAACACTTTTTGGCTATTTTTGGCTACACACACACTCATACAACTGCTCTCATCAACTTTCGTTAACACACTTGGCGATTACACACATTTTCTACACGATACACTATAGTGATCCTTGTACTTAGCTCGCTATCATCCAAAGTTGTAACAGATTATTTGTTTAATTTAAGTTGGTGATCGGTAGTTTCCATCACCCGGGGTTTTTTGTGCCGGAGATCAACTCTTGATCAAGGGCTTTTTCCCCGTATAAATCTTCGTGTCATTTGTTCATCATACTTCATAGTGATCCTTATTATTGTTCATCAATTCAAGCATCATACCCCGTAACAAAGAGTTTGGTTGCATTATCCTCGTATGATTTTTCACCAAAACACCCAACACTACGCCAAAATAGGGATACGGCCACACCAAAAAAGTGTGACAATATGTCTTTCGCCACACATATTTTTTTCATATCAAGTGTGACTAAAGCTCGAGTCATCGTAGGTATCATACGGCCACATACACTTTTTAGTGGCCTTAGAACGTAAAAGTATGGCTAAAGGGTAACAATATTTTTTGTTAAAATCTAGCATTTCCTCAATTAAGTGTGGCTAAAGGGTTGCAATAGCCACATAAATTTAATTAAAGTGTGTCTCTTTGTATTATATAGTCACATATATCTACTAAAAAATAAGTTTTAGCCACATCAATTAATTAAAAGTGTGCCAAAAAGAGTTGTAATTAACCATTTTGTCTATTAAGTATGGCTAAAAGGTAGCAACGACCACATGAATTTATTGTAAGTGTGGCAGGTTCTATTACATTGTCACATGAATTTATTGTAAGTGTGGCTATTGTTTAACTTTTGGTCACATATATATGTTTTTTCTATCACATTTGTTATTAGTTCACCACACAATAAAAACAAAATAATGATGGTATGGCTATTCTCTAACATTTTGTCACACATATTTGTTTTTCCCATGACATTTGATATTATTCGGTCACACAAACAAAAAACAAAGTGATGAAAGTGTGGCTAATGGTTATGTATAGCCATATTAAATTTTGTAATTATATGTATGGCTATTGTCTAACATTTGGTCACATATAACTTTCTTTCACATGACGTTTGGTATCATTCTGTCTCACAACAAAAAACAAAGTAACTATGGCGTGACTAGTGGTTATTTATAGCCACACCAAATATTATAATTTTAAGTGTGGCTATTGTCTAACATTTGGTCACACATAATCTTCTTTTCCCATGACGTTTGGTATCATTCCGTCACACAAAAAAGAAACAAAGTGACTCTGGTGTGGCTAGTGGTTATTTATAGCCATGAAATTTGTAATTTTAAGTGTGGCTATTGTCTAATCTTTGATCACACGTAACATTTTTTCCATGACGTTTGGTATCATTCCGCCGCACAAACAAGAAACAAAGTGACTATGGTGTGGCTAATGTTTATTTATAGTCACATGAAATTTTGTAATTCTATGTGTGGTTGTTGCCTAAACTTTTGTCACACTTCTTTATGTGGTTTTATGTGACCATTTTCGTGTAATTACCCATTTTATTTTCCATTTTTTGTCAAATAAAAACTAAAGTAAAATGAGAAAACAAAAAACCAAATGCTATTAACAATAATAACCCAAAATCCATACATAAGTTTTGAATTTAAATAGTAATACTAATTATAAACATTAACTTCTAATCAAAACCTAAACGATTGCAAGAGTTCGGCCTAACGGGACGTGAGGATGGATAAAAACATAAGAATCGAAGCTGCAGACGCGGATAGAGAAATGGCGTCAGCGACCACAAAGACCTTAAAGATTGCTTCTGAAAGGAAGATAGGGATACCAGTCATCTGATGAACTGTAAATGCTGCAGCAAATACTATAGTGGCAATAAGGGCCGCAACCACCATATAGTGAATAGTCATTCCTTTCATCCACTTCTCACCTTGTAAAACTAGATCTTTGTGTTCTTCGGTGAATAACTCATGTGGTGTTAAACCATCTTTGTTCTTCCGTTCTCTATAAGTAGGGGGGTCATAGCTTCCACCTCCTACAACATATATATAGATATTAAGTTATCGAGGAATTGGTTTATAATTTATAATAAACTTCATGATGAAAGAAAGGATAAAAACAAGGAAGGAAAAAACACATGCATATATACCTTGAACTATAATAGTTTCTGTTGCATCTGTAAAGCAACTCCAGATACATCCTGAAGTCGTTTTCGTTTGGCGCTTTTCCCAACTAAATGTAACATATTATTGTCATTTTCATCTCTTAGAGTAATCAAATCCTTCATTGAGCCTATCTCATACAAGAAGTTACATATACCCTTACGACGATGTTTGACAACCATATGGAATATACTTTGGTTATGATCATTAACATTCCATATTAAATCAGGGTAGAGTCGGACGAGTTCAACTATAAATATAGTATTGCCCGTTTCCGCAGCAACAAATAGTATACGAGAAGAATATGTTTTTTTGCATTTCCCATTGATGGCTCTCTTGTTAAGCTCGCAGAAGTCCCTGCAGTTGACTTCTTGTTTTCAACAGAAATTTTAGCAATATTTTCAGAAATGAGTTTTAGCAGGTGCAACTTTTGCTCTTTTCTATTATAAGGTGGCCTCTCATCTTTCTTAACTGCATCAGGCATCCCTCTGATTATGTCATCGATTTCCTTCTTTGGCTTTTTTGCAATATCTTTCCAAATGATTCTTAGTAATTGCAATGCATCACCATCCATTTTTGGCGGTCCTGGCTTTGAACTTCGTACAGAAACTGTAGGAAACAATATAAAAGAAGCAAAACTAATGATCTTCAACTTTGACATAGAAGATATATATCAACATTATGGAGTAGGGATGCTTACTCTAGTTGCTTAGTTTCCTTAATATATATGATGTTGTTTCAGAAAATGCATCCGGTGTTTTAGCCAAAACTTCAAGTACATTTTTATTAATATCAAGTTCTGGGCGATCTGTAACTATCCTTAGTGCGATATCTGAAAAATAAGAAAACAAAAACACTTCATTGGGTGGAAACCTGTTTTCAAAGCAACAAAAAACAAGATTAAACACCAAAATAAGAAAAAGAAAATTTAACAACTACAACATGCTAGACTGTTTACCAAACCATAGCTTTCAACACATTTCAATAGAAGCCAACCACGATTCTGAAAATTCTAGCCATCGTCACTCAATTTCTTGGATTCCTTATAAAGGTATTCAACCATGGCATGGTCTCCAAATAAGGCAGCCATATAGAGTGGCATCATTTATACTGTATGTAATGTATACCACCTAATAGCTACACTTTAACTAAAGTTTTGATTATAAAACCATCTCATCTTCAACTAAAACTAGTTTTCTAAATCTAAAGCAACATTAACTATTCTTTCAATCTGATTTGAGAGGTCTATATTCCCATTTCACAAATTCCTTCCTTTTTTTACAAAGATGTGTTTTTGGTCATTTATATATTAACTCATTAAGGGTGGAGGGTATCATTCAATCACTTTAGGGTGTTTGAGTTACCGTCTAGCCAATAATATCATGCCATGTCAAGTCCCCATTCCACTCCCCATTTTGCACTCAATCACTTGCAGTGATTCAAACACTTGGAGAGTGGTAAAAAAAATTAAAAAAAAATATGATTGGTTGAAAGGGGTTAGGACCCACCATTAAACCCCTGTCTCTTCCTTCCCTCCTCTTCCTGCATCGGTGACTATACACCGAATTACCCACTCCCAGCTCACCGAAATCTTGCCGGTGCCAATTCACCGCTCGGTGAAACCAACTCCCCGAGGGAGTCACCGATATCGTACCGACCCCCCTAAGTAGCCAAACTCGATCATCTGATTTCATTTCAACTCCATTAGTTGAATTATATTGAATGCTAACTTTAAATTTGTAGGGATTCATTCAAATTTTAATTAGTTTTTTTATTCAAACTCTAAGCGTACATTTTACTCTTTCTAACAAATACCTTAAAACAAATAGCCCCAGCCAATCAGCAACAAATGTTTTCAATTACAATATATTAACACCCTAATTATATACGAACCAAACAGTTAAATTCATGTTAGTTTGAGTTTAAATCACTTCGTTTACCATGAGTAACCATTAACCGCCAGCACTGCCACCTCCTTCATCGGGCGCCATGCCGCCATCACCATTGCCACCCATATTAGAGGTGTTAGGGGATTTCTTTTTATTGATTTTCTGATAATGGATATTAAAAAAATTATCTAAAACACCACAATAACATCTTAATGCTTCATTAAACCACAAATCCCCCCAAAAAAAAACTCTCAGAATAACACCTTAATGCTTCATTAAACTCTCCTAATTCAATAATTTAGCTCTGTTTTATTCTAAAAAACACAAAATCTAACAGCTTTTTGCTACTTTTTGCATTTATTCAATTTGAAATAAAAGAAACCATAACCTTCATAAAAAAAACATTTTTTAAAGTTTAAATCACCAATTTTAAGCTGTAGTTTGTTTTGTTTATGCACAATGAGCAACAACTAAAACTCCGAATAATTCAATAGTTTAACTCTGTTCTCCTATAATTAATAGATAATCCATCAAACTTTTGCTGCAATGTTATGTCTGATATTGAATCAAACAATGAAATTAAGAAGATGAAAAAGTGTCGAACCTTTGACAGATGTTTTCTAAATGTTACGAGAGGATTTAGGATCAAAACGAGTCCTAGGCAACTTGTTGACTTGAGCTCGAGAACAACCTGCCATTGCTGTATGAGCCGAAGAACAGAAATTGCTTCTTGATCCATCTGGAATGTTCCTTGCTCGTCATAGTACACGAGGAGGATAGGTCTCGCCGGACCAAAGGCTACGGCGGTGGTGGTGGTGGTGGAAGAGCCTCTGCTGAAGAATCTCATCAGAAAAAATGGGTCGTACAGTGTAAAGTGAACAGGAAGTTTTTGGTTCGACTTAGGGTTTGGCCCATGAGGACAGAGGTGTTGCAGGGGAACCGGTTGAATCTGAACTGGAAGATAACGGGTCGGGTTTCAGGCGGTTGTTTGGGTCAGAGCTTTGTAACATACTTCGTTGTTGTGGATCTGGGGCTAGGGTTTTGATATGAAGAACATTGAAGAGGTGTGTGAAGAGAGTGAGTGGATTAATAAAGAACAAAGGAGATTGTTACCCTTGTTGCTAGTGGAAGTGACGATTTAGACATTCAGTTTAGAGATGAAGGTTGGAGAGGAAATCAATTTAGGATTAATTTAGAGAAGAAAATGGTGAAGAGGAATACTGGGGAAGATTTGTGTGTGTGTGGGGGGGGGGGGGGTGGGGGTGGAAGCGGGATTGGGTTGGGAGGGAAAATTTTGGGTGTGAAAATGTTAGGGGGAAATCATTTTCTAAAATTTAAATTTATTAGTGGATTTTTGCGCTTTTCGACGGTTTTCCACCAACATCGATTCGGTTTCTTATGCTATTGGTACCATACGAGCATTTAACATTTATGAACAATAGCAACCGAAAATTGTTTTACCGATATCGGTTAGGGCTATAAGTTAGTCGAGCCAGGGTGGGACTTCGAGCTTGATCTTGAAATTAAACGAGGCAGCTCAACTCGTCTCGAGCTCGATTTTGAAGTTAAACGAGCCTAATAACGAGCCGACAAGCCGATCTTGGCTTGAGCTCGACTTGGTTACAAAATGAGCCGGCTCGGCTCAGATCGTTTTAAATCAAGTTTTTTACCTAGTTTGTTTCAAGCCCTTTTCAAGCGAGCTACGAGTCGTGAGTTTTTTTTAGATAGTTTGTTTCAAATCAGGACTAGGTTCACTTGTCATGACACCGGTTTTTTTCGGTATGGTAGTTTGTTTTGTCACGGTAAATAACAACAAAAAAAGATATATTTCGAGACTGAACTTCAAAAAATAAAGTTAATGGTAATAACAAAAAAAATATAAGGCGAGTCTAAAACATCAAGAAAAAGTTAAACGGGTTAAATATGTGTAATATGAAAAGTAATGGACTTTTAAGGCCCAATGGGCTCCATTAAGACATACATGATCTACTATTACCTATTGTAATCCATTAAGGCCCAATAGTGTCCATTAATACATATATGATCTATTATTGCCTATCCATTAAGGCCCAATATGGTCCATTAAGACAATAGTCCATTGTGATACATTAAGGCCCAATATGGTTCATTAAGACATGTAAAATATACTATTGTCCAATGTGATCCATAAAGGCCCAATATAGTGTGATCCATTAAGGCCCAGTATGATCCATTAACACATGTATACTAACTATTGTCAATTATGATCCATAATGGCCCAATATAGTCCATTAAGACATGTATTATCTTCTATTATCTATTGTGATCCATTAAGGCCCAACATGGTCCATTAAGACATGTATGGTCTACTATTGGCCATTGTGATCCCATAAAGTCCAATATGATCCATTAAGAAATGTATGATCTACTATTAGCCATTGTGATCCATCAAGGCTCAACACAGTCCATTAAGACATCCATTAAGGCCCAATATGATCTATTAAGACATGTATGAACCTACAAATGGTGTAGCCAACAGTGGTGTTCTTTTCATAGGCGATGTCTTCATTAAAGTTGAGGCAACCAAAGAAGGAGTCGGTGGCCTATGTTGCCGTATCTACATCTGTTTTTGTGAAATGTTCATGTTGCATCTATGATCTTATCATTTTAATTATGTATTGTCTGTTTACCTATGTTCTTTTACTATTTGATAGTTGTCTATTTATATATTTTTACTCGGTTAGTTTTGGAGATGAGAGTCTTTCTAGCAATATTCTCAAACCCGGACCGAACTGGACTAGCCTGTCTGGTCGGCTCAACTGGGATTCGAAGACTAATACGGCCCAGTTTGCTTTGTTGATTCGGATCTACACATGACCGGTTGGTAAAGCCGACGGCCAGACCGGATAACCGAAAAAGATGGGATCAGACCGGTTTTGTGTATATCTTTTAATGCCCTAAAACTAAATCAAACCCATCTACGGGGGTGTTTGGGGTTGAGTTTTGAAGAAGATTTTTATATTATTGAGTTTTGAAATCGTAAATAATCAGTTTTGAGTGTTTGGGTAAAAAAAATTAAAAAGATTGATTATTTGTGTTTAGAAAGTTACAAAACGCAGTTTTCAAAAAGCAGCTCCCCCCTACTGCAACAAAATGCAGTTTTCCAAAAATTGATTATTTGCGTTTAGAAAAGGATTTTCACTTGTTTATTTTTTTAAATATATATTTGTCAAACACTCAAATAGTTGATTATCTAACTATTGTGATATCAAGCAACATAATCAAATCCAAACACTATCTTTCAACATCACGTTTTGTTACAGTTAATTAGCAGTTAATTATATGATTCAGTTAATTATCTGATTCTGATTATTCAAAACGCATAATCTATTTTCAAAACTTAACCCCAAACACCCTCTACATTCATCAAAACCTCCACACTATGGTCAAAATCAATGATTCAAAATCCAAGCCTCAATTTACAAGATCTAACATAAGCCTTTGATAAACATCAACTTCAAAGCCTTCAAGAAAGCACCACCATTAACCTCCAAGATCTAACATAAGCCTTTGCATAACTAGTTTTGGTAGGTGGGATGGAGAGATAAGAAACACAGGGCTTCAGGTAGAAGAAAAAGCTTTTAACATTTGACCTTTAACCCTACTGGATTATAAAGTGTTTATATATTATTATAAATTTTGGGCTCTTCTTAAAAGGATTATTGGTAAAGTGTAAATGGGCTGCAAAAGAGATCATTACTTGTTTATCACACATGTAAGGTACCGAATATATAGTTTTCTTATGTATATTCCAAATTATAAAAAAATTAATTATCTGGTTCTTCAATCCGGATCGACCGGCCCGAACAGTGGACCAGTAGGACGTCCGATTCGATGTCCAGTCCGGTTACAAAAACATTGCTTTCTGAAAGTAGGATCTATATTTCTAAGGATATATGTAAGTTTTCAAGGATGGTCCAAGGAATTTAGGTACCCTATCCGAGCTCAAATAAATGTGACCCTTAGGTTTTAACGAAATATATAATATAAACTATTTTTATACATCGATTATTTCTGAAAATTAATATTTACAAGTGTCAAGTAACAAGACTATTAGCAAAAGTAACAAGACTATTAGCAAATTGACTCGCAAATTAACAAGGCTAGTAATGAGACTATTAGCAAAAGTGCAAAACCAATAATTTCTAACGAATTAACACCTAGATAATCGACATTTTTTTTGTCAAATAAACGACAATTAACGCCAAGGCGTTCAGGGTTTGCGAGTGTGCATCGTTTCTATTGTCACACCCCGATCCGCAGCGGATTATTGGTCGAAGCAGGATGATTGTTCATAGATCATGACAACTATTCTAATTTTAAATATTTAAAGCATATCAAAATTAAAATGTCACATATAACATAGAAATATCGAATAAAGATATAAAATACTTTGGTGGGAAATTTTAAGATGAAATATTATGAGGGGAAGTTTAAGTTTTAAAATGAAATATTTTTGGAGGAGAATTTTTTAAAGATATAAAATACTTTGGTGGGAAATTTTAAGATGAAATATTTTGGGGGGAAGTTTAAGTTTTAAAATGAAATATTTTTGGAGGAGAATTTTTTAAAGATACAAGTTTAACATTTGGTCATACATTTTTCCATGACATTTGATAACATTTCGTCACACAAAATAAACAAAGTGACGATGATATGACGTATGTTTATGTAATGCCACATGAAATTTTGTACTTTTAAGTGTCGCTATTGTTTTACTCTTGGTCACACAAAACAATATACGTGACCATATGTATTAGATTTTAGCCACATTATTAAACACATAATATGGTCGTAGATCACATTTGGCCACACTTTTCTAGTGTGGCTGTTTTTTTATTAACGTGCGGCTAAAGGTTTCAGATACATATGTTTTTAGTCACATGGAACAAATAATGTTGTCGTAGATCACATTTGGTCACACTTTTTTAGTGTGGCTAATAAATGTCATAGTTTTTTTCTTTAAATGTGGCTAAAGGTTTTGAATACGTATGTTATTGGTCACATGAAAACAAATATTGTGAACGTAGATAACATACGGTCACACTTTGCTAGTGTGACTAATATATGTCACAGTTTTTTTTCTCAATGTGTGTCTAAAGGTGTAAAATACATGTGTTTTTTGTCACTATTAAACAAAAATATGTGGCCATAGATCACATTTAGCCACGCATTTCGAGTTGTGACAAATAAATGTCACATTATTTTCTAAAAGTGTGGCTAATAGTTTTGAACTGGTACAAACGGTCACACTAAATATATAATGTGTGACTAAAGATGTTTTAAAATGTGATAAACGACCTTTAGCCACACATTTTTTCGAATGTGTGACAGGGCGGTTTTGCCAAAAGTGTGGCCGTAGCCCCTTTTTCACGTAGTGCAAGGCAACCACTTCTAAGGGAAAGGGCGGAAAGAAAAGGAAGACTGCTGATACCCTTGAAGGTCTGCCTCTGAACCAGCATCAGTTCGAGGAATACGTTGTTGAGGTGAGAATAAATGATCCTTAATTGTGATTCTTGTACATGATCCTTCCATACTGAGGGTAAGGGATCCTGAATTGTATCCTTTCTTTTGCAGAAATTTGCTAAAATCCAAGATTACGTAGGGAGTCTTGAAGAGGTTGAGCTAAAGTGTTTGGACCTCCAAAAGATCATGCTGGCCAAGGATCAGAAGATTGCCTCCTTCGAAAATGATGTCAATCTGGTGAAGAAGGAACTTGTCCTGGCTCATGTCATTGCCGATTAGGAGAAGTCTGAAATCACAGATGATGCTAAAGTCTCCGCTGCCATTGCTATGTACAAAACCAAGTTGCAGATGGCCCAAGAAGCTCAGGATCCTAACTTTGACAAGAGCAACTGGGACATAGAGGGCTAGAAGGCCAGGTTGGCTGAGTTGGATGACGAAGAAGAGGCTGGTGAGGTCCTAGCAATCGAGGCTGGCAGCAGTGGGGTTAAGGATCATGTGGGTGATGCCGGAGCTGGAGGAGCTGGTGAAGGTGATGGTGATGCAGCAAAGGTGTAATATGCAGGAATGGGCGATGATGGACATTTCTAGACGCGGCCGGAGCCCATTTTTTAGGATTTGGTAGTTTTTTGGTTATGGTGTTTGTTAGGGGAGGATTTTCCATAGATCTGTGATCCTCAATTACTGTCGGGTTTAGTGATCCTCAATTCTGTTTGAATTAGTGATCCTCAGAGAGTATTGTAGGATCAGGATCCAGGATCATCATAAGGATCCTCATACTAACGATTGTCTGCTTTGAATATGATGTTGTTTTGTAGGAGTACGTGCTTGGACTTGGTCTTGGCAATATTCCTGGAGCATATTCCCTATTTATTCCGTACGTACTTGACTAATATGGACGTTATGGAGTTCGTGGGAGACTTGCATGAAAGGCGGATAGTTAGTTAACTTAGATATTTTTCCAAATTTAAAAGGGGATAGCGAGCTAAATTAGAACACTTGGCTATTTTTCGCTAAACACACACACTTGTAACTGCTCTCATCAATTCTCTACAATTAGCTCGGCGATTACACACTTTTTTGCACATTACACTTGTTAGGGGAGGATTTTCTAACAATTAGTGATCCTTATTCGTTATCCTAACTAGTGATCCTTACTTCTGTGACAGGTGGTGATCCTCAGAAGAGCTTCAGGATCAGGATCATGGATCACTTTAAGGATCCTCGTACTAACGATTATTTACTTATGTATTGTACTATCTCGCAGGTATAATGAGCTTGACCAAGTCTTGGCGACATTCCTGAAGAATATTCCTAAACTATTCTGCACGTGCTTGACCAAAAATAGACGTTGTGGAGAACGTGGAGGCTTGGCATGAAAGTCGGATAGTTAGTTTAGGTGGTTATTTCTATTTTAAAAGGGAGTAACGAGCTAGTAGAAAAACACTTAGTCATTTTTGCAGTTACACACACTCATACAAGCTCTCATTCAAACACTTAGCAATTACATACACTTTTTACACATTCTACCGTAGTGATCCTTGTACCTAGCTCGTTACTATCCGAAGTTGTAAACATTCATTCATTTATTTGAGCTTGGTGATCGGTAGTTTCCATCACCCGGGGTTTTTTGTGCCGGAGATCAACTCTTGATCAAGGGCTTTTTCCCCGTATAAATCCTTGTGTTGTTTGTGCAATTTACATTGAAGTGATCTTCATTGCTGTTACACATTTTGAGCATCATTCCCCGTAACAAAGAGTTTGGTTGCATTATCCTCGTCTGATTTTTGACCAAAACAGTTTGGCGCCCACCGTGGGGCAATTGTTGCTTCGTCCTTAAGAAAATACGCATTTCTGTGCTTAATTCGGTTCACTACAACCAAGCAGATGGCTTCCTCATCGAAGAATGCTTCAAACTTGATGCCCTCATTCACTTCTTCACAAGGCGTTCCCCCTTTGCCTCCACCACCTTCTGGATCCCAGAACAATACTGAGAATGCTGCGAAGAAACCGACTCCCATTTTCTCAAAACCACCTACTTCCTCTGCTTCAACTAATCCTACTACTAATGATCTCTATGCCTTGATTTTGCAGATGAGGAATCATGCACAAGAGCAGGATAAAACCAACGAAAGGATCCTCCGGGAGATTGACGAAATTAAGAAACAGAAGAAAACGGCAGAGGATCACTCCCCACTGATGCCCAGATCTTTGCATTTTGATACTCCGGTGATTACTTCTCAGCCATCAGTGGTTCCAGACATTCAATATGTGGGTGGACCAAAAGGAGTGCACTACGGAACAACAACAATGACCCAGGCATCAGGTTCACTTTTCCAGCCAGCGGGATCCTATCCTCAGCATATGGGATCCCTCACAAGTTCAGGAGTGCAGCAGGTTCAAGGATCCTCCTTCGTTCCAGGATCATCCCAGGTTCAAGGATCCTCCTTCGTTCCAGGATCATCCCAGGTTCAAGGATCCTCCTTCGTTCCAGGATCATCCCAGGTTCAAGGATCCTCCTTCGTTCCAGGATCATCCCAGGTTCAAGGATCCTCCTTCGCTCCAGGATCATCCCAGGTTCAAGGATCCTCCTTCATTCCAGGATCATCCCAGGTTCAAGGATCCTTCTTCGTTCCAGGATCGTCCCAGTTTCAGGGATCCTTCCAGATGCCAGGATCCTTGAGGAGCTTGCAAACAGGAAGTTCAGATGTCCATCAGGGAGATTTTATTCCAATGCAGACCAACGCTTCTACTGGTCCCTCGATCATTCCAGAGCCCCAACAATATGGATTAACATCCATTCTCCCTAACTTGAATCCAATGGGAGGTAACACTTTTAACAATTCTTATACTACTAACCAAGGTCTTATACAGGATCCAGGTATCAATCATGCCATGGCCAGAGAATTGCAAAAGCTAAAGGATATGATATCAAGTGTCCCGGGAGTAGTCAAACCTATCCCAGAGATTGCAGATGGGAGCCATAAGATATCTCGTTTTGCACCACCAATCTGTGATGCTGAGATACCTAAGAGGTTCAATGTGCCTACAATGAAGCTGTATGATGGCTCAACAGATCCTGAAGAACACATAGCACAATACAGGGAGAGGATGGAGATCAATCCAATCCCAGAAAGGTTAAAGGAAGCATGCCTGTGCAAAGGATTCGGATCCACTCTTACAGGATCAGCTCTCAAATGGCTGCTAAGTCTTCCTCCCTATTCTATTACTTCATTTGCTAACCAAGTTAACTTGTTTAATAATCAGTTTTCTTGTAGTAGAAAATTTGAACGATTAACTAGTGATTTATATAGGATAACCCAGGGTCATAATGAATCATTAAGGGATTACATTACCAAATTCAGTAAAGAATCCTTAGACATTCCTAACTTAGATATAGCCACGGCTGTTGAGGCCTTCAAAATGGGATTGCTTAGGGATTCGTTATTTTATGATGATCTTGTTATGACACCATGCAGGAACCTAGATGAGGTAAGAACCCGGGCCCTTAGGTACATTCGGCTAGAGGATGAAAAGAGGATCCAGGAGAGGATAACAGGATCCTCAAAGCAGGATAAGCAAGGATCTTCATTCAGGAACAACAAGTTCAGATCCTACAACAGATCTGATAACCAGAACGTGCACTCTATTGATCAAGAAGAGGATGACGAAGATTATCCTCCAATTTCTGAATATTGCTTTAGTGTTGATAACAATGAACTAATCCTTGCTATGCAGAACCTAGGTGATAAAGCTAGATGGCCAAGAAAGAATGATAGGCCGGCTGCAACTAAGGATAAATTAAAGTGGTGTGCATATCATGAAGATTTTGGGCACCTCACAGAAGAATGCATTGCATTAAGAAAGGAAATTGGATACTTGTTGAGCAAAGGGCATCTAAAAGAGTTGTTGGGAAGAAAAAAGTCAAGGACTCAGGATCCTGAAAGGATCCCTGAGAAGGCTCCAGCTCCTCCAGCAGATGCACAAGTGATAAACTTTATTTCTGGAGGATCCGACATTTGTGGCACATCCTTCTCAGCAGCTAAAAGGCATGCGAAGGAAGCTAAGATGGATAATGGAGAAAGACCAGTTCGAACATCAAGTGTCTCCGAAGGAAAAGTCATAACCTTTGATGAAGAGGATCGTGTTGATATCCAGGATCCTCATCACGATGGTTTAGTTATTACTCTTTTCATATCTAACCATTTTGTCCGCAGGATCCTAATAAACGGAGGAAGTTCAGTGAACATTACCCAGCTTGATGTTCTAAAGAAGATGGGTATCCCTGAATCAGAGATCATACCAAGATCCTCCATGCTCGTGGGATTTAGTGGCGAAACTAAGGACACCCTGGGGGACATTAAACTCCCAATATATATTGAAGGCTTACAATCTTATCAAAAATTTTGTGTTATTGACTGTTTATCTTGTTGTAATGTTATCCTTGGCAGGCCCTGGATACACGATATGAAAGCAGTCCCGTCTACTTACCATCAATGTGTGAAGCTCCCTAGTCCTTGGGGAATAGTAAAGATTGATAGTGATCAGCAGGAGGCTAAGAATTGCTACACTTCATCAATGAAACCAGCCTCGAAGTCAAGGGAGCAATAGCAATCAAGGTATCCTCCAAGGAATGTCTTGGAGGCCAGAGAGCAGGATGTGGTAGAAATCCTCATGGATCCTGATGATCCTGAATCCAAAATCTATATCGGATCAGGGATCCTTGGCGAAATGAAAGAAGACCTCATATCCTTCCTCAAAAGGAGAAAGACTACCTTTGCATGGAAACACGAAGATATGACTGGTATATCCAAAGATGTTATCACTCACAAGCTCGGCATCGACAGATCCTTCAAACCAATCCATCAAAGGAGAAGGAAGTTTGCACCAGAAAGGAATGCCATTATCCAGGAAGAGGTAGAGAAATTGCTCCGGGCAGGTATGATTAGAGAGGTCAAGTATCCAAGATGGTTGGCCAATGTGGTTGTTGTTCAAAAGAAAAACGGAAAGTGGAGGGTATGTGTCGATTTTACCGATTTAAATAAGGCATGTCCCAAGGATCCTTTCCCTTTACCCCACATTGACTCCATGGTGGATGCAACTGCGGGTCATGAACTGTTAACTTTTATGGATGCTTCATCTGGATTTCAACAAATCCAAATGGAACCATCCGACCAAGAGGATACAGCCTTCATGACTCCAACTGGTATATATTGCTATATTGCTATGCCGTTCGGATTGAGAAATGCAGGTGCAACGTACCAAAGGCTGGTGAATATGATGTTCAAGGATCAGATCGGACAAACTATGGAGGTTTACATAGATGATATGGTGGTAAAATCCATAAGAGCTGAGGATCACCTAAAGGATTTGGAGGAAGCATTTGATATCCTTGACAAATATAATATGAAGCTTAATCCTTCAAAATGTCATTTTGGTGTTAAAGCAGGTAAATTCTTAGGATACATGGTGACTAAGAGAGGCATTGAAGCTAGCCCGGAACAAATCAAAGCAATAGTGAACATCAAATCTCCGGCCAATGCTAAGGATGTTCAAAGGCTAACAGGCAGGATAGCCGCTTTGAACAGATTTATATCCAAATCCTCGGAGAAGTGCAAAGAATTCTATGATATCCTAAGGAAGAACAAGAAATTTGAGTGGACCGAGAAGCATGAAAATGCTTTGAGAGCCCTCAAAGATTACTTATCCTCAGCCCCATCCTTGATGAAACCAGAAAAAGGCGATGTGTTATCCTTGTATCTTGCAGTATCCTCAAAAGCAGTAAGTGCGGTCCTTGTTAAGGATCATCAAGGTACACAACATCCTGTCTATTATGTAAGTAAAAGTTTACTTGATGCCGAATCCATGTATTCACACCTTGAAAAACTTATTCTTGCATTAATAATGGCATCTACCAAGTTAAGACATTATTTTGAAACTCATGTTATCATTGTTAAAACTAATTTTCCAATTAAGAATGTCCTCAGGAAACCAGAGATGTCAGGAAGGATGGCTAAGTGGGCAGTGAAATTGAGTGCATATGATATAAGATATGAGCCTAGGACAGCCATCAAATCCCAAGCATTAGCTGACTTTGTGGCTGATTTCAGTAGTGATTTACAAGAAGAAGCTGAGCTAGAAGTCCAACAGCTAGAAGAGGCCAAGGATCCTTGGATACTTTATACTGATGGATCCTCAAATGTCAAAGGCACAGGGCTTGGAATACTACTAAAATCGCCACAGGGGGACATAATACCCCATTCTATAGCTTGTGAATTCCAAACCACTAACAATGAGGCTGAATATGAAGCCCTAATTGCTGGTTTACAAATTGCAAAGCACATGGGGATCAGGTATCTTGAGGTACACGTAGATTCTTTGTTGATTACAAACCACTTTAATGGATCATATTCTGTTAAAGGTGAAAAGCTAAGCAAGTATTTAGAGATAGTCAAAAGTTTGGCACTCTCTTTTGTTTCCTTTAGTTTGTCACAGGTACCAAGGGAAGAAAATACAGAAGCTGATGCATTGGCTAACTTAGGATCATCCTTGAAGATCCCGGAGGATATCAAGATTCCTATTATCCATATCCTGACCTCGGCTATCGAGGATCACGAGGCTATGGAGATAGGAAATGATTCTGCAATTATCCCTTGTGAGGGTACTCAATCCCATTCAGGATCAGGATCATGGATCTCACCAATTATGAGATACTTACAACATGGAGAGATTCCTACAGGAGAAAACCCTAGGGCTTTCAAATCTAAGGTATCTCAATTCACAATTATGAATAATATGTTGTATAAACGATCTCTTGCAGGACCATACTTGAGATGCATTGAGGATCCTGAAGTTCAAGAAGTTTTAAAAGACTTCCATGAAGGAGATTGTGGAAACCACACTGGGGGCAGGGCATTATTCTCGAGGATCCTGAGGACAGGATACTACTGGCCAACCATGAAGAAAGATGCTGTGGAGTATGCCAGAAGATGTGATCCTTGCCAGAGACACAGCAATATCCTTCATCAACCAGCTAAATTATTGCATCCTATATCCTCCTCTTGGCCATTTATGAGATGGGGTATGGATATAGTTGGCAAGCTCCCTAAGGCACCTGGTGGAAAAGTATTCATGCTAGCTATGACTGATTACTTCTCCAAGTGGATAGAGGCTGAAGCTTTTGCCCAAATTAGAGAAAAGGAAGTTATATCCTTCATTAAAAGAAATATTATATCTAGATTTGGAATTCCTTCTGAGATTATATGTGATAATGGTTCCCAATTTATTGGGGGCAGAACCACTAACTTTTGTGACAGCTGGGGGATTAAGATGATAACATCAACACCAGTCCACCCACAAGCTAATGGTCAGGCAGAATCATCCAACAAGATCATCATCAACAATTTGAAGAAGAAGCTTGGATCCAAGAAAGGGAAATGGGCAGAAGAACTACCCTATGTGCTTTGGGCTGACAGGACAACCCCTAAGAATGCTACTGGTCAAACACCATTCTCTTTGGTGTTTGGGGCAGAATCGGTGATCCCAACAGAAATGGTGGTTCCAACTGCTAGAACAAGTACTCGTGATCCTGAGGAAAATAATGAAAACTTGGCTCAAGACCTGGATACTATTGAAGAAATCAGGGATATGGCTAGAATAAGGATGGCCAGTTATCAGCAAAGAATGGCTGGTGCTTACAACAAAAATGTCAGGATCAGGAGGTTTCAAGTTGGAGATATGGTGTTAAGGAAAGCATTTCAGAATACCACCAATCCTGCTGATGGAAAATTAGCTCCAAAATGGGAAGGCCCTTATTTGATTGAAGCTGAAGCAGGGAAGGGGGTATATAGATTGCTAACCATGGAAGGTGATTTGCTACCAAGAGCTTGGAATGCTGTCCACTTGAAGAAATATTTCATGTAAGCAGGATCCTTATGGCATAGGTGATCCTCACGATAGGGATATCCTTAAAGGATCCTCAAAGTATCGGTGAACCTTACTCAGGTAATATCCTAATCTTGAACTATTTCATTTCTTTATTTTCTCATATAAGGATAAGGATCATGTATCCTTTATCCATCTCTCACATGAGTTCAAGTTTTGAAAGTTCAGGTATCTTTAGCACAACGTTGGTTATCCACAGAAGCAATCCGTCTTTTGGGTTTAACCCCAGTTATTTGGGCTTGTCCCCAGATTCCGCCTGTAGCGCACGATGATCCTGGTGTAGTTCAAGGCTTTGGGACCAGTACTCGTTCTAGGGGCTGATAATTCCATCGTTCTGGCTATGCTTAGGATCCTACGTATAATGGTAGACGTACCATACATCCGTTCATAAGGTTTCTAACGTTTTCACGTTAGCTAAGGTTTCTAACGTTTTCACGTTAGCTAAGGTTTTGGCATCTTCATGTCACTAAGTTTGGATAGTCGCCAGTTAGGGCCATACTCCAGTTTACACACGATCCTTGGGCTTGTCCCCAGTTATCCTTGGGCTTGTCCCCAGTTATCCTTGGGCTTGTCCCCTGTTGCTAATTCTTTTCTTATATTGGCTTAGTCCCAAGTTATGCTCTATTTCAGGTCCTTGAAGATAGGCAGCTAGGGATCCTTGATCCTTATTTCACTCTAAGGTTTATCTTATAGTTATCCTTATTATGGTTAGGATTCTAACTTGGATCCTCAGGTATGATCCTTAACTCTTTTGATTTTATTCATTATTCTTTTAAATAACCCTTATACTTGACAACTGAACTTGTATTTCTTAAATCATATCACTTTTTAAAACCTATCGGTTATGGGATATGTGATCCTTGTTCATATCCTAAACTTTTTGGATATCTTTTCTAATTTTTCAAGGCTTGATAAGTATAAACAGAATGAACATTACAACAGTTGGAAAGTAACATATTAAAAAGGATAACAACACACGATAAGCGACAAAAGGTTAAGTTTTTATTTATTAACATAAGGCTAACCCTTTAAAGGTTGTCAAAATTACCTACCCGAGCATCTACCAGCAAAACGTGGCCCGTCCGCTGGGGTAGGTAAAGGGTGTCCATGATAATGAGTTCAAAGGTAGTGCAGGAATATAAAGGCGGCAGGATCACAATGGCTTCATCCCCCAAACAGAGGATCCTTCCACCAATTGCAATCCTGCCTATTGTCCAAAGGATCATACATGATCCTTAAACCTAAGAACTATTGTTTAGAGTTATTACAGACCCACCATTGTTCAAAAACATCAACAATCAAAAAACTACCAAACCATGAAAAATGGGCTCCGGCCACGTCTAGAAATTTCCATCATCGCCCATTTTTGCAGCTTACACCTTCGCTGCATCATCATCACCACCAGCCGCTGCATCCTCAGCTTTATCCTTCAACCCGCTGCCACTAGCCTCAATTGCCAGAATCTCCTCAGCCTCCTCTTCATCACCCAATTCAGCCAGCCTTGCCTTCCATTCTTCAATTTCCCAGCTACTTTTGTCAAAGGCAGGATCCTGAGCTTCCAAGGCAATTTGAAGCTTGGTTTTGTACATTGCTATGGCGGCAGAAACTTTAGCATCATCTGTGATCTCCTGCCTTTCATAGTCAAAGTTAACCAACACCTTAGCCATCTTCTGCTTGGTATCCTGGAGTTCCTTCTGAAGATCAGCAAGTGCAAGATCCTTGAGCACAGCAACCTGCTGGAGGTCGGCAATCTTCTTATCTTGATCCTCAACATGGCCGACGTAATCCTCGATCTCAGCAAATTTCTGCAAAAGAAAAGGATAAAGCAGTTCAAGAGTAAGTGATCCTTAGATCAGCAGGATATACAAGCAGAGACAGTGATCCTTACATCATTGAAGTACTCGAGGAACTGGTGGCGAATTAAGGGCAGACCCTGCAAATCCTCAGCCTCGGAAGTCTTTCTCTTCTTGATTCCCTTCCCTTTGAGGGGTGCCTTGGGGATTGAGGCTGTCGGGCTAGTAGGGACATTTCTTTTGGAGGATTTGACAGTGGTGAGATCGGTGACACTGAACCTTGAAGCAGCTTTGGCAGATTTTCCAGCACCTACACAACCAAAACAAGATAAGTATCTTTTCTTAATATACATTTAACTATTTATTTAAATTTTAAACAAGGATACTTACTTGACATTGTGACAGAGCCTGAGGATACCTCCTGTGAGTCTTGGGTTATTGTCTTAAAAGTTCTAGTTTCAGGGTCGAGTCCCCAGAAAGCAGCAAGTCTTTCCCTGGTTGCGGGTGTTGTGATGAGATGTGAAACAGAGATGGCTGCATGACACAAGACAAAGAAGGGGTTATTGATCCTATTACAAAAACATGACCATCTGGTGATCCTTCCCAGGATCCTCCGGCCTACCATGGGTGGACCATGTTCTTGGTAAGTGCTCTCCATCTGAAATGGTATCCCTTCTTACAAAGAAGAAGCGACGCTTCCAATCTTTGTCGTTTTTGGTGACTTTGAGAAGAGGATGATCTGCACTGGGTTTTCATTTGAACAAATAACGGTGGGAACCGAAGGTAGTAAGATCATACAACTCCGCCAGTTCTGACATTCCTAAATCAAGACCCTCCTGCTCAATGATCCTCTCTAGGGTGTATAAAACCCTCCAAATCATCGGCATGGCTTGAATGTAAGATATGCCGGTAAGGGAAAAGAAGGATTGTGTGAACTCCGGGAAAGGATAGGTGTACCCTATAGCAAATGGAGTGACTGGAAAGGCAACCCATGTATCAGAAACGTAGTCGCTCAGAACAGTTGGATCGAAGGGTTTGAAAAAGACATTCGCCGGAAAACGGTGACGGATGTTATCTACTTGTGCGTCGTTAAAGCAACACCTCTCGTTCACTGAGTCTTTGATGATCTTTTGACTCTTCAAAGGGCTATCCTTTTTGTGATCCTTGGCCGGTGAACTTCGGAGCAACATTTTCGAAGTGACGGAGATAAAGATAGAGAAACAGAGTAAGAAGGAAGGAAGAGGAGAAAGAATTACCTGGTTGTTCGTCGACTGAGAATTTAAAGGGAGTCTCTTTCGAATTTGAATGCATAATGATCCTATCTATATCTCTATTTATAATTATGATTCTGCAGGATTGTCACTTCCGTGACATCATCATCGCAACGGCAAGTTCTATTTTAACGGCTATATATCCGTTAGTTTGTTACGGATAAGATCAAGAAAACATAACTCGCTAATTTTACAATTTCACTCCTTATATTTTGGGGGCAATTGTTAGGGGAGGATTTTCTAACAATTAGTGATCCTTATTCGTTATCCTAACTAGTGATCCTTACTTCTGTGACAGGTGGTGATCCTCAGAAGAGCTTCAGGATCAGGATCATGGATCACTTTAAGGATCCTCGTACTAACGATTGTTTACTTATGTATTGTACTATCTCGCAGGTATAATGAGCTTGACCAAGTCTTGGCGACATTCCTGAAGAATATTCCTAAACTATTCTGCACGTGCTTGACCAAAAATAGACGTTGTGGAGAACGTGGAGGCTTGGCACGAAAGTCGGATAGTTAGTTTAGGTGGTTATTTCTATTTTAAAAGGGAGTAACGAGCTAGTAGAAAAACACTTAGTCATTTTTGCAGTTACACACACTCATACAAGCTCTCATTCAAACACTTAGCAATTACATACACTTTTTACACATTCTACCGTAGTGATCCTTGTACCTAGCTCGTTACTATCCGAAGTTGTAAACATTCATTCATTTATTTGAGCTTGGTGATCGGTAGTTTCCATCACCCGGGGTTTTTTGTGCCGGAGATCAACTCTTGATCAAGGGCTTTTTCCCCGTATAAATCCTTGTGTTGTTTGTGCAATTTACATTGAAGTGATCTTCATTGCTGTTACACATTTTGAGCATCATTCCCCGTAACAAAGAGTTTGGTTGCATTATCCTCGTCTGATTTTTGACCAAAACAACACTCTAGTGATACTTGTAACTAGCTCGCTATCATCCAAAGTTGTAATACATTTTCTGTTTAATCTGAGTTGGTGATCGGTAGCTTCCATCACCCGAGGTTTTTTATGCTGGAGATCAACTCTTGATCAAGGGCTTTTTCCTCGTATAAATCATTGTGTCACTTGTTCATTTCATTTCTGAGTGATCCTTCATATTGTTCATTGATTCAAGCATCACACCTGACAACAAAAGATTTGGTTGTATTATCCTTGCTTAATTTTTGACCAAAACAGTTTGGCGCCCACTGTGGGGCAATTAGTGCTTCGTTCTTGAGAAATTATCGTTCTTGTGATCATTTTGGTTCGTTATAATCAAGAAGATGGCTTCTTCAGCAAAAAACACTTCAAGCTCTATGCCGGCAATGAGTTCTTCACAGGGCGTTCCTCCTTTGCCTCCACCACCTTCTGGATCCTAGAAGAATGCTGAAAATGCTGCGAATAGACAAACCCCTATTTTTTCCAAAACCACCAACTTCTTTTGTTTCCTCTAATCCTACTACTAAGGATCTTTTTACTCTGATTTTGCAGATGAGAGATCGCATGCAAGAGCAGGATAAAACCAATGAACGGATCCTCCAAGAGATTGGTGATACCAAGAAACAGAAGAAATAAGTGGAGGATCACTCTCCTCTGATGCCCAGGTCATTGAATTTTAACACTCCAGTTGTAACTACCCTACAATCGGCAGTTCCGGGCATCCAGTATCAAAGTGGTCCATCAGAAAGGCGTTATGGAACAGCAACTATGAGTGAGGCATTTAGCTCTCACTTCCAGCCTCTAGGATCCTATTCTCAGCCATCGGGATCCTATTCTCAGCATCAGGGATCCTTCGTCAGCTCAGGAGGATATGTGCGAATGCACCAGGTCCAAGGATCCTCCCAGGTCCAAGGATCCTCCCAGGTCCAAGGATCCTCTATGGTTCCAGGATCCTTTCAGGTTCAAGGATCCTCTCAGGTTCAAGGATCCAACATCTTTCAGGATCAAGGATTCTTAAGAAGTATGCAGCCTCCAAGTTCAGATGTTCATCAAGGAGACTTCATACCAATGCAGACCATTACTTCATCTGGTCCTTCGATCATACCGGAGTCCCGTCAATATGGATTCACATCTGGAATTCCAAACATGAATCCTCTGGGAGGTAACACTTTCAATAATTCTTATAACACTAACCATGGCTCAATACAGGATACAGGTATCAATCAAGCTATGGCTAGGGAATTACAGAAGCTTAAGGATATGATATCCAGTGTTCCAGGAGTGGTCAAGCCCATTCATGAGATCGCAGATGGTAGCCATAGGATAACTCGCTTTGCACCACCCTTATGTGATGCTGAAATACCCAAAAGATTCCAGATACCATCCATGAAGCTGTATAATGGTTCAACGGATCCAGAGGAGCATGTAGCTCAATACAGAGAGAGGATGGAAATCAATCCAATTCCTGAGAGGTTAAAAGAAGCATGTCTATGCATGGGATTCGGATCCACAGTCACAGGATCTACTCTTAAATGGCTGCTAAGTCTTCCCCCTTACTCTATTACTTCATTTGCTAATCTAGTTAATCTGTTTAATAATCAATTCTCTTGTAGTAGAAAAATTGAACGATTAACTAGTGATTTATATAGGGTAACACAAGGTCAAAATGAATCACTTAGAGATTACATCACTAAGTTTAGTAAAGAATCCTTAGACATTCCTAACCTGGATATTGCTACGGCTGTAGAAGCCTTTAAAATGGGATTGCTTAGGGATTCATTATTCTATGATGATCTTGTCATGACCCCTTGCAGGAATCTTGATGAAGTAAGAACCAGGGCCCTAAGATTCATCCGATTAGAGGATGATAAGGATCCAGGAAAGACTAACAGGATCCTCAAAACAGGAAAAGCAAGGATCCTATTTCAGGAACAACAAATCAAAGTCCTATAACAAATCTGATAACCAGAACGTGCATGCAGTGGAACAGGAAAAGGATGATGAGGATTATCCTCCCATTTCTGAATATTATTTTTCTGTTGATAACAATGAACTAATTCTTGCAATGCAGAATCTAGGTGAGAAAGCTAGGTGGCCGAGAAAAAGTGATAAACCAGCTGCTACAAAGGATAAGTCCAAGTGGTGTGCATATCATGAGGATTTCGGGCATCTCACTGAAGAGTGTATTGCACTTAGAAAGGAAATTGGTTATTTGTTAAGCAAGGGGCATTTGAATGAGCTTTTGGGACGAAAGAAGTCAAGGATCCAGGATCCTGAAAGGATCCCGGAAAGGGCTCCTACTCCTCCAACAGATGCACAAGTTATAAACTTCATTTCCGGTGGATCAGACATTTGTGGTACCTCCTTTTCAGCAGCCAAAAGACATGCTAAGGAAACCAAGATGGATAATGGCGAAAGACCCATCCGGACCTCCATTGTTACCCAAGATAAAGTCATAACTTTTGATGAGGATGATCGTGTTGATGTCCAGGATCCTCATCATGATGGTCTTGTTATTACCTTATTTATTTCTAACCATTTTATTCGCATGATCCTTATAGATGGAGGAAGCTCAGTAAACATTATCCAGCTTGATGTCCTCAAGAAGATGAATATCCCGGAGTTTGATATTGTCCAAAGATCCTCAGTCCTTGTGGGATTCAGCGGAGAAACCAAGAACACATTGGGGGACATCAAACTTCCTATCTATATCAAAGGACTTCATTCTTATCAAAAGATTTGTGTTATAGATTGCTTATCATGTTGTACTGTTATCCTTGGCAGGCCGTGGATACATGACATGAAGGCAGTCCCATCCACATATCATCAATGCGTAAAGCTTCCTAGTCCACGGGGGGTGGTGAAAATTGAGAGTGATCAACAAGAAGCTAAAAATTGCTATACCTCATCAATGAAGCCAGCCTCAAGACCAAAGGAACAATAGTAATTAAAGTATCCTTCAAGAGATGTCTTGGAGGCAAGAGAGCAGGATGTAAAAGAAATCCTCATGGATCCTCATGATCCTGAATCCAAGATCTTCATAGGATCAGGGATCCTTAGCGACATTGAACCGGATCTACTATCCTTCCTTAAAAGAAGGAAAACTACCTTTGCCTGGAATCATAAAGACATGACAGGTATATCTAAAGATATTATTACTCATAAACTAGGAATTGACAGGTCATTCAAGCCTATACATCAAAAGAGAAGGAAGTTTGCACCTGAAACGAATGCTATTATCCAGGAAGAGGTAGATAAACTACTTCGGGCAGGTATGATAAGAGAGGTTAAGTATCCAAGGTGGCTAGCCAATGTGGTTGTTGTTCAAAAGAAAAATGGAAAGTGGTGGGTATGTGTCGATTTTACTGATTTAAACAAGGCATGTCCCAAGGATCCTTTCCCATTACCCCACATTGACTCCATGGTGGATGCTACCGCGGGTCATGAATTGTTGACTTTTATGGATGCTTCATCTGGATTTCAACAAATTCAGATGGAACCATCTGATCAAGAGGATACAACCTTTATGACCCCAACTGGTATATATTGTTATATTGCTATGCCATTTGGACTAAGGAATGCAGGTGCTACTTATCAAAGGCTAGTCAATATGATGTTCAAGGAATAAATTGGACTCACTATGGAAGTCTATATAGATGACATGGTGGTTAAGTCCAAGAAAGTTGAGGATCACCTTAAAGATTTAGAGGAAGCATTCAATATCCTCGATAAATTTAACATGAAACTAAATCCTTCTAAGTGTCATTTTGGTGTTAAAGCGGGGAAATTCTTAGGATATATGGTGACAAAAGGGGCATTGAAGCAAGTCCAGAGCAGATTAAGGCTATTGTGAATATCAAATCTCCTGCCAATGCCAAGGATGTGCAAAGATTGACAGGCAGGATCGCAGCCTTGAACAGGTTCATATCCAAATCCTCAGAAAAGTGCAAGGAATTCTATGACATCCTGAGGAAGAACAAGAAATTTGAATGGACTGAGAAGCATGAAACTGCCCTCAAAGCTCTTAAGGATTACCTATCCTCAGCCCCCACCTTGATGAAACCAGAAAAGGGAGATATATTATCCTTATACCTAGCAGTATCCTCAAAAGCAGTAAGTGCGGTCCTTGTTAAGGATCACCAAGGTACACAACATCCTGTTTATTATGTAAGTAAGAGTTTACTTGATGCTGAATCCAGGTATTCACACTTAGAGAAACTTATCCTTGCATTAATTATGGCATCTACTAAATTAAGACATTATTTTTAGACTCATGCCATTATTGTTAAGACTAATTTTCCAATTAAGAATGTTCTCAGGAAACCTGAAATGTCAGGAAGGATGGCTAAGTGGGCAGTGAAGCTTAGTGCATATGATATAAGATATGAACCAAGGACTGCCATCAAATCCCAAGCCTTAGCTGACTTTGTGGCAGATTTCAGTAGTGACTTGCAAAAGGAAGCTGAGTTAGAAGTCCAACAGCTTGAAGAAACTAAGGACCCTTGGATACTCTTCACTGATGGAGCCTCTAATGTCAAAGGAACAGGGCTTGGAATACTACTAAAATCGCCATAGGGGGACATAATACCCCTCTCCATAGCTTGTGAGTTTCAAACTACTAACAATGAGGCTGAATATGAAGCCTTGATAGCTGGTTTGCAAATTGCTAAGCATATGAGGATCAAGTATCTTGAGGTACATATAGATTCATTATTAATTACTAATCACTTTAATGGATCCTATGCTGTTAAAGGTGAAAAGCTAATCAAATATTTAGAGATAGTCAAAGAATTGGCACTCTCTTTTGTTTCCTTTAGTTTGACACGGGTACCAAGGGAAGAGAATGCAGAGGCT
Source organism: Helianthus tuberosus (assembly GCA_030545235.1). Lineage (NCBI taxonomy): Eukaryota > Viridiplantae > Streptophyta > Magnoliopsida > Asterales > Asteraceae > Helianthus > Helianthus tuberosus. The sequence continues at coordinate 186,301,236 of CM060396.1, read as the reverse complement.
GATGCATTAGCCAACCTAGGACCATCCTTGAAGATCCCGGGGGATATCAAGATTCCTATTATCCACATCCTGACCCCTGCTATCGAGGATCATGTAGCCATGGAGATAGGAGAGGATTCTACTATTGTCCTTACTGATGATACACAATCCCATTCAGGATCATGGATCCTTCCAATAATGAGATATATCCAACATGGAGAGATTCCTACAAGGGAAAACCCCGGGGCTTTCAAAATTAAGGTATCTCAATTCACAATACTGAATAACATATTATATAAACGATCTCTTGCAGGACCATATCTAAGATGCATTGAGGATCCTGAAATCCAAGAAGTCCTAAAGGATTTCCATGAAGGGGATTGTGGAAACCACACTGGGGGCAGGGCATTACTCTCAAGGATCCTGAGGAGATGATACTATTGGCCTACAATGAAGAAGGATGTTGTGGATTATGCTAAGAAGTGTGATCCTTATCAGAGACATAGTAATATCCTTCACCAACCAGCAGAACTTTTGCATCCTATATCCTCCTCTTGGCCATTTATGAGATGGGGAATGGATATAGTTGGTAAGCTTCCTAAGGCACCTGGTGGAAAAGTATTCATGCTTGCTATGACTGATTACTTCTCCAAGTGGATAGAGGCTGAAGCCTTCGCTCAAGTCAGAGAAAAAGAAGTGATATCCTTTATCAAGAGAAATATTATTACTAGATTTGGTATCCCTTCTGAAATTGTTTGTGATAATGGATCCCAATTTATTAGGAGTAGAACTACTAACTTTTGTGACAGCTGTGGGATTAAGATGATAACATCAACACCAGTCCACCCACAAGATAATGGTCAGGAAGAATCATCCAACAAGATCATCATCAACAATTTGAAGAAAAAGCTTGGATCAAAGAAAGGAAAATGGGCAGAAGAACTATGTACTATGGGCTGATAGGACAACTCCCAAGAATGCCACTGGCCAAACTCCATTTTCTTTGGTATTTGGGGCAGAATCAGTGATCCCTACAGAGATGGTGGTTCCTACTGCAAGAAAAAGCATTCGTGATCCTGAAGAAAATGCCGAAAACTTGGTTCAAGACTTGGATACTATAGAAGAACTCAGGGATTTGGCAAGGATAAGGATGGAATGTTATCAACAAAGGATGGCTGGAGCTTACAACGAAAATGTCAGGATCAGGAAATTCCAAGTTGGTGATATGGTGTTAAGGAAAGCATTTCAGAATACCACCAATCCTGCCGATGGAAAGTTGGCACAAAAGTGGAAAGGCCCTTACTTGATCGAAGCTGAGGCAGGAAAGGGGGCATATCGATTGCTAACAATGGAAGGTGATTTGCTACCAAGAGCTTGGAATGTTGTCCACATGAAGAAATACTTCATGTAATAAGGATCCATGATCCTTACCTGAAAAGTATCCTTGAAGTATCCTTACAGGACAGAGGATCCTCATTTTGGTAATATTATAATCTCAAACTATTTCATTCTTTAATTATCTTATATAAGGATAAGGATCCTGCATCCTTTATCCTCCTTTCACTTGAATCTGAGTTTTGCAGAACGTTTAGGTATCCTTAACAAAGGATCGAAGTATCCAGTTATTTGGGCTTGGCCCTAGTTATTTGGGCTTGACCCCAGTTATTTGGGCTTGACCCCAGTTATTTAGGCTTGACCCCATTTATTTGGGCTAGTCCCCAGTTTGGGCCTGTCCCCAGTATCGCCAGTAGCGCACGATGATCCTGGTACAGTTCATGGCAATGGGACCAATACTCGCTTTAGGGGCTGACAATTTCATTGTACTGGCTGTATTCAGGATCCTACGTATAATGGTAGACGTACCATACATCTGTTCCTAAGGTTTCTAACGTTTTCACGTTAGCTAAGGTTTTGGCATTTTCATGTCACTAAGTTTGGATAGTCGCCAGTGAGGGCCATACTCCAGTTTACACATGATCCTTTGGGCTTGTCCCCAGTTATCCTTTGGGTTTGTCCCCAGTTATCCTTTGGGCTTGTCCCCAGTTATCCTTTGGGCTTGTCCCCAGTTATCCTTTGGGCTTGTCCCTAGTTATCCATTGGGCTTGTCCCAAGAATTGTTGGGCTTGTCCCCAATTACTAACCTTTATCTTATATTGGCTTAGTCCCAAGTTGTATCCTATTTCAGGTTTTTGAAGCTAAACGACCAAGGATCCTTGATCCTTACCTTCTACTAAGGTTTGTCTTTTGGTTATCCTGATTATGAGTGTTAAAGGTTAGGATCCTAACTTGGATTCTCAGGTATGGTCCTTAATTGCTTTGATTTTACTTATCATTTACATGAGTGACCCATATCCTTTGACAACTGAACTTATGATCCTTAAACTATACTACTTATCAGAACTTGTCGACTATAGGATATGTGATCCTTGATCATATCCTAAACTTTTTGAGGATATTTATTAAATTTTTTCTTCTTTACTTAATAAGTTCAGACAAAATGTATATCACAACAATTGAAAAGTAAAGTATTAACAAGGATAACAACACGGGAAATAGCCAAAAAGTTAAAGTTATTTTATTCACAAAACATTAAACCCTTCAAGGTTGTCAAAATTGCCAACCCATGTTTCTACCAGCAAAACGTGGCCCGTCCACATGGGTTGGCAAAGGGTGTCCATTGTTAACGGGTCTTAAGAGTGCAGGAAATAAAAGATGGCAGGATAACAAGTGGCTTCATCCCCCAAACAGAGGATCCATCCACCACCCATTATCCTACCTATTGTCTAAGGATCCATGATCCATAACCCTAGAAACTATTGTTCAAATACAACCCAAGATTGTTTAAAAACACCATATCCAAAAAACTACCAAATCCTAAAAAATGGGCTCCGGCCACGTCTAGAAATATCCATCATCGCCCTTTCCTGAAGCTTACACCTTTGCTGCATCACCATCACCATCTCCTCCAGCTCCAGCATCATCCACATGATCCTTAGCCCCACTGTCGCCAGCCTCGATTGCTAGGACCTCATCAGCCTCTTCTTCGTCATCCAGATCAGCCAACCTAGCCTTCCAGCCCTCTATGTCCCAGTTGCTCTTGTCAAAGTCAGGATCCTGAGCTTCTTGGGCCATCTGCAACTTGGTTTTGTACATAGCGATGGCAGCGGAGACTTTGGCGTCATTGGTGATTTCAGCCTTCTCTTGGTCAGCAGTGATATGAGCCAGGACAAGTTCCCTCTTCACCAGATTGACATCGTTTTCAAGGGAGGCAATCTTCTTATCCTTGGCCAGCATGATCTTTTGGAGGTCCACACACTTTTGCTCAACCTCATCAACACTGCCTACGTAGTCCTCGATTTCAGCAAATTTCTGCAAAAAGATAATGTAAAGTTTAGGAACACATGATCCTCAAGTGGGCAGAATAACTAAGCTAAGTCAGTAATCCTTACATCAGCAAAGTACTCAAGGAACTGGTGGCGGATTAGAGGCAAGCCTTCTAGATTGTCAGCCTCAGAGGCTTTCCTCTTCTTTCCCTTGGAGGTGGTAGGCTTGGGGATGGCAGTACTTGGGCTAGCAGCAGCCTTTTTCCTCCCAGATCTGGGACCAACAGTGGTGAGATCGGTGACACTGAAACGGATAGCAGACTTCGATGATTTTCCAGCACCTACACATCCAAAACAGATAAGTATCCTTATTTCATTCTAATTTAAACATTTAGTTATGCACAAAATGAGATACTTACTTGACATCGTAACAGAGCCTGAGGATACTTCCTGAGAATCCTGGGTATTTGCTTGAAATGTTCTGATTGCAGGATCAAGCCTCCGAAAAGCAGCAAGCCTTTCCTTCGTTGTAGGTGTTGTAATAAGGTGTGCGACACTAATAGCTGCAAAATAGAAACAAAAGGATGTCAGTGATCCTCAGCAGAAACAAGGTTATCCTGTGATCCTTCTCAGGATCCTCTATCCTACCATGGGTGGTCCATTTCCTAGGCAGATCCTTTCCATCAGGGATAGAATCCCTTCTGACAAAGAAGAATCGCCTTTTCCAGTTGGTGTCATTTTTAGTGGCTTTGAAGATGGGATGTTCTTCACCGGGTTTGTGTTTGAATAGATATCGATGAGATCCATGGCTCACAAGGTCGTACATCTCTGCTAACTCCGACATTCCCAGATTAATTACTTCACACTCAATGATTCTTTGAAGGGTATACAAGACCCTCCAGATCATTGGCATTGCTTGGATGTAGGAGATGCCGGTGAGAGAGAAGAAGGATTGGGTGAAATCAGGAAAAGGATACGAGTATCCTATCGTAAATGGGGTGACCGGAAAAGCTACCCAGGTTTCAGAAACAAAGTCTCTCAGGACGGTGGGATCAAAAGTTTTGAAAACGGTGTTCGTCGGAAAACAATGGCGAATCCTATCTATCTGTGGATCAGTAAAGCAATATCGTTCCTTTGCAGAGTCTTCGATGATCTTTTGGCTCTTCAAGGGACTGTCCTTTTTGTGATCCTTAGCCAGTGAGGATCTTAGCATCATCTTAGTCATGACGGTGGTGAAGAAGAAGAAACAGAACGAGAATATGAAGAGAGAAAGGAAAGAGAAGTACCTGATCAGATCTTCGAATGAGCATTTAAAGGATGAAATGCACGAATTTAAATGCTTCCTAACCCTTATCTCTAATTTCAATTTATAATCATGATCTTGCAGGATAGTCACTTCAGTGACGTCAGGATGGCAACGGCTAGTCAGAATTTAACGGCTATATATATGTTGGTTTGTTACGGATAAGAACGAGAAAATATAACTCGTTTATTTACAAATTACTCCTTATATTTTGGGGGCAATTGTTAGGGGAGGATTTTCCATAGATCTATGATCCTCAATTACTGTCGGGTTTAGTGATCCTCAATTCTGTTTGAATTAGTGATCCTCAGAGAGTATTGTAGGATCAGGATCCAGGATCATCATAAGGATCCTCATACTAACGATTGTCTGCTTTGAATATGATTATGTTTTGCAGGAATACGTGCTTGGACTTGGTCTTGGCGATATTCCTGTAGCATATTCCCTATTTATTCCGCACGTGCTTGACTAATATGGACGTTATGGAGTTCGTGGGAGACTTGAATGAAAGGCGGATAGTTAGTTAACTTAGATATTTTTCCAAATTTAAAAGGGGATAGCGAGCTAAATTAGAACACTTGGCTATTTTTGGATAAACACACACACTTGTAACTGCTCTCTTCAATTCTCTACAATTAACTCGGCGATTACACACTTTTTTGCACATTACACTCTAGTGATCCTTGTAACTAGCTCGCTATCATCCAAAGTTGTAATACATTTTCTGTTTAATCTGAGTTGGTGATCGGTAGTTTCCATCACCCGAGGTTTTTTATGCCGGAGATTAACTTTTGATCAAGGGCTTTTTCCTCGTATAAATCATTGTGTCACTTGTTCATTTCATTTCTGAGTGATCCTTCATATTGTTCATTGATTCAAGCATCACACCTCACAACAAAAGATTTGGTTGTATTATCCTTGCTTAATTTTTGACCAAAACAGTGTTTCGAAACAATGTTGGGTTGTATTTTGAACAATAGTTTTTAGGATTATGGATCCAGGATCCTTAGACAATAGGTAGGATAATAGGTGGTGGAGGGATCCGCTATTTGGGGGATGAAGCCACTTGTTATCCTGCCATCTTTTATTTCCTGCACTTGAAAGACCTATTAACAATGGACACCCTTTACCTACCCCAGCGGACGGGCCACGTATTGCTGGTAGATGCTTGGGGTAGGTAATTTTGACAACCTTTGAAGGGTTTAACTATGGATGAATAAATAAAACCTTAACTTTTTGGCTATTTCCCGTGTTGTTATCCTTGTGAATACTTTACTTTTCAATTGCTGTGATATATATTTTTTCTGAATTTACTAAGTAAAGAAGAAAAATTTAATAAATATCCTCAAAAAGTTTAGGATATGATCAAGGATCACATATCCTATAGTCGATAAGTTCTGAAAAGTAGTGTAGTTTAAGGATCATTGTTTTGGTCAAAAAATCTGATGAGGATAATGCAACCAAACTCTCTGTTACGGGGTATGATGCTTGAAATGTCGAACAATAATAAGGATCACTTCAAGGTAAATTGCACAAACGACACAAGGGTTTATACGGGGAAAAAGCCCTTGATCAAGAGTTGATCTCCGGCACAAAAAACCCCGGGTGATGGAAACTACCGATCACCAAGCTCAAATAAATCAATAAATGTTTACAACTTCGGATAATGACGAGCTAGGTACAAGGATCACTAGTATGAAATGTGTAAAAGTGAGTGAAAACTAATAAGTGTTCGTCGAGAGCTTCACGAATGCGATTATGAGAGTGTGTGTAGCTGAAAAAATGACTAAGTGTTCTAATTCTAGCTCGTCACCCCTATAAAAATAGAAGTTAACTACAATAACTAACTATCCGACTTTCGTGCCAAGCTCCCACGTTCTCCACAACGTCTATTTCCAGTCAAACGTGTGCGATATGCCCGTGGAATATTCAATAGTAACGTTGCCAAGACCAAGTCAAGCTCGTAACTCCTGCGAAGTAATACAAAACACAAACAAACAATCGTCAGTACGAGGATCCTTAATGTGATCCATGATCCTGATCCTGAAGCTCTTCTGAGGATCACTATCTGTCACAGAAAAAGGATCATTAATTAGGATAACGAGTAAGGATCACTATATGTTAGAAAATCCTCCCCTAACAATTGCCCCCAAAATATAAGGAGTAATATGTAAAATGAGCGAGTTATGTTTTCCTGATCTTATCCGCAACTAACTATCGTAAATATAGCCGTTATTGTTAAACTAGCCGTTGCAACCATGACGTCACAGAAGTGACAACCCTGCACGATCATGATTATAAATAGGAGATAGAGATAGGATCAAATGCATTTAAAATTTCAGAAAGACTCCCTTTATAACTGCATTCCGAAGATAAACAGGTATCCTCCCTTCATCTTCTTCCTTCTCTTGCTCTGTTTTTCTTATTTTACTATCGTCTCTTCAAGAATGATGCTCCGGTCCTCCCCCGCCAAGGATCACCAGAAGGATAGTCCCTTGAAGAGTCAAAAGATCATCAAAGACTCCACACATGAGAGGTGCTACTTTAACGACGCTCAAATAGATAAGATTCGTCACTGCTTTCCGGCGAGTGCCTTTTTCAAACCCTTCGATCCTACTATTCTGAGCGACTATGTTTTAGAAACATGGGTTGCCTTTCCAGTTACTCCATTCGCCATAGGATACACCTATCCTTTCCCAGAATTTACACAATCCTTCTTTTCCCTTACCGGCATCTCTTACATCCAAGCTATGCCGATGATTTGGAGGGTTTTGTATACCCTGGAGAGGATCATCGAGCAGGAAGGCATTGATTTAGGAATGTCAGAGCTGTCAGAGATGTATGATCTCACTACTTTTGGTTCCCATCATTATTTGTTCAAACGAAAACCCGGCGGAGAACACCCCCTTCTCAAAGTCACCAAGAATGACACAAATTGGAAACGTCGCTTCTTCTTTGTTAGGAGGGATACCATTCCAAACGGAAATGATCTACCAAAGACATGGTCCACCCATGGTAGGCCAGAGGATCCTGAGAAGGATCACCAGGTAGTCTTGTTTTTGTATGAGGATCACTAACCCCTTTTTGTCTTGTATTATGCAGCTATTTCTGTTTCACACATCATCACGAAACCTGCAACCAAGGATAGGCTTGCTGCTTTTTGGAAGCTTGATCCTGAAACAAGGACATTCAAGATAGACACCCAAGACTCACAAGAAGTATCCTCCGGTTCCATCACCATGTTGAGTAAGTATCCTGCCTTTTGCATAGTTTGAATATTAAAATAAATAAGTAAATTAAAATTGGATAAGGATACTTATCTTGCTTTGAATGTGTAGGTGCCGGAAAATCTACCAAGCCTGTATCCCAGTTCAACACAGCTGATCTTGATGTTGTTCGGTCCCGGAAGAAGAGGGCCACTACCAGTCCAAGCATCTCCATTCCCAAGGCACCCATTAAAGGAAAGGGTGGCAAAAAGAGAAAGACCTCCGAGGGTGAGAATTTGCAGGGTCTGCCTCTGATCCGTCAGCAATTTCTCGAGTACTTCAATGATGTAAGGATCACCGTATCTGCCTATATATCCTGCTGGCATATCCTGCTGACATATCCTACTAATATATCCTGCTGATATATCCTGCTAATATATCCTGCTGATTTGAGGATCACTCGGTCTTGACCTTATCTTTTATCTCTTTTGCAGAAATTCGCTGAGATTGAGGACTATGTGGGGAATGTCGAGGAGCAGGACAAGAAGATTGCTGATTTGCAACAGGTTGCAGTGCTTAAGGACCTTGCAATTGCTGATCTTCAGAAGGAACTCCAAGATGCCAAGACTAAGACGGCTAAACTTCTGATTGACCTTGACTATGAGAAGCATGATCTCATAGAAAATGCTAAGGTCTCTGCTGCCATCACAATGTATCAGGCTAAATTGAAGATGGCCCAGGAAGCTCAAGATCCTAACTTTGACAAAAGCAGCTGGGATGTTGAGGGCTGGAAAGCAAGGTTAGCTGATCTTGAAGATGATGAGGAAGCTGAGGAAGTTTTGGCGATCGAGGCTGGAGGTAGTGGGAAGGATCTGGTGAAGGATACCGCAGCTGGAGGGGAAGAGGATGCAGCAAAGGTGTAGGCTGCACAATTGGGCGATGATGCACATTCCTAGACGCAGCCGGAGCCCAATGTTTAAATTTGGTAGTAGTTTTTTGTGGTTGTGATGTTGAACAATTTAATGGTTTGTACTTGAACAATAGTCGTTAGGATTAAGGATCATGTATGATCCTTTGGACAATAGGCAGGATTGCAATTGGTGGAGGGATCCTCTGTTTGGGGGATGAAGCCATTGTGATCCTGCCGCCCTTATATTCCTGCACTACTTTTTGAACTTATTATCATGGACACCCTTTACCTACCCCAGCGAACGGGCCACGTTTTGCTGGTAGAAGCTCGGGGTAGGTAATTTTGATAACCTTTTAAGGGTTAGCCTTTTGTTAATAAATAAAATCTTAACCTTTCGTCGCTTATCTTGTGTTGTTATCCTTTTTAATATCCTACTTTCCAACTGTTGTAATGTTTATTCCGTTTATACTTATCAAGCCTTGAAAAATTAAAAAAGATATCCAAAAAGTTTAGGATATGATCACGGACCACATATCCCATAACTGATTAGTTCTAAAAAGTGGTATAGTTTAAGAATTCCAAGTTCAGTTGTCAAGTATAAGGGTTATTCAAATGAATAATGAATAAAATCAAAACAGTTTAGGATCATACCTGAGGATCCAAGTTAGGATCCTAACCATAATCAGGATAACTACAAAATAAACCTTAGAAAGAAGTAAGGATCAAGGATCCCTAGTTGCTTATCTTCAAGGACCTGAAATAGAGCATAACTTGGGACTAAGCCAATATAAGAAAAGAGTTAGCAACTGGGTAGAAGCCCAAGGATAACTGGGGATAAGCCCAAGGATAACTGGGGACAAGCCCAAGGATAACTGGGGACAAGCCCAAGGATAACTGGGGAGAAGCCCAAGGATCGTATGTAAACTGGAGTATGGCCCTAACTGGAGACTATCCAAACTTAGTGACATGAAAATGTCAAAACCTTAGCTAACGTGAAAACGTTAGAAACCTTAGCTAACGTGAAAACGTTAAAAACCTTAGGAACGGATGTATGGTACGTCTACCATTATACGTAGGATCCTAGGCATAGCCAGTACAATGGAATTATAAGCCCCTAGAGCGAGTACTAGTCCCACTGCCTTGAAATATACCAGGATCATCATGCGCTACTGGCGAAACTGGGGACATGCCCAAACTGGGGTCAAACCCAAGGAACGGATTGCTTCTGCAGATAACCAATGTTATGCTAAGGATGCCTGAACTTTCAACACTTGAGATCACGTGAGAGATGGATAAAGGACACATGATCCTTATCCTTATATGAGAAAATAAAGAAAGGAAATAGTTCAAGGTTAGGATATTACCAAAGTAAGGATCACTGATACTTTAAGGATCCTTCGTGGATACTCCATAAGGATCATCTGTGCCAAGAGGATCGTACTCACATGAAATATTTCTTCAAGTGGACAGCATTCCAAGCTCTTGGTAGCAAATCACCCTCCATGGTTAGCAACCTATATGCCCCCTTTCCTGCTTCAGCTTCAATCAAATAAGGGCCTTCCCATTTTGGAGCCAATTTTCCATCAGCAGGATTGGTGGTATTCTGAAATGCTTTCCTTAATACCATATCTCCAAGTTGAAATTTCCTGATCCTGACATTTTTGTTGTAAGCACCAGCCATTCTTTGTTGATAACTGGCCATCCTTATCCTAGCCAGATCCCTGATTTCTTCAATAGTATCCAGATCTTGAGTCAAGTTCTCGTCATTTTCCTCAGGATCACGAGTACTTGTTCTGGCAGTTGGAACCACCATTTCTGTTGGGATCACTGATTCTGCCCCAAATACCAAAGAGAATGGTGTTTGACCAGTTGCATTCTTAGGGGTTGTCCTATCAGCCCAAAGCACATAAGGTAGTTCCTCTGCCCATTTGCCTTTCTTGGATCCGAGCTTCTTCTTCAAATTGTTGATGATGATCTTGTTGGATGATTCTGCTTGACCATTAGCTTGTGGGTGGACTGGTGTTGATGTTATCATCTTAATCCCCCAACTGTCACAAAAGTTAGTGGTTCTGCCCCCAATAAATTGGGAACCATTATCACATATAATTTCAGAAGGAATTCCAAATCTAGTTATAATATTTCTTTTAATGAAGGATATAACTTCCTTTTCTCTGACTTGTGCAAAAGCTTCAGCCTCTATCCACTTGGAGAAGTAATCAGTCATAGCAAGCATGAATACTTTTCCACCAGGTGCGTTAGGAAGCTTACCAACTATATCCATACCCCATTTCATAAATGGCCAATAGGAGGATATAGGATGCAATAATTCAGCTGGTTGATGAAGGATATTGCTGTGTCCCTAACAAGGATCACATCTCTTAGCATATTCCACAACATCTCTCTTCATGGTTGGCCAGTAGTATCCTGTCCTCAGGATCCTTGAGAATAATGCCCTGCCCCCAGTGTGGTTTCCACAATCTCCTTCATGGAAGTCTTTTAAAACTTCTTGGATTTCAGGATCCTCAATGCATCTCAAGTATGGTCCTGCAAGAGATCGTCTATACAACATATTATTTAAAATTGTGAATTGAGATACCTTAGATTTGAAAGCCCTAGGGTTTTCTCCTGTAGGAATCTCTCCGTGTTGTAAGTATCTCATAATTGGTGAGATCCATGATCCTGAATGGGATTGAGTATCCTCACTAGGGATAATTGCAGAATCATTTCCTATCTCCATAGCCACATGATCCTCAATAGCCGGGGTCAGGATATGGATAATAGGGATCTTGATATCCTCCTGGATCTTCAAAGATGATCCTAAGTTTGCCAATGCATCAGCTTCTGTATTTTCTTCCCTTGGTACCTGTGTCAAACTAAAGGAAACAAAAGAGAGTGCCAAACTTTTGACTATCTCTAAATATTTGGTTAGCTTTTCACCTTTAACAGCATAGAATCCATTAAAGTGGTTTGTAATTAACAATGAATCTACATGTACCTCAAGATACCTGATCCCCATATGCTTAGCAATTTGCAAACCAGCAATTAAGGCTTCATATTCAGCCTCATTGTTAGTGGTTTGGAACTCACAAGCTATAGAGTGGGGTATTATGTCCCCCTGTGGCGATTTTAGTAGTATTCCAAGCCATGTGCCTTTAACATTTGAGGATCCATCAGTATAGAGTATCCAAGGATCCTTAGTCTCCTCCAACTGCTGGACTTCTAACTCAGCTTCTTTTTGTAAATCACTACTGAAATCAGCCACAAAGTCGGCTAATGCTTGGGATTTGATGGCTGTCCTGGGCTCATATCTTATATCATATGCACTTAGCTTCACTGCCCACTTAGCCATCCTTCCTGACATCTCTGGTTTCCTGAGGACATTCCTAATTGGAAAATTAGTTTTAATAACAATAACATGAGTTTCAAAATAGTGTCTCAACTTAGTAGATGCCATGATTAATGCAAGAATAAGCTTTTCAAGGTGTGAGTACCTGGATTCGGCATCAAGTAAACTTTTACTTACATAATAGACAGGATTTTGTGTACCTTCATGATCCTTAGCGAGGACCGCACTTACTGCTTTTGAGGATACTGCAAGATACAAGGATAGCACATCGCCTTTTTCTGGTTTCATCAAGGCCGGGGCTGAGGATAGGTAATCTTTGAGGGCTCTTAAAGCATTTTCATGCTTCTCAGTCCACTCAAATTTCTTGTTCTTCCTTAGGATATCATAGAATTCTTTGCACTTCTCTGAGAATTTTGGATATAAATCTGTTCAAAGCTGCTATCCTGCCTGTTAGCCTTTGAACATCCTTAGCATTGGCCGGAGATTTGATGTTCACTATTGCTTTGATTTGTTCCGGGCTAGCTTCAATGCCTCTCTTCGTCACCATATATCCTAAGAATTTACCTGCTTTAACACCAAAGTGACATTTTGAAGGATTAAGCTTCATGTTATATTTGTCAAGGATATCGAATGCTTCCTCCAAGTCTCTTAGGTGATCCTCAGCTTTTATGGATTTTACCACCATATCATCTATGTAAACCTCCATAGTTTGTCCAATCTGATCCTTGAACATCATATTCACCAGCCTTTGATATGTTGCACCTGCATTTCTTAGTCCGAACGGCATAGCAATATAGCAGTATATACCAGTTGGAGTCATGAAGGCTGTATCCTCTTGATCGGATGGTTCCATTTGGATTTGTTGAAATCCAGATGAAGCATCCATAAAAGTTAACAGTTCATGACCCGCAGTTGCATCCACCATGGAGTCAATGTGGGGTAATGGGAAAGGATCCTTGGGACATGCCTTATTTAAATCGGTAAAATCGACACATACCCTCCACTTTCCGTTTTTCTTTTGAACAACAACCACATTGGCCAACCATGTTGGATATTTGACCTCTCTAATCATACCTGCCTGGAGCAATTTCTCTACCTCTTCCTGGATAATGGCATTTCTTTCCGGTGCAAACTTTCTTCTCCTTTGATGGATAGGTTTGAAGGACCTATCAATGCCAAGTTTGTGAGTGATCACATCTTTAGATATACCGGTCATGTCTTCATGTTTCCATGCAAAGGTAGTCTTTTTCCTTTTGAGGAAGGATATGAGGTCTTCTTTCATTTCGCCGAGGATCCCTGATCCGATATAGATCCTAGATTCAGGATCATCAGGATCCATGAGGATTTCTACCACATCCTGCTCTCTTGCCTCTAAGACATCCCTTGGAGCATACTTTGATTGCTATTGTTCCCTTGACTTCGAGGTTGGTTTCATCGATGAAGTATAGCAATTCTTAGCCTCCTGCTGATCGCTATTAATCTGGACTATTCCCCAAGGACTAGGGAGCTTCACACATTGATGGTAAGTAGATGGGACTGCCTTCATATCGTGTATCTAGGGCCTGCCAAGGATAACATTACAACAAGATAAATAGTCAATAACACAAAAATTTTTATAAGAGTGTAGGCCTTCGATGTATATTGGGAGTTTAATGTCCCCCAAAGTATTCTTAGTTTCGCCACTAAATCCTACGAGCACAGAGGATCTTGGTATGATATCTGATTCAGGGATACCCATCTTCTTTAGAACATCAAGCTGGATAATGTTCACTGAACTTCCTCCGTCTATAAGGATCCTGCGGACAAAATGGTTAGAAATGAAAAGAGTAATAACTAAACCATCGTGATGAGGATCCTAGATATCAACACGATCATCCTCATCAAAGGTTATGACTATTCCTTCGGAGACACTTGATGTTCGAACGGGTCTCTCTCCATTATCCATTTTAGTTTCCTTTGCATGCCTTTTAGCTGCTGAGAAGGATGTGCCACAAATGTATGATCCTCCAGAAATAAAGTTTATTACTTGTGCATCTGCTGGAGGGGCTGGAACCTTCTCAGGGATCCTTTCAGGATCCTGAGTCCTTGACTTTTTTCTTCCCAACAATTCTTTTAGATGCCCCTTGCTCAACAAGTATCCAATTTCCTTTCTTAATGCAATGCATTCTTCTGTGAGATGCCCAAAATATTCATCGTATGCACACCACTTTGACTTATCCTTAGTTGCAGCTGGCCTATCATTCTTTCTGGGCCATCTAGCTTTATCACCCAGATTCTGCATCGCAAGGATTAGTTCATTGTTATCAACAGAAAAACAATATTCAGAAATTGGAGGATAATCCGCATCATCCTCTTCTTGATCAACAGCATGCACGTTCTGGTTATCAGATCTGTTGTAGGATCTGAACTTGTTGTTCCTGAATGAGGATCCTTGCTTATCTTGCTTTGAGGATCCTGCTAACCTCTCCTGGATCCTCTTGTCATCCTCTAGCTGAATGAACCTAAGTGCCCAGGTTCTTACCTCATCTAAGTTCCTGCATGGTGTCTGTTTTGGTCAAAACATCTGTTGAGGATATTGCAACCAAACTCTCTGTTACAGGGTATGATGCTTGAAATGTATAACAATGACAAGGATCACTTCAATGTAAATCGCACAAACAACACAAGGATTTATACGGGGAAAAAGCCCTTGATCAAGAGTTGATCTCCGCCACAAAAAACCCCGGGTGATGGAAACTACCGATCACCAAGCTCAAATAAATGAATAAATGTTTACAACTTCGGATAGTAACGAGCTAGGTACAAGGATCACTAGAATGTAACGTGTAGAAAGTGTATAAAATTGCTAAGTGTTTGAACGAGAGCTGGTATGAGCGTTTGTACGAGTGTGTGTGTAACTCAGAAAATGACTAAGTGTTTTTCTACTAGCTCGTTACCCCTTTAAAATGAGAAAATAACTAGCTAACAAACTGTCCGACTTTCGTGCCATGCCTCCACGTTATCCACAACGTCTATTTTTGGTCAAGCACGTGCGGGATAGTCTAGGAATATTCTCCAGGAATGTCACCAAGACCAAGTCAAGCATGTTACTCCTGCAAAGTAACACAAAACACAAATAAACAATCGTCAGTACGAGGATCCTTAAAGTGATCCATGATCCTAATCCTGAAGCTCTTCTGAGGATCACTATCTGCCACAGAAGTAAGGATCATTAATTAGGATAACGAATAAGGATCACTAATTGTTAAAAAATCCTCCCCTAACAATTGCCCCCAAAATATAAGGAGTAATTTGTAAAATAAGCGAGTTATATTTTCTTGATCTTATCCGCAACTAACTATCGGATATATAGCCGTTAAAATAGAACTAGCCGTTGCGATCATGACGTCACGGAAGTGACAATCCTGCAGAATCATAATTATAAATAGAGATATAGATAGGATCAATATGCATTCAAATTCGAAAGAAACTCCCTTTATATTCTCAGTCGAAGATCAATCAGGTATCTCTTTCTTCTCTTTCTTCCTTTCTTACTCTGCTTTTCTTTCTTTACCACCATCGCTCTAAGAATGATGCTCCGACGTTCACCGGGCAAGGATCACAAGAAGGATAGCCCTTTGAAGAGTCAAAAGATCATGAAAGACTCATCGAATGAGAGGTGTTGTTTTAACGATGCACAAGTAGATAAAATCCGTCACTGTTTTCCGGCGAGTGCTTTTTTCAAACCCATTGATCCCACTGTTCTTAGCGACTATGTTTCTGAAACATGGGTTGCCTTTCCAGCTACTCCATTCACTATAGGGTACACCTATCCTTTCCCAGAATTCACACAATCCTTCTTTTCCCTGACCGGCATATCTTACATCCAAGCCATGCCGATGATTTGGACGGTTTTATATACCCTAGAGAGGATCATCGAGCAGGAAGGCGTTGATTTAGGAATGTCGGAATTGGAAGAACTGTATGATATTACTACCTTTGGTTCCCATCGTTATTTGTTCAAGCGAAAACCCGGTGCAGAACATCCCCTTCTCAAAGTCACTAAGAACGAAAAAGATTGGAAACGTCGCTTCTTCTTTGTCAGAAGGAATTCCATTCTAAACGGAGATGATCTACCAAAAACATGGTCCACCAATGGTAGGCCGGAGGATCATGAGAAGGATCACCAGGTAGTCTTGTTCATGTGATAGGATCACTAACCCCTTTTGTCTTGTGTCATGCAGCTATCTCTGTTTCGCATCTCATCACAACATCCGCAACCAGGGAAAGGCTTGCTGCTTTCTGGAAACTCGATCCTGAAACTAGAACTTTCAAGACCACAACCCAAGACTCTCAGGAGGTATCCTCAGGCTCTGTCACAATGTCAAGTAAGTATCCTTGTTTAAATTTTAAATAAATAGTGAAATGTAAATTAAGAAAAGATACTTATCTTGTTTTGGTTGTGTAGGTGCTGGAAAATCTGCCAAAGCTGCTTCAAGGTTCAGTGTCACCGATCTCACCACCGTCAAATCCTCCAAAAGAAAGGTTCCTGCCAGCCCGACAGCCTCAATCCCCAAGGCACCCCTCAAAGGAAAGGGAATCAAGAGGAGAAAGGCCTCTGAGGCTGAGGATTTGCAGGGTCTGCCTCTAATCCGCCACCAATTCCTCGAGTACTTCAATGAGGTAAGGATCATTGTCTCTGCTCATATATCCTGTTGACATATCCTGCTGATATATCCTGCTGATTTGAGGATCACTTAATCCTGACCTTATCCTTTATCCTTTTTGCAGAAATTCTCTGAGATCGAGGATTATGTTGGCCACGTTGAGGATCAGGATAAGAAGATTGCCGACCTCCAGCAGGTTGCCGTGCTCAAGGATCTTGCACTTGCTGATCTTCGGAAGGAAATCCAGGATACCAAACAGGAGATGGCCAAGGTGTTGGTTAATTTTGACTATGAAAGGCAGGAGATCACAGATGATGCCAAAGTCTCTGCCGCCATAGCAATGTACAAAACCAAGCTGCAAATGGCCTTGGAAGCTCAGGATCCTGCCTTCGACAAAAGCAGCTGGGAAATTGAAGAATGGAAGGCAAGGCTGGCTGAATTGGGTGATGAAGAGGAGGCTGAAGAGATCCTGACAATTGAGGCTGGAAGCAAGGGTGAAGCTGGTGAAGCAAGTGGAGCCGCAGGTGGTGATGCAGCAAAGGTTTAGGCTGCTTGATTGGGCAATGATGGACATTTCTAGACGCAGCCGGAGCCCAATTTTTAAATTTGGTGGTAGTTTTTTGTGGTTGTGATGTTTAAAACAATGATGGTCTGTACTGAACAATAGGTTTTAGGATTAAGGATCATGTATGATCCTTTGGACAATGGGCAGGATTGCAATTGGTGGAGGGATCCTCTGTTTGGGGGATGAAGCCATTGTGATCCTGCCGCCTTTATATTCCTGCACTACTTTTGAACTTATTATCATGGACACCCTTTGCCTACCCCAGCGGACGGGCCACGTTTTGCTGGTAGAAGCTCGGGTAGGTAATTTTGACAACCTTTTAAGGGTTAGTCTTTTGTTAATAAATAAAACTTAACCTTTTGTCGCTTAGCTTGTTTTGTTATCCTTTTTAATATCTTACTTTCCAACTGTTGTAATGTTCATTCTGTTTATACTTATCAAGCCTTGAAAAATATCCAAAAAGCTTAGGATATGATCAGGATCACATATCCCATAACCGATAAGTTCTAAAAACTGATACGATTTAAGAATCACAAGTTCAGTTGTCAAGTATAAGGGTTACTCAAACAAATAATGAATAGAATTAAAAATAGTTAAGGATCATACCTGAGGGTCCAAGTTAGGATCCTAACCATAATAAGGATAACTATAAGATAAACCTTAGAATAAAGTAAGGATCAAGGATCCTTAGTTGCCTATCTTCAAGAACCTGAAATAGAGCATAACTTGGGACTAAGCCATCATAAGAAAAGAGTTAGCAACTGGGGGCAAGCCCAAGGATAACTGGGGATAAGCCCAAGGATAACTGGGGACAAGCCCAAAGATCGTATGTAAACTGGAGTATGGCCCTAACTGGCGACTATCCAAACTTAGTGACATGAAAATGCCAAAACCTTAGCTAACGTGAAAACGTTAGAAACCTTAGCTAACGTGAAAACGTTAGAAACCTTAGGAACGGATGTATGGTACGTCTACCATTATACGTAGGATCCTAAGCATAGCCAGTACAATGGAATTATCAGCCCCTAAAACGAGTACTGGTCCCACTGCCTTGAACTATACCAAGATCAACATGCGCTACAGGCGAAACTGGGGTCAAGCCCAAATAACTGGGGTTAAACCCAAGGAACGAATTGCTTCAGCGGATAACCCATGTTATGCTAAGGATACCTGAACTTTCAAAACTTAAACTCACGTGAGAGATGGATAAAGGATACATGATCCTTATCCTTATATGAGAAAATGAAGAAATGAAATAGTTTAAGTTTAGGATATTACCTAAGTAAGGATCACCGATACTTTGAGGATCCTTTAAGGATACCCCTATCCTAAGGATCATCTGTGCCATGAGGATCCTTCTCACGTAAAATATTTCTTCAAGTGGACAGCATTCCAAGCTCTTGGTAGCAAATCACCTTCCATGGTTAGCAATCTATATGCCCCTTTTCCTACTTCAGCTTCAATCAAATAGGGGCCTTCCCATTTTGGAGCCAATTTTCCATCAGCAGGATTGGTGGTATTCTGAAATGCTTTCCTTAATACCATATCTCCAACTTGAAACCTCCTGATCCTGACATTTTTGTTGTAAGCACCAGCCATTCTTTGTTGATAACTGGCCATCCTTATCCTAGCGAGATCCCTGATTTCTTCAATAGTATCCAGGTCTTGAACCAAATTCTCGTCATTTTCCTTAGGATCACGGGTACTTGTTCTTGCAGTTGGAACCACCATTTCTGTTGGGATCACTGATTCTGCCCCAAATACCAAAGAGAATGGCGTTTGACCAGTAGCATTCTTAGGGGTTGTCCTATCAGCCCAAAGCACATTGGGTAGTTCTTCTGCCCATTTCCCTTTCTTGGATCCAAGCTTCTTCTTCAAATTGTTGATGATGATCTTGTTGGATAATTCTGCCTGACCATTAGCTTGTGGGTGGACTGGTGTTGATGTTATCATCTTAATCCCCCAGCTGTCACAAAAGTTAGTGGTTCTGCCCCCAATAAATTGGGAACCATTATCACATATAATCTCAGAAGGAATTCCAAATCTAGTGATAATATTTCTTTTAATGAAGGATATAACTTCTGTTTCTCTGACTTGGGCAAAAGCTTCAGCTTCTATCCACTTAGAGAAGTAATCAGTCATAGCTAACATGAATACTTTTCCACCAGGTGCCTTAGGGAGCTTACCAACTATATCCATACCCCATCTCATAAATGGCCAAGAGGAGGATATAGGATGCAATAATTCAGCTGGTTGATGAAGGATATTGATGTGTCTCTGACAAGGATCACATCTTCTAGCATACTCCACAGCATCTCTCTTCATGGTTGGCCAGTAGTATCCTGTTCTCAGGATCCTTGAGAATAATGCCCTGCCCCCAGTGTGGTTTCCACAATCTCCTTCATGGAAGTCTTTTAAAACCTCTTGGATTTCAGGATCCTCAATGCATCTCAAGTATGGTCCTGCAAGAGATCGTCTATACAACATATTATTTAAAATTGTGAATTGAGATACCTTAGATTTGAAAGCCCTAGGGTTTTCTCCTGTAGGAATCTCTCCATGTTGTAAGTATCTTATAATTGGTGAGATCCATGATCCTGATCCTGAATGGGATTGAGTATCCTCACTAGGGATAATTGCATAATCATTTCCTATCTCCATAGTCTGGTGATCCTCGATAGCCGGGGTCTGGATATGGATAATAGGGATCTTGATATCCTCTGGGATCTTCAAGGATGATCCTAAGTTAGCCAATTCATCAGCCTCTGTATTTTCTTCCCTTGGTACCTGCGTCAAACTAAAGGAAACAAAAGAGAGTGCCAAACTTTTGACTATCTCCAAATATTTGGTTAGCTTTTCACCTTTAACAGCATAGGATCCATTAAAGTGGTTTGTAATTAACAAAGAATCTACATGTACCTCAAGATACCTGATTCCCATATGCTTAGCAATTTGCAAACCAGCAATTAAGGCTTCATATTCAGCCTCATTGTTAGTGGTTTGGAACTCACAAGCTATAGAGTGGGGTATTATGTCCCCCTGTGGCGATTTTAGTAGTATTCCAAGCCCTGTGCCTTTGACATTTGAGGATCCATCAGTATAGAGTATCCAAGGATCCTTGGTCTCTTCTGGCTGCTGGACTTCTAACTCAGCTTCTTCTTGTAAATCACTACTGAAATCAGCCACAAAGTCAGCTAATGCATGGGATTTGATGGCTGTCCTAGGCTCATATCTTATATCATATGCACTTAGCTTCACTACCCACTTAGCCATCCTTCCTGACATCTCTGGTTTCCTGAGGACATTCTTAATTGGAAAATTAGTTTTAACAATGATAACATGAGTTTCAAAATAATGTCTTAACTTAGTAGATGCCATAATTAATGCAAGAATAAGCTTTTCAAGGTGTGAGTACCTGGATTCGGCATCAAGTAAACTTTTACTTACATAATAGACAGGATGTTGTGTACCTTGATGATCCTTAACAAGGACCGCACTTACTGCTTTTGAGGATACTGCAAGATACAAGGATAGCACATCGCCTTTTTCTGGTTTAATCAAAGCCGGGGCCGAGGATAGGTAATCTTTGAGGGCTCTTAAAGCATTTTCATGCTTCTCCGTCCACTCAAATTTCTTGTTCTTCCTTAGGATATCATAGAATTCTTTACACTTCTCGGAGGATTTGGATATAAATCTGTTCAAGGATGCTATCCTGCCTGTTAGCCTTTGAACATCCTTAGCATTGGCCGGAGATTTGATGTTCACTATTGCTTTGATTTGTTTCGGGCTAGCTTCAATGCCTCTCTTTGTCACCATATATCCTAAGAATTTACCTGCTTTAACACCAAAGTGACATTTTGAAGGATTAAGCTTCATATTATATTTATCAAGGATATTGAATGCTTCCTCCAAGTCTCTTAGGTGATCCTCAGCTTTTAAGGATTTTACCACCATATCATCTATGTAAACCTCCATAGTTTGTCCAATCTGGTCCTTGAACATCATATTCACCAGCCTTTGATATGTTGCACCTGCATTTCTTAGTCTGAAGGGCATAGCAATATAGCAGTATATACCAGTTGGAGTCATGAAGGCTGTATCCTCTTGATCGGATGGTTCCATTTGGATTTGTTGGAATCCAGATGAAGCATCCATAAAAGTTAACAATTCATGACCCGCAGTTGCATCCACCATGGAGTCAATGTGGGGTAATGGGAAAGGATCCTTGGGACATGCCTTATTTAAATCGGTAAAATCGACACATACCCTCCACTTTCCGTTTTTCTTTTGAACAACAACCACATTGGCCAACCATCTTGGATACTAGACCTCTCTGATCATACCTGCCCGGAGCAATTTCTCTACCTCTTCCTGGATAATGGCATTCCTTTCTGGTGCAAACTTTCTTCTCCTTTGATGGATTGGTTTGAAGGATCTGTCAATCCCGAGTTTGTGAGTGATTACATCTTTGGATATACCAGTCATGTCTTCGTGTTTCCATGCATAGGTAGTCTTTCTCCTTTTGAGGAAGGATACGAGGTCTTCTTTCATTTCGCCAAGGATCCCTGATCCGATATAGATTTTAGATTCAGGATCATCAGGATCCACGAGGATTTCTACCACATCCTGCTCTCTTGCCTCCAAGACATCCCTTGGAGGATACCTTGATTGCTATTGCTCCCTTGACTTCGAGGCTGGTTTCATCGATGAACTGTAGCAATTCTTAGCCTCCTGCTGATCACTATCAATCTTCACTATTCCCCAAGGACTAGGGAGCTTCACACATTGATGGTATGTAGATAGGACTGCTTTCATATCGTGTATCCAGGGCCTGCCAAGGATAACATTACAACAAGATAAACAGTCAATAACACAAAATTTTTGATAAGAGTGTAAGCCTTCAATATATATTGGGAGTTTAATGTCCCCCAGGGTGTTCTTAGTTTCGCCACTAAATCCCACAAGCACGGAGGATCTAGGTATGATATCTGATTCAGGAATTCCCATCTTCTTCAGAACATCAAGCTGGATAATGTTCACTGAGCTTCCTCCGTCTATAAGGATCCTGCGGACAAAATGGTTAGAAATGAAAAGAGTAATAACTAAACCATCATGATGAGGATCCTGGATATCAATTCGATCATCCTCATCGAAGGTTATGACTTTTCCTTCGGAGACACTTGATGTTCGAACAGGTCTTTCTCCATTATCCATTTTAGTTTCCTTTGCATGCCTTTTAGCTGCTGAGAAGGATGTGCCACGAATGTCTGATCCTCCAAAAATAAAGTTTATCACTTGTGCATCTGCTGGGGGGGGGGGGGCTGGAGCCTTCTCAGGGATCCTTTCAGGATCCTGAGTCCTTGACTTTTTTCTTCCCAACAATTCTTTTAGATGCCCCTTGCTCAACAAGTATCCAATTTCCTTTCTTAGTGCAATGCATTCTTCTGTGAGGTGCCCAAAATCTTCATGGTATGCACACCACTTTGATTTATCCTTAGTTGCAGCTGGCCTATCATTTTTTCTGGGCCATCTAGCTTTATCACCTAGACTCTGCATCGCAAGGATTAGTTCATTGTTATCAACACTAAAACAATATTCAGAAATTGGAGGATAATCCTCATCATCCTCTTCTTGATCAATAGAATGCACGTTCTGGTTATCAGATCTGTTGTAGGATCTGAACTTGTTGTTCCTGAATGAGGATCCTTGCTTATCCTGCTTTGAGGATCCTGCTAACCTCTCCTGGATCCTCTTGTCATCTTCTAGCCGAATGAACCTAAGTGCTTGGGTTCTTACCTCATCTAAGTTCCTGCATGGTGTCATAACAAGATCATCATAGAAAGACGAATCCCTAAGCAATCCCATTTTAAAGGCCTCAACAGCCGTGGCTATATCTAAGTTGGGAATGTCTACGGATTCTTTACTGAATTTGGTAATGTAATCCCTTAATGATTCATTATGACCCTGGGTTATCCTATATAGATCACTAGTTAATCGTTCAAATTTCCTACTACAAGAAAACTGATTATTAAATAGATTAACTAAATTAGCAAATGAGGTAATAGAGTAGGGAGGAAGACTTAGCAGCCATTTGAGAGCTGATCCAGTAAGAGTGGATCTGAATCCTTTGCACAGGCATGCTTCCTTTAACCTTTCTGGGATTGGATTGATCTCCATCCTCTCCCTGTAGTGTGCTATGTGTTCTTCAGGATCCGTCGAACCATCATACAGCTTCATTGTTGGCACATGGAACCTCTTAGGTATCTCAGCATCACAAATTGGTGGTGCAAAACGAGATATCTTGTGGCTCCCATCTGCAATCTCTGGGATAGGTTTGACTACTCCCGGAACACTTGATATCATATCCTTTAGCTTTTGCAATTCTCTGGCCATGGCATGATTGATACCTGGATCCTGCATAAGACCATGGTTAGTAGTATGAGAATTATTAAAAGTGTTACCTCCCATTGGATTCAAGTTAGGAAGAATGGATGTTAATCCATATTGTTGGGGCTCTGGAATGATCGAGGGACCAGTAGAGGCATTGGTCTGCATTGGAATAAAATCTCCCTGATGGACATCTGAACTTCCTGTTTGCAAACTCCTCAAGGATCCTGGCATCTGGAAGGATCCCTGAAATTGGGACGATCCTGGAACAAGGAAGGATCCTTGAACCTGGGATGATCCTGGAACAAAGGCGGATCCTTGAACCTGGGATGATCCTGGAACGAAGGAGGATCCTTGAACCTGGGATGATCCTGGAACGAAGGGGGATCCTTGAACCTGCTGCATTCCTGAATATCCTCCTGAACTCGTGAGGGATCCCATATGCTGAGGATAGGGTCCCACTGGCTGGAAATATGAACCTGATGCCTGAGTCATTGTTGTTGTTCCGTAGTGCACTCCTTTCGGTCCACCCACATATTGAACGTCTGGAACCATTGATGGCTGAGAAGTAATCACCAGAGTATCAAAATTCAAGGATTTCGGCACCAGTGGGGAATGATCCTCTGTCGTTGTCTTTTGTTTCTTGAGATCTCCGATTTCTTTGAGAATCCTCTCATTGGTCTTATCCTGTTGCCGTATCTGATCCTTCATCTACAAAATTAAAGTAAACATATCACTAGTAGTGGGAGTGTAAGAAGCAGAAGAAGTTGGAGGTTTTGAAAAAATGGGAGTTGGTTTCTTCGCAGCATTCTCAGCATTCTTCTGGGATCCAGAAGGTGGTGGAGGCAAAGGGGGAACGCCTTGTGAAGAAGTGAATGCGGGCATCAAATTTGAAGCATTCTTCGCTGAGGAAGCCAATTGCTTGATTGTAGTGAACTGAAATGAGCACAGAAATGCGAATTTTTCTAAGGACGAAGCACCAATTTCCCCACGGTGGGCGCCAAACTGTTTTGGTCAAAAAATCTGTTGAGGATATTGCAACCAAACTCTCTGTTACAGGGTATGATGCTTGAAATGTATAACAATGACAAGGATCACTTCAATGTAAATCGCACAAACAACACAAGGATTTATACGGGGAAAAAGCCCTTGATCAAGAGTTGATCTCCGCCACAAAAAACCCCGGGTGATGGAAACTACCGATCACCAAGCTCAAATAAATGAATAAATGTTTACAACTTCGGATAGTAACGAGCTAGGTACAAGGATCACTAGAATGTAACGTGTAGAAAGTGTATAAAATTGCTAAGTGTTTGAACGAGAGCTGGTATGAGCGTTTGTACGAGTGTGTGTAACTCAGAAAATGACTAAGTGTTTTTCTACTAGCTCGTTACCCCTTTAAAATGAGGAAATAACTAGCTAACAAACTGTCCGACTTTCGTGCCATGCCTCCACGTTCTCCACAACGTCTATTTTTGGTCAAGCACGTGCGGGATAGTCTAGGAATATTCTCCAGGAATGTCGCCAAGACCAAGTCAAGCTTGTTACTCCTGCAAAGTAACACAAAACACAAATAAACAATCGTCAGTACGAGGATCCTTAAAGTGATCCATGATCCTGATCCTGAAGCTCTTCTGAGGATCACTATCTGCCACAGAAGTAAGGATCATTAATTAGGATAACGAATAAGGATCACTAATTGTTAAAAAATCCTCCCCTAACAGTGTCATAACAAGATCATCATAGAATAACGAATCCCTAAGCAATCCCATTTTAAAGGCCTCAACAGCCGTGGCTATATCTAAGTTGGGAATGTCTAAGGATTCTTTACTGGATTTGGTAATGTAATCCCTTAATGATTCATTATGACCCTGGGTTATCCTATATAGATCACTAGTTAATCGTTCGAATTTTCTACTACAAGAAAACTGATTATTAAACAAGTTAACCAGATTAGCAAATGAGGTAATAGAGTAGGGGGGAAGACTTAGCAGCCATTTGAGAGCTGATCCAGTAAGAGTGGATCCGAATCCCTTGCACAGACATGCTTCCTTTAACCTTTCTGGGATTGGATTGATCTCCATCATCTCCCTGTATTGTGCTATGTGTTCTTCAGGATCCGTCGAACCATCATACAGCTTCATTGTTGGCACATGGAACCTCTTGGGTATCTTAGCATCACAGATTGGTGGTGCAAAACGAGATATCTTGTGGCTCCCATCTGCAATCTCTGGGATAGGTTTGACCACTCCCGGAACACTTGATATCATATCCTTTAGCTTTTGCAATTCTCTGGCCATGGCATGATTGATACCTGGATCCTGCATAAGACCATGGTTAGTAGCATAAGAATTATTAAAAGTGTTACCTCCCATTGGATTCAAGTTAGGAAGAATGAATGTTAATCCATATTGTTGGGGCTCTGGAATGATCGAGGGACCAGTAGAAGCATTGGTCTGCATTGGAATAAAATCTCCCTGATGGACATCTGAACTTCCTGTTTGCAAACTCCTCAAGGATCCTGGCATCTGGAAGGATCCCTGAAACTGGGATGATCCTGGAACAAAGGAGGATCCTTGAACCTGGGATGATCCTGGAACAAAGGAGGATCCTTGAACCTGGGATGATCCTGGAACAAAGGAGGATCCTCGAACCCGGGATGATCCTGGAACAAAGGAGGATCCTTGAACCTGGGATGATCCTGGAACAAAGGAGGATCCTTGAACCTGCTGCGCTCCTGAGTACCCTCCTGCACTCATGAAGGATCCCATATGCTGAGGATAGGATCCTGCTGGCTGGAAGTATGGACCTAATGCCTGGGTCGCTGTTGTTGTTCCGTAGTGCACTCCTTTTGGTCCACCCAGATATTGAACATCTGGAACCACTGATGGCTGAGAAGTAATCACCGGAGTATCAAAATTCAAAGATCTGGGTATCAGTGGGGAATGATCCTCTGCCGTTTTCTTCTGTTTCTTGATTTCGTCAATCTCCCGGAGGATCCTTTCGTTGGTCTTATCCTGCTCTTGCGCATGATTCCTCATCTGCAAAATCAAGGCATAGAGATCATTAGTAGTAGGATTAGTTGAAACAGAAGAAGTAGGTGGATTTGAGAAAATGGGAGTTGGTTTCTTCGCAGCATTCTCAGTATTCTTCTGGGATGCAGAAGGTGGTGGAGGCAAAGGAGGAACGCCTTGTGAAAAAGTGAATGAGGGCATCAAATTTGAAGCATTCTTCGCTGAGGAAGCCATGTGCTTGAAATGTCGAACAATAATAAGGATCACTTCAAGGTTGTGATATATATTTTTTCTGAATTTACTAAGTAAAGAAGAAAAATTTAATAAATATCCTCAAAAAGTTTAGGATATGATCAAGGATCACATATCCTATAGTCGACAAGTTCTGAAAAGTAGTGTAGTTTAAGGATCATTGTTTTGGTCAAAAAATCTGATGAGGATAATGCAACCAAACTCTCTGTTACGGGGTATGATGCTTGAAATGTCGAACAATAATAAGGATCACTTCAAGGTAAATTGAACAAACGACACAATGGTTTATACGGGGAAAAAGCCCTTGATCAAGAGTTGATCTCCGGCACAAAAAACCCCGGGTGATGGAAACTACCGATCACCAAGCTCAAATAAATCAATAAATGTTTACAACTTCGGATAATGACGAGCTAGGTACAAGGATCACTAGTATGAAATGTGTAAAATTGAGTGAAAACTAATAAGTGTTCGTCGAGAGCTTCACGAATGCGATTATGAGAGTGTGTGTAGCTGAAAAAATGACTAAGTGTTCTAATTCTAGCTCGTCACCCCTATAAAAATAGAAGTTAATTACAATAACTAACTATCCGACTTTCGTGCCAAGCTCCTACGTTCTCCACAACGTCCATTTCCAGTCAAACGTGTGCGATATACCTGTGGAATATTCCATAGTAACGTTGCCAAGACCAAGTCAAGCTCGTAACTCCTGCGAAGTAATACAAAACACAAACAAACAATCGTCAGTACGAGGATCCTTAAAGTGATCCATGATCCTGATCTTGAAGCTCTTCTGAGGATCACTATCTGTCACAGAAGAAAGGATCATTAATTAGGATAACGAGTAAGGATCACTAATTGTTAGAAAATCCTCCCCTAACAATCATAAGTTCAGTTGTCAAAGGATAAGGGTCACTCATGTAAATAATAAATAAAATCAAAGTAATTAACGATCATACCTGAGAATCCAAATTAGGATCCTAACCTTTTACATTTATAATCAGGATAACCAAAAGACAAACCTTAGTTGAAGATAAGGATCAAGGATCCTTGGTCGTTTAGCCGCAAAAACCTGAAATAGGATACAACATCGGACTAAGCCAATATAAGATAAAAGTTAGTAACTGGGGACAAGCCCAATATACTGGGGACAAGCCCAAAGGATAACTGGGGACAAACCCAAAGGATAACTGGGGACAAGCCCAAGAATAACTGGGGACAAGCCCAAGGATAACTGGGGACAAGCCCAAAGATAACTGGGAACAAGCCCAAAGGATCGTGTGTAAACTGGAGTATGGCCCTCACTGGCGACTATCCAAACTTAGTGACATGAAAATGCCAAAACCTTAGCTAACGTGAAAACGTTAGAAACCTTAGGAACGGATGTATGGTACGTCTACCATTATACGTAGGATCCTGAATACAGCCAGTACAATGAAATTGTCAGCCCCTAAAGTGAGTACTGGTCCCATTGCCATGAACTTTACCAAGATCATCGTGCGCTACTGGCGATACTGGGGACAGTCCTAAACTGGGGTCAAGCCCAAATAACTGGATACTTCTGTGGATACTCAATCCTTTGTTAAGGATACCTAAACCTTCTGCAAAACTCAGATTCAAGTGAAAGGAGGATAAAGGATGCAGGATCCTTATCCTTATATAAGATAATTAACGAATGAAATAGTTTGTGATTAGAATATTACCAAAATGAGGATCCTCTGTCCTGTAAGGATCCTTCAAGGATACTTGTCAGGTAAGGATCATGGATCCTTATTACATGAAGTATTTCTTCAAGTGGACAGCATTCCAAGCTCTTGGTAGCAAATCACCTTCCATTGTTAGCAATCGATATGCCCCTTTTCCTGCCTCAGCTTCGATCAGGTAAAGGCCTTCCCACTTTGGTGCCAACTTTCCATCAGCAGGATTGGTGGTATTCTGAAATGCTTTCCTCAACACCATATCACCAACTTGGAATTTCCTAATCCTGACATTTTTGTTGTAAGCTCCAGCCATCCTTTGTTGATAACTGGCCATCCTTATCCTTGCCAAATCCCTGAGTTCTTCTATAGTATCCAAATCTTGAACCAAGTTTTCAGCATTTTCTTCCGGATCACGAATGCTTGTTCTTGCAGTAGGAACCACTATCTCTGTAGAGATCACTGATTCTGCCCCAAATACCAAAGAAAATGGAGTTTGGCTAATGGCATTCTTGGGAGTTGTCCTATCAGCCCATAGTACATAAGGTAGTTCTTCTGCCCACTTTCCTTTCTTGGATCCAAGCTTCTTCTTCAAATTGTTGATGATGATCTTGTTGGATGATTCTACCTGACAATTAGCTTGTGGGTGGACTGGTGTTGATGTTATCATCTTAATCCCCCAGCTGTCAAAAAAGTTAGTAGTTCTACTCCCAATAAATTGGGATCCATTATCACAAACAATTTCAGAAGGGATACCAAATCTAGTAATAATATTTCTCTTAATAAAGGATATCACTTCTTTTTCTCTGACTTGAGCAAAGGCTTCAGCCTCTATCCACTTGCAGAAGTAGTCAGTCATAGCAAGCATGAATACTTTTCCACCAGGTGCCTTAGGAAGCTTACCAACTATATCCATTCCCCATCTCATAAATGGCCAAGAAGAGGATATAGGATGCAAAAGTTCTGCTGGTTGGTGAAGGATATTACTATGTCTCTGACAAGGATCACACTTCTTGGCATACTCCACAGCATCCTTCTTCATAGTAGGCCAATAGTATCATGTCCTTAGGATCCTGGAGAATAATGCCCTGCCCCAGTGTGGTTTCCACAATCTCCTTCATTGAAATCCTTTAGGACTTCTTGGATTTCAGGATCCTCAATG
Source organism: Helianthus tuberosus (assembly GCA_030545235.1). Taxonomy (NCBI): domain Eukaryota; kingdom Viridiplantae; phylum Streptophyta; class Magnoliopsida; order Asterales; family Asteraceae; genus Helianthus; species Helianthus tuberosus. The sequence goes on along the minus strand of CM060396.1, from coordinate 186,271,449 downwards.
CATCTTAGATATGGTCCTGCAAGAGATCGTTTATACAACATATTATTCAATATTGTAAATTGAGATACCTTGATTTTGAAAGCCCTAGGGTTTTCTCCTGTAGGAATCTCTCCATGTTGTATGTATCTCATGATTGGAAGGATCCATGATCCTGAATGAGGTTGAGTATCATCACTAGGGATAATTGCAGAATCCTCTCCTATCTCCATGGCTACATGATCCTCGATAGCAGGGGCCAGGATGTGGATAATAGGGATCTTAATATCCTCCGGGATCTTCAAGAATGATCCAAGATTGGCTAATGCATCAGCCTCTGCATTCTCTTCCCTTGGTACCTGTGTCAAACTAAAGGAAACAAAAGAGAGTGCCAATTCTTTGACTATCTCTAAATATTTGATTAGCTTTTCACCTTTAACAGCATAGGATCCATTAAAGTGATTAGTAATTAACAACGAATCTACATGTACCTCAAGATACCTGATCCTCATATGCTTAGCAATTTGCAGACCAGCTATCAAGGCTTCATACTCAGCCTCATTGTTGGTAGTTTGAAATTCACAAGCTATGGAGTGGGGTATTATGTCCCTCTGTGGCTATTTTACTAGTATTCCAAGCCCTGTTCCTTTGACATTAGAAGCACCATCAGTGAAGAGTATCCAAGGATCCTTAGTTTCTTCTAGCTGTTGGACTTCTAACTCAGCTTCCCTTTGCAAGTCACTACTAAAATCTGCCACAAAGTCAGCTAAGGCTTGGGATTTGATGGCAGTCCTTGGTTCATATCTTATATCATATGCACTAAGCGTCACTGCCCACTTAGCCATCCTTCCTGACATTTCAGGTTTCCTGAGAACATTCTTAATTGGGAAATTAGTCTTAACAATAATGGCATGAGTCTCAAAATAATGTCTTAATTTAGTAGATGCCATAATTAATGCAAGGATAAGTTTCTCTAAGTGTGAATACCTAGATTCAGCATCAAGTAAACTCTTACTTACATAATAAACAGGATGTTGTGTACCTTGGTGATCCATAACAAGGACCGCACTTACTGCTTTTGAGGATACTGCTAGGTATAAGGATAATATATCTCCCTTTTCTGGTTTCATCAAGGCGGGGGCTGAGGATAGGTAATCCTTAAGAGCTTTGAGGGAACTTTCATGCTTCTCAGTTCATTCAAATTTCTTGTTCTTCCTCAGGATGTCATAGAATTCCTTGCACTTTTATGAGGATTTGGATATGAACCTGTTCAAGGCTGCGATCCTGCCTGTCAATCTTTGCACATCCTTGGCATTGGCAGGAGATTTGATATTCACAATAGCCTTAATCTGCTCTGGACTTGCTTCAATGCCCCTCTTTGTCACCATATAGCCTAGGAATTTTCATGCTTTAACACCAAAATGACACTTAGAAGGATTCAATTTCATATTAAATTTATCAAGGATATTGAATGCTTCCTCCAAGTCTTTAAGGTGATCCTCAGCTTTCTTGGACTTAACCACCATGTCATCTGTATAGACTTCCATAGTGTGTCCAATTTGTTCCTTGAACATCATATTGACTAGCCTTTGATAAGTAGCACCTGCATTCCTTAGTCCAAATGGCATAGCAATATAACAATATATACCAGTTGGGGTCATAAAGGCTGTATCCTCTTGATCAGATGGTTCCATCTGAATTTGTTGAAATCCAGATGAAGCATCCATAAAAGTCAACAACTCATGACCCGCGGTAGCATTCACCATGGAGTCAATGTGGGGTAATGGGAAAGGATCCTTGGGACATGCCTTGTTTAAATCAGTAAAATCGATACATACCCTCCACTTTCCATTTTTCTTTTGAACAACAACCACATTGGCTAGCCACCTTGGCTACTTAACCTCTCTTATCATACCTACCCGAAGTAGTTTATCTACCTCCTCCCTGATAATAACATTCCTTTCAGGTGCAAACTTCCTTCTTTTTTGATGAATTGGCTTGAATGACCTGTCAATGCCGAGTTTATGAGTAATTATATCTTTAGATATACCTGTCATGTCTTCATGCTTCCAGGCAAAGGTAGTTTTCCTTCTTTTAAGGAAGGATACTAGATCATGTTCAATGTCGCTAAGGATCCCTGATCCTATGAAGATCTTGGATTTAGGATCATGAGGATTTCTTTTACATCATGCTCTCTTGCCTCCAAGACATCTCTTGAAGGATACTTTAATTGCTATTGCTCCCTTGGTCATGAGGCTGGCTTCATTGATGAGGTATAGCAATTCTTAGCTTCTTGTTGATCACTCTCAATTTTCACCACTCCCCATGGACTACGAAGCTTTACGCATTGATGATATGTGGATGGGACTGCTTTCATGTCATGTATCCACGGCCTGCCAAGGATAACATTACAACATGATAAGCAATCTATAACACAAAATTTTTTATAAGAATGAAGTCCTTCAATATAGATGGGAAGTTTGATGTCCCCCAATGTGTTATTGGTTTCTCCACTGAATCCCACAAGGACTGAGGATCTTGGGACAATATCAGACTCCGGGATATTCATTTTCTTGAAGACATCAAGCTGAATGATGTTCACAGAGCTTCCTCCATCGATTAGGATCCTGCGAACAAAGTGGTTAGATATAAATAAGGTAATAACAAGACCATCATGATGAAGATCCTGGACATCAACACGATCATCCTCATCAAAAGTTATGACTTTATCCTGGGTAACAATGGAGGTCCGGATGGGTCTGTCTCCATTATCCATCTTGGTTTCCTTGGCATGTCTTTTGGCTGCTGAAAAGGAAGTACCACAAATGTCTGATCCACCGGATATGAAGTTTATAACTTGTGCATCTGCTGGAGGAGCAGGAGCCTTTTCCGGGATCCTTTCAGGATCCTAGATCCTTGACTTCTTGCGTCCCAAAAGCTCCTTCAAGTTCCCCTTGCTTAACAAGTAACCAATTTCTTTTCTAAGTGTAATACACTCTTCAGTGAGATGTCCGAAATCCTCATGATATGCGCACCACTTGGATTTATCTTTTGTAGCAGCTGGTTTATCACTTTTTCTTGGCCACTGTTAGGGGAGGATTTTTTAACAATTAGTGATCCTTATTCGTTATCCTAATTAATGATCCTTACTTCTGTGGCAGATAGTGATCCTCAGAAGAGCTTCAGGATCAGGATCATGGATCACTTTAAGGATCCTCGTACTGACGATTGTTTATTTGTGTTTTGTGTTACTTTGCAGGAGTAACAAGCTTGACTTGGTCTTGGCGACATTCCTGGAGAATATTCCTAGACTATCCCGCACGTGCTTGACCAAAAATAGACGTTGTGGAGAACGTGGAGGCATGGCATGAAAGTCGGACAGTTTGTTAGCTAGTTATTTTCTCATTTTAAAGGGGTAACGAGCTAGTAGAAAAACACTTAGTCATTTTCTGAGTTACACACACACTCGTACAAACGCTCATACCAGCTCTCGTTCAAACACTTAGCAATTTTATACACTTTCTACACGTTACATTCTAGTGATCCTTGTACCTAGCTCGTTACTATCCGAAGTTGTAAACATTTATTCATTTATTTGAGCTTGGTGATCGGTAGTTTCCATCACCCGAGGTTTTTTGTGCCGGAGATCAACTCTTGATCAAGGGCTTTTTCCCCGTATAAATCCTTGTGTTGTTTGTGCAATTTACATTGAAGTGATCCTTGTCATTGTTATACATTTCAAGCATCATACCTTGTAACAGAGAGTTTGGTTGCAATATCCTCAACAGATTTTTTGACCAAAACAGTTTGGCGCCCACCGTGGGGCAATTGGTGCTTCGTCCTTAGAAAAATTCGCATTTCTGTGCTCATTCCGGTTCACTACAACCAAGCAAATGGCTTCCTCAGCGAAGAATGCTTCAAATTTGATGCCCGCATTCACTTCTTCACAAGGCGTTCCCCCTTTGCCTCCACCACCTTCTGGATCCCAGAAGAATGCTGAGAATGCTGCGAAGAAACCAACTCCCATTTTTTCAAAACCTCCAACTTCTTCTGCTTCTTACACTCCCACTACTAGTGATATGTTTACTTTAATTTTGCAGATGAAGGATCAGATACGGCAACAGGATAAGACCAATGAGAGGATTCTCAAAGAAATCGGAGATCTCAAGAAACAAAAGACAACGGCAGAGGATCATTCCCCACTGGTGCTGAAATCCTTGAATTTTGATACTACGGTGATTACTTCTCAGCCATCAATGGTTCCAGACGTTCAATATGTGGGTGGACCGAAAGGAGTGCACTACGGAACAACAACAATGACCCAGGCATCAGGTTCATATTTCCAGCCAGTGGGACCCTATCCTCAGCATATGGGATCCCTCACGAGTTCAGGAGGATATTCAGGAATGCAGCAGGTTCAAGGATCCTCCTTCGTTCCAGGATCATCCCAGGTTCAAGGATCCTCCTTCGTTCTAGGATCATCCCAGGTTCAAGGATCCGCCTTTGTTCCAGGATCATCCCAGGTTCAAGGATCCTCCTTTGTTCCAGGATCATCCCAGGTTCAAGGATCCTTCCTTGTTCCAGGATCGTTCCAATTTCAGGGATCCTTCCAGATGCCAGGATCCTTGAGGAGTTTGCAAACAGGAAGTTCAGATGTCCATCAAGGAGATTTTATTCCGATGCAGACCAATGCCTCTACTGGTCCCTCGATCATTCCAGAGCCCCAACAATATAGATTAACACCCATTCTTCCTAACTTGAATCCAATGGGAGGTAACACTTTTAATAATTCTCATACTACTAACCATGGTCTTATGCAGGATCCAGGTATCAATCATGCCATGGCCAGAGAATTGCAAAATCTAAAGGATATGATATCAAGTGTTCCGGGAGTAGTCAAACCTATCCCAGAGATTGCAGATGGGAGCCACAAGATATCTCGTTTTGCACCACCAATTTATGATGCTGAGATACCCAAGAGGTTCCATGTGCCAACAATGAAGCTGTATGATGGTTCGACGGATCCTGAAGAAAACATAGCACAATACAGGGAGAGGATGGAGATCAATCCAATCCCAGAAAGGTTAAAGGAAGCATGCCTGTGCAAAGGATTCGGATCCACTCTTACTGGATCAGCTCTCAAATGGCTGCTAAGTCTTCCTCCCTACTCTATTACCTCATTTGCTAATTTAGTTAATCTATTTAATAATCAGTTTTCTTGTAGTAGGAAATTTGAACGATTAACTAGTGATCTATATAGGATAACCCAGGGTCATAATGAATCATTAAGGGATTACATTACCAAATTCAGTAAAGAATCCTTAGACATTCCCAACTTAGATATAGCCACGGCTGTTGAGGCCTTTAAAATGGGATTGCTTAGGGATTCGTCTTTCTATGATGATCTTGTTATGACACCATGCAGGAACTTAGATGAGGTAAGAACCCGAGCACTTTGGTTCATTCGGCTAGAAGATGACAAGAGGATCCAGGAGAGGTTAGCAGGATCCTCAAAGCAGGATAAGCAAGGATCCTCATTCAGGAACAACAAGTTCAGATCCTACAACAGATCTGATAACCAGAACGTGCATTCTATTGATCAAGAAGAGGATGATGAGGATTATCCTCCAATTTCTGAATATTGTTTTAGTGTTGATAACAATGAACTAATCCTTGCGATGCAGAGTCTAGGTGATAAAGCTAGATGGCCCAGAAAAAATGATAGGCCAGCTGCAACTAAGGATAAATCAAAGTGGTGTGCATACCATGAAGATTTTGGGCACCTCACAGAAGAATGCATTGCACTAAGAAAGGAAATTGGATACTTGTTGAGCAAGGGGCATCTAAAAGAATTGTTGGGAAGAAAAAAGTCAAGGACTCAGGATCCTGAAAGGATCCCTGAGAAGGCTCCAGCCCCCCCAGCAGATGCACAAGTGATAAACTTTATTTCTGGAGGATCAGACATTTGTGGCACATCCTTCTCAGCAGCTAAAAGGCATGCAAAGGAAACTAAAATGGATAATGGAGAAAGACCTGTTCGAACATCAAGTGTCTCCGAAGGAAAAGTCATAACCTTCGATGAGGATGATCGAATTGATATCCAGGATCCTCATCACGATGGTTTAGTTATTACTCTTTTCATTTCTAACCATTTTGTCCGCAGGATCCTTATAGACGGAGGAAGCTCAGTGAACATTATCCAGCTTGATGTTCTGAAGAAGATGGGAATTCCTGAATCAGATATCATACCTAGATCCTCCGTGCTTGTGGGATTTAGTGGCGAAACTAAGAACACCCTGGGGGACATTAAACTCCCAATATATATTGAAGGCTTACACTCTTATCAAAAATTTTGTGTTATTGACTGTTTATCTTGTTGTAATGTTATCCTCGGCAGGCCCTGGATACACGATATGAAAGCAGTCCCATCTACATACCATCAATGTGTGAAGCTCCCTAGTCCTTGGGGAATAGTGAAGATTAATAGTGATCAGTAGGAGGCTAAGAATTGCTACACTTCATCGATGAAACCAACCTCGAAGTCAAGGGAGCAATAGCAATCAAGGTATCCTCCAAGGGATGTCTTGGAGGCAAGAGAGTAGGATGTGGTAGAAATCCTCGTGGATCCTGATGATCCTGAATCTAAAATCTATATCGGATCAGGGATCCTTGGCGAAATGAAAGAAGACCTCGTATCCTTCCTCAAAAGGAGAAAGACTACCTTTGCATGGAAACACGAAGACATGACTGGTATATCCAAAGATGTAATCACTCACAAACTCGGGATTGACAGATCCTTCAAACCAATCCATCAAAGGAGAAGAAAGTTTGCACCAGAAAGGAATGCCATTATCCAGGAAGAGGTAGAGAAATTGCTCCGGGCAGGTATGATCAGAGAGGTCAAGTATCCAAGATGGTTGGCCAATGTGGTTGTTGTTCAAAAGAAAAACGGAAAGTGGAGGGTATGTGTCGATTTTACCGATTTAAATAAGGCATGTCCCAAGGATCCTTTCCCATTACCCCACATTGACTCCATGGTGGATGCAACTGCGGGTCATGAACTGTTAACTTTTATGGATGCTTCATCTGGATTCCAACAAATCCAAATGGAACCATCCGATCAAGAGGATACAGCCTTCATGACTCCAACTGGTATATACTGCTATATTGCTATGCTCTTCGGACTAAGAAATGCAGGTGCAACATATCAAAGGCTGGTGAATATGATGTTCAAGGACCAGATTGGACAAACTATGGAGGTTTACATAGATGATATAGTGGTAAAATCCTTAAAAGCTGAGGATCACCTAAGAGACTGGGAGGAAGCATTCAGAATGTCCTCAGGAAACCAGAGATGTCAGGAAGGATGGCTAAGTGGGCAGTGAAGCTAAGTGCATATGATATAAGATATGAGCCTAGGACAGCCATCAAATCCCAAGCATTAGCTGACTTTGTGGCTGATTTCAGTAGTGATTTACAAGAAGAAGCTGAGTTAGAAGTCCAGCAGCTAGAAGAGACCAAGGATCCTTGGATACTCTATACTGATGGATCCTCAAATGTCAAAGGCACAGGGCTTGGAATACTACTAAAATCGCCACAGGGGGACATAATACCCCACTCTATAGCTTGTGAGTTCCAAACCACTAACAATGAGGCTGAATATGAAGCCTTAATTGTTGGTTTGCAAATTGCTAAGCATATGGGAATCAGGTATCTTGAGGTACATGTAGATTCTTTGTTAATTACAAACCACTTTAATGGATCCTATGCTGTTAAAGGTGAAAAGCTAATCAAATATTTGGAGATAGTCAAAAGTTTGGCACTCTCTTTTGTTTCCTTTAGTTTGACGCAGGTACCAAGGGAAGAAAATACAGAGGCTGATGCATTGGCTGACTTAGGATCATCCTTGAAGATCCCAGAGGATATCAAGATCCTTATTATCCATATCCTGACCCCGGCTATCGAGGATCACCAGACTATGGAGATAGGAAATGATTCTGCAATTATCCCTAGTGAGGATACTCAATCCCATTCAGGATCAGGATCATGGATCTCACCAATTATAAGATACTTACAACATGGAGAGATTCCTACAGGAGAAAACCCTAGGGCTTTCAAATCTAAGGTATCTCAATTCACAATTTTAAATAATATGTTGTATAGACGATCTCTTGCAGGACCATACTTGAGATGCATTGAGGATCCTGAAATCCAAGAGGTTTTACAAGACTTCCATGAAGGAGATTGTGGAAACCACACTGGGGGCAGGGCATTATTCTCAAGGATCCTGAGAACAGGATACTACTGGCCAACCATGAAGAGAGTTGCTGTGGAGTATGCTAGAAGATGTGATCCTTGTCAGAGACACAACAATATCCTTCATCAACCAGCTGAATTATTGCATCCTATATCCTCCTCTTGGCCATTTATGAGATGGGGTATGGATATAGTTGGTAAGCTCCCTAAGGCACCTGGTGGAAAAGTATTCATGTTAGCTATGACTGATTACTTCTCCAAGTGGATAGAAGCTGAAGCTTTTGCCCAAGTCAGAGAAAAGGAAGTTATATCCTTCATTAAAAGAAATATTATCACTAGATTTGGAATTCCTTCTGAGATTATATGTGATAATGGTTCCCAATTTATTGGGGGCAGAACCACTAACTTTTGTGACAGCTGGGGGATTAAGATGATAACATCAACACCAGTCCACCCACAAGCTAATGGTCAGGCAGAATCATCCAACAAGATCATCATCAACAATTTGAAGAAGAAGCTTGGATCCAAGAAAGGGAAATGGGCAGAAGAACTACCCTATGTGCTCTGGGCCGATAGGACAACCCCTAAGAATGCCACTGGTCAAACGCCATTCTCTTTGGTATTTGGGGCAGAATCAGTGATCCCAACAGAAATGGTGGTTCCAACTGCAAGAACAAGTACCCGTGATCCTAAGGAAAATGACGAGAACTTAGCTCAAGACCTGGATACTATTGAAGAAATCAGGGATCTCGCTAGGATAAGGATGGCCAGTTATCAACAAAGAATGGCTGGTGCTTACAACAAAAATGTCAGGATCAGGAGGTTTCAAGTTGGAGATATGGTATTAAGGAAAGCATTTCAGAATACCACCAATCCTGCTGATGGAAAATTGGCTCCAAAATGGGAAGGCCCCTATTTGATTGAAGCTGAAGCAGGAAAGGGGGCATATAGATTGCTAACCATGGAAGGTGATTTGCTACCAAGAGCTTGGAATGCTGTCCACTTGAAGAAATATTTTACGTGAGCAGGATCCTCATGGCACAGATGATCCTCAGGATAGGGGTATCCTTAAAGGATCCTCAAAGTATCGGTGATCGTTACTTAGGTAATATCCTAAACTTAAACTATTTCATTTCTTCATTTTCTCATATAAGGATAAGGATCATGTATCCTTTATCCTTCTCTCACGTGAGTTTAAGTTTTGAAAGTTCAGGTATCCTTAGCATAACATGGGTTATCCGCTGAAGCAATTCGTTCCTTGGGTTTAACCCCAGTTATTTGGGCTTGACCCCAGTTTCGCCTGTAGCGCATGTTGATCCTGGTATAGTTCAAGGCAGTGGGACCAGTACTCGTTTTAGGGGCTGATAATTCCATTGTACTGGCTATGCTTAGGATCCTACGTATAATGGTAGACGTACCATACATCCGTTCCTAAGGTTTCTAACGTTTTCACGTTAGCTAAGGTTTCTAACGTTTTCACGTTAGCTAAGGTTTTGGCATTTTCATGTCACTAAGTTTGGATAGTCGCCAGTTAGGGCCATACTCCAGTTTACATACGATCTTTGGGCTTGTCCCCAGTTATCCTTGGGCTTGTCCCCAGTTATCCTTGGGCTTGTCCCCAGTTATCCTTGGGCTTGCCCCCAGTTGCTAACTCTTTTCTTATGATGGCTTAGTCCCAAGTTATGCTCTATTTCAGGTTCTTGAAGATAGGCAACTAAGGATCCTTGATCCTTACTTTATTCTAAGGTTTATCTTATAGTTATCCTTATTATGGTTAGGATCCTAACTTGGACCCTCAGGTATGATCCTTAACTATTTTTAATTCTATTCATTATTTGTTTGAGTAACCCTTATACTTGACAACTGAACTTGTGATTCTTAAATCGTATCACTTTTTAGAACTTATCGGTTATGGGATATGTGATCCTGATCATATCCTAAGCTTTTTGGATATTTTTCAAGGCATGATAAGTATAAACAGAATGAACATTACAACAGTTGGAAAGTAAGATATTAAAAAGGATAACAACACAAGATAAACGACAAAAGGTTAAGTTTTATTTATTAACAAAAGACTAACCCTTAAAAGGTTGTCAAAATTACCTACCCGAGCTTCTACCAGCAAAACGTGGCCCGTCCGCTGGGGTAGGTAAAGGGTGTCCATGATAATAAGTTCAAAAGTAGTGCAGGAATATAAAGGCGGCAGGATCACAATGGCTTCATCCCCCAAACAGAGGATCCCTCCACCAATTGCAATCCTGCCCATTGTCCAAAGGATCATACATGATCCTTAATCCTAAAACCTATTGTTCAGTACAGACCATCATTGTTTTAAACATCACAACCACAAAAAACTACCACCAAATTTAAAAATTGGGCTCCGGCTGCTTCTAGAAATGTCCATCATTGCCCAATCAAGCAGCCTAAACCTTTGCTGCATCACCACCTCCGGCTCCACTTGCTTCACCAGCTTCACCCTTGCTTCCAGCCTCAATTGTCAGGATCTCTTCAGCCTCCTCTTCATCACCCAATTCAGCCAGCCTCGCCTTCCATTCTTCAATTTCCCAGCTGCTTTTGTCGAAGGCAGGATCCTGAGCTTCCAAGGCCATTTGCAGCTTGGTTTTGTACATTGCTATGGCGGCAGAGACTTTGGCATCATCTGTGATCTCCTACCTTTCATAGTCAAAATTAACCAGCACCTTGGCCATCTCCTGTTTGGTATCCTGGAGTTCCTTCCGAAGTTCAGCAAGTGCAAGATCCTTGAGCATGGCAACCTGCTGGAGGTCGACAATCTTCTTATCTTGATCCTCAACGTGGCCAACATAATCCTCGATCTCAGAGAATTTCTGCAAAAAAGGATAAAGGATAAGGTCAGGATTAAGTGATCCTCAAATCAGCAGGATATATCAGCAGGATATGTCAACATGATATATGAGCAGAGACAATGATCCTTACCTCATTGAAGTACTCGAGGAATTGGTGGCGGATTAGAGGCAGACCCTGCAAATCCTCAGCCTCAGAGGCCTTTCTCCTCTTGATTCCCTTTCCTTTGAGGGGTGCCTTGGGAATTGAGGCTGTCGGGCTGGCAGGAACCTTTCTTTTAGAGGATTTGACGGTGGTGAGATCGGTGACACTGAACCTTGAAGCAGCTTTGGCAGATTTTCCAGCACCTACACAACCAAAACAAGATAAGTATCTTTTCTTAATTTACATTTCACTATTTATTTAAAATTTAAACAAGGATACTTACTTGACATTGTGACAGAGCCTGAGGATACCTCCTGAGAGTCTTGGGTTGTGGTCTTGAAAGTTCTAGTTTCAGGATCGAGTTTCCAGAAAGCAGCAAGCCTTTCCCTGGTTGCGGATGTTGTGATGAGATGCGAAACAGAGATAGCTGCATGACACAAGACAAAAGGGGTTAGTGATCCTATCATATGAATAAGACTACCTTGTGATCCTTCTCATGATCCTCCGGCCTACCATTGGTGGACCATGCCTTTGGTAGATCCTCTCCGTTTAGAATGGAATTCCTCTTGACAAAGAAGAAGCGACGTTTCCAATCTTTATCGTTCTTAGTGACTTTGAGAAGGGGATGTTCTGCACCGGGTTTTCGCTTGAACAAATAACGATGGGAACCAAAGGTAGTAAGATCATACAGTTCTGCTAATTCCGACATTCCTAAATCAACGCCTTCCTGCTCGATGATCCTCTCTAGGGTATATAAAACCCTCCAAATCATCGGCATGGCTTGGATGTAAGATATGCCGGTCAGGGAAAAGAAGGATTGTGTGAATTCTGGGAAAGGATAGGTGTACCCTATAGTGAATGGAGTAGCTGGTAAGGAAACCCATGTTTCAGAAACATAGTCGCTAAGAACAGTGGGATCAAAGGGTTTGAAAAAGGCACTCGCCGGAAAACAGTGACGGATTTTATCTACTTGTGCATCGTTAAAACAACACCTCTCATTCGATGAGTCTTTGATGATCTTTTGACTCTTCAAAGGGCTATCCTTCTTGTGATCCTTGCCCGGTGAACTTCGGAGCATCATTCTTAGAGCGATGGTGGTAAAGAAAGAAAAGCAGAGTAAGAAAGGAAGAAAGAGAAGAAAGAGATACCTGATTGATCTTCGACTGAGAATATAAAGGGAGTTTCTTTCGAATTTGAATGCATATTGATCCTATCTATATCTCTATTTATAATTATGATTCTGCAGGATTGTCACTTCCGTGACGTCATGATCGCAACGGCTAGTTCTATTTTAACGGCTATATATCCGATAGTTAGTTGCGGATAAGATCAAGAAAATATAACTCGCTTATTTTACAAATTACTCCTTATATTTTGGGGGCAATTGTTAGGGGAGGATTTTTTAACAATTAGTGATCCTTATTCGTTATCCTAATTAATGATCCTTACTTCTGTGGCAGATAGTGATCCTCAGAAGAGCTTCAAGATCAGGATCATGGATCACTTTAAGGATCCTCGTACTGACGATTGTTTATTTGTGTTTTGTGTTACTTTGCAGGAGTAACAAGCTTGACTTGGTCTTGGCGACATTCCTGGAGAATATTCCTAGACTATCCCGCACGTGCTTGACCAAAAATAGACGTTGTGGAGAACGTGGAGGCATGGCACGAAAGTCGGACAGTTTGTTAGCTAGTTATTTTCTCATTTTAAAGGGGTAACGAGCTAGTAGAAAAACACTTAGTCATTTTCTGAGTTACACACACACTCGTACAAACGCTCATACCAGCTCTCGTTCAAACACTTAGCAATTTTATACACTTTCTACACGTTACATTCTAGTGATCCTTGTACCTAGCTCGTTACTATCCGAAGTTGTAAACATTTATTCATTTATTTGAGCTTGGTGATCGGTAGTTTCCATCACCCGGGGTTTTTTGTGTCGGAGATCAACTCTTGATCAAGGGCTTTTTCCCCGTATAAATCCTTGTGTTGTTTGTGCGATTTACATTGAAGTGATCCTTGTCATTGTTATACATTTCAAGCATCATACCCTGTAACAGAGAGTTTGGTTGCAATATCCTCAACAGATTTTTTGACCAAAACAGCCACCTAGCTTTCTCACCTAGATTCTGCATTGCAAGAATTAGCTCATTGTTATCAACAGAAAAACAGTATTCAGAAATTGGAGGATAATCCTCATCATCCTCTTCTTGCTCTACTGCATGCACATTCTGGTTGTCAGACTTGTTGTAGGACTTGAACTTGTTATTCTTAAAGTAGGATCCTTGCTTTTCCTGTTTTGAGGATCCTGTCAATCTCTCCTGGATCCTTTTGTCATCCTCTAGACGGATGAACCTAAGGGCCCTGGTTCTTACTTCATCAAGATTCCTGTATGGGGTCATAACAAGATCATCATAGAACAATGAATTCCTAAGCAAACCCATTTTAAAGGCTTCTACAGCCGTAGCTATATCCAGGTTAGGGATATCTAAGGATTCTTTACTAAACTTAGTGATGTAATCTCTAAGTGATTCATTTTGACCTTGTGTTACCCTATATAGATCACTAGTTAATCGTTTAAATTTTCTACTACAAGAGAATTGGCTATTAAACAAATTAACTAGATTAGCAAATGAAGTAATAGAGTAAGGGGAAGACTTAGCAGCCATTTAAGAGCAGATCCTGTGAGTGTGGATCCAAATCCCTTGCATAGACATGCTTCTTTTAACCTCTCAGGAATTGGATTGATCTCCATCCTCTCCCTGCATTGAGCTACATGCTCCTCTGGATCCGTTGAACCATCATACAGCTTCATGGATGGTATCTAGAATCTTTTGGGTATCTCAGCATCACATAAGGGTGGTGCAAAAAGAGATATCCTATGGCTACCGTCTGCGATCTCAGGAATGGGCTTGACCACTCCTGGAACACTGGATATCATAGCCTTAAGCTTCTGTAATTCCCTAGCCGTAGCTTGATTGATACCTGTATCCTGCATGGAGCCATGGTTAGTGTTATAAGAATTATTGAAAGTGTTACCTCCCAGAGGATTCATGTTTGGAATTCCAGATGTGAATCCATATTGATGGTGTTCCGGTATGATTGAAGGACTAGAGGAAGCAATAGTCTGCATTGGTATGAAGTCTCCTTGATGAACGTCCGAGCTTAGAGGCTGGATACTTCTTAAGAATCCTTGATCCTGAAAGATGTTGGATCCTTGAAGCTGAGAGGATCCTTGAACCTGAAAGGATCCTTGGGGCTGGGAGGATCCTTGGACCTGGGAGGATCCTTGGACCTAGGAGGATCCTTGGACTGTGTGCATTCCCAAATATCCTCCTGAGCTAACGAAGGATCCCTGATGCTGAAAAGAGGATCCCGATGGCTGAAAACAGGATCCTTTAGGCTGGAAGTGAGAGCCAAATGCCTGACTCATAGTTGTTGTTCCATAACGCCTTGCTGATGGACCACTTTGATACTGGATGCCCGGAACTGCCGATTGTAGGGTAGTTACAATTGGAGTGTCAAAATTCAATGACCTTGGTATCAGAGGAGAGTGATCCTCCACTGATTTCTTCTGTTTCTTGATATCGCCAATCTCCTGGAGGATCCTTTCATTGGTTTTGTCCTGCTCTTGCATGTGATCTCTCATCTGCAAAATCAGAGTAAAAAGATCATTAATAGTAGGATTAGAGGAAACAGAAGAAGTTGGTGGTTTTGGAAAAATGGGGGTTTGTCTCTTCGTGGCGTTTTCAGCATTCTTCTGGGATCCAGAAGGTGGTGGAGGCAAAGGAGGAACGCCCTGTGAAGAACTCATTGTCGGTAAAGAGCTTGATGTGTTCTTTGCTGAAGAAGCCATCTGCTTGGTTGTAATGAACCAAAATGATCACAAGAACAATAATTTCTCAAGAACGAAGCACCAATTGCCCAACGGTGGGCGCCAAACTGTTTTGGTCAAAAATCAAGCTAAGATAATGCAACCAAACTTTCTGTTGTGAGGTGTGATGCTTGAATCAATGGACAATATTAAGGATCACTCAGAAATGTAATGAACAAGTGACACAAAGATTTGTACGAGGAAAAAGCCCTTGATCAAGAGTTGATCTCCGGCATAAAAAACCTCGGGTGATGGAAACTACCGATCACCAACTCAGATTAAACAGAAAATGTATTACAACTTTGGATGATAGCGAGCTTGTTACAAGGATCACTAGAGTGTAATGTGCAAACAAGTGTGTAATCGCCGAGCAAACTGTCGAGAGCAGTTACGAGTGTGTGTGTTTAGCCAAAAATAGCCAAGTGTTCTAATCTAGCTAGCTATCCCCTTATAAATTTGGAAAATATCTAAGCTAACTAACTATCCGCATTTCGTGCAAGTCTTCCACGACCTCCATAACTTCCATATTAGTCAAGCACGTGCGGAATAAAAAGAGAATATGCTCCAGGAATATCGCCAAGAAGAAGTCCAAGCACGTACTCCTGCAAAACAACTTCATATTCAAAGCAGACAATCGTTAGTGTAAGGATCACTATGATGGTCCTGGATCCTGATCCTACAATACTCTCTGAGGATCACTAATTCAAACAGAATTAAGGATCCCTAAGCTCGACAGTAATTGAGGATCACTGATCTTTGGAAAATCCTCCCCTAACATCAGGTAGAATGGCAAAGTGGGCAATCAAGTCCCAAGATTTAATTGACTTTGTGGCTGATTTCAGTAGTGATCTACAAAGGGAAGCTGAATTAGAATTTCAATAACTTGAGAAGACCAAGGATCCTTGGAAACTCTTCACAGATTGAGCTTCAAATGTTAAAGGAACTTGACAAGGCACACTACTAAAATCGCCACAGGGGGACATTATACCCTAATCCATTGCATGTGAATTCCAAACCACTAATAATGAGGCAGAGTATGAGGCCTTGATAGCAGGTTTGCAATTAGCTAACAATATGAGGATCAGGTATCTTCAAGTATATGTAGATTCTCTATTAATTACTAATCATTATTGTTAGGGGAGGATTTTTTAACAATTAGTGATCCTTATTCGTTATCCTAATTAATGATCCTTACTTCTGTGGCAGATAGTTGTTTTGGTCAAAAAATCTGTTGAGGATATTGCAACCAAACTCTATGTTATGGGGGTATGATGCTGATTATGTAATAGCGATGAGGATCACTTCAATATAGATTTGCACAAACAACACAAGGATTTATACGGGGAAAAAGCCCTTGATCAAGAGTTGATCTCCGGCACAAAAAACCCCGGGTGATGGAAACTACCGATCACCAAGCTCTAATAAATGATTAAATGTTTACAACTTCGGATAGTAACGAGCTAGGTACAAGGATCACTACGGTGAAATGTGTAAAAAGTGTATGAAATTGCTAAGTGTTTGAACGAGAGCTTGTATGAGCGTTTGTACGAGTGTGTGTAACTGAGAAAATGACTAAGTGTTTTTTACTAGCTCGTTACACCCATTTTAAAATAGAAATAACCACCTAAACTAACTATCCGACTTTCGTGCCAAGCCTCCACGTTCTCCATAACGTCTATTTTTGGTCAAGCACGTGCAGAATAGTTTAGGAATATTCTCCAGGAATGTCGCCAAGACTTGGTCAAGCTCGTTATACCTGCGAGATAGTACAATACATAAATAAACAATCGTCAGTACGAGGATCCTTAAAGTGATCCATGATCCTGATCCTGAAGCTCTTCTGGGGATCACCATCTGTCACAGAAGTAAGGATCACCAGTTAGGATAACGAATAAGGATCACTAATTGTTAGAAAATCCTCCCCTAACAATTGCCCCCAAAATATAAGGAGTGAAATTGTAAAATTAGCGAGTTATGTTTTCTTGATCTTATCCGTAACAAACTAACGGATATATAGCCGTTAAAATAGAACTAGCCGTTGCGATGATGATGTCACGGAAGTGACAATCCTGCAGAATCATAATTATAAATAGAGATATAGATAGGATCATTATGCATTCAAATTCGAAATAAACTCCCTTTAAATTCTCAGTCGACGATCGATCAGGTATTTCTTTCTCCTCTTTCTTCCTCTGTTTTTCTTTCTTTATCTCTATCACTTCGAAAATGTTGCTCCGAAGTTCACCGGCCAAGGATCACCCAAAGAACAGTCCTCCGAAAAGCCAGGGGATCATTGAAGACTCTATTAAAGAACGCTGCTGCTTCAATGATGCTCAGATAGATAGGATCCGCTACTGCTTTCCGGCGAACACCGAATTTAGGCCTTTTGACCCCAATGCCCTGAGCGATCATATCTCCGATAAATGGGTTGCTTTCCCCGTCACTCCTTTCACCATAGGCTATACATATCCTTTTCCAGCCTTCACCCAATCTTTCTTTTCCCTAACCGGCATCTCTTGTATCCAAGCCATGCCGATGATTTGGAGGGTTTTGTACACCCTTGAAAGGATCATCGATCAGGAGGGAATAGATCTAGGGATGGCAGAGCTAGGAGAACTGTATGATCTTACCACCTTTGGTTCTCATCGTTATCTGTTTAAACGTAAACCCGGCGAGGAACACCCGATCTTCAAAGCTACCAAGAATGATGCTAATTGGAAACGGCGTTTCTTTTTCATCAAGAGAGATTCCATCCAGGATGGAAAGGATCTTCCTAAAAAATGGGCTACCCATGGTAGGATGGAGGATCCTGAGAAGGATCACCAGGAACTTTCTTTTGATGTAAGGATAACTTATATTTTTGCTTTCTTGTTATGCAGCTATCACCGTTTCGCACCTCAAACTGTCCCCTGCTGCTAAGGAAAGGCTCCTTGCTTTCAAGAGACTTGATCCTGAGACAAGAACTTTCAAGACAACAACCCAAGATTCACAGGAGGTATCCTCAGGCTCTGTCACAATGTCAAGTAAGTATCCTTGTTTAAAATTTAAATAAATAGTGAAACATGAACTAAGAAAAGATACTTATCTTGTTTTGATTGTGTAGGTGCTGGAAAATCTGCCAAGCCTGTATCCCAGTTCAACACGGCTGACCTTGATGTCGTACAATCCAGGAAGAAGAGATCCACCACCAGTCCTAGTATTTCCATTCCAAAGGCACCCACTAAAGGAAAGGGTGTCAAGAAGAGAAAAACCTCTGATGCTGAGGATCTTCAAGGCCTACCACTGATCCGCCACCAGTTCCTTGAATACTTCAATGATGTAAGGATCCTTAATTCTGCCCAGGTATCCTACTCGTATGAGGATCACTTGATCTTGAACTGCTTTATCCTTTTCTTTGCAGAAATTTGCTGAGATTGAGGATTACGTGGGGAATGTTGAGGAGCAGGACAAGAAAATTGCTGACCTCCAACAGGTTACCGTACTCAAGGACCTTGCACTTGCTGATCTTCGGAAGGAACTCCTGGACGAGAAGACTAAGACAGCCAAACTTCTAATCGACCTTGACTATGAGAAGCATGACCTCATTGAAAATGCTAAGGTCTCTGCAGCCATCACGATGTATCAGACAAAATTGAAGATGGCCCAGGAAGCTCAAGATCCTAGTTTCGACAAAAACAGCTGGGATGTTGAGGGTTGGAAGGCAAGGTTGGCTGATCTCGAGGATGATGAGGAGGAGGCTACTGAAGTCTTGGCGATTGAAGCAAGTGGCAGTGGAAAGGATCTAATGAAGGATACTGCAGCTGGAGGGGAAGAGGATGCAGCAAAGGCATAGGTTGCATGAATGGGCGATGAAGGACATTTCTAGACGTAGCCAGAGCCCATTTTTTAAGTTTGATAGTTTGTTTTGGTTGTGGTGTTTTTTGCTAAACAATGATGGGTTGTACTTGAACAATAGGTTTTAGGATTAAGGATCATATATGATCCTTTGGACAATAGGCAGGATTGCATATCGTGGAGGGATCCTCTGTTTGGGGGATGAAACCATTGTGATCCTGCCGCCTTTATATTCCTGCACTACTTTCGAACTTGTTATCATGGACACCCTTTACCTACCCCAGCGGACGGGCCACGTTTTGCTGGTAGATGCTCGGGTAGGTAATTTGACAACCTTTAAAGGGTTAGCCTTATGTTAATAAATAAAAACTTAACCTTTTGTCGCTTATCTCATGTTGTTATCCTCTTTAATATGTTAGTTTCCAACTGTTGTAATGTTCATTCTGTTTATACTTATCAAGCCTTGAAAAATTAGAAAAGATATCCAGAAAGTTTAGGATATGATCAAGGATCACATATCCCATAACCGATAAGTTCTAAAAAGTGATATGGTTTAAGAATCACAAGTTCAGTTGTCAAGTATAAGGGTTATTCAAATAAATAATGAATACAATTAAAAATAGTTAAGGATCATACCTGAGGATCCAAGTTAGAATCCTATCCATAATAAGGATAACTATAAGATAAACCTTAGAATAAAGTAAGGATCAAGGATCCTTAGTTGCCTATCTTCAAGAACCTAAAATAGAGCATAACTTGGGACTAAGCCAATATAAGAAAAGGGTTAGCAACTGGGGACAAGCCCAACGATAACTGGGGACAAGCCCAAGGATAACTGGGGACAAGCCCAAGGATCGTATGTAAACTGGAGTATGGCCCTAACTGGCGACTATCCAAACTTAGTGGCATGAAAATGCCAAAACCTTAGCTAACGTGAAAACGTTAGAAACCTTAGCTAACGTGAAAACGTTAGAAACCTTAGGAACGGATGTATGGTACGTCTACCATTATACGTAGGATCCTAAGCATAGCCAGAACAATGGAATTATCAGCCCCTAGAACGAGTACTGGTCCCAAAGCCTTGAACTACACCAGGATCATCGTGCGCTACAGGCGGAATCTGGGGACAAGCCCGAATAGCTGGGGTTAAACCCAAAAGACGGATTGCTTCTGTGGATAACCAACGTTATGCTAAGGATACCTGAACTTTCAAAACTCAAATTCACGTGAGAGACGGATAAAGGATACATGATCCTTATCCTTATATGAGAAAATAAAGAAATGAATTAGTTCAAGTTTAGGATATTACCTAAGTAAGGATCATCGATGCTTTGAGGATCCTTTAAGGATATCCCTATTGTGAGGATCATCTGTGCTACTAGGATCCTGCTCAAATGAAATGTTTCTTCAAGTGGACAGCATTCCAGGCTCTTGGTAGCAAATCACCTTCCATGGTTAACAATCTATATGCCCCCTTTCCTGCTTCAGCTTCAATCAAATAAGGACCTTCCCATTTTGGAGCCAACTTCCCATCAGCAGGATTGGTGGTATTTTGGAATGCTTTCCTTAATACCATATCTCCAACTTGAAACCTCCTGATCCTGACATTCTTGTTGTAAGCACCAGCCATCCTTTGCTGATAACTGGCCATCCTTATCCTAGCCATATCCCTGATTTCTTCAATAGTATCCAGGTCTTGAGCCAAGTTCTTATCATTCTCCTCAGGATCACGGGTACTTGTTCTAGCAGTTGGAACCACCATTTCTGTTGGGATCACCGATTCTGCCCCAAATACCAAAGAGAATGGCGTTTGACCAGTAGCATTCTTAGGGGTTGTCCTATCAGCCCAGAGCACATAGGGTAGTTCTTAGTTTCGCCATTAAATCCCATGAGCACGGAGGATCTTGGTATGATTTCTGATTCAGGAATACCCATCTTCTTTAGAACATCAAGCTGGATAATGTTCACTGAACTTCCTCCGTCTATAAGGATCCTGCGGACAAAATGGTTAGATATAAAAAGAGTAATAACTAAACCATCGTGATGAGGATCCTGGATATCAACACGATCCTCTTCATCAAAGGTTATGACTTTTCCTTAGGAGACACTTGATGTTCGAACTGGTCTTTCTCCATTATCCATTTTAGTTTCCTTTGCATGCCTTTTAGCTGCTGAGAAGGATGTGCCACAAATGTCGGATCCTCCAGAAATAAAGTTTATCACTTGTGCATCTGCTGGAGGTGCTGGAGCCTTCTCAGGGATCCTTTCAGGATCCTGAGTCCTTGACTTTTTTCTTCCCAACAACTCTTTTAGATGCCCTTTGCTCAACAAGTATCCAATTTCCTTTCTTAATGCAATGCATTCTTCTGTGAGATGCCCAAAATCTTCATGGTATGCACACCACTTTGATTTATCCTTAGTTGCAGCTGGCCTATCATTTTTTCTGGGCCATCTAGCTTTATCACCTAAACCCTGCATCGCAAGGATTAGTTCATTGCTGTCAACAGAAAAACAATATTCAGAGATTGGAGGATAATCCTCATCATCCTCTTCCTGATCAATAGCATGCACATTCTGATTATCAGATCTGCTGTAGGATCTGAATTTGTTGTTCCTGAATGAGGATCCTTGCTTATCCTGCTTTGAGGATCCTGCTAACCTCTCCTGGATCCTCTTGTCATCCTCTAGCCGAATGAACCTAAGTGCTCAGGTTCTTACCTCATCTAAGTTCCTGCATGGTGTCATAACAAGATCATCATAAAATAACGAATCCCTAAGCAATCCCATTTTGAAGGCCTCAACAGCCGTAGCTATATCTAAGTTGGGAATGTCTAAGGATTCTTTACTGAATTTGGTAATGTAATCCCTTAATGATTCATTATGACCCTGGGTTATCCTATATAAATCACTAGTTAATCGTTCAAATTTTCTACTGCAAGAAAACTGATTATTAAACAAGTTAACTAGGTTAGCAAATGAGGTAATAGAATAGGGAGGAAGACTTAGCAGCCATTTGAGAGCTGATCCAGTAAGAGTGGATCCGAATCCCTTGCACAGGCATGCTTCTTTTAACCTTTCTGGAATTGGATTGATTTCCATCCTCTCCCTGTATTGTGCTATGTGTTCTTCAGGATCCGTTGAGCCATCATACAGTTTCATTGTAGGCACATGGAACCTCTTGGGTATCTCAGCATCACAGATTGGTGGTGCAAAACGAGATATCTTATGGCTCCCATCTGCGATCTCTGGGATAGGTTTGACCACTCCCGGAACACTTGATATCATATCCTTTAGCTTTTGCAATTCTCTGGCCATGGCATGATTGATACCTGGATCCTGCATAAGACCATGGTTAGTAGTATGAGAATTATTAAAAGTGTTACCTCCCATTGGATTCAAGTTAGGAAGAATGGATGTTAATCCATATTGTTGAGGCTCTGGAATGATCGAGGGACCAGTAGAAGCGTTGGTCTGCATTGGAATAAAATCTCCCTGATGGACATCTAAACTTCATGTTTGCAAGCTCCTCAAGGATCCTGGCATCTGGAAGGATCCCTGAAACTGGGATGATCCTGGAACGAAAGAGGATCCTTGAACCTGGGATGATCCTGGAATGAAGGAGGATCCTTGAACCTGGAATGATCCTGGAGCGAAGGAGGATCCTTGAACCTGGGATGATCCTGGAAGGAAGGAGGATCCTTGAACCTGGGATGATCCTGGAACGAAGGAGGATCCTTGAACCTGGGATGATCCTGGAGGGAAGGAGGATCCTTGAACCTGGGATGATCCTGGAGCGAAGGAGGATCCTTGAACCTGGGATGATCCTGGAACGAAGGAGGATCCTAGAAACTGCTGCACTTCTGAACTTGTGAGGGATCCCATATGCTGAGGATAGGATCCTGCTGGCTGGAAAAGTGAACCTGATGCCTGGGTCATTGTTGTTGTTCCGTAGTGCACTCCTTTTGGTCCACCCACATATTGAACGTCTGGAACCACTGATGGCTGAGAAGTAATCACCGGAGTATCAAAATTCAAAGATCTGGGCATCAGTGGGGAACGATTCTCTGCCGTTTTCTTCTGTTTCTTAATTTCGTCAATCTCCCGGATGATCCTTTCGTTGGTCTTATCCTGCTCTTGTGCATGATTCCTCATCTGCAAAATCAAGGCATAGAGATCATTAGTAGTAGGATTAGTTGAAACAGAAGAAGTAGGTGGTTTTGAGAAAATGGGAGTTGGTTTCTTCGCGGCATTCTCGGTATTCTTCTGGGATCCAGAAGGTGGTGGAGGCAAAGGAGGGACGCCTTGTGAAGAAGTAAATGAAGGCATCAAGTTTGAAGTATTCTTCGCTGAGGAAGCCATTTGCTTGGTTGTAGTGAACCGGAATGAGCACAAAAATGCGAATTCTTCTAAGGACAAAGCACCAATTGCCCCACGGTGGGCGCCAAACTGTTTTGGTCAAAAAATCTGTTGAGGATATTGCAACCAAACTCTATGTTATGGGGGTATGATGCTGATTATGTAATAGCGATGATGATCACTTCAATATAGATTTGCACAAACAACACAAGGATTTATACGGGGAAAAAGCCCTTGATCAAGAGTTGATCTCCGGCACAAAAAACCCCGGGTGATGGAAACTACCGATCACCAAGCTCTAATAAATGATTAAATGTTTACAACTTCGGATAGTAACGAGCTAGGTACAAGGATCACTACGGTGAAATGTGTAAAAAGTGTATGAAATTGCTAAGTGTTTGAACGAGAGCTTGTATGAGCGTTTGTACGAGTGTGTGTAACTGAGAAAATGACTAAGTGTTTTTTACTAGCTCGTTACTCCCATTTTAAAATAGAAATAACCACCTAAACTAACTATCCGACTTTCGTGCCAAGCCTCCACGTTCTCCATAACGTCTATTTTTGGTCAAGCACATGCAGAATAGTTTAGGAATATTCTCCAGGAATGTCGCCAAGACTTGGTCAAGCTCGTTATACCTGCGAGATAGTACAATACATAAATAAACAATCGTCAGTACGAGGATCCTTAAAGTGATCCATGATCCTGATCCTGAAGCTCTTCTGAGGATCACCACCTGTCACAGAAGTAAGGATCACCAGTTAGGATAACGAATAAGGATCACTAATTGTTAGAAAATCCTCCCCTAACAATAGTGATCCTCAGAAGAGCTTCAGGATCAGGATCATGGATCACTTTAAGGATCCTAGTACTGACGATTGTTTATTTGTGTTTTGTGTTACTTTGCAGGAGTAACAAGCTTGACTTGGTCTTGGCGACATTCCTGGAGAATATTCCTAGACTATCCCGCACGTGCTTGACCAAAAATAGACATTGTGGAGAACGTGGATCCTCCTTTGTTCCAGGATCATCCCAGGTTCAAGGATCCTCCTTTGTTCCAGGATCATCCCAGGTTCAAGGATCCTCCTTTGTTCCAGGATCGTCCCAATTTCAGGGATCCTTCCAGATGCCAGGATCCTTGAGGAGTTTGCAAACAGGAAGTTCAGATGTCCATCAGGGAGATTTCATTCCAATGCAGACCAATGCCTCTACTGGTCCCTCGATCATTCCAGAGCCCCAACAATATGGATTAACATTCATTCTTCCTAACTTGAATCCAATGGGAGGTAACACTTTTAATAATTCTTATGCTACCAACCATGGTCTTATGCAGGATCCAGGTATCAATCATGCCATGGCCGGAGAATTGCAAAAGCTAAAGGATATGATATCAAGTGTTCCGGGAGTGGTCAAACCTATCCCAGAGATTGCAGATGGGAGCCACAAGATATCTCGTTTTGCACCACCAATCTGTGATGCTAAGATACCCAAGAGGTTCCATGTGCCAACAATGAAGCTGTATGATGGTTCGACGGATCCTGAAGAACACATAGCACAATACAGGGAGAGGATAGAGATCAATCCAATCCCAGAAAGGTTAAAGGAAGCATGTCTGTGCAAGGGATTCGGATCCACTCTTACTGGATCAGCTCTCAAATGGCTGCTAAGTCTTCCCCCTACTCTATTACCTCATTTGCTAATTTGCTTAACTTGTTTAATAATCAGTTTTCTTGTAGTAGAAAATTCGAACGATTAACTAGTGATCTATATAGGATAACCCAGGGTCATAATGAATCATTAAGGGATTACATTACCAAATTCAGTAAAGAATCCTTAGACATTCCCAACTTAGATATAGCCACAGCTGTTGAGGCCTTTAAAATGGGATTGCTTAGGGATTCGTTGTTCTATGATGATCTTGTTATGACACTATTAGGGGAGGATTTTTTAACAATTAGTGATCCTTATTCGTTATCCTAATTAATGATCCTTACTTCTGTGGCAGATAGTGATCCTCAGAAGAGCTTCAGGATCAGGATCATGGATCACTTTAAGGATCCTCGTACTGACGATTGTTTATTTGTGTTTTGTGTTACTTTGCAGGAGTAACAAGCTTGACTTGGTCTTGGCGACATTCCTGGAGAATATTCCTAGACTATCCCGCACGTGCTTGACCAAAAATAGACGTTGTGGAGAACGTGGAGGCATGGCACGAAAGTCGGACAGTTTGTTAGCTAGTTATTTTCTCATTTTAAATGGGTAACGAGCTAGTAGAAAAACACTTAGTCATTTTCTGAGTTACACGCACACTCGTACAAACGCTCATACCAGCTCTCGTTCAAACACTTAGCAATTTTATACACTTTCTACACGTTACATTCTAGTGATCCTTGTACCTAGCTCGTTACAATCCGAAGTTGTAAACATTTATTCATTTATTTGAGCTTGGTGATCGGTAGTCTCCATCACCCGGGGTTTTTTGTGCCGGAGATCAACTCTTGATCAAGGGCTTTTTCCCCGTATAAATCCTTGTGTTGTTTGTGCGATTTACATTGAAGTGATCCTTGTCATTGTTATACATTTCAAGCATCATACCCTGTAACAGAGAGTTTGGTTGCAATATCCTCAACAGATTTTTTGACCAAAACAGTTTGGCGCCCACCGTGGGGCAATTGGTGCTTCGTCCTTAGAAAAATTCGCATTTCTGTGCTCATTCCGGTTCACTACAACCAAGCAAATGGCTTCCTCAGCGAAGAATGCTTCAAATTTGATGCCCGCATTCACTTCTTCACAAGGCGTTCCCCCTTTGCCTCCACCACCTTCTGGATCCCAGAAGAATGCTGAGAATGCTGCGAAGAAACCAACTCCCATTTTTTCAAAACCTCCAACTTCTTCTGTTTCTTACACTCCCACTACTAGTGATATGTTTACTTTAATTTTGCAGATGAAGGATCAGATACGGCAACAGGATAAGACCAATGAGAGGATTCTCAAAGAAATCGGAGATCTCAAGAAACAAAAGACAACAGCAGAGGATCATTCCCCACTGGTGCCGAAATCCTTGAATTTTGATACTCCGGTGATTACTTCTCAGCCATCAATGGTTCCAGACGTTCAATATGTGGGTGGACCGAAAGGAGTGCACTACGGAACAACAACAATGACCCAGGCATCAGGTTCATATTTCCAGCCAGTGGGACCCTATCCTCAGCATATGGGATCCCTCACGAGTTCAGGAGGATATTCAGGAATGCAGCAGGTTCAAGGATCCTCCTTCGTTCCAGGATCATCCCAGGTTCAAGGATCCTCCTTCGTTCCAGGATCATCCCAGGTTCAAGGATCCGCCTTTGTTCCAGGATCATCCCAGGTTCAAGGATCCTCCTTTGTTCCAGGTTCAAGGATCCTTCCTTGTTCCAGGATCGTCCCAATTTCAGGGATCCTTCCAGATGCCAGGATCCTTGAGGAGTTTGCAAACAGGAAGTTCAGATGTCCATCAGGGAGATTTTATTCCAATGCAGACCAATGCCTCTACTGGTCCCTCGATCATTCCAGAGCCCCAACAATATGGATTAACACCCATTCTTCCTAACTTGAATCCAATGGGAGGTAACACTTTTAATAATTCTCATACTACTAACCATGGTCTTATGCAGGATCCAGGTATCAATCATGCCATGGCCAGAGAATTGCAAAAGCTAAAGGATATGATATCAAGTGTTCCGGGAGTAGTCAAACCTATCCCAGAGATTGCAGATGGGAGCCACAAGATATCTCGTTTTGCACCACCAATTTGTGATGCTGAGATACCCAAGAGGTTCCATGTGCCAACAATGAAGCTGTATGATGGTTCGACGGATCCTGAAGAACACATAGCACAATACAGGGAGAGGATGGAGATCAATCCAATCCCAGAAAGGTTAAAGGAAGCATGCCTGTGCAAAGGATTCGGATCCACTCTTACTGGATCAGCTCTCAAATGGCTGCTAAGTCTTCCTCCCTACTCTATTACCTCATTTGCTAATTTAGTTAATCTATTTAATAATCAGTTTTCTTGTAGTAGGAAATTTGAACGATTAACTAGCGATCTATATAGGATAACCCAGGGTCATAATGAATCATTAAGGGATTACATTACCAAATTCAGTAAAGAATCCTTAGACATTCCCAACTTAGATATAGCCACGGCTGTTGAGGCCTTTAAAATGGGATTGCTTAGGGATTCGTCTTTCAATAATGATCTTGTTATGACACCATGCAGGAACTTAGATGAGGTAAGAACCCGAGCACTTAGGTTCATTCGGCTAGAAGATGACAAGAGGATCCAGGAGAGGTTAGCAGGATCCTCAAAGCAGGATAAGCAAGGATCCTCATTCAGGAACAACAAGTTCAGATCCTACAACATATCTGATAACCAGAACGTGCATTCTATTGATCAAGAAGAGGATGATGAGGATTATCCTCCAATTTCTGAATATTGTTTTAGTGTTGATAACAACGAACTAATCCTTGCGATGCAGAATGTAGGTGATAAAGCTAGATGGCCTAGAAAGAATGATAGGCCAGCTGCAACTAAGGATAAATCAAAGTGGTGTGCATACCATGAAGATTTTGGGCATCTTACAGAAGAATGCATTGCACTGAGAAAGGAAATTGGATACTTGTTGAGCAAAGGGCGTCTAAAGGAATTGTTGGGAAGAAAAAATTCAAAGACTCAGGATCCTGAAAGGATCCCTGAGAAGGCTCCGGCCCCTCTAGCGGATGCACAAGTGATAAACTTCATTTCTGGAGGATCAGACATTTGCAGCACATCCTTCTCAGCAGCTAAAAGGCATGCAAAGGAAACTAAAATGGATAATGGAGAAAGACCTGTTCGAACATCAAGTGTCTCCGAAGGAAAAGTCATAACCTTCGATGAAGAGGATCGTGTGGATATCCAGGATCCTCATCACGATGGTTTAGTTATTACTCTTTTCATTTCTAACCATTTTGTCCGCAGGATCCTTATAGACGGAGGAAGCTCAGTGAACATTATCCAGCTTGATGTTCTGAAGAAGATGGGTATCCCTGAATCATAGATCATACCAAGATCCTCCGTGCTCGTGGGATTTAGTGGCGAAACTAAGAACACCCTGGGGGACATTAAACTCCCAATATATATTGAAGACTTACACTCTTATCAAAAATTTTGTGTTATTGACTGTTTATCTTGTTGTAATGTTATCCTTGGCAGGCCCTGGATACACGATATGAAAGCAGTCCCATCTACATACCATCAATGTGTAAAGCTCCCTAGTCCTTGGGGAATAGTGAAGATTGATAGTGATCAGCAGGAGGCTAAGAATTGCTACACTTCATCGATGAAACCAGCCTCGAAGTCAAGGGAGCAATAGCAATCAAGGTATCCTCCAAGGGATGTCTTGGAGGCAAGGGAGCAGGATGTGGTAGAAATCCTCATGGATCCCGATGATCCTGAATCCAAAATCTATATCGGATCAGGGATCCTTGGCGAAATGAAAGAAGACCTCGTATCCTTCCTCAAAAGGAGAAAGACTACCTTTGCATGGAAACACGAAGACATGACTGGCATATCCAAAGATGTAATCACTCACAAACTCGGCATTGACAGATCCATCAAACCCATCCATCAAAGGAGAAAAAAGTTTGCTCCGGAAAGGAATGCCATTATCCAAGAAGAGGTAGAGAAATTGCTTCGGGCAGGTATGATTAGAGAGGTCAAGTATCCAAGATGGTTGGCCAATGTGGTTGTTGTTCAAAAGAAAAACGGAAAGTGGAGGGTATGTGTCGATTTTACCGATTTAAATAAGGCATGTCCCAAGGATCCTTTCCAATTACCCCACATTGACTCCATGGTGGATGCAACTGCGGGTCATGAACTGTTAACTTTTATGGATGCTTCATCTGGATTCCAACAAATCCAAATGGAACCATCCGACCAAGAGGATACAGCCTTCATGACTCCAACTGGTATATACTGCTATATTGCTATGTCGTTCGGACTAAGAAATGCAGGTGCAACATATCAAAGGCTGGTGAATATGATGTTCAAGGACCAGATTGGACAAACTATGGAGGTTTACATAGATGATATGGTGGTAAAATCCTTAAAAGCTGAGGATCACCTAAGAGACTTGGAGGAAGCATTCAATATCCTTGATAAATATAATATGAAGCTTAATCCTTCAAAATGTCACTTTGGTGTTAAAGCAGGTAAATTCTTAGGATATATGGTGACAAAGAGAGGCATTGAAGCTAGCCCGGAACAAATCAAAGCAATAGTGAACATCAAATCTCCGGCCAATGCTAAGGATGTTCAAAGGCTAACGGGCAGGATAGCAGCCTTGAACAGATTTATATCCAAATCCTCCGAGAAGTGTAAAGAATTCTATGATATCCTATGGAAGAACAAGAAATTTGAGTGGACGGAGAAGCATGAAAATGCTTTAAGAGCCCTCAAAGATTACCTATCCTCGGCCCCGGCTTTGATGAAACCAGAAAAAGGCGATGTGCTATCCTTGTATCTTGCAGTATCCTCAAAAGAAGTAAGTGCGGTCCTTGTTAAGGATCACCAAGGTACACAACATCCTATCTATTCTTGCATTAATTATGGCATCTACTAAGTTAAGATATTATTTTGAAACTCATGTTATCATTGTTAAAACTAATTTTCCAATTAAGAATGTCCTCAGGAAACCTGAGATGTCAGGAAGGATGGCTAAGTGGGCAGTGAAGCTAAGTGCATATGATATAAGATATGAGCCTAGGACAGCCATCAAATCCCAAGCATTAGCTGACTTTGTGGCTGATTTCAGTAGTGATTTACAAGAAGAAGCTGAGTTAGAAGTCCAGCAGCTAGAAGACACCAAGGATCCTTGGATACTCTATACTGATGGATCCTCAAATGTCAAAGGCACAGGGCTTGGAATTCTACTAAAATCGCCACAGGGGGACATAATACCCCACTCTATAGCTTGTGAGTTCCAAACCACTAACAATGAGGCTGAATATGAAGCCTTAATTGCTGGTTTGCAAATTGCAAAGCATATGGGGATCAGATATCTTGAGGTATATGTAGATTCATTGTAAATTACAAACCACTTTAATGGATCCTACGCTATTAAAGGTGAAAAGCTAACCAAATATTTAGAGATAGTCAAACGTTTAGCACTCTCTTTTGTTTCCTTTAGTTTGACACAGGTACCAAGGGAAGAAAATACAGAAGCTGATGCATTGGCTAATCTAGGATCATCCTTGAAGATCCCGGAGGATATCAAGATCCCTATTATCCATATCCTGAACCCGGCTATTGAAGATCATGTGGCTATGGATATAGGAAATGATTCTGCAGTGATCCCTAGTGAGGATACTTGATCCCATTCAGGATCAGGATCATGGATCTCACCAATTATGAGATACTTACAACATGGAGAGATTCCTACAGGAGAAAACCCTAGGGCTTTCAAATCTAAGGTATCTCAATTCACAATTTTAAATAATATGTTGTATAGACGATCTCTTGCAGGACCATACTTGAGACGCATTGAGGATCCTGAAATCCAAGAAGTTTTAAAAGACTTCCATGAAGGAGATTGTGGAAACCACACTGGGGGCAGGGCATTACTCTCAAGGATCATGAGGACAGGATACTACTGGCCAGCCATGAAGAGAGATGCTGTGGAGTATGCTAAAAGATGTGATCCTTGTCAGAGACACAGCAATATCCTTCATCAACCAGCTGAATTATTGCATCCTATATCCTCCTCTTGGCCATTTATGAGATGGGGTATGGATATAGTTGGTAAGCTCCCTAAGGCACCTGGTGGAAAAGTATTCATGCTAGCTATGACTGATTACTTCTCCAAGTGGATAGAGGCTGAAGCTTTTGCCCAAGTCAGAGAAAAGGAAGTTATATCCTTCATTAAAAGAAATATTATAACTAGATTTGGAATTCCTTCTGAGATTATATGTGATAATGGTTCCCAATTTATTGGGGGGCAGAACCACTAACTTTTGTGACAGCTGGGGGATTAAGATGATAACATCAACACCAGACCACCCACAAGCTAATGGTCAGGCAGAATCATCCAACAAGATCATCATCAACAATTTGAAGAAGAAGCTTGGATCCAAGAAAGGGAAATGGGCAGAAGAGCTACCCTATGTGCTTTGGGCTGATAGGACAACCCCTAAGAATGCCACTGGTCAAATGCCATTCTCTTTGGTATTTGGGGCAGAATCAGTGATCCCAACAGAAATGGTGGTTCCAACTGCAAGAACAAGTACCCGTGATCCTGAGGAGAATGATGAGAACTTAGCTCAAGACCTGGATACTATTGAAGAAATCAGGGATATGGCTAAGATAAGAATGGCCAGTTATCAGCAAAGAATGGCTGGTGCTTACAACAAAAATGTCAGGATCAAGAAGTTAAAAGTTGGAGATATGGTATTAAGGAAAGCATTTCAGAATACCACCAATCCTGCCGATGGAAAATTGGCTCCAAAATGGGAAGGCCCTTATTTGATTGAAGCTGAAGCAGGAAAGGGGGCATATAGATTGCTAACCATGGAAGGTGATTTGCTACCAGGAGCTTGGAATGATGTCCACTTGAAGAAATATTTTACGTGAGCAGGATCCTCATGGCACAGATGATCCTTAGGATAGGGGTATCCTTAAAGGATCCTCAAAGTATCGGTGATCCTTACTTAGGTAATATCCTAAACTTAAACTATTTCATTTCTTCATTTTCTCATATAAGGATAAGGATCATGTATCCTTTATCCATCTCTCACGTGAGTTTAAGTTTTGAAATTTCAGGTATCCTTAGCATAACATGGGTTATCCGCTGAAGCAATTCGTTCCTTGGGTTTAACCCCAGTTATTTGGGCTTGACCCCAGTTTCGCCTGTAGCGCATGTTGATCCTGGTATAGTACAAGGCAGTGGGACCAGTACTCGTTTTAGGGGCTGATAATTCCATTGTACTGGCTATGCTTAGGATCCTACGTATAATGGTAGACGTACCATACATCCGTTCCTAAGGTTTCTAATGTTTTCACGTTAGCTAAGGTTTCTAACGTTTTCATGTTAGCTAAGGTTTTGGCATTTTCATGTCACTAAGTTTGGATAGTCGCCAGTTAGGGCCATACTCCAGTTTACATACGATTTTTGGGCTGGTCCCCAGTTATCCTTGGGCTTGTCCCCAGTTATCCTTGGGCTTGTGCCCAGTTATCCTTGGGCTTGTCCCCAGTTATCCTTGGGCTTGCCCCCAGTTGCTAACTCTTTTCTTATGATGGCTTAGTCCCAAGTTATGCTCTATTTCAGGTTCTTGAAGATAGGCAACTAAGGATCCTTGATCCTTACTTTATTCTAAGGTTTATCTTATAGTTATCCTTATTATGGTTAGGATCCTAACTTGGACCCTCAGGTATGATCCTTAACTATTTTTAATTCTATTCATTATTTGTTTGAGTAACCCTTATACTTGACAACTGAACTTGTGATTCTTAAATCGTATCACTTTTTAGAACTTATCGGTTATGGGATATGTGATCCTGTTCATATCCTAAGCTTTTTGGATATTTTTCAAGGCTTGATAAGTATAAACAGAATGAACATTACAACAGTTGGAAAGTAAGATATTAAAAAGGATAACAACACAAGATAAGCGACAAAAGGTTAAGTTTTATTTATTAACAAAAGACTAACCCTTAAAAGGTTGTCAAAATTACCTACCCGAGCTTCTACCAGCAAAACGTGGCCCGTCCGCTGGGGTAGGTAAAGGGTGTCCATGATAATAAGTTCAAAAGTAGTGCAGGAATATAAAGGCGGCAGGATCACAATGGCTTCATCCCCCAAACAGAGGATCCCTCCACCAATTGCAATCCTGCCCATTGTCCAAAGGATCATACATGATCCTTAATCCTAAAACCTATTGTTCAGTACAGACCATCATTGTTTTAAACATCACAACCACAAAAAACTACCACCAAATTTAAAAATTGGGCTCCGGCTGCGTCTAGAAATGTCCATCATTGCCCAATCAAGCAGCCTAAACCTTTGCTGCATCACCACCTCCGGCTCCACTTGCTTCACCAGCTTCACCCTTGCTTCCAGCCTCAATTGTCAGGATCTCTTCAGCCTCCTCTTCATCACCCAATTCAGCCAGCCTTGCCTTCCATTCTTCAATTTCCCAGCTGCTTTTGTCGAAGGCAGGATCCTGAGCTTCCAAGGCCATTTGCAGCTTGGTTTTGTACATTGCTATGGCGGCAGAGACTTTGGCATCATCTGTGATCTCCTGCCTTTCATAGTCAAAATTAAACAGCACCTTGGCCATCTCCTGTTTGGTATCCTGGAGTTCCTTCCGAAGATCAGCAAGTGCAAGATCCTTGAGCACGACAACCTGCTGGAGGTCGGCAATCTTCTTATCCTGATCCTCAACGTGGCCAACATAATCCTCGATCTCAGAGAATTTCTACAAAAAGGATAAAGGATAAGGTCAGGATTAAGTGATCCTCAAATCAGCAGGATATATCAGCAGGATAGGTCAACAGGATATATGAGCAGAGACAGTGATCCTTACCTCATTGAAGTACTCGAGGAATTGGTGGCGGATTAGAGGCAGACCCTGCAAATCCTCAGCCTCAGAGGCCTTTCTCCTCGTGAGTCCCTTTCCTTTGAGGGGTGCCTTGGGGATTGAGGTTGTCGGGCTGGCAGGAACCTTTCTTTTGGAGGATTTGACGGTGGTGAGATCGGTGACACTGAACCTTGAAGCAGCTTTGGCAGATTTTCCAGCACCTACACAACCAAAACAAGATAAGTATCTTTTCTTAATTTACATTTCACTATTTATTTAAAATTTAAACAAGGATACTTACTTGACATTGTGACAGAGCCTGAGGATACCTCCTGAGAGTCTTGGGTTGTGGTCTTGAAAGTTCTAGTTTCAGGATCGAGTTTCCAGAAAGCAGCAAGCCTTTCCCTAGTTGCGGATGTTGTGATGAGATGCGAAACAGAGATAGCTGCATGACACAAGACAAAAGGGGTTAGTGATCCTATCATATGAACAAGACTACCTGGTGATCCTTCTCATGATCCTCCGGCCTACCATTGGTGGACCATGCCTTTGGTAGATCCTCTCCGTTTAGAATGGAATTCCTCTTGACAAAGAAGAAGCGACGTTTCCAATATTTGTCGTTGTTAGTGACTTTGAGAAGGGGATGTTCTGCACCGGGTTTTCGCTTGAACAAATAACGATGGGAACCAAAGGTAGTAAGATCATACAGTTCTGCTAATTCCGACATTCCTAAATCAACGCCTTCCTGCTCGATGATCCTCTCTAGGGTATATAAAACCCTCCAAATCATCGGCATGGCTTGGATGTAAGATATGCCGGTCAGGGAAAAGAAGGATTGTGTGAATTCTGGGAAAGGATAGGTGTACCCTATAGTGAATGGAGTAGCTGGAAAGGAAACCCATGTTTCAGAAACATAGTCGCTAAGAATAGTGGGATCAAAGGGTTTGAAAAAGGCACTCGCCGGAAAACAGTGACGGATTTTATCTACTTGTGCATCGTTAAAACAACACCTCTCATTCGATGAGTCTTTGATGATCTTTTGACTCTTCAAAGGGCTATCCTTCTTGTGATCCTTGCCCGGTGAACTTTGGAGCATCATTCTTAGAGCGATGGTGGTAAAGAAAGAAAAGCAGAGTAAGAAAGGAAGAAAGTGAAGAAAGAGATACCTGATTGATCTTCGACTGAGAATATAAAGGGAGTTTCTTTCGAATTTGAATGCATATTGATCCTATCTATATCTCTATTTATAATTATGATTCTGCAGGATTGTCACTTCCGTGACGTCATGATCGCAACGGCTAGTTCTATTTTAACGGCTATATATCCGATAGTTAGTTGCGGATAAGATCAAGAAAATATAACTCGCTTATTTTACAAATTACTCCTTATATTTTGGGGGCAATTGTTAGGGGAGGATTTTTTAACAATTAGTGATCCTTATTCGTTATCCTAATTAATGATCCTTACTTCTGTGGCAGATAGTGATCCTCAGAAGAGCTTCAGGATCAGGATCATGGATCACTTTAAGGATCCTCGTACTGACGATTGTTTATTTGTGTTTTGTGTTACTTTGCAGGAGTAACAAGCTTGACTTGGTCTTGGCGACATTCCTGGAGAATATTCCTAGACTATCCCGCACGTGCTTGACCAAAAATAGACGTTGTGGAGAACGTGGAGGCATGGCACGAAAGTCGGACAGTTTGTTAGCTAGTTATTTTCTCATTTTAAAGGGCTAACGAGCTAGTAGAAAAACACTTAGTCATTTTCTGAGTTACACACACACTCGTACAAACGCTCATACCAGCTCTCGTTTCAAACACTTAGCAATTTTATACACTTTCTACACGTTACATTCTAGTGATCCTTGTACCTAGCTCGTTACTATCCGAAGTTGTAAACATTTATTCATTTATTTGAGCTTGGTGATCGGTAGTTTCCATCACCCGGGGTTTTTTTGTGCCGGAGATCAACTCTTGATCAAGGGCTTTTTCCCCGTATAAATCCTTGTGTTGTTTGTGCGATTTACATTGAAGTGATCCTTGTCATTGTTATACATTTCAAGCATCATACCCTGTAACAGAGAGTTTGGTTGCAATATCCTCAACAGATTTTTTGACCAAAACAATTATAACGGTTCTTACACTGTTAAAGGTGAAAAGCTAATCAAGTACTTAGAAATAGTCAGGAAACTGGCAGATTCTTTTGCTTTTTTCAGTCTATCACAGGTACCCAGGGAAGAAAATGCTGAAGCTGATGCTCTAGCTAATCTTGGATCATCACTGAAGATTCCAGAGGATGTGAAAATACTCATCATCCATGTTTTAACTCCTGCAATTGAGGATCACACGACTATGGAGATAGTGGTGGATTCAACAATCATACCTAGTGATGGTGCACAGTCAAGTTCAGGATCCTGGATCCTTCCAATCCCGAGATATATACAACATGGAGAGATTCCTACCGGAGAAAATCCAAGAGCTTTCGAAGTCAAGATATCTCAATTTACGATACTAAATAACATGTTATATAAACGATCTCTTGCAGGTCAATATCTACGGTTCATCGAGGATCCAGAAATTCAAGAAGTCTTAAAGGATTTTCATGAAGGAGACTGTGGAAATCACACTGGGGGCAGAGCACTATTCTCAAGGATCCTTAGAACAGGATACTACTGACCTACTATGAAGAAGGATGTTGTGGATTATGCAAAGAAATGTGATGCTTGTGAAAGACACAGTAATATCCTACATCAACCAGCTGAGCCTCTGCATCCTATATCCTCTTCTTGGCCATTCATGAGATGGGGAATGTATATAGTTGGCAAGCTTCCTAAGGCTCTAGGAGGAAAAGCATCTGTGATCCTGAAGGAAATGCTGAAAGCTTGGCTCAAGACCTGGATACCATAGAAGAACTCATGGATTTGGCAAGGATAAGATTGGCTTTCTATCAACAAAGAATAGCTGAGGCATACAACAAAAATGTCAGGGTGAGAAAGTTTCAAGTTAGTGACTTGGTATTAAGGAAAGCATTCCAAAATACCACAGATACTGCTGATGGCAAGCTAGCACCAAAATGGAAGGTCCCTACTTAATTGAAGCTGAAGCAAGAAAGGGGGCATATCATTTGTTAACAATGGATGGTGACCTCTTACCAAGAGCTTGGAATGATGTTCATCTAAAGAAATACTTTAAGTAAGAAGGATCAGGGATCCTCAGCGATACCAGTATTCTAATTAAGGATCCGGGATCCTCAAAGGATATATGATTCTACATTTGGTAACACATTACTTTCATTTTCATTCATTTTATTCTTATTACTTAACGTAAGTTAAAAATGTTAATCAGTTAACATCTATTTTCACAAAGTTTAAGCTTTTGTAGAGTTGTTATCATTTTACAGAAGATCAAAGTGGTTGGCCAACTCTCCAAAGTTTATGGGCTTGTCCCCAGTTATTTGGGCTTGTCCCCAGTTATTTGGGCTTGTCCCCAGTTTTTTGGCTTGTCCCCAGTTTCGCCAGTAGCGCACGATGATCCTGGTGTAGTTCAAGGCAATGGGACCAGTACCCGCTTTAGGGGCTGACAATTTCATTGTACTGGCTGTATTCGGGATCCTACGTATAATGGTAGACATACCATACACCCGTTCCTAAGGTTTCTAACGTTTTCACGTTAGCTAAGGTTTCGGCATTTTCATGTCGCTCACATTTGGATAGTCGCCGGTTTGGGCCATACTCCAGTTTACACCCGTTTATTTAGGCTTGTCCCCAGTTATTTGGGCTTGTCCATAGTTTGTTGGGCTTGTCCCCAGTTTGTTGGGCTTGTCCCTAATTTATTTGGGCTTGTCCCCAGTTATTATGGGTTCATTCCCAATTATTTGGCTTGGTCCCAAGCTTATTTTTCTTACAGGAGCATGGAGCTCTAAAGTTATACAAGTTCTGACAATAAGGATCCTGGATCCTCGAAGCTTTACTTTTCACAGTTTGTTTATCCAGTAATAATTTACAAGGATATAGAATCCTAACTTGGATTCTCTGGTATGTTATATTCTAACTTTTTCTAAGCTCCAAGTTGTCTTTTATCCTTTTTGGTTAAGGATCATTGATCCACATTTATATGAACACTTCAAGTTTTCTATTAAAAGTTTAACATTATCATCAGATTTCCAATAACTTTCCAGTTGTTTGGCGATGATATCTTTGAAAATAGAAAGCATACATGAAAAGTAAAGAGGAAAGAAACAACAACAGATGTAGCTAAAAAAAGTTTAATGTTGTTACCCATTCATTATGTATCAAAATCAACTGGCCTGGATTTCACCAGCAAAACAGTGGACCATCCACCCAGGCTGGATATGGCTATCTAACAGTTAAAGTGTCTATGCAGAAATTAAAGTGCAGGAAGGTTAATAGCGAACTGTGTAGAAGGATTCATTCTCCACAAACGGAAGGATCTTCTTGTCTGTAAAGGCATTTGAGGAGTTATCTCTAACTCTATATTTTGCAATGATGATTATAGCAAGTCTTATCAGTGACGACAGGCAGTGTAACGACTAGTTACCAGCAGCAACGGCTAGTCCGCTTCTAACGGAAATATGACAGCTGTGAATCCTTATCACAACTGCCATATTGGGGACAATTGTTAGGGCATGATTTTTATGCTAAGGATCATCTATCCTGAGACTGGGCATGGATCACGGATCCTTAATGGATGATGCAGGGAGTCTGAGGATCCAGGATCCTTAACAGAACTTATGATTTCTAACAATTGTCACATTTTTAATGTTTATATGCAGGTAATGGACGACATGGGCTTAGTCTTTGCTGGAATCTCATGGAATATGCTTCATAGGCACGTGCTTGATGAAGAAATAACCGTTTTGGAGAACATGGGTGACCTCCACCTTTTTAGGAAAGTTTGTTGTTGGATATTTCTTATCTTTTAAGGGGAAAACGAGCTCATTTGAGGCATAGGTCGAACACACCACAAAAAAAACACACAACACTCGAATTCTCTGCAAACACTTAGCGAAATGCACACACTTATACTAGCAATTCATTGTATTGAGCTTGTTTTCTTCTGAAGTTGTACAAGGATCGTTATTGTTTTTGCAATATATTTGGTGATCGGTAGTTTCCATCACCCGAGGTTTTTTATGCCGGAGATCTTCTAAAGATCAAGGGCTTTTTCCTCGTATAAATCTCGGTGTTCATCGTTGATTTCATATACTTGTCGTTCATACAATTAACCAAGCATCATACCTCACAAAATCAGATTTGGTTGCATTATCCTTGTGTGATTTTTGACCAAAACACCAAGATACATCGATGCTGAAGGCCTTGGAGGATATTCCATGGATCCTTGAACCTGCGACGAGGATCCTTGATACTGAGGGTAGGATCCTCGATCTGAAAGCGTCCCCATGTATCCTCCTAAACTAAACAAGGATCCTTGATGCTGAGATGAGGATCCTTGAGGCTGAAAAGAGGATCCTTGAGTTGAAAGTAGGATCCTTGAGGCTGCGCTGACTCCAGTGATCCTTGCCGAAGGATAGAGGATCCTTGAATCTGGACACTGGATCCTTTGGAAAACTGGATTGTTGATGATGGAGTAGTAAAATCCAACGACCTGGGCATTAATGGGGAGTGATCCTCTGCTGATTTTATCAATTTCTTGATTTCATCAATTTCGCGAAGGATCCTGCCATTAGTTTCGTCCTGCTGTTGCATGTATCCTCTCATCTGCAAAATCAAAGTATAAAGATCACTACTAGTAGGTGTAGAGGAAGAAACAACAGTTGATTTTGTGAAAACGGGGGTTGTCTTCTTCGGAGCTGTTTTGGTCAAAAATCACACAATGATAATGTAACCAAACTTTCTGTAGTGAGGTGTGATGCTTGAATCAATGAACAATATTAAGGATCACTTAGAAATGTAATGAGCAAGTGACACAATGATTTATACGAGGAAAAAGCCCTTGATCGAGAGTTGATCTCCGGCATAAAAAACGTCAGGTGATGGAAACTACCGATCACCAACTCAGATTAAAGAGAAAATGTATTACAACTTTGGATGACAGCGAGCTAGTTACAAGGATCACTAGAGTGTAATGTGCAAAAAAGTGTGTAATTGCCAAGAAAACTGTCAAAAGCAGATGAGAGCAGTTACGAGTGTGTGTGTTAAGCAAAAAATAGCCAAGTGTTCTAATTTAGCTCGCTATCCCCTTTTAAATTTGGAAAAATATCTAAGCTAACAAACTATCCACATTTCATGCAAGTCTTCCACGAACTCCATAACGTCCATATTGTCAAGCACGTGCGGAATAAAAAGGAATATGCTCCAGGAATATCGGCAAGAACAAGTCCAAGCATGTACTCCTGCAAAACAACTTCATATTCAAAGCAGACAATCGTTAGTGTAAGGATCACTAGGATGATCCTGGATCTTGATCCTTCAATACTCTCTGAGGATCACTAAACCCGACAGTAATTGAGGATCACTGATCATTGCAAAATCCTCCCCTAACAATTGCCCCCAAAATATAAAGAGTAAAGTGTAAATAAACGAGTTATATTTTCTCGTTCTTATCCGTAACAAATCAACGGATATATAGCCGTTACATCCTGACTAGCCGTTGCCATCCTGACGTCATTGAAGTGACTATCCTGCAAATTCGTGATTATAAATTAAAATTAGAGATAAGGGTTAGGAAGCATTTAAATTCATGCATTTCATCCTTTAAATCCTCATTCGAAGATTTGATCAGGTACTTCTCTTTCCTCTCTCTCTCTCTCTTCATCTTCTTATTCTGTTTCTTCTTCATCATCATCATGACCAAGATGATGCTAAGATCTTCACCGGCTAAGGATCACAAAAAGGACAGTCCCTTGAA
This sequence comes from Helianthus tuberosus, assembly GCA_030545235.1. Classification (NCBI taxonomy): domain Eukaryota; kingdom Viridiplantae; phylum Streptophyta; class Magnoliopsida; order Asterales; family Asteraceae; genus Helianthus; species Helianthus tuberosus. The sequence continues at coordinate 186,230,711 of CM060396.1, read as the reverse complement.
GAGCCAAAGGATCATCGAAGACTCTGCGAAGGAACGATGCTGCTTTACTGATCCGCAGATAGACAGAATTCACCATTGTTTTCCAGCGAACACCGTTTTTAAAGCTTTTGACCCCACCGTCCTAAGCGACTTTGTTTCTAAAACCTGGGTAGCTTTTCCGGTCACCCCATTTACGATAGGATACTCGTATCCTTTTCCTGATTTCACCCAGTCTTTCTTCTCTCTCACCGGCATCTCCTATATCTAAGCGATGCCAATGATGTGGAGGGTCTTGTATACCCTTGAAAGAATCATTGAGCATGAAGGTATTGATCTGGGGATGTCGGAGTTAGCAGAAATGTATGACCTTGTGAGCCATGGATCTCAACAATATCTATTCAAACACAAACCCGGTGAAGAACACCCCATTTTCAAAACCACAAAAAATGACACCAACTTGAAGAGGCGATTCTTCTTTCTCAGAAGGGATTCCATCCCTGATGGGAAGGATCTTCCAAGAAAATGGGTTACACATGGTAGGATAGATGATCCTTATAGAAGGATCACAGGATAACCTTGTTTCTGCTGAGGATCACTAACATCCTTTTGTTTCTATTTTGCAGCTATTACTGTCTCACACATTATTACAACACCTGCAACGAAGGAAAGGCTTGCTGCTTTCCGGAGGCTTGATCCTGCAATAAGAATATTTCAAGCAAATACCCAGGATTCTCAGGAAGTATCCTCAGGCTCTGTTACGATGTCAAGTAAGTATCCCATTTTGTGCATAACTAAATGTTTAAATTAGAATGAAATAAGGATACTTATCTATTTTGGATGTGTAGGTGCTGGAAAATCATCAAAGTCTGCTACTCGTTTCAGTGTTACTGACCTTGATGTTGTCCGATCCTCAAAGAAAAAGCCTGCTGCTAGTCCATCCGTCACGATCCCCAAGGCAACCGCTTCTAAGGGAAGGGGTGGAAAGAAAAGGAAGACTGCTGATACCCTAGAAGGTCTGCCTCTGATCCAACATCAGTTCAACGAATACGTTGCTGAGGTAAGAATAACTGATCCTTAAATGTGATTCTTATACATGATCCTTCCATACTGGGGGTAAGGGATCCTGAATCGTATCCTTTCTTTTGCAGAAATTTGCTGAAATCCAAGATTACGTAGGGAGCATTGAAGAGGTTGAGCAAAAGTGTGTGGACCTCCAAAAGATCATGCTGGCCAAGGATAAGAAGATTGCCTCCCTCAAAAACGATGTCAATCTGGTGAAGAGGGAACTTGTCCTGGCTCATATCACTGCTGATCAGGAGAAGGCTGAAATCACAAATGATGCTAAAGTCTCCGCTGCCATTGCTATGTACAAAACCAAGTTGCAGATGGCCCAAGAAGCTCAGGATCCTAATTTTGACAAGAGCAACTGGGACATAGAGGGCTGGATGGCTAGGTTAGCTGAGCTGGATGACGAAGAAGAGGCTGGTGAAGTCCTAGTAATCGAGGCTGGCAGCAGTGGGGCTAAGGATGATGCGGGTGATGCCGGAGCTGGAGGAGCTGGTGAAGGTGATGGTGATGCAGCAAAGGTGTAGGTTGCTAAAATGGGCGATGATGGATATTTCTAGACGTGGCCGGAGCCCATTTTTTTAGGATTTGATAGTGGTTTTTCGGTTATGGTGTTTTTCTGAATAATGCTGGTCTGTAATAACCTAGACAATAGTTTCTAGGGTTGAGGATCATGGATCCTTGGACAATAGGTAGGATAATGGGTGGTGGATGGATCCTTGGTTTGGGGGATGAAGCCACTCGTTATCCTTCCATCTTTATTTCCAGCACTCTTAAGACCCGTTAACAATGGACACCCTTTGCCAACCCATGTGGACGGGCCACGTTTTGCTGGTAGAAACGTGGGTTGGCAATTTTGACAACCTTGAAGGGTTTAACGTTTTGTGAATAAATAAAATCTTAATTTTTTTTGGCTATTTCCCATGTTGTTATCCTTGTGAATACTTTACTTTTCAATTGTTGTGATATATATTTTGTCTTAATTTATTAAGTAAAGAGGAAAAATTTAATAAATATCCTCAAAAAGTATAGGATATGATCAAGGATCACATATCCTATAGTCGATAAGTTCTAAAAAGTAGTGTAGTTTAAGGATCATAAGTTCAGTTGTCAAATGATAAGGGTCACTCAGATAAATAATGAATAAAATCAAAATGATCGAGGATCATACCTGAAAATCCAAGTTAGGATCCTAACCTTTAACACTTATAATCAGGATAACCAAAAGACAAACCTTAATAGAAGGTAAGGATCAAGGATCCTTGGTCGTTTAGCTTCAAAAACCTGAAATAGGATACAACTTGGGACTAAGCCAATATAAGATATAACTTAGTAACTGGGGACAAGCCCAACAATTCTGGGGACAAGCCAAATATACTGGGGACAAGCTCAAAGGATAACTGGGGACAAGCCCAAAGGAGAACTGGGGACAAGCCCAAAGGATCGTGTGTAAACTGGAGTATGGCCCTCACTGGCGACTATCCAAACTTAGTGACATGAAAATGCCAAAACCTTAGCTAACGTGAAAACGTTAGAAACCTTAGGAAGGGATGTATGGTACGTCTACCATTATACGTAGGATCCTGAATACAGCCAGTACAATGAAATTGTCAACCCCTAAAGCGATTACTGGTCCCATTTCCATGAACTGTACCAGGATAAACGTGCGCTACTGGCGATACTGGGGACAGGCCCAAACTAGGGTCAAGCCCAAATAACTGGGGTCAAGCCCAAATAACTGGGGTCAAGCCCAAATAACTGGGGTCAAACCCAAATAACTAGATACTTCTGTGGATACTCAATCCTTTGTTAAGGATACCTGAACCTGCAAAACTCAGAATCAAGTGAAAGGAGGATAAAGGATGCAGGATCCTTATCCTTATATAAGATAATTAAAGAATGAAATAGTTTGAGATTAGAATATTACCAAAATGAGGATCATATGTCCTGTAAGGATCCTCCAAGGATACTCGTTAGCTAAGGATCATGGATCCGTGTTACATGAAGTATCTCTTCAAGTGGACAGCATTCCAAGCTCTTGGTAGCAAATCACCTTCCATTGTTAGCAATCGATATGCCCCCTTTCCTGCCTCAGCTTCGATCAAGTAAGGGCCTTCCCACTTTGGTGCCAACGTTCCATCGGCAGGATTGGTGGTATTCTGAAATGCTTTCCTTAACACCATATCACCAACTTGGAATTTCCTGATCCTGACATTTTCGTTGTAAGCTCCAGCCATCCTTTGTTGATAACTGGCCATCCTTATCCTTGCCAAATCCCTGAGTTCTTCTATAGTATCCAAATCTTGAACCAAGTTTTCAGCATTTTCTTCAGGATCACGAATGCTTGTTCTTGCAGTAGGAATCACCATCTCTGTAGGGATCACTGATTCTGCCCCAAATACCAAAGAAAATGGAGTTTGGCCAGTGGCATTCTTGGGAGTTGTCCTATCAGCCCATAGTGCATACGGTAGTTCTTCTGCCCACTTTCCTTTCTTGGATCCAAGCTTCTTCTTCAAATTGTTGATGATGATCTTGTTGGATGATTCTGCCTGACCATTAGCTTGTGGGTGGACTGGTGTTGATGTTATCATCTTAATCCCCCAGCTGTCACAAAAGTTAGTAGTTCTATTCCCAATAAATTGGGATCCATTATCACAAACGATTTCAGAAGGGATACCAAATCTAGTAATAATGTTTCTTTTAATAAAGGATATCACTTCCTTTTCTCTGACTTGAGCAAAGGCTTCAGCCTCTATCCACTTGGAAAAGTAATCAGTCATAGCAAGTGTTAGGGGAGGATTTTCTAACAATTAGTGATCCTTATTCATTATCCTAATTAGTGATCCTTACTTCTGTGACAGGTGGTGATCCTCAGAAGAGCTTCAGGATCAGGATCATGGATCACTTTAAGGATCCTCGTACTGACGATTGTTTACTTATGTTTTGTACTATCTCGCAGGTATAACCAGCTTGACCAAGTCTTGGCGACATTCCTGGAGAATATTCCCAAACTATTCTGCACGTGCTTGGCCCAAAATGGACGTTATAGAGAACGTGGGGGCTTGGCACAAAAGTCGGATAGTTAGTTTGGTAGTTAAATTTCTATTTTAAAAGGGGTAACGAGCTATTAGAAAAACACTTAGTCATTTTTTACAACTACACACACTCATATACTCGCACACTTGAAGCTCTCGACGAACATACATTCGTTTTCACTCACATTTACACATTTCACGATAGTGATCCTTGTACCTAGCTCGTTACTATCCGAAGTTGTAAACATTTATTCATTTATTTGAGCTTGGTGATCGGTAGTTTCCATCACCCGGGGTTTTTTGTGCCGGAGATCAACTCTTGATCAAGGGCTTTTTCCCCGTATAAATCCTTGTGTCATTTCAGCGATTTACATTGAAGTGATCCTTGTTATTGTTCTACATTGTTAGCATCATACCCCATAACATAGAGTTTGGTTGCAATATCCTCAACAGAGTTTTTGACCAAAACAGTTTGGCGCCCACCGTGGGGCAATTGGTGCTTCGTCCTTAGAAAAATTCGCATTTCTGTGCTCATTCCGGTTCACTACAACCAAGCAAATGGCTTCCTCAGCGAAGAATGCTTCAAATTTGATGCCCTCATTCACTTCTTCTCAAGGCGTTCCCCCTTTGCCTCCACCACCTTCTGGATCCCAGAAGAATGCTGAGAATGCTGCGAAGAAACCAACTCCCATTTTCTCAAAACCTCCAACTTCTTCTGCTTCTTACACTCCCACTACTAGTGACATGTTTACTTTGATTTTGCAGATGAAGGATCAGATACGGCAACAGGATAAGACCAATGAGAGGATTCTTAAAGAAATCGGAGATCTCAAGAAACAAAAGACAACGGCTGAGGATCATTCCCCACTGGTGCCGAAATCCTTGAATTTTGATACTCCGGTGATTACTTCTCAGCCATCAGTGGTTCCAGATGTTCAATATGTGGGTGGACCGAAAGGAGTGCACTACGGAACAACAACAATCACCCAGGCAGCAGGCTCATCTTTCCAGCCAACGGGATCCTATCCTCAGCATTTGGGATCCCTCACGAATTCAGGAGGATATTCAGGAATGCAGCAGATTCAAGGATCCTCCTTTGTTCCAGGATCATCCCAGGTTCAAGGATCCTCCTTTGTTCCAGGATCATCCCAGGTTCAAGGATCCTCCTTTGTTCCAGGATCATCCCAGGTTCAAGGATCCTCCTTTGTTCCAGGATCATCCCAGGTACAAGGATCCTCCTTTGTTCCAGGATCATCCCAGGTTCAAGGATCCTCCTTTGTTCCAGGATCATCCCAGGTTCAAGGATCCTCCTTCTTTCCAGGATCATCCCAGGTTCAAGGATCCTCCTTCTTCCCAGGATCATCCCAGGTTCAAGGATCCTCCTTTATTCCAGGATCGTCCCAATTTCAGGGATCCTTCCAGATGCCAGGATCCTTGAGGAGTTTGCATACAGGAAGTTCAGATGTCCATCAGGGAGATTTTATTCCAATGCAGACCAATGCCTCTACTGGTCCCTCGATCATTCCAGAGCCCCAACAATATGGATTAACATCCATTCTTCCTAACTTGAATCCAATGGGAGGTAACACTTTTAATAATTCTCATACTACTAACCATGGTCTTATGCAGGATCCAGGTATCAATCATGCAATGGCCAGAGAATTGCAAAAGCTAAAGGATATGATATCAAGTGTTCCGGGAGTAGTCAAACCTATCCCAGAGATTGCAGACGGGAGCCATAAGATATCTCGTTTTGCACCACCAATCTGTGATGCTGAGATACCCAAGAGGTTCCATGTGCCAACAATGAAGTTGTATGATGGTTTGACGGATCCTGAAGAACACATAGCACAATACAGGGAGAGGATGGAGATCAATCCAATCCCAGAAAGGTTAAAGGAAGCATGCCTGTGCAAAGGATTCGGATCCACTCTTACTGGATCAGCTCTCAAATGGCTGCTAAGTCTTCCCCCTACTCTATTACCTCATTTGCTAATCTAGTTAATCTATTGAATAATCAGTTTTCTTGTAGTAGGAAATTTGAACGATTAACTAGTGATCTATATAGGATAACCCAGGGTCATAATGAATCATTAAGGGATTACATTACCAAATTCAGTAAAGAATCCTTAGACATTCCCAACTTAGATATAGCCACGGCTGTTGAGGCCTTTAAAATGGGATTGCTTAGGGATTCGTCTTTCTATGATCATCTTGTTATGACACCATGCAGGAACTTAGATGAGGTAAGAATCCGAGCACTTAGGTTCATTCGACTAGAAGATGACAAGAGGATCCAGGAGAGGTTAGCAGGATCCTCAAAGCAGGATAAGCAAGGATCCTCATTCAGGAACAACAAGTTCAGATCCTACAACAGATCTGATAACCAGAACGTGCATTCTATTGATCAAGAAGAGGATGATGAGGATTATCCTCCAATTTCTGAATATTGTTTTAGTGTTGATAACAATGAACTAATCCTTGCGATGCAGAGTCTAGGTGATAAAGCTAGATGGCCCAGAAAAAATGATAGGCCAGCTGCAACTAAGGATAAATCAAAGTGGTGTGCATACCATGAAGATTTTGGGCACCTCACAGAAGAATGCATTGCACTAAGAAAGGAAATTGGATACTTGTTGAGCAAGGGATATCTAAAAGAATTGTTGGGAAGAAAAAAGTCAAGGACTCAGGATCCTGAAAGGATCCCTGAGAAGGCTCCAGCCCCTCCAGCTGATGCACAAGTGATAAACTTTATTTCTGGAGGATCAGACATTTGCGGCACATCCTTCTCAGCAGCTAAAAGGCATGCAAAGGAAACTAAAATGGATAATGGAGAAAGACCTGTTCGAACATCAAGTGTCTCCGAAGGAAAAGTCATAACCTTCGATGAAGAGGATCGTGTGGATATCCAGGATCCTCATCACGATGGTTTAGTTATTACTCTTTTCATTTCTAACCATTTTGTCCGCAGGATCCTTATAGACGGAGGAAGCTCAGTGAACATTATCCAGCTTGATGTTCTGAAGAAGATGGGTATCCCTGAATCAGAGATCATACCAAGATCCTCCGTGCTCATGGGATTTAGTGGCGAAACTAAGAATACCCTGGGGGACATTAAACTCCCAATATATATCGAAGGCCTACACTCTTATCAAAAGTTTTGTGTTATTGACTGTTTATCTTGTTGTAATGTTATCCTTGGCAGGCCCTGGATACACGATATTAAAGCAGTCCCATCTACCGACCATCAATGTGTGAAGCTCCCTAGTCCATGGGGAATAGTGAAGATTGATTGTGATCAGCAGGAGGCTAAGAACTTCTACACTTCATCGATGAAACCAGCCTCGAAGTCAAGGGAGCAATAGCAATCAAAGTATCCTCCAAGGGATGTCTTGGAGGCAAGAGAGCAGGATGTGATAGAAATCCTCATGGATCCTGATGATCCTGAATCCAAAATCTATATCGGATCAGGGATCCTTGGCGAAATGAAAGAAGACCTCATATCCTTCCTCAAAAGGAGAAAGACTACCTTTGCATGGAAACACGAAGACATGACTGGCATATCCAAAGATGTAATCACTCACAAACTCGGCATTGACAGCTCCTTCAAACCAATCCATCAAAGGAGAAGAAAGTTTGCACCGGAAAGGAATGCCATTATCCAAGAAGAGGTAGAGAAATTGCTCCGGGCAGGTATGATTAGAGAGGTCAAGTATCCAAGATGGTTGGCCAATGTGGTTGTTGTTCAAAAGAAAAACGGAAAGTGGAGGGTATGTGTCGATTTTACCGATTTAAATAAGGCATGTCCCAAGGATCCTTTCCCATTACCCCACATTGACTCCATGGTGGATGCAACAGCGGGTCATGAACTGTTAACTTTTATGGATGCTTCATCTGGATTCCAACAAATCCAAATGGAACCATCCGACCAAGAGGATACAGCCTTCATGACTCCAACTGGTATATACTGCTATATACTGCTATATTGCTATGCCGTTCGGATTAAGAAATGCAGGTGCAACATATCAAAGGCTGGTGAATATGATGTTCAAGGACCAGATTGGACAAACTATGGAGGTTTACATAGATGATATGGTGGTAAAATCCTTAAAAGCTGAGGATCACCTAAGAGACTTGGAGGAAGCATTAAATATCCTTGATAAATATAATATGAAGCTTAATCCTTCAAAATGTCACTTTGGTGTTAAAGCAGGTAAATTCTTAGGATATATGGTGACAAAGAGAGGCATTGAAGCTAGCCCGGAACAAATCAAAGCAATAGTGAACATCAAATCTTCGGCCAATGCTAAGGATGTTCAAAGGCTAACAGGCAGGATAGCAGCCTTGAACAGATTTATATCCAAATCCTCCAAGAAGTGTAAAGAATTCTATGATATCCTAAGGAAGAACAAGAAATTTGAGTGGACGGAGAAGCATGAAAATGCTTTAAGATCCCTCAAAGATTACCTATCCTCGGCCCCGGCTTTGATGAAACCAGAAAAAGGCGATGTGCTATCCTTGTATCTTGCAGTATCCTCAAAAGAAGTAAGTGCGGTCCTTGTTAAGGATCATGAAGGTACACAACATCCTGTCTATTATGTAAGTAAAAGTTTACTTGATGCCGAATCCAGGTATTCACACCTTGAAAAACTTATTCTTGCATTAATAATGGCATCTACTAAGCTAAGACATTATTTTGAAACTCATGTTATTATTGTTAAAACTAATTTTCCAATTAAGAATGTCCTCAGGAAACCAGAGATGTCAGGAAGGATGGCTAAGTGGGCAGTGAAGCTAAGTGCATATGATATAAGATATGAGCCTAGGACAGCCATCAAATCCCAAGCATTAGCTGATTTTGTGGCTGATTTCAGTAGTGATTTACAAGAAGAAGCTGAGTTAGAAGTCCAGCAGCTAGAAGAGACCAAGGATCATTGGATACTCTATACTGATGGATCCTCAAATGTCAAAGGCACAGGGCTTGGAATACTACTAAAATCGCCACAGGGGGACATAATACCCCACTCTATAGCTTGTGAGTTCCAAACCACTAACAATGAGGCTGAATATGAAGCCTTAATTGCTGGTTTGCAAATTGCAAAGCATATGGGGATCAGGTATCTTGAGGTACATGTAGATTCATTATTAATTACAAACCACTTTAATGGATCCTACGCTGTTAAAGGTGAAAAGCTAACCAAATATTTAGAGATAGTCAAAAGTTTGGCACTTTCTTTTGTTTCCTTTAGTTTGACACAGGTACCAAGGGAAGAAAATACAGAAGCTGATGCATTGGCTAATCTAGGATCATCCTTGAAGATCCCGGAGGATATCAAGATCCCTATTATCCATATCCTGAACCCGGCTATTGAGGATCATGTGGCTATGGAGATAGGAAATGATTCTGCAGTGATCCCTAGTGAGGATACTCGATCCCATTCAGGATCAGGATCATGGATCTCACCAATTATGAGATACTTACAACATGGAGAGATTCCTACAGGAGAAAACCCTAGGGCTTTCAAATCTAAGGTATCTCAATTCACAATTTTAAATAATATGTTGTATAGATGATCTCTTGCAGGACCATACTTGAGATGCATTGAGGATCCTGAAATCCAAGAGGTTTTAAAAGACTTCCATGAAGGAGATTGTGGAAACCACACTGGGGGCAGGGCATTATTCTCAAGGATCCTGAGAACAGGATACTATTGGCCAACCATGAAGAGAGATGCTGTGGAGTATGCTAGAAGATGTGATCCTTGTCAGAGACACAGCAATATCCTTCATCAACCAGCTGAATTATTGCATCCTATATCCTCCTCTTGGCCATTTATGAGATGGGGTATGGATATAGTTGGAAAGCTCCCTATGGCACCTGGTGGAAAAGTATTCATGCTAGCTATGACTGATTACTTCTCCAAGTGGATAGAAGCTGAAGCTTTTGCCCAAGTCAGAGAAAAGGAAGTTATATCCTTCATTAAAATAAATATTATCACTAGATTTGGAATTCCTTCTGAGATTATATGTGATAATGGTTCCCAATTTATTGGGGGCATGTTTTGGTCAAAAATTACCGAAGTAATTAAGTGATCAAATTAGTTAAGTGAGGTAGTGTGCTAGAAGTAAATGTCAAAAATGTGTTAATTAAATTACTTGCAAAAACAGTTTAAGGATACAGCTCGGGATATTGAGCTGTATCGACGATCAAACAATGAGCAATTAACGAGCAAAAAGTAAAGGAAGTGACACGAGATGTACGAGGAAAGCCCTTGACCAATCTAGATCGCCGGCATAAAACCTCGGGAGCTGACAATCGCAGCTGCCTTGTTCTTCAATTGCTTCAAAAATCAGGATACAGTGCAGGATGTGGTACGGATCGACTAAGTGTTACAACGAAAATGAAATACAAGTGTAGTGTTTGCAACTAGCTAGAATGTGATTGTGTTCGAGAGTGTAAGTGTGAAATGATGTGTTCTAAGTTGATCCGACCTCATCTATTTATAGTAAAGATAAGATAACTAACTACCCTAAACTCGCGGGATTCACCGAATATTCCTTCTTGGAACGTTGCAGACCTAGTCTTTCGGGCTCAACGTCTCTTTCTCAACAAATTCATCCGAGTCTTGAGGAGAAGAAGTCCTTGTGACCGTTAGCAAGCCTCTGCCCTTAACCTGCACGTGGTTAATTCAATAAGCTTCAGGATATCGCCCAAGATGTCAGCAATATCCTCTTCCAGCATCCTGATTACAAATAACCAAACAAAGGCAGGATATTGGTCAGGATACATATGTTAAGAAAATGACCCCTAACAATTGTCCCCAAATATATATCAGTTGGGATACCAATCCAACGGATATATTTCAAAACTTTACTTCATAATTTAAGGCAATTAATATGAGTAGACTCTTGAAATGACAGCAGTGCTATTTCCAAGACATTATTTACTTTTTACCCCCTTATATTCATCCTATATTAACCAAGGGACTCCTTGTCTCGGTCATCCTTATCTTCAAGCAAGCATCAGGTAACTTCTCTTCTAATTTCCTCTCTTTAATTTTTCATAATTTGCTCAATGGCACCACAAACGAAATCCCGCTCAGTCCGGTCCGCCTCAACCCTGATAAGTCAAAACCTTATCACTGATCCAGCAAAGGAGATTTGTTGTTTCAATAATGCTGATATTGCTGCTCTCAAAGACTCTGGTGCCTTTCCCACCGGAACGGTCTTTCGCCCGTTTGACAAGGAAGCCCGATCGGATGCATCAACCGACGAGTGGGTTTGTTTTTTCGCTTATCCTTTCTCCCTTGGACTCCGGTATCCATTTTCACCCTTTATCTCCAGTTTTTTCGACCTCACCGGCCTTAGTTATGCCCAAGTTATGCCAATGGTCTGGCGAATCTTGATAGTGTTGGATCAAATCAAATCTCGTCATTACCCCAACCTTCTTGTTGAGGACCTTCCCGTAGCATACCGATTAAGATCCCATGGCAACCACCGTTATCTTCTATTCTCCATCAAGAGTCCTTTGGTCCTTAAAGCCACCAAGAACGAGGATCGATGGCGACGAAAATTCTTTTTCGTCAAAAGAGACTCCATTGATAAGGGTTTCGATCTACCGGTTAAATGGTTAACCAAGGGTAGGATTTAGGGTTTTAGGAATATCCCCAATCATATTTTCAAACTGTATCCCGGACTTATATTCTGATGTTTTTATGCAGCGAATTTCAGAGATTTAGTGCCTCCTAGCGCGGAATCCGAATCCAAGATCAAGGAAATCTATCGTCTTCCTGCCAGCGAAAGAAGTTTTTCCCTGTCTCTCACAGATCCTCATCAAAAATCAAACTCAGAAATGTCTGGTAAGCACATTTTCATATGTTAATTATTTTCAAAAATATGATGAGTTTTGAGAGTATCTCCCCTCATGTAGCACCAGTCGTCAACCTTGATGCTTTCGAACTCGATGAACTGGATTGCTATTCCAGCCTTGAACCCGCCAAACAAGAATACAAGCCAAAGTCGTCTGCTACACCAAAGCCTACCTCCTCGAAAGCTGTTTCTGCTCCCAAAGGCCCTCCGGCATCCAGGACCAGGGCATCCAGTTCTCGGAAGAGAAAGGAGACTGACTCCCCAGCTGTTTCTGAAACATTCTCTCTTGAGAATCATGGGTTCAATGACGCCATCTCATTTCTCAAACAGGTAGAATTTTCTTTCCGATATCCTGTACAAGTATGTTAGTCTTTATCCTGCTTATTATTCACATTAATACCTGTATTTTTATCTATAGGGTCTGGATCGCCTCATGCATTTATACGAAGATGCTAGCGGTCTTAACAAGATGTTGCAGATTCAGCTGAAGAAAGCTCAAGCCACCATAGCTGATCAAGGAACCATTGCAGCTGCCAAATCCCAGCATTATGAGGACAAATACAAGGCAATGACTCAGGAACATCAAGCCGCTCTCCACAAAGCTAATGAGGATGCTCAAGCCAAGCTGGATGCCGCCCTTCTCCAATATCAGCAGAATATGAGCTCATACCGGGATAGCCTAAAAACTTCGGTGGTCGTCTCTCTTCTCCAAGCCAGGATAAGGATGGCTTATGAAGCCATGGATATGGGTTTTGAATGCCCTTCCTGGAATGTAAAGGCTTGGGAGGAGAAACTACAGGGCCTCGGAGGTCATCCCGTTGCTCATCCTGCAAAACACACTGATGAAGAGCCTTCTAAGGCAGCAAAGGAGGTGGCCAATGCTGATGATGGTGCTGAGAAGAATCCTGAGGGTGATGCTGGGGCGAATGCTGGCAAGGAGGTTGCTGTTCAAGAAGGTGCTGCCCCTTAGGCAGCAGAGTGGGCGATGATGGATATACGTGCCGAGGCCGGAGCCCACTTTTTAATTTCATGGTTGTGGTTGCATAAACAATTTACTTTTCCTGTCCTTGAACAATTTACTTTTCCTGTCCTAGAACAATGTGATGACCAAAGGTGGATGGGTCCTAGGTTTTAGGACGAAGCCCTTGGTCATCAGTTAGTATAACTTGTTTTGAACATAGTAACGGTTGTAGGTGAACGGGTCCTGTTTTGAGACAAATCCTGCAACCGTTACAAAATTATGGTAACAACTAATTGTGCTTTTGGCGGGTGGGCCTTACCAAAAGCACAACTTTTGACTTGTTAATAATATAACTATCTTTTGACTTATTTTTTGTTACTTTGCATTGTTTAGTGTAAGTTTTAGCTTTGTAAAAATTTCATACTGTTATTTTACAAAATATCTTGACCAGTATGCTTAGAAACATACTGCAGAAGTCTTTTAAATGGATCTTCCATAGGTTCTTTCAATTTTGTAAAAATTTCTTTAGAAAGTAAAAAATAGTTTATCTTTTTAAAACCAAGTTTTGATGATGATCAGAGTTTCAAGCCAATGCTAGTTTCAAACATCCCAGTCAAATATCCTCAAAAGGACTTTGAGGATATGTGTCAAGATACTTAACATGATGTTATTAAAAATTCAAATGAGGCTTGCAAAGGAAAGATCATACCAGACATAGGATATAAACCTATTACCAAACTTCAATCCCTTTGCAACTCTTCCAATGAAGATGTCCCCAGTGCAAGGTACTTAATGCATTAGTCGCAAACTTCATTCTTTTAACTTTACACCACCATCTTGGCAGGGATGTCCCCTGCGTACAATGTCTTCAAGTATCTTAGAAATCTATTTAATGTCAGTTTCCATGGCATAAGCGATTTTTCTCGTTCCGAGGGTATAACCCAAGGATGTACTGGAGATAAATCCTTTGTATCCTGGGGAAAATCCCAATTTTTCATGCGCTATAGGCGGGAGTGTATAAACTCCAAGACTTAGAAAGGTGAAAACCTTTAAACCTTAGAGAGTATGAAAATACCCTTTCGTGAGAGAGGGTGATCAATCCTCATATACCGTTAGGATTCAGGATATAGCCAATGGTAACGAAATTGTCAGCCACTTTTACATGGACTGGTCCCGCCACCTTGAACTATCCCTGAATAGCTTGCGCTCCAGGCGGGGTGTTTAAACCCAATTCGGAAGAAAGGTGAATACCTTTAAACCTGTGAAGGGATCAGTATCCCTTAAACGTGAGAGAGGGGGCCAATCCTCTAATCTTCTGAGTTATCCCGAGTGCATATTCTGGAGCTATATCCTGAAACATATCTTGCAAAACAAATGTAAACTAAGGTGGGTGTTAGCTTGGCTAACACCCCTCCGATGCTTAAGTCAGTATCAAGTTATAAAGAACAAATTACACCAAACACATTTAAAAGAAGTAAGAATTCATACCATCTCGAGTTAGAAATTAAATTCTAGACTCACTTGAAATAGAGCTTAAGGTGTATAGCATTCCAAGATCTTGGTAGCATATCTCCCTCCATATTCTTGAGTCTATACGCTCCTTTCCCTGCTTCTGATTCAACTTCATATGGTCCTTCCCATTTTGGAGCTAACTTGCCATCGGCAGGATTAGTAGTATTTTGGAAGGCCTTTCTTAATACCCAATCTCCAACCTTAAATCTTCTGGTTCTAATATTCTTGTTATATGCCCTGGATATTCTCTGTTGATATGCTGCCATCCTTAGCCTTGCCGCATCTCTCTTTTCATCTATAGTGTCTAAATCCTGACTCAAGGCTTCAGGATTCTTCTCAGGATCACTTAAGATAGATCTTGCAGTAGGTATTGTCATCTCCGTTGGAATCACTGCTTCTGCTCCAAACACCAACGAAAATGGGGTTTGACCTGTTGCATTCTTTATCGTTTTCCTGTCAGCCCATAAAACAAAGGGTAATTCTTCTGCCCATCTTCCTTTTTTGGCTCCAAGCCTTTTCTTTAAGTTGTTGACAATTATCTTGTTAGAGGATTCTGCTTGTCCATTTGCTTGAGGATGTACCGGAGTTGATGTGATCATTTTGATTCCCCAACTCTTGCAAAAGTCAGTAGTCCTCTTACTTATGAACTGAGAGCCATTGTCACAGATTATCTCAGCTGGTACTCCGAATCTGGTCAGGATATTCCTCTTGATGAAGGATACTACTTCTTGGTCTCTTACTTGAACAAATGCTTCAGCTTCAACCCACTTAGAGAAGTAATCCGTCATTGCTAGCATAAAGACTTTTCCTCCCGGAGCTTTCGGTAACTTTCCCACGATATCCATACCCCACTTTATAAATGGCCAAGGGGAAACAATAGGATATAATGGTTCAGCCGGTTGATGCAGTATGTTACTATGTCTTTGACACGAGTCACATCTTCGAGCATATTCTGCGGCATCTTTTCTCATTGTTGGCCAATAATATTCTGTTCTTAATATTTTTGAGAATAACGATCTGCCCCCAGCATGGTTACCACAATCCCCTTCATGTATATCCTGAAGGACTTCTTTGGCTTCAAGATCCTCCAAGCATCTCAAATACGGTCCTGCAAGAGATTTCTTGTACAAAATATTATCTATAATAGTGAATCGTGATACCTTCATCCTAAATGCCTTAGGATTTTCATCTCCAGGAATGTGTCCTTCTTTGAGATATTTCATGATTGGAGCCGTCCAGGTTCTAGGATCCTCTTCAGGATATTCCGCCCCAGGATCCTGAATACCAGCTACTTCTTTATCCCGAGGATTCGTTGCAGGATATAAGACATGTACTATTGGTATTTGTGTCCCTTCAGGTATCCTGACCGACGATCCCAGATTTGCTAAGGCGTCTGCTTCAGCATTATCTTCCCTTGGTACCTGTTCAAGTATAAAAACATCGAAATATCCTGCTAATTTTTTGAGAATATCGAGATATTCGATTAATTTCTCTCCCTTAACTGCATATGATCCATTAAAATGGTTAGTAATTAACAGAGAGTCAACATATACTTGCAAATTTTTGATACTCATGCTCTTAGCCAACTCTGATCCTGCAATTAAAGCCTTATACTCTGCTTCATTATTAGTAGCAGGAAATTCACACCTAATAGCCTAGGGTAATATGTCCCCCTGTGGCGATTTTAGTAGTATTCCTAATCCTACTCCTCTTACATTAGATGCACCATCAGTATATAATGTCCAGGATCCTGAGGATTCTCCTAGTTGTTGAACTTCTAGATCTACCTCATCCTGAATGTCACTACTAAAGTCAGCCACAAAGTCAGCTAAAGCCTGAGACTTTATGGCATTCCTAGGTTCATATACTAAATCATAAGCACTCAACTTTACTGACCACTTGGCCATCCTGCCTGACATCTCTGGTTTCCTAAGCACATTTTTAATAGGATAGTTTGTTTTAACATGAATCCTATGTGTCTCGAAATAATGCCTAAGTTTCGTTGATGCCATAATTAATGCTAGTATCAATTTTTCTAAATGAGAATACCTAGTTTCAGCATCTAACAAACTTTTACTAACATAATAAACAGGGTACTGCTGACCTTCATGGTCTTTTATAAGAACGGCACTTATAGCATTCCCTGATACAGCAAGGTACAGGGATAGTGGTTCACCATTTTCCGGTTTCATCAATAGAGGTGCGGTTGAGAGATACCGTTTCAAATCCTGTAGGGCTGCTTCATGCTTTTCCCCCCATTCGAATCTTTTGTTCTTCTTTAGGATATCATAGAAGTCTTTGCATTTCTCCGAGGATCTTGAGATAAATCTGTTTAGAGCTGCTACTCGGCCTGTTAATCTTTGTACATCCTTCATATTCGAGGGTGATTTTATATCCATGATAGCTTTAATCTGCTCCGGGCTTGCCTCTATCCCCCTTTTCGTCACCATATACCCAAGAAACTTTCCTGCCCCCACTCCGAAATGGCACTTAGCAGGATTCAGCTTCATATTATACTGATCCAGGATATCAAATGCTCCTTTAATATCCTGGAGGTGATCCTGAGCTTTCTTTGACTTTACTACCATATCGTAAATGTATACTTCCATGGTGTCCCCCAGTTTGTCTTTGAACATCATGTTTACCAATCTTTGGTATGTTACACCTGCATTTTTCAAACCAAAAGGCATAGCTGTATAACAATAAATACCTGTTGGCGTCATGAAGGCGGTATCCTCCTGGTCAGAAGGCTCCATTTGTATCTGTTGAAATCCTGAGGATGCGTCCATGAAAGTCAGCATTTCATGCCCAGCAGTGGCATCTACCATTGCATCAATATGGGGGAGAGGAAATGGGTCTTTAGGACAAGCTTTGTTCAAGTCTGTGTAGTCTACACAAACTCTCCATTTCCCATTCTTCTTCTGTACTACAACCACGTTTGCTAGCCACCTTGGGAACTTAACCTCTCTGATCATTCTTGACTTTAATAATCTCTCAACTTCCTCTTGGATAATCGTGTTCCGCTCAGGAGCAAACTCCCTTCTTTTTTGTTGCACAGGCTTGAACGACTTATCAATTCCAAGCTTGTGAGTGATGATATCTTTGGATATGCCAGTCATATCCTCATGTTTCCATGCAAACGTAGACATCCTGCATTTCAAAAAGTTAATTAATTGTTCCTCAATATCCTGAGGGATATTGGTCCCAACGAGCACCGAAATATCGGGGTTATCCTGGTACAGGATAACTTTCTTCACATCCTGCTCCGGATCCTCCACGATATCCTGGGCCCGCGTCTTTAATTGCTATGCTGCACTAGTTCTGGCTGAGGATTTCATCGAGGAGGAGTAGCATTCTTTCGCCTCCTGCTGATCGCTATCAACTTTAACAACTCCCCAAGGGGTAGGTATCTTGATGCATTGGTGATATGTTGATGGCACGGCCTTCATATCGTGAATCCATGGTCTTCCTAGTATGATGTTATAGCAGGATAGAGAGTCCATCACACAGAAACGTTGTATCCAGTTGACTCCTTCAACGTACACCGGCAACTTTATCTCTCCCACTGTGTTTCTGGCTTCTCCGCTGAATCCAACAAGCACAGTGGACTTCGAAGTTATATCCATTGGAGACACATTCATTCTTTTAAGTGTCTCTAGCTGGATTATGTTGACGGAGCTGCCATTATCAACCAATATCCTGCGTACAAAATGGTTAGCCACATATAACGTTATTACCAGAGCATCATGGTGAGGATCCTGGACAGTATCCCTATCATCAGCATCAAATGTGATCACTTTGTCAGTTGTGTGTGTAGCCATCCTGACAGGTTTGTCTCCCCTTTCGGCTTTGGCTTCCTTTGCGTGTCTCTTTGCTGCCGAATACGAAGTTCCACAAATGTCGGATCCCCCCGAAATGAAGTTGATTATCTTGGCATCCGCGGGAGGTGATGCAGCTCGCTCAGGATCCTTCTCAGTATCCTGACCCTTATTCTTCTTCTTTCCTAAGAGATCTTTCAGATATCCCTTGCTTAGAAGATAGCTTATTTCCTTCCTTAAAGCAATGCAATCCTCAGTCATATGTCCGAAATCTTCGTGGAAAGCACACCATTTCGACTTATCTTTCCAGTCAGCCTTTTGTTGATTCTTTCGAGGCCATCTAGCCTTGTCTCCTAGACCCTGCATAGCATACATCAATTCAGGAATATTAACAGAAAAGCAATATTCAGACAACTCAGGATACTCTTCAGGATCCTCATCTTCGACAGCATTCACTCTCTTGTTTTCATTTCTACCATATGGCTTAGGCCGATATGACTTAAATGAGGATTCTGACTTCCTGTTAGTCGATTCATAAGTGTTGGATGAGTTCATCCTTTCTTGCATCTTCTTGTCATCTTCCAGACGGATATATCTCAAGGCCCTGTTACGAGCTTCATCGAGATTCCTGCAGGGATTCATTACAAGATCCTGATAAAACTGAGAATCCTTTTGTAATCCCATCTTAAAAGCTTGCACAGCTGTTGCAACATCAAGATGTGGGATATCCAAGGATTCTCGACTAAATTTGTTCACATAATCCCTCAAGGATTCTTGAGGCCCTTGAGTTATCCTGTAAAGATCACTGGTTAGTTTCTCAAAACTCCGACTACAAGAAAATTGACTGTTAAATAAATTAACCAAATGAGCAAATGAAGTAATTGAGTGAGGAGGAACGTTCAACAGCCATTTCAAGGCTGATCCTGTTAGAGTAGAACCAAATCCCTTGCACAAGCACGCTTCCTTGAGCTCCGGAGGGATAGGGTTAATCTCCATTCTTTCCCTATACTGGGCAATATGCTCCTCAGGATCCGTAGTCCCGTCATAAAGCTTCATGTTGGGAGTTTGGAATCTCTTTGGGATCTCAGCATCACATATAGGGTATGCAAAACGAGATATCTTGTGGCTATCTTGAGATACTTCCGGGATCGGCTGGACCACCCCAGGTACACTAGATATCATGTCTTTCAACTTCTGAAGTTCCCTGGTAAGTGCTGATGTTACACCTGTATCCTGCAAGGATCCACCACTGTTAATAGCATGAGTATTATTATTATTAGACACGTTACCAGTTGGAGGATTCTGCCCATATCCTGAAGCATATCCTGAGCTCCTTATGGTTGACATCCGGGCCAAGGAGGGTATTTCAGGAGTATGATTCTGAGGAAGACTGGGCACGATACTCCCCCTATTATCCTCGGTGTACACAGCTGAGCTAAAGTTCAACGCTCTGGGGTGTAACGGGGTGACATTGTCCTCCGCAGATCTGCTCGAGCCAGCCTTCAGGAGTTGTATCTCCCTCAAAAGCATTTGGTTTGTTTCCTGTTGCTGCCTCATTTGTTCCTGCACACTTCCAAATAAGGTTAAAATTTCATCATTAGAAGCTAAAACGGGAGCAGATCCCTGGACACTCCGAGTTGGAATAACATCTTGAGATTGTGTAGAGGCTGGCATCCTTGGAGGAGGTGGTGGAAGCACCGAACCGGTAGTGGCAGAAGTCATAGCAGACACAGTAGAGGAACTCATGTTTGATCTTGAGGCCATTATAGATAATGTGGCAAAAAGTTTTGAAAATAGAAAACCGATTAGCGATTTGACAAAAAGTTTTAGTAAAAAGAGCACCACTTGCCCCACGGTGGGCGCCAAATTGTTTTGGTCAAAAATTACCGAAGTAATTAAGTGATCAAATTAGTTAAGTGAGGTAGTGTGCTAGAAGTAAATGTCAAAAATGTGTTAATTAAATTACTTGCAAAAACAGTTTAAGGATACGGCTCGGGATATTGAGCTGTATCGACGATCAAACAATGAGCAATTAACGAGCAAAAAGTAAAGGAAGTGACACGAGATGTACGAGGAAAGCCCTTGACCAATCTAGATCGCCGGCATAAAACCTCGGGAGCTGACAATCGCAGCTGCCTTGTTCTTCAATTGCTTCAAAAATCAGGATACAGTGCAGGATGTGGTACGGATCGACTAAGTGTTACAACGAAAATGAAATACAAGTGTAGTGTTTGCAACTAGCTAGAATGTGATTGTGTTCGAGAGTGTAAGTGTGAAATGATGTGTTCTAAGTTGATCCGACCTCATCTATTTATAGTAAAGATAAGATAACTAACTACCCTAAACTCGCGGGATTCACCGAATATTCCTTCTTGGAACGTTGCAGACCTAGTCTTTCGGGCTCAACGTCTCTTTCTCAACAAATTCATCCGAGTCTTGAGGAGAAGAAGTCCTTGTGACCGTTAGCAAGCCTCTGCCCTTAACCTGCACGTGGTTAATTCAATAAGCTTCAGGATATCGCCCAAGATGTCAGCAATATCCTCTTCCAGCATCCTGATTACAAATAACCAAACAAAGGCAGGATATTGGTCAGGATACATATGTTAAGAAAATGACCCCTAACAGGGCAGAACCACTAACTTTTGTGACAGCTGGGGGATTAAGATGATAACATCAACACCAGTCCACCCACAAGCTAATGGTCAAGCAGAATCATCCAACAAGATCATCATCAACAATTTGAAGAAGAAGCTTGGATCCAAGAAAGGGAAATGGGCAGAAGAACTACCCTATGTGCTTTGGGATGATAGAACAACCCCTAAGAATGCTACTGGTCAAACCCCATTCTCTTTGGTGTTTGGGGCAGAATCAGTGATCCCAACAGAAATGGTGGTTCCAACTGCAAGAACAAGTACCCGTGATCCTGAGGAGAATGATGAGAACTTGGCTCAAGACCTGGATACTATTGAAGAAATCAGGGATATGGCTAGGATAAGGATGGCCAGTTATCAGCAAAGAATGGCTGGTGCTTACAACAAAAATGTCAGGATCAGGAGGTTTCAAGTCGGAGATATGGTATTAAGGAAAGCATTCCAAAATACCACCAATCCTGCTGATGGAAAATTGGCTCCAAAATGGGAGGGCCCTTATTTGGTTGAAGCTGAAGCAGGAAAGGGGGCATATAGATTGCTAACCATGGAAGGTGATTTACTACCAAGAGCTTGGAATGCTGTCCACTTGAAGAAATATTTCATGTGAGCAGGATCCTCATGGCATAGATGATCCTCACGATAGGGATATCCTTAAAGGATCCTCAAAGTATCAGTGATCCTTACTTAGGTAATATCCTAAACTTGAACTATTTCATTTCTTTATTTTCTCATATAAGGATAAGGATCATGTATCCTTTATCCATCTCTCACGTGAGTTTAAGTTCTGAAAGTTCAGGTATCCTTAGCATAACATTGGTTATCCGCTGAAGCAATCCGTTCCTTGGGTATAGCCCCAGTTATTTGGGCTTGACCCGAGTTCCGCCTGTAGCGCACGATGATCCTGGTATAGTTCAAGGCATTGGGACCAGTACTCGTTTTAGGGGCTGATAATTCCATTGTACTGGCTATGCTTAGGATCATACGTATAATGGTAGACGTACCATACATCCGTTCCTAAGGTTTCTAACGTTTTCACGTTAGCTAAGGTTTCTAACGTTTTCACGTTAGCTGAGGTTTTGGCATTTTCATGTCACTAAGTTTGGATAGTCGCCAGTTAGGGCCATACTCCAGTTTACATACGATCCTTGGGCTTGTCCCCAGTTATCCTTGGGCTTGTCCCCAGTTATCCTTGGGCTTGTCCCCAGTTGCTAACTCTTTTCTTATGTTGGCTTAGTCCCAAGTTATGCTCTATTTCAGGTTCTTGAAGATAGGCAACTAGGGATCCTTGATCCTTACTTTATTCTAAGGTTTATCTTATAGTTATCCTTATTATGGTTAGGATCCTAACTTGGACCCTCAGGTATGATCCTTAACTATCTTTTATTCTATTCATTATTTGAATAACCCTTATACTTGACAACTGAACTTGTGATTTTTAAACTAGATCACTTTTTAGAACTTATCGGTTATGGGATACGTGATCCTTGATCATATCCTAAACTTTTTGCATATCTTTTTTAATTTTTCAAGGTTTGATAAATATAAACAGAATGAACATTACAACAGTTGGAAAGTAAGATATTAACAAGGATAACAACACAAGATAAGCGACAAAAGGTTAAGTTTTTATTTATTAACAAAAGACTAACCCTTAAAAGGTTGTCAAAATTACCTACCCGAGCATCTACCAGCAAAACGTGGCCCGTCCGCTGGGGTAGGTAAAGGGTGTCCATGATAATAAGTTCAAGAGTAGTGCAGGAATATAAAGGCGGCAGGATCACAATGGCTTCATCCCCCAAACAGAGGATCCCTCCACCAATTGCAATCCTGCCTATTGTCCAAAGGATCATACATGATCCTTAATCCTAAAACCTATTGTTCAAGTACAAACCATTAAATTGTTTTAAACATCACAACCACAAAAAACTACCACCAAATTTAAAAATTGGGCTCCGGCTACGTCTAGAAATGTCCTTCATCGCCCAATCATGCAGCCTAAACCTTCGCTGCATTGTCACCTCCAGCTCCACTTGTTTCACCACCTTCACCTTTGCCTCCATCTTCAATTGTCAGGATCTCTTCAACCTCCTCAGCCTCTTCATCGTCCAATTCAGCCAGCCTTGCCTTCCAACCTTCAATATCCCAGGTGCTCTTGTCAAAAGCAGGATCCTGAGCTTCCAAGGCCATTTGAAGCTTGGTCTTGTACATTGTAATGGCGGCAGAGACTTTGGCATCTTCGGTGATCTCACTTTTCTCATAGTCAACATTAACCAGCACCTTGGCCATCTGCTGTTTGGTATCCCGGACTTCCTTCTGAAGATCAGCAATTGTGAGATCCTTTAACACCGCAACCTGCTGGAGATCGGCAATCTTCCTATCTTGATCCTCAACGTGGCCCACCTAGTCCTCAATCTCAGCGAATTTCTGTAAAAAGGATAAGGTCAGGATCAAGTAATCAGCAGGATATACCAGCAGGATATGTCAACAGGATATACGAGCAAAGACAGTGATCCTCACCTCATTAAAGTTCTCAAGGAATTGATGACGGATCAGAGGCAGACCCTGCAGATCCCCAGCTTCAAAGGCTTTTCTCTTCTTGATTGCCTTCCCTTTGAGGGGTGCCTTGGGGACCGAAGCTGTCGGACTGGTAGGAGCTTTTCTCTTGGAGGATCTGACAGTGGTGAGATCAGCAACATTAAACTTGGAAGCGGACTTGGTGGATTTTCCAGCACCTACACAACCAAAACAAGATAAGTATCTTTTCTTAATTCATGTTTCACTATTTACTTAAATTTTAAACAAGGATACTTACTTGACATTGTGACAGAGCCTGAGGATACCTCCTGTGAATCTTGGGTTGTTGTCTTGAAAGTTCTTGTCTCAGGATCAAGTTTCTTGAAAGCAAGGAGCATTTCCTTAGTAGCAGGGGACAGTTTGAGGTGTGAGACGGTGATAGCTGCATAACAAGAAAGCAAAAATATAAGTTATCCTTACATCAAAAGAAAGTTCCTGGTGATCCTTCTCAGGATCCTCCACCCTACCGTGGGTAGCCCATTTTTTAGGTAGATCCTTTCCATCCTCGATGGAATCTCTCTTGATAAAAAAGAAACGCCGTTTCCAATTAGCATCATTCTTGGTAGCTTTGAAGATCGGGTGTTCCTCACCGGGTTTACGTTTAAACAAATAACGATGAGAGCCAAAGGTGGTAAGATCATACAGCTCTCCCAGCTCTGCCATTCCTAGATCTATTCCCTCCTGATCGATGATCCTTTCAAGGGTGTACAAAACCCTCCAAATCATCGGCATGGCTTGGATATAAGAGATGCCGGTTTGGGAAAAGAAAGATTGGGTGAAGGCTGGAAAAGGATATGTATAGCCTATGGTGAAAGGAGTGACGGGGAAAGCAACCCACTTATCGGAGATATGATCGCTCAGGGCATTGGGGTCAAAAGGCCTAAATTCGGTGTTCGCCGGGAAGCAGTGGCGGATCCTATCTATCTGAGCATCATTGAAGCAGCAGCGTTCTTTAATGGAGTCTTCAATGATCCCCTGGCTTTTCGGAGGACTGTTCTTTGGGTGATCCTTGGCTGGGGAATTTCAGAGCAACATCTTTGATGGAAAGAGACGAAAACAGAGCAAGAGAGGGAAGAAGATAGAGAGAGAGAATACCTGAACGTCTTCGGAATGCAGATTATAAAGGGAGTCTCTCTGAAAATTTGAATGCATTTGATCCTATCTATATCTCTATTTATAATTATGATTCTGCAGGATTGTCACTTCTGTGACGTCATGATCGCAACGGCTAGTTCTATTTTAACAGCTATATATCCGTTAGTTAGTTGCGGATAAGATCAAGAAAACATAACTCGCTAATTTTACAAATTACTCCTTATATTTTGGGGGCAATTGTTAGGGGAGGATTTTCTAACAATTAGTGATCCTTATTCGTTATCCTAATTAGTGATCCTTACTTCTGTGACAGGTGGTGATCCTCAGAAGAGCTTCAGGATCAGGATCATGGATCACTTTAAGGATCCTCGTACTGACGATTGTTTACTTATGTTTTGTACTATCTCGCAGGTATAACCAGCTTGACCAAGTCTTGGCGACATTCCTGGAGAATATTCCCAAACTATTCTGCACGTGCTTGGCCAAAAATGGACGTTATGGAGAACGTGGGGGCTTGGCACAAAAGTCGGATAGTTAGTTTGGTAGTTAAATTTCTATTTTAAAAGGGGTAACGAGCTATTAGAAAAACACTTAGTCATTTTTGACAACTACACACACTCATATACTCGCACACTTGAAGCTCTCGACGAACATACATTCGTTTTCACTCACATTTACACATTTCACGATAGTGATCCTTGTACCTAGCTCGTTACTATCCGAAGTTGTAAACATTTATTCATTTATTTGAGCTTGGTGATCGGTAGTTTCCATCACCCGGGGTTTTTTGTGCCGGAGATCAACTCTTGATCAAGGGCTTTTTCCCCGTATAAATCCTTGTGTCATTTCAGCGATTTACATTGAAGTGATCCTTGTTATTGTTCTACATTGTTAGCATCATACCCCATAACATAGAGTTTGGTTGCAATATCCTCAACAGAGTTTTTGACCAAAACAGCAAGTGTTTTGGTCAAAAAATCAGACAAGGATAATGTAACCAAACTCTCTGTTACGGGGTATGATGCTTGAATTGGTTTATAGCAATAAGGACCACTATCAAAAATAAGTAACAAGCGACACAAGGTTTATACGGGGAAAAAGCCCTTGATCAAGAGTTGATCTCCGGCACAAAAAACCCCGGGTGATGGAAACTACCGATCACCAACTCAAATTAAACAAGTAATGTGTTACAACTTCGGATGATAGCGAGCTAAGTACAAGGATCACTATAGTGTTCTGTGTAAAAAGTGTACGAAATTGCTAAGTGAATGAACGAGAGCTGTTGTGAGCGGTTTTCAGAGTGTGTGTAGCCAAAAATAGCAAAAGGTGTTGTCTAATTAGCTCGCTACCCCTTTTAAATCTAGTAAAAATCTAAATAACAAACTATCCGCAAATGGTGCAAGTCCTCCACGACTCCACAACGTCCATTTCTGACCAAGCACGTGCGGAATAGACTGAGAATATTCTCCAGGAATGTCGCCAAGACTAAGTCCAAGTTGATATTCCTGCAAAACATTTACGAATTCAAAGGAGACAATCGTTAGTACAGGTATCCTTATAGTGATCCATGATCCTGATCCTGCAACACTTCTGAGGATCACTAACTGACACAGAAGTAAGGATCACCAAACAGGATAATAATTGAGGATCACGGGTCATTTAGAAATCCACCCCTAACAATTTCCCCCAAAATATAAGGAGTTATATTGTAAATAAACGAGTTATATTTTGTCAATCTTATCCGCAACAAACTAACGGATAACTAGCCGTTATAAGCGGACTAGCCATTACGATCATGACGTCAGTGAGGTGATCATCCTGTAAAATCATCATTATAAATAAGAGTTAGAGATAGGGATCGATTAGCATTCAAATTCAAGAGAACTCCCTTTAAATTATACTCTGACGATCAAGCAGGTAACTCTTTTCCACTTCCTTCTTTACGTTTTCTTTCTCCGTTCATCTTTCTTTACCTTCTTCAAATCAAGATGATGCTGAAATCCTCACCAGCCAAGGATCATAAGAAGGAAGGTCCTCTCAAGAGCCAGGGTATCCTGGAAGATTCGGTGAAAGAAATATGCTGATTCTCTGATCCACAAATAGATAGAATTCGCCACTATTTTCCGGCAAATACTGTTTTCAAACCATTTGTTCCCACCGTTTTAAGCGATTATGTCTCTGAAACTTGGGTAGCTTTCCCAGTCACACCCTTCACAATAGGATATTCGTATCCCTTCCCAGACTTTACCCAATCCTTTTTTCTCCCTCACCGGCATCTCCTATATTCAAGCCATGCCAATGATCTGGAGGGTCTTGTATACCCTTGAAAGGATCATTGAGCAAGAAGGAATTGAATTGGGAATGTCAGAATTAGCCGAGATGTATGACCTTACCGCATTTGGATTTCACCGATATATATTCAAGCGTAAACCCGGAAAAGAACATCCCATCTTTAGAGCTACTAAAAACGATATCAACTGGAAACGGCGGTTCTTCTTCGTCAGAAGGGACTCTATCCCAAACGGAAAGCATTTACCCAGGAAGTGGTCCACCAATGGTAGGACAGAGAATCCTGAGAAGGATCACCAGGTAATCTTACTCTTGTGAAAGGATCACTAACCCCTTTTTGTCTTGTTTTATGCAGCTATCTCTGTTTCGCACCTTATCACAACACCCGCAACCAAGGAAAGGCTTGCTACTTTTCGGAGGCTTAATCCTGAAATAAGGACATTCAAGGTAGACACCCAAGACTCACAAGAAGTATCCTCAGGTTCCATCACCATGTCAAGTAAGTATCTTGCTTTTTGCATAGTTGAATATTAAAATAAATAGTTAAATTGAAATAGGATAAGGATACTTATCTTGCTTTAAATGTGTAGGTGCCGGAAAATCTTCCAAGCCTGCCTCCCAGTTCAACACAGCCGACCTTGATGCTGTTCAATCCAGGAAGAAGAGGACCACTGCCAGTCCTAGCGTCTCCATTCCCAAGGCACCCACTAAAGGAAGGGGTGGCAAGAAGAGGAAAACTTCTGATATAGAGGATCTACAAGGCCTACCACTGATCCGCCACCAGTTCCTTGAATACTTTAATGACGTGAGGATCATCAATTCTGCCTAGGTATCCTACTCATTTGAGGATCATCTGATCTTGAATTGCTTTGTCTTTTTCTTTGCAGAAATTTGCTGAGATTGAAGATTATGTGGGAAGCATCGAGGAGCTGGATAAGAAGATTGCTGACCTCCAACAAGTTGCATTGCTTAAGGATCTTAAAATTGCTGATCTTGAAAAAGCCCTTCAAGATGCCAAGACTCAGACAGCTAAAATCTTGATCGACATCGACTACGAGAAGCATGATCTCATAGAAGGTGCAAAGGTCTCCGCTGCCATCACAATGTATCAGACAAAACTACAGATGGCCCAGGAAGCTCAAGATCCTAACTTCGACAGAAGCAGCTGGGATGTTGAGGGCTGGAAAGCGAGGTTGGCTGATCTTTAAGATGATGAGGAGGCTGAGGAGGTTTTAGTGATTGAGGCTGGAAGCAGTGGAAAGGATCTGGTTAAGGATACCGAAGCTGGAGGGGATGAAGATGCAGCGAAGGTGTAGGCTGCATGATTGGGCAATGATGGACATTCCTAGACGTTGCTGGAGCCCAATTTTTAAATTTGGTAGTAGTTTTTTGTGGTTGTGATGTTTTTAAAACAATGATGGTCTGTAATAACTAAACAATAGCTATTAGGGTTAAGGATCATGAATGATCCTTTGGACAATAGGTAGGATTACAACTGGTGGAGGGATCCTCTGTTTGGGGGATGAAGCCATTGTGATCCTGCCGTCTTTTGATTCCTGCACTTGAAAAACCTATGAACAATGGACACCCTTTTCCTACCCCAGTGGACGGGCCACGTATTACTGGTAGATGCTCGGGGTAGGTAATTTTGACAACCTTAAAAGGGTTTAACTTTTGTGAATAAAATGACTTTAACTTTTTGGCTATATCCTGTGTCGTTATCCTTATTGATATTTTATTTTTCAATTTATTGTGACGTCCATGTCGTTTAAACTTATCAAGTAAAGAAAAAATTTAAAAAATATCCCTTAAGAATTAAGGATATGACCAAGGATCACATAAAAAAATTATTTAAGGATCATAATTTCAGTTGTCAAAGGATAAGTGTCACTTACACATAATGAATAAAATCAAAACAGTTAAGGATCATACCTGAGAACCCAAGTTAGGATCCTATCCTTCAACACTTAAAATTAGGATAACCCAAGATACAAACCTTAGTTGAAAGTAAGGGTCGAGAATCTTTGGCCATTTATCTTCACAAACCTGAAATAGGATATTACTTGGGACTGAGCCAATAGAAGATGAATGTTAGTAACTGGGGACAAGCCCAACAATTCTGGGGACAAGCCCAATATACTAGGGACAAGCCCAAAGGACAACTGGGGACAAGCCCAAAGGACAACTGGGGACAAGCCCAAAGGATAACTGGGGAAAAGCCCAAAGGATAACTGGGGATAAGCTTAAAGGATAACTAGGGACAAGCCCAAAGGGTAACTGGGGACAAGCCCAAAGGATCGTATGTAAACTGGAGTATGGCCCTTACTGGCGACTATCCAAACTTAGTGACATGAAAATGCCAAAACCTTAGCTAACGTGAAAACGTTAGAAACCTTAGGAACGAATGTATGGTACGTCTACCATTATACGTAGGATCCTGAATATAGCCAGTACAACGAAATTGTCAGCCCCTAAAGCGGGTACTGGTCCCATTGCCATGAACTATACCAGGATCATCGTGCGCTACTGGCGAAACTGGGGACAGGCCCAGACTGGGGACTAGCCCAAAAGATAACTGGATACTTCTGTGGATACTCAATGCTTAGTTAAGGATGCCTGAACCTTCAAAACTCAGAAATCAAGTAAAAGGAGGATAAAGGAGGCAGGATCCTTATCCTCATAAGAATAAAAAGAATGAAATAGTTTAAGATTGAAATGTTACCAGAAAGAGGATCATCTATCAGCGGGGATCCTTCAAGGATACTTGTCTGGTAAGGATCATGGATCATAATCACATGAAATATTTCTTCAAATGGACAGCATTCCAAGCTCTAGGTAGCAAATCACCCTCCATTGTTAGCAATCGATATGCCCCCTTTCCTGCTTCAGCTTCAATCAAATAAGGTCCTTCCCACTTTGGTGCTAGCTTTCCATCAGCAGGATTGGTGGTGTTTTGAAATGCTTTCCTTAATACCATATCCCCAACTTGAAATTTCCTGAGCCTGACATTTTTGTTGTAAGCTCCAGCCATCCTTTGTTGATAACTGGCCATCCTTATCCTTGCTAAATCCATGATTTCTTCTATAGTATCCAAGTCTTGAATCAAGTTTTCAGCATTTTCTTCAGGATCACGAACGCTTGTTCTTGCAGTTGGAACCACCATCTCTGTAGGGATCACTGACTCTGCCCCAAATACCAAAGAAAATGGAGTTTGGCCTGTAGCATTCTTGGGAGTTGTTCTATCAGCCCACAGCACATAAGGTAGTTCTTCTGCCCATTTTCCTTTCTTGGATCCAAGCTTCTTCTTCAAATTGTTGATGATGATCTTGTTGGATTATTCTCCCTGACCATTAGCTTGTGGATGGACTGGTGTTGATGTTATCATCTTAATTCCCCAACTGTCACAAAAGTAAGTGGTTCTATTCCCAATAAATTGGGATCCATTATCACAAATAATTTCAGAAGGGATGCCAAATCTAGTAATAATATTCCTTTTAATAAAGGATATAACTTCCTTTTCTCTAACTTGAGCAAAGGCTTCAGCCTCTATCCACTTAGAAAAGTAATCAGTCATAGCAAGCATGAATACTTTTCCACCTGGTGCCTTAGGAAGCTTTCCAACTATATCCATTCCCCATCTCATGAATGGCCAAGAAGAGGATATAGGATGCAAGAGCTCTGCTGGTTGGTGAAGGATATTACTATGCCTCTGACAAGGATCACACTTCTTGGCATATTCCACAGCGTCCTTCTTCATAGTGGGCCAATAGTATCCTGTTCTCAGGATCCTTAAGAATAATGCCTTGCCCCCAGTGTGGTTTCCACAATCTCCTTCATGGAAATCCTTTAGGACTTCTTGAATTTCAGGATCCTCAATGCATCTCAAATATGGTCCTGCAAGAGATCGTTTATACAACATATTATTTAATATTGTAAATTGAGATACCTTGATTTTAAAAGCCCTTGGGTTTTCTCCTGTAGGGATTTCTCCATGTTGTATGTATCTCATGATTGGAAGTATCCATGATCCTGAATGAGATTGGGTATCATCACTAGGGATGATTGCAGAATCTTCTCCTATCTCCATTGTTACATGACCCTTGATGGCAGGGGTCAGGATATGGATAATAGGGATCTCAATATCCTCAGGAATCTTCAAAGATGATCCTAGATTGGCTAATGCATCAGCTTCTGCATTCTCTTCCCTTGGTACCTGTGTCAAACTAAAGGATACAAAAGAGAGTGCCAATTCTTTGACTATCTCCAAATATTTGATTAGCTTTTCACCTTTAACAGCATAGGATCCATTAAAGTGATTAGTGATCAATAAAGAATCTACATGTACCTCAAGATACCTGATATTCATATGCTTTGCAATTTGCAATTTGCAAAGCAGCTATCAAGGCTTCATATTCAGCCTCATTGTTGATAGTTTGAAATTCACAAGCTATGGAGTGGGGTATTATGTCCCCCTGTGGCGATTTTAGTAGTATCCCAAGCCATGTTCCATTCACATTGGAGGATCCATCAGTAAACAGTATCCAAGGATCCTTGGTTTCTTCAAGCTGTTGGACTTCTAGTTCAGCTTCCTTTTGCAAATCACTACTGAAATATGCCACAAAGTCAGCTAATGCTTGGGATTTAATGGCTGTCCTAGGCTCATATCTTATATCATATGCACTCAACTTCACTGCCCACTTAGCCATCCTTCCTGACATTTCAGGTTTCCTGAGAACATTCTTAATTGGGAAATTAGTTTTAACAATAATGGCATGGATATGTCTTAATTTAGTAGATGCCATAATTAATGCAAGGATAAGTTTTTCTAAATGTGAATACCTGGATTCAGCATCAAGTAAGCTCTTACTTACATAATAAACAGGATGTTGTGTACCTTGGTGATCCTTAACAAGGATCGCACTTACTGCTTTTGAGGATACCGCCAAATATAAGGATAACACATCTCCCTTTTCTGGTTTCATTAAGGCTGGGGCTGAGGATAGGTAATCTTTAAGAGCTTTAAGGGCACTTTCATGCTTCTCAGTCCATTCAAATTTCTTGTTTTTCCTCGGGATGTCATAGAACTCCTTGCACTTTTCTGAGGATTTGGATATGAATCTGTTCAAGGCTGCGATCCTGCCGGTCAACCTTTGCACATCCTTAGCATTGGCAGGAGATTTGATATTCACGATGGCCTTAATTTGCTCTGGACTTGCTTCAATGCCCCTCTTTGTTACCATATATCCTAAAAATTTACCTGCCTTTACACCAAAATGACACTTAGAAGAATTTAGTTTCAAATTAAATTTATCAAGTATATTGAATGCTTCCTCCAGGTCTTTAAGGTGATCCTCAGCTCTTTTGGACTTAACCACCATGTCATCGATATAGACTTCCATAGTGTATCCAATTTGTTCTTTGAACACCATATTGACAAGCCTTTGGTAAGTAGCACCTGCATTCCTTAATCCAAATGGCATAGCAATATAACAGTATATACCAGTTGGGGTCATGAAGGCTGTATCCTCTTGATCGGATGGTTCCGTCTGAATTTGTTGAAATCCAGATGAAGTATCCATAAAAGTTAACAACTCATGACCCGCGGTAGCATCCACCATGGAGTCAATGTGGGGTAATGGGAAAGGATCCTTGGGACATGCCTTATTTAAATCTGTAAAATCGACACATACCCTCCACTTTCCATTTTTCTTTTGAACAACAACCACATTGGCTAACTATCTTGGATACTTAACCTCTCTAATCATACCTGCTCGAAGTAGCTTATCTACCTCTTCCTGGATAATAGCATTTCTTTCAGGTGCAAACTTCCTTCTCTTTTGATAAATTGGCTTGAATGACCTGTCAATGCCAAGTTTGTGAGTAATTATATCCTTAGATATACCTGTCATGTCTTCATGTTTCCAGGCAAAGGTGGTCTTCCTTCTTTTAAGAAAGGATACTAGCTCTTGTTCAATATCGCTGAGGATCCCTGACCCTATGAAGATCTTGGATTCAGGATCATCAGGATCCATGAGGATTTCTTTCAAATCTTGTTCTCTTGCCTCCAAGACGTCTCTTGAAGGATACTTTAATTGCTATTGGTCCCTTGGTCTTGAGGCCGGTTTCATTGATGAGGTATAGCAATTCTTGGCCTCCTGTTGATCACTCTCGATTTTCACCACTCCCCATGGACTTGGAAGCTTTACACACTGATGATAGGTGGATGGAACAGCCTTCATATCATGTATCCATGGCCTGCCAAGGATAACGTTACAACACGATAAGCAATCAATAACACAAAACTTTTTATAAGAATGCAATCCTTCAATATAGATTGGGAGTTTGATGTCCCCCAATGTATTCTTTGTTTCTCCACTGAATCCAACAAGTACTGAGGATCTTGGGATAATATTGGACTCTGGGATGTTCATTTTCTTGAGAACATCCAGCTGAATGATGTTCACGGAGCTTCCTCCATCTATAAGGACCCTGCGAACAAAGTGGTTAGAAATAAACAATGTAATTACGAGACCGTCATGGTGAGGATCCTGGATGTCAACACGATCATCCTCATCAAAAGTAATGACTTTATCCTGGGTGACAACGGAGGTCCTGATGGGTCTGTCTCCATTATCTATCTTGGTTTCCTTAGCGTGTCTTTTTGCTGCTGAGAAGGATGTACCACAGATGTCTGATCCACCGGATATGAAATTTATGACTTGTGCATCTGCCGGAGGAGCAGGAGCCCTTTCCGGGATCCTTTCAGGATCCTGAGTTCTTGACTTCTTTCGTCCCAAGAGTTCCTTTAAATGCCCCTTGCTCAACAAATAACCAATCTCCTTTCTAAGTGCAATACATTCTTCAGTGAGATGCCCAAAATCCTCATGATATGCACACCACTTGGATTTATCCTTTGTAGCAGCTAGTTTATCACTTTTCCTTGGCCACCTGGCTTTCTCACCTAGATTCTGCATTGCAAGGATTAGTTCATTGTTATCAAGAGAGAAACAATATTCAGAAATAGGAGGATAATTCTCATCATCCTCTTCTTATTCCACTGCGTGCACATTCTGGTTATCAGATCTGTTATAAGACTTGGATTTGTTGTTCCTGAAGTAGGATCCTTGCTTATCCTGTTTGGTGGATCCTGTCAATCTGTCCTGGATCCTTTTGTCATCCTCTAGGCGGATGAACCTAAGGGCCCTAGTCCTTACTTCATCAAGATTCCTGCAAGGTGTCATAACAAGATCATCATAGAATAATGAATCCCTAAGCAATCCCATTTTAAAGGCTTCAACAGCCGTAGCTATATCCAGATTGGGAATGTCTAAGGATTCTTTACTAAACTTAGTGATATAATCTCTAAGTGATTCATTTTGACCGTGTGTTACCCTATATAGATCACTAGTTAATCGTTCAAACTTTCTGCTACAAGAGAATTGACTATTGAACAGGTTAACTATATTAGCAAATGAAGTAATAGAGTAAGGGGGAAGACTTAGCAGCCATTTAAGAGCAGATCCTGTAAGTGTGGACCCAAATCCCTTGCATAGGCATGCTTCTTTCAATCTTTCCGGAATTGGATTGATCTCCATCCTCTCCCTGTATTGAGCTACATGCTCTTCTGGATCCGTCGAACCATCATATAATTTCATTGATGGTATCTGGAATCTTTTAGGTATCTCAGCATTACACAAAGGTGGTGCAAAATGAGATATCCTATGGCTACCATCTGCAATCTCAGGAATGGGTTTAACCACTCCTGGTACACTGGATATCATATCCTTAAGCTTTTGTAGTTCCCTAGCCATGGCCTGATTGATACGTGTATCATGCATAAAGCCATGGTTAGTGTTATATAAATTATTAAAAGTGTTACCTCCCACAGGATTCGAGTTTGGAATTGCGGATGTGAATCCATCTTGTCGAGACTCTGGCATAATTGAAGGACCAGATGAGGCAATGGTCTGCATTGGTATGAAGTCTCCTTGATGGACGTCTGAGTTCTGAGGTTGCATATTTCTCAAGGATCCTTGATTTTGAAGGGGGTTGGATCCTTGGAATTGTGATGATCCTTGAATCTGAAAGGATCCTGGGACCAGAGAGGATCCTAGGACCTGAGAGGATCCTTGGACCTGGGAGGATCCTTGGACCTGGGAGGATCCTTGGACCTGGGAGGATCCTTGGACCTGGGAGGATCCTTGTACTGCATGCATTCCCACATATCCTCCTGACGTAAAGTATCCTTGATGCTGAGAAGAGGATCCTAATGGTTGAGAAGAGGATCCCTGAGGGTGGAAGCAAGAGCCAAATGCCTGACTCATTGTTGTTGTCCCATAACGCCTTCCTGGTAGTTCACCCAAGTATTGCACGTCTGGAACTGCTGAGTATTGTGAGGTTATGACCGGAGTGTCGAAGTTCAGCGATCTTGGCATCAGAGGGGAGTGATCCTCCACTGATTTCTTCTGTTTCTTGATTTCATCGATTTCCCGGAGGATTCTTTCGTTGGTCTTATCATGCTCTTGTGCATGATTCCTCATCTGCAAAATCAAGGCATAGAGATCATTAGTAGTAGGATTAGTTGAAACAGAAGAAGGTGGTTTTTGGAAAATGGGAGTTGGTTTCTTCGCAGCATTCTCAGCATTCTTCTGGGATCCAGAATGTGGTGGAGGCAAAGGAGGAACGCCTTGTGAGGAACTGAATGAGGGCATCAAGCTTGAAGTATTCTTCACTGAGGAAGCCATCTGTTCGTATGCAATGAACCGTAATGATCACAAAGATGAGAATTTCTTAGAAATGAAGCACCAATTGCCCCACGGTGGGCGCCAAACTGTTTTGGTCAAAAAATCAGACAAGGATAATGTAACCAAACTCTCTGTTACGGGGTATGATGCTTGAATTGGTTTATAGCAATAAGGATCACTATCAAAAATAAATAACAAGCGACACAAGGTTTATACGGGGAAAAAGCACTTGATCAAGAGTTGATCTCCGGCACAAAAAACCCCGGGTGATGGAAACTACCGATCACCAACTCAAATTAAACAAGTAATGTGTTACAACTTCGGATGATAGCGAGCTAAGTACAAGGATCACTATAGTGTTCTGTGTAAAAAGTGTACGAAATTGCTAAGTGAATGAACGAGAGCTGTTGTGAGCGGTTTTCATAGTGTGTGTAGCCAAAAATAGCAAAAGGTGTTGTCTAATTAGCTCGCTACCCCTTTTAAATCTAGTAAAAATCTAAATAACAAACTATCCGCAAATGGTGCAAGTCCTCCACGACTCCACAACGTCCATTTCTGACCAAGCACGTGCGGAATAGGCTGAGAATATTCTCCAGGAATGTCGCCAAGACTAAGTCCAAGTTGATATTCCTGCAAAACATTTACGAATTCAATGTAGACAATCGTTAGTATAGGTATCCTTATAGTGATCCATGATCCTGATCCTGCAACACTTCTGAGGATCACTAACTGACACAGAAGTAAGGATCACCAAACAGGATAATAATTGAGGATCACGGTTCATTTAGAAATCCACCCCTAACAGCAAGCATGAATACTTTTCCACCAGGTGCCTTAGGAAGCTTACCAACTATATCCATTCCCCATCTCATAAATGGCCAAGAAGAGGATATAGGATGTAAAAGTTCTGCCGGTTGGTGAAGGATATTACTGTGTCTTTGACAAGGATCACACTTCTTGGCATACTCCACAGCATCCTTATTCATAGTAGGCCAATAGTATCCTGTCCTCAGGATCCTTGAGAATAATGCTCTGCCCCCAGTGTGGTTTCCACAATCTCCTTCATGGAAATCGTTCAAGACTTCTTGAATTTCAGGATCCTCAATGCATCTTAGATATGGTCCTGCAAGAGATCGTTTATACAACATATTATTTAATATTGTAAATTGAGATACCTTAATTTCGAAAGCCCTGGGGTTTTCTCCTGTAGGAATCTCTCCATGTTGTATGTATCTCAAGATTGGAAGGATCCATGATCCTGAACGAGATTGAGTATCATCACTAGGGATGATTGCAGAATCCTCTCCTATCTCCATGGCTACATGATCCTCGATAGCAGGGGTCAGGATGTGGATAATAGGGATCCTGATATCCTCTGGGATCTTCAAGAATGATCCTAGATTGGCTAATGCATCAGCCTCTGCATTCTCTTCCCTTGGTACCTGTGTCAAACTAAAGGAAACAAAAGAGAGTGCCAATTCTTTAACTATCTCTAAATATTTGATTAGTCTTTCACCTTTAACAGCATAGGATCCATTAAAGTGATTAGTAATTAACAATGAATCTACATGTACCTCAAGATACCTGATCCTCATATGCTTGGCAATTTGCAAACCAGCTATCAAGGCTTCATACTCAGCCTCATTGTTAGTAGTTTGAAACTCACAAGCTATGGAGTGGGGTATTATGTCCCCCTGTGGCGATTTTAGTAGTATTCCAAGCCATGTTCCTTTAACATTAGAAGCACCATCAGTGAAGAGTATCCAAGGATCCTTAGTTTCTTTCAGCTGTTGGACTTCTAACTCAGCTTCCTTTTGCAAGTCACTACTAAAATCTGCCACAAAGTCAGCTAAGGCTTGGGATTTGA
Organism: Helianthus tuberosus; assembly: GCA_030545235.1. Lineage (NCBI taxonomy): Eukaryota > Viridiplantae > Streptophyta > Magnoliopsida > Asterales > Asteraceae > Helianthus > Helianthus tuberosus. Next base: position 186,193,252 of record CM060396.1, on the reverse strand, counting down.
TGGCAGTCCTTGGTTCATATCTTATATCATAAGCACTAAGCTTCACTGCCCACTTAGCCATCCTTCCTGACATTTCAGGTTTCCTGAGAACATTCTTAATTGGAAAATTAGTCTTAACAATAATGGCATGAGTCTCAAAATAATGTCTTAATTTAGTAGATGCCATAATTAATGCAAGGATAAGTTTGTCTAAGTGTGAATACCTTGATTCAGCATCAAGTAAACTCTTACTTACATAATAAACAGGATGTTGTGTACCTTGGTGATCCTTAACAAGGACCGCACTTACTGCTTTTGAGGATACTGCTAGGTATAAGGATAATATATCCCCCTTTTCTAGTTTCATCAAGGCGGGGGCTGAGGATAGGTAATCCCTAAGAGCTTTAAGGGCACTTTCATGCTTCTCAGTCCATTCAAATTTCTTGTTCTTCCTCAGGATGTCATAGAATTCCTTTCACCTTTTTGAGGATTTGGATATGAACCTGTTCAAGGCTGCGATCCTGCCTGTCAATCTTTGCACATCCTTGGCATTGGTAAGAGATTTGATATTCACAATAGCCTTAATATACTCTGGAATTTCTTCAATGCCCCTCTTTGTCACCATATAGCCTAAGAATTTACCTGCTTTAACACCAAAATGACACTTGGAAGGATTTAGTTTCATATTAAATTTATCAAGGATATTGAATGCTTCCTCTAAGTCTTTAAAGTGATCCTCAGCTTTCTTGGACTTAACCACCATGTCATCTATATAGACTTCCATAGTGTGTCCAATTTGTTCCTTGAACATCATATTGACTAGCCTTTGATAACTAGCACCTGCATTCCGTAGTCCAAATGGCATAACAATATAACAATATATACCAGTTGGGGTCATAAAGGTTGTATCCTCTTGATCAGATGGTTCCATCTGAATTTGTTGAAATCCAGATGAAGCATCCATAAAAGTCAACAACTCATGACCCGCGGTAGCATCCACCATGGAGTCAATGTGGGGTAATTGGAAAGGATCCTTGGGACATGCCTTGTTTAAATCAGTAAAATCGACACATACCCTCCACTTTCCATTTTTCTTTTGAACAACAACCAGATTGGCTAACCACCTTGGATACTTAACCTCTCTTATCATACCTGCCCGAAGTAGTTTATCTACCTCTTCCTGGATAATCGCATTCCTTTCAGGTGCAAACTTCATCCTCTTCTGATGTATAGGCTTGAATGACCTGTCAATGCCAAGCTTATGAGTAATTATATCCTTAGATATACCTATCATATCCTCATGCTTCCAGGCAAAGGTAGTTTTCCTTTTTTTTTAAGGAAGGATATTAGATCCTGTTCAATGTTGCTAAGGATCCCTGATCCTATGAAGATCTTGGATTCAGGATCATGAGGATCCATGAGGATTTCTTTTACATCCTGCTCTCTTGCCTCCCAGACATCTCTTGAAGGATACTTTAATTGCTATTGCTCCCTTGGTCTTAAAGCTGGCTTCATTGATGAGGTATAGCAATTCTTAGCTTCTTGTTGATCACTCTCGATTTTCACCACTCCCCATGACTAGGAAGCTTCACGCACTGATGATAACTAGATGGGACTGCCTTCATGTCATGTATCCATGGCCTGCCAAGGAAAACATTACAACAAGATAAGCAATCTATAACACAAAACTTCTGATAAGAATGGAGTCCTTCAATATAGATAGGGAGTTTGATGTCCCCCAATGTGTTCTTAGTTTCCCCACTGAATCCCACAAGGACTGAGGATCTTGGGACAATATCAGACTCCGGAATATTCATTTTCTTGAGGACATCAAGCTGAATGATGTTCACAGAGCTTCCTCCATCGATTAGGATCCTGCGAACAAAGTGGTTAGATATAAATAAGGTAATAACAAGACCATCATGATGAGGATCCTGGACATCAACACGATCATCCTCATCAAAGGTTATGACTTTATCCTGGGTAACAATGGACGTGCGGATGGGTCTGTCTCCATTATCCATCTTGGTTTCCTGGCATGTCTTTTGGCCGCTGAAAAGGAAGTACCACAAATGTCTGATCCACCGGATATGAAGTTTATAACTTGTGCATCTGCTGGAGGAGCGGGAGCCCTTTCCGGGATCCTTTCAGGATCCTGGATCCTTGATTTCTTTCGTTCCAAAAGCTCCTTCAAGTGTCCTTCGCTTAACAAGTAACCAATTTCCTTTCTAAGTGCAATACACTCTTCAGTGAGATGCCCGAAATCCTCATGATATGCACACCACTTGGACTTATCCTTTGTAGCAGTTGGTTTATCACTTTTTCTCGGCCACCTAGCTTTCTCACCTAGATTCTGCATTGTAAGAATTAGTTCGTTGTTATCAATGTTAGGGGAGGATTTTCTAACAATTAGTGATCCTTATTCGTTATCCTAACTGGTGATCCTTACTTCTGTGACAGGTGGTGATCCTCAGAAGAGCTTCAGGATCAGGATCATGGATCACTTTAAGGATCCTCATACTGACGATTGTTTATTTATGTATTGTACTATCTCGCAGGTATAACGAGCTTGACCAAGTCTTGGCGACATTCCTGGAGAATATTCCTAAACTATTCTGCACGTGCTTGACCAAAAATAGACGTTATGGAGAACGTGGAGGCTTGGCACGAAAGTCGGATAGTTAGTTTAGGTGGTTATTTCTATTTTAAAAAGGGAGTAACGAGCTAGTAGAAAACACTTAGTCATTTTTTGCAGTTACACACACTCGTACAAACACTCATACAAGCTCTCGTTCAAACACTAAGCAATTACATACACTTTTTACACATTCCACCGTAGTGATCCTTGTACCTAGCTCGTTACTATCCGAAGTTGTAAAAATTAATTCATTTATTTGAGCTTGGTGATCGGTAGTTTCCATCACCCGGGGTTTTTTGTGCCGGAGATCAACTCTTGATCAAGGGCATTTTCCCCGTATAAATCCTTGTGTTGTTTGTGCAATTTACATTGAAGTGATCTTCATCGCTGATACACATTTTGAGCATCATTCCCCGTAACAAAGAGTTTGGTTGCACTATCCTCAACAGATTTTTTGACCAAAACAGTTTGGCGCCCACCGTGGGGCAATTGGTGCTTTGTCCTTAGAAGAATTCGCATTTTTGTGCTCATTCCGGTTCACCACAACCAAGCAAATGGCTTCCTCAGCGAAGAATACTTCAAACTTGATGCCTTCATTTACTTCTTCACAAGGCGTCCCTCCTTTGCCTCCACCACCTTCTGGATCCCAGAAGAATACCGAGAATGCCGCGAAGAAACCAACTCCCATTTTCTCAAAACCACCTACTTCTTCTGTTTCAACTAATCCTACTACTAATGATCTCTATGCCTTGATTTTGCAGATGAGGAATCATGCACAAGAGCAGGATAAGACCAACGAAAGGATCCTCCGGGAGATTGACAAAATTAAGAAACAGAAGAAAACGGCAGAGGATCGTTCCCCACTGATGCCCAGATCTTTGAATTTTGATACTCCGGTGATTACTTCTCAGCCATCAGTGGTTCCAGACGTTCAATATGTGGGTGGACCAAAAGGAGTGCACTACGGAACAACAACAATGACCCAGGCATCAGGTTCACTTTTCCAGCCAGCGGGATCCTATCCTCAGCATATGGGATCCCTCACAAGTTCAGGAGTGCAGCAGTTTCTAGGATCCTCCTTCATTCCAGGATCATCCCAGGTTCAAGGATCCTCCTTCGCTCCAGGATCATCCCAGGTTCAAGGATCCTCCTTCGCTCCAGGATCATCCCAGGTTCAAGGATCCTCCTTCGTTCCAGAATCATCCCAGGTTCAAGGATCCTCCTTCGCTCCAGGATCATCCCAGGTTCAAGGATCCTCCTTCGTTCCAGGATCATCCCAGGTTCAAGGATCCTCCTTCATTCCAGGATCATCCCAGGTTCAAGGATCCTCCTTCGCTCCAGGATCATTCCAGGTTCAAGGATCCTCCTTCATTCCAGGATCATCCCAGGTTCAAGGATCCTCTTTCGTTCCAGGATCATCCCAGTTCCAGGGATCCTTCCAGATGCCAGGATCCTTGAGGAGCTTGCAAACAGGAAGTTCAGATGTCCATCAGGGAGATTTTATTCCAATGCAGACCAACGCTTCTACTGGTCCCTCGATCATTCCAGAGCCTCAACAATATGGATTAACATCCATTCTTCCTAACTTGAATCCAATGGGAGGTAACACTTTTAATAATTCTCATACTACTAACCATGGTCTTATGCAGGATCCAGGTATCAATCATGCTATGGCCAGAGAATTGCAAAAGCTAAAGGATATGATATCAAGTGTTCCGGGAGTGGTCAAACCTATCCCAAAGATCGCAGATGGGAGCCATAAGATATCTCGTTTTGCACCACCAATCTGTGATGCTGAGATACCCAAGAGGTTCCATGTGCCTACAATGAAACTGTATGATGGCTCAACGGATCCTGAAGAACACATAGCACAATACAGGGAGAGGATGGAAATCAATCCAATTCCAGAAAGGTTAAAAGAAGCATGCCTGTGCAAGGGATTCGGATCCACTCTTACTGGATCAGCTCTCAAATGGCTGCTAAGTCTTCCTCCCTATTCTATTACCTCATTTGCTAACCTAGTTAACTTGTTTAATAATCAGTTTTCTTGCAGTAGAAAATTTGAACGATTAACTAGTGATTTATATAGGATAACCCAGGGTCATAATGAATCATTAAGGGATTACATTACCAAATTCAGTAAAGAATCCTTAGACATTCCCAACTTAGATATAGCTACGGCTGTTGAGGCCTTCAAAATGGGATTGCTTAGGGATTCGTTATTTTATGATGATCTTGTTATGACACCATGCAGGAACTTAGATGAGGTAAGAACCCGAGCACTTAGGTTCATTCGGCTAGAGGATGACAAGAGGATCCAGGAGAGGTTAGCAGGATCCTCAAAGCAGGATAAGCAAGGATCCTCATTCAGGAACAACAAATTCAGATCCTACAGCAGATCTGATAATCAGAATGTGCATGCTATTGATCAGGAAGAGGATGATGAGGATTATCCTCCAATCTCTGAATATTGTTTTTCTGTTGACAGCAATGAACTAATCCTTGCGATGCAGGGTTTAGGTGATAAAGCTAGATGGCCCGGAAAAAATGATAGGCCAGCTGCAACTAAGGATAAATCAAAGTGGTGTGCATACCATGAAGATTTTGGGCATCTCACAGAAGAATGCATTGCATTAAGAAAGGAAATTGGATACTTGTTGAGCAAAGGGCATCTAAAAGAGTTGTTGGGAAGAAAAAAGTCAAGGACTCAGGATCCTGAAAGGATCCCTGAGAAGGCCCCAGCTCCTCCAGCAGATGCACAAGTGATAAACTTTATTTCTGGAGGATCCGACATTTGTGGCACATCCTTCTCAGCAGCTAAAAGGCATGCAAAGGAAACTAAAATGGATAATGGAGAAAGACCAGTTCGAACATCAAGTGTCTCCAAAGGAAAAGTCATAACCTTTGATGAAGAGGATCGTGTTGATATCCAGGATCCTCATCACGATGGTTTAGTTATTACTCTTTTTATATCTAACCATTTTGTCCGCAGGATCCTTATAGACGGAGGAAGTTCAGTGAACATTATCCAGCTTGATGTTCTAAAGAAGATGGGTATTCCTGAATCAGAAATCATACCAAGATCCTCCGTGCTCGTGGGATGTAGTGGCGAAACTAAGAACACCCTGGGGGACATTAAACTCCCAATATATATTGAAGGCTTACACTCTTATCAAAAATTTTGTGTTATTGACTGTTTATCTTGTTGTAATGTTATCCTTGGCAGGCCCTGGATACACGATATGAAAGCAGTCCCATCTACTTACCATCAATGTGTGAAGCTCCCTAGTCCTTGGGGAATAGTAAAGATTGATAGTGATCAGCAGGAAGCTAAGAATTGCTACACTTCATCGATGAAACCAGCCTCGAAGTCAAGGGAGCAATAGCAATCAAGGTATCCTCCAAGGAATGTCTTGGAGGCCAGAGAGCAGGATGTGGTAGAAATCCTCATGGATCCCGATGATCCTGAATCCAAAATCTATATCGGATCAGGGATCCTTGGCGAAATGAAAGAAGACCTCGTATCCTTCCTCAAAAGGAGAAAGACTACCTTTGCATGGAAACACGAAGACATGACTGGTATATCCAAAGATGTTATCACCCATAAACTCGGCATTGACAGATCCTTCAAACCAATCCATCAAAGGAGAAGGAAGTTTGCACCGGAAAGGAATGCCATTATCCAAGAAGAGGTAGAGAAATTGCTCCGGACAGGTATGATTAGAGAGGTCAAGTATCCAAGATGGTTGGCCAATGTGGTTGTTGTTCAAAAGAAAAACGGAAAGTGGAGGGTATGTGTCGACTTTACCGATTTAAATAAGGCATGTCCCAAGGATCCTTTCCCTTTACCCCACATTGACTCCATGGTGGATGCAACTGCGGGTCATGAACTGTTAACTTTTATGGATGCTTCATCTGGATTTCAACAAATCCAAATGGAACCATCCGACCAAGAGGATACAGCCTTCATGACTCCAACTGGTATATATTGCTATATTGCTATGACGTTCGGATTGTGAAATGCAGGTGCAACGTACCAAAGGCTGGTGAATATGATGTTCAAGGATCAGATCGGACAAACTATGGAGGTTTACATAGATGATATGGTGGTAAAATCCATAAGAGCTCAGGATCACCTAAAGGATTTGGAGGAAGCATTTGATATCCTTGACAAATATAATATGAAGCTTAATCCTTCAAAATGTCATTTTGGTGTTAAAGCAGGTAAATTCTTAGGATACATGGTGACTAAGAGAGGCATTGAAGCTAGCCCGGAACAAATCAAAGCAATAGTGAACATCAAATCTCCGGCCAATGCTAAGGATGTTCAAAGGCTAACAGGCAGGATAGCAGCTTTGAACAGATTTATATCCAAATCCTCGGAGAAGTGCAAAGAATTATATGATATCCTAAGGAAGAACAAGAAATTTGAGTGGACCGAGAAGCATGAAAATGCTTTGAGAGCCCTCAAAGATTACTTATCCTCAGCCCCATCCTTGATGAAACCAGAAAAAGGCGATGTGTTATCCTTGTATCTTGCAGTATCCTCAAAAGCAGTAAGTGTGGTCCTTGTTAAGGATCATGAAGGTACACAACATCCTGTCTATTATGTAAGTAAAAGTTTACTTGACGCCGAATCCAGGTATTCACACCTTGAAAAACTTATTCTTGCATTAATAATGGCATCTACTAAGCTAAGACATTATTTTGAGACTCATGTTATTATTGTTAAAACTAATTTTCCAATTAAGAATGTCCTCAGGAAACCAGAGATGTCAGGAAGGATGGCTAAGTGGGCAGTGAAGCTGAGTGCATATGATATAAGATATGAGCCTAGGACAGCCATCAAATCCCAAGCATTAGCTGACTTTGTGGCTGATTTCAGTAGTGATTTACAAGAAGAAGCTGAGTTAGAAGTCCAGCAGCTAGAGGAGACCAAGGATCCTTGGATACTCCACACTGATGGATCCTCAAATGTCAAAGGCACAGGGCTTGGAATACTACTAAAATCGCCACAGGGGGACATAATACCCCACTCTATAGCTTGTGAGTTCCAAACCACTAATAATGAGGCTGAATATGAAGCCTTAATTGCTGGTTTGCAAATTGCAAAGCATATGGGGATCAGGTATCTTGAGGTACATGTAGATTCATGGTTAATTACAAACCACTTTATTGGATCCTACGCTGTTAAAGGTGAAAAACTAACCAAATATTTGGAGATAGTCAAAAGTTTGGCACTCTCTTTTGTTTCCTTTAGTTTGTCACAGGTACCTAGGGAAGAAAATACAGAAGCTGATGCATTGGCTAACTTAGGATCATCCTTGAAGATCCCGGAGGATATCAAGATTCCTATTATCCATATCCTGACCCCGGCTATCGAGGATCACGAGGCTATGGAGATAGGAAATGATTCTGCAATTATCCCTTGTGAGGGTACTCAATCCCATTCAGGATCAGGATCATGGATCTCACCAATTATGAGATACTTACAACATGGAGAGATTCCTACAGGAGAAAACCCTAGGGCTTTCAAATCTAAGGTATCTCAATTCACAATTATGAATAATATGTTGTATAAACGATCTCTTGCAGGACCATACTTGAGATGCATTGAGGATCCTGAAGTTCAAAAAGTTTTAAAAGACTTCCATGAAGGAGATTGTGGAAACCACACTGGGGGCAGGGCATTATTCTCAAGGATCCTGAGGACAGGATACTACTGGCCAACCATGAAGAAAGATGTTGTGGAGTATGCCAGAAGATGTGATCCTTGCCAGAGACACAGCAATATCCTTCATCAACCAGCTGAATTATTGCATCCAATATCCTCCTCTTGGCCATTTATGAGATGGGGTATGGATATAGTGGGTAAGCTCCCTAAGGCACCTGGTGGAAAAGTATTCATGCTTGCTATGACTGATTACTTCTCCAAGTGGATAGAGGCTGAAGCTTTTGCCCAAGTCAGAGAAAAGGAAGTTATATCCTTCATTAAAAGAAATATTATAACTACATTTGGTATCCCTTCTGAGATTATATGTGATAATGGTTCCCAATTTATTGGGGGCAGAACCACTAACTTTTGTGACAGCTGGGGGATTAGGATGATAACATCAACACCAGTCCACCCACAAGCTAATGGTCAGGCAGAATCATCTAACAAGATCATCATCAACAATTTGAAGAAGAAGCTTGGATCCAAGAAAGGGAAGTGGGCAGAAGAACTACCCTATGTGCTCTGGGCTGACAGGACAACCCCTAAGAATGCTACTGGTCAAACACCATTCTCTTTGGTGTTTGGGGCAGAATCAGTGATCCCAACAGAAATGGTGGTTCCAACTGCTAGAACAAGTACCCGTGATCCTGAGGAGAATGATAAGAACTTGGCTCAAGACCTGGATACTATTGAAGAAATCAGGGATATGGCTAGGATAAGGATGGCCAGTTATCAGCAAAGGATGGCTGGTGCTTACAACAAGAATGTCAGGATCAGGAGGTTTCAAGTTGGAGATATGGTATTAAGGAAAGCATTCCAAAATACCACAAATCCTGCTGATGGGAAGTTGGCTCCAAAATGGGAAGGTCCTTATTTGATTGAAGCTGAAGCAGGAAAGGGGGCATATAGATTGTTAACCATGGAAGGTGATTTGCTACCAAGAGCCTGGAATGTTGTCCACTTGAAGAAATATTTCATTTGAGCAGGATCCTAGTAGCACAGATGATCCTCACAATAGGGATATCCTTAAAGGATCCTCAAAGCATCGATGATCCTTACTTAGGTAATATCCTAAACTTGAACTAATTCATTTCTTTATTTTCTCATATAAGGATAAGGATCATATATCCTTTATCCATCTCTCACGTGAATTTGAGTTTTGAAAGTTCAGGTATCCTTAGCATAACGTTGGTTATCCACAGAAGCAATCCGTCTTTTGGGTTTAACCCCAGCTATTCGGGCTTGTCCCCAGATTCCGCCTGTAGCGCACGATGATCCTGGTGTAGTTCAAGGCTTTGGGACCAGTACTCGTTCTAGGGGCTGATAATTCCATTGTTCTGGCTATGCTTAGGATCCTACGTATAATGGTAGACGTACCATACATCCGTTCATAAGGTTTCTAACGTTTTCACGTTAGCTAAGGTTTCTAACGTTTTCACGTTCGCTAAGGTTTTGGCATCTTCATGTCACTAAGTTTGGATAGTCGCCAGTTAGGGCCATACTCCAGTTTACACACGATCCTTGGGCTTGTCCCCAGTTATCCTTGGGCTTGTCCCCAGTTATCCTTGGGCTTGTCCCCAGTTGCTAACTCTTTTCTTATATTGGCTTAGTCCCAAGTTATGCTCTATTTCAGGTCCTTGAAGATAGGCAGCTAGGGATCCTTATTTCACTCTAAGGTTTATCTTATAGTTATCCTTATTATGGTTAGGATTCTAACTTGGATCCTCAGGTATGATCCTTAACTCTTTTGATTTTATTCATTATTCTTTTAAATAACCCTTATACTTGACAACTGAACTTGTGTTTCTTAAACCATATCACTTTTTAGAACCTATCGGTTATGGGATATGTGATCCTTGATCATATCCTAAACTTTTTGGATATCTTTTCTAATTTTTCAAGGCTTGATAAGTATAAACAGATTGAACATTATAACAGTTGGAAAGTAAGATATTAAAAAGGATAACAACACATGATAAGCGACAAAAGGTTAAGTTTTTATTTATTAACATAAGGCTAACCCTTTAAAGGTTGTCAAAATTACCTACCCGAGCATCTACCAGCAAAACGTGGCCCGTCCGCTGGGGTAGGTAAAGGGTGTCCATGATAATGAGTTCAAAGGTAGTGCAGGAATATAGAGGCGGCAGGATCATAATGGCTTCATCCCCCAAACAGAGGATCCCTCCACCAATTGCAATCCTGCCTATTGTCCAAAGGATCATACATGACCTTTAATCCTAAAAACCTATTGTTTAGTACAACCCATCATTGTTCAACAAAAAACACCATCACCAAAACAAACTATCAAACTTAAAAAATTGGGCTCTGGCTGCGTCTAGAAATGTCCATCATTGCCCAATCAAGTAGCCTAAACCTTCGCTGCATCACCACCTCCGGCTCCACTTGCTTCACCAGCTTCATCCTTGCTACCAGCCTCGATTGTCAAGATCTCTCCAGCATCCTCTTCATCACCCAATTCAGCCAGCCTTGCCTTCCATTCTTCAATTTCCCAGCTAGTTTTGTCAAAGGCAGGATCCTGAGCTTCCAAGGCCATTTGAAGCTTGGTTTTGTACATTGCTATGGCGGCAGAAACTTTAGCATCATCTGTGATCTCCTGCCTTTCATAGTCAAAATTAACCAGTACCTTAGCCATCTTCTGTTTGGTATCCTGGAGTTCCTTCTGAAGATCAGCAACTGCAAGATCCTTGAGCACAGCAACCTGCTGGAGGTCGGCAATCTTCTTATCTTGATCCTCAACATGGCCGACGTAATCCTCGATATCAGCGAATTTCTGTAAAGAGGATAAAGGATAAGGTTAGAATTAAGTGATCCTCAGGTCAGTAGGATATATCAGCAGGATATATCAGCAGGATATGTCAACAGAATATATGAGCAAAGACAGTGATCCTCACATCATTAAAGTACTCAAGGAATTGGTGGCGAATTAGAGGCAGACCCTGCAAATCCTCGGCCTCGGAGGCCTTTCTCCTCTTGATTCCCTTTCCTTTGAGGGGTGCCTTGGGGATTGAAGCTGTGGGGCTGGTAGGAACCTTCCTTTTGGAGGATTTGACAGTGGTGAGATCGGTGACACTGAACCTTGAAGCAGCTTTGGCAGATTTTCCAGCACCTACACAACCAAAACAAGATAAGTATCTTTTCTTAATATACATTTAACTATTTATTTAAATTTTGAACAAGGATACTTACTTGACATTGTGACAGAGCCTGAGGATACCTCCTGTGAGTCTTGGGTTATTGTCTTAAAAGTTCTAGTTTCAGGGTCGAGTCCCCAGAAAGCAGCAAGTCTTTCCCTGGTTGCGGGTGTTGTGATGAGATGTGAAACAGAGATGGCTGCATGACACAAGACAAAGAAGGGGTTAGTGATCCTATTACAAAAACATGACCATCTGGTGATCCTTCCCAGGATCCTCCGGCCTACCATGGGTGGACCATGTTCTTGGTAAATGCTCTCCATCTGAAATGGTATCCCTTCTTACAAAGAAGAAGCGACGTTTCCAATCTTTGTCGTTTTTGGTGACTTTGAGAAGAGGATGATCTGCACTGGGTTTTCGTTTGAACAAATAACGGTGGGATCCAAAGGTAGTAAGATCATACAGTTCCGCCAGTTCTGACATTCCTAAATCAACGCCTTCCTGCTCGATGATCCTCTCTAAGGTGTATAAAACCCTCCAAATCATCGGCATGGCTTGAATGTAAGATATGCCGGTAAGGGAAAAGAAGGATTGTGTGAATTCCGGGAAAGGATAGGTGTACCCTATAGCAAATGGAGTAACTGGAAAGGCAACCCATGTTTCTGAAACATAGTCGCTCAGGGCAGTTGGATCGAAAGGTTTGAAAAAGACATTCGCCGGAAAACGGTGACGGATGTTATCTATTTGTGCATCGTTAAAGCAACACCTCTCGTTCACTGAGTCCTTGATGATCTTCTGACTCTTCAAAGGGCTATCCTTTTTGTGATCCTTGGCCGGAGAACTTCGGAGCAACATTTTCGAAGTGATGAAGATAAAGAAAGAAAAACAGAGTAAGAGAGGAAGAAAGAGGAGAAAGAGATACCTGATTGATCTTCAACTGAGATTATAAAGGGAGTTTCTTTCGGATTTGAATGCATATTGATCCTATCTATATCTCTATTTATAATTATGATTCTGCAGGATTGTCACTTCCGTGACATCATCATCGCAACGGCTAGTTCTATTTTAACGGCTATATATCCGTTAGTTTGTTACGGATAAGATCAAGAAAACATAACTCGCTAATTTTACAATTTCACTCCTTATATTTTGGGGGCAATTGTTAGGGGAGGATTTTCTAACAATTAGTGATCCTTATTTGTTATCCTAACTGGTGATCCTTACTTCTGTGACAGGTGGTGATCCTCAGAAGAGCTTCAGGATCAGGATCATGGATCACTTTAAGGATCCTCGTACTGACGATTGTTTATTTATGTATTGTACTATCTCGCAGGTATAACGAGCTTGACCAAGTCTTGGCGACATTCCTGGAGAATATTCCTAAACTATTCTGCACGTGCTTGACCAAAAATAGACGTTATGGAGAACGTGGAGGCTTGGCACGAAAGTCGGATAGTTAGTTTAGGTGGTTATTTCTATTTTAAAAAGGGAGTAACGAGCTAGTAGAAAACACTTAGTCATTTTTTGTAGTTACACACACTCGTACAAACACTCATACAAGCTCTCGTTCAAACACTAAGCAATTACATACACTTTTTACACATTCCACCGTAGTGATCCTTGTACCTAGCTCGTTACTATCCGAAGTTGTAAACATTAATTCATTTATTTGAGCTTGGTGATCGGTAGTTTCCATCACCCGGGGTTTTTTGTGCCGGAGATCAACTCTTGATCAAGGGCTTTTTCCCCGTATAAATCCTTGTGTTGTTTGTGCAATTTACATTGAAGTGATCTTCATCGCTGATACACATTTTGAGCATCATTCCCCGTAACAAAGAGTTTGGTTGCACTATCCTCAACAGATTTTTTGACCAAAACAATCAACAGAGAAACTGTATTCTGAAATGGGAGTATAATCCTCATCATCCTCTTCCTGTTCCACTGCATGCACGTTCTGGTTATCAGATTTGTTGTAGGACTTTGATTTGTTGTTCCTGAAGTAGGATCCTTGCTTTTCCTGTTTTGAGGATCCTGTCAGTCTTTCTTGGATCCTTTTATCATCCTCTAGACGGATGAACCTAAGGGCCCTGGTTCTTACTTCATCAAGATTCCTGCATGGGGTCATAACAAGATCATCATAGAACAGTGAATCCCTAAGCAAACCCATTTTAAAGGCTTCTACAGCCGTAGCTATATCCAGATTAGGGATATCTAAGGATTCTTTACTAAATTTAGTGATGTAATCTCTAAGTGATTCATTTTGACCTTGCGTTACCCTATATACATCACTAGTTAATCGTTCAAATTTTCTACTACAAGAGAATTGACTATTAAACAAATTAACTAGATTAGCAAATGAAGTAATAGAGTAAGGGGGAAGACTTAGCAGCCATTTAAGAGCAGATCCTGTAAGTGTGGATCCAAAACCCTTGCATAGACATGCTTCTTTTAACCTCTCAGGAATTGGATTGATCTCCATCATCTCCCTGTATTGAGCTACATGTTCCTCTGGATCCGTTGAACCATCATATAGCTTCATAGTTGGTATTTGGAACCTCTTGGGTATCTTAGCATCACAAATAGGTGGTGCAAAGCGAGATATCCTATGGCTACCATCTGCAATTTCAGGAATGGATTTAACCACTCCTGGTACGCTGGATATTATATCCTTAAGCTTCTGTAACTCCATAGCCATAGCTTGATTGATACCTGTATCCTGCATGGATACATGGTTAGTGTTATAAGAATTATTGAAAGTGTTACCTCCCAGAGGATTCAAGTTTGGAATTCCAGATGTGAATCCATATTGACGGGACTCCGGTATCATCGAAGGACCAGATGAAGCAACGGTCTGCATTGGTATGAAGTCTCCTTGATGAACATCTGTGCTTGGGGGTTGCATACTTCTCAAGAATCCTTGATCCTGAAAGATGTTGGATCCTTGAGGTTGAGAGGATCGTTGAACCGGAAAGGATCCTGGAACCATAGAGAATCCTTGGATCTGGGAGGATCCTTGGACCTGGGAGGATCCTTGGACCTGGGAGGATCCTTGGATCTGGGAGGATCCTTGGACTGTGTGCATTCCCAAATATCCTCCTGAGCTGACGAAGGATCCCTGATGCTGAAAAGAGGATCCCGATGGCTGAGAGCAGGATCCTTGAGGCTGGAAGTGAGAGCCAAATGCTTGACTCATAGTTGTCATTCCATAACGCCTTTCTGATGGACCACTTTGATACTGGATGCCCGGAACTGCCGATTGTAGGGTAGTTACAACTGGAGTGTCAAAATTCAATGACCTAGATATCATAGGAGAGTGATCCTCCACTGATTTCTTCTGTTTCATGATCTCAGCGATCTCCCGGAGGATCCTTTCGTTGGTTTTGTCCTGCTCTTGTGCGTGATCCCTCATCTGCAAAATCAGAGTAAATAGATCATTAGTAGTAGGATTAGAGGAAACAGAAGAAGTTGGTGGTTTTGAGAAAATGAGGGTTTGTCTCTTCGCAGCATTTTCAGCATTCTTCTGGGATCCAGAAGGTGGTGGAGGCAAAGGTGGAACGCCTTGTGAAGAACTGATTGCCGGCATTGAGCTTGAAGTGTTCTTCGCTGAGGAAGCCATCCGCTTGGTTGTAACGAACCGAAATGACCACAAAAATATGAATCTTCTTAGGAATGAAGCACCAATTGCCCCACGGTGGGCGCCAAACTGTTTTGGTCAAAAATCACACAATGATAATGTAACCAAACTTTCTGTTATGAGGTGTGATGCTTGAATCAATGAACAATATTAAGGATCACTTAGAAATGCAATGAGCAAGTGACACAATGATTTATTCGAGGAAAAAGCCCTTGATCAAGAGTTGATCTCCGGCATAAAAACCTCGGGTGATGGAAACTACCGATCACCAACTCAGATTAAACAGAAAATGTATTACAACTTTGGATGACAGCGAGCTAGTTACAAGGATCACTAGAGTGTAATGTGCAAAAAAGTGTGTAATCGCCAAGCAAACTGTCAAGAGCAGATGAGAGCAGTTACGAGTGTGTGTGTTAAGCTAAAAATAGCCAAGTGTTCTAATTTAGCTCGCTATCCCCTTTTAAATTTGGAAAAATATCTAAGCTAACAAACTATCCGCATTTCATGAAAGTCTTCCACGAACTCCATAACGTCCATATTAGTTAAGCACGTGCGGAATAAAAAGGAATATGCTCCAGGAATATCGCCAAGAACAAGTCCAAGCATGTACTCCTGCAAAAAAACATCATATTTAAAGCAGACAATCGGTAGTGTAAGGATCACTAGGATGATCCTGGATCCTGATCCTTCAATATTCTCTGAGGATCACTAAACCCGACAGTAATTGAGGATCACTGATCATTGCAAAATCCTCCCCTAACAGGAGCATTCTCAGCATTCTTCTGGAATGCATGGGGAAGATGATGTAATGGTAGAATGTCCTGTGATGAGGTAACCGCCGACATGGAACTTGAAGTAGTTTTTCCCAGAGAAGCCATGTGGTTGAAGGTAATGCACAGAAATGAATGAAATGAACGAAATTTATCAGAATTGAAGCACCAATTGGCCCACGGTGGGCACCAAACTATTTTGGTCAAAAATCACACAAGGATAATACAACCAAATCCGATTTTGTAAAGTGTGATGCTTGGTTAATTGAAAAATGAAAAAATGAATTGCTTGTTGAATATGAAGATGAACACAACGATTTTTTACGAGGAAAAGACCTTGATCGCTAGCAGATCGCCGGCATAAAAACCTCGGATAGTGAAAACTATCACTATCAACTATATTGAACGAAAAAGATTACAACTTTGGATGTTGATCAAGTGTGGTACAATGATTGAATGCTATGTGTGTTGTGAAAGCTTCTGATTTGCGAATGTATGCGAGTGTGTGTGTGTGTGTAAGAAGGTGTTCTCTGATTCGTAGTGTCTGTTTTTGAAAGTGATAACCGGCCTAAAACACTTGATCAACCCCTTAAATCTCATAAATAACAAAATAACCGAAAATTAAGGTAGTCTACGTTTTTTCCCCATGACCATCGTGAAAATAGCACATGTACGGCATCTTGAAGGAATATTTCTGAGATTCTAGCTGAGAATTAGTCCACAACGTCCATTACCTGCATATAAACATTAAAAACGTGACAATTGTTAGAAATCATAAGTAATGTTAAGGATCCTGGATCCTCAGACTCTGGATCCCCAAACTCCCTGCATAATCCGTTAAGGATCCGTGATCCATGCCCAGTCTCAGGATAGATGATCCTTAGCATAAAACCCATGCCCTAACAGAAGGTTCTTTCATTGGCAGGGAGTCTATAGATTTCTTTGATCCTGGGTTCCGATTCCGCCCTTGGGGGTGCTAGGTCTCTTAAATTCGTTGCACAAAATATTAGGATATCAGTCAAGGATATAGTTTAAGGATATATTTGGGGATATTCCTAAAACCCTAAATCCTACCCTTGGTGTTGAGAACATGATATTATTGGCCAACCATGAGGAAGGATGCTATTGAGTATGCTCAGAAATGTGATGCATGTCAGAGACACAGCAATATACTGCATCAGCCTGCAGAGCCATTATTTCCTAACGTATCCCCTTGGCCGTTTATGAAATGGGGGATGGACATAGTGGGAAAACATCCAAAGGCTCCAGGAGGAAAGGTTTTTATGCTGGCAATGACAGATTATTTCTCCAAGTGGGTCGAAGCCGAGGCCTTTGTTCAAGTCAGGGATCAAGAAATGGTATCCTTCATAAAGAGGAATATCCTGACCAGATTTGGGGTACCAGCTGAGATAGTTTGTGATAACGGCTCTCAATTCATCAGTAAAAGAACTACTGATTTTTGCAAAAGTTGGGGAATTAAGATGATCACGTCAACTCCAGTACATCCTCAAGCAAATGGACAGGCAGAATCCTCAAACAAGATAATTGTCAACAATTTGAAGAAAAGATTAGGTGCTAAAAAAGGAAGATGGGCAGAAGAACTACCATTTGTCCTATGGGCTGATAGAACAACTGTGAAGAATGCTACTGGGCAAACCCCATTTTCTTTGGTATTTGGGGCAGAAGCAGTGATCCCGACAGAAATGGTGATACCTACAGCGAGATCCAACCTCCGGGATCCTGAGCAGAATCCTGAAGCCCTATGTCAAGACTTAGATACTATTGATGAGACAAGAGATGCAACAAAGCTAAGGATGGCAGCATATCAACAGAGGATATCCAGAGCATATAACAAGAATATAAGGACTAGAAGGTTTCAGGTTGGAGATTGGGTATTAAGAAAGGCTTTTCAGAATACTACTAATCCTGTTGATGGAAAGTTAGCTCCTGAGTGGGAAGGACCCTATGAGGTTGAATCAGAATCTGGGAAAGGAGCATACCGACTCAAGAATATGGAAGGGGATATGCTACCAAGATCCTGGAATGCTGTACACCTAAAGCTCTATTTCAAGTGAGTTTAGAATTTAATTTCTAACTCAACATGGTATGAGTTCTATCCCTTTTAGTATATTTGATATTATTCTTTTAAACCCAATACTGACTTAAGCATCGGAGGGGTGTTAGCAAGGCTAACACCCACCTTAGTTTACAGTTGTTTTGCAGTATATGCTTCAGGATATAGCTCCAGGATATACACTCAGGATACTTCGAAAGATTAGAGGATTGGCCCCCTCTCTCACGTTTAAGGGATCCTGATCCCTTCACAGGTTTAAAGGTATTCACCTTTCTCTCTAATTGGGTTTAAACACCCCGCTTGGAGCGCAAGTTATCCGGGGATAGTTCAAGATAGCGGGACCAGTCCATGTAAAAGTGGCTGACAATTTCGTTATTATTGGCTATATCCTGGATCCTTAAGGTATATGAGGATTGATCACCCTCTCTCACGAAAGGGTATTTTCATACTCTCTAAGGTTTAAAGGTTTTCACCTTTCTAAGTTTTGGAGTTTATACACTCCCGCCTGTAGCGCACGAAAACAAGGGTTTATCCCCAGGATATTAAGGGTTTATCCACAGTGAAAACTAAACTTTTGACAAGATCCAAAGATATAACAAACTACGATTGTGTTTACACACGTTCTTCTGTTGGTGAAAAGTTACGAAGTTTAATCACTAAGTGAAGAGATACTCAAGTGTGTCATATATTGATGCAATATCCTGCACAGACAGGGGATATCCATGCCGGGGACATTGCAAAGAATTCAAAGGTTCAGGTTGGAAATTATTGCCTAAGTGATTCTGGTTTGATTTATTATTTTCAAGTCTTGAAAACCTTATCTAAATGATCTAAGTTTTCTAAAAAGTCATATTCAACCAAGCTTTGTCTAACATTTTGATAAACAAAAGTATTGAACATTTCATCATTATCCTGACCAGGATATTTGATCAGGATATTCAAAACATACATTTCAAAATAAAAACATAACAACAACAAATAAGGCTAAAAGTTTAGTTTATTATTATTGGTCCAAAAATTGTATTCTTGGTTTCATCTCAAAAAGAGACTCATCCACCAAGAACACAATTAAGTTTTAAAGCATATTTACATAAACAGTTGAAGGCTTCGTCCTGAAAACACAGGATCCCTCCACCTTCGACTGTCAAAATATTCTACTTGCAGGAAATTAAAATTGTTCCAAGTGCAGGACGACCAGATGATCTAGACCCTACATAATACAGGTATCATTAAAGACAAACTAACCAGGATACAGGTTCAGTATATGTGCACGGGATACAGGATCTGGATATTTACCTTATTAGGGAAGGAGGTCATGGGCTCGATAAATTCCATGAAGCCAAGGTCATCATAAGAGAAACCTTCGGCAGCAGCAACAGATGGCTCCTTTTTCACCAGGACAGGCTTGGAATAGTAGTCAAGCTTCTCAAGATCGAAGAAAACATATATCCTTACCAGACATGTTGAGATGACTAAAAAAATATATCCGTTGGAATCAGGATATCCAACAGTTATATTTTTGGGGACAATTGTTATGGGTGAAATTCTAAACCCA
Organism: Helianthus tuberosus; assembly: GCA_030545235.1. Lineage (NCBI taxonomy): Eukaryota > Viridiplantae > Streptophyta > Magnoliopsida > Asterales > Asteraceae > Helianthus > Helianthus tuberosus. Next base: position 186,173,734 of record CM060396.1, on the reverse strand, counting down.
TATCCTGACTTTGTATCTTGATTTTTAATTAGTTGAATGTGATCAGGATACCGGATCAGGATACCGGACCAGGATATTGGTAACATCCTGAGGCAGTATCCTGACTATTACTAACAATTTGCTTGTAAACGTTGGCTACAAGGAACTAACGTTCATGAGGACCAAGTCATCCTGATAACCCGCTCAAATTGGTTAGGATAAGGACATTGATGGCGGAAGAATAGCTCTTGTAACGGTCAGCATTGAAGAATGGCATGTTTTATGGGAAGTTACGGACGTTGGTCAAAGATATTAATGTTGTAACGGTTATGGAAGCTTAAATCCCGGATTTACATTTAATATGCACGTGGAGAAATGTAACACCTCGAAAATTCGTGTTAAATAGAATAACGACACGTGTCATGAAAGACAAGAATCATTGTAAACCCGGAATTATTAAAGACGTATTGGCAGGATTTAAAAGTGGCGTCATGTTAATTTTTACCTCTGAACGACCTCAGTTATAAATCCCAAGACCCAAGTTTTTATATAACAAACATCTATTAAGTCTAAATTCAGAAATGGGTTCACAATAATAGACTTGCAAAAGCATGTTATGAACTCACGAAGAAATTGAATGGTAAACCGATGTTTTCGGGTCTTGCATATGCATTCATTTGAAACAATGGATAATGGTAGGGTATTATACAGGATCATACACTTTGTGAGGGTCCTAAGTTGATAATTGAGGTCTAAAAATCGTGCAAGTTGATTGCCCTTTCAAAACTTCAACAAACAACAACAATTCGCATATGGAGAAGTCCTAGCGCACCGCTACAAGGATAGCGTAATGGTGCGCTACCAGTCAACGGTGGCCAAAAGTTGTAGGCTAGCGCTCCGCTACAATTGTAGCGTAACGGTGCGCTAGCGGGTGCCTAGCATCAGAAAACCTTCTTCAGCCGGTTGTTCGCGTTTCTGACCGATCTAACTGGTTGTTTGCACTATTAGAAGACCCCTAAACGACCCTAGAGCATTAGGACACTTGTTGGATGATTGTGGTCAGCTCTAGAGTTAGTTGTCAACCAATCATGGGGAGTACTTTCACTATATAAGGCACTTCATGTTGCAAACATTCTTCACACTTGCATCTGATCATTTGGAGCATTTCTGGAGCTAAGGAACTCTCTCATTTGATCTTATTTCGTGCATTGGACTCTTGTAAGTCTGCTAGTTCTTGTTTAGTTGTGTTTAGCTTAGTTAATTAGCTAAAAGTCAAACCGTCGTAATTACGGTTTGACTTCGAGATTAGTCACTAATGGCTCAGGCTTATCTCGAATTAAAAATAGTTATAGGTTGGTATTTATGTGGGTAATAAAACCCCAAAAGGGTTTCCCCTGAACACCATCCTAACCAGGTCAAATGTCGGGTCAAACGATTAATTAAAAAGTCAACATAATGCTTAAAATGTCATTTATGCATAATTAGCTATCTAGAACATATATAACCTGTTTGATCATTGTTATAACTTAGTAATAAGTGTAAGAACATGTCCAAACATGTTCAACCCGACTATTTCCTGTTTAGACCCGGTTCGGAACCAAAAGTCACATAGTTTGACTTTCACGTTGACTTTCAGTTCTGACCCATTTGGGCATGTTTTAGAAATGCCTCAGAGCTTTAATTGGATTAGGATACATGTTAGAACAACCCTCTGTGATTATACACCTTGGTTCACTAGTTATCCAATTAATATGCATGTTTCCGTTAATTGCTCATACGTTGACCGTTATGCCCTTATTACCTTAAAACGTGAATTATGAAAATCTAAAAGTGTAAAAACCTTTGTTACTGATATATAGATTTGTATGCAAAGTTAGACATCAGTTTGACTTGTAGATTAAGAGTTATGCTCATTATCACAAAACTAATGCTTTATGTTAATAAAATGGCGTAATTAGCGTATAGCCTAGTTAAACATACTTTTTGGTATCAAATCTTTTACCCACTGATGTAATATATTATTTTGGGATTTTTAAAGATTTTTAATTAATTTTAGGCTGAGCATAACTCATAGTCGTAGGCTTAATTCGGTAATTGTCGGTTTTGCCCTAACGGGCCATAAAATGAGTTTTACATATCTAAACGACCCCAAACCTTTTGCCACTGATTAGTTATGATAAATAAATTATTTTAATCCTTCTGGAAATATAAAAATATCAGATTTAAGTATCGAACCCGGTAATGGCCTTTAATCGCCTTATTTAGCGTTTTTAGCGCATAGCATGTTTTAAAATCACATTGGACATACCCGGGTTGATACCTACTGATATAAGAGGCAAATTATCATATTTTAACAGTAAGCAACAGTTGATAAACTCAGACTTCAGTTTTGAGCTTTTCGGCTTATGTGAAATTACCAAAATACCCCTACGGGGCCCAGTTTGGTTAAAAATGATAAGATTCACATACATGCTTTAATCTACTGATGTAACTTAGCAAATTGAGTATATTTGCTGATTACATCAGACCTGTAACTCAGGTTGTCACTTAAACTCTTTTATAAACTTTTAAATGACCAAACTACCTCTACGGGGCCTAGTTTGTGTTTAAAAACGTTTCGGGCATAACGAAACACACATTACTGATGTCACAACATATTTGAGACATAATTAACTTAGGAAACCTGTATATCGCTCTCATGACTACTCGTCACGCTTATTACGCGTACGGTTCGGTTTATGTAACAAGTTTACATAAATTAGCCGAAACGGGTCAAACCTTCACGGTTTTATCTCAAAATCCAGAATGTGAATAATAAACCCATATTAAACAAGTCTTCAAACTTGTCGGGTCTGAATCACATTCTATCCGATCTTCGCTTAATCGTGCGTACGAACCGTATCTTGAAACTAGCCGGTCTAAGCTTAAGCTTAATAAAAGACCCGTTAGGATTCTAATAGGTTATATTAAACCTTCATTCCAGATTAGGAGAAACAGTAAAAGCTACATGCATTCTGCTTATTGTGATTTATACTTGCATCAGGTAAATACTTTTAACTTATTTTCCCTATACGGGCTTGGGTTACGGTACATAGCGTACCGCTTGATCGGGCATCAAATCTCCACGCTTAGTGGGTAGTTGAATAATTTGATCGGCTCATTTAAACAGTCTTGTTTACTTTACAGCCTTTGGGGGGGTTAATAACCATGTCCCGGATATCCCTGGCATCATCTTACGAGATTGGCCACGACCTGAGCACGGGGTGTAGGCGTACACCGTCCGTGTATAACTCATTATAGTGGTGTGTCTATTGATCTTTAACCCGGAGTAGATCCGGGCTACTGAACGCATAAGTAACATGTAATTCGTTCACAAGATTATAATATTAAATAATTCTCCCAAGTTAAATAAAATGATTTATGCCACGTGCATCCAAACCAATTTTTAATCATTTTCCAAATGAGTCAGTTGAATGTATTTACCAGTGTAAACTGACGTATTTTCCCAAAAAGACTGAATGCAGGTACTAAACGAAATTTGGCTGGATTATCTCCTAAGCATCAATAAAAGTCTCGCAAGCTTAGGATGCCAGAAGTCTGTTGAACCATAAATGTTATTTTGTTTCGATCCGTTCTGTGGATAAACACCGGATATTGTGTCTTTGATTACAATAAATAAATTCGGTTGTATCTTATTTTTAAATTGCTTCCGCTATGCATTATTATATTGTGTTGTTTGACTATTACGTTGCCAACCACATCACGATACTCCCCCACCGGGCCCACCGGTGACACGTGGAAATCGGGGTGTGACAGGTTGGTATCAGAGCCAACACTGAGTGAATTAAACACTAGCCTTTTGTGTTTAATCTCAGTTACACAATTGCACATTCTAAACCTTTGAGTCTAGACTTATAACCTAGGACAAATTCCACCTTATTCGGGTTTTGTTTTGTCCTTTAAATTTTATATTTTTGTTATTGTTATCTCATGCTGTATTGACAGGAATAACAAGGATGCCTCCTAGATTTTTCCGAACACGAGGACGAGGAAAGGGGCCAGTAGCCGCCCCCAATGACCATGAGGCTGGACCGTCAAATGTACGAGCTCAACCAGTTACGGAGAGCGAAGGTCCAAGACGGAACAGGAGAAATCTGTTCGAACCAGCGAGACGATCTGTTTCGCACAGCTCTACTCCTCCGGTCCACAATCCATATGGACCACATTCGGAAGACGAGCCCAACAACCCTCTGCCCTCCTACATACCGCTTCAGAGATCCCTGTCTCACCATTCGTATGGTGACCCCACGCCCATCTTTAAAGGCCAGTTTAATCCGGCCGATTACCTGCAAGAACCCGTGGGTTTCAACCCACTAGGGCCAGACGATCGCTTCTCCGGTGATCAAGCTGACGACATGGACGAGGATACGGACCCCGTCATGCCTGCGAGTGGCACTCCGAACCACCCGATCGAGATCTCCGACGGATCGTCTTTTCACGGATCACCCTATGGTGGTCCAGACAGTTTCCAAGCCCTGTTCGATCAACACCAGTGGTATTACACACCATCGCACCACTCGTCGTCTCATGGGCAGCATCAGCAGCAGCAGTCTCAGCAGCAGCAGGAGCCACAGCCACAGCCGCATCATCAAGATTCATCCGAGGATCACCGGTTTGTGGCAGTTACGCCACCACCTCCACCTCCACCGCCACCAGTTCAACCGGCACCTCCTCAACCGCCAAGGCGTAGGAGAACCGGTGCCCGCATGTCGGTACGACCGGGGGGCTTCAATTTCAGTTCCCCACAACAGTCAAGTGCTAGTCACTACCCGCCATACCAGGAGGACCCACAAATGGGTGGACCCTCCAACCCTGCTGTACTACAGCCACTGCCGATGGGATTTGAAAACCCAATCCCGGCATATGCGAGTGGCATGGGATACAACCCGTTTGAACCCCCAACGCATCATGACTATGGGTACGCGGAGGCTGATCCGTACATGGTAGCAGCGAACTACAGCACCCAAGGACCCTATGGGGACCCATGGGGGGTGAGTTACCCGACTCAGGGATACTCGATACCTCCTAGACCCATCATCCGGGCTCAATCGCAGCCACCTAGATTCTCACCACCCGAACATGAAGAACTCTTGCAAAGGTTGAATCAAGTTGAACGGGTAGTTCATGAGGACCGCAGGGAGAGGCAGACATTCTTCCAAGGATTAGTAGGCTTAATCAAGGGGAAGAACAAAAAGGATCATTGAATCCTCCCATCTTCTGTGTAAGCCCCTGCGTAGGTGTATTTGATTGTTAAGCCCCTATGTAGGTATGTGTGTTGTATGTTTGTTTGAGCCCCTGCGTGGGCCTATCTTTCCATTTTCCGTTAACCCCTATGAGGGTATGATGTTTAAGTTGTAAGGTCCCTGCGTGGGCCAGTTTGTTTGCTTAAAGCCCCTACGTGGGCAAGTAGTTTAAAACCCCTACGTGGGTAGGTTGTTGTTTGGAAAAGACCCGTTTAGGGCAATATGTAACCTATGTATAATTAATGGAATGTTATTTCTATGAATTTCATGATTGCCTTTTTGTGCATAAATAATTACAAATGAAATAAATAAATTAAAATCATTCCTTTTAAATTAATCTGCCTATGTAATTATTTAATTAAGGATCTTAAAGTGTGAAACCTAGCTTCGTGTCAATTATAAGACCGGGCCAAAATGGTAAGACCTGTTTAAAAAGATTCAAATCCCTGTTAACATCTTAAAACATGTTAACACTCCTGGCAGAAGTGATTCGTTACAATCACATGTCATTTTATATGCATAAGGATTCTTTAGAGGATTCCAAACCCAATCATATGATCTCTGAATCATGGGTTAAGATCATCAAGTAAGATGATCATAATTTACCATACATTGGTAATATAATGCCTACGGGCCTTGCTCATTTCTACATGAGCCAAAAGACAGTTGTAGCTTTGACTCACTGTCTGAAAAAGGTAATAAAATATATTTAAACCTTAAAAGCCTTGATTCTCTGAAATCATAGCTTATAATTTAAATTGTCCATGTGACTAAGCCTTATGTGCTAATATATATTGTTATTATTTATATTTAGGATAAATTTTAAATTGAAATCCTAAATTAATACGATTAATAAGTTAACCAAATATGGTCTCTGTTTACCATGGTTAACGAGTTACCCTAAGGGGTAATTCCATAATAAACTCCCAAATAAAATATTGTCCTTGTTTTCTGCAACAGTTCAATTCAAATGGCTGACTCAAATGAAATAAATAGCCATCCTGTGGAGCCAAATGAGAACGCCCAGATTACGTTAACGGGTGCTGAACTAAAAGCAATCATAGATGGCGCAACTTCGCAGGCTTTAGATAGGCAGTATGAGGAATACAGTGGTACTCGAAGTAGGACCCACTCTGCATCGCATTCAAAGCCCAGGACACATTCAGAGGCTCATAACAAGCCTCCTCCCAAAAAGGATGGACCCAAGAAAGATAGTGATGACCCTCAGTCCACCAACCGTCAAAGTGTCCCATCTCAGCATATAGTACTGCATCAGGGACCCCGTAACAAGGGTTGCACTTATAAGTACTTCGTGTCTTGTAAACCCAGGGATTTTACTGGGGAAAAAGGGGCCGTCGACTGTATGACTTGGCTGGACGAAATGGACACGGTGGTGGATATCAGCGGGTGCGCTGAAAGGGATATAGTTAAGTTTGTGTCACAGTCCTTCAAGGGTGAAGCATTGGCATGGTGGAGATCTCTGATGGAGGCCTATGGAAAGATCCCGTTGTATAGCATGACGTGGGATCAATTCATTGCCCTGATCAAGGATAATTTCTGCCCTCAACATGAGGTGGAGAAGATAGAATCTGACTTTCTATCGTTGGTGATGAAGAACCTCGACTGTCAAGCTTATCTAACAAGCTTCAATACGCTGTCCCGGTTGGTTCCCTACCTGGTAACCCCGGAGCCAAAAAGAATCGCTCGCTTTATTGGTGGTTTAGAACCCGAGATCAAGTCCAGTGTAAAAGCTTCTCGGCCAGTTACCTTCAGGTCTGTAACTGACCTTTCCTTATCTCTCACTCTGGATGCGGTCCGGCAGAGATCGCAGAGGAATAAGGAGGCCGAGAAGAGGAAGCGTGAGGATGATGGTTCGCGAAGGTCGAATAAGAAACACCGTGGGAACGGTGATAACAAAAAGGGATCTGAGTCGAGGAAGGATGGGCATAAGTCTGATGAGAAGCCCGGGTGTAAAATTTGCAAGAAGCAGCACTATGGAAAGTGCAGACTGGAGTCAAGCTCTCAGACTCAGTCAAAATCATTTGCTTGTGGAATTTGCAAGTCCACGGACCATAAAACCCTGGATTGAAAAAAGATAAAAGACGCAACGTGCTACCGTTGCAATGAGAAGGGGCACATCAAGACCAACTGCCCAAAATACAACAAGAAGCCTGAGGAGGCTAAGAAGACTAATGCCAGAGTCTTCAGGATAGACGCGAAAGAAGCTGTGCAAGACGATAATGTCATAACAGGTACTTTCCTTGTAAATGATGTCTTTGCAAGAGTACTTTTTGATTCAGGCGCAGATAAGTCTTTCGTAGATCATAAGTTTTGTAAATTGTTGAATTTACCTGTCAAAACCTTAAACGCAAACTATGAAGTAGAGTTAGCAGATGGTACCATAGAAACCGTCTCTACTGTGTTAGATGGATGTGTTATATCCATTAAGAACCATTCTTTTCCTCTGTCTCTACTTCCGTTTAAGTTAGCCGGTTTTGACATAGTTCTGGGTATGGACTGGTTATCTCATAACCAGGCCCAAATCGTCTGTAACATGAAGCAAGTAGTGATAAAGACTCCGTCTGGTGAGTCACTTACCATTCGGGGAGATACCCAGTATGGACTACCTGAGCACGTGACTATGCTCAAGGCTTCCAAGTGTTTGAAGAAGGGGTGTGTCATCTACATGGCACAAGTGATTATTGATGAGCCCAAACCGAAGTTAGAAGACATCCCTGTCATTTCTGAATACCCAGAAGTGTTTCCTGAAGATCTACCTAGTTTACCACCAGATAGACAAGTTGAATTCAGGATAGATATCATCCCCGGAGCGGCACCAGTTGCTAGGGCACCATACAGATTGGCACCCACAGAAATGAAGGAGTTGCGGACGCAGCTAGATGAATTGTTGGCTAAGGGTTTCATTCGACCTAGTTCATCTCCTTGGGGAGCGCCAATCCTGTTTGTCAAGAAGAAGGATGGGTCGATGCGTCTGTGCATCGACTATCGCGAGCTTAATAAAGTCACGATCAAGAATAGATATCCATTGCCCAGGATCGACGATTTGTTCTATCAGCTTCAAGGGGCAAGTTACTTCTCAAAGATTGATCTGAGGTCAGGCTACCATCAGTTGAAGGTTAAGGATGAAGACGTTCACAAGACTGCATTTAGGACTCGTTACGGTCACTACGAGTTCCTAGTGATGCCTTTTGGGCTCACTAATGCACCGGCCGCGTTCATGGATCTCATGAATCGCGTCTGTAAGCCTTACTTAGATAAATTTGTTATCGTCTTCATCGATGACATCCTTATTTATTCTAAGAATCAAGCTGACCACGAGAAACACCTTCGATGTATTCTCAAACTGTTACACCAAGAGAAGCTCTATGGCAAATTCTCTAAATGTGAATTTTGGCTTCGTGAAGTCTAATTTCTGGGACACGTGGTTAGTGAGCGTGGTATCCAAGTGGATCCTGCTAAAGTTGAAGCTATTATGAATTGGCAAGAGCCAAAGACGCCTACGGAGATTCGTAGCTTCCTGGGATTGGCAGGATATTACAGACGTTTCATTGAAAACTTTTCAAGGATTGTTGCACCCCTAACCTCCTTAACTAAGAAGAAGGTTAAGTTTGTTTGGGGCCCTAAGCAGCAAGAATCCTTTGATATCTTGAAGCAAAAGTTGAGCAATGCCCCAGTACTGACACTGTCGGAGGGAATTAGAGACTTTGTGGTTTATTATGATGCTTCGCACACTGGCATGGGGTGTGTGCTTATGCAGAAAGGCAAGGTGATTGCCTACGCATCAAGACAACTGAAAGTGCATGAAAAGAATTACACCACCCATGACTTGGAGTTGGGTGCCATTGTATTCGCACTGAAGCTTTGGAGGCACTATCTTTATGGTGTCAAATGTGTGATTTATTCTGATCACAAGAGCCTCCAACATCTGTTTAATCAGAAGGAGTTAAACATGAGGCAACGCCGTTGGATGGAAACGTTGAATGATTATGATTGTGAAATCAAATACCATCCCGGCAAGGCGAATGTAGTCGCCGATGCCTTGAGTCGGAAGGAAAGGGTTAAGCCTATCCGAATTAACGCCAAGCGTATGGAGATAAAGAACAGTTTGATAGAAAGGGTGTTAGCTGCACAGAAGGAAGCTGTGTTGGAAGCTAACTATCCTAATGAAAAGTTAGGAGTAACTGAGGAGCAGTTAACTCTTAGCAAAGACGGAATCCTGCGATTAAATGGACGGATATGGGTTCCAATTTTTGGAGGACTTCGTGATGTCATCCTCCAAGAAGCCCATAGTTCCAAATACTCCGTTCATCCTGGAGCTGATAAGATGTACCAGGATCTAAAGGCAAATTATTGGTGGATAGGCTTGAAAAAGTCTGTAGCCGCCCATGTAGCAAAATGCTTGACATGTGCGCAAGTCAAAGCCGAGCATCAGAAACCGTCAGGTTTGCTACAACAGCCTGAACTTCCTACGTGGAAGTGGGAAATGGTAACTATGGATTTTATTACCAAGTTACCCAAGACGAGGAAAGGAAATGATACGATATGGGTTATAGTTGACCGACTGACTAAGTCAGCTCATTTCTTACCCATCAAGGAGACTTATAGCTCCGATATGTTAGCCCAGTTATACGTTGATAAGATTGTAGCCCTACACGGCATACCTGTAGCTATTATCTCTGACCGGGATACTAGGTACACGTCACATTTTGGAAGAGTTTCCAACAATCTTTGGGCACACGTTTGAACTTTAGTACGGCTTACCATCCTCAGACAGACGGTCAGAGTGAGCGTACTATTCAAACGTTGGAAGACATGCTGCGTGCATGTGCGATCGATTTGGGAGGTAGTTGGGATAAGAACCTACCATTGATCGAATTCTCCTACAACAATAGCTACCATACCAGCATAAAGGCTGCGCCTTTTGAGGCATTATACGGTAGAAAGTGTAGATCGCCAGTTTGCTGGGCGGAAGTTGGAGAAGTCCAGTTATCAGGACCAGAGATCGTGTTCGAAACAACAGACAAGATTGTCCAGATTCGTAACAATCTCCAAGCTGCCCGGAATAGGCAGAAGAGTTACGTTGATCCAAATCGTAAGGATTTTCATTTCGAAGTGGGTGAAAAAGTCCTACTTAAAGTGTCACCCTGGAAAGGAGTGATGCGGTTTGGTAAGAAAGGCAAACTAAGCCCGAGATATTGTTGATGCACTACATCTGTTGACTTCGTCTTGTATCGAATCTTAGATTTCATTGTATAGATCAGGGAACGTTGTACGAGAATATGTAAAATTTTATAGGTAGATAGAGATGATTTCGCTCATGTGTACAAGAGGGTATCGCTTATGTGTACATGACACATAAGCGAAATCACTAACATGGGGTATCGCTTATGTGGTCTGTCACATAAGCGAAACCATCACCCTATATATAGGTGATCTCTTGAGCGAAATCATAAGGATACTCTTGATAACTACGCCGAAGTGCTGCCGGTGTGAGATTTGAGCTGTAATTGTCATCCAATCAATTAAACAGTGTTTTAAAGCTATTTCTACCTTTGTTTCTTGTAATTCCGCACCTGAAACATAGGAGAACGCCTCTGATCGACTCGTTCGGGTCCGAAACCGGTCTTACAAGTGGTATCAGAGCTCAGGAGGAGGAGTTCTGCTGGAATTAGCTTGTTTTTTACTGGATTTTATTGGTTTTTATCACTTCTACACATATTTTTCTCAATTCAGAGGGTTTTCATGGTCAAATTTGGATAAAATTTGAACAGTACATAGATAGTCTTGCATAGACAAAGCCTGGAAAGTTTGGGATCGAATTACACAGTAAAATGGCCTGAAAAGTGTTCGAAAGGGGTTTCGCTTTTGTGACAGTGGTATCGCTCTTGTGTCACAGTGATTTCGCTCTTAGGGTAAATTGAGATTTCGCTCTTGTGGTAATTTGAGGTTTCGCTTTAGTGGTAACTTGGGGTTTCGCTCAAACGTCACTTTAGGGTTTCGCTTTTGTGGCAACTTACAAACTGATTTCGCTTTTAAGACACAGTGTTGAAAAATTTGATACGTCATCATGAGTACTGAATTCTACAACGCATTTGCAACACCGACGGGTCAATCTTCAATTGCTAAAGCCGTGAACTTAGAGAATGAGACGGGAACTACACAGAAACCGCCAAAGCTTATGGGTATTGAGGAATATTATGGTTGGAAAGATAGGTTTGAAAACTGGGTTCAAGCAAATCATTTGAGATCATGGGAGTGCATTTTGAAGAAGTACGTATTACCAAGAACTGAGCTACAAACAATTAAACAGATTTCAGATTTCAGCAATGAAGAACGAGAGATGTATCGGGCTGAAAAAATGATGATTAGTTTGTTACAACAGGCGATCAAAGAAGACATATTCATACTTCTTCAACATGATAAAACATCGAAGTCGATTTGGGATGCTTTGAAAGTAAAGGTTGAAGGAAGTGCAAATATGATTAAGAACAAGAAGTCGTTACTTAAAAAAGAATTTGATCTGTTTACAAGTCTGCCTGGGGAAGACACGAAGAAGTTAATTGAAAGGTACTGTCATCTGGTGAGAACGATGTCGATGATGGATATCACTAAGGAAAATGAGGAATGGGTTGATAAGCTAGCTGATGCTTTACCACAGAAAGAGTGGGGAACGTATTTGATGATACTGAAAAACACGGGTGTTTATGATGGTTTATCGATATCTCAATTCATTGAAAAAATTGAAAGTCAGGATCTGGAACAGCAAAAGATCGCTAGGATGAATAATCCAAGTGGTCAACAGGATGTGAAGATGTATTATAAAGGCAGTGTTCCTACATCAGAATCTGATAGAAGTCCTAAGATTCAGACTGCATATAGTGTTGAGAATGCTACAGAACAAACTGATCAAAGCACAAACAAAAGCAGTAGCAGTTTCTCATCATATCCAAGTTTTAATCCAAAGACTTCATCAGAAAACACAAAGATGGGAAATGGTTGTGTGATTCAGTGCAATATAGCTCTCAATCTGCCAGAAGGTAAAAGTTTTTCAGAAGACATAGCAAAGGATCACATGGCTCTACTTGGTTCGGTGTTGGTATCCTATGAGGGATTGGTAGCTGGTCGAATTGGAAATCCTATGTTGACAAAGGAGGATTATGATCAGATAGATGCTGAAGAAATGGAACTTATGGATATTAAGTGGTGTCTTGCTAGTGTTCTTCGAAGGGCTGAGAAGTTCAAAACAATCACTGGAAGAAATGATTTTCTTGATGCTTGTGTTTCTAATTTAGGATTTGACAAATCTAAAGTTACTTGTTTCAGATGCAGGCAAAAAGGTCATTTCAAACGGGAGTGCAAAAACAGAGAAGTGAGTGGTGCTCAGAATCCGTTCGAAAAAGAAGACTACTACCGGAAAGCCATCTATCAGCAAGTTGGTCAATTACAAGATTCACAAACGGCTCATGGTAGAAAGATTGAAGATTCAAAGAAAGGATGCTTGGTAGATTTTAACTGGAGCAAATATATATCTTCTGAAAACTCAGCATGTTTGGTAGATCAGAATGATGAAGAATTACCTGAAGGGTTTAGCTGGGATATGTTTGTGGATGAGAAAGGTGGTTTTAAAGCTTTCATTGCTAAGATAGTTAAAGAACCAGATCTGTTTGCTACCTGGATGAAATCTATTGGAGAGACTGTGAGGAGTGTGAAAGAAGAATCTGATGCATCTGATGAAAGTTCTGATGAGAGTGTTCAAAATGGTGATAATTCAGAAAAAGAAGTTGTTTTTGATCAAACACCAGTTGATTCTGGTGTTTCAGATACAGAGTCTGAAAAATCTGCACAGTTTGATCAAACTCCGGTTGATAGCAGCAGTGATGATGAAGAAGAAAAACATATTAATGTTGCAAAAAGACATTTATCTCCTGAAAGTTTTCATTTTTATTTTGCAGATAGAATGGAGAAGCTGAAGGAAAAAAGAGCTGAAAAAGAACAACAACAAGATGTGAAGATTGAAAATGTTGTTGAAGAAGAAAAGGTGACTGAAGTTGAAGAGGAAACTTGTGAAGAAAAAATTATTGAAGTGGTGAAGACTGTAGAGGTTGAAAAGATTGTTGAGGTCGAAAAGCCTTGCACAAAGTGTTCAGAAATTTGCAAGAAGTGTGAAGATAAAGATGTGTTGTTGTTTGACAGAGAAAGATTGATAGAGAAGTTGCTGTCTGACATCAATTATGTGAAAGAATCTTACAGTGTCTTAAACAGAACAGTGACTAGTCTTCAAACAACAAATTCAGAAAGAGAAAAGGCGTTAACCATGACTAATTCAACTTTGATGCAAAAGCAAAAGGCAATTAATCATTACTTTGAAGAGAATGCAAAACTGAAGCAGGATTTGGAAAATGAAAAGATTGAGAATGAAAGAATCAGAAGGTTACTTCTTAGTTATTCATGTTCTGACTATGTGATTGATAGAGTTTATCCTACTGTTGCAGGTTTTGAAGCATTTGAAGATGAAAAGAAAAAGAAAGAGACTGGTAAGAAATCGACTGTTAAGTATAACAAGTGTCCGCCTCCTATCTGGGAAGGTTATTCTCCTAGGAAACCAAATGAGGAGCAAGTCGAAAAAGCAGTCAATATAAAGTTAAAATCAGAGGAAACTGACGTTTTACCAGAAAATATTGATATCACATTTACCTCGTCTGATACTGATCATGAGTCTGAGTTAATCAAAAAGGTGGTCGATCAGGTGTTGGATACTGAGGAGGTGTCTGAGTCAAAATCTGAGTCTGGGGGTTCAAGTTCGTCAGTTCACAGTTCAAAATCATCGGAAAAACGGTCTTATAGTAAAGAATTTTTGTTATCAAAGGCAAATTTGGATGATGAAACATTTAAAGTTGCATATACTTTAAATGGTTCTGACAAATTATATTCTGATGAAGAGTTTCCGATGGATAGTGTTAGATTTGATAAGATCAAAAAGGTTTTTAAAATCACAGAAATTAATATTTCTGATACTAAAAATTTAAATTTTAATGAAAAACCTAAAAAATATACTTCAAGAGTTCAACAAAGGTTAAACAAGAAAAAAGGGAAAAATGATTACAATTTTAGTTCTGGTTTTCAAAAGAAAACAAACCAAAATTGTAATTACAAAAGAAAAGGTTTAGGTTTTATTCAGCAAGAAAGTTACAGAAAGATAAACAATTTTAAATCAAAAACAAAATTTGTTTCAGGTGGAAGTGTTGAAGATGAACAGAAGAAACCTTTCTGGAAAGAAACAAATCAGGAGTTTCTTGTTGAAAGAAAAAGAACAGGAACTGGAGTTTTTCATTCAAGAGACATTCCAAGAGATACAAGGATCTGTTTTCAATGCCAAGTTGCTGGACATATTGCTCACAACTGTCCAAACAAAGACAACAGAAAACAGGGAGTATCCGATAAACTCAAAGAAAAACTGGTTGAAAAAATTGTTTCACCAACTACAAATTTCAAAACTGTTGAAAATTCAAAGAATGAAGTTGGTGAAAATTCTAAAAGATTTTACAAAAAGAAGGCTCATCTTGACAATCAAAAATGGGTTGTTAAAGAATCTGATGTAAAATCTGGTAATGAATCTGATTCCACAAAATCAGAGGAGTCACAAAATGAGATTGATGATTTGTTGAATGATGCTGACATTAAATCTATGAGTGTGAAAGAAATTCAACAAATGGTTGGTAAAATAGAAATCTCAGATTTTGATATTGAAAAAACATTCAATGGTAATATTAAGAAAATTTTCAAGAAAATGCTTGATGGGAAAGTAAAGGGGGTTAAAGATTTTTATGCAACGAAAAAGGCAACTTACAACCCTACTACCCAGGAATTGGAAGCCACCAAGTCAAATAAGACTTGGGTGGAAGTTTGCTTTCCTTAAAGTCTTAGGACTTGCCGGAGATCCCAAGTTTATATCGTGGATCAGGAATCGGCATCTTTCTAATGTTTGAAGATTTTGGTTGAAAGATTTTGATAGTGTTTGAATGTTTACAGATTGAAGGAATTGCCGGAGCTTCCAGGTTGGTAAATGTGAAGCAGGAATCGGCATCTTGATTGGTAAAATGGTTTGTGTAGATGGTTTATTCCTACATATGTTTTAAATGTTGGATATTCTTACAAGTGGTAAGAGGTTGCTTAATTGCAAACAGTGAATCAAGGACATTAAGTTGTACTTGATTTACTACAGTTGATAAAACTGACAAGATGATGAACCATATCCCCATAATTAACAAGTGGTAAACCTACAAGTGGTAAATACAAATTCATTTTCCGGAAAAATCATTTTGATTAAAACAAACTTAAGTGTTTTGAAATCTAAATGAGAAAATGGTTTGTAATAAGGGGAGTTCTGAGTGTTTATGCATAGTGAATGGCGATTTGATGCGATTCGATGTCAGTTGTCAAGTTTTTGTACAGATTATTTTTAAATTTCCTAAAATGTGTTTGCATTTTAGGGGGAGTAGAAAATTTCAGAAAATCCAAAAACATTTGAAAATTTGAAAAAAACAAAAACATGATAAAATGAAAAACGAGTTTTGTTGTGAAAAGAGGAAATGATAGTACATCAGTAGACGGTCACAGTATGCTAAAGAATTGTAATGTTTAAATAGTGTTAAACGGTCTCACTGATGATATGCCGATAGGTTTTTACACATTTAGTAAGCTTTTTCGGGATATAAACTAAAATTTAAACTTGCTTATTTCGTGGGGAACACTACTTGGATATATAGGTAACCCCTGAAATCTCGTTTGAAAGGTCCCTTATTCTGAGATACTAGGTCTTTATGCTCAGTGATATCTGGGGTATTATCCCGGGACTTCTGCTGAAAGGAATTTCTGACCTAGTCCCCGGAGAATACTTTCCTTATGCTTGAAATATAGCGCAGCCCTCAGCAAATTGATGAAACAATAAAATTGATAGTCATTGCTGTTGTAATCTAAAGATCCTCTAAAGGGGACACACCAAAAGTCGAAGCTGTCATCTCTCTGCGTATCGAAAGATCGACCTGAGCTCTCACAGCCCTCGTACTATAATTTATTCCTCTGACAGATATCATCTGTGGTATACTCACCTGTAAGACTGAATATTGGGATCTGGATACGGGAGTATATTCAAGAGGTGGGACACATGAATGAGTTTAAGTTCTTAAAACACCTAACTCATATCCTGAATTAGTTGAAATTTGTGTGAAAATTTAAGTGGATCGATATATCGGCAATCTAAGTGAATTGTTTAATTCTTAATGTGTAACTAAGCCCAACGGTACTTGTGACTTGTCATAAACTGATATGATTCTCTTACACGAACTCACAAAATATTGTTTGTAAATATTTCTTTATTGCATTTCTTTACAATCAAAAATTACAAAAAGATTTTAGTGTGTTTTGGCATAAGTTTTGAAAAATCCAAAAAGATTTTCGACAACTGATATTGAAAAGCTGATTTTCAAAATTTCAAGTGCTAAACATGATGACATTATTGTAAAGAGGGAGTATATCTTAAATGAAAAATTTATTTTTTTGAAATTTTACAATTGGTTCATCAAATGAAAGTGAGATGTGAATTTGAGGGAGAGTTAGTATTGGTGCATATAATTTGTTAAATTTAGAAATTTATATTTGGGTTAAGATTTTTCCAGATATTGACCTGATGCTGATGAACTTAAGGAATCAAGAGATCTGATCAAGAGAATTAGACTTGTTTTTGAAAAGCCAGGTTGTGATATCTGAAGTCTTAGAGAGACAGACAGAGATCCTGAAGATTGTGCTGAAGAACAAAGGAATACCAGCAAATCGAGAGGGGGAATCTGAAGAGAACATCTGAGGGGGAGAGTTCGGAAAAGCCCATAGATAGATCAAGACTGAAGAACTGAAGATACAGTTGGTGCTGAATGCGACTCGTCAACATCTGAGGGGGAGTTTGTTGATGCACTACATCTGTTGACTTCGTCTTGTATCGAATCTTAGATTTCATTGTATAGATCAGGGAACGTTGTACGAGAATATGTAAAATTTTATAGGTAGATAGAGATGATTTCGCTCATGTGTACAAGAGGGTATCGCTTATGTGTACATGACACATAAGCGAAATCACTAACATGGGGTATCGCTTATGTGGTCTGTCACATAAGCGAAACCATCACCCTATATATAGGTGATCTCTTGAGCGAAATCATAAGGATACTCTTGATAACTACGCCGAAGTGCTGCCGGTGTGAGATTTGAGCTGTAATTGTCATCCAATCAATTAAACAGTGTTTTAAAGCTATTTCTACCTTTGTTTCTTGTAATTCCGCACCTGAAACATAGGAGAACGCCTCTGATCGACTCGTTCGGGTCCGAAACCGGTCCTACAGATATATAGGACCTTTCGAGGTTATCGAACGTGTCGGGTCAGTTGCCTATAAGTTGAACTTACCAGAAGAGCTCAGTGGAATTCACAATGTGTTCCACATCTGCAATCTGAAGAAGTGTTTCACTGACGAATCACTGGTTATACCACATACGGATGTGCATATAGACGCGAGCTTAAAATTTGTTGAAAAACCTTTGTCGATTGAAGATCGACAGGTAAGGAAGCTTCGAAGGAAGCATATACCTTTTGTTAAGGTCAAATGGGATGCCCGTAGAGGTCCCGATTATACGTGGGAGGTTGAATCCACGATGAAAGAAAAGTACCCTTACTTGTTTCAGTAAATCTCGGGTCGAGATTTATTTTAAGGGGGTGAGGATGTAACACCTCGAAAATTCGTGTTAAATAGAATAACGACACGTGTCATGAAAGACAAGAATCATTGTAAACCCGGAATTATTAAAGACGTATTGGCAGGATTTAAAAGTGGCGTCATGTTAATTTTTACCTCTGAACGACCTCAGTTAAAAATCCCAAGACCCAAGTTTTTATATAACAAACATCTATTAAGTCTAAATTCAGAAATGGGTTCACAATAATAGACTTGCAAAAGCATGTTATGATCTCACGAAGAAATTGAATGGTAAACCGATGTTTTCGGGTCTTGCATATGCATTCATTTGAAACGATGGATAATGGTAGGGTATTATACAGGATCATACACTTTATGAGGGTCCTAAGTTGATAATTGAGGTCTAAAAATCGTGCAAGTTGATTGCCCTTTCAAAACTTCAACAAACAACAACAATTCGCATCTGGAGAAGTCCTAGCGCACCGCTACAAGGATAGCGTAACGGTGCGCTACCAGTCAACGGTGGCCAAAAGTTGTAGGCTAGCGCACCGCTACAATTGTAGCATAACGGTGCGCTATCGGGTGCCCAGCATCAGAAAACCTTCTTCAGCCGGTTGTTCGCGTTTCTGACCGATCTAACTGGTTGTTTGCACTATTAGAAGACCCCTAAACGACCCTAGAGCATTAGGACACTTGTTGGATGATTGTGGTCAGCTCTAGAGTTAGTTGTCAACCAATCATGGTGAGTACTTTCACTATATAAGGCACTTCATGTTGCAAACATTCTTCACACTTGCATCTGATCATTTGGAGCATTTCTGGAGCTAAGGAACTCTCTCATTTGATCTTATTTCGTGCATTGGACTCTTGTAAGTCTGCTAGTTCTTGTTTAGTTGTGTTTAGCTTAGTTAATTAGCTAAAAGTCAAACCGTCGTAATTACGGTTTGACTTCGAGATTAGTCACTAATGGCTCAGGCTTATCTCGAATTAAAAATAGTTATAGGTTGGTATTTATGTGGGTAATAAAACCCCAAAAGGGTTTCCCCTGAACACCATCCTAACCAGGTCAAATGTCGGGTCAAACGATTAATTAAAAAGTCAACATAATGCTTAAAATGTCATTTATGCATAATTAGCTATCTAGAACATATATAACCCAGTTTGATCATTGTTATAACTTAGTAATAATTGTAAGAACATGTCCAAACATGTTCAACCCGACTATTTCCTGTTTAGACCCGGTTCGGAACCAAAAGTCACATAGTTTGACTTTCACGTTGACTTTCAGTTCTGACCCGTTTGAGCATGTTTTAGAAATGCCTCAGAGCTTTAATTGGATTAGGATACATGTTAGAACGACCCTCTGTGATTATACACCTTGGTTCACTAGTTATCCAATTAATATGCATGTTTCCGTTAATTGCTCATACGTTGACCGTTATGCCCTTATTACCTTAAAACGTGAATTATGAAAATGTAAAAGTGTAGAAACCTTTGTTACTGATATATAGATTTGTATGCAAAGTTAGACATCAGTTTGACTTATAGATTAAGAGTTATGCGCATTATCGCAAAACTAATGCTTTATGTTAATAAAATGGCGTAATTAGCGTATAGCCTAGTTAAACATACTTTTTTGTATCAAATCTTTTACCCACTGATGTAATATATTATTTTGGGATTTTTAAAGATTTTTAATTAATTTTAGGCTGAGCATAACTCATAGTCGTAGGCTTAATTCGGTAATTGTCGGTTTTGCCCTTACGGGCCATAAAATGAGTTTTACATATCTAAACGACCCCAAACCTTTTGCCACTGATTAGTTATGATAAATAAATTATTTTAAGCCTTCTGGAAATATAAAAATATCAGATTTAAGTATCGAACCCGGTAATGGCCTTTAATCGCCTTATTTAGCGTTTTTAGCGCATAGCATGTTTTAAAATCACATTGGACATACCCGGGTTGATACCTACTGATATAAGAGGCAAATTATCATATTTTAACAGTAAGCAACGGTTTATAAACTCAGACTTCAGTTTTGAGCTTTTCGGCTTATGTGAAATTACCAAAATACCCCTACGGGGCCTAGTTTGGTTAAAAATGATAAGATTCACATACATGCTTTAAACTACTGATGTAACTTAGCAAATTGAGTATATTTGCTGATTACATCAGACCTGTAACTCAGGTTGTCACTTAAACTCTTTTATAAACTTTTAAATGACCAAACTACCCCTACGGGGCCTAGTTTGTGTTTAAACACGTTTCGGGCATAACGAAAGACACATTACTGATGTCACAACATATTTGAGACATAATTAACTTAGGAAACCTGTATATAGCTCTCATGACTACCCGTCACGCTTATTACGCGTACGGTTCGGTTTATGTAACAAGTTTACATAAATTAGCCGAAACGGGTCAAACCTTCACGGTTTTATCTCAAAATCCAGAATGTGAATAATAAACCCATATTAAACAAGTCTTCAAACTTGTCGGGTCTGAATCACATTCTATCCGGTCTTCGCTTAATCGTGCGTACGAACCGTATCTTGAAACTAGCCGGTCTAAGCTTAAGCTTAATAAAAGACCCGTTAGGATTCTAATAGGTTATATTAAACCTTCGTTCCAGATTAGGAGAAACAGTAAAAGCTACGTGCATTCTGCTTATTGTGATTTATACTTGCATCAGGTAAATACTTTTAACTTATTTTCCCTATACGGGCTTGGGTTACGGTACATAGCGTACCGCTTGATCGGGCATCAAATCTCCACGCTTAGTGGGTAGTTGAATAATTTGATCGGCTCGTTTAAACAGTCTTGTTTACTTTACAGCCTTTGGGGGGGTTAATGACCATGTCCCGGATATCCCTGGCATCATCTTACGAGATTGGCCACGACCTGAGCACGGGGTGTAGGCGTACACCGTCCGTGTATAACTCGTTATAGTGGTGTGTCTATTGATCTTTAACCCGGACTAGATCCGGGCTACTGAACGCATAAGTAACATGTAATTCGTTCACAAGATTATAATATTAAATAATTCTCCCAAGTTAAATAAAATGATTTATGCCACGTGCATCCAAACCAATTTTTAATCATTTTCCAAATGAGTCAGTTGAATGTATTTACCAGTGTAAACTGACGTATTTTCCCAAAAAGACTGAATGCAGGTACTAAACGAAATTTGGCTGGATTATCTCCTAAGCATCAATAAAAGTCTCGCAAGCTTAGGATGCCAGAAGTCTGTTGAACCATAAATGTTATTTTGTTTCAATCCGTTCTGTGGATAAACACCGGATATTGTGTCTTTGATTACAATAAATAAATTCGGTTGTATCTTATTTTTAAATTGCTTCCGCTGTGCATTATTATATTGTGTTGTTTGACTATTACGTTGCTAACCACGTCACGATACTCCCCCACCGGGCCCACCAGTGACACGTGGAAATCGGGGTGTGACAAGAAAGAGTTGAAACAGTCCCTAACGTTCAGAAGGGCATATTCCAAGTATCCCAGATTTTTAGCATAATATCCCGGATTTTTAGCATAATTAGTTAATTCTTGTAACTATAAATAATGATGGCCAGATCATAGGACACACATTCTCGAATTCACGTACTCATTCACTCTCTTTTCTAGCGGCAATCACACACTAACACTCATCACTTACAATCATTGTACCACTTAGTAGCGATCTGAGCATTATCCTGCACTGTATCCTGGTTATTCAAGCAATAAGAAGAACAAGGCAGCCAACGATTGTCAGCTCCCGAGGTTTTATGCCGGAGATCTAGATTGATCAAGGCATTTCCTCGTACATCACGTGTCAACCTTTACATTTTTTCTCATTGTTTGATTATAGATACAGCTCGATATCCTGAGCCGTATCCTGATAACTGTTTTTGCAAACTAACAAACCAACATATTTTTCACTAAGTATTACTAGCACACTACCTCACAAAACTAATTTGATCACCTAATTGCTTAGGTAATTTTTGACCAAAACAGCAGGAAAGGCACCAGAATCCTTCAAAGCGGCGATGTCGGCATTATTGAAAGAACATATCTCTTTTCTGGTTCTCGGATTAAGTTTTGACTCATGAGGGTTGGGACCGGCTCGTTTGAACGTGATCTTGTTCGAGATGCCATGAGGGGTATCGACCAAGAAACAAGAAATTCAAGAAAGGAAAAACAGAGAAGAGAAAGAGATAATACCTGGAAAATGGCTTGGAAAGTGATGATCATGATGATGGATAGATCAGCTAAATAAGGGGCTGAGTATAGGGGTAAAGAGTAAATATCGCATTGGAAGTTTCACCAAGTCACGTCAAGTGTCGTTTCGATTTAATAACCTCGATTCGAGGGATAAGATTTAAAATATATCCGTTGGAATTGGTATACCAAAAGATATATTTTGGGGACAATTGTTATGGGTGATTTTCTGCTCGTATATCCTGACTAATATTCTGACTTTGTTTGTTTTATTGTGGCCAGGATGCTGGATCAGGATATTGGTAACATCCTGATACGATATCCTGGTAGTTAATAATTAACTCACGTGCAGATTGTTGAAACCAGTCTCTAACGGTCAGGAGGACTTCTTCTCCTCAAGACTCGGGCAAATCAGTTATATTACGAACGTTGAAGCCGGAAGACGTGGACTACAACGTCCACATATGGAATATTCGCCGGATCCCGGAATAGTGGGATAGTTAGTTGCTTTCTTTTTACTATAAAAGGGGATTGATCGGATTAGATTAGGGAAACAATCTTTCGCACACTTTTTCTCTCTACTTGCAAACACTCACAACGCACTAACACTTGTACTTGAATTGCATTGTAACACTTAGTTGATCCGCATCATATCCTGCATTGTATCCTGATATTTGAAGCAATAAGAAGAACAAGGCAGCTGCGATTGTCAGCTCCCGAGGTTTTATGCCGGCGATCTAGATTGATCAAGGGCTTTCCTCGTACATCTCGTGTCACCCTTTACATTTTTGCTCATTGTTTGATCATAGATATAGCTCAATATCCTGAGCTATATCCTGAACCTGTTTTTGCAAACAACTTAACTAGCATATTTTCAACACGTTTTTAGCACACTACCTCACTTAACTAATTTGATCACTTAATTGCTTCGGTAATTTTTTACCAAAACAATATATAAAAAAAACTACTATTCATCTTCCATCAATTTATTCTAAATGTATAAAACGAGGAATATAATAAAAATGTTTGTGAATAAGAAAAAGATAAAAATGGTGGATGAAATGCGTAGGTTTTATTTATAATGAGGGATAAATTTTGAAAAGTGTGATTTTGATTTTTGAGTTAAATTATAATGAGGGATAAATTTTGAAAAGTGTGATTTTTAAGTTAAATTATAGGGTATAAATAAATGTACAAAGATCTTTCATGAAAAACGTAAGCAAACAAACATAAACGATCGTAAATGAACAAACGTTAATGAACACATTACCGAATAGCTTGCAATGCTACCTTATGGTTGGTTGTTAAAAGACATCTAACTTTTATCTCGGCCGCGTGGGTTCGAGCCATGGGGTTCTTGGTCTTTTAACCCTTTTTCGTATGGGATATTGGATTTAAATAACTCCAACTTTCCCTAATTGGCAGATAACACTCCCAACTTTTGATTTGTACACCAGCACTCCCCACTTTCAACTTATTGGCTGATAACACTCCCTAACTAACTGAACCTTAACCCAGTTAACTGATGTCAGCAGCCATGTCATCAAAAAATGTCATGTCAGCTGCCATATCATCAAAAAAAGGCCACGTCAGCTGACACATCATCAAAAATGTCACATCAGCTATCACATCATATGCCACGTCAGCAAAAAGGGTCACATCAGATGCCACATCAACAAAAACTAACTGGGTTAGGGGTCAGTTAGTTAGGGAGTGTTATCGGCCAATAAATTGAAAATCGGGAGTGCTGGTGTACAAATCGAAAGTTGAGAGTGCTATCGGGCAGTTGATGAAAATTGTGGTTATTTAAATCCAATATCCTTTTTGTATTGCACACCCGTTATCTGAAAGCAAGATTTTTTTTACCTTTAATTCGATACCAGTTGACACCAAGCTTATCTCAACCAGGGGCGGACCCACCCCCATGCCAAGGTGGGCGGGCGCACCCCCGAGAAAAAAAAAATTATGTGAATTTCCGACGAAAATCCTGTCCGCACCCCTTGGAATATTTAGTCCGCACCCTTGGAATTTTTCGGTCGCACCCCTTGGAATTTTTCGTCCGCACACCATAGGTAAAAAATATTATGGATTTATATTATAAATTGTTTTAGTAAAGTCTGAGTTTTTATAAAAAAAAAACTACCTATATTAATACATTATATACACTTATACTACTTAAACCCAAACCAAACCTTAACCCATTATGTAACCTTATACATTAGCCCACTAACATTTGTAGCCCATTAGTTAACGAAAATCAAGCGGTACACACACAATGGGACAATAGGACCACTAAGGAGAAACGTCAATACCGACTTAGACTTAGTGCTTCTACTTTGCTTGGGAAAAGGTTGTTGAATGGCGGATTGGCGTTTCGTGGACATGATGAATCAAAAGATTCATTAAATAAAGGGAATTTCTTACAGCTTTTAGAACTCATGGGTGAAATGAATGAAGAGCTTGCTAACGTTATCTTAGAGAATGCACCCGCGAATAACCAAATGACAAGTCCTAAAATTCAAGCGGACATCAAACATTGTTATGCTCAAGAGGTAATTAAACCAATTTTAGAAGAACTTGGTGATGATGTTTTTTCTTTATTAGTGGATGAATCATGTGATGTATCAAAAAAAGAACAAATGGCGGTTGTTATTCGTTTTGTTGATAAAGTTGGGATTGTTAAGGAGCGTTTTATTGGGCTTGTTCATGTCAAAGAGACAAGCGCAATAACACTCAAAACGGCTATTGATGACATATTGGCACGTTATGGGTTAAGTTTGAAAAGGATTAGAGGCCAAGGCTATGACGGGGCAAGTAACATGTCAGGAGAGTTTAACGGCCTAAGGGCTCTAATCTTAAAAGAAAATGTTTCGGCATTTTATATTCATTGCTTTGCACACCAACTTCAACTAGTTGTTGTGGCGGTGGCTCACAAACACACACCAATTTGGAGAGTTTTTGAAACGATAACATGTTTAACAAATGTCGTTTGTGCATCTTCTAAACGACAAGATATGCTTCGTGAAAGCCAAAGAAGACAATTAGAAAAAATGGAAGACGTACTTTGTACCGGAAGTGGGTTGAACCAAGAAATGACACTTTCAAGCCCCGGGGATACACGTTGGAATTCCCATTACAAGACACTTTCCCGTTTAATTTCTTTATATCCAAACATTATGGAAGTTCTTGGATGGTTAGTAGAAACGGGTCAAACTCTTCCTTGTAGTAGACAAGCGGACGGACTTCTAGAGGATATGAAAAAATACGACTTTGTATTTTACATATACTTGATGGAGCATATTCTAAGCATCACACATACGTTGTCCCAATGTCTTCAAAGAAAGGAGCAAGATTTGATGAATGCGGTTAAATTGGTTTCTTCCACCAAAAACCAACTTGAAAAGTTTAGGTTGGAAGGTTTTAATGAGTTTTTGGATAAGGTTAACTCCTTTTGTGACATGTATGAACTTGAGGTGAAAAATTGGATGATGAATACGTTAACCCAAGGTGGCCAAGAAGAAAGACGAACATCACAAATCGGCATTATTACGAGTATGATTGCTTCAATGCGGTTCTTGATTTGCAAATACAAGAATTTGGGAACCGTTTTAATGAGGTAACATCGGAACTACTTGTTTGTATGAGTTGTTTGAGTCCTTGTGATAATTTTAGTGCATTTGACATTCCAAATATACTAAAGCTAGCCGAGAAGTATCCATATGATTTCAATGAAGAGGAAAAACGAAGGCTTCTGGTTCAACTCGGAAACTACTTTAATTTTGTGAAAAAAGATAAACAATTCGCCAACTTTGATGGTTTGTCAAGTCTTGTAAGGTAAATGGTTTCAACAAATATTCACGTAACTTTTACATTGGTATATCGGTTATTGAAGCTTGTTCTCGTATTACCCGTCGCAACCGCAACCGTTGAAAGATGTTTTTTGGCAATGAAGAATGTGAAGACCGACTTGCGTAATCGGATTGGGGATGAGAATTTAAGTGATAGTTGTGTATGTTATATAGAGAAAGACTTGCTTAAGAAAGTAGCTTTAGATGATGTTTTGGATAGATTTCAAAAAATGAAAACCCGTAGGGCGACGTTTTAATTATGTTTGTACAAAGTTTGACGTGTTTGCCAAATATATAAATTTAGTTTGATGTTCTTTTGTCTTACATGACCCGACCAGACCCGATACAACCGATTTTTTTACTTATGTACCTAGGGGCCTAAAATTTTTAAAAATGTTTCGCACCCCCATGGAAAAATTCCTGGGTCTGCCACTGATCCCAACCCATGATATTAAAAAAAGAATTAAAGTTAAAAAGTAAAGAAAATAACTATTATTATAATATTAAAATAATAAAAGTATTAAAAAACTATATATTATTATAATATTAAAATCACTATTTATTTCAATTCGTTTAGTAATATATACTAATACTCGTTTTTCGTATTGTACACTTGTTATCTGAAAGCAAGATGTTTTGTTTTACCTTTAATACGTGTCCAGCAAGCAAGAAGATTGAAAGATAGTCTTGTGATTCGATTACTTTTTGGATCAGACGATTGAAGCTCTTTTTTTTAAAGTAAACTTCATTAAAACAAATCTCCGATCCAAACGGGCAAAAGGCTAAACAACAAACAACACTCCCGACCCAAACGGGCAAAGGGCAGATAATTACAACATATATATCGGGTATTTATACCAATCCACCCAACTAGTGGCGAAGCTTGATAATGAAGACGGGGGTCCAAAACGTATATACCCAATCTATAGAACCGCGGTGTAACGCCCCAAAATCTGAATGTTAATATTTGTCGTATGTTCTTAGTTGACATGTCATGAAATAAATAACTAGGTTATTTAACCTAGTTAAGAGTATGGTCAAAAGTATTAAATGATGAGGGTAGTGTTAGTTATGCTTTAAAGGTAAACCCGAGGGGGCTAAAGTGGAACAAATGAAAGTTTAGTTATTAAAAGGAAAAAATCACACACACACACACACCTTCGTGTGTGTTCTGGATAGATCGATCAGGGGCTCTCAAGAGCCCCAAACCCTAGTTCATCAAAAGCTTCAAATTGAAGAATGAATCAAGGCCCAAATTCACAACCGAGCATGAATTAGTGATCACCTTCACAAGGGGATCGTAAGGTATGTCTTAAATCAAAGATTGGTGATCATGTGTGAAGTGGGTTATGTTCTAATCCGTAAGTTAAGGTGAAATTTATCATGTATAAGTGTTAGAATCATCATATAGAACATAGGTTATGTATGGTTTGTGTTAATTTGATGTTTAGAGGTGAAACCCACTTATTAAAGTAAGGATGATGACTTGAATGATCATCCATGTTCAATTCTTGTTGATTGTTGATGAATTATGATGGATATGATGAATTCTTGTAAGTTGAATTGAGAGAAATGTGGTGGAGATATGTTTGATGTTCATGTGTGAATGTTATATGTTGATTAGTAGTAGGATTTGATGAATTATATATGAACTTAGAAGATTTATGTATAAGCTAGTTGTACGTTATGCTTAGAAGGTGGTACTAACACCAAGTGTATGATCAAATGTTTATAGTATCGTCCGTATAATCGACTATGATGTTACGGGTATATGATGATAAGTCGATAATTAAATATGGTTAATAGTTGACTCTCAAAAGTCAACTAAGTATAAGTAACGTGATTTGACTCGTTGTCGTAAAGGTAGGATTATAGGAAGTCGTTTGGTACATGTTATGTTAATATGCGTTATTTGTGATTACATGATGAATTACATGAGTTGGAAAGGATATGAAGTTGATTTTTGTGTAGTATGCTTGTTAGAAATGGCTAAGGGAAGTTAAGTGTGGATTATGTGATTGGTATGATCGTTAACGCGTACAATTGGGTATACTAACGAGAATGTGATGGTGACATGAAAGTATAGGAATCATGTCAAGACGGACTCAAGCGAGAAAGGCTAACGGGTCAAGAAGAGGCAAGGAATTGGATACGAGCACGGACGCGTAAGGTAAGTGATTTCCGTAATCACTTCTTATGTTCGATTAAGTTATATTGTGTTTTAATTAAATAAACGTGATGGTTGAGGTCAATTATGTGTCGTAGTCTTACGTCGTGAAGGATGGGATTTAAAGTTGACCAAAATGCCCTTGATGGGTATTTTGGGCAAACGATCTTAATAAGTGGTTTAGAAACAAGCTATACGTTTGGTGTAATGTTTTGGACAAGTATGGAGGTGGGAAGTATGGTCTTGCTAGTCTTAGACCAATTAATGCGCAAATACCCATAACGGGTCAAATAATTAGGAAATGATAATAAGCCGATAGAGCGTAAGATAAGAATTTCCTTAATCTGGATGTGGGATTTTAAATTTATATGATAGAATGTGAATTTACAAGCATGTAGGAAGAAACGGGAGGTTAAACGGGTAAACGGTTCGAAAGTTATGCGCGTTTTAGTGCGTTCGGACGTCGAAACGGATCTGCAGGAAAATGCATTTTAGAGAGGCCGTCGCCGACGGGCAAGGAGGCCGTCGCCGACGGGCAAGGGAAAGTCAGTTTTTCTCAGACGCCTTATTTACCTGTCTACGGGGTTTTGGCCGACGGGAAAAACTACAGGCCGTCGCCGACGGGCCCTAGGGCCGTCGCCGACGACCTCCCCAAGTCCAAAAGTCTGAAATTTGTGATTTAGGTTGATTTATGTGTCGTAGGCTTCGGTTTGTTATCCGTGGACTACGGCGGACTTTCTAAACATGATTTTGATCAATCCTTAGATGTTTATGGGCTATAAATCTAAACCTAAGCTCCATGTAAATAATGTATGTGTATGTAAGAGGTACGTGTGATCTAGTACGTGTTCGTAAAGGTAGGTATGTATGTATGTATGTATGTATGTATGTATGTATGTATGTATGTATGTATGTATGTATGTATGTATGTATGTATGTATGTATGTATGTATGTATGTATGTATGTATGTATGTATGTATGTATGTATGTATGTATGTATGTATGTATGTATGTATGTATGTATATATATATAAAGAGAGGTACGAGTGTATGCATGTATGTAAAGACGTAGGAAAGGTATGTATGTATGTAGTTGTGTATGTATGTATGCATAAAGACATATATGAGTGTATGCACGTATGTAAAGCTGTAGGAAGGGTATGTATGGATGTAGATGTGTATGTATGTTTGTATGTAAGTACGTATGTATGCCTGTTTTAGAGACGTTGAGTGTTAACATTATTAATGGTGTACCTTGAGAATGAAAAGTAATGCAGGTACATTATTGAAGCCTCACCAGGAAATGGATACGCAGATGAAATGCTTAAAGTTTGGAAAATGATGTAAAGTGAAGTGTGTGTGAATGAATCTTGTTTATATAATGTGTGCTAATGTTATGAATGAATGTGTGAGTGCAGGTTATACGGATCACGGGGGATTATCACAAGGAATAGAGATCGAAGACCGAGTCACAGGATAGATTGTACGGGAATAATTGAGTAAGTATTATTAGTAAACAGGACTTATGCCTTATTTTTGTAAAAGATACATATTAAAACGAACCTTTAAGTAAGTCAAGACGTTTGTAATGAAAGAAATTTTAAGGCACGAATTTCCGCTGCGACTTTTTGTCTAATACGATTTAGGGTCTTACACGCGGGGGGGGGGGGGGGGCGAAAACATATATATACCCAAAAAATTCTATACGTAAACTACATATATAACACTACTGAGCGAAAAGTTTGGGGGGTTGGCCCCCACAGCCCCTCTTAAGTTGCGCCCCTGCACCCAACTAATACATTTATACGAAGTTCTAGTTCTAACCCACCCATACCCCTCGATTTTACCTCCCCTAAAATATCTTGTGGGCTTCGTCAATCTCTTTCTAATTCTTGCTTTCGATTTCCAAGTATCCTCTCAAAACCATACTTCTGTTCCCCAATAACCCAAATTAACAACAATGTTTTAAAAATGTACCTTCTTCTTTAACTAACCCTACAATCTTCATTCACTAGACTGAAATTACCCTAAATCTGGACTTTGTTGTGACAAATTGTATCATTATTGGAATTAAACTACCCAAAGTGCATGTTTTCTTTTTGTATTTATTCAAGCTTGACTTTCTACTTGTTTATCATTAGATTAAGTGTGAACGCAATTCGGCCGCATATTGTCAACATTAATATAACAATAATAATATTGCCTTTTAAAGAAAAAATATAATAATATACTATGTTGGTACACTTGTTAAATAAAAAATTATTAAATAATTAGTTATAAAATTTTAAAAATTATAAAATAGTATTTTAAGATAATATTAAATTGAACACGTGAAAAACGGAGTTTGTCACCATAAATAAATATCAAATTATCATCTTTTATTCAAAACAGACCATTGTTGGATATTTTTGTAAACTAAGGCTAGACGGTGGGGGGCTCCTCCTCGTCGAGGCCTGTCGGCGGCGGCAACACCATTCCCCCTCCCCCCCCCCTCCCCGGCGTTGTCCAAAACGTCGACCCTGGGACGATGGGGACGCTAGCTAAAGACAAAAATTTATGCAACCTCCCCTCACACACACATATACATACAACTCATATATCTATACTATATTATAATGCATGAGGGAGAGCTATTTTAAGATACCCAAAAAATAAGAACTTTTCCCCCCACTTTATTTATAGAAAGACACCTAAAATTAGGGTAGTTTAGTCTTTTAAACACTATTTATTTTTAGCCCCTAAACTTATTACACTTAAATCCCTAAAGTTTTAACAAAATTATAGATAACTAGTTATTTTTCGCCCGCGCGTTGCGGCGGGACCCAATGACTACAAAAGACGTGTCAGTAACGGTAAACAGATACCGAATATCAAAACATAAATAAAATGACGTGGTAAGGATAATCATTCCGTCATAAAAAAACAATTTTAAATAACCTAATATATAATAATAGGACCCACATGTCCTACACGTTTGAAATTCGGTTGTTTTCAGTTCAGTTATTACGGTGCTAACACGTTAAAATATGGATGAGCTCGGTACCGGTAATGGCAACGAAAGTACCGATCTGGAAAATCATCAAAATTAGGTACCAGAACCGAAAATGTTCGGTACAATACGGTATGGTATTTGAAGGTAAAAATCAATAAATAAAGGCATGGTGCTAGACCGGTGGCGAACCGAAAGTAACGATTCTAAAAACGGCAAAAGGTGGGTACAAAATTGGTAACGAAAATGATTTGGTATAGTAAATTTGGTACCGATACGATACCGGTTCGTTTACAGGATTTGATACGATTTGCTCATCAATATTCTAAATATCCAAGTTAATTTTACATGCTACAAGTCATTCATTACAGAAAAAGACAAAAAAGAAAGCAAAATAAGTTGTTGTATATATAAAACCTCATTCAAACGAAATACAGTTTACTTACTGTGTGTATGAAAAGTAATCTAAACGGTGCAATTGCTTACATTGCTGCATTGCTACAGGATTTGATGAGCTCGGTACCACCAACCGGTAACGAAAATACCGTTACCGAAATCCCCAAAAGCGGGTACCGGTACCGAATATACCTAGTATGGTACGGTACGGTTCGGTACCGGTCGGTACTGGTACGGAACTGGTATTTGAGGGTAAAAACCGGTGAATACCTGTGCAGAACCGGTACAGAAAATACATCGGTTTGGTAAATTTGAGACCGGATTACTTGCATTGCTGCGTTGCTACAGGATTTGATTAGCTCGGTACCAACTGGTACCGAAAATAACGTTACCGAAAATACCGTTACCGAAATCCCCAAAAGTGGGTACCGGTACCGAATATACCTAGTATGGTACGGTTCGGTACCGGTCGGTACTGGTACGACACCGGTATTTTAGGGTAAAAACCGGTGAATACCTGTGCAGAACCGGTAACGAAAATACACCGGTTTGGTAAATTTGAGACCGGTACCTATACCCGATACCATTTGCTCATCTCTTAATGATGTTACTATTCTATTCTAATTTTAATTTAAAAAATAAATAATAAATCACATTACTGTTCAATATACCTAGTATGGTACGGTTCGGTACCGGTCGGTACTGGTACGACACCGGTATTTGAGGGTAAAAACCGGTGAATACTTGTGTAGAACCGGTAACGAAAATACACCGGTTTGGTAAATTTGAGACTGGTACCTATACCCGATACCATTTGCTCATCTCTTAAGGATGTTACTATTCTATTCTAATTTTAATTTAAGAAATAAATAATAAATCACATGAACTGTTCATATATGTTTCAATTTTATTATATATAGATTAGTTACAATTCACTCATCCACAACAAACTTATATTTTTTACGTATTCTTGACATATCTTATAACTATACTGTTTAAAAAAATCCAAAGATTTCATGACGACCTACACATTTTTGTTAACGTTTCGGTAGTTGTCTTGTTCAATATAGACGCACGGATTAAAAGGTACAAGGTCGATAATGCTTTAATGTACATGTAATTAATACTTGTGATCTAAGGCTGCTCGGTATGGAGGACGGTGAAGAAGACGTCGCCGGAGCAAGACCGCGGGGGGGGGGGGGGGGGGCGGCGTGGTGTTCTGGACGGCGACGGGGGTGGCCCACATGTTTTGGTTCGTCGCAAACGGCACAACTCCGACGGGGAGGACGATGACTGGACGGCGACGGGGGTGGCGGCACGGTGTTTGGTCCGTCGCCGAAGCAAGCCGGAGCGGGGATGACCCCCATACCGAGCAGCCTAATGCCCCTAATCTACAAAGATGGGCTCCATCTATGCAAACAAAAACAAAAAAGAATTAAAAGTACCGTAATATAAAATGAAGATATTATGTGTCACATTTTATTTTATTAAAACTGCCTAATATCTGTACTTAAATATATCTTATAAAAACTTAAAACTAACTACAACAAACTTCCTAAATAAAGGGGTGTCAAATCAAAAATTAAACCCTAGTGCACTTCTATAGTTACTATTATAAATACATAGCAGGACACCCTTATATCTATTGCTAAACAAAGTTAAAAAATGGACCCAGTTCTGAATTCAATTGTTGCGAAAAACCAAGCATGCGAGATTCAAAATTCTAAGGTCAGTTCTGCTATATCGTAGCAGTGAATAAATGTTTTCTTTTATTTACTTTTATGTGAATGTTAACTTATTTGATTTTTCAGATTCAGTTGCATGATGAACATGCCAATTTAAACAACCCATTTGTCGAACAAGCTTCTAAGGTATTGATTTTGCTGGTTTTTAAGTATTATTTTTGCGTATATCTTTCATATTAACATGTTCGTTATGTTATTATATGTGTGTTTTATTGCAGGGTGATGGGGATAAAAGTGTTAATATTATTTCTTATGGTGCAATGTTTAGTCTATACAAGTCTAATCTTTAACGTGAAGTTAGTGAAGATGTAATTTTAAGGTTTATTTAATCTTTTTTAACTTTTGTATTTAATTTTTGTCCTTTTTAAGGATCGAAAGTTTGAGACTCAAAGGAAGAGATCCAATAGACTTTCTGAATGGGAATGGAGTGAGGTTATTAATTTAGACGATTCTGAAGACAATGACAAAGAAGAGGAATTAGAAGATACTGTCGATTCAAGCACAAACCAGAAAACCCGATTAAAAATACCTCGAGTGTCAATTCAGAAGCGGAACAGATTTCATGCAGTCTAATATGAAATCTATCAAGTGTTTTTATGTTTTTTTTTTCATTTTCAGCTGTTATGTTTGATCTAGACGTATGAATAAAGTTTATTTTATATTTGAACTTTATTTTTGATGTTAATATAATGCATTTATTGAGCATATTAATAAAGTTCAAAATAAAGTTAGTATCCTAAATTTATAAGTCAACTGAACTTATATAAGTTAATATCCTAAAGTTGCAATAAATAGATATTGCAGTTAGATATAGTCAAGTTGAAATTAAAAAAACATTGCAGTTATTCTTGGATTAATTTAATAATTCGTATTTCTTAATTAAAAAATAATAAAGTAATAAACTTTAAAGCTAAACAAAAAACTGAACTTACTATGATATAAAGTTAATAAAAATATAAACTCTTAACATCCTATTTTTTACAAAAACTATTTTTAAAATTTTATAAAAATATAATTTTATATATATATAAAAACGAAATTTAACAATTAAAGTTAAAGGTGTAAAACGTACTTACGAGTCAACTACTATTTTTTATTTTTATAAAACCAAAAATTTTAAACTTAAAGTTTATTGGATGAGTACCATGTGGATATTTAAAAAAAGTTATGAACTTTAAAGAAATAAAAGTATAAACTTTATCATTTAACCAACAAAAAAAACTTACTTTACAACTATAACAACTTATCTTTTATTTTTTTGTCATTTGATTATCATCTTTTAAAAAAAACAAACTTTACATGTGTAAAACAATTTTTTACTTTATTTATAAACAAAACATATTGTTTTTATAAAAATTAATTCTTTTATAAACATTTTTTGTAACAAGTAATACAAATAAAATACTCCAGAAATTTACAATCTTTACTAGATAAATACTAAATTGTTGCAAATTTTTAGGAATTATAAGTTCAATTATATTGTTCTAGATAATATTAGTCAGTTTAAAAAGAATTCTTTACCAACTTGACTAGATACATAGTAGACTGTGTGGCATATTTTTTTTGGGATTATAAGTTAAAAGTAGACTCATATAGATAAGATTAGTTAGGAACAAAAAATCTGAACTTAGTATGATATAAAGTTAATAAAGATATAAACTCTTAACATCTTATTTTTTTTATAAAAACAGTTCTTGAAATTTTATAAAAATATAAATTTTTTATATCTGTAAAAACCGAAATTTAACAATTTAAGTTAAAGCTCTAAAACGTACTTACGAGTCAAATACTATTTTTTATTTTTATAAAAACAAAAATTTTAAACTTAAATTTTGTTGTATGAGTACAATGTGGATATTTAAAAAAAAGTTATGAACTTTAAAGAATAAAATTATATTTTATAATTTAACCAATAAAATAAACATACTTTACAATTGTAACAACTTATCTTTTATTTTTTGTCTTTTGATTATTAATTTTTATAAAAAAAACAATATTTTTTGTCTTTTGATTATTACTTTTTATAAAAAAAACAAAACTTTACATATGTGTAACACTAATGACATATATCCACCACAATAATGTTTTCATATATATTATACGAATAAGAAAACTACTAGAAACGAGTGCCGCAATCCAAAGTGTCGCCCCCGCCGCATCGCTCAGGCATCCTACTAGTGTATATATATATATAGGGTCGAGTTCATTTCAGAACTTTAAATAACTACAGAATTTTCAGAACTCCTAATAAACAATCATTTTATATATAAGTTTTTGTATTTAGGATCTTTTAATCATCTATTATATGTATCTCTTTGATTACATATATGTAAAAAAAACTAGTTTACATATGTGTAATTATAAAATTACATATAAAAATGATAAAATTACTCTTAACATGTATGTAATCATAAAAAATACACATAATAAATGATAAAATTATCCTAAACATAAAAATATATAAATAAAAAGATTGTTTATTAGGAGTTCTGCGAGTTTTGTAAATATTTATGGTTCTGAAATGATCCTGGCCTTATATATATATATATATTAGACGCATCCCCCATTTCCTTAGTTTCATCCGCTTTGTCTCATCCTCACGCCCATCATACGTAGCGCTTACGTGACAGATCATTCTCCAAGGATAAGCCTCTACGGCTCTACCATACCGTCTAGCCTAATAATATATCACTTCTTTTGATTATTTTAGCAATGATTTTGTACTTTTATGTAATTTAGCAACACATTACTTTACTATATATTAAAGGCCCAAACTATCTACACACTTGGTGTGTAGATAGTCACCCCAAAAAGGTGTTTTTTGTCCTTATGTGCACACCTTGTAGTATCGAACTGTGGCCAAAACACGGCGTTTTGGTCCGGTTAACCAGACAAAGACTGACGGGTGTCTGACGGGTCTGTTGACCGGACCAAAACGCCGAGCTTTGGCCGCGTTTTGGTCCTGTCAACCAGACCGGGTGTCAGTCTTTTGTCTGGTTGACAGGACCAAAACGCGGCCAAAGCTTGGCGTTTTGGTCCGGTCAACAGACCCGTCAGAAACCCGTCAGTCTTTGTTAGGTTAACCGGACCAAAACGCCGCGTTTTTGCCACAATTCGACACTGCAGGGTCACTAGTACAAAAACTGTTTTTTGCAGCGTTGAAAATGATTTTTAGAAGCGTTTAGGAAACGCTTTAAAAAATAGCGCCTCAAAAAATGGGAATATCTTTAGAAGCGGTGGTATAAATTATTAAATTAAAAAATAAAATACGGACAATTAAATCTTATGCAGCGGTTCTGTATTTAATAATATTTCCACCTAAATTCAACCCAATTAATTTCTTTTAGCCATTCTGTATTTTATTATATTTCCACCAAATTCCAAAATTCAACCCCCATTTATTCTGCTTTTATTTATATTTCCAGCAAAAGTTTTTAACCTGAATTTAATAATCCAAAATTTCATCTCAATCTATGAATACACCAATCCAGAAACCAATTTATGAATTTAGACATTCAAAGAAAACTTCAAATTTGATAACGCTGATTTAACAAATCCAACAAAACATAAAGTTATACAGGATATAAATCTCTTAGACAATAAAGAGTACTAACACTAATTAAACAAATCCTGACAAAACAAAAGTTTCTAGCAAGATATAAAACCATAAGAAAATAAAGAGTACCAACGACAAATCTATTTAAATGCATGGCTCCAATTTGGAAACATTCTCACTAAAAACCAAGGCATTATGATCCTTAGTAACTGGTCGATATCCTTTTGTGTAGCAATTCTTGTTGTTCGCCAAATCTAAAAAAAATGAATAAATAAAAGTTAGATTTCAATAAAACAGCTACATATACATACAATCACATACGTACACACATAACCATATGCATACAACCACATATACATATCCATACACATGTACATACAAGCACGTAGATATACACACACATACAACTGCGTATACATATACATAAACACTAATAGACAAGGTATATATAAAATACTTACATTCGTGGGAAAATTTTCTTGGTAAGTATAGACAAACTCCATCATATATCCCAACACCATGAATCCGCACTCCCATCCGCCTTTTTGTTGTTTACACTACAATAAATTAACAATTGATTATGTAAGAACTTAAGAAAAATCAATTAACTAGAACTCCATCATATATCCCAACAATTGATTCTGTTGAGAAGGATAACTTTGCGCCTTCGAAGAGCATACAAGAGAAACGACAAGGTGCAAACCTACTTCTTTTTCTTGCTTATATCTTCTTATGGTTTTTTGTTTTTATATTAGTTTCTGATTACAACCATACTATGTCTTTTTACAGCATTAATTGCTTGCTGCCGCCAAGTTTATTGCTCATCTCGTTAACCAGCAGGTTGCTCATGAGCTTATTACTCTCAAGCTTCTCACACTTCTCTTAGAAAATCCAACTGAAGACGGAGTTGAGGTTGCTGTTGCTTTTGTTACTGAATGCAGTTCGCTATTCCAGGATCTATCTCCTAAAGGCTTGCATGGCAGTGATGAGGCGTCTGATGACGAATCTTCACAGAAAGAGGAGGACGGGGAACAGATGAGGATAGCAGATGAAACCGAAAAAAATCTGGTTAACCTTCGAAGAACAATTTACTTGACAATTATGTCTAGTTTTGACTTTGAGGAAGCTAGTCATAAGCTCCTCCAAATCAAACCGGAGCCCGGAGAAGAGGTATGGTAAAACAAGTATAATTTTTATATCAGACTCAAGTATTTTCAGTCGTTTAGAAAACAAGATTCATTTTTATATCAGATTCGAGTACACCCGCTTAAAACCCGACCCAAATGTACATTTAAAGGGTTAGTTTCAGTTCCTCGCTTTATTCATAATTCAGTCCAGGCTCATGTTGGTTCCAGTATGATCTAACGCGATGCTCGGCCCTAGTAATTATACACTTTGCTAAGGGAGTTGTCTTTTATAATGAAATGGTTGCGTTGAATGTTCAGAAAACAAGTCAATAAGACATAGAAATGCATACCTCGACCATACTCCATGTGAACTTTGTTCCCTTAAAAACATCTTCAATTACTTTCGAAAGAAGATAATTGTTTTTGTCCTTGTTGCCCTTTAACGAATCCAAGATGAATACTTCTTTGTTTGCAGGGGAAATGATAAACAAGGACCAGTGATCACTGGAAAAAGAAAGTTACAAAACAGTTAAGTAAAATATAATTAATAAAATAAAGGAAAGCTAATTACAATAGACTAAGATGCAAAAATAAAAATATATATATATATTATTACTTGGCTAAATACGGTGCAAGAAAGTATCGTTTGTCCATGTGAAGCTCATATACACCAAGAATGTGACCTTTAACTTCTTCGGGATTACGTTGGCACATCTCACCGTTGATCGAGTTTGGACCAAAGAAAGCGCATGGGTTGTATCTTTCACCATCATTTGACACCGTATAAAAGAGCCTTGTATAAAAAATGATCAGTTAATAAATTCAGTTATCTACAAATGTTATTTACCAAATAGATAATTCAAAACAACTTACGCCGCAAACCAATGTATGATCGTGATATCAACCCAGCCGTTAGAGAATACTTGTAACAACGCCTCAATTTCAATGAAGTCTTTTAAGATGTAGGGATACATCCCATCAGGGATAGAAAACTCGATTGGAACAGGATTCAAATGATAATTACCAACATGCTTTTCTAATTCACTAACAATGTCTTGAACCCATGCAGGTCTTTCTTTTATTGCATTCAAAGCACTCTTTATTTTTCGGGCTTGTTTTTCTTGATCAGATTCTTCATTTTGTGGTTGTAGAATTTGATTGACTATGGGTATCGCCCACTAAAATAGCAAGATACCTAGTTATAACACACACTAAAATAACAGTTGGTTTGAGTATGGTGAAGTTATTAATTACCAGAGACTCGACAAAATCATCCGAATCGTCCAAATCAATAGTATCTATCGGCATTTGTTGTTGATCTTCATTGGCTTCAGGCGGCACAAACTAAAATAACAAACAATATTATAACATATAAAACAACTCAAACTAAAAGGTATAAACTACCTTAGGTATATAGACCGAAGTGCTCGTTTCAATTTCATAAGTTGAGGCCTTTCTCGAGGCACTATTTGATTTGTGGGGTGCCTCGATGTTCACAATCTACAATTAAACAGAAAAAAAAAAACTAAACATGAAATTTATTGAAATGACATTGGAGTTGTGAAGCAGCGATTCAGAATATTAGAATATTTAGGACGAAATCAAGGATGGAAAGTCTATTTAGATAGGTGGTGCTGTATAAATATAAGAAAAGATAAAGTAACATATATATACTTTAATTAACTACAAATACCTTTAGCGCGTTTCTTGGCCATTGGATAAAACCAGCAAGTGTATCATCCATATATTTAACTTCATCGTCCAAAGTCTCTGAAGGGACATCCTTGTCCTCATATCCTGGTATGACGGTATCCACTTGTACTTTCACACAACCGTCTTTCATGTGTTTCGTATGTAATGTCCTGATTCTAGTAGGATACGCCAGCCCCTTGGCTATCGTTATTTCTCTCGGCAAATCGTCGACCGATAATAGCTCACACTTACATACATCCTACAGAACCATATAACAAATTTATAAATTTTATCAAAGTGTTGTACCATTTATCCAAAAATTTAATTAAAATATGTTAGTGCAAATGTGTGCTTGTGTGAGTATTACTTGAATGTCTGGATAGTCTATATATGATCCACGCGATGCATAACTATGAAAACCCATGCTTCCATCCACCCTTTGTCTATCCTGGTTCACATTCATCTCATCACTTCTTGTTTGAGTGGTAGGCACACCATTCTGATTTGGTTGCCTATCACACTTATACAATCCTCCGTGAACTTTTGTTGAACCTATAAAGTAGATATTAAAAGATACATGAATAATAAATAAATAAATAAATATATGTATATGATACAATTCTCAACTATTCACAATTGGATATATATATATACACACACATCATTACCTATGACATATGAAACTGTCCTTGATCGGCCCCCGCGTTCAGGCCCAAAACATCTAGTTAATGGATCTTCACGCCCTTGATAATACGTACCATCAGCTTTCATTTCACTCTCAGTACCACCCTGTACAAAAATATAAGTGTATAACACTCGACAAATTCTACGTGTGTGTATATAGTAAAAATATAAATGTAAAACATTCTACTAATTATATATATATATATATATATATATATATATATATATATTTACCAAAGAATTGACTTTTTGTTGTATATGATTGACTTCATAGAAGCCAGTTTGTTTGTTTCGACTTGCTCGACCCGCGATATACAGTTGAGAACGTTGATGTTGTAACTTTTTAACAGAAGAATTTCTTTCCGAAACTTGTTTCCATCTACCATCAAAGTTGTCCTTTAAACCCCTATATCCGGTGCGTCCTGTACGGTGAAAGTCTTCGTTCTTTAGTGCACTTGCTCTTGCTTTTTCACTTTTTTTCTATGCATAAACCAACAAACAATTGTTAATAGTTACAAAAATTAGAGAAAAATAATTATGATGATAATGATAATGATAATAATAATAATAAACATACCAAAAAATTTTCTTCCTTCTTTGACGCAACGAACACGGGCCACTTTGATCGATCGAGATACTTATACTTGTCAAAAGGCTCTTCATTTATTTTTACGTATTCTCTATACAACTTACTTCTCCAATCAGTACAATTTTTCTTGGCTT
Source organism: Helianthus tuberosus (assembly GCA_030545235.1). Lineage (NCBI taxonomy): Eukaryota > Viridiplantae > Streptophyta > Magnoliopsida > Asterales > Asteraceae > Helianthus > Helianthus tuberosus. The sequence goes on along the minus strand of CM060396.1, from coordinate 186,132,545 downwards.
TTTTGAGGAAAACGTGCTTTGGTTTATCGTCTAGAATATTCCAATAATCCTAAGTAATTACAAAACAAAGCAAACGTTAAATGAAATAATTAACAAATATCGCATGTCTAAAATTTTACAAAACATCGAATAAAATACCTTAGCTTCCAGCCAAAGGTTTTCCCACCTTTGCTTGTCAAATTTGTTTGTAGGAATGTGATATGGAAACCTTGCTCTCAATGTTAATCCTAACCATGAAGCAAATTTACTTTTTTGTTTACCCATCGCTAGCATATCGTCATCAAAATCAACGTGCAATTCATCTTCTCTCATTTTCTTTGAACAAGAAGCAACACCTCTTTTACCTCTACCTCTTTTAGACATTTCTGTTAAACAAAAATATATATATTTTTAAGAATAGTTATCCAAATTATGAGGGTCAACACTATTTCAAAAGGGCTTTACAAATGTGGTATATAATGTGGTCATCTCCAAAACTTTCACTACAGATGCCGAAGCCTTAAAAACAGTGCAAAAATCACATAAAAAGCATAAAACACCAGTTTAGCAACAAAACTTTCTAATCCTTCTCCTCGTCTTGGTTCCATGTAAGTTAATTTCTATATATATGATCTGATGCATGCATCATGGTAACAAAATTCAAGTTTCAACGCGAGATTATGGCAACGCGTTACAAAGTCCACGCGTGAAGATCTTGGCCGGCGGCGGTGTCTTACGTGGATCAAAGTGTGATACTTGTGTTATCATGGGCAGTGACGGATCCAGATTTTTTTTTTTTTTACGGGGGCACAAAATAGTTAGTTTATAAGAAGGCGAGTCAAAACAATTCGTTTAAAAATGAGTCAGGTAAAACCACTTCATACTTATCAAATTAATGATATCATTGTAACTTTTCATTTTGCAACCCCATACAGATTAACTTTTTCTTTGCCAATATATACATATATAGGAATTATTGTCGGTTAATACTCTTTCTAAAACATTTCTATTTATCTTCTTACTAAAATATTTCATACCTTAATTACATTTTTAAAAGAGAGAGTACTTCTAAAATAAAAAATAATTTTATATTGAATAAGGTAATAATCGAATATTACAGTTAATCAAAATGAAAACCAAAAAACAATAAATCATTTATTGTTGAAACGAAAATAAAACGTAAAATATCATCTATTGCTATGCAACTCATACATACTGATTATCTCAATTACAATGCAGCAACCCCAATAATTTATTAACCTAAATAAATTAAAAAGTCATCTTCTTCACCTCCGAACACAAACACCACCATAGTTACAGACTATAGTATCCGCCATATATATATATGCATACACATGCAGTCTGGATGTACGGTGGGCACAGGCCCACCCAACACAAAGGGTGAATCCGCCACTGATCACGGGGCGCCCCGACCACCCTAATAGCATGTAATATTCTGAAATTTAGCTCAGACTCAAACAAAAAGTCAAGGTCTTCTATGTTTTATTCTGATACAGGAGTATACATGCAAATGTGGACACCTTAAACATGTAAAAAGAAAAATTGAACACGAACTAAGGACCATCAATCATACACAATAGAATATACAATAACTATTTAAAAATTAGGGACCACATTCCTAATATACAATAGAATATACAATAACTATTTAAAAATTAGGGACCACATTCCTAAACCAACACTAATAGAGCAAAAATAACACTCATGGCAACATGAAATCATCATCATAAATCATAAACGGGGGGGTTGACGATTAAGAATTAAGCCTAAAAAACCATAACAGACTTGCCATAACATGAAATTATCCTCAAATTACTGACATCAAATACAAAATATATATAATAAAGGAGAGAATAACATCACCAATTTCAAATGGATTTGTGGGTGAACTTCGTTCTTGGATAAAAATTCGACTGAAAACAAAAAACCCTAACTGCGATTTGGAATAAATAACTGAGATTTAGAGCAAAAGCAATGAAGAAACCGCAATCCTAATAACTGTGAACGAGCGGGAGATGAAAGTGAAGTCGCGCTATTTGGGAAACTTTGGCGGTTCGACTACCGCTCTATGATATTTGGGAATTTTTGACGGTGTATGTGTATTCAGAAAGGATTAGGCTATTTTATATAACCTTTAAAAAAAAGGCTATTTTATATAAGCTTTTGATGTTTAATATTTAATTACTCAATTAATTGACGGTGTATTGTATTCAGAAAGGATTAGGCTATTTTATATAAGCTTTTAATTAATGTTTAATATTTAATTAATCAGTTAATTAATGTCTACGATATTTGGCCAATTTATATCATTCTCAGCTCATATAATAATCGAATAATTCATGGTTTGGGATGGCAAAAATACCCAAGCCCAAAGGGTATACCCGAAACCCGACATAAATAGGATGGGTATGCGTCGGGTATTGGGCTGGGTATGGGATTAGTTTTGAAAATTTTCGCGGGTATGGGATTAGGTGATACCCGACCCGATTACCCGAAACCACATATCCGTTTACCCGAACTATATACCCGATCATATACCTGAATTTTTTAATTTATATTTTTTTATTAACCTCTGTCTATTAGTCAGTGGCGGTGGTATGAGTGTAAACGAGTCAAGATATTAGTGATCGATTCGAAAAAACTAAAAATTAGCCCGAAGCTAAACTTCACTTATTGACCTCAAGCCGGTTCACAAGCATGTACGATCGTGTTATTTATAATATTTGGAACCGGGCATAAATTATATAGTCTATTCAACATCATAAATTTAAATATACTAACACTTAAAATTCCGAGTTTACGAAATGACATATAAATGGAGGTTCAAACTTAAGAAGCCAAAATTCATACAGAATCAAAATCAAATAAAATAATATATTGAGTGCTAATGCATAATTAATGAAACATCATCAAACCAAACGAATTCAAAGAGCTAGAGCTATAATTTCCAATGATTCCTATAAAAAAGAAAACCATTATTAATAAATTAACAATTATAAAAAATAGATTTGGAAAGAGTATATATATATATATAGAGAGAGAGAGAGAGAGTATCAAACCTTTATCAATTAGTTTAACACGGTGCATCAAACATATATCCCATCGGTGTGGTCAGATCGTAAGTATGCAGTGGTGTGATCATTTGCATCATTCACTGGTTGAACATCGACAGAAAATGGTGGTAGGTCGTCAAACTGGTTGTATTCTTCCTCATCGACAACATCATCAACACCAAGGATACGTCGTTTACCTTGCAATACAATGTGGTATCTTCGTTTGCTCAAGTCATTGACAAAGAACACCTGTGTGACTTGTTTTGCGAGGATGAATGGTTCGGATGCATATGAATTTGTTGTGAGGTCGACTTGTGTAAAACCATATTTGTCAACTATTACACCTGTATGGTTATTTACCCACTTACATTTGAACACAGGTATCTCGAAGGCATGGTAATTCAATTCCCAAATTTCTTGTATGACACCGTAATAAGAATCCTTGGCAATTCTTATCCTTGTAGAATGATTATTCTTGTCGAACTCCGCCCTTGATGCTATCACTGTAACTCCACTATTCTGCATTGTACTTTTTTCATCTTGATCTTTTGTGTAAAACGTATAGCCGTTAATGTCGTACCCTTGATAAGTTGTTACTCTAACATCTGGGCCCCGCCCCAACCTTTCCACGGTTTTATCAAAAAAATTTTGGCCAGAAGATCTCATTACCTTAATTTCAATCCAATCAGCAAACTCTTTGTTATGCTTCTTTTCATACCACATTTCACTCTTACCCGGGTATGTTGACCGTAATGTTCCTTTGTGTTCGGAAATGTATGGAGCAATACAAGCCATGTGTTTTAGGACCTCAAAATGTGCAAGTTGTAAATCATCGTGGTTTGGGAGAATTGTTTTCATACCAACACCTCCTTTCCCTGCAAGTCTACCCGAGTGACGAGATTGAGGAACACCATCCAAATAACCTGTGAATAAACCAGTTATTACGTTGTAAATTATAATTAATGAAACTTATATATATTACTATAATATACTACAAATGTTATGAAATCACTACCTGTGCAAAACTCAGCCACCTCTTCAGAAGTATATCCTTCAACAATGCTACCCTCAGGTCGATTAGGGTTTCGTACATAACCTTTTAAGAAACCCATATATCTTTCAAAAGGGTACATGTAGCGTAGAAATACAGGGCCACATGTCTGGATTTCTCCTACGATATGGATTACAAGGTGAACCATCACATCAAAAAAAGATGGAGGAAAGTACATCTCAAGTTCACAAAGCGTGATGATAATTTCTTTTTGCCACTCATTAAGTGACTCGGGCTCAATAACTTTTGAGTGTATCTTGTTAAAAAACAAACAAAGTTTTGTAATTGTATGTCGGAGGTAATCCGGTAACAATCCACGTACTGCAATTGGAATCATATGTGTTATCAAAACATGACAATCATGAGACTTCATACCAAGCAATTTTAAGTCTTTCATCGACACCAGCTTTTTAATGTTTGCAGAATAGCTGGATGGAACTTTAATATCTTTTAAACATTTACAAAACTTTGTTTTTTCATCTTTTGACATAGTATAGCACGCAGGTGGCAGATAAAATTTTCCTTCGGGTGTCGCGACAGGAGCAAGCTTTTTACGTATTCCCATTTCTTCCATGTCTTTACGGGCATTAATCCCATCTTTAGTTTTCCCGGGTATGTTTAACAATAAGCCTACCAAGCTCTCACATACATTTTTCTCTATATGCATAACATCTAGACAATGTCGAACTTGTAAATTCTTCCAGTAAGGCAAATCCCAAAAGATTGACTTTTTTTTCCAAATGGCGTCTTTCTCAACACGATTTCTTTTTCCCAACACAACATTTAGTTTTTCAACTCGTGAAAATGCATTAAATCTTTTCCTCACTGGACGGTCCTCAACAGTTCCGTCAAACTCCTCTTTTTTATTTCGATAATTATGACCTTGGGGAAGGAATCTTCGATGTCCCATGTATACAGTTTTTTTGCAATTATTTAACCACATCGAACTTGTATCATCTTCACAAACAGGACAAGCTGACTTACCTTTCGTCTTGTATCCTGACAAATTACCGTATGCTGAAAAATCACTTATGGTGCAAAAAATCATGGCCCGTAATTTAAAATATTCTTTCTTATAAGCATCATATACTTCTACACCTGTATTCCATAGAGTTTTTAAGTCATCAATTAAAGGAGACAAATAAACATCAATGTTATTACCAGGTTGTTTTGGACCTTGAATCAACAGAGACATCATTATGTATTTTCGTTTCATGCATAACCACGGTGGAAGATTGTAGATGCATAGAAGAACTGGCCATGTACTATGACGACTACTCATGTTTCCAAAAGGGTTGAACCCGTCTGAACTAAGTCCAAACCGTATGTTTCTTGTCTCGTTACCAAACTCAGGAAACATATTATCAATATTTCTCCACTGGGGTGAATCTGCTACATGTCTTAATTTTCCATCCTTTACACGACTATCTGAATGCCAACGCAATAACTTTGCTTCTTTCTCATCTGAAAATAACCGTTTCAGTCTAGGTATAATTGGGAGGTACCACAACAATTTAGCTGGTGGTCCATTTTTTGTCACATCATCGTTAACTTCATCTGTTTCAAGTTTACGCTTATACCTTGACTCACCACAATAAAAACATTTATGATCTTGCTTGAAATCCTTTACATACAACATACAGTCATTTGGACATGCATGTATTCTTTGAACTTCTAATCCCATCGGACACGTCATTTTTTTGCTTGGTATAACGAAATTGGTAGCTCATTACCTTTCGGAAGAATGTCATGTAAAAGCACTAATAGATCTGTGAAACTTTTATCACTCCATCCGTGTTTTGACTTTAAGTTAAACAACTTCAACACAACATCTACTTTACTAATCTCAGAACCGATATATAATGGTTTTTCTGAATCATCAATTAGCTGTTTTAACTTTTCTTGATCGATATCATCAACATTAGTCTCTAAATCATTAAGCATTTCACTTACATTTTCATTAGGGACATTTAAATTGTCACTAGGGACATTTAAATTGTCATTGTCGTGATTTCCTAAACTAATTGACGACGTGCCATGTTCAACGCGTGATTCCCCGTGCATTGACCAACAAGTGTATTTAGACATAAAACCATTTTTCATCAAATGAAACTCTATATCTTTGACATCATCATATTGTTGGAAATTTTTACAAATCATACAAGGACACCAAATCATTTGACTTCCAACATTCAATCTATTAGCTTCGGCAACTTTAAGAAAACTTTCTATGCCAACCATATATGCTGAGCTAGTACGTGCACTATCGTACATCCATTTTTTACGATCCATCTAAAAATTAAAATAAATAAATAAATAAATAAATAAATGATATAAATGTGTGTGTGAAAAAAAAAACGATAAATGAAATTAGTTGTATTTCAAGCTATCAATAAACAACGAAAATAAATGGAGTATTAACCATATATATAAAAATAAATGTAATATAATAAGAAACTTATAACCTAAATGGAATTAAATGGTGGTTTTTAATGACTTTCAACCAGATTAACTTTTGTGTCGCTCAAACTATAAATAAACTAAATAACTAATACGTAAATACATATAATAAAATAATATAATCAAATTAGAACCTAAATTATGTCAAATAACTTCAACTAAATTTTCAAAAAGCCCAAGCCAGTTACCTTTCTTGGTATTTTTCTAGTCTACATATTACTAAATGATAAAAATTCAGCTAAATTTTGTTTCTCATCAATGGGAGTGAGTGTTCAAATTTTAACAAATTTAGGAGTAGGGGTGTGAATTTCTGACACGACCCGAAAACACGACACGAACCTAACACGAAATTTGCGGGTTTAGGTTTAGTCTAAACGGGTTTGGGTCAGTTTCAGGTTGAATCCGCGAACCTGTTTAGCTAAACGGGTCGGGTTCAGGTGAACCGGTCAGGTTGACGGGTTGACCCGTTTAACCCATTGATATGACATTTTATTTTTTACAATATATTTTATGTCATAAATTTATTTGGGTGTATATTTAATGCATTTTTATAATTTAAAAAATAATTTTATTATAAATATTTGTGTTTTTTAATAAAATTTTAATCTTAATATATTAATTTGCAAAAAAAAAAAAATTTTGAAAATTCGGCTTGTACGGGTCTTGTTCGGGCCAACCCGCTAATATTCTGGTCTTGTTCGGGTTCATATATATGACAAGATTTTCGGGTTCGTGTTGGGTTCGGGTTCATCTAAAATTTTCAGGTTCAGGTTGGGTTGAACCCGCCAACCCACAAACCCGACCCGTTTAGCACCCCTATTTAGGAGTCTCATCAATGGGAGTGAAAGTTCAAAATTTAACAAATTTAGGAGTAAAATGTTAAATATTTACAAACATTGGAAACCCGAGCTTCTCACTTTTCTTTAAAATTTTCCCTTTAAATTTATAAAAAAAAAAATACCTTTCACTCCTAAATTTGCAAAAACCAGTCTCTCTCCACTTTATATGAAAGAGAAATTAAAATTACTTGACCCCCAATATTTTATATTCACTTATATAAAAAAATTAACGTAATATAACCAAAATTTTCTAACCTGTATCCACTTAAATGATGATGGTTTGTACTAGTATTTTTGGTGTTTTTCACGATGGCTCTTTCGGATGCTATAATTACATACACTTGATGCTTGATATATGATGCTATCAACAAATTGGAAAAGCCTATACATAAATAAATGGATTAATCAATAACTATATATAAAAACAAATGTAATCTAATCAAACTTTCTAAACCTTTAATTGTGATGATGAATGAGAGGAATTCAATGTGATTGTTGAGGAATTGCATATGAAACGATATTAGGTTGAAGATGACCTTTTTGTTGATGAGTTGAATGAATAGGAATTAGTTGAGAAAAATAAGGTATTGATAATAACTATATAACAATACGTTTGAGATTTATAATAATTTATTTAAAACAATGATTTTGTATGTACTTATCTCATTGAACTTGGCGCACACTAATTTTAAATTAAAGTATTATTATTTTTCGTTTTAAACTTGAATTATTTTCATGTTACATAAAATAAAATAGATACAAAACGCTTCTAAAGGTTGATTCTTTAACATTTATAAAATAAAATATTAAATGAAAATTACTAAACGCTTCTAAAAAGTATTATTGAAAAATTCATTTTGAAACACAACTTTTTGCAGCGGTTTATGAGAAAACGCTTCAAAAAAAGTATACAAGCGCTGCAAAAAACAAGTTTTGTACTAGTGGGTGTGCATATAAGGACAAAAAACATCTTTTAAGGTGTGTAGATAGGCAAATGGGTGTGCCAATAGGTACACCCATATTAAAACTCTATGTCGGTGACCAATGGATTTTTTTCCTTTTACTTTTATCATTGCAAATGAGTACTAAATTTTCCGTCTGACTTTTGTCTTACATTTTCATTACTTTTACATTTACATTTTGCCCATTTGTAAGACAACCCGTTAATGGGGGGTCTTGAGCGCCCCCCCCACCCCCCCCCCCCCCCCCAAAAAAAAAAAAAACGCCTCACAACGCCATTCAGCTATCCTCTGGGTGTTTTTCTAAAAAAAATGTAAGAGGCGTCCTTTTTTCCACGCCGAGGTTCTGATTCTTTGGCCAATCACCGTGCATCCCTTTTTGGTTGGTCAATATAATTTTTTTATGGTTTTTTTTTTTTTACTTAAATTCTTTTACACCCCTTAACATAATGCTTCACAATACCCACATCCTTACTACACCCAATGTAGAAAAAAAAATGTCCCATAATGCAACATTGTTGACTGAGATGACACGTGTCGCACAATACCCATGGGTAGGGGCATTATTCATGCTCTCCACTACACATGGTCTAATTTTACTTTTTCTCAGCGTAAAGAAATTTCATTTATTTATTATTCGGTTTATATATAAAGAATGATACATAACTAGATAATTGCGACAGGCCGAGCGTTGCGGCGGCCACACCTTTGTTATTTATAGCTGGTGTCACGTTATGTGATGTTTTAACCATATGAAAACGCATGTTTCGGAATGTGCGATACAAAAGGAACATAATATATCGATATACATATAAAAATTATATGGAAGTCATGAATTTGTTCTTCAATCATAAACGGCATATATACATACGTATATATTGAAAATGTTAAGCCAATTGACAAAACCATGATTATTCTGGCATTTGTAAACATCAAGAATAATGAGTTGATGACACATAATTCATAAACTCATCCACACAATATAAATGCTTGAAAAAAAGTAAATGACATACCAACAATCCTAAAAAATCTGTTAATCCTGAGCCATCTTACTGATATTTCTAGTTGCCGCTTCAATTGATGACTCATAAAAGCAATCACCAAAGCAACTTCTATTTCATCTAATGATAAATTTGTACACAGAATTTTAGTGAAAGAGTACGAATGCTTTTGTAATGTTTAAAAAACCTGGTAAAGCAATAAAAGCATCATAGTGCTTACCCATTTTTGCTTTCCTCTGATGCATATTAGCCACTGCTTTTACTTCTCCTATTGTTTCACCAGTTAAATGCATTAACAAAAAAAGCATAAACTTCAAATTAATACATAAAAACATGCAAGTCCAAACTTACTATAATGATTTGTACAAAATTCATTAGAAACTTGTGTTGCCTGTGCCCCGCAATTGTTGCATACCAGATCGGATGGCTTCTTTTATGGCTACATTTTTTATCCATAAGTTGTCGTTTTCTTGCTTCGAAATCGCATTTTCATGCCACTCCATGCCTCCATTTGAGTCTGGACCAATCGCTGTCTAAACATCCCGAGACTCTACTTTACAGGTAAGATGTTGTGTATGTTTGTCTGTTTATATGTTCTTATAGTTAAAATCCAATTAAATTCAGTGTATATAAGTTATAAACCAAGTATTATTACCTTCATTTGATATGCTTGATTGCCAAATTCAACTTCTTTCCAAACGCCAAGCTTTCTTTCTCATCAGGGTGAGGATTATCTTTAAAAAAAGTATTACCACAAACAATATAAACATATCATCAATACACAACAAAACCTTATATAAAAGCCTAAAATTGACTATTTACTAAAAAGATTACGCTTGGTGTATTTTGGTCTGACAGGTAGACTGGATCGAGACCAACAAACTATTTAGATCATAGATCATTAGTTAATTATAAAAGACTCTTTAGAAAGTTTGGGTAAGTTAAGTATTGGGCCATTAGTAAAGAAAAATAGTAAAAAGATTAGTGCTTACTGTGGTTGCAAATTGTGTTGCTACGTGGCGACGCTTGAGATTTCCGATCGCGGGGGGGGGGGGGGTCAAAAACGTATATACCAAAAAAATTATAAAACCGGGGGGTCAAAAAACGTATATACCTAAAAAATTCTATACAAAAACTACAAACCAGGCACTACTGAGCGAAAAGTTCGAGGGTCGGGCGCAAAGACGCACATTTGTGATTTGTATACCAAGTATAACTCAGATCTTTTACTTATATGCCATAGAGCTTTACACCAAACAGTATATGTGAGGTTTCTACAACCATGATCCGTGAATGATAATCATTTATAAAAAACAAATAAAAGCTAATAAATCAACTACATACAAAAACTTTTATTTACCATAAAACACAACTTCACAGATTTCTAGTGGCATCGATTGTGTATATATATACAAAGAAGTCACCATTAAACAAAACAATTATAAACAAAGAAGGGCCCCAGGTTACTGTCTATCTTCCCCGATTAGATTTAGCATTTCAAATGTCGTGTACTCCATCTCTAATCTCTAATCCCTAAATCAAAATTTCAATTTCGATTGACGAAGGAAAAGGTTCATAATGGAATAAACGTTAGTATTTTTTACCTGTTTTGACTCGCCGGAATAATGATATAGTCAAAAGGCAGAAATCGATTTAGGATTCGTTGGGAAGGAGGTGCCACCGAGTGCCGCCGTGAACTTCAACCTTGAAACCTAGAACAGACCCTACTACACTTCGTTCCTAATCACGAAAACCCCCAAATCATAGACGTTTGATTGAGTGCGGCTGTTACATCGCCGCTGTTGCAGTCATCATTCCGGTTACCTCCTGAAAATACAAATAATCTGTAATGGTAGTGACGATGGTGGTGGCGCAGTGATGGGTTGGAGCGGTAGAGTGATTCTGGACATATACTTGAGAAAGATGTTTAGGGTTAGAAGAGAGGTGCTGAGAGGAGGAAAAGAGAAGACACTAAAGACAAGCACCGACTTTGTGCTTTAAGTATATAGGGTAATTTGAATATTTAATTTCTAACTAGAATTAAGGTTGGTACCATGGCGGTCATAACTTGTACCGTCTGAACAATATAAATATAAGCACCGGTGTTTGTTTTATCTCCTTTGTTGTTATAGCGAGTGTCACACCGATATCGTAGTGAAATAAATCGACATTGATCGAATTCCCGTAATAACGCGCGGAGAAATTCTACTAGTTTCAGATTAAATTAGGTTTACATGGTTGAAAAAAAAAATGTGTAAAATCATTGCAAACAATAAGATTGCCTAAATTAAATTTACTTGAATTTAACCAAAGCATTAACATACTAATACATTAATACTCTGATAACAAAAACAAACAAACAAATTCTGCTTTATGAACAACCCACCTGTAACAGAGTATCTTACAATCCCCCTATTTTTCTTCCGGTAGCCTCAACCGGGATCAGTGGCGGATGTAGGATTTTATTCTAATTGGTTCCTTCTGATAAATTCTCTTTAATTCTCACTAATTTTTTTCTAAATTCTACAAAGTTCTCACTATTTTTTTCCGTTTTTTTTCCAAACACATTGGGTTCCTGGGAACCCACAAATGTGGGCTGGATCCGCCCCTGAGTGGGATTACGGTGGCCGCAGAATTAAAGCACCCACAGCTGCCTCCACCATCTCCGGCAGCTTTCGCCGGTTTTCCGGCAACCCCAATTGCTAAATTTTTCAATGAGTTACCAATCATGTTGAAAATCTTGATCTTGATCTGACCCCTCTTCGGTTGGCTTCGTTTTACTATGAGTTTGGAAGGTGCGGCTGCCATTTTTGGAAGGTTTTTGTTCAAAGTGGAGTAGGAGATGTTTGAGTGATAAAAGGAAGTGCATGTGTGTGACTATCTATATATATTGAGTGTGTGTGTGTGTGTAGATAGGTGCAAACAAACTAAAGTTACTTTCCCCCCAAGCTACTGACTTTAAAACATAAATAAATACAAATAATGATTTGGAAAATTTAACAATGAATAGGAAGCATATGCAACGTGGAGATAACTCATTAGAAGGGGTTTTTGATGTAAAGTCTTGTTAACCACTCTTTGACGCAGTGACGAATCTTGAGATTTCCGATAGGGGGTCGAAAACGTATATATATACCTAATAAAATTATAAAATTGGGGGTCGAAAACGTATATACCTAAAAAATTCTAGCCAGACACTACTGAGCGAAAAGTTCGGGGGGTCGGACCCCCCCACCCACAAAGTTGCGCCCTTGCTTACGGTCAAGCCAATACGTGTGTGTATATATGTGTATGTGTGATAGGTAAATGAGAGGAGGAGACCACAGATAGAATTTGTGTTGACTTTACAGTCACAGTCCTTTATTTAAAAAATTCATTACACTGTAGGTGCTTTAGCACAAACCAGGTTAAAATTTTCAATTAAATATGGCATGTGCCTTACACATGAAGGTATGTTAGTAATTCTACCACTATATTTAAAATATCTATTTTTTTTCTTTCATTTTCACAGCCACACCCAACCCAACCCTTATCCCCTTTCACTTTCTCTCATGTCTCTCTCTATCTCAATTTCCCTCAATCTCAGTTCTCTCTCTATCCAAAATCAGAATCGTTTCTCTCACTAAAACACACACTCTTTAGTCTAAAGTTGTTGTCTTGAATAGCCAATTATGATTTTTCAAACACGATTATCACCTCGAGTTTTTGATTTTTTGAAGTCAAAATTATGCAACAATCAAAGACGATACTTTCTATCTATTCAAAATGTTCACTGAAATTTGCACAGATTACAGATCTCGATCCAAGTTACATCGATTCTTCACCAAACTGATTTCAATCACCATCTTCACCATTGCTATATATCTTCTTCCACCTCTAGCCGGTTACAACTATCTTCCGACGACCACCACAAAATGTCACACCCCAACCGATGGCGGAAACATCGGGGTATGGCACTGAGCGAAACAGATTGTCTAGAAGTTTCCATAACAACTATATTTACCAAATATTTAAAGCAACATGTCCCATACCATGTCACAAGTGATAATATAATTATTACAGACAAAATCTAGTCAAGTAGTTCTGTTCCAACAACTAAGATTTATACATAGATAGTTTATTTATTGGTTTCTAGGACCTCTTTTCCAAGCTTGGATTTCATCACAGCACAGAGAGCATCCTAGACCTTTCCTTGCCTCAAGTTCGCAGCAAGCTAAGCATAAAAACAACTTAAGCACCTGTCACATTGCTTGGGCACCCTTCTATCACATCCCCGGCAACGGCGCCATTTTGATGACTGTCGTCAGAGTCAATCAAAAACCTAATTAAACTACGTAGATAGCGTAAGTAGGGTATCGTCTCCACGGGGAATATGTGGTTAGTGTTTAACTAGAGAATTATTATATATTAAAGAAAAGCAACTCCCAACTTGTGTGTAAGCTTCTAACCTTCATAAGTCTTCCCGAAAACCTCCCGTTTAGCTTAAAAATCCATCCGTTAAACTCTGGGTACCTACAAATAGAAACACACTCAAAGTAACCATGTTTTATGATAATAAACACTTAAAACCTTATATTTACACATGTTAAAACACGGTTATTTACCCTTCTATCACACATACGTTAAAGTAACCGTCAATACACATAGTGTAAAGGTGAGCATACAAGTTTGATAATAGCATATAGAGTTCGAAAGCGTTACGCATAACCAGCACGTACACAGAGTGAAATGAGGCATGTTAGTTATAGACATGAACCTATCGATACCAATGACTGCGGGTCGACTGCCCAAGGCAGTTCGCGATACATTCTCACCACTGTGAGCCATGTAGGTAATTGTCCTTAACAACCCCCGAGTGAACGGGTGCTGAGTCCAAACTAATAGTACTATCGTTGCTAAGGCAGGTAGACAACATTCCATGTGTAAACATAACAAACAAGCATTCATTTAGTCACGTATACATGCGATAACGGTTAGCGTTGAAAGTATTGCGTAGTGTGTTCGATGTGATTTTTGTATAAGTAACGTATGTAACACCCAAAAGTGTGTAAAGCAAAAAGGGATCGAGTATACTCACAGCGATTGATGGATTGAAGGGAGCCCTAGAGAGTAGGGCTAGCCTGAACAGATTGATAGCATAACGATAAGTGACGCGCAAAATGGTGCAAAGTACAAGTGGTTCTGACAGCAGTCCGTTCGGATGGTAGTCCGATCGGACAGCCAGTCGTACGGGTGGGAGTCCGCTCGGACGGTCGTCCGGTCGGATGACTGTTCGAGTGGATGGTTTCTTCCCTTGAGAAAGATGTGTTTGTGTATGATGGCTTGTCTTTTGAAGTTTTCGTTGTAGCATTTTGAAAACATTGAAGTATCTCTACCTTTCAGGTCGGTCGATCGGACGGTCGTTCGATCGGACGGCAACCCGTTCGGTTGGCACTTCAGTGAGAACAAGTTTACAGCAGGGTGTCACTCGATCGGACGGTTGTTCGATCGGGTGGCATCCTTTGTGCATTGAACATGTTGAAAATTGTTTAAATGTTGAAGTTTAAATGTCTCCTAATTCGATTGGCAGTTCGATCGGGTGGTAGTCCGATCGGACAACAGTTCGTTCAACATTCAGACTTCGGGGTTGGCAAAAATGGCTAAGTGTGGGACCAAGGTGCAAGTCGCACGGGTGGCCAGTCATACGGTTTGGCTGTCCGTTCGGACGGCTCTCCGTCCTGGTTGACCTGTTTGTCTTTCACTTGGTTGTTTTGATAGTTTGTCGTTTTATCGAGATATTTTGATAACGTGTTAAGCAACAGAAACCTCGTCAATACTTGGTGCTCCTGATCGGACAGGAATCACCCAAACCTGATCAGTGGACGGTTCGAGACGACGTTCCACGTTTAACCCGGAATCGATAATCTCGTGGATAGAATACGGATTGTGAATCAACACAACCACAATAATGAGTAGTAAGCCGGCACAAGTTCCGATTCTATCGGTTTTGAGTGCATTGAGTGTAAAAGAGTTGAAAGAAAGTTGAAAACCATCTTTCACTCCTTTTCATTGTGAATATGTTTAGATTTATGAAAGATCTTTGTTTGTTGATGTGGAAATCGGTTAGATCTAAGTTGTTCTTGGTGGAATGAGGCCAAAACATGAAGTTCTTCAAGAACACATGATGACGTCATCCTAGAACACCTTGAATCTTGATGATTTCACAGTTAAAAGTTAAGATTCAAATGATAGGAAGGTGTAGGAGTGCGTGTAGATTAAGGAAGTACAAGATTTAGGACGAGATCTTACCGGAATCGTGAGAAATCTGAAGAAAAGTGAGGAAAACGAGCTGGTCGGACGTCAGTTGCCAAAAGTAGAAAGTATGAAAGTGACAAGGGGTATTTATAGAGTTACCCAAAGTGGAAAGGAGCGGAGAGGGGCTGGTCGCTCGGTTAGGCAGTCCGGTTGGACAGCTGTCCGATCGGACGATCGGTCGGCTGGTCGCCTGGTCGATCAGTCACCTCATTCGAGTGTTCGGCGCGACGAGTTTTGATGTTTCGATTTCGATTGCGAGCGTTTCGATGCGATAGAGTTTCCTAGTCAAATTACTTTTAATCCCAACTACTCATATCTCGCACTATCTCTTTTCCACCAATTATCATACCTTTTCGATTGCGATTCGATTGATTACCATTCATAACATAAATAAACATGCACAAGTAACACATAAAGCACACACACACGTATAACAATAACCAAAATGCGTAATTCGAGTTGTGAGTGCGATAGCGATAAAGCGATTAAACATCGATTACTATGCGACTATTAATAGATACTCCACATAATACAACTAAAGCGAAAATAAAATAGACTATTTACAAGTCAAAGAAGTCAAAACAGGAATTGAACAAGGAGAGACAGATCGCAATTAGCAATCTTTTCTTCCTTTGACTTCAATCTTAACTTTGACTTTGACTTTCGAAACACGGAGTGTTACACAAAACCCCCACCGTCACAGAATCCCCGCCACCAGGTGATGGTGGTGACGTGTGACCGACGACCACCTAACACCGTCACATACCACCACTGCCCGAGCCAAACCCCATTCCATTACACACCCCCTCCTCCCCGTCACCATCACCTCTGAAACCCTTGCTCCGCCCCAGCCGGGACCACCACCATGTCGCGCTGCCGCCGTGGCTCTGCTCCGCCACCAAGGGTGGCGGCCGACCGTTTTCTAGAGAAAGAGATAGAGAGAGCCATGAGAGAGAAGAAAGAGAAAGGGGGTAAGTTTTAGGATGCGTGTCTGTGAAATGAATGGAAAAAGAAAAATATTTTATATATAAGTAGTAAAATTACTAACATACCCTCATGTACAAGGCACATGTCATATTTAACTGAAAATTTTAACTTGGTTTGTGCTAAAGGACCTACGGTGTAATGGGTTTCCCAAATAAAGGACTGTGACTGTAATTATTGAAGTTAAAGGGCATCCATTGCAAACTGATACAAACATAAAGGACGCAAAGTGTAACTTACCCTTTATACTATGTACAAGGAGTTGAGGGGTACTTTTATACTATGGAGATGAAGTTGAGGGGTTGCACGGGCTATCCCTGCTAGTACACTACCTCCGCCCTGCGGAAGATTACGATGGTGATGGTTACAACCGAGGGTCAAACGGCGGTCATTTTCGCCGGCTGGTGGTGGTGCGGTGGTATGGTAGGCGTTTGTGTTAGATGGTGGTGATGAAGAGAGAGAGAGAGTGAGAGTGAGAGAGAGCAAATGCACTATTAACAAAAGTTTATTGTGTTTATATTTTAAAGTTAGTTATGTTAGTTAAGGTCCATACTCCTTAACACTTAAATTATAAAACAGAACACTAAAGTTCATACGATTTTCTTGTTTTCACTTAGACGTTACAAGTTACCATAGTCATTTGTTTAAACTTTAACAAAAATAAATACCAAATTAAAGCATTACCAATATAAAAAATAAAAAAAATAAAAAAAAAAACATATGAAATTGTTCTGTTTATACTTTTATTCCACAAACACTTGCCATTTTCCAGTAGAAAAATCCGGCCGTCAAGCGAAACCACCCGCCGTAAACTCCACTTTCCGCCCCCCTTTTTCGCCATCGAAGTCAGGAACCTCCACTGCTTTCACCCCTTCGGATGGGATTACGGTGGCTGGAGAAGTAACGCACCCGCAGACGCCTCCTTTCATCGCTTTTCGGGCGACCCCAATTGCTAAATCTTTGAATGAGTTGCCAATCATGTTGAACATCTTGATCTTGATCTCACCCCTCTTTGGTTGGCTACGTTTTAGTGTGAAATTGGGAGGAGCAGCTGCCATTGTTGTGTTTTAAGTGTCAAGTGGGAAAGAATGAAAGATGATGTTTTTGAGTTAGGAAGACAAGTGTTTATAAAGGGGGTTGGCCGGTTGGGGGTGTTGGGTTTCTTTAAGCGTATGTAAAAAAAATAACAAATTAATTATGAATACAACAATTATTTGGTTATGTTGGGCCCCATTGACTTTCATGTTACGCAGTCTAGTCGCATGTTGACTAGTAGACAAAAGTGAAGACCCTCACGGAAACTAGTGCAGATTTCAAAAGGGGTATCTAGAGCTGCCCCCCATATCTTTCTTTATTAATATGCATATTGTTGTCCTTGAAAGGAAGTGTAGTGATCATTTGTAAAGTTCTTCAATGCCGAGTACTCGTTGTAAGGTAGGTTGTTGAGACTCAAGTACTCTTTGTATAGGCCAAATACTCCACAAGACTCTTCGTCTGGGCCAAGTACTTATCGAATACTCCTAAATCCGACTAAGAATTATATAACGACTTTTGCAACCATGGTAAAGACTAAAGACAATATTTCTGCTTGTAACTAGGGATCCAATGAATGTACATGTACTCTATTTGTCTAGTCTCTTTTAGAATCTTGCTAAAGAGGCTGGTGGGCAAACACATGAGGTTTCGTTTTGCTCTTCAAATAATAATAATAATAATAATAATAATAACAATAACAATAACAATAACAATAACAATAATAATAATAATAATACATGAGGTTTCGTTTTGCTCTTCAAATAATAATAATAATAATAATAATAATAATAATAATAATAATAATAATAATAATAATAATAATAATAATAATAATAATAATAATATTTTGGACTTTTAAACAAGCAAACGCGTTATCCAAACGCCATTCGAGAACACTTGTATGCGATAAATGCAGTTCGTAACCGGCAGTTGTTCGATGTGTACAAGAAAAACTATCACTTTGTCAAAACTGTGATTGGGAGAGTCACAACGGATCTAATTCGACTTCGGGTTCCCACAGCCGTCAGACGTTGAATTGTTACTCTGGCTGCCCGTCCGCAGTCGAATTATCCTCAATCTGGTCGTTTATGTCCGATTCGGATAACAAAAACGGTCAAGATTCTGCATGTGAGCTGGAAATGGGGTTGATGAGCATTACAGATAACAAAAGTGGTCAAGATTTATTAGTACCAATTGAGAATAATGATGCCCAAAATGTAATTCAACAACCCGATCCAAATTCAAGGTAATTTGAGTTGGGTTTACGTAGTATTTTCGGTTATGAGTTCAAAATTGGATCTTGACCTTTGGTTTTAAAATGTCGTGCAGCGCACATCATGTATGCAAGGCGTTTCGTTATTATAAAAAATACTAAAAAATGTTATGGATAATATTTTGACCTGTTAACTTATAAACACTAAAATATAAGATATTCCCGTCATCTTTGGTCAGCTTTGTTCGATAGGTGGTCTAATTTGCTCAAATACTGGCCACATAAAGCGTCACATCAGTCGCATCACACGCGCATCATGGAATCGCATCAGTTGCTGTGATGCGATCTCATTATTGCACCACACATTACGCGCTTCTGATGCGCTTCTGATTATACTGGTTCCGATTTGGTTGTACTGTTCTGTCCTAATTTTGCATCTCATGGTTCGATTTATTGCACCAGACACCGAAGGGCATTACCTGTTTAGGTTATTGTGGGGGACAAGAAGTGAATTTAATGCTGAAATTGTATGTCTTAAAGCTGAAGTTGTGAAGGTAGAAAAAGCCTTAGATCATGCTACTCCTGGGGTATTTTTATATCTGATCATACAAATTTTATGCATCAGCATTATTCTCTTAAATTTGAATTGTGTATATATATGTGTGTAATTTGTTGAGTTTTTTATTTTGGAAACCCTAATTTTACTGTTTGAAGGTTTTGTGTTCGGAGATCTGGTTGAATTGATTTGATTTTGATGGAGGATCATGTGGAGGATGATTTGCAGAAGGCGTTACGGATGAGCATGTAGTATGAACCGCTGGAGCCGAAGAGGAGCAAAGATAGTCCGATGGAGGAGTCGCCAGAGGTGAAGAATCGGGGGTTGTAGCGGGAGTTGTAATGGCGGATGCGGCAGAGAAGAGGATAGCGGCAAAAGGCAAAGAGGGACGAACTTCATGATAAACAGGAAGAGGATATTATGAAAGAATATCTTTTTTAGTATTCCAAAATTCAGACATATTAGAATGATAGTTACATCTTAAATATACTTATTTTTTAAAAAGTGGCACTACTCACCCAGTTTTGTATCTTTTCTTTTAATTCTTATGAAACATTTTCGTGTGATAGAATTATGTTGCTGGAAAAGCAGCTGAGCATACTCTATCAGAAACAAGGGCGTGCGATCCATGATAGAATTATGTTGCTGCAAAGACAGTCCGATGGAGGAGCCGCCGGAGGTGAAGAATCGGAGGTTGCAGCGGGAGTTGATGGGGCTGCGGCGGAGAAGCAGATGGCAACAAAAGGCAAAGAGGGACGAACTTCATATATAATTTAGTTTGGTTTTGAACTGAAAATTGTAGAAAAAAAGGCGTGATTTGATGATTTATCTGAAATAATATTATACAAAATCTTTACAAATAGATCTTATGATAGAATTATGAATCTGAAATAATATTATACAAAATCTTGGTCTTGATGTATGCATGAAACAGGCAAATCTTTTGTATTTGTTTAAAGATGTATCTTTTATGTTTATTGTGTTAACCAACGTAAACAGTTGTATTATAATCCAACATATCCTCTTATTCTAAAGCTTCCAACATAGTACTATACGGCAATGGTAAGCAGTTTTTAATATTATAAAAACAAAGTTATTACAATAGTAATATTAGTTTTTTGATAAAAATAAATTTGCGGGTAGCA